>OU343142.1:14810000-17286198 GCA_910594945.2 Amphipyra berbera
TACATCAAACGTTCGTGCTAGACCTACAGTTGTCTATCGATCCGAGTTCTAATCTCATTTTATGGTTTGTCAGAATTTTAATCTCTATAATTTGTAAATAAAACACATAAAAAAATCCTCAGTTGGGGACGCTGGCCTTAAATGCGCAAAACATCTAATAGCGTCATAAGCTGCAACGACTAGATGTGCACTGCTGAACATAAGCCTTCCCCAATCGCCACAGTCAACGATCCTAGGGGGACAACACTATAATCACCACGCTTGACAGAATTCGTTAAACGTTACCGAAGTTATGAGTGTATTTTTAACTGTTCTTTACCCAGCACTCCAGTTAAGACTTCTCCGCAATTACTTAATCGGATTCTCTTAATAAAAGGGTTAATCAAAGTCAGTGTTCCATTAACATTTCAATTAATCGAATTTTTTGGGATGATGGCCTTAGTTAGCCCTGACCCCCACCAATTTTCGAATTCATGTTCCTAATGATTTTCAGCAGATTTAGGTAGGTGCCAGATTTTTGAATAACACGCTAGGCACACGAATATTAAGTATGTTTAGCACGTCGGAACTGTGTTGATACTTCCTTTAAACCCCAAATTCACGTTTTTCACTACTTAATTGGCCATATCGTATTGATCTAAACACGTTTATCTCAGCACATAATAGTACATCAGGTGACCAGGTCAGCGTTACATAACAGCTCTATTGTCAATGAGGTCATGCGCCAACTCGTGCGAGTTACGAGTGGAGTACGATGCGCGTGCGCAAGTGACGGCATTTGTTGATGAGACCAATTCCTGGTATCATTTTTAATGGTTTTCAATAAAGGGCCATTCATATAATTTACGAAACATTAAATAAAACAAGACAGTCAAGGAATTTTTTTTCTTAGCTAGTCGCTTTAATAATTATCACTGTCTATGACAATACTTATTATAAGATACGGTACTGCTTTATTGGTCTAGTGGTCGCAAGCGCGACTGCTGAGCCTGGAGTCCTAGGTTCGATTCCCAGGTCGGGCAAAGTGTTATTGAGTTTTTTCATTAGGAATTTCTCAGTAGCAGCCCGGAATCTGAATTTGCAACCGGTTGATGGCAAAAGGCTCGCCCCCTATTACAACTGGTGAAACGACGGTGTACTGAAAACACCTCTGCTGTACCCTTTGGGGAATACAAGGCGTGATGTTATGTTATGTTAAGATACGGAAATATTAGTAAACCGACAAATATTACATATAAATGTGAAAGTTTGTGAATATGTTTCGATGTTTGGTACTCAATCACGCAGAAATGGCTACACGGAATTTGAATGAAATTTGGCACACAGATATCATGGTCTATCCGTATGTTATAATTCATCCGATCCGGGATACTTTTTAGCCGTATCCAGGAAGTACCTAGTTCCCCAATGATGCGCGTGAGCAGCTAGTTGAAAGATAACTGAAGTCTAAATCAAAGGTCCGCATAATATTTATCTTATAGAACACTTACCATGTTTTTTTTTGGTTTTGGTACCCCTTGCCTAGCAAATATTGCATTATTGCAAATTCATCGACTGCAAATGTGTTTTTGACTGATTTGTAACTGTAGTGAGGTGTAGAGTGAAAAAACTATAAAAAAACACACGTTAGGTTTTATATATTTAGTAAACCTACGACAGTACCTACAATAGTACTATCGTCGTCGGTCTAAAAAAACTAAGCAAGAAATCATCTGTGTATGTGGGTTATTCCATTAATGGAAAGTCAAATAGTCACGACCTGTTTAAATGAGATCCACTATCGTGAACCCCCATTTACATTTCACGGACCACCAATTATTTTTTTCACCCCTTTGAGGTCGCCGTCGACCCCCGGGGGCTCGATATACACCACTTTGGGGTATCACTGATCTAGATGATTACATCAACAATTCAACACCATACATTTATGTTTAACATATTTCTACCAATGTTTACCTTTGAGAGTGTTATTTACGTATTCCCCATCCATTAGATTGAGTAATCTAACCTGTTAAAACTACCGTAATTGGGTAAAAACTGGAACACGTGTGTCGCAATCTTTGAAGTAATTGTCACTTAATATTTTTAGTTTTCAACATTAAGTTTATTTATTTTACTTAATAATTTGAAAGTTACTTGACGAACGTTTAAGGGAGTATGCTAACAACAATAACTAATATTGATGTTCAAGTAGGATGTAGCTGCATCATAACACCCCAGATTATCCATATTTCCCCTCTCATTCCATATTTGTTCAACTTACATAATCAGCCCATTACTGTCCCAATACTGGGCACGGACCTCTCCTCATAAAGACCTGGTCAGACAAAGAGCGTGGCTGGGTGTGATATTACACCATGGTGTGGCAGTCTCTGTGTGGCATCTTCCATACATTGTCATAGTAATTCGCATCCCAAGAACACGCGATCGACACTCGACGTAAATATCACACTTAGCCACGCTCTCCGTTTGACCAGGCCTTTAAGGCCTTAGTCCACCACGCTGACCTGGTGCGATTACAACTTACAAAAACTTTCCTTGCTTACGTATGGCCACTTAAATAAATAATTTGATCACAATCGATTCCAATATTGCTCAGTGAACCGCTAGTATCGTTATCTAAATAACTGCACCGTCATCGATCCATCAAATAACCGTCAAATTATACCTTTACCATTTTTCATGTTAGCTTTAAATCATCCATCATTCTAAAATGTGTATTACCTACATCATTGACTGCTAAATTGGTGACCCCGTCATAATATGACCACTTGACTTCCTGATCTTTTAAGCACGCTCATATATTAAATTTCTATTCCATAACAAGATGGCAATCAATTTTTTTTTCATTAAATTCTATCATTCAACCAATCCATTATTGTCTTCAGACCCCACACATCGTTTTAGAAGTACATTCTAAACTGAAAATACAACATCAAATTTACTCAAAACTACTTAAAGTCAAACATTCATAGGTTACAGCCCTACAAAAATACACCCGGCGCGCATCAAAAATAATTTAAAATTAACTCTACGCCATGCGTCAAGGAGTCGACAAAAATAGGGAGCCACTTCCTTCAGGACTTCTCAAATAACGGATTAGTTAAGAACAGACGGGACACTATTTAGTGTTTGGGTTGTTGATCTTGAGTTGCAAATTGCGAATATCTTAATTTTATACCATATTAGGAAAGCTCATCTTTTACTTAAAATCAAGATCCAATCTTTTCATTTCATAAAATGTCCAAAAAAATTATGAAAAAATCATACACCAAGTCATTTACTGAACCCGACGCTCAAATAAAGCGGCGGTTTGTACAAGTGAAGAACCTCCCACTGTGATCAATTTTCTGAAGTAGGTATTAGGATTGGCTGTTTGTTATCCACCAATCTTACGAGAAACAGTAAAGTATTCTCGGATTCTCAGTCCAATTCTTGAAAAGGGTAGCGACATTCATTACAAAAAATACTTTCAACTTTTACATTTTAAATTATGACAACACTTTTATTTTGTTCAATCTCTTTACAGGTAAATCGTACAACAGTAAGTACATTTGAATATTCAATTCTGCTAGTGGACAAGTAATTGCTCTGTGGCCGCAGTGTGGCTTTAAAGTGGCACGTCTGAGCCGCTAAGCCGGCTTTCCGATTGACTACG
Source organism: Amphipyra berbera (assembly GCA_910594945.2). Taxonomy (NCBI): domain Eukaryota; kingdom Metazoa; phylum Arthropoda; class Insecta; order Lepidoptera; family Noctuidae; genus Amphipyra; species Amphipyra berbera. The sequence goes on from OU343142.1 coordinate 14,813,659, forward strand.
TCGATACAATGACGATATAAAATACCGCAGAAGCTGTAGCAATGTTTCTATTGTTGGTTTATATATAGCGAAGTTTCGCTATTGAGACTGTAGTTGTAAATTTGAAGTAGGAAGTGCGATAGTGTTCTGATGTTGAATTTGTGTTTATTGGTACAGTAGAGGTAGAGTTTATGGAAGTTTTCGTGTTTTGATTGTGTCGTGGCTTATTTGAAGTGTGCGTTTGCGTGGAGTCCAACAATCAAACTGCAGATTAAAGTGCGTGTGAAGCTTTGAACGGACTTTATTTAAAAGAAAAAGCCCAAGAGAGAATACAAATGGAGTGATCATGAGAGGTACTATATCAAGCAGTGAATGATTATAAACTAAAGAACAACAACTTTGTATTAAAGAACAATAGTTTTAAAGATGCGCTGGACTAAACAGAACGGAGAAGACTTCAGGAGACCCCCGGTAAGCAGACAAAGAAAGAGTAATATTATATAGTCCAATAGTAATAGAATTATTAAACAAAATAAAAGAACATTAAAATGAGTGCAAAGAGTGTTTAAATAAAATTTATCTAAAACCTATTTTCAATGCATTAGCGCGATGCAGCCGTCTTTTTGCAAGGAACATCTATTTGTATTGGTCCAACGCAAACTAGATAAGATGAATTTAGAGCGAGATAAAAGAAAGTGTCTCAAGGACGGTGAAGAAATTTGCGAACATTTGCTTTGGAATTTAGTTTTTTTTTGTAGTATTTTTGGTGTTGTAAATTAATTAGATCGCGCTTATGATCCTTATCAGAATTGTCTTGTCAAAGTAGCTGAAATCATCTTTCGTTTAGATGAAGCAGGTAAACAATTAGTCAAACGTAAGTGAATGTTTTTAGAAGCTTTAGCGCTCTTCCAGATTGCAATCTCAATTTGCTAATTCGATTTTATTTCACAAGACAATCAACTCGACCAGAACAAGAGAAGAGTTAAAACAATTGCAATGAGTAAGCTTGCAAAACTAATTTGATTAATAAATGCAGCCGCACAATAATGAGCGTGCAAGGACGGGCGGAGAGCCTTCTGATCAAGGTAAAAAATGCAGAATGAATGTCATAATTTCTAGAAATATATAGAAGAAAACGAAAACACTAAGTTGTTACTTTCATATTGCACTTGTTAAAAAGATAGTGTACGACGTTGCTACTTCGTCGAAAAGTTGGAAAGATTGTGAACTTATCAGTTTCATCGCACAAGTTGGCACGAGAACTGAACTAATTGATAAAGTCAACTCAAGAACAAGTTATGATGCCTCGTTGGCTTCTAGATAAACTTCATGTTGTATGAAAACAACTAATTTTAACGTATTTTACGTAATGAGATTCACGTATGCGGACTTATGGTCTGGTAACACAGAATTCTAACATATCCTTATGATAATATACACACGAAAATTCTTAATTGGCTCATGAAATACAACAGAGACGAGTTCGAAGATCTAGATAGGCATATGACGAGCTGTGAAGAAAGTTATCCAGACATTCCCAACCACATTATAAAAAGAGTAGCCAACGCTAATCGGAAAAGACTGACGTCATTCCGACGCTGCAAGAAAACGCCGCATTCTTGAAGCCTAGTGTTCTTGACTCCATCTAGTCCCGGCACTTTATCGCAGTCGTTCACCCTCGTGGGCGTAGCCTGGTATTCATATTCACGTATCGCAATAGTATTCGATGTAGTTAAACGTATACTGTATAGTGAACGTTTTGTTGATTTTACGCCATTGCTTCCGCTTTTAGAACGTGTGCTATCGTGATTTCTGTCTGTGTTTATTGTGCTTAGTCTTTAATCTTGTGCTTGCATGACCAGGTCCCCACAAAAAAGAGGCTGCACTCTTCAAGTAGATGTCGTTAAATGCGACTAAGAGTTACGGTCATGAAGATGGCAACACATGCAACATACTCCGTTAGCCGTCAATTATTACATTTCATGTTTTTTTTCACAATTTCCCTGAGGGACAGTACATGGTAGTGGCCTATTAGAAACCCGTGTTCAAACATTAGATTTACGAGCTGAAACAACACCTAATCATTGCATTTAAGCCTTGTATGGAAGCACAGGTGTACTTGTCTTACACCCACGTTTCGTACGTGACGGCATTCAATCACAGGTGTTAAAGGAAGGCCTGATAATAGGTTTCTGATCAGATACAAAATAAATTCTAAAATTAATAGAAAATATGACGCTTTTTAAAAGCAAAATCCAATTATACTTTTCGTAGGATTTGCAAAACGGATCGAGCATAGCCTTGCAGTCGATACCTCCTACAATTTGATTTAAATTTTAACATTCGCTTTTTTCTAATAAACGTATATTGTGTGTTTAGGATATAAAGGATGTAGAGCGATAAGGAGGTGAAAGACAAGTATGGCTGACTCCACCACCACCACCATGTGGGATTAAGAGTCAGGAAGAGAGTTTCTGCAAAAAAATTCAAATACTGTTTGTAGTGGCGGTCTTCGTAAAATAAACATATTAAGCTAAGCAGACCAACCAAACAAAATAAGTAGGATTGTTAAAAAATCTGCAAGTATAAATCAACGAATGTCCGAATATAGGTAGATATAAATTCTATAGCCAACAATTAATTTCAACAACGATAAATCTCTAAGAACTCATAAAAACCGAATTAAATCAACACTAACAGTTTGATCTAAAAATATACCGTACAAGTTTTATTGAATTTCTTGTGCGCAAGCACAAGCTAACCGAATCTCGGCGCATTTTTCAATGAACATCAATGGAAGTCGGACTTCCTGCCTCTCTTCTTAATAGTCTGAGTGGTTCAATACATTTATGGAACGGTATATATTATAACGATCCTTTGCCTAAAATAGTTTGCCCGAAAAAGAAATAATCGCCCCGTTGGTCTAGCGATCGAAGCGCTGCTGCTGAACTGTCCTCTGCTCAGCTTCCAATTTCCAAATCAAACAGAGATGTGTGATTGGGTTTATGTGTTGAGATATTCATAGTAGAGATGTTTTCAAAGATGATAATAGATCTAATATGTATCCCTGTCACATCTTTTGGAACTTAAATCGCTCTTCGCCAACTGTAGGTGAACAGCAGTGATAGCCGTCGGACTGCCAAGTCATAGGTCTCGCGTTTGAATCCAAGACACGCGCCTCTGACTTTTCGGATTCATGTGCGTATTGTATAATTATCACTTGCTTAAAAACAGTGAACGAAAACATCGTGAGGAAACCGGTATGCCTGAGAGATATTTCTCGACGGCATGTGAAGCCAAGTTAGAGGCCTATAGGCGGCATAAACTCTGACACCAGGTTAGTCACTAACCACGCGAAAAGAAGAACTGTGGGTGTAAGGTATTACGACTATCCCTTTCCCTTCCGGGATTTAAAAAGTGACGCTAATGTAAAAAAAGACAACGTCAGAAAAAGACGTCATGTTTAGATAATTTTGAGGTGGAAAACATGACACTGACATAGTTGGCAAATTGGGTTGGTGTGCTAAAATAACGTTAAGTTTACCATGTGTTTGACAATGACCTTGAGCGGTAAGATGCTAATTAAAGTATCTTAGACGGCGGCTGATGAAGCGCTGCTCTCATTTTCGACGATGTGATCGTTAGTGATTTAACTTGGGTAATGGACTGAGGAAAGAAAACGATAAAATCAATTCCTCTTGTGTTTATTTTATACGTGTTCTTTACAAAATATTCCACTAATTAAACTTAATTGTGACCAAAAAAAGTTTCGGTCCCGTTAGTTGCATGTTTACTTATTATGTTCAAACATTTTTCATCGTATTGTTCCATTTCTCTCACGAACACATTATCCGTATTCAGTATATACAAAACATGTGAAATTCTTTAAAAGAATCCGTGAATATTTTGCATTATTAATGTCGTTTAAACGGCGCTCGTGGCGTGCCAAGCCATCCGAACGAGCGATGATGCATACTTCCTGTTGTTCCAAATCTTCAGAGACATCCATTTAAGAAATACTTGTAGTCTTGTACGTGTACCTTGTTGCCGCTTGGATACAGCCTTTGGTAGGTCCCGGTTATAAATAGGGCCAAGGCTAACCCATCCCTTGCCATTCATCTTACGTGAATAATGGATTATGCCATAGAGGTGGGGCCATTCACCTGTGTGTTAATAACGTGCTAAGGTCGTCTATCCACGGCTGTCAGGCGTAGAGATTATAATCAAGCTCTTTCATTATATCTGGCGGAAGCGTCGGCAAAACAGCATTCTTTGTTTAATCTAAAATCAAAGATGTTAATTATGACGACCTTCATTCCTAGACAGTGTGGCGTTTGCAGTCTGCGTAAATAGTTTTATAGAAATTTCTTGTTAGTTACTACCAGAATACAAGTATGGAGGATGTCGCTAATTTATATCTAAGCTATGATGCGTTGGTTTATAGCTTCATTCCTCACCTATATGCAGTGGCGTGCATTGGTTTTCGGACTAAGTAGACAGACACTAGCGATGTCGCCTTTCAATTGTACGCTTAAGTCCATTTCAATACGATTCTGACTAAAAGAAATTATAGCCATACACGCTTATTTTATTTATAGTAATAGCTAAAGATGAAGTTGTTAATTATTCTTATGAGGTAGGCATTGCTTAATTGCCTATATGTAATGCACGCCACTGCCTATATGACTATTCTTACTTCTCCGAAAAATTCGGTAACCGTCTCATCCTCATTATTCTTTGCAATACCGATCTATCCAACCAGTTTATTTTGTAGACTTGTTCTGTCAGTCTTGATGAATCTAAGGCGTGTTTTTAATCTTATATTGTTCGCCGTGGCGAAGTTGCTGGATCAGCGATTACGTCTGGTCAAGCTGAACGGAGATATCGGCTTACGCGCGCCACTTCCTTATCAGGCCCTTGGACGGTTTTTTTAAGTGATTCAGTGAGGATTTATTCATACCAGTTGGGATTTTGATTACGCAATTTATATTGTGCGTTAAAACAAAGTGTTACGTACTTTCTCACGGTTTATTTCCAGATGGTTCTTTCGCATCTCAGAGCTTATTGATATTCGTAGTCTAAACCATATGATTTTATCTACGTGTTGACGTAACCTATTTTCTGGTAGAGATAAACTTTGATGACCAATACTCCTGTAAAACAGTGATTTACAACTGTATACCTCCAAGGTCATTTCATCTGCAGTGCAGACTGTGCAGATCATATTAAGCAGTAGACGTGGACGGGCTGTTATGTATTAAAGTGTTTATGCATGTAAAGCTAATCTCATTTTAGCGTTTATTGAATGTTTTTGAAATACTTTACAAGTATTTTCATGTCCAGAAATAAAAAAATTCTCACATAGTGGTTTACTGGAAGAAACTTTGAATGGAGTGCTCTTAAACTAAAGTTTAACGACTTGGCACTACTTGGAATACTGACGGAAAGTAGTTGTTATGCCTAGCTTAGAACTTAGAAGGTTCTACTACATTTATGGTTACCCATGTATGGAAATTTACTTAAACAGTAATGCAATTGATATGATGGCTTGGGAATACTAATGAGCATCTCAGTGCAGAATAAAAGTTGTATTATTGGCTGCAAACAAGCCGTAACTGCTTTAGAAGAGCACTGGGATTGCTTCTGTATCGTGAATGCAGATTAGTCCGAAATCTAACATGCACAGACAATGAAGCATAAGCATAATCAGCCCACTATTGGGCACGGGCCTCTTCTCAGAACGAGAAGGATTTAGATCTGGTGCAGGTTTGCGAACTACACAAGGGTCCCAAAGAGTTCTTAATTGTAAGAACTTTTTGGGACCCTTTCAGGTTTACAGGTTTCCTCACGATATTTTTTTCACCATTATCGCAAGTGATATTTCAATTCTGATCCGCACCGCACATCAATTCGGGAAATCAGTGGTGCGGGCCGGTTTTTAACTCAGATTCTCTTAACGCCAAAACAAGGAACAAATAACTGTTGGCTGTATAAATATTTATTCCCTGTAGATATTAACCCCGCAACGCAACCCTTAGCATAATTTACGTAAAAGCTTATGCTTTGATTTTGATCGACTTTGAAGGACCTTGATCTACATAATTGAATCATTAGTGGCCAAGGTCAAGGCACTCAATTAAGAAATCATATGTTAATAATTTGATAGTTGGAGGGGGAGAGGGAGACCAAAGAAAAGATGGATGGATTGTGTAATCCCAGGATATGAGCGATAAGGGAGTAAATGATAATGAGTCGAGACGGCTGACAGGAAAGAATGGAAGAGGAAACATATTGCGCCGACCCCAAGTAATTTGGGACCAGGGCAGGAAGATGATGATGATTTTAATAATTTGTGTTCTCATCCGCACAAGCTTCATGCAAGCAATTGACGTGAAGACTATACTAATTAGTCTCAAAGCGTATTGTCTTGTCTATTCTAATAATAAAGTAATGACGAATATACGCCTAGAACAATAGACGCAGTCGAAGTCTATATTGCAAGTAATTATTTGAATTCACAGCCAATCTGTTCACAATACTCTTATTGAATTCTACTGCATTCATACAACAGAGACTCATATTTTGAATCACTCGCATAAAATTAAATATTGTTGCATCATAAGCCGAATTCTCATTAGTATTCATTCGTGAAATTAGCATTATCCTTGGCAAGTGATGAGATGCGTGCAAGAACTAATTCTTACCTTCCATCACTGGTAACAGATCCTTTCTAATTACCATCCCAAATTCCTATCCTAGGCCTTTCCCAACCCTCTTCAATGTTCAGCTCTATAAAACCCAAGCGTACATTGTTTTTGACTGGCGTTTATTGAAGGAGACGCGTGGCCGCAACGCCGACGGGGCTAATCAGAATCTACTACGAATGAGTCATTCATGCGACGACGCGCTAACGCAGTTTGTATAGGTAATAGTGACGAAATTTGTGTAGCAGAGGGGTCTGGACACATTGTGTTGCATTTGGTGGCCACTAGACTGTTGAATTAAAGATTGGGCATTGACTCGATTTGGTAGAGGTATTTCAATATTCGTTTAATTTTGGGACGTTTTGTCATAAGCTTATCGTATATTCTGCGTTCTGCCTTTTCCAACTATGTTGGGGTCACCTGTCAGTCTAACCAGATGCGGCTAAATACCAGTATTTTACACGGAGCGACTGCCATCAGACCTCCGTAACCCAGTTACAAGGCAATACCGATATCCTAAGGTTAGACCGGTTGTCAAACTTTCGAGCTTCTGACTTCCCGGAACGACTGTCGTAGGTATTTGTATGACACCCGGGACATACTGTTTAATGGGCTCTCCGAGCCACGGAGGGGTCTCGATGTGTAACGAACGGTAACCCATCCATAGATTGAAAGCGCAGCTTAACTACGCAAATCGTATGATCCACGCGGTTGTTAATTAGCCATGAGCCCCTCATAAGCTTGATCATGTTATTAAAAGCTTTAGAAGCATCTAAGGAGATTCATGAAGCTAATTCATCGTTTGTAGCAGTGACAATAATTTGTGAGACAGATAATGTTTCTATCTCATCCTGGTTCTAGCAAGATTAAACGTTGTCTTTATGTGATCGACCGTGGTAAATAGTCATTTGTTTCACGAGAGGTAAGCCCAAAGAAGGTAATCGGAGCGATAAGTATGGATTAGGCCGACCACAGTGGCCCAGAATTTCGGATCAAGAATCACTACCTCAGAGAAACATATTTAGTAAAGCTGATACAGCCATTACTTTGCAATTTCGTAATCAAATGTTTATCTAGGTAAATAAATGTAATCGATACAGTCTCGTGTTGTAAAATCGATTAAACCGAGTTTTGTTCAATGCAATTTATTGGCTGTTTATCTCAGCCATTCCTTTTTGGTAAATATCTTATTCGAAGCACCTTGATAAAGTGTGTACTTTTCCAAAAGATACGATTAGTACATTTTATTTTAAGATTACTTGTTCAGTAGCTAAAAACAATTTACATAGCGGTGAATTGATAGTGTCTGGCTTCAGATAATATTATACAAATATGAACACCTTGAAATTTAAACGAGATGTAAGTCCCTGTGTCTTAAAAGTCAAAATGTGTCCAGCACAAATATTAAAACCAATTTTCGCTTTGTTGCAGGTTGAAGAACGCAAGCGCGCGATATGGGAGGCATCAATATCGCGCCGCGAGGCGTTACTGCAACGGGAGCGCGATCGGACGGAGCGGTTGGAGCGGCAGCGAGCCGCTCGCTCCGCTCCCCGGCCGGCGTTCGCTTTCGGCTCGTCCACACCTCGGCTGCTAGAGCCGGTAGACTCGGCTGGATTCTTCTGGGCCGCGCGCAGGTTAGTTTCTTACTATTGTTACAACGGGCGTGTCGTAGAACATGTTACATTACGCGCTACTAGGGAAGATTTTTTTTGTTAATGATCATTGTTCAATGAAAGTGGCTAATTATTTGTTTATTTCAACCGTCTTTTATAATGAATAAATAATTTAAAAAAATTGGCGGTACTCTATGGCCTTATAAAAACTGTTAACCCATGGTATATAATAAAACAATGTATTATTTTTCGACGATGACCCGTATTACGTCACCATTGTAATATTTTCCCACCAATTACAACAAAGTTTGACAACAGAAGCCAAACATTATTGGTTCATCAGAAACTATGACGTAGTAACTCAGTCTCTTGATCTAGCTGTCACGAGAAGAGACTATCTTGTTTTATCGTTATTAACCATTGTTTGTATTGTTTTTAAAAAACAATGATCATTGACAAATATTTGTTGACAAAACGTACTAGGGGCAGGCCGTACGTAGGACGGTTCGCTGTTTTAATCAAAATATATTGTATAGTACTTTACGGTAATTACGAACATGAGAATATTCCGAAAATTACGAATTTCTACTAAACCAGGCAATTTTTTTGCTCTGGCAACATTACATACGCATTCTAGCATTATTACCTTGCCAGAGCAAAAAATATTGCCTGGTTTTAGTAGTAATTCGTAATTTTCGGAATATTCCCATGTTTTCGTAATTACCCTAAGGTACTATTTTTTTTTTTGGTATTTAATGTTTCCTCACTTTTTTTTATTGGAAACAATATACGCTTCAAGTATTACCAATTTTATTATTATTTAAGGGGCCTATTAATCGCTAAAATTTATTTTAATTGGGTTATTTTTTTAATTTGCAAAAGCGGATCGTGTATGATCTAGTAATTTAAGCTTCCTGGATTTTATAGCTTCGCTTTTTTGGGTTCACACGGGTGTCGGGGTATTACACGAACAGCTACGGAACCCCAGTCAATAACAAAATATCCTAATATTTTTTTATTTATTTTTCTTTGTGCACTAATTATTGTGTTTTATTTTTATTTTTCCCCACCTCCAGTACCAACCCCATAGATCAGATGAACTTTTTTGAATCAATGTAAGCAGGTTTTTTCTTTTCAACTTTTTTTTGTTGTGTTTTCTAATTTTTACTAATTTGAAATGTTTTTTTTTGTTTACTAATTTTTGTTTATTACTGATTCGCATTACATTACAACACTAGTTTTTTTTGTATATAGCTTAGCTGAAAGCAATGGCCGAGAATAGCGCAGTTTAAAATTTAAGTAGTTTAGTGTGCATGATTCAGCATGATTTGTGTTGTATGTTTTTAATATCGTCTCATTATTGATTACAAATATATTTCTTTTTAATTTAGATATGTCAACGAAGTAAAAACAATTTCTGCATACTGACCCATTTACGTATAAAATATTATTTATTTACCGTAATAATGACTATCGTATATAATATCTGATAACGCCTATGTTATTACACTTTAACAGTGGATAACGGATGGGTTTTCTGTAATTATTTATATCTTATCTTCGGAAGTATTAAACCTTTTCCTAAAAGTACTTACACAAATAACAAGTCTACTCTCCTCAGAGTTGTATCAGCGACAAAAGTTGGCATTAGTTGGAAAACTAATTTGTATAAAAATAAAAAAGATCTACTTAGAGCTGCTAGATACACCTCAAAGTATATGTTAAAGATTAGTTAAAAAAAAGTTTTCTCATTAATGCAAAGTTCCAAAACTCAAATGTTCAGCTACTTTAGTCGCTGACCGTACCACAGATTTCTTACTAGTTATTACGTAGGTGATAGGTACTATCGTATAAATAAACCTGTACCACCACTTTTTTATTTCGCCACTTAGAGAAAAATCCACCATTTTTGTTAACCAGAAAAATGGCGAGACTGCAAGCTATCACCAATCCTGTGCAGTTTCTTGAGGACCGTTAATTTAGTAGCGATATATTAGGGCAGAAACACATCTGACGGAATATACGTCGCCGATCTTCTGTCGCGTAATTTGTAAAAAAAAAATTTAGTAACTCATCAAGTGTGTACGGTGACTGGGAGGGAGTTGTTGACAAAATTACGCAGTATAAATTAATTTGATTTGGTACTTTTTTTGAAGTTCTGGCTTCTCCAGAAAGTGATGCCTCTAAGATTATTTATGACATGGCAATACGTCGATAATTCCACAATTTGTTAAAAATAATTTTATTATGTGGAAGAAATTCAAGATTGTTTAAATGTAGGTTAAGATATGACGGCGCTGACACGCACTAAAAGGCGAAAAGTACCTAGTAAAAAAAGAAAATGAAAAAAGTGTGTACAAACGTTTGTATGGAGTTATGTGTACCGGTGGAATATCGGCGACATATCTTGCGTCAGATGTGTTTCGGCCCTTAGGGCCTACATTCAGCAGTGGGCGTTTCGTGCTCATTACAAGCATTATCCTTCCCCATTACCTATAAACGGTAACTGTATAAACTGTCAATAGATAACGCCCCGTAGATTAATATACCAGACGTAAATGATTTGAAACTGATAGCGTATGTTCTATGAAGGACGATTTGATAAGAAAGGCGAAGTGATACGAATACAGCTGATTTCTAAATTAATAAACAGTTTTTACTAGGCTTAAATCGCTTACGGGGTGTCCTGCGTAAGCGACAAATGCGACGCGATGAAAAGTACCTATGCGTTTCGTCGCGTTTGTCGCGTTCGCAGCATCGCGTCGCGTCGCGTTTGACGCTTATGGAGGACACTCCGTTACACTTACTGCCTCGTTGGTCTAGTGGTGGCAAGCGCGACTGCTGATCGTGAGGTCCTGGGTTCGATTCCCAGATCGGGCAAAGAGATTTCCGTGTGAAATTTCTCAGTTGCAGCCCGGAGTTTGGATTTGTGATCTGTTAATGGCATGGCGGCTTACCCCGTATTTCATGGGACTTAAACATAACAGCGAAATGAGGGTGTTACTATACACCTCTGCTAACCCTTCGGGGAATATTCTCGTGATATTATGCTTATGTATGTTATGGAATAATTAACCCAAAAATAAATCTTCATAATTCTCATGACTAAAGGAAAATAGATTTATCGCAAGTTCACACGAGAAATCCTTTAAACACAAGCTAGTTGACAACTAAACGCACGAGAGGTCGGGTTTACTAACATATTAATGAGTGCAAAACATAACAAAACGAATGCGACCGACCGGTTCTCACTTTGTTACATTTTTATGATAATTTTACAACAAAGTTGAATAAATAAATACCTATTGCGTTGAGAGTGGTCTTGGTGCATACAAGTTTGTTGTTTATTTACTAGGATTGTATTCATTGATGTCAACGAAGCTTATTGGCCACTTTTTTTATCAGTACGTCAGCGCCATCTTTTGGGAATACGCCACTCTAACGCTCGACCATAGACTATCAAAACTAGGCCTGTAGCATGTTTATTTAAAAGTCGATAGTTTTGATTTCCGATATTTATCGATAGTTAGCCCAAAAACTATCGATAGTAAACATCGAAAGTTTTCTAATAATTGTTAAATTAGAATATTCATCATCATCATCATCAGCCTATAATGTTCCCATTGCTGGGACACATGCCTCCTCTCTGTTAGAGGGAATGGGCCGTAATCCACCACGCGGGCCCAGTGCGGGTTGGTAGATGTCACATGTCTTCGAATTTTTGGTTCTAGGACATGCCGGTTTCCTTACGATGTTTTCCTTTACGATTTTGAGAGCAGTGGTGATGAAATAAACTATACAAAGTAATGCGCCTGGCTGGGTTTGAACCCACGACATACAACTCGTAAGTCGGGGCCGTTGCCACTGGGCCACCACTGCTCTCGCTAATTAGAATATTAATTTTAGTGTGCACTAAAACATACATTTCAATTAAAATATTGTGTTGTGTTTTAAAAACAACAACATATTTAGTTTTTTCGCCATAAGCCTGTTTCGGCATTCAGTCAGGAACTGACCGGGTTTTGAAAAAATTGTTCGAGATGAAGACTAGTAGTGAAATATATCGATAGCACAAAATAGCAATCGATATAGTCTATCGATGTTTAACATAGGTACACTAGTTTAGTTCGTTTGAACATGGTAAAGCAGGTAGTCTATCAATGCGTCTGAAATCGTAGGATTTGTCTCAGTTTAAGCACTTGTGCACTGCTCCGAATCCGACAAAATTCGTTCCGATCTAGCTGCAGTAGTATTTATATGAATTGTTGTGAATTACCTGCGATCCCAACTTTATAGTATACCAGCCAAGTTTTTTTTTTCAGTTTTTCGGACTCGAATCGGACGCAGTGCACAAGCACTCTGAAGCTATATACATAATATAGGAAATTTAGATTAGGAAATAATTTAACATAAAATAACATCACGCCCTGTATTCCCCGAAGGGTTCGGCAGAGGAGCTTTCTTTTTTTTAGTACACCTTCGTTTCGCCAGTTATGTTTAAGTCCCATGTAATAGGCGGATGTTAATGGGAACGCCGGTAGAGGACGTCCTAGAAGGACATACATCGATGTTATTGGTGATGTTCTTCACAAAGGTCAGGTGCGTAGTACTCTCAACCGGCGTGCGTGTATGACAAGATGTATGAATGTGGATGAAGCGAAAGGGGTATGTAAGAGTCGTAACATGTGGCGTTCTATAGTTTCTGCCTACCCCCATGGGAAAAAGGCGTGAGTTTATGTATGTATGTAATAGGGGGCGAGTCTATTGCCATTAACCGGGCACAAATCCAGACTCCGGGCTGCTACTGAGAAATCCCTAATGGAAAAGCCCAATAAAAAATTGCCCGGACTAAGGATCGAACCACAGCACCACATGCTCAGCAATCGCGCTAGCGATCACTAGAACAACAAGGCAATCAGAAATGACTAAAAGTAAGTTTTTGCTAATACATTGCAATTTCTGAATTTAATCGTCTTTTTCATCCTAACGTCTCAAAGGACCAGTCAAAGTCCTGTGAAGCATCGGCTATCATAAATAAAACAAAGCTATTATTAGTAAAATACCCTTCATAAAAAGATAATATTATAATGCAGCTATGAACAATGTCTGCCAAGCATTAGTTACTTATTTTATTTTTTTAAACGTTGCCCCTCACTAGGATTTCTCTCGTATCGTGGGTGCGTTTACAGACACAAATCTTCATATGCCCAAACACCCAGATCCGGAACAACTATCTGTAGGCCATACAAATATTTGTTTCGTGCGGGAATCGAACCCACGACCCGCAGTACAGAAGCCAATGGCTTAGCCACTGCACCAAACGTGTCTTCAAATTGACATTTGCTTAATTAAATGTCACTTACAATCGATAAAATATTCCTGGCGTACCGTTAGGAATGTTCGACAATGAAACTAAGTTGTGGTCCAATGGAAACTTCACCTGATGAGTCAAGCACACCTATCCTATGGAAACAAACTTCTTGATTATTCTCTTCTACCATTATTCTGCTAATCGTCGCTGCGCCTGCAAAATCCGCTGTGTTTTTTTTTGAAAAGCCGTCTTTGATGCTATTTTATAATAATTCTCAAGCCACGTGCACCTGTAAACTACGAGTACCTACGTCTTCTAATAATTTATTTTACTATCTTCTTAACCAAATAAATTATTAAAAAACAAATTTTACACGTGCACGTGGCTTGAGAACCATTATAAGATAGGATCAAAAACAGCAGCAGTGGTGGCCCAATGGTAACAGCTCCGACTTACGAGTTGTATGTCGTGGGTTCGAACCCAGCCAGGCGCATTACTTTGTGTAATTTATTTCATCACCACTGCTCTCAAAACGGTGAACGAAAACATCGTGAGGAAACCGGCATGTCCTAGAACCAAAAATTCGAAGACATGTGATTACGGCCCGTTCCCTCTCACAGAGAGGAGGCCTGTGTCCCAGCAGTGGGAACATTATAGGCTGATGATGATCACAGACTGATTTAAAAAAAAAAACACCCTACTTAGCGGTTTTGCAGGCGCAGCGACGTAATTTTGTAAAAGCAGTAAGAATCGTCGCTACATAGAAATTAATACCTCAGGGTTCACGCTGAGGGTGAATGTCAATAAACTCGGGTGTCTGGTGCAGTCCGCAGACGGCCCAGCCCTCAGGGATGACGTACATATTCCTTTATTATAGCTAAAAGCCTGTCTACGTCCATTTGGGAACAGTGAAAAATCGTTTTAAAATTTTCCGAGGAAAAATTGTTTAGGGCGTGTTTACATAGTGATGTGGGCAGTTTATAAATACAATAACGTAACTGCCTTGTTGGTCTAGTGGCGGCAAACGCGACTGCTGATCGTGAGGTCCTGGGTTCGATCCCCAGGTCGGGCAAAGTGTTATTGAGTTTTTCCTTGTGGAATTCCTCAGTAGCAGCCCGGCGTTTGGATTTGCGCCCGGTTGATGGCAATAGGTTCGCCCGCTATTACATGGGACTTAAACATAACGGCGAAATGAGGGTGTTACTATACACCTCTGCCTAACCCTTCGAGGAATGTACAGGCGTGATGTTATGTTATGTACCTATTTAATAACAAAATGTTGAGTTAATTGCATAAACTCCTAAATATTCCAGAAACTTTCATTACAATACAATGCATTTGCGTAATGAAAATATATTTGATACCAGAATGTTCTTACCACATTAAGTTGAAAATAAATCCATACATGAAATCATCAGGCTTATAATTAATTCCAAGCACGTGTCTTTAAGAATGTCGTATATAACTCATTACAATAATTAGAATACTTGTCTGTGTGTTTTAACTCAGACACGAAGGCTAATCTCGGAAAATTGTTGAAGAGATTTTTGTACGGTTTTTCATCTTTATTTACTTACTGACTAGCGCCCGCCCCGGCTTCGCACGGGTGCAATGTACCTAGATACTAATGTGGGACATATAAACCTTCTTCTTGAATCACTCTACGCAGCGCACGCAACGGAAGCTCTCAAAAAGGAATATTTTTTCCCGTTTTTGCCAAACTTTTCATTTATGCTCCACTCCTATTAGCTGTAGCGTGATGTTATATAGCCTATAACCTTCCTCGATAAATGGACTATCCAACATAAAAATAATTTTTCATTTCCAATCAGTAGTTCTTGAGATTAGCGCGTTCAAACAATATTTTCCCGTTTTTGCAACATATTGCATTTCTGCTGTACTCCTATTAGTCGTAGCGTGATGTTATATAGCCTATAACCTTCCTCGATAAATGGACTATCCAACATAAAAATAATTTTTCATTTCCAATCAGTAGTTCCTGAGATTAGCGCGTTCAAACAAACAAACTCTGCAGCTTTATAATATTAGTATAGATGTGACGATACTCATGCCAATTTCACACAAGCCCAGAGCAGCGAGGAAGAGTAGTGAGCTGAACAGTACTGCAACTATTTGCACGTCCCATGTAATAGGTGGACAGCCTATTGCCATCAACCGGGCACAAAGCCAAACTCCAGGCTGCTACTGAGGAGTTCTACACGGAGAACCCCAATAACACTTTGCCCCACCTCGAAATCGAACCCTGAACCTCACGATCAGCAGTTCTGGTTCGTCGTGGTCCAATTAACTCAGTATATCCCAGTATTCCCAGTTCACCGTAGGACAACGACTTCTCCAAGTAGGACCACGACACCTGGTTCTTAGCCGCATGCAATATATAGGTATACCGGATTGGTCTTCTTTACTTTAAAATAGGCTTCTTCAAGTAATAAGCACCAATCTGATCAGAATCTGGGCCATTCAGAATGCAATCTGGCATATCTATCCATAGGGCAATGATTTGGAAAACAGCCAAAATCACACTTTGCCCGACTTGGGGATCGAACCCAGGACCCCACGATCAGTAGTCGCGCTTGCCACCACTAGACCAACGAGGCAGTTCGTAGATTGTTATTCACAGAGGTCGTAAATACTCGCAATCGATTATAATTAAGAGTATCTACATAAATATGTAATACAAAATTGAAAAAAAAAACAAAAGTAATTTCTTAAATTCTTCAGCCAAAGGCTTGCCTCGGTGACTCATAAGTGGAACATTTATTTTTATGTATATGTTTAAAAACTTGTTTCTTAATTGATAACACAAAAACAGGTAGGCTCGTGCAGGTGTTCCAATGAACATACACCTGGTTGTAAAAATAAATGTCTAAATATATTGTCTTCATGGTCGTTTTTTGTAGGGGTGAACAGTACGTTACGATGTATTAATGGCATCGGTTCGATTAGCATAATCAACCCATTACTGTCTCACTACTGGCAGGGACTCTTCGTAGAATGAAAGGTTTAGCCATTAGTCCACTGCGCTTACCTGGTGCGGGTTGGTGGACTATACACACCATCGAGACCTTTTTGGAGTCCTCTCAGGTGTGCAGGCTACCTCGTGATTTTCCTTTAACGTTAGCGCAAGTGTTCTTCTAAGAATCGGGCGAGCCATCGTTCTCAGACTCTCCTGCATGGCAAGCATTGAATAGCTAAGCTGCTGTCACTGCTGTGCATCAGTCCAATTATCTTCAATGACAAGCACTAACAGCTGTAGATCGATGCCCGAAAACACTCCTGTAACATGTTGCAATGTTCCTATTCATCACCATCATCAGCAGTCTATTTACATCCTCTACTGTAAATAGACCTCCTCTATTCAGTTCTTCCATAGCTTCTGGATTCACCGACGGAACGGTTCGTCTATGAATGTTTCGACATCCGAATCCTTGACCGACAAACTTCTTATCTACATAAAGTTTCGCCAACAAACAGTTCGCCAGTCAGTAGGGTTGATATAAGCAAGCCTGCAAATTAGACCGCCTCTACACACGATGAAATGAAGACTTCATATAACTACATTAAATGTTTCGTTTAACACGGAGTCGTCATCCATCAGAATGGATCTGAGCCGTTACTTATTAATCATCCAGTACATTGGGCGTGAAATTGGGACATCTGTTTCAACTTATACTGAATGCCAAGCCACTGGTATGAGAGTAAAAAAGCCTACTATGTGCAACTAGTATGTTCTTACATGTTTAAATTAATGATTAATTATAGACTTCACCTGTTCAGTTGATCCAAACTCCAAACTATTCGATACATTCAGGCTCATATGTCGTATTTACACCGATAATTCAGCCTTCATCAAGCGTCTCCCTGCCAATCCTCCCGCCAACAACGCCCTAAGCCGAGGTCCGAGTCCCATTAGGGGTCGCACTTAGTGCTGTTGCTAGTAGTCATGATGTTAGTAGTAGTAGTTAGCTTAGGTTAAGTATTTTACTCATCCCCATTGGTTGGAGACCCTTCAGGTCTCGCCAATAACTGCCCGGTTACGTAGAAACGGTCCGCAAGACCTTCTACAAGCAGTCGAATAGAAAGAAAAATAATCATAGTTCGTAAAAGACAACAAAACACTAACCTCTAGTGTTCTTTTCAACACTCGTAAGTGTTTGGCCAGACTGGCAGCGCGGTGCGGGGAGCGGCGCGGGTGCGGGAACGCGCGCGATTTACCTGTCCGCAGTGGAGCCTGGCTTCGTTCTGAGCGTTGTCGTGTCCAGTGTTTGTCAAAATATCATGTGGATGAAAAAGACTTATTTTTACTGGAAAATTCTTACTAAAAAACAATGTTTCGACATCCACAGTGCAGATCGTGCTTGAATAGCACTTATTAATTTTTCAACATTTAATTTTGAAGACAACAACGCGCGTGGCCAGCTCGAACTAGTTTGAGATCCCCCGCTCCCGCGCGGGTTGTCGCTTGCCGCCCGGGTTGTCGCTTGCCGCCCGCGCTGTTACTGCGGCCACTTGTATGAACGACCTATGGCGTGAGCTACCCGCGCGATCCCCGCGCCAAGTAGCCCGCGCCGCTTCTCGCGCCCGCGTGGCCACTATGGACACTCAAATGAAGTTCTTCTGTTTGAACTCGCCGCACCGCGCCCGCGTTTGTAGTCTGGCCAAAGGCTAAGAACTGCTAAGAATTTAGTTGCTGTTTGTAGCAAGATTTATCGTAAGTTTATGGACGCGTGTCAAGTTTTTTTATGAATTCTGTATTTTTTATTACTAAGCAGTTCGGTTATAAATTTTCCGCGATCCTTATCTCTGTTTTTGATTAGATATGCAACTGTTTTAGTTAATATATTATCATGTTTAAAATTTGTTTTATTGACATTTATTATTGATATAATTATATTAACTACTGTTTTGGCTACATGATCAATTAGTGAAATAATATTGTTATTATTAGAAGTAATTTGAGTTTGATTCATATTTTCGTTAGGCTCGTATTCGTAACCTAACCTTAGGGTATCGGCATTGCCCTGTAACTGAGTTACGGAGGTCTGAAGGCAGTCGCTCCGTGTAAAATACTGGTATTCAGCCGCATCTGGTTAAAATTGGAAGCTGACCCCAACATAGTTGAGAAAAGGGCTAGTCAGAATAGGTCCGTATTCGTCTACAATTGCTGTAGCTACATCTCCCATTAGCAGAGTATCTAAATTAAAGATCTTGTGTCCATAATCTCAACGTTTCGCAAAAGATTCTGTGATCGCAGATATTGTAATCAGAATCTCGGAGGTTCTCAATTGGAATTTTTCAAGATGACCTTGATTATCACGACAACCAGAGTGACCCACGTTTTTTACGTGATTAAATAATTATGACAAAACAGATGCGACAAAAACAAATTTATTTATAACAGCGAGCATGTGACAAAAAATCGCATTACATAAAAAACGTCTGGCCACTTAATATGACTCACCCGTAATAATTATACAATTAAAATTTCACGCAATCAGTACATTATATCGTGTTTGTATACAGTAATGCTAGTTTGAAGCCTAATTTTGGCGCGGTTCAACTTTGACATTCCAGATTCTAGACTTAGTTATTTAGGCCACATGCCTATACCGTGTTCAGCGGATTTTAATTAAAAGTCTGGACTAGGTTTATGTTTGCAGTCTATTCTTGCTGATTTGTCTATTTTTATTCTGAATAGGCTACATGTACTTTTTATACTGTTTTTTTGTTGCGGTTTTCTATCTGCATGTTCGGTATTGCACGAAGGCACAGAATAATAAATATTACTTTGTATAGAATCCTCATTCTGTGCTTCAAATAACTAGAAAAATGTAAGTTGCGTATGCGAAATTGGGCTTTAATCTTAGGGGAGAGAGTTTCCGTTCTGCTGTGCGTTTGCCCTCTTGTTACATTTCGGTTCCATCGCTTACTAACATTCAGTTCGGTTTTCTTGTCTTTCTCTCCGGAGGTGGAGCCGCTCTTAGCTATGTTTAGATGACCTGTCGAAGGTTTACCTTTAAGCATCTTCGTAACTATTTTACAAATACGTGTTCCAAGATGAATTATAGTTTCCTTTCAATACACAACCACAGAAAAGTTATTTTCAGTTAATGTACTCGCAACTTTAAAGAATTTCCGTAGGATTTGCTATTAAAGCCAATCTTCGTCTTACAGTGTTCCCATCCTATTGCTTGGCTCCGGTTTCCTTAAAAGGATGACTTGTCCTTGCCTTGCGATCATTAGCAGGCCACGGACATTCATACACGTGCATTTTGTTCTTCTGGTATTCCATTTTGTCATTCTCAACTCGGCCCATTGTCGCTGTCCATTGCAAGACTAAAGCTATCTCTCCATTTAATTCGTTCTGCCTAGCCTTTTCCCAACAATATTGGGGTCAGCTTCCAGTCTAACGTGATGCGGTTGAATACCAATATTTTACACGGAGCGGCTGCCATCAAACCTCCGCAACCCAGTTACTGGGCACATAACGACTGTCACAGGTATTCGTATGAAACCCGGGACCAACTGTTTAACGTGCTCTCCGAGGCACGGAGCGGTCGCCCACCCACAGACCGACCGTGGCAAGCGCAGCTTAACCTCACAAATCGTATGATCTTAGCCACGAGCCCCTCCTAAATTTTAAGCCTAACAATTCAAAGTTTTCCAAGTAGGCACGAAAGATCAACTTTATAATCCATCTGATTAACACTTTGAAACAAAACCGTAATCGCCTTCAAACAAATACGAGACCTTGTCAAGGGCGTTAACTAGATCAAACAAAACGACCCCTCTGCATGTGACGTCTTAATTACTCTATGACACGACACCAACTTAACAAACACGCGATTTAGACAAATATAGCCTTTATTTCAAGGTATTTAAGTACATGCGAGGGGCAAATTAATTAAAGTGAATGGTGTGTTTGATTGTTGAATAGTGGGAATTGTTATTCTTGGTGATATAGTAATCCATCATGGTTTCTTAGAATTGCAAATGAGTAATGTGGTAAGTGTTTCCATGTTAGAGAAAAACCTAGTTATGTCAGTCGGTCAGATTAATGACAGAAGGCAACTAAAACAAAAAATCTTTGCCTTTGTAACTGAATGACGGGTTAAAAAGTCAAAAATACTTTACGATTTTTTTGAAACCTACATCTACTGTTTCGATATATGTAAGTATTGTGTTTGCATAGGAAATATTTATTTAAGTCACAATTCTAATTTAAGTAGGTAATAGGTACCTAATAAAATGTAGGCTGGACACTAGGCTATCCAACAGTAACGATTTCATATCCAAGATTTCGTCCATAAGTTACGTAAAACATTGAACAAACGAACAAAGCAATTAAAATATTACATAGAATGTAATGCCTTGTTGGTCTAATGGTCGCAAGCGGGACTGCTGAGCATGGGTCCTAGATTCGATCCCCAGGTCGGGCAAAGTGTTATTGGGTTTTTCCATTAGGAATTTCTCAGTAGCAGCCTGGAGTCTGGATTTGTGCCCGGTTTATGGCAATAGGGTCGCCCCCTATTACATGGGACTTAAACATAACTGACGAAAGGATAGTGTACTAAAAACTCCTTTGCCGTACCCTTCGGGGAATATAAGGCGTGATGTTATAGAATGTACCTACTAGAAAACTATTACATACATCGCGGTTAACAAATAAAACATTGGTACAATTTTATTGGCCTACACTGTAACCTAATGGACGAATGTTCCCGTTTTGTCGTAAGTCAAAGGGCGGAAGTGGGTCAATATTGCGCGACCGCAGTGTACCAGTTTGACACTACTTTAGTTGTACTAATTCATTATTTGCGGTGCAGTACCGTAGTATCGTATATGGTACAATGTAGGTCAGCAGAGGTCTAAGCGATGCGATTGAAGTATCGGCATTACAGAAAGAAAATCTATGTTTATAGGTACTTATGTTCATTGGTATACGGATGAAATCACGCCTATTTATTGCTCAACGCTGATTGGTCGATTCCTATCCGTGTTTAAACGATTTTCATGAGCTGTTCTCATACAGGGTGCAAACAAAATCATGTAATTCCTTCAAACCTCGTGATGTACTGCTGACAGCCTAACCCTGAAGGGGATACTTTTGAATTCAATAAAGATAAAAAATACAAGAAGTAAACATGTGTTCTTAACGCGAGGCATTTTAACGCCCCGAGCGAATTGCGCGGCTATCGCTTACCGCACGGTCATTTAACTCCGGGCGCTAAAATGCCTCACGTTAAGAACATAATGTTTACTTCTTTTAATTTTTTTTTTATTTAATCCTAATGTTTCCCTTTTAGTGTTAATCTACTATGTCAGCAGTACATCATGAGGTTTGAAGGATTTACATGATTTCGTTTACACCCTGCATAGTTCGTGCCGACACAAGAGATGATGGGTGTTAACATTAAGCTGGTGCTGAACTTGCTTGTGAGGCTTCCTACAGCCTTGTCGAGGAACGAGGTCTTGTGTCCCTCCAACGAAAAGAGGATCCTCCTACCAGGCGGGTCTTATACCTGGCGGGCTACTGCCCAACGGTTGATGTTGGGAAGTTGTATATACAAGGTTAGTCGGAAAGGGGGAAGCCGCGGGCCACCCGAAGTATCATTGATGACTATTTTAAAGCAAGTGTTAAAATTTCAAAATTCGATAATTTTTATTTGCATGCAAAAAGATTTTTATTATAGTTTTTTTCAAAAAAAAACATACCTGCTTTAGTTTTGAATTCAGAAAATTAAATTTCTAATCCGTGACCCCAAATATGACCTAAATGGTAAACACAGTTGATCATAGCTATGGAAAGATAGATTTTAGCATATTTTTTACGAAATTTTTGATAAGCTATTTCTCTTGAACTATCGAGTTTTGGGGAAAGTTGTAGAACAAAAGTTACCCCTTATTATGGGTACTTTAACACCCTTTCGGCTTAGTACCCCCTTTCCGACTAACCTTGTATAGTTATGAACGAAGTAATGGTGTTCCTCCAACGAAAAGGGAGGATCCTCCAACCGGGCGGGTCTTATGCCTGGCGGGCCGCTGCCCAACGGTTGATGTTGGAAAGTTGTATATATATTATCTGCATGTCAAATCTTGATATCGCGATTTTCACGTCCGGGTGGCAAATGAAGAATCTTCTCGATAATCGACGTCGAGAATTTCGTCCAGGATCTCTCATTTCCTAGTACACAAAAGGTGAATCGGAGGGCTGATCTAATAGCAGACGCGTTCATCCATCACACTATTTAGGTAATCAGCTAATACCTGGATTACATCACTATTATTCATAACCAGCTTCCTATTTTTAATACTTAATTTGCAAAACTAAATCCAGCCAACATCCAGGCCACGTCCGCGGCTTCCGCCGTGGTTTACTGACCTTATGACGTCATTAGCGACCATTGTCTACCACACAATGGCCTTATATCAGCTAATTTGTCAATGGTGAAACTTTTTGTGCTAATTATGCAATTTCTCGGTCGTTGATCATGTCGATGGTTGGAGACGGTTCGAGAATGCTGAATGAAAAAAATTTCCTTTGCCTTTTGACCTAGTTTATCTTTTTTTAATTGTTCTGAAGTTCTCGAGAGTCTGACTTTACCTGTTAGGCCCTATTAATAAACCTATCGCAATATGGCGGCTTAAGAGCAGCATCCCAAGTGGAGTTGTCTGTGTGAAAATTTAAACGTCGTCAGAATTTCATAAATTTGACAAAAAACAACGTTTTAAATCAGCATTTCAATTAGCATCAATCCCACACTTAGGCCCATATTAATGAACAGCTCTCAGGTGAGAGATCTTCCAACGTAAGACTTCCAAGTACAATTCTATGCACTTGACAACTTTTTTTTAAATACTTTTCAAGTTATGTTGAAACTACTCTTAAGAGAGATCTCTCAAATGAGAGCTGTTTATTAATACATGCCTTAACAGGCAACTCTCTTATGAGTGCTATTAAACGGCTTGAGGGTAGTTCTGGATATTCCTATAACATAAAAATTTCATAATAATGGCGATAGGATGGCCTTCATCAAAAACCTACCGTTATTGGCGAATAATTATGAATGTACGACACAAATCTGCTGATCCTTGCGTGGATTACTGGCGTAATGGATAATGATAATCAGTATTGTATGTCTATGCAATTTTATTACAATACATAGTATTTATATCTGCTTATCGTCGCTGGGCAGCGAAAACCTCGTAAAGCACAAATTCATTTTTATTTTTTGTTATTCATCTGTCGGGTAAAAACCCTTGTAATGCATATTTAGAACGAACGTACACAGCTCTAAGATGAAATAGATTAATGAATAGATAATAAAACAGAAGAACCTTGCATCTACACTTCATACTTTTTTTTGTAACAGGCAGTCATTATCTCCCCCTGTAAAATTACGTTCATTGGAATTACGAGGTTTTCACTGAACAGCGACGTTATGTAACTTTCAGTTAATAATGGGGTGATGGTTCACGAAAATTGTCTGGTGAAGGATATTTGTGTGGTGATGGTTATATTTTGTTTATTTTAAGTTATATCTATGTAGATTTAGGGGCTCACGGCCAAAGTATTTTTAAGAGATTATTGTTGAGAGAATGGGTGAACGGGTTAAAAAAAATTATTATAAAGCGGATGTCAATGGAAACGCCGGTAGGACATCCTAGAAGGACACACATCGATGTTATTGGTGATGTTCTTCACAAAGGACAGGTGCGTAGTACTCTCAGCCGGCATGCGTGTATAGAAAGAAAGAAAATTATTTATGTAAGTCTCGTTACAGACACAAACAAATAAAAAATAAAAAATCAACAAAATAGAAAAGTTACATGCCTCCACGAGACTAAAAAAGGAGCCCATCTCAGCATAATGCTGCTACACCGAAGTATAGCAGCGCAGGTTTTCGGATGGGTCCTGATAGTGAGGCCATGGGCGGCCACGTGCAAATACATAAATAAAATAAATACATTTATGAATTACATGACAAGATGAAGCGAAAGGAGTATGTAAAGGTCGTAACAGTTGGCGTTCTGTAGTTTCTGCCTACCCCCATGGGTAAAAGGCGTGAGTTTATATATGTATGTTTTATTAAACTTTGTGGCTGCCTACAAATTGATAGATTTTGGTCTATAGTTTAATTACGAAGTACATTTGAAACTTTCTGTACACAAATATATACATCAATGTACCTAATTTTATGTAAAGAAAATGTAGGTCATTGAATAGCTATTAACTGTTTATCACTTCAAGACTTCTAGATATATTATGGCCACTTTCACATATAACCTATTTAGGTAGGTAGGTACTTACAGTATTTTATTGATAGGTTCAGCGATATTAATGCACCATTGCATCGTAAAATAGAATAGCATTTAATTGAATTTAGCTGTTCTTATACCATAGGAAGTAATAACTTAAAGGTTCAATGTCGTTTTCATATACATGGTGTTACGAATGAATTTATGACAGTTCAGTTTTCTTTTTTAACTTGTAAGTAATCATTTTTGATTTCAAAGTTACCATGAAAAAGCTTTCACCCCATAAATTTAACTATTAAATACCTATGGTTTCTTTTGTAAAGTAGATAAATATAATAATTTTAAAATTATATTTTTTCTTGTCTGTCGTACACTGCCCCGTCATTTGTTCCCAACTTGACGTCTAGTTTCTTGACCACCCTGTATAATCCAGCCATTTAAATTTTATATAAAAACTAAACAAACCATGATCGGGAAACATTAATTTTGCTTGACTCCGTTAAACACATATTTTAAGAAAACCTTCTATCAATCAATCAATATCTTTATTGTGGATCATAGGTAGGTATAGGACATAATACAGGTCTTAAATAATTAAATTGAGCTCAGCTATGTCCCGCCCATAGGGCATACAATAGTCACTTGCAGGAAAGTTAAATGAAATACATTAAAAATACATTATTAAATTAAAGTTACAAATTATTTAAAATTTCATACAGAATTTATAGGGAAAAAATAATCACAAGTAGGTACACATTAGTGGCCCACTGAACGCATCATGACTGAGGGAGACTGTATTGGTGCAGTGATCTGTCTGATAGGAGTCTTTTATAGAGTAGTAGCATTTGTTTACTAACAGTTTATGGAGATTCTTCTTAAATTTTGTTATTTCTGGAATTATTCTAGTAGGCCCCGGGATATTATTGAAGATACGTGAAGCTGTACAAAATATACTCTCATACATTAAATGAGTCTTGCTAGCTATTGTGCGCAATTGATCCTTATGCCGTATTCGAGTGTAATAATCATACAGCCCAATATCGCACCTTTAAAGACAAACCGTTTCTAAACGAAAATATCAAATTTTACACAGGAGCAAAAAGAAAAAAAACCTTTTCGCAATAAAATTTAAGTAAATGATGCTCTGAGCCATTTTTTGAGGTCATATGATGGATATTTATGTACACTATAACATACGATTACAGAAAAGTATTTTTATTAAATAGAACTTTGTTTATTATGATTTTTTACGCCGTTTAAAAGTGGAGATTATTTTTACGCCCTCTAAAAGTGGAGTTTTAAAAAAGTATCAAGTTCACCTTGTAGTTTACGTAATATTATGAAAGATGGCATTAATAACTCAATTCATGAAAATTTTCGTTTAGTAACGGTTTGTCTTTAAAGGTGCGATATTATTTTTCACAAATACTACGGTCTCAAATATGTAGATACATGGTAGTGTTAATAGGTTCATCTTTTTAAAGAATGGCTCACAGGAGTCAGTTTCATGTAGGTTAAATATGGCTCTGATGCAACGTTTACCTTCTAAAGAAAACATCTTCAATTATTTTAGTTTTCTTTTTTAAATGAATGTTGGATGCAAAATTAATGCTCCACGTTCAAATGTTTGTTTACCCTTTATACAAAGTTTAAATGGCCTGTCTATAACATGTTTATGACCATGTATAGATTGCAAAGGTTTACCTCATTCCGAGACCCACACGGAAATAAATACTTCATCATAAACTAAGATCTATTCGTGGACTTACTCGCGTGATATTACAATAATGAAGTTATCGTGCGTCATGATAATATTAGCTCATGCCCTTGACCCCGAGGGTCAGCACCATAGCTGTATGGACAGACGACCTGGTGAAGGTCGCTGGGAACCGTTCTCAATACCTATACAAGGTTAGTCGGAAAGGAGGGGGTACTAAGCCGAAAGGGTGTTAAAGTACCCATAGGTAATAATGGATAACTATTGTTGTACAACTTTCCCCAATAGGTAGTCAATAGTTCATGAGAAATAGCTGTTCAAAGATTTCATAAAAAATACGCTAAATTCTATCTATCCTCAGCTATGATCAGACGTGTTTACATTTTACGACATATTTGGGGTCACGGATTGGAAACTCCATTTTCTGAATTCATAACTAAAGCAAATGAAGATTTTTTGAAAAAACTAAGATAAAAATATTTTTTCATGGAAAAAATATTAATCGAATTTATAAATTTTAACACTTTCTTTAAAACTATCATCAGTGATACATTGAGTGGCCTGCGGCTTAGTACCCCCTTTCCGACTAACCTTGTAGATAGAGCCTGAAACTGTTAGGCGACATATCCACGAGCGAGAGTATCGCAGCGATCGTCTCGTGACTAATTACCAACCGCGCGGATCATACGATTTGCGAGGTTAAGCTGCGCTTGTCGCGGTCAGTCCGTGGATGGGTGATCGCTTGTTACACCGAGATCCCTCCATGCCTCGGAAAGCACGTTAAACGGTCGGTCCTGGGTGTCATACAAATCAGTGATGGGCCGAATACGGCTTTCACAGAATACGACTAACCGGCCGAACGTTCGGCTAAAAGTTTACCGAACCGAACATTCGGCCGAATATTCGGCAGGGTATGGCGCGCTTTATCGTGCATTGCAAAAATTCAAGTCTGTACTTGTCGAACGCATTGAATCGCGTGACCCTTCCCACCTCTGACGCTGCTACCCCCGGACTGTTATTGTATCATCTAGTTAGCAACAAAACAGTGGCACGTTAATTAGTTTTTGAGTACAAAATCGTTAAAACTCAGTAAATTGCCAAAAAAAACAATGAATTAAATGGAAGGAAGAGGTCGAACATTTGGACATTTTTCTATAAAACTGATGATAAATGATAAGACACATTTGATATGGATACAATTATGTAATTATACTTTTTCATACAAGCATAGAGGCAATTTTTTAACGTAAGATTATTCGGTAGAATGTTCGGCATTTTTGCCGAATAATCGGCCGAATACGAATGTTCGGTAAACCTGCCGAATATGCCGAATACCGAACATAAAACGAATATTCGGCCCATCCCTAATACGAATACCTATGACAGTCGTTAAGAGAAGTCAGAAGCCCGAAAGTCTGACAACCGGTCTAACCTTAGGATATCGGCGTTGCCCAGTAACTGGGTCGCGGAGGTCTTATAGCAGTCGCTCCGTGTAAATTACTTGTATTCAGCCGCATCTGGTTAGACTGGAAACTGACCCCAACATAGTTGGGAAAAAGCTAGACAAAACACTTGCTCACGGAGATGGCGCATTAAATTATTTATTATAAAAAACGTCGTAACCGCCAAATTATATACACTCAGTTTTACACCTTGTCCACCTAACTCCTAGGTTGTTTATTGTTCAAAACACAGATTGTCGCTTAATATTTTCTTAATGTAAATGCTGTTTTCTAATGTCTTTACCTAGTTCTTTCTTCTGGTTGTTATGACCTATTTTGATCCTACGGTGGTGACTAACCTCATATACCTCATAATGTTACGATGTACTCTGCTTTAAGACTTAATTAATGGAACAAACAGTCGTTAAGATTATTGTAGCAGTAAGTACCTTTTAAACCATACCCGGAGGTATTAGGAAGTATCTATAAGTGTATATATTTATGTACATAATAATTTATTTGTAGAACTAAGTATGTATATTGTATAGAATGAATCAACATAATGTAAATTGCATTCAAGAGTTGATAAGCCTATCTAACAGCTTCTAGATACATATGCAGAATGTTGATTAGCAATAACATAACGCTCCGAACGCGCGTGCACGGACCGCGGTCAAGCGGTCTGGCGCTCACGCGTTCTTTTGCGCGGGGCAGTTGCATGGTAGAACGCAGAACGCTCGAGCGCAGCGCGACCGCGCCAGACTAAAAAACTGACGTCACTGATGCAGTTATTATTTTAATTATGATTCAGAGCTTAATTACTGTTGAAAAGTCATTATAACTTAGTACATGTTAAAAAAAACCTTTGTGTGTGGAGAGGCCGATGTCCAACTGTGGACAAACGACGACAAATCAATCTATACGTTTCCAGTAAAAGCTGACATCCCATTGTACGAAAATTCCGTATAATACGGCCGCGTTCCCACTTTGTCGTGACGACAGATAGTCGTGTAGTTTTAAGTGTCGTGGCTTATATATTCAAATGGAGGTGTTCACATATAAGACAACACGATTAACTGTCGTTCACGGCTTGTTTTTGCAGTGACTACAGATTGTCGAGTCAATGGGAACGGCTAGCACGACAGTGGTTCAACGATAAATTTATCGTCACGACATCGTAATGTGTCGTTGTTACGACTATCTGTCGTGGCCACGATAAAAATATCGTCTCGTCGTAGCTTGCTACTGATGTGCAAACGACAAAGCGACTGTCGTGAAACGATAAAATGTCGTCGCGATCTAATGGGAACAGCTAGATACGATAGTCGCTAAACGATAAAAAAATTTGACGACGAACAGTCATTATAATGGGAACAGCTAGAGACGTCAGTCGTCCAACGATAAATTTATCGTCACGACATAGTGAGAACGCGCCCTAAGAGGTCAGCATAAACTGGAAACGTATAGCTTGATTTGCCGCCGTCTGAACAGTAAAAATACTAGAAAAAAAACCGGTTCTATATAAAGGAAAACATTGACATGTATTAATTAATTATTTTATCATTAACTTGAATTTTTCTAAACATTACACTGCAGTGCAAAAAAAGTAGACCACCTTTAATTTATAGATTTTAACGGCATCTTGTGCCTGCAAAATTAACCCTTACTGCGTTCACTATTGCATACAAATAAAGTCTAATATAGTTTGTGGTATATTTTCAGGGCGGCATCAACAACAAATGTGATGTTCGCGTCTGCGCCGCTCACGAGACGTGCTTCCGCATTGCATCTGGATGGCTCAGACACTGACAACAAAGGTAATATAGTCAGAACTTATAATTGGACCTACTTATGCAAAAAGGAACCAATCCACACACATGCCAAAATCGAGTTGAGTATGTAGAAAGCTTTAGAAATGCACCTTCTATCGACCCTGTAAGGATCAAAATGACCTTAACTTTGACAAAATATGTGCCAAAGTTGTCAGATCATTTTGATCTTTACAGGGTCGATAGAAGGTGCATTTTGAAAGCTTTCTTCATACTTAGTTCGATTTTGGCATGTGTGTGGATTGGTTCCTTTTTGCATAAGTAGGTCCAATTATATCTGCTATTCTAAGATATTGCACTTCTTTCACCATCATTGTCAAAGAACTAGACTTAACCGTGGAGAAACATAGCTAGTTGGATAATTCAGGATATTTTCTGAAGCAGGACGCTTGCAGTTTTCTTTTATAAAAAGTTTGTTTTTGTTTTCAAACAACATGACAGTTATCGTAAACGGAAACTGACTATTAGGGCCAAGCCACATGTGACAAGACAAATTCCATATAAACATCTCACACCGTCAACATTTGACCGAAGATGCGTTACTAAAATTCCTCGAGTAAATTACGCAACGGGCATCGGCTATGTGTCTTCCGTCAGATGTGGCTTGGCCCTTAAAGAAAACTGAACGCATCCAGCACGTTTCCTGTTACAAAAAAACCTGAAACAGCCTACAGGTCTGTCTCTTGTAGTAAGCTTGATAAGGAGTACTGCCCTTTCCTTCTTCATCATCTACAAAATTAGTCGGAAACGGAGTACTAATCTGCTGGCCACTTAAAGTATCACTGATGACTGTTTTACAGCAAGTATTAAAATTACAATATTCGCGTCTATTTATTTCCATGCAATTTTTTTATGTAACGGCACCCTTCATTGGGCTTAGTAGCTCTGAGACCCCAAATATTACCCAAATGCATGAAGGTAAAGGTAAAAATGGAGACCACACTCGCAGTGCAGTCTCCATTTAATACCATATTTAGAAAAAGATTTATTTAACAACTATGAACACTAATGTTTTAAAACTTTTATGCACTAATGTTTAAAAACTAAGATAACGTATGCCACTTAGATTATGCGACAAAAATAAGTTTTGACTAAGTTAAAACAAAAATAGTGGTCATTTCTGCTAACAAAAAGAGGATGCATTTTTAAGGTATTTTTTATGTTTAGAAAACTATAAGTAATAAGGTTTGTTTACTATTGGTAGTTGTCTATGATGGTCATTATTCGATATAATATCAAGCAATTGATGAATATTTTAAATCATAGAAGTGACGAGGATCTCTATTTGTGTGTGGGGACCTAATAAATATCCGAGAAGCAACAAGTGTATTAATATTTGTCAAAAAATGTGTTTAATGCTTTAACATTCTTCCCTTATTCATGCTGCTATGAAGGATTAGTGATGTTCACGAGTTTCTGTAAGTTCTATTTATATTTAATTTGTAAACAAATATTACACACACGAAGATTAATATTTCACTATCTGATTAGACTGGGAGTACTGGGTCCCGATCCAAACATTCCTTCTTAAATGTCTAGAAATGAAATAGCTCCTGAAAACGTGAAAGGCTATTTAGAACGAATTTTGTTTACAACCTGAGCGCATATTATTACACTAATGGCCGAAATAATTGTCCCCATATTATAATTACCTTCTATACGACACTGAGTCACCTGCATAATTCTCTATTGTATTGAGATCGAGTACGTCGCGACCTTGCGAGAGATTAAGAAAAGATTATGCTAATTCGCTGTGTAAGCCGCGCTGCTTAGGCGGTATACTTTTATCTGCACGTATGTGTAACTCGGTTTAGCGAGAAAGATTACGTTGCAATATCGACGGTTAAACATATGGACCAACGGTTTTATTCCCTTAACCTTATATGCACTGGCAGCTTAAACATTATATTACTTTTTTACTGCCTCGTTGGTCTAGTGGTGGCAAGTGCGACTGCTGATCGTGAGGTCCTAGGTTCGATCCCCAGGCCGGGCAAAGTGTTATCGGGTTTTTCCGTGTGTAATTCCTCAGTAGCAGCCCGGAGTTTTGGATTTGTGCCCGGTTGATGACAATAGGCTCGCTCCCTATTACAGATATTGCCATCCACGAAGACGCGCCCCACTCTTCGTCTAAATCGCGTGTTCTCTATTACTCTGAGATGAAAAGTGAGAGAGAACACGTGTTTAGGCGAAGAGTGGGGCGCGTGTTCGTGGATTGAACTATCTACAGGGTGTAAACGAAATCACATAATTCCTTCAAACCTCGTGATATACTGTTGACATAGATTAACCCTGCTCGGGATACATCTGGATTCAATAAACAAAAAAATTACAAGAAGTTAACATGAGCTCTTAACGTGAGACATTTTAGCGCCCCGAGTTAAATAACTACGCGGCGAGAGATAGCCGCGCAACTCGCTCAGGGCGCTAAAATGCCTCACGTTAAGAGCTCATATTTACTTCTTGCAATTTTTTTTTAATGAATCCAAAAGTAGGCCGTCTAATTTTAATCTACGTCAGCAGTACATCACGACGTTTGAAGGAAGTACACGATTTCTTTTACACCCTGTAGACTTAAACATAATGGCGAAATGAGCTCTGCCCAACCCTTCGGGGAATACAGGCGTGATGTTATAGTAGGAAGGATATTAAAGCTATGGTGTACACTTGCAGACGAGCCGGACCGCACCCCTCCGCCCGTGATGTGGTCGTCGGTGGCGCGGCGCCGCACGGACCTGGTGCCCACGGTGCCGGCCCCGCGCGCGCCAGGTAGGGCCTACAGCATGACGCGCCTGGACCGGCTGCCGGCGGCGCGCCCGCTGCACTCCGCCTCGCCGTCCATGCATCACCTCAACAGGGCCCGTAAGATGACACGTCACGCGCGCTGTGCCGTGCGCTTTGGTTCACATCGGTTACGCAACGCTTTGGTCGGTTTGGGGTTGTTGCTTCGCTTTTTGTCGTTTTGGGGACGCTAGTGTTGTGGTAGGGTTGTGACGCTTCGCTCTTTTACGCTGCGCTTTTAAAGGGCGTTTGTAGTTAGAGTGAGTGAGTTTGATTGAATTATGAAAAGCTAAGTTTTGTGTGTGTGTGTGTGTGTATGAGACTTTATTAATAACTAGCTATGCCCGCAACTTCGTCTGCGTAGAAGTCGGATGTGTTTTAATTTTTTTACCCGGAACCATAATTCTTTTTCTAAAATAAAAGTAGCCTAAGTTACTCCTTATAGCATCAACTATCTACAGTCAAAGTCCCGTCAAAATCGATCCATCCGTTTCGGAGATTAGCCGGAACAAACAGACAAACATTAATTTAATTTAACATAAATTTAAGTGCCCCATATGCATTTAGTAAAAAGCTGTTATTTTGACCTTAACAGACACTTAAATTTTATTTATTTGTATAGATGCCAGGTATGGCTTACTCCGTGACTCTTCTTATTGGCCATGTATTCAAATAGGCCTGTAATTCACGTCGTGCGAACTTTGTTTCATATCAGTTACGCTGAACTTTGGTTTCGTCGGTTGGCGATATATATCGCTTGGTTGTCGTTTTCAATGCTAAGGGATGCTACGCTTCGCTTCGGAAGTTTTTTGGAGTGTTTGGCTTCGCTCGTTTTGAGGTGCACTATTAAATGGTGTTTGATTTTGGAGTGACTGTTTTGGATACGAGAGAGTCTTTGTATGGGTATGACTGGTTGGTGACTACCAATAATGACAGGTAGAACCTACACCATGACAAATTTTGACGACACTTTTGGTGCAGTGGCTGGGCGATTAGCTACTACGCTACCGATCCTGAGTTCGATTCTCGCACGGATCAAATATATGTAAGGCTTACAGATTCGAAATCTGGGCTGTTGTGCACGTGAAGATTTGTGTCTGTATACAGGAGAAACAAAAGAGCGGGGAAAAGTTTACTTTAGAAAAAAAAAACTAGTTTTACAGTAGACTGCTATGAGTGTGTTGTAATTAGTTAAAAGCAATTGAAATATGTGACTGATAGCTTAGAAGTTAGATATCTTCATAAAGGACTGGCTGGAGACATACTACAGTCAACGACATGTCGACATAGCAGTTTTCTAGTCATTTTCAATACACAACTACAAGCAACAACGTGAGCGGGATCGATATCGATAAACACGGTCGATGCGGACTCGTGCAGCACTAACGGGGTGTCCTGCGTAAGCGACGAACGCGACAAACGCGATCAAGACAACGGCATTCCCTACTAGCGGCTTATACAGGGTGTATACGAAATCATGTAATTCCTTCGAAGCTCGTTATGTACTGCTGACATAGATTAACCTGGCATAGGATACTTCTGGATTCAATAAAAAGAAAATGACGAGAAGTAAACATGTGTTCTTAACATGAGGCATTTTAGCGCCCCGAGTTAAATGACCGGGTGGCGAGCGTTAGCCGCGCAATTCGCAAAAAATCCGCGATACGCTTCCGTTAAAACACATGTCTTTACATCTTGTAATATTTTTATTATCGAATCCAAATGTTTTCCGTTCAGGGTTATTCTATGTCGGCAGTACATCACGAGGTTTGAAGGAATTACGTATGATTTCGTTTACACCCTGTATAGCCAGACGCAATGTAATGCGTATTTGTTCCACGTCGTGTCGCGTCGCATCGCACCGCGTCGCGTTTGTCGCTTACGCAGGACAACGCCTAAGACTAAGATGGCGGGCGCTGTGCGGGGGGGGGGTCCTCACATGAGTCACCTCATACACGATTGCTATGTCGACATATCGTTGACTATATCTACTACTACATAATTTGATAATCGTCTCTTGTCTTACGGGAGTACCTACCAATGTCTTTTCTAACATTTTCGTGGTTACTTATTACCTTTGGCAAACTTTCAAGGTTGCAAGTGTTGTTTGGTTATAACTTTGTCAAGATTTATTGGTCTTAAAACTACTAAGCGTGGTTTAATAAAGCTTTTTTATAGTTTTGATGCGCTTTTGGGATTAAGCTAAGGTTTTGCTTCATTGTTGCAGGGTTTGTCGTAAACACACCATTAACTGCTTATATCGTTATAGAAAAAAAAACACTAACAATTATGCCATTATTTTTTTATTGGGTAAATCATTGTCACTAACATTTTGGTTAATATAGTAAAATTCTACAGTGTGTAAATATCAGCGTTATATTCTTTAGGTGGTATGTACACTGTTGATTCTGTCTTTGCCGGTTTCGTGAATGAGGCAAAGCTTGCCTTGAAAGAGTCAGTTTCCACCAAACGGAAAAATTCTCCCGCACTTTTTTGATGTCACGGAGAGCACGTTAAGCCGTCGGTCCCGGGTGTCATACGAATACCTATGACAGTCGTTACGGGTAGTCAGAAGCCCGAAAGTCTGACAAACGGTTTAACCTTAGGATATCGGCATTGCCCAGTTACTGGGTTGCGGAGGTCTGATGGCAGTCGCTCCGTGTAAAATACTGGTATTCAGCCGCATCTGGTTAGACTGGAAGCTGACCCCAACATAGTTGGAAAAAGGCTAAGAGGAAGACTTTTTTGATGTCACTGAATAAAGAACTTTATTAGTATTGTCTATAAGTATAAAATCTTATTTTATTTACTAGGGACAAAAAACAGTTACATAATGAAAGATACAGAGAAATACTTAAACTAACATTTAATAAACATGTAACCCACACCATTGTCCACGATTTAACTAAAGTTTAATAGAAGTGGCGAAGACAAGTGGAAAAAGGAAGGAAAAACAGAATAAAACAGAATTCGCTGCCACAATAATGGTATGTTACTTAACTTAGCGTAATTTAACTATAATTACGCTTAAATTAATCGCCAGACAAAATATCCAGAGCCATTTTCTTAAATAATTGGCTCTTCTTCTTTTCGTGTGGTTAGTGACTAACCTGGTGTCAGAGTTTATGCCGCCCATGGGCCTCTGACTTGGCTTCACAAGCCGTCGAGAAATTTCTCTCAGGCATGCCGGTTTCCTCACGATGTTTTCCTTCGCCGTTTTTAAGCAAGTGATAACTATACAATACGCACATGAATCCGAAAATAATTGCTTAGACAAGGAAAATAAATCCGACACAGACATTAAGCGTTTCCTCTCGCACATTCCCGAGCTTACCCGAGCATCGGATTATATACTTAAAGGCAATACTGATTCAGTTCTTTATTCAGTGACAACAAAAAGTGCGCGAGAACTTTTCCGTTTGGTAGAAACTAACCCTAAGGCCAACCGGTAATTCAGAACGATTCAACAAGACAGTTGTCATACAATTCGATTAGTCGTCTCCTTTTCTCTCGTTACGAGTATCGTAAGACGAAACGAGATAGCAAATCGAATCGTTCGAGAACTGATTAATGAAACGGTTCTGAATCGGGTGGGCTATAAAGATAGACAGAAAATGCATTTAATGGCACAGAGTACAATCAATAAGTACACATGAAAGAGACAAAAAATAAGTGCCGAAAGGGCCATCAAGTCAGCATAATATCAGGTTGCAGTACTAGGTACGTAACGCTGATTTTCAACTATGAAGATATAGGTAAAGATGAAGACCACTACGAACACCTACTGAAAATCATAACATTTGGCCTTAATATTTACTTCGGAATTTAGAAAGAGATAGATTTCCAAACTAAGCATTCTATCTTTTTTCTGAGTATTTACAAAGAAACAGAATTCCAAAGTGGATATTCAAGGTCAAATGTTTTGAGTTTCAGTAGGTGATCGTAGTGGGCTCTCCATTTTTACCTATTCCTTGGCTGCAACCCACGAGTGACAGAGCAGCTCAATACATTAATAGCAAATGGTCACTGTGTACGCTCGTGTGTTATGTGACCTCAAACTGTCTGAATCAAGATTTAAAAAAAAACTTTTTATCAAAAATAAAACCGGTTGAAAAACGAAAAGAGAAGTATAAAATAATTACCATATTATAAAATTTACAGTTTGTAAATAATTACCATATATAGTAATTATTTTATTCTTTTTTTTTGTTATTTTGACGTCGGTTTTATTTTTGTTAACATGCTGCTTAGCTGTTCATCCGCCTGATATTATCCCTGAGTTGCCTATACTATCACCCATGAAATAGGCTGACCTATTTTTAAGGCCACCTAAAGCCTTTCGTATTGTAAATAAAAAAATATTAATTTATTCAAAATGCAACATATTTTGTCATAAATGCTCAATTTGTCACCGTTCAATTCACCATCTCATCATTTTTCAAAATTTATAAGATCGTTCCGCACTGGGTCGCTTGGTTTGGGCTACAAAATTCTTTGTTTCATTTTGGTCTTTATTCCATTTAGCTTTAGGCTTACTTTACTATGAAAACTACTGGCAAAAAGGTATTTACCGCTACCTCTAATAGCTCCTGTACAAAATGTTCTGAATTACTATAATTTTCATTTTTGTTTATTTTATCTTTAATAATCTTTTCGCGGAATTGGTTACTAATGGAGTGCTCAAGGGAATATTATTCTCTCTAGAATCAACTTATTGGGTTTTTCCGTGTGGTATTCAATATATTGTGTTGCTGGCAATAGGCTCGCTGCCTGTTACATGGGACTTAAACATAAAGGCGAAATGAGGGTGTTACTATACACCATTGCCCAACTCTTCGCGGAATACAGGCGTGATGTTATGTTAGAATCAACTTCATTCAATTAACGAAATGTTCAAAAGGGTCATTTAGCAATAAATCATTGTCGTGTCAAAACGATCAGAACCTTTATTTATAATCTCACATTCGTGCCGATTCTGTTGTGCCCAAACTAAACCTAATTTGGGCTATTGCCATCTTTATCACTCTGATAAAACAAGGAAGAGACGGACGGAAATAAGAGCTGTCAAATTTAGTTGGAACTAAAATTTCCATAGAAAGACGACACGTCAGAACACGTCGACTAAGACCACGGTGAAGTTCAAGGCGTTAACTAGTTTGCCATCTCTAACTTACTTCTTATCTATCACCGTCCTTTTCTCGCGCTGTCTGTTAGTAAAAGATAGCAATTATCTACTTCTAGTTAAGTTGGTCAACAAGAGAGTCTGCAACAATATATTAATTTGTGAAGAAGTTGTTAGAGTGTCTTATAAAATAAATAAAAAGGCGTAATGTTACTGTTGCACTCCTATTGACGGTTTCATGACTAAGGCTGAGTTGCACCAACTAACTATAACCGTAACCATACCAAAGTGTCTGTCAAATCAGTACAAATTTGACATAAATATGGCAAGTTAACAGTTATAGTTAGTTGGTGCAACTGAGTCTAATTGTTTCTGTAGCTTCAGATACTCATTTGTTTACATATTAGCACTCCATCAAGGTGCATTAAAATAGCATCCACTCTGACAATACTTAAGTACGTCCAGCGCACCCTGTACAGTCAGCCCCGCTACCAACCTTGCTGACTGGCTAATTTTTTTCACCACGGCATTAGCTATTCTCGTATAACTCGTGCCGACACGAAAGAAGCACTCCATTTGTTAACTACTCCGTAATTTTTGATAAAATATACGTACTTCAAATATTAACCATTGTGTACACGAGTTATAAAAAATCTTGGTCAAGTCTCTCTCTAATCTGTCTACGGTGGTGTGGCTGTCTTCTAAAAGGTAAGGATAACTAACAGCTTAGCTTTCTAACTAAAACGTGTATTACGCACCTCCATTCACATCGCACCTGAGCACTAAAATTTCCCTACACAAAATTATAGTTTTTGAGTGTTTTGATAAAAAATACTTGCATGGAGTTGAAAGTATTTGTAAAAATAATAATGTGTTAAGCATAAAAAATGTTTATTATTGGTGACAATATTATCAAAAGAGTTATTTGAGAATTCCACCAATATAGCTGCTTCAAGCAACTAAAGCTGTGTATTCATTATTAAACAATTTGAACATTTCAATATGGCTTTTTCAAGAATCGAAAGCCATGTATTCACTAGTAAACAATGTTTCGAAACAAGTTGCTAACAGTTTCTGATCATCACGTGAATGTTTTTAGAAATGTTTCGGTGCGTTTACCATCAAACACAGTGAATAGTGTTTAGCGCAACATGTATCAATCGAATGTTTCAGAAACATAGATTCTTGTTTCTAATGCAATGTTTATAAACAAATGTTTAAGATGAAAACCTGGCATTATGAACAAATATTTGGAAGTGCACATCCTATTCTGTTTCCATTTCACACATTCTTCATTGTACATTTATTTACACAAACACAAAACAATGTTTTCCTCAGCACACAACATCAATTGTAACTCCTTTACACTCTTCTTTGTTCTAAATGTTTCGTATAATCAGCCCATTACTGTCACACTACTGGACACGCGCCTCTTCTCAAAATTACAAGGGTTTAGTCCACCACGCTGATCTGGTGCGGGTTGGCGGACTACAACTCTTTTTGGAACCCTTGTCGATGTTCAGATTTTCTCACGATGTTTTCCTTCACCATTAACGCAAGAGATAATCAAATTCAAATCCGAAAAGTCAGAAATCAAACTCAGACCTTCCTACCACTTCATCCTTCCTTCCGGCTGACACTGCCTAAGATCTAATCATTTTTTTCGTGCTGATCGGAAATAAGATTTCCGGGAAAAAGAAATACCTGACATAGTAATCCAAGGTGCACTCAAATAATATAATCCATTCAACCGAATCGGAGTGATTGAATAACGAACATTCAAGCTTTCGTATTTATAAGTAGCACTATTCCTTGTTGTACATACCCATTTTTTTATCAATCTGTACATACACATAATGACTATGAGAATGGTTTAGGCCTTAATCCACCACGTTAATCTGGTGCATTTTCGCTTTCAAAAACTGTTAGTGTGTTTGTCAATTTTTTGAAAACTGAAACTGACTGACGCTTGATTTGCTCTGACAACCCGACACACAACTACACCCACTTACAAAGCACAACCACGTATTCACCGCATAACACACGACCCACCGCTCCCCCTCGCCCCGTCAGCTTGTACATAAGCGTGGATGTGTCCAGAGACGCGGTCCGGTGACACCACGCCGGGCTCCCGTCCGGGCAGCGCGCTGTCCAACGCGACCAGCGTCATACGGAGGCCCACGTCGGCGCCGAGAAAGCCGAGGCCGGCTTCTATTGCAGGCACTGGGGTTAACACGCCTAGAGGTAAGATGTTAGACCGTATTTTCTGAGTGATAAGGTTGAGATTTGTTCTTCATATTTTGATTTGAAAACATTATTTGCGATGTGTTTAGGATTTTTGATGTGGTCTCTGTTGCCGAATCGCTGTCGAGCGATGTTGTTTAAATGTGTCAATGTTTTTAACTGTATGTAATGTGCTTCTGTAAATAAATATTAACAGTAAAATAATTATTTGTATGTGCAAACTACTAATAAAGAAACTAGTGATATAATGTAGAAATTCGATTTTTTTACTGTTTTGTGTGTTTGGAAATAATTATTAAGTACCTACTTATTTTGCAAAGCTAACATACTTAACTATCGATGACAAGTTTCTCACATATGACGTGAATCTCTTATTTTTTCATTGAAAAAATTAAATTAATGAAAAACAATAGTTTTACATTCCCATAACTCTGCTACAATCAAATCTTTTGCAACTGATCGAAAATTTACCTCAAAAGTCACTACAGTTATTTTCAATCTTGTCGAATCATGGTACAGTTGAATTAATGTCAGTTTGTTGGTCAGGCGGCGGCGACACTCTAGCGCAGAGCGCAGCGACCACACCCAGCGTGTCGCGCGACAGCACCGTGATGGCGGGCGGCGACGTGCCGCGGCGGGCGCACACCACCCCGAGGAGGCCCCGACCTGCCTCACTGCATGCACAAGCACAGGCCAAGCAGAGTGAGTAGTGACGTAGTACACCACAACACTAGGCGGACGGAGGCGAATCGCCTGTATGTGGACGATGTGACGTCACTGGCAGACCAGCGCCAGCTGGTGACGACGGTCCTGCTCCCGCCCATGTTCAGTGTGGTGCCAATAGTGATCAATAGCCCTTACAATACTATCGCCGCGACACAATATGGGTCTTCTTCTTCTTCTGGTGCCGCTCTACTGGAAGTTGGCCGTCAGCGTTGCGAATCCATCTCTATCCCTTATCAGGCGGAGTCACTGTGGTTAACGCCGTCCAAATATTATATCCGTCCAGAGATCACTGTCGCTGATCCCGCATCTCAGCAAAAATCAAAGCGAAAAGAAGCTACTTTACCAATGCTTACGTGTGTTAACCAAAAACAAACAATTGCTCTGAAATCACCATGTAGCCAAAAAAAATCGGGGACAAGCTAAATAGATGTTCTTAACATGGAGTTATATTGTTCTCAGCGCCGCCAGTCGCGCCAGGTGACGGCAAGCCGCCAGTACACAGAAAGCCAAAGCCATCCAAAGATCACGATAAGGTAAATATAACTATGATATAATTACCTACTGAAAGTAAATCTGATGCCAGTATTCACCAACTTTTAAGCCATGATGTGTTAGTTTTGCCAACGCGTATTTCATCTGCTCGGTTCCATCGTCATCATCATCATCTTCCTCCTGCCCTGGTCCAAATTCTGGTCGACGCAATATGTTTTCCTCTTCCATTATTCCCTGTCAGCCGGCACATTACCATTGACGTCCTTTTCATATCTTCCTTCACCTAATCCATCGATCTTTTATTTGATCTACCTTTCCCCCTCCATCCATCAACAGTAATCGCTCAGTTCCATATACAAAAATGTATTATTTCGAATCTTGGTAATGTCAAGCTGTTCCTATAAAACAAGTTGATTTAAACTTAAAAATTCTACTAACGGATGGAAAGAACCACGCTTTATGTTTGATAAAACATATTCTAGTCGTAATTCAGATCTGAGTCACTTAAAAATAAACTTCCTTGAAAACATTTGTTCTGTATGCTTGTGTAAGACAGTACATGTTGGTACACAATAAGCCCGATGCCATAAAGTAGTACGTGTACAGATACAGTGTGTGTCGCAGGCACCGCGCGGCAAGTCAATGTCGGCGTCCCCCGGCCGCACGCTGTCGCCGTCGCCCGCCGTTTCCAAAGAGTCCAGCGTCGACAAGGAGGTCGCTAAGGTAATATCACTTTACATTATACTTTAATTAATTTCTATATTAACTAATCAGATACTGTTACATCTCTTCATCTTTTTTCTATTGTGGAAACGATCAGTTCTGACGGCGATGGCTGATGAGGCCTGTGATATATTGCGTAACCTTTCAAGAAGAAATGACCCGCTTTTCAAATGAGTCTTAAATTTTGCTGAAAATTATATAATATTAGTCTTTATGATCAATCAAAGTAGAAATAAAAATACAAAGAAACTACAATTATAATACAGGACATCAAATTATTGTACATGATGCACGCACTTTACCGATCTTCTTCTTTTCGTGTGGTTAGTCACTAACCTGGTGTCAGAGTTTATGCCGCCCATGAGCCTCTGACTTGGCTTCACATGCCGTCGAGAAATATCTCTCAGACATGCCGGTTTCCTCACGATGTTTTCCTTTACCGTTGTTTTAAGCAAGTGATAATTATACAACACGCACATGAATCCGAAACGTCAGAGGTGCGTGCCTTGGGTTCGAACTCGAGACCTATGACTTAGCAGTTACTTTACCGATGATTATTCTAATATCATCCAACAAAAAGTTCAGTAATATCTATCTGATATACAGCCGACGGCGGTCCCGACGGTCGTAACCGCCAAGAGTCAAGTGGACGCGACCGAGGTGACGCACAAGTTGGAAGCGCTGCAGATACAGAACGGAGACGCACACCACCTTATCGATAAGGTATGAATCTCACACACGCACAGACAATACGTTAACGGCCACAATTAACGTTCGTAAGGGTTACTGTTAGGCTGACTGTACATGGGCACATGCAATCGATGGTTAGAAATGTTAAGCGCCCACTACACTACTCGCAAAGTTGCCCAAAATTTGCCCAAAATCGACCAAGGACATGGACGAGTGTGTAGAGTGTCACTTCGTGTTTCCTCGTGTAACTACGGCTCGCCTCGCGAAACATCTGATCGGTTTTTGCGCCCTCATCAAAGGGCGCGGACGTCCTCAAAAAAGGCCAAATTGGTAGCACCCTAAACCGACGAGTAATGCATGAGAAGGGTAATTAATGTAGCTGAAGCGAAAAAGGATGATCTATAGTCTCTACTCAAATGGGAAAATAGGCGTGATTGTTTGTATGTATGTCAAAGAGTCTGAAGCTGAATAGTAATAGATTGAAAGAGTGTGTAGTGACATAATCTAACTTTGATCAACTTCGCCGAGTACTTCGGCGCGGAACTTAGGCCGATAGTGTAGTGGGCGCTTTACATTACTTAAAGAAGCTAATGTCAAATTTCTATCTCAAGTAGGGTAAACCGCCGATAGATAGGTTATTGGTTTCGGCCGTAATTTGCTCGAAACGGTTGAACGCTATTTGTTTGTAGCTACAGTTACCTTTTGGTGTATCGCCTGCAGCTAAAGGTATAGACTAGAGCATTTACTTGTAACAAAACGTCGAGCATCGCCGCGTCATGCTCATTTTTCGGTTCGTGAAAGGGTGAAACAATAGAGCGGCTCGCTGTTTTGTTACAAGTAAAAGCTAATTCTAAAAAAAGTAAGTCTATACTCACCTTAATAACAAATGGCGATAAACTTTGTTTCGAGCAACCTTTAGTAGGACCGTTAATTCGATGCAGTAACTTG
Source organism: Amphipyra berbera (assembly GCA_910594945.2). Taxonomy (NCBI): domain Eukaryota; kingdom Metazoa; phylum Arthropoda; class Insecta; order Lepidoptera; family Noctuidae; genus Amphipyra; species Amphipyra berbera. The sequence goes on from OU343142.1 coordinate 14,857,257, forward strand.
CCAGTTCAAAGCAAAATAATGATACCGTACTAAAAGTAATAGTGTTGAGTAGTGAACGATTTTACGAAAAGAACGAATACGAAAAATAGTTCAATTTAAACATATCTTTATAAATTCTTTGTACTTCTTCACGATGCTGTTCTCTTAGACCAAATTGACTGATAGAGAATGCCTTATGACATTAAATCCGCATTATGTACCACAATTTGTGCATTGAAGTATTATTATGTTCAATTATTTGACGTTTCAAAAACGTCATATCAGTAGTTACTAGTGGTTACGGCTATTTTTAATAGTGATATATCGTGTTTTGATCCTCTAGTTATTAAATTCAATAAAAAGTATGCATATAAGTACATTATTAAGTTCATTCAATTTCATTAATTCTTTATTTCACCTCACTACCTTTTTTTATTGTCATAAACTAGTATCCCTCTAACTGTCAAGATACGGCATTGAATCAACGGTCCGACTATAGTTGGCCGGCCCATGTGCGGACAGTCATAAAGTCACTACGCTTACCGAACAGGTTATTTATTACAGTATTTTGTTTTTTGCACAAGAGTGAGTGTTTACGACACCCGCTGGAAGAGAGTGTTTAGTCTACTCTTTGTCGGAAATAAAAAATGAAAGACTCCATCGATGTACCGCTAGCGGCTAATATTTTGGCTTTCTGCGATAGGAGTCGCGGGTTAGACCCCTGCACGGACCATATTACATTTCTAAGTTAGAGTGTTTGTGCGTGTGAGATTTATAAAACTGTGTCTGTAAACTGTTGTTCACGTTTTTAATCCTACTTTTGCACATTGTTTAATATAGCCAAAGAACAATTGCATGGCCTTATATCATTTGAATTTTTTATTTGCATAATATACACAACAAAAATGCTTGCTATGAACTACTAACGAAATTAATATTACCATATCATGATTTGCTTTTTTTTTACATCCCCAGGTAAACGAAATCAAAGAAACAATAGAGGTTAAGCAGGAAACGAAAATCGAGCAAGTAACGGAAGCGAAACACGAAGAGAGAGCGAGTGAGAGATCCGAACAGAAAGAGAAGAGGGAAGACAAGGAGGACAGGAAGGAGCCCTCCGTTGAAAAGACTGATGACAATGAGATGACTGGTGAGTCATTGTTGATTAAGATTATTACACTCAAAAAATCCCCATGTTTTTTATTCTGTGACTTAGACCCGTTTGGCCCTAGTCGCACCTAATAGTAAGCTCAGACAGGGTCTAAGATGGAGCACACGAATCCAAGTAACAGAGATATAGTTGGGCCCCGCTATACCCCTCTGGCTCTCACATACACACGACGGAACTCAGTAACTTCTTCACTTGTACTTAATGTGAGGGTTCCCACCTTCACATTAAGTCCAAGTGTTAGCCAGCCAGCCCGCTTAGATCCTACCACCAAGCAAAAGCACTCTTCATAATGATTGATTGAGCTAAAAATGTTCCCTTTCGTTTTCCAGCGTCAATGACAGCGCGGCGCATCACAACGGAGGAGCAAGCTAAGGCCGCGCTCGCTGAGCGACGACGACGAGCTAGGGAGGAGCTGGAGAGGCAGGCGGAGCTCGAGCGACAGAGGTCAATACACACAACACATTAATACTAATCTCACTTTAGCCTAGCTTCCTAGAGTTCAAAAAGCCCTCGGAAGAACTCCAATTCTGAAAGCACTTAAAACGATTAGTAAATAGGATTTTAGGTCAACTACATGAGGTGGAACAAGGTGTGATGTTCTTTCAACAAATATGAACGAATAGTGTAGAAGTATCAGACCAGGCAGACGTCTGTGATAACTTAATGATAACTATGCCATGATAGTCACCATTATTCCATTTGCTTTATCCTGTTGGCGATTACCATATGCGCAGCAGTAGCCTGGATGTTTAGTCAACGTCGCTACCCGCGCTTCACACGTAGCCGTGGGGGGACTGCCTCAAAGAAAAACCAATCCCTTTTACATGTTGCAAATGCAGAAATGTTGTCTTCCGATTTTATATATAATAAAAGTGTTACAACCATTTATATATTTTAAAGTTCTAATCTAAGTGTCCTAAAGGAAAAACATCTCAAACATTTGTTCTAATTTTCATTAATACATTTCCAGACTGCAACGCGAAGCTGAGGAGGAAGCGGAGCGGCAACGGCAGGAGGAGGAGCGGCAACGACGAGAAGAGGAGGAGGCGCGGGAACTAGCGCAGCTGCAGAGACAGATGAACGAGGAGAAGCTTAGAAAAGCTATCGAGGTAACACTCAGCGCACAGGAACAATACCTTATGAAATGAGGTTTCCCAAACAGTCGAAACTTTCTGACCACAGCTCCCTGATTTCGAAAGTTTCGATAAATTATCGATTGATTCGGTTCGTTATCTTGTTTTGTCGTGTACGATTCTCGCCTGACTCCTGGGGTCGTTTGCGGTTTGGAAAACATTTTGTAACTAAATTTGGGTCCTAGTTTCTTATATTCTGATCCAGTAAAGTCTGTCGCCTTTCGGCTGTTCTCAATGCAAAATCTCTAGTTTGATGTTGGTTATTGACAGAAATTCGGCTTAAAGATTATTTATTTATTTAAAAGAACAATCTTCACTTACGAATAAATACACAGTGTTATATAGATTTCATTATCCGGTCAAATTCAATAAAAGTAATGTCAGATACATATATCAATCCTCTAGAGATTTTGGAATGAGATCGTTTAACGAGATCGGCTGTTTATGGTCAATGTATGTATCCAATGGTCTACCTCGTATTTAAATCTTACCCATCACATATTGTGTACTCCCAACTTTGTATTCCCCAGGCTCAACAACAACTCGAGCGCGATGAAGCCGAACGCAAAGCTCGCGAAGAGGTGGAAAGGCAAGCGCGCCTCAAAGAGGACGAAGAGAAGAGAAAGGCGGCAGAAGAGGCCGAGAAGTTGCGCCGAGAAGAGGCCGAGAAAGAAGAGAAAGAGAGGCTTGCGAGGAAACAGCGCGTCGAGGCTATCATGGCCAGGACGAGGTTGCGGAAGGTACGCATTGTTTTAAGATAAAGGGGGGAGGGTAGGGTACCTATTTGCGCCGAGAAGAGGTTCTCATACGAGTTCGTTCTGCCTAGCCTTTCCCAACTATATTGGGGTCAGCTTCCAGTCTAACCAGATGCGGCTGAATACCAGTATTTTACACGGAGCGACTGCCATCAGACCTCCCCAACCCAGTTACTTGGCAATGCCGATATCCTAAGGTTAACACATGAGGTTCTCACATGAATAAAGTTGCGATTATACTAGTCCCGTGTGGAGACGAACTAGAATATAAAAACTTCCTCACCGCACGCGGGGAGTCTACCCGTGGTGTAAAATTATACATAACACAGTAAGCGACGTTGTAGGCTCTATACGGTCCGCCTGGCTAGCTACCTCACATTATAATCCGGTGCGAAGCAGTTTACTGTGTTCCGTCGTGTATGTGTGAGAGCCAGAGGGGTATAGTGGAGTCCCTCTATATCTCTGTTACTTGGATTCGTGTGCTCCATCTTAGACCCTGTATGCGCTTACTATCAGCTGCGACTAGGATCAAAGGCAATTAAGTAAAAGAATTCAATAAAAGTGTTGTTCTCCGAAAAGAGTGGCTACTCCTCTCGCATTCGTTGAAGTAGTAAACTGTGAACAAGGAAAGATACCGAAGTGTCTGGATTTTATTTATTTCTTTAACATAACACTACGCCTGTATTCCCCGAAGGGTTGTGCAGAGGTGTATAGTAACACCCTCATTTCGCCGTTATGCTTAAATCCCACGTAATGTGGGGAGAGCCTATTGCCATCAACCGGGTACAAATTCAAACTTCGGGCTGCTACTGAGGAATTCCGCACGGAAAACCCAATAACACTTTGCCCGACCTGAGGATCGAATCAAGAAACTCACGATTAGCCGTCGCGCTTGCCACCACTAGTCCAATATATCTATTTCATTCTTTAAAATATTATTAATCGGGAAATTTAGCAGGCAGAAGAGGATAAGAATAAGCAAGCCGCCGCTCCCGCTCCTGCCGCGCCTTCAGAGGCCGCGCCGGCCGGCGAGCTGCCCAGTGACGTCACGCCCGCGCCCGCCGGTGACGTCACCGCGACGCCCGCGCCCGCTGCTGACGTCACGGCGACGCCTGCAGTAGACAATGGGAACGCGCAGTCTACTGCTGATTTACTCGGCCTAGACTTCGCTCAGGTGAACACTGATTTATTAAATTAATTACTAATTTATATTTTATTTATTAATTAGGTATCTACATAATTTTAATATTTGTACGACTGATAAATCTGAATTATTTAAAATTAATCTTAAAACTACCTAATGTGTCAATATTTTCACAAATAGATACATCATTAATTTAAACCTATCACACTCTGCTATCAAACAGGTATTTCTTGTAGTTTCTCTACATTTCCCATCCAATTTTATTACTATTCCCCAAAAACCTACAGACCTCAAATTACCCATTGTATCACCTATCTTCACCATCTCGCTCATATTTGTGCCTGAATTCGTTCCTAATCCTTTTCCAAAAATTCCAGCCTCAAGAAGTGAAACTCGTGGAGGTGACGAGCACACAGGAGAGTGTAGCCGCACCGGTACACAACGACACGCCCAACAACGGCAACGTCACTGCCGACCTACTGGGAATGTCCGACCAACTCGCAGTCAGTACCTATACTAAAATTATCTAACAATTTTATTCGTAGAAAATTTTAATAATACCCGTCCTCAATCTCAAATAATCTCCTCGGATCACTATAAAGACAATAGCCAGTCTTCTCGTAAGAAAGCTTAGATCTTTCTTTTTAGTGTGGATAGTGACTAACCTGGTGTCAGAGTTTATGCCGCCCATGGGCCTCTGACTTGGCTTCACATGCCGTCGAGAAATATCTCTCAGACCACACGATGTCTTCCTTCACCTTTTTTAAGCAAGTAATAATTATACAATACGCTCATGAATCGGAAAAGTCAGAAGTGCGTGCCTTGGGTTCCAACTCGAAACCTATGACTTGGCAGTCCGATGGTCACACCACTAGGATATCACTGCCACTATGCTCAGATTATCAGCCAGAATACTCCTTACTTGTGCAGTTACCAAGTATGGAGTATTTGTGCGACAGATCAAGATAATTTACCATCTATCACACACATCTATCTAAACAAGATACTGGCGAAATAGACATTAAGAACACTAAAATGTTTTTGAATTCATCAAAATTATTGATGAACAGTCAATTTTGTTTATAATACGACAAACAGTAAAAAATATAATGTATGTATATTCTGCTTTTTCCAGACTGAGGACAAAACTGAAGAGCAGACGACGACAACCAAACTCCCAACCAACGATAACGCACCAATAACCAACACGCCAATCGAAGCCAACAACGGGAACTCCCAACTGGCCAACATTGGCCACATATCCGCCAACTTCATACAAACCGAGCGTTTGTCCAACGAGAACCAAACAAAGATGGCCGACGTGCCGAAACTTCTTGAAGATGACTTCACAACGCACAACGGTCACGGGGCGACTCACAACCACCCGCTGACATTGCAAAATGCGATCTAAGTATGTGTAGATAAGGTTGGTAACTGAATGCAGTCGGTTTTCATAGCGTATATATTGGCTGATGGTCGTGAGGTTGTGATTATGGCACGCTATTATTGATATGTCCGATAATTTGGAAGTTAGGTAAGGTTATTTATATTGACAATGATTTTGTTTGACCACCAGGACCTTAACAAATGCATAGTCTGTGGTTGGCAAGTTAAAGCAGGGCTTTATTGGGCTAATACAAAATGGCGGACTGAAGACACTAATTATTATCTGTCCAATTACCGGAAAAACAAAAATTACTTAAAAAGATTCTTAATCTAAAACACTAAAGATTAAAAATCGCTTCGCGGGCCGCCAAAATTATGAATCACGGGCCACACGCGACCTGCAAGCCGTGGTTTGAATAGCCCTGAATTTAAAACATCTTTGTCGAACTACATGGTGGTCAAAACAATAAATACACGGATAAGACTCGAGCAGAGGGCAGCACTTACGCTTGTACCTTAGACAACAAATAAATACAACAATAATGTGTGTCACGGTGCTTTTCTTATAATTTCACACATTATCTCAAAGTATCTCTCAAAAGTATAAAACAAATGTTTTTGTTATACATCGTTGGTGCTAGTTATTGTTTTTAGATAGACGTGTAATAGTAACAAATTGTTGAATTTAGGCAGAGGCTACCTAAGCCAAGGTATGACCTACTATTCATCTGTCTTAGCATTTAAACTGTGTTTCGTACAACCTTATTTTGCATATACTACAATACCGAAAAAGGGACATTGTACTTACTATCATTACGAACAATTTTTACTATAGGACCAACCTCAAAATCACGAAAATATAATTACATTTGTGTTCACATAACTGTACAAAATGTATGAAACAGCAGATTATATTTTCGTGATTTCGAGGTAGGTCCCATAATGAAAGTTGTTCGCAATGATGAGTACAATGTTCCCATATCGGTTTTGTAGTATATGCAAAATAGGGTTATATAAAAAAAACATTTTTTCTAATATTTCTATAGAAAATGTGTTTTTATATATGAAATATAATTACGTAGTGACATAAAAAGTCATCTTAGTCCAATTAAATAATTAAAACGAGATGAGCATAAATGAGACCCATGCCCACCAGTGGGACATGGAATAATTATACTACTTAAAAATAATTTGAAAAGGCGATATAATCATAGCGACTTATTTTTGATGTCCCGACCAGCTAGAAATGGACTCAAATTTAGTTCAATACACTATTTAATGATGACATGACGTCATCAAGCTTACTCCATTGCCTTCAGTCACAATTGGGGCTAGCAGAGATGTAGGTAGAAGTATCAATTGTTGAAGGAACGATCTGTATACTTAGCCAATATGTATGCATGAAAACAGGGTAAGTTGTGTCTGTCACTCTAAACCAGTGTAGTTAAGTATAATAAAAAATATTATTAATAATATTTACTGGACAAATATCCGTATATTAAAAATGCTTCGTTCATTATTTTTAAAAATAAAAATTGCTTAAGCACGACTTAAGTTTCAGAGAAGGAAGTTTTTACTCAAAATCGTATTTATTGAATAGTTAGCAGTATATTAAATGCTAAGTCGTGTATCTTATGTGAGTAAAGCAATCCGTCACATTTTATCGTAGCTTATCCATACATATTATCTTTAATCATAGTCAACTAGATCGATATGATTTAGTAATATAAATATTGAACTGCCTCGTTGGCAAGTGTGACTGCTGTGAGGTCCTGGGCTCGATCCCCAGGTCGGGCAAAGTGCTATTGGGTTTTTCCATGTGAAACTCCTCAGTAGCAGCTCGGAGTTTGAATTTGTGCCCGGTTGATGGCAATAGGCTCGTCCCCTATTACATGGGACGGCGAAATGAGGGTGTTACTATACACCTCTGCCTAACCCTTCGGGGAATAGAGGCGTGGTGTTATGTGACATTGAAGTCGACGACGTGATCTTTCAAACTTAAGTCTATCTTAAACAAAAACTTATAACTTAATACCACTACTTATTAAAAGATTCTCTAACTACCCTCACAGAGTGACGGAACACTGGGAAGGCACTAAATTATTATAATATATTATAATTAATGCATTTATTATAAAATATCGCAAGTGAATACTTGGTTTTACTAACAAACCGCAGATTTGGTCAAATGTATGCTTGTCTGTATACAAATGTGACGGGACTCCGGTGGAAGCGAAGCGAGAGATTTTTGTAGCTTCCATCTTGTTCACACTAAGAATTGAAATTCAATTTTCATATTCATAGTGTTAACTAGAAAACGCAAAAGGATGTGAAACTATTTTTTTCGAGAGAAACTAAAATTAAGGAAAGATAGATCAAATCCTTGATAAGAGTGTCCTTAACACTCAATCTGATGTCCATAAACATTAATCGCCTAGTTAAACAACCGCTTACTCGAAAAATGTAATAGAATTGTAGGTAAATGGTTGTTTAACAAGATAATTAATGTTAGTGTAAACCAGCGTAAGTAATATTGCTATAATCGACGCGATTGACGCAGTAGCTGAGCGATTGGCTTCGGCGTTACCGGTCTCATTCTCGGACCAAATATTATTATGGCCTACAGATAGTTGTTCCGGGTACTTGAGATTTGTGTCTGTAAACGCACCTACAGCAGAAATACAAGTGTTGCAAAACGTTAAAAAAATATCTTGGCTTCGTTTACATTGGAGTCTCGGCTTTAAGCGCGTCGGTTGTTCGTTGCCCCGACAACCGACGAACAACAACCTAGTCATGCAACTTCTACTGAAATCTGTTACCTCTATCTTCAAGCCAAGTCCTCGAGGCTGTAGAAAATAACTACCAAAAGGTACTACTGGCAATATCGCCCAGGATTTACGAGGAATCGATTCTAGAAATTACATGATTTAACTAAATAATTCGATAACCAATATTATAGATTTAAGATATAAATATTATGAACATTTTATTTATTCAACGATGACGATGTATGTTTAGACACCAGGCCGCTAGCTCAATGCAGTAGAAATGATTCTATAACATCATTTTATGATAATTAAAGTGTCCCCGTAAACCGCTCTCAACGTGACGCTTGAGACTGAAATCTCAAGGGTCGCTGTCAAAATGTAAACGTCATCTTAACTTACATTTGTCAACTTAGATCAAATTATCTCAAGATTTGTCATAAGTTTACTTAAGATCGATCTCAAACAGAGCGGTTTATCAATAGGGCTATATACGCTATAATATGGGCACGCGCACTCGGGCCGCTGGCCACACGCTGGCCACCACTGGCCACAAGGTTACGGCGAGTGGCCCTTGTACGGGCCACCCTAGGTAATACTGAATAAGCATAATACACGAAGTCAGCCAAAAAAAAATGTTAGTAAAGACAAAGTATACGCGATTTTTCAAAATTGATTAAAAAAACTGTTTATTTAATTCCTTCAGTTTTTTTTTGTTTTTTCTACCTTTTATTACTCTTAGTAAATGTTGGTCGTTATTTAAAATTCCGTCTCATTATAGATTGGTGTTGTGTGATACGTTCTAAATAAGTTAATTTTTAATTGTATTATAATTTTTAATACGCGTAATTTGATTATTAGTGTGAATAGAGTAAAATGTGGTAAAAAAACAATTATAACAATTGAGCTGGCACAGATGAGTAAAAGAGACAACATCATTATAGTTATGTTGAAAAATTTCATCAAAATGGAATACAAAAAGTTTTTAAATGATAACTAACAACGTTTGTACGAAAAGACGTGGAAACATGAAGTTCGGCATTTAACCGATTTACAACAAATTCAAATAATTAAATCTTTATATTGAATACATTATAATCTTTTATTATTAGACAAAATAGTTGCAGTGAGCAACTTGGCCAACTCGCTTTGAGCAAAATAATGTTCTTACAACAAAACTTGCCAATTAAGCAATTGCTAATCTATGGTTTGCCATAGGCGTGTATGACGGAGCTAGACCTTAGTACTAGGCTGGTTTAAGTAACTACTATACTTGGGCCATTACAAACGTGCGAACTATGTCATAAATCATTTTTATCGGACCTCTCGCTCGCACTTATAGGCCTTATGGAACTGCTCTAGTGTTGTGTGTAACAGTAAAAAAGGCTTTGTCGATAGTCGACAAAAGGTAATGACGGAGAGGTTAAGGAAATAATGCAAATATTGTTTAGGATGTGTTTTTTTTATTTCTGCTTCTAAAAGCATACTATATTAAATGCTATAAATATTATTTTAATACCTACCTTTCACCCAATTGCATTAATTAGCCATCGAGGTACCGCGTCGCCCACCTGCGTCGGAGCGGCATCCCTTTATCGATAACGACTTGCGCAGCATTGTCACATTCCTTAAACGTAATGATTTATGAGTCAGTTCGCGCGTTTGTAATGTACCGAGTATAGCAAATACCAAGGTATCTACGTGGAAGTAATAACAAAACACCGATACTTGCAACTTCAACTGCAAAAATACAAGAATTCACAAACAAATGTTTGTTAGATATTCATATCAGCGCAATTATCCGTATTCGAAGATAATTAAAATAGTTTATTATGAGTATAGAGGACCTCGGAGTATAAGGAGGTCTGAACCAGTTTCAGACTGGCCATAGACGTGAGGCTAAAAAAATATAAAGTAAAAAATCTATGGTATCTGTCAAATGGTACCCTAAATTTAAACTTGAAAGAAATACGCACAGAATTGTTTCTGAATACAGATTATTGCGTCAAATCCTTAATGCGACGTTATAATTATTATTTTCTAAAAATGTTCTTTGAAAAACGATAAGAACAGTATATTTGGGGTTATTAATGTATGCTTAATGAAGTTACAATAATGTAATTTTAAGTTATTTAACACGTTATAATATACAAATTTTTGTATGATAAGTAGATAACATTCAATGTTAATCAGCTTCTTTTTAAAGAATGTTAATAAAAAAATACCTAGTTATTTGATACCGTTTCAGTTGGTAAACAAGGTTACAATAGGTTGCGCATTAAATATAATTTTCAACTGAACTAAGATTCTAACCATCTAGTTATTGTATAAATTAATTATTTAAGTCGAAAGTAATGGATATGTTTTCATAAAAAAATGTTTTTAATTATATTATTTGTGTTAAGATTTTAAACTTATTAGCGTTTCATTATACTTTGCCTGTTCGAAAATAGTTTTCTATGAAAATGTAACTAAAACTGGTTGACTTAAGGGGATGTTTCCCCTAAACTGTATATTATTCCATAATATTTTCTTTCACATAATAATAATAGTAGTTTTTCCAATTCACATCTGTTGTGTGTTGAATACATTGTTGTGTGTGTGTTTAACGAAGTTAGGAACTTACCTAATGGGTAAAAAAATATTGGTGATTGGGGTAAAGTAGAATTTTACCCCTTCCGTTATAATACAAATCGCCTACATCGTATGTCATTTGTGTATGCGACAAAGGCATCTAATGTATTCGACACACAATAGACAATCATTGACAACAAATGTCAACCCGCATGTCATTTCCACTAAATGACACGCAACTGACACTTGTTGTAAATGTCATTTAACAAATTTATCATACGATTTTTGCTTGTAGGTAACATTTGTACGATTTGTGTTTTATTTTGCTTATCCATCCACTTTTAATCGTTGAAAATTAAATGAAAATCATGTAGACGTCTCACGGCCTTTATTATACAAATATGTATGAAATCCAGGTCTGAATAAGTGACCCACCTTTATAAAGATGGCGGCAGATCATACAAAAGTGTTATGAAATTACTTGCCGACCTTTGGTCTATTACTACCAGGAGTCCCACGTAATTTCTAATATGGTCTTATTTGAATTTTTTTCGAGGTCCAAAATCGATTACCAAGATTTTTTTACGAACTTAAAAGTGGCTAAAATTTAATAGGCCCGTTTTGACAGCTGTCAGATCAGTACATTTTATGTCGAAATTGACATGACATGTTCTAATCTGACAGCTGTCAAAACGGGCCTATTAAATTTTAGCCACTATAGTTACAGGTGAACCTAATGAAAGCGTGTTAAAAATAATTTCATGGATGTCTGGTAATTTTTGCTGCTCAAAAACGTGGCTATTAAAAAATAATTTTATTTGGTTTTATTATGCGATATGATTGTTAAATTACCTATCATTTATTTAAATTAATGTAATTTTTTTTATTGACCATTTGCCGGCCGTGCGAGCAATCAAGATTAATTTAATAAGTAAAATGTGGGACCGACTTCATTTTCCAGTGATATTTTTTTCACTATATGGTGTACACTTATTCCGGCCTGGAGAATACTTGGACCGACATTTTGACATATCAGCTTACTACTAAATAATTTGACAGTAGTGTTGTTATCAAAGGTACTTAGATACTTGAGATGCATTTCACTTTTATGTTGTAAAAATTGTCAAATTACTTAGTATGTAAAACCAAGGGATAATTTTGTCAAAATGTCTTCCGAAGTATTTCAGTGTATAATTGTAACATTTTATTACAATGATTAGTGTGACAGGTCGCCCACATCGACTGTCATGTTCCGTAATCAGATTTTTATATTTTAAGTTTAAATGAGTTGACGAACGCCCCAAGTTGCGTATAAAACGAACAATACATCCTCCAATAAACGCGACTATAATACCAAAATAAGCTAGTCTAAAAAATGTTATGTAATTATTGAAAAAAATCGTGCTATTTAATTATTTTCCAATCAAATGTACTAAATTGTTGGTTATAAGTACTGGTATAATGTAACTATAGCGTTAGAAATGAAGTACGGCGGCCTGTCACACTGCGCCCGCGCACGTTTGTGTGTGTGCGTGTGTGTATGTATGTGTGTGCGTGAGTCAACGCAGTCCATTCATCGGTACGGTTAGTAGTCGTTGAGGAATAATAATATAATTGATATCATACATAGATGGGCGTGGCTTCGATGCGTTATATAACTACTGTATTATGTTTATAAACATCATGGATTTATTAAATGAAACAATTTTAATACGAAAAATAAATACAAAGAAGTTATTTTTTGTGTGTGTTATTTGCCATTGTGCAATAAATCCCCGAATCAATAGACGAAACTATACAAACTTTACCGCTCAAATATCCAAACGCTACTCAGTTTTGAGTAAGAGATGTTTTCCACCAAACGGCTCGCATCGCATCGGATCGGGAAAGGATAATACAATCGGCCCCGTACCGTCACTTGTGAACGTATCCATTTCTGCGCATAGTCAAATAGTTTCATTCCTACCGTGTTGACAGCCGAAAGGATCCGATCGGATACGACGACAGGCGAACGGAGCCGTACGCGCGCCCGTGGTCAAGCTGCTGTGCGCGACTTGGTAATATAGACTTTAAATACTGTGTACACGATTTAATATCGTTTAAAGATTGTGAATGAAGCGAAAGGGGTATGTAAGAGTCGTAGCATGTGGCGTTCTATAGTTTCTGCCTACCCCTATGGGAAAAAGGCGTGAGTTTATGTATGTATGTAAAGATTGTAAAATCCATTCCGATCCGATGCGATGCGAGCCGTTTGGTGGAAATCATACTTAAGACTCGTGCTGTCACTGTCACTTTTATGCGAAGTGACAGTGACGGCACGAAATTAAAGGCAACTTAAAATTAAGTACTTAGCATTTAAATATTTAGCCATAAGTTTAGTTTCACTCCTTTGTGTATGGGGAAGAGTTGGGGGGCATTCTTCGAAAAATATTAACAAAAATTGAGAACGTCATTAGCATCATCCCAAAGTTAAGAATGCAGATGTTATGCTAATGAAAACTGAAACTATACCGCTGCCGTCAAGCAATAAGACAAGAATAAAAAACAATCTGACAATACTATAACGTTAACAACCCGGGAGAAGAATGATTTGTTAAAATAATGTTAAAAAAATTCGAATATTCACCCTTGGCCGAGTTTGTGTAGTTTTATGGCAGCGGTACTATTGTGATAGATGTTTTTAAGCAGATTGATGTATGTGGTCTCTATTTCAACGTTAGACGACGTCGCGGCAGGCCCAGAAGGAGATGGCGGGACGAGCTAGACACTTATTGGAAGGACTGGCCGCAGAGAACCTTAAACCGAGAGGAGTGGAAGAAGGGTAGGTAGGCCTTTGCCCTGCAGTGGGATGATCATGGCTGAATAATAATAATAAGTTGATTGTTTATAAAACATGAGATAGGTATACCCACTTAGCAACCGTATTTCCCCCAAAAAGGGTTGCTAAATGAAGATATCCCATAGGAAAATTGCAAGACAACATCAAATAGTAGATAGAATTGTATCCTACAGATAAAGGTACCTACTTATTATAAATGCACGTTGTGTCCCTAGCCAGTTCCAGGGCCTGTTTTAGGATTTGTGCTGCCCCCTAGACATGATCAGGACATCTCATAGGACCCGACCGAAAAGTTTCCATTCTCCTTTCAAAATACTTTCGTCCATCGCCGAGCTATATTATTCATACAACGGTCAGTATCGTAGAGTAGGTACTTTTTTTATACAGGGTGTAAATGAAATAATGTAGGTAATTCCTTTAAACCTCGGTATGTACTGCTGACATTGATTACCCCAGAACGGGATAATTTTGAATTTAATAAATAAAAAAATACAAGAAGTAAACATTTTTTTTTCTTAACGTGACGCATTTTTGCGCCTCGATTTAAATGACCGCGCCGCAAGCGATAGCCACGCAATTGGCTCGAGGCGCTAAAATGCCTCCCGTTAATAACACACATGTTTACTTGTAAGTATTTTTTTTATTTAATCCAAAATTATCCCGTTCAGGGTTAATCTATGTCAGCAGTACATCACGAGGTTTGAAGGAATTACATGATTTCGTTTACAGGGTGTAGGTACAGGTAGGTATGGAAAGTTAGCATTCACAAATCACCCTGATTCTCGGTAGATGGCGTCAGTTGTCAAACTAGTTATACTTACCAGAAATACTTATTAATATATTATTCACATAATAAACATAAATCTACGTGACTGAGGATTAAGTATGACGTTCATTAAAAGAGCCTTCGCTTCTGACGATACCTAAGAAGTCCCATAAAAGTAATAAAAAAAACCCAAGTACCTACAGACCCAGGATTTTACTCGAGACCTTATGCTGAGCAGTCACGCTAGCGACGGTAGGCTTGCTAAAATAGAGAATATATTTTAGCCAACATTTACGAAAAGCACGCACGTGCCTCTACAAAAATAAGATCTGTAGATTTCCTCAAGATACCTATCTAGGAAATCTCCTTCATACTTTATTCTTCGTGTCGATAATTTATTATATACCTATAGGTAGAGTTTATACAACACTATTACCTATAATTTACACAAAAGCCGAGAAACAAAGATTTTCATCAGAACAGAACCCTAATTGCGTAACACATTCAATCGCCCAAAGCTTTGATTTTGACAGTTCAACAATGCATCTTGACTGCACCGTATGTACCTACCATCAATCCATCTTCTCGACAACTATGCACTACGCAATGAATATTATTTTATGTCGAAGCTAAGTATTAGGTATGTTTGTGCGTGTGTAACACAATAATAATTAAGTGACGAACGCACTAGCGGCTAGCCACCAGAAGGGTTAAATCGCGCGGCTGGCCGCTTGTTATTTAAATATGAAACCGCGCTTTTTGTAGGCACTAAATGGCAAAGAAAATTCAACCGCGGCGGCTAGCCGCTCTCTCTCATCTAAATCTATCGCTATCTCCCATGTTAAATACTAGTTTATGTTGCGTTAAATGCCCCGGTAGGGTGCAGAATGCATCAGGTAGGTACCTATGGCATGCAGAGGTTGCCTAATACACGGGTACCTACTTACCGAGCTGACCGTCTCCGGCCTCAGGATTTTGCGGTCCACTTGTAAATTAGAGTTGATAATAATACTTATTTTAGGAAAAAGAAGGTATAACACGGTGTAATCTATACCAATCGATTCTCCTGGCAATTCTGAACACACTAGTTTTAAATTAAATATCGTCGGCCGGAATCATTACCGGTACAGTTTAAATTAACATGTTTTTAGAAAATCCAGGTTAATGTTTTTAGATATTTTGAAAGGCTAATTTTATTGACATAACTTTTAGTAATCTTGATGTTTGATATACATATCGTAAAAAAACTATAGTTTATTATGAGATTATTACTAACTTTGCAATATTTTTAGTTTTTCAGTACCTAGTCCAAAACACATAATTTTGGAGATGTTCCAGTAACGACTCCGACCAACGATATGTAGCCTATGTAGGTACCTATGGTAAAAATAACCTTGTAAGTGTACTAAAGGCCAGCGCACACCGGGGACGGCAGGGCAGAGCAGTATTTTATCATTATCCAACGTAAATTCATACGTTTCTCGTGGTAAAAAGATACAGATTCCAATGTTTAGAGATCGACCCCAAGGCATCATAGGGGACTTCCCTTCGCGGCACTGAATAGCGCCGCTATAGGATGCCACGGCGGGATGCGACGGGAGGTAAGGGCACGTTGGAACTGTATGCATAGGGACGCCAAGGCATGTGACTGTATGCGCTGGAGTCCGCTAACATATCGTCAGTGGAAAGGTAATAAGACTAAAGCGCCAATATACCTACTTTACAGTAGAGAGATTGGAGAGTATACATATTAAATTATCTATTTAATATGTATACTCTAAAAAAAATAACTATGTTTATTTTCTTAAAAAAAATACTTTGAATCTCTCTACTGTAAAGTAGGTGTATTGGCGGTTTAGTCTTTCTACCTTTCCACTGAGGATATGATCCTGGGGTAAGGCAGTGCAAGCGGGGGTGCACGCACACCGCATTCGCATCCGTGCCCCTGTCCCGGCGTCCCTGGCGTGCGCTGGCCCTCGGAATGTCACGGTAGCTGCCGGCATGCCACGGTATCTAATAGTCCGCTGACATTATCAGTGTGCGCTGGCCGGTGGAAAAATCTGCCTGCCGTCCCTGGTGTGCGCTAGCCTTTAGGTAAGTGTAGACTCTAACTTGGCCGCGACGACAGCATTGTTAGTGTCTCGTTCAGAACTTTCATAATTCATAGTTATTGCACAGTGAGCAGCACGGGGTGTGACAGCGTCTGTGGCGTGACTTCTAATAGCCTTTTAGAGCGCTTGTGCACTGCGTCCAGTCCGGATCTGAGAAAATTCGATAAGAACTAGTCAAGACCGTTGCCATGAATTTTGTTTGTTTGAACCCTGAACAAGAAAATGAATTACAATAACGAGTGTATACATTTAAAAAATAATTTAATTGTCTTAGGTTTCGGAGGGGTCCAAACCCCCCCCCCCCCCGGCTACGGTCTTGAAACAAGCTGCAATACTATTTGTAGGAACGATTGTGCACATCATCCGATTCGAATTTCATAGGTTTGCAGCCGAGTTTCATCGTATCGTATTTTTTGGATTCGGATTGGACGCAGTGCACTACTAGCTCTCGACACTATATTCTGAGAGTAGATAGCAGTGATAGCCCAGTGGTGTAACCGTCGGACTGGCAAGTCATAGGTCTCGAGTTCGAACCCAAGGCACGCACCTCTGACTTTTCGGTTTCTTGTGCGTATTGTATGACTATCACTTGCTTAAAAGCGGTGAAGGAAAACATCGTGACGGCATGCCTGAGAGATATTGTTCGACGGCTTGTGAAGCCAGGTCAGAGGCCCATGTGCGGCATAAACTCTGACACTAGGTTAGTCACTAACCACACGAAAAGAAAAGAAGAAGATCTGAGAGTGCTTCAGATTATAGTGTGTACCTACCTGAGTATATTTACGTAACTATGTTATTTTTATATGGTAACAGACGTTTCCATCGTCTCCATCTACGATAAGGAATAAGGAACATGAAAGGGAACGTCATGTAAGTGTAGGTACACTAAGTGCTAAAATAAAGCAACATTAAAATTGACAACTGCGTATATTAATTTTACTATTGTTATAATACAGTTTTACATTTTGCCAGCCCTTACAAAATGTTAAGACAGTAACGAATATTATAATTATAATCTAATTATATGGAATAATTCTTAAAATAACGAGAACAGTTTTTTTAAAAGCTAATGTAAATGATTGTGGTAAACATTATTGCAGGGATTTATTTTAAAAGATTTAATAATAATGTTACGTTGAAATAGAAACGAATAAATTTAAAAACTGAGGTCTGATTTCATTTCAGAATTGTGTTAATAATTTAGAAAAAAAAATACAAAATGTCTATAGTTCGTTGCGTAATTTTTATTTGCATTTTATAATTTTATAACAATTATTTTATGGGTAACTACAAATTCTTCAATTTGCTTGTGCCATAAAAATATCTGCTTTGAAATCAGTCCTATATTCATTTTAATAATCACAAGCATTAAACATATTGGTTGATAATTATAATCTACTAAACCTGTGTTTTGTACAACAAAAAAACCCAAATATGTAACTATGGTAATTAATATAAGTAGTTAAGTACCTAAACATTGAATAAACCTAAAGTAAAATTTTAAATAGTTGTATTGTGATATTAATTACAATTACGAATAAGTACAATCTACATTTATTTACTTATAATTGAAAATACTCATCGAGAGCTATCTACTATTCATTTTTAAATGTTTAACAATATGTTATATTCATAGACTGATTGACATCGATAAAAATATTAAAATTGTTTTTTTTGTCACATTATTAAGTAGAGTAATTATTTTTTCAAACAGTACGTAGACTTTATTATAATTATTTCTTAGTATAAAACATATTTCAACAATAATTTTATGCTCATCACAATAAAGAATAAAAAAAACCAGCATGGCCGACTCAGTAACACGAAATTTAAAAAAGAAATTGTATCGTAGGCCCCGTGTCGTCTGACCCGTCTGACGTTAAACGCTAAAAAGGTGTCTATAAAATACATTGTAATTTAGGACCACAGATATTTAGTTAAATAAATAGGAATCACAATATTGCCTGATTGTATGAAACACATACTTTGGCTTGTCACATTTTTTTGTTACACTACGTTACGAGGACAAAATGCTGGGAAGTTTTTTTTATCATTATTAATTAATTGGGGGTTTTTATCCACAAAGACGTGTAAACCCCATCGTATTATTATACACTATAAATACAGAATTAAATCATAAACTTTAAAAAATAAATAATGTGTAAATCGTGTATTCACTACTGACACACTGCAAAGTTGTTTTTTTAGAGAATTGGAATGGGACAATATAGTCTGAATAAAACCCAAAATACTCCCTCATACATCAGCATGCTGGGTGGTAAAAATATTTGCGCACGCCTCGCACGCGTGTGAAACGTTGTGCACATACATCTTGCAACCATACACGCTTAGAGAAACGGAAACGGTCGACAGGGATCTCTGTACATGTAGGAGGAATGCTCCTACTAAATTCCATGCAAAGGTCTACTTGCGTTATTTATTTAACTCTATATCTGTGCTTAGAACAGAATCGTTTCCAATATAATAAGATACATTATTAATATTATAATATAACAAATAGAGAGCCTTTTCTTAAGCACCCAATTATTAAAAACCTAGAGAAATCTTACATACAGGTTTTATAGGTAATCTTCAAGTAAATAGTTTATTTTTGCAGCGTAGATTTCATTAATCTAAGTTGGTGCGTGAAATTTAATAAATAATAAATTTAAAAAAAATATAGACTAAGGTCCGTACTACAGAATATTCCTCAAGTCCAGTTTGATCTTTAATCAGTTGATACTTAAGGAACAGTGTTATTCCAGAACGACAATCAATCTATACTCAGATGAAACGAGACTCAAATCGAGCCAATCGATTGGTTGATTACAGATAAAATCACTGCTTGGGGTCGACTCTACGAAATAAGTAACGACCTAGAATAAAGCCAAACTCAGCTGAACTATGATCAATGAATATATGCTTGAGGAATGATCTAAAATTAAAAGTCGATTCAAAACTAGTTTTAAACAGAGATTAATGCTTGAGTTTCGTTCTGTAATACGGACCTTAGTTTGATAATATTGGTAAATCAAAAATTCGTACTTCTTGCA
This sequence comes from Amphipyra berbera, assembly GCA_910594945.2. Classification (NCBI taxonomy): domain Eukaryota; kingdom Metazoa; phylum Arthropoda; class Insecta; order Lepidoptera; family Noctuidae; genus Amphipyra; species Amphipyra berbera. The sequence continues at coordinate 14,876,933 of OU343142.1, forward strand.
TATTATAATGTAACCCGGGTTACTCACATGCACGCAAACATTCGCACTTACATTGTACGAATGTTTTTCGTTTTGCATGGAAAATGTTCCCATAGTCATTGCGAATGTCAGTCCCACGCCTGTGGGTTCGCGTATTCGTGTGAATGTGAGTGACCCGTACAAGAACTTAGGTAGGTATATTCCAGTGCTCAATTACGACATTTATTAAATAAATAACAAACAGATCTTAGGTAAGTACTGATGAAATATGTTTTTAAATGAAAAACATTAATAAACAATTAGGTACAATTTATTATAATACGATAGATATAATTTACTGACTAGATTCTCTTAACACACAGTGAAAATAACGCTAAAATAAGCCTTGGTATTATTTATTTGCAAGAATTCTTATTTTATAGGATATGTCGAAAAGGTAGGTAAGTCTTTCTCAAGAAATAGGTAGCATTTTATTATTATAATTTTACTTTTTCTCATAATCAATTTATGAAGACACTTAGTTTGGCGAATCCGTTTCCGGGTAAGAGGACTCTGGAACAATGAAAATTATTATTAGAAATAGCAGTGATAGCCTTGTGGTGTGACTGTTGGACTGCCAAGTCATAGGTCTCGAGTTCGAACTCAAGGCACGCACCTCTGACTTTTCTGATTCATGTGTGTATTGTATAATTAATAATTATCACTTGCTTAAAAACGGTGAAGGAAAATATCGTGAAGAAACCGGTATGCTCAGGCATGCCGGTTTCCTCTGCCGGTGGTTCGACGGCATGTGAAGCCAAGTCAGTGACCCACGGGCGGCATAAACTCTGTCACTAACCACACGAAAAAGAAGATTAATAGAAACACACTTAAATATTTAAATCATGCTTTTTATTTATCTGGGGTTATATGCCACTAGTGATAGGTGACCGTTTTTTACACATCGAGACCCTTCCGTGGTTCGGAGAGCACGTGAAACTTGCGGTCATACAAATACTTCTGTATTATACATATAATAGCCTTTTCCCAACTATGTTGGGGTCAGCTTCCAGTCTAACCAGATGCGGCCGAATACCAGTATTTTACACGGAGCGACAGCCATTAAACTTCGTAAAAAATTCGGAAAAAATATAACGTTTTATAAAAACTGCCTCGTTGGTCTAGTGGTATGTGTGACTGCTGATCGTGAGGTCCTGAGTTCGATCGTATTATTAGGTTTTTCCGTGTGAAATTCTTCAGTAGCAGCCCGGGGTTTGGATTTATGCCCGGTTGATGGCAATAGGCTCGCCTCCTGGAAGGCGAGTTCTCCACATGGGACTTGAAACATAACGGCGAAATGAGGGTGTTACTATATACCTCTGCCCAACCCTTCGGGGAATACAGCCGTGATGTTATATTATGTAGATTCATGTTTCTAACAATATAGTAATAGGCGTGAAAAAATTTCACTAATAAAACTCTCACCTCAATTAACTTTCGAATTATTTTTTGTGATTAACTTCAAAAGTTACAGTTTAAATAGAAGGAAATTTCTTTTCAATTGGTGTTAATTATATCCATAAAATATTTTTGGTTATCAAAGAGTTATGTTTTTTTTATTTTTTTTTCCTTATCGACGCTTGTAGATGGTCTTTCGGACCTTTTCTACGTAACCGGGCTATTATTGGCGAGACCAGAAGGGTCTCCGAACCAATATCTAAACTAACTACCTAGCTAACTACGCTAACTACTGTAACATCATGACTATTATAGCAGCAACACCTCTAAGGCCGTCTCCTAGGGGGGACTCGAACCTCTTAGGGTGTTGAATGCGAGAGGACTGGGAGGGATACGACAGCTTGATGAGGGCTGCATTAACAACGGTGTGACTGCGCGGAGTCAGAAGGAACGACCGGCTCCGCGGCTGCAGCGGGTGAGCATGAGCACGGTGGATCGGGGGCGGCGGCGGTGGGACGTCGCGAGGGGCATCGTCGGCGAGGGCGATACGCCGGTCGGCGGCGGCGGTGTAGGTATGTGTATTGTACTAGTCGATTTATTCGCCTCCTGAAGGAGGGTGATCTCGTAATCGGGCTCTAGTAGCGCATGCTTGGGACGGCGTACTAAACTGATTTGGGAGGGTTTATAATCGGACGCGGCGGTCAAAGAGTTATGGCTGAAATTTCTATTGAAATAATCAGATATTTTGTACTCATATTTGTATACGGTTTTTTTAATAAATATAGTTGCGTGTACACCTTTACATCGTATAAAACAAAGTCGCTCCCGCTGTCTGTACGCTTAGATCTTTTAAACTACGCAACGGATTATAATGCAGTTCTCAGCAATAGATAGAGTGATTCAAGAGGAAGTTTTATATGCCCCACATTAGTATCTACATTGCACCCGTGCGAAGCCGGGGCAGGTCGCTAGTGAATTAAAATGAATAAATAAGAGTTTAATTTCTTTTCAAAACGTAACATAACATCACGCCTGTAATCTCCAAAGGGTAGGGCAGAGGTGTATAATAACACCCTCATTTCGCCGTTATGTTCAAGTCCCATGTAATAGGGGGGCGACCCTATTGCCAAAAGTATTCTAAGTATTTTTTTCAAAAGTATGTACCTACAGTGTGTACGACACGTTTGGTGCAGTGGCTGAGCGATCGGCTTCTGCGCTACTGGTCGTGGGTTCGATTCCCATACGGAACAAATATTTGTATGGTCTACAGATAGTTGTTCCGGGTCTGGGCGTTTGTGCATGTGAAGTTTGTGTCTGTAGACGTACCCACGATACAGGAGAAATACTAGTGTGGGGCAACGTTTTATTAAAAAAAAAAAAAAGTGTGCGGCAATTAATTTGAACCAAGATGGCGTCGACTGCCAAACTTGAGCGGTTTAGCCACTGAAGAGTTTCACTATCCACCTCCTAGCTCCATCATCAGACCCTGAACACCAAGTGCAATCTATTGGGCTCATCAAAACGAATCATAATATGACCCGAACCTAACATAAATCACGCGGTTTCCAGATTTCGGATTCTAGTTATTTGCCGCGCACTGTACTTACCTAATATGAAAATACAGGTGATTTTTTTTTAAAGACTACCTGCAGTTTACGTCTAATTGATTTTATTTTAATTTATACCGTTTAATATTATTTTAATATTAGGATTAATATTATGCTTTCAAAAATTATATGTACCTATCAGTTTTTTTTCTAATTTTGTTATCAGTTTTTTAACAAAAAAATATCAGGATTTTAAATATTGTTTAATTAAATAATGGTGCTTTTAAAAAAAATAATGTTTTTCTGAGCACATCCTAGATAGTTTTCCCTATCAGAAAACCAGCACATGTAAGTGGTTCAAAAATAAAAATATTTTAAGCCCATTTCATAACATGTCCTTTATGTGTAAGCTAATTTTAAGAAACATTATATTTTTAATTTTAAGTATGCGTGTGCGTGCGCGTGTGCGGAAAATAAATACTTTTTCTTTCTTTCTTTCTTTCTTTTCTTTCTAAATTATTGCCCAACCGGGCTAACATGCGCAGCACGAGATAATGTTGTCGTCGCACTTTCATTATCCTACATTATCTCATCTGTCACTGCCTCGTTGGTCTAGTAGTGGCAAGCGTGACTGCTGATCATGTGGTCCTGAGTTAGATCCCCAGGTCGGGCAAAGTGTTACTGTTCTTTTTTGTGTGGAATTCCTCAGTAGCAGCCCGCTTGATGGTAATAGGCTCGCCCCCTATTACATGCGACTTAAACAGGAGAATACAGGCGTGATGATATGTTTATGTTCTATTAATATCTCGTCTCAGCGCGAGATAATGTGACGACAAAATTATCTCGCTGGCTTGTTGGTCTATAATGAATGAACCCTAACCTTATATTTAATTTGACATCAAACATGCGAGATATTAGCGTAATAACTCACCGTCAGTCCATTTCTTGCCTCGCATGCCGAGGAATCCCAGCTGAGCCTTTCGCTTGGGCAAAGGTCCATTCTGGTCGATAAAAAACTTAATTTCATGCGGTACGGTATTCCTGAGATCCTTTTTGCCCCTAACCCCGATGAATTTTCCGCGGAACGTCAGGTCGAAAGGTCGCTTATTATTCATGGACTTCTTTCCACGGACCCCGAAGAACTGGTGGAAGTTCGCCGCCCGTTTACCAACCTCGTTCGTGGCTTGTTCTGAATCTGATGAAATTTCCGGCATATTTGGATGCATGAGGCCCATTTTGGATACGTAGTTCATGACCAGCTCGTCGAGGAATGGGAATTCTGCATAGTTCCGGTTTTCGTTTGAGTTCGAGTAGTCTATTTCTCCGATCAGGGACCCATCTCTTTTGAAGAGATTTTCGTTGCCTCCCAAATCTGGGAAATTAAGTTCTTTCTTAGCTTTCATGCCCATGAAGCCCATTGGGGCACTTTTATAGTACTCCTCAGTGGTTTCTAGAATGTCCTGGAGGCTCTTTTTCCCTTTGACCCCGACAAAAAATTGTGGCTTCCGTTTGTAGAACTGTTCGGTCCCTTCGTCGTCGAAGTACTTTTTGCCGCGCATGCCGAGAAAGCCCTGCGGCACTCGCTTGGACATCTCCTGCGCGTACGCAAGGGACACCAGGTGGATGGTTATGAAGATGAGGCAGGCTCGTGGGGCACCCATTTTAATATGATCTGAAACAATGAAAATTGTTGTGAGATAACTGAAATATATTTTGCACACAGTTTTATAAAACATTTTCGGGAACGAAGAGCGTAAGGTTATGCATTTTCATGGCCTAGCTTTCGAATCATGGCCACAGGCATTGTTTGTTTGAGTGTGAATATTCGAAATTTTTTAACATTATTTTAACAAATCATTCTTCTCCCGGGTTGTTAACGTTATAGTATTGTCAGATTGTTTTTATTCTTGTTTTATTGCTTGACGGCAGCGGTATAGTTTCAGTTTTCATAACCATAATTATAGTATTAAACATCTGCATTCTTAACTTTGGGATGATGCTAATGACGTTCTCAAATTTCGTTAATATTTTTCGAATATTCGCCCTTGAACGCGCTAATCTCAGGAACTACTGGTTGAAATTGAAAAATTATTTTTGTGTTGGATAATCCATTTATCGAGGAAGGTTATAGGCTATATAACATCACGCTACGACCAATAGGAGCGGATAATAAATGAAAAATGTTGCGAAAACGGGGAAAATGTCCACCCTCGCGAGCCAGGACGGGCCGCTAGCTAAAAATATAATCGAAACAACGTAATACCTGCTCGCATTAACAAAAAATGCATAAATATGCAATAAGCAAAATAAGTTATTAAGACGTCATTAAGCTCTGCCTTACCCAGAGGAAAATCGCGTGATGTTAAACCACCTTTGAACCATTAATTACATTGTCTATTGTTAAGTAATTAGTTAACCGATTTTGATTTTTTTTTGTTTGAATGAGTATTCTTTCTAGGTGGTCTCATTTAAATTTGGTGAAGGTCTGATGAAGAATTTCGGAGACAGATAATAGAATTCATCAATAACCAACAGTACACATAATATTATTGGGTTACGAGCAGCATCTTTAGTAGGTCTAACCATGTTTTAATTAAGGTCACTAAAATGAAAAAAAATAAAAATCTTTGTAACAAACATAAAACTGACTTCAAAAATACGAAAAATAAAATAAAAAATATTACCATAAATTATAAAATTAACAGTTTAGTCGATGCCTTCAATTTGGTTCAGCGTGGATTAGCTAGACTTCTGAAACTGTTAATTTTATAATATGGTAATTATTTTTTTCTTTTCGTTTTTTACATGCTTTATATTAGCTTCACTTGTATCTAACTAACAATGTAAAAAAACTTTGTATGTATATGTAGTTTGGATGACAATACTATAATTTGGTATCTTAGAGCTGATCTGATGGAGTCAGGAGGAGTGGAACTCTTCTCTGGCTACTAGTAAACCCCTCGAGTTTCGGGTCATATGATTCGTTTTTATGTGTCCAATAGATTGCACTTGGTGTTCATGGTCTGATGATGGATTCAAGAGGTGGATAGTAGAATTCTTCAGTGGCTACTAGTTTTATAATTTTAAGTGCGTGATATAAATGCGTCCCTTTAATGTTTGTTATTGTATAAGAGCTGTGTTACAATTTTGGTGTACAATAAAGTATATTCTATTCTATTCTATAAGCATGATTTTTAGTTTTTTAAAGTACTTATTATTTTGAAGTCAGTTTTATTGTTGTCAAATAGTTTTTTCTTTTTTTCTTTTCATAATGATCCTTACGAAGCCTAGCTTTGGACCTTGGTCTAAAATTTAAAATAACATCAAGGTCAATATAGGTCACCGACACGGCATGGCAGTACTATCATAAAAAAACCACGTAACCTTGTCACCTACAAAGTTTCCCATGGGAGAACAACTTGTATGCACAGCGACTAATGTGAGGGGTGACTGATATAATATTCATAAACACTACATAGCTACAATGCGGACTAGTAGCTACACACAAAGGCCTTCTTGTATCATGAAACAATGTAAGGCAAGGTACACACCATCATTGGACTGCTTGTAGATCTTCCTCGCGGACCGTTTCTACATAACCGGGCAGTTATTGGACACCTGAAGCGTCTCCAGCTAATGGGCACATAAAAGTAAAATACTTCACTTAAGCTAACTACTTCTTTTCGTGTGGTTAGTGACTAACCTGGTGTCTGAGTTTATGCTGCCCATAGGCTTCTGACTTGGCTTCACATGCCGTCGAGAAATATCTCTCAGACATGCCGGTTTCCTCACGATGTTTTCCTTCACCATTTTTAAGCAAGTGATAATTATACAATATGCACATGAATCCGAAAAGTCAGAGGTGCGTGCCTTGGGTTCGAACTTGAGAACACACCACAAGGCTATCACTGCTGTTAACCTAACTACTACTCTAACATCATGACTACTAGCAACAACAGCACTAAGGGCGACCCCTAATGGGATTCGGTCGTCGGCTTAGGGCGTTGTTGGCGGGAGGATTGGAGAGTTTGATGAGGGCTGAATTAACGATGTGACTGCGGAGTTTGAAGAGACGGCTCCACAGCGGCGGGTGAGCACGGTGGATCATGAACGGCGGGTGGGACGTCGCAACGGGCCTCGTCGGCGAGGACGGTATGCCGGGCGTCGCGTCAGCGGGCGCTGTGTAATGTGTCTCGCTCACAGTCAGCCATGAGCTCTATTTATTGAAACAGTCGGCTGGTACTTAGCTGCGTTTTTTATTCTTTGATTTGATCGCATTTACAATTACCATTTCAAAATGGAGAAACGCCTGTCTGGTGTGCCCGATTTCACAGAAAAAATACTGCAGATCTCTCTCTCATGTCGGCAAGAGAATAGCTCATGCCGTGTCGTGAAAAGAATGGCCGTTAGCAAAGTTGGTAGCGGGACTGACTACAAAGTGTGCTCCGTACGTACCTACTTAAGTATCGTCACTCATAGAGGCTTTTTATCCCAGCCCGACCCTTGTTAACTCTCATATCGACGCACTAAGCCGAGGTTCGAACCCCGCAGGGGGTGCCCTTAGTGTCCGGTCGATATCCACTTTAGTTTTTAAGCCCTGGCTGGGGGCCGTAATTTTGGCCACCCACAGGAATAGCCCGGTTAAGCATAAACAAAGCTCTCAGAGCTTTAGTTGCGAGTGGTCCTACATAAAAAAAAGAGGCTTTTTGAATGCACCCTTATGCCTCTCAGAGTAATAAAAAATAAAATCATTTTATTTCAGACAACTACGAGATCCATAAATTGTTAGTAACAGTTTTGCACTTAAAATACTATTGTTAGTAACTTAAACTAAAGACAAATGAATGCGGAGACCACCCAACAGCTAGACACCCAGAAACTATGGAACAAGTCTTCGCACAAATTGCCTTATTATGACGGAGGAAGCATCTGTCGCCGCAGCCTTCAGGATGCTATTGTGGCTGCCTCTTATTCTGTCGGCCGCACGCCTGTCTAAACTTTAAAATGCCTATCAAATGCGGCAAATGCCTGTCGTATAGTAACCCTAGTGGCGTTTGACTCCAGCGCACCTGATGGTGAGTGGAAACAGACTCGAATCCAAGTCAAAGAGATATAGAATTCTTCTATACCCAGAGGCGGCCTTTGGGGGTGGCGAGCAGGGCAACCGCCCGGGGCCTCGCGCACCCGCGCAACAACCCAAGTAGAAAAATCCTCTTAGCCTTTTTCCCAATTATCTTGGGGTCAGTTTCCAGTCTAACCAGATGCGGCTGAATACCAGTATTTTACACGGAGCGACTGCCATCAGACCTCCGCAACCCAGTAACTGTGCAATGCCGATATCCTAAGGTTAAACCGTTTGTCAGATTTTCGGGCTTCTGACTACCCGTAACGACTGTCATAGGTATTCGTATGACACCCGGGACCGACGGCTTAACGTGCTCTCCGAGGCACGGAGGGGTCTCGATGTGTAACAAATGGTCACCCATCCACGGACTGACCGCGGCAAGCGCAGCTTAACCTCGCAAATCGTACGATCGGCGCGGTTGTTATTTAGCCACGAGCCCCTCAACCCAAGGAGAAAAATATTAGCTACTAATAGCCCTAATGTTTATAACTTTGCATTTCTTATGAAGCATCATTATTAAAACTAATTCCACAAAGGCAAAGGCCTCGCAAATATCTACCCGCCCGGAGCCTCGCAGTGGTTACGGCCGCCCCTGCCTACCCCTTTGGCTTCGTCGAAACAGTAAACTGATACCCGACACTCCGAATCTACCGGTCTAAATTATTTACGTCTAAATTAATCAAGTCTAACTAAATATCGTGCCTAGTCCATAGTAGTTTAGTCCAGGTGAGGAGAATATCTTGCTTAAATTCCTGGAATTTAAATGGATCAGTCAGACAATATCCGTTTGATGTGAGCGTAAGAGGGCTTCCACATCTAATGTAATGACCGACAATCTCCTGTGATAGCGTTGTATTCCATATATTGACACAATTACTGATTGTCAATAATAGAAATCATCTCCGTTATATCTTCACACTAGCTGTGTCGTCACGGCTCCGCCCGTAGCCTATGTTACTCAGTGATAATGTAGCTTTCTAATGACAAAAACTTTTTTGAAATCGGTCCAGTAGTTTTTAAGTTTATTCGTTACATACAAAAATCCAAACATACAAATCTTTCCTCTTTATAATATTAGTATAGATGTACATACCTAGTGGAAAAAAGGTTTAAATTGTAAAAAATCGATTTTTTTTACAATGGGCAAGCATCTATTTTTTATGAGGGGAAATTCTCATGGATCCCTCCCGGGAAGACGAAGAGTTATGTCGGACTCTAAACGAAATATGCCCAGTTCCTATAAAAACGAATCGTTTTGCTTAAACTTAAACTTCTTCTTCTTCCTGCCCTTATCCCACACTAGGTGAGGTCGGCACAACATGTATTTCATAAATCCATGTTGTTAGAGGTTTTGGCTTATTGTTTTATGACCAGCCGCCTGCCTGACATCAACTCTCCCTGGGAATACTCGTTGCGGCGTCGAGCGGGTGACCCAATGTGCTTGCTGATATTATGCACTGGATCCCAAAATTATATGTTTGTCTTGAAAACTTGAAACTTGTCGTACTCGATACTACACACTACTATTCGACATCGTTTACAATAGAAATAAACGGCGATTTATAATGGTTTGGTCATGTTGAGAGAATGAGTGAACGGCGATTAACAAAAGGAATTTATAAGGCGGATGTTAATGGAAACGCCGCTAGAGGACGTCCTAGAAGGACATACATCGATATTATCGGTGATGTTGTTCACAAAGGTCAGGTGCGTAGTACTCTCAACCGGCGTGCGTGTATGACAAGATGTATGAATGTGGATGAAGCGAAAGGGGTATGTAAGAGTCGTAGCATGTGGCGTTCTATAGTTTCTGCCTACCCCCATGGGAAAAAGCCGTGAGTTTATATATGTATGTTTATAATAAGAAAACAAAAAAAATTACTCGAAAAATATATTTAATTAAATATCAAATTGATATTTAATTATTATTGATTTTGCTTAAACTTAAACTGTAAGCTTATTTTACCTGTGATAGCTACTTACACATGGGTGGGTCTGCTTTGCAAAGCTTTGAGGTCTGCTTCATTAATAGTAAAGATACAAGAGTCTCAATTTTTCCTAATAACGCTCCGTAAGTTATAGGAATCGGCCATAAAACCATTACGGTGGTCCTCCTACTACCGTTGTCGAGGGCGTGGGATTAGTCTTGCGCGTAGTAGTTTGCGACGGAGATCGCTCAGTTTAGTTCGCCGCTCCTAAACGAACTAGTTCGCTCTTCTAGTTCGCCAGGTCCCAACTCGAATCAGAGGACGGCAGATCGTTCCCCGAAATTCCCCGCTTTGATTCATTCCCAAGCGATAGTAGGACGACCTTTCTTTTTTTAATTTTGTTGGTGAAGTTTAGAAAATAATCAACAATTACATAAACATATTATTCTGTTTCTTGCCAGATTAACACACTACAAAAGCAAAACAAGTTATAATCAACTTTTAATAATCAAATTTTTTATATCGGTCACGAACTAACGAACTATGGAGCGGAGATGGCGGCACTAGTTCGCGTAGTTCATCTGTGGGAGCGCTCTTACGAACTAGTTCGTTCGCGAACTACACAAGACTACGCGGGATTCACTCTCGCATTCACAGAGGCAGGCACCTAACAAATCCATCGATTGTATATTTATATGCACCTAGACTAAAAACCTAACATAATAACAGACAATTGACATAATAACAGATTTGATTCGCGTCCAAGCGGTCGACGAGTCAACATCACCTGAGGATGCCCCGTGGAGGGGCGAAACACGTGTCGTATCGGTTTGTTTTGCTTGTGTGTTGCATGTTATTAATCGCACCTTCTGCATTTGCATATATTTGCGGGCGGGACGGCGGTGCTGCATACTGCATTCAGGCTTGATCAACTGTTTTTTCGCGGAATTAACACTAACTATTTTATTGTATATTTATAGATCATGGATTTCCGCAAAGTAACGCCTGATTCCATCATATATCTAATAACAGACAGAACAAATACAGTATTTATTAGTTGAATGCATTCAGAGAAAACGTGCAGGTAACAAGCAATAGATTAATGGGTTGCTTTCTATATTCGATAAGTTTTTTTTTTATGTATGTACACCGATTACGCTGATATTTATGATCCGATTTACGTGATTCTTCTTTAGTTTGATGCGGAATAGTTGCCATTTGGTCCCATAAAAATTTAACATAGTTTGGTCCGGTAGTTTTCATTTTATGAACATTTTTATTTTTTTATCAACATTTTAGTTTACCTGGACGATGTAATTATTCTACCTGATGTTATCTAGAAAAATCCTACTGTAGTTTACAGAACAACCTATTACAGACACTAAAAAGTAAAAAATAAAAAAACTACGTTTAAAAAAACCGACTTCAAAAACTAAAAAGTATAAAATAACTTAATACCTATAAAATTAACTGTTTCAGAAGTCGGTGCTAATCCACGCTGAACCAAATTGAAGGCACCGACTTCTGAAACTGTTAATTTTTGTATTAAGTTATTTTATACTTTATAGTTTTTGAAGTCGGTTTTTTTTTTCAAAATTATCCAATTGTCATTTCCACTAGATGTTTTTAAGCATATAAGAGCTATTTTTGACCCCAAGTTTTTAAAAAAAGTCTGCAATGCAGACACTAGTGTAAAGTGCGGGGATCGAACTCGCGGTTCCCGCACAGATCACTCTTAGACACTGCGCCTACCATGCTATCCAAAATGATGAAAAAGTAAGACTTATAGCCACCATCAGATCATTTAGTTGTCTGACCACGTAGATCTAAGAATTATTATTAACTAGCTGAGGGCTCGCGGTTGTGCCCGCGTAAATAGTTTTATTATTTCAAATTAAACTAAACCCCCCATTTCACCCCTTAGGAGTTGATTTTCAAAAATCCTAAAACATGATTGTATTTTATTATTTGCTTTAAAGATTATGTATACAAAGTTTCAAGTTAATCGGGCTACGTAACAAGATTCTCCCGTACTAACTTGGACACATCTTATTAACTCCTTACAGGTTAAATTTCCAAAAACCCTTCTTAGAGCGTGCCTGCATTAAATAAGGAACTTCTGTGTAAAATTTTAAGTTTCTAGACCCAGCGGTTTTGACTCAGCGTTGATGTATCAGTCAGGACATGTTTTTGTAAAGACTAGCTTTTGCCTACAGTTTCGCTTGTGTGATTTTTTTTCACCCCTTTAGGGAAAGAATTTTGAAAAATCATTCCTTAGTGGATGTCTACGTTATAAAAGGTACCTACTGCCAAAATTTTTGAAATAGGTCCAGCAGTTTTTAAGTTTATTCGTTACATACAAAAATACAAATCTTTCCTCTTTATAATATTATAGTATACCTATAGATATAGACTAGCGACCCACTCCGGCTTCGCACGGGTGCAATGTACATACTAATGTGGGGCATATAAACCTTCCTCTTGAATCACTCTATCTATTGCTGAAAACTGCATTAAAATCCGTTGCGTAGTTTAAAAGATCTAAGCGTACAGACAGCGAGAGCGACTTTGTTTTATACTATGTAAAGAAGATACGAGTATACCCACCATAATTTTCTTTATACCAGGATAATAGTAACAAAACACGTTAATACCACAATATCTATGGCAATAACTTGTTTATAACGACAGAGGGCGCTTATAAACGGACACGGACAACATACATACAATTTTATTTATGTCGGTAATATTATTTTTGTTATAAGAACATAAATGAAGAAATAGTGTGTTCATGTTCGCATTGGAAATAATAGTTTTTGTGACCTTTTTTTTTTCTTACTTGTTTCTTTTTAGGCGTCATTGCAAGTGCTAAGTCTGAGGTCCCGAATTTGTCGGCCAATTTTTGATTAAATCTGATTTAACAAACACCTCTTACTGTTGCTTTGGGAAATGCAGGAATTATTTAACTGATTAGGGCGGATTCGACCAAACCCGAATTTATACACGAGTAACTATACCAGGAATAATTTATTCCATGATTTTATTCTCGAATAAATCAACAGTCATTTTTCCATGCAATCTAACGTATAACATACTTGGAATAGTTACTCGCGAATAGCGGAGTGAATGTGAACATGTGGTGAACGAATGTAATACCCGGCAAAAAACGTTGTTCTACAAACGGGAGAGTGCAGAAGCTTAACGCTTGTCAACTCTCATTTGTCGTATTATAGAGTGGAAAAGTTGCGGTCAATGTCACTATTCTCAGTATAATTTGAAATGTTTGAAATTTTGCATGTCGATTCGGTTTGGTTCATGTGGTTGGTATTTATTTTCGCGTTTTGCAAGTGTAGATCTGATATTTATAAAATGAGTGACGTTATGCGTAAACGTAGTCCTCATAATCATAATATTCAATTAAATCTATTCTCTCTTTTATCCACCTTGGACGTCTAATAACTTCCTCATCACTATCACTATCTTCAATCAAATTATTTAAACGTTGCATTATATGTTTTTGGAACAATACCTTGTGATGAGTTGAAATTACAGCTTAAAACAATAGGACGCCATTTTGTTATTCTTGGAATAAGCTCCCTAATCCATGCCTGACGGCGGTATAGTGACTATTCCCGAATAGACTCGTTATTCCTCGAATTGTAGTTGGTTAAACGTGAAATTGAGTTATTCTCGAGTAAGTAGCGATTTACTCCGAGAATAAAATTGATTCCTGTTTGGTCGCATCCGCCCTAAGTATTACAGGGTGTATCAGATAATCAAACTAATTAAGTAATATTTTATTGTGAACTTTGTTTATTTTTTTAAAGGGTTAGGTGATCCTCCACACCGTTGGCGATTTGAACTACATCCCCTCTATCATCAGTTGAAGTCCAACTAATTACCCCTAGCTATTATAATTACACGAAAAAGTTAAGTCATAATCACTCCTGTTTTCAACCCCTAAAGAAAATCAAACTAAAACAGACCCCATTGACATACAGAAATAAAGATGTAATTTCTAAATATAACTCCTTCGTCACAACCCTCCAACAGACGAGTGACGTCACATCGTCGCCCAAACATTAAAAAAAAGTAATTAAACAACATGACTGTGGACGACAACTGCGTTCAACTCAAGAGGTCAAGAGGTCAAGAGTCCATAATGATCTCAATTATATAGTTACCACCTAAGTATACATTATGGTAAAGCAATAAAGATATTGAGTATTGAGTATTGAGTATTGAGGTAGACGCAAGATAGAGACAATAAGGCGGGAGTGAAAGAGATAGCAGACTGGCTAATGAGCGCTTCTATACCCCGTTGACAATGCTGAAAACGTTTTTAAAGATGTGTGGAGGGTTACTTGTAAAATATTTAAGAAACAATTTACGTGTATATCAGATATCATGTAAGGAAATTCTTGGATGTTTCACATTAAAATTGCGTTCGTATTTCATTTTAAAAGTGTAATCTATAGGTATAGATGAGACTATGAGCGGAGCATAAATGAAAAATGTTGCAAAACCGGGAAAAATGTCCACCCATGCGAAGCCGGGACGGGCCGCTAGTAAGTAATATAAAATCTACACGTGACATAACATAATCAGCCAATTTAGATGCCATTGCTGGGTGCGGGCCTCTTCTCAGAATGAGAAGAGTTTAGACCTTAGTCCACTAGACTGGCTTGGCAAGGCCCCACAGAGGAGAGGTCCGCCAGGGGCTGGAGGACCGGGATATGGTTGCGGTATATGCTTATGCGAATCCCGCGACCGGCCAACGGTGAGGAGGAGGAATACCGTGGGATTTTAACCGGTAAGAGTCCGGCAGACCCCCTCGCCTTACCCGGCACCCGGGCGAGGGATATACATAAGGATTTTCCCAGTAAAATAAGAACACCACACACCATCGAGAACTTTTTACAGCCTTTTAAGGATTAAAGGTTTCCTCACGATGTTTTCCTTCACCGTTAACGCAAATCGCCGTCCCCAGAGAATATAATGGCATTCGCAAAACACTTTTTTTTTTTTGTTACTAGTTCTGCGTTTGGCCGCCATCTCGCCTGATGTTAAGCGATGATACGGTCTACGATGGAGCACGCTTGCCCAGAAGAAACGGATTCACTTGTGACTTGAAGACACCCAGATTGAAACTGTCGGGGAACACCCACTCGGGCAGCGTATTCCATTTTTGACGACTGCTTGCCAGTAACTAAACATAATTAGAAACGAAAAAGCTCAAATGAGTAACTGGCAAGCAGTCGTCAAAAATCAGTTTTTATTTTGTTCTGAAAAGTTGTGTTTTTGCGAATGCCATTTTATATTCTCCGGGGACGGACGGTGAAATGACAGTCAAATTCAGTTTATTTTTTGTCAATGCTCTATTTATTTATTCATGCACGTAACAAATTATACCTACAATATTTATTACACACAATACAATTAAGGGAACGTACCCATACCACGTGACCCATTTTTTACTATTATTTAGCCCCCTCCCCCCCTCGGTGACCACCCGTTATATATGACCAAGTGCCTATGTGACCAAGCGTGGTATTTTGAAGTAAACGGGTCACGTAGTATGTGTACGTTCCCTAAGTTTTATATGTATAACAACAAGCCTAATATAAAATTGATAGGTACATGAATGAACCTTGTCAGGGGATTGCAACATATATTGTCGAGTCAATTTAGTTTTTATATGTACTCATATTTATAATTGTATCTCTTACATATTATATTTTCATAGTGATGCACATAGAATTATTATATTTAATTAATATTAAACAATGAGGAAGCGTCATCTAGATGACCTGGTGTAATTCGTAGCAACATTTTTTTTTTCTTAAACCACCTCAATTTTGAGACGAACAAAACAAAAAGTAATTCAAATAGGTTGAACTATTTTCGAGTTTTTGCGAGACTAACGCACGGCAATTGATATATAACATGTAACGTAATTAACGCACACCCTCATACACCCCAATTAGAATATTATGTTATAATCATAATACATACACTGAAATTTTAGTTTTATGTGCTTAAATAAATGGTTTATTTAAGAAAATTGTATTACTTTTTATTGTTAACTGCATTTAAAATGCAGTCTTATGGCCTTGACATAAGGCTCAATTTTTCTTTATCTCAATTATAAGATATATTAGAGAAAAGCAATTTTATAAAAAAAAATACACATTAGAAATGGCTAAAATCGATTCAGTAGCAGATTCTTAACAAACTAATTTCAGGGTGTGCGTTTATTATGTTACACATTGTATATCGGGTGTAAAAATACCCCTAACGAAGCCGAGAGCCACGTATTCTTCCCATCAGTACGATGATTTTTTGGTATTGGGCCATACTTGGGAACCGACTGGTTATGGAGATATTGACGATCAAAGTCACCATATTTTTGTATGTTTTTCATGAAAACTAAGTTTAAATATTATTACTAAATATGTTCTTCTATACAAACATTATCAACATTTTTAAAATGTACACACAGACCGCTGTGCGCGCGCTTCCATTGCGCGCTACAATTAAAAACCGTTTAAAAATTAAAGTCGTTTCCCAGCAATTAGTTTTGCTGTATGTTACTTAGTTTTATGTACAGTATGCATAGACTTCGGCTTCGTTAAGGCTATTTTTACACCCTGTATACTTATATGTATAGATTTAAGGAGGTAGTCAGAATATTGTAGTTAGTTAGTTACCTAAATCTCAGGTCAAGTCGACAGCTGGACAAACCCGATTCCTTCTAAAAATAGTACCGACAAAGCATCTCTACTATGAGCACACATCAAGTACCATGCTATTTGCCCAACGCCCCAAATCCTATTCACCTGCAAATTTGTTTATGCACAGGATCGAACCTCCATTAGAGAGCCACGGCGTGGATATATTGCATTCCGCTATGCAACGCGTACAAGAATTGCTGATGACGTATTTTAACAGAGACGGACTTCGTGTGTACTGCAATTTTACGATATTTTGTCCTGCGGGCGTAGCATACCACGGTAGACAAGGGTTTTGTCAATGGATGAATAGATCATGAATACCTTAAGAAATTAGGAAGAATTTAATATAACATCAAAGAAGGTATAGATACAAAACGATCCTTGAAAAAATAAATAAAATCAATCAAAAAATGGAGGAGAAATACGCTTTTCAAATTTTTGTATGGCGCATTTTCTGTCCTTGTCGCACGAAACGGACGTTCTACGGAGTAATTTCGAGTTACTATGAAGTTTTGAAGTGTGACGTCATCGTTCAATAGTGCGACATGTCTAGTTAAGGATTTTAAACGCTCATAATTTCACTGTTGCCTATTTTAAACGCTCATAATTTCACTGTTGCCTATTTTAAACGCTCATAATTTCACTGTTGCCTATTTTAAACGCTCATAATTTCACTGTTGCCTATTTTTTGTAAAAGTTCCGAGACAATTAAATGAAAGAAATGACAACTTCCTTATTGGTAGGTACATGTGCACGGATTTAATTTAATCAGTGTCGTTGTATCTCTGAGAAATAGCAAATCCGAAATCTATTCTGTATTATCAAAAATGTCACGTACCTAAACAGAGTGTAAACTAAAATCATGTAATTCCTTCAAACCTCGTGATGTACTGCTGACATAGATTAATCCTGAACGGGATACTTTTGGATTCAATAAAAAAAATATTACAAGAAGTAAACATGTTTTCTTAACGTGAGGCCTTTTAGCGCCCCGAGTTAAATGACCGTGCGGTGAGCGATAGCTGTGTAATTCGCTCGGGGCGCTAAAATGTCTCACGTTAAGAACTCATGTTCACTTCTTGTAATATTTTTTTTATTGAATCCAAAAGTATCCCGTTCAGGATTAATCAATGTCAGCAGTACATCACGAGATTTGAAGGAAATACATGATTTCGTTTACACCCTGTATAGCACAGTTAAAGTTTTTCTTCTAAACGTAACCTGTCACGAAAACAAGGCTTAAAATGTGCCTTAACAAGCTAAACCTAGGTAAAGCCGCATATTGACTTTTGGGTGCAAATTTTGTACCCAAATCCGTCTCTGCCGGATTGAAAACTGCCCATTCTGTTACATGTATTCAAATTGACAGGTGCGTAGTTCGTGCTCAGATTGTATTCCTAGAAGTATTGGGCGAATGGAACACAGTTGGACTGGACTGGATAATGAATGAAGAACGGAGTATACAGTATACCTACACCATGTATTATGAGAAGAAAAAAAAAATTGGACTCGTACAAGGAATTATGTAGGTACTTACAGAACTTGACAATAGACAAAAATGTTGTTTTACAAAAATTTTAAAAAACTGCACGAGGCTTTTAAACTATGTTAATAATATTTAAAAATGTGTAAAGCCACATTTATACAACGTATTAGATAATTCCCCATGAAAAATGTAAATAATCAAGTAGATTTTTATGGTTGTTGTCATTTACCTCTCAGAGGAAATTAGGTAAGAATGTAAATAACTTTCTGGGTAGTCTACTCTTTAGTTTAATGTTTTCAGAGTTGCGTTTCAATGATGATTATTTTATGTTTTATCCAAATTCTTTTTTTTTGGGCTATACCACGGTTTTCAAATATTGCTAATAAGACTCCTTACAAGGGACCTTTTAACCCCCTTTCGGCTTTAGGGGTATTTTTGTAACACGTCGTATAATAATCAACCCATTACTTTCCCACGCTGGGCACGGGCCTCTTCTCAGATTGACAAGGGTTTAGGCCTTAGTCCACCACGCTGACCTGGTGCGGGTTGGCGGTCTACACACACCATCGCAAACTTATTTGAGCCCTCTCAGGTTTCCACACGATTTTTCTCCTTCACCGTTAACGCGAGTGATAATCAAATCAGATCCGCACATGAATTTGAAAAGTCAGAGGTGTGGATCGGGAGCGTACTCGGACCCTCGTGTTTGGAAGACAGGTGTTCAACCGACAGACACTAGGTTACTACTTCTCAGAAGAGTATTATTACACTCTTTATTTCCTGTGGTTCTGGCCCACAGGAATCATAATATTAAGTATGACAGTTTTATGTTATTTATTTATTTTTTAGTCAACTGCCTCGTTGGTCTAGTGGTGGCAAGCGCGACTGCCGATCGTGAGGTCCTGGGTTCGATCCCCAGGTCGGGCAAAGTGTTATTGGGTATTCCTCAGTAGCAGCCTGGAACTTAGATTTGTGCCCGAATAATGGCAATAAGCTCGCCCCCTATTACATGGGACTTAAACATAACAGCGAAACGATGGTGTTACTATACACCTCTGCCGAACTCTTCGGGGAATACAGACGTGATGTTATATGTGTTTGTTAAGTCATGTTTATGCAGTTAGAGGTTTGATATCTACCTATAGCATGATCTAATTCACACACGAACAGTCCCATTGTGTACCGAGATAGTTGGCAGTATTAATTACTATTTACAATATGTAGTTGTGTATATAATGGACAATTAGGTAAGTTTCATGGAATTGCGTGACCCGATTCGCCCAATTGACTTCACACATTCGCAATACGATGATCAGAGATCGGATAATCGGATACATATTTACCTAAAGTTAATTTTTCGCTAAGAAAGTAAGGAAAGGAAAGGGTTTCTGAAAATAATTTAGTTGTTTAAAATATCTAAGCGTACAGACAGCGGGAGCGACTTTGTTTTATACTATGTAAAGATTACGGAAGCTGTCTACACGTCGATTTCCTCAGATAAAAGTTATACGACGTTAGTAATGTCGAACTATACAAATAAGTTACCAGGTTCCTATAAACCAAAAACGAATCGTTTAGCTTACCAATGGTAGCATTTTTTACTGTCAAACTGGGGACATAAAAATACTTGTAAGCTTAGTTTACCTATTATGGGAGGGTCTACAAAACTATGGAGTTTTTGCTTCATTATTAGTAAAGATTTAACAGTCTCAATTTTAACCAATAGGTAACGCTTCGTAAATTATACGAATCGGCCATAAGCCGAGAATTACTGCAAAGTATACAATGAATTAAGATAATTAATTATTATAATAAACAAGCGATTAATTTAATATACATTGGCGATAAACAGATCCCTTACTCTTGGAATATTATTTAACTAGCGGCCCGTCCCGGCTTCGCACGGGTGGACATTTTTACCGTTTTTGCAACATTTTTCATTTATGCTCCGCTCTTATTGGTCATAGCGTGATGTTATATAGCCTATAACCTTCCCCGATAAATGGACTATCCAAAACAAAAATATTTTTTCAATTCCAACCAGTAGTTCCCCAGATTAGCGCGTTCAAACAAACAAACTCTTCAGCTTTATAATATTAGTATAGATTTTACCTTAGATTATTGTTTAAAACATAATTTGTAACTAGCCGCCAAAAGGCCTCGCACGCATTAATACGACAAAGCCTTCTCCGAAAAACACTGTCAGGGGATCTGATGAAAACTTTGTTTTTCAACTGAAATTACTTATAAATAATTTTAACCCTGCATACATTATGACCCACTTGACCCTAAGCCCACGAACGTTTGACGTAAAATATTGTAAACGTATCGCTAATGTTGACGACACGTTTGGTGCAGTGGCTGAGCGATTGGCTTCTGCGCTGCGGACCGTGGGTTCGATTCCCGCACGGATCTAATATTTGTATGACCTACAAAGTTGTTCCGTGTCTGGGCGTTTGTGCGTGTGAAGATTTAATATGTCTGTAAACGCACTCACAATCCTAGAGTGTGGCAAAGTTTTAATAAAAAAAAATTTGGTTGTCTGTAAAGTCGGTTTACGGACGATAGTTTAACGTGACAACGTCATAACAAAACATCGTGCCTCTCTATCGCTTGTTCCGCGTTCTCGCTCGCACGCTCGCCTCAGAAGGAACGTGACTGAGTCACGATATTTTGTGCATGCTGCCGGCGTTCATCGTTTTATTAGACGTTGTCACGTCAAAATAAGCGAATTTTAAATCGAAAATACAACTGTCCTATGACGTTTAGGTTAACTTTTTTGCGACATGCACAATTTGTATCATAGGTACATAGATATGAATAAAGTATTCAATTTAATTAAATAGTATGTGTGGAACGAGTATTTCCGATTCAAAATTCACTTACATTAATGTTACGTTTATGATAGTAACTCGACAGCATTTGTGTTAGATCTAGTAGTCGAAACTTTATTGTTTTAAGGCCGATTCCTATAATTTACGGAGCGTTATTGGTTATAATTGAGACTCTTGTATCTTTACCAATAATGAAGGAAAACCTCATGTCTTGCATAGTAGACCCTCTCATATGGAAGTAGCTATCACAGGTGAAATAAGCTAACGAGTCTATTTATATGCTCAGTTTGGCAATGAAAAATGCTACCATTGGTAAGCAAAACGATTAGTTTTTGTTTATAGGAACTGGGCATTAGATGCACTATCAATTCGACAATTTACTGTATTAGGTCATAATAATATCTTCAATCTAGTGGGTGAAAATATATCTTTTTAATAAAGTACTTACATTTAGGTTTTATTATAAACAAACACTGTCCTTAAGCCCCAAACCTACTAGTGAGTTTGCGCAAGTCGACATGCGCAACTCACAAGTTGTGGACAGTCACAGCAAGTCGATTTCTGTAAGTTTTACGTACTGAGCGAGTAATGGAGTGCAATAACTTGCGCAACAAAATTTTCTAGTAGAATTGGCGCTTTACGATCTATTTTTTTTGAACAAAGAAACCTCTTTGAATAGAAAGGTAGGTGTACCAAAACCAAAAACATCAAATTGTGTTAGAAATCCGATAAATAAAACCCAAACGGAATATTCAAAACATTCTGTACGTCGCTGTACTTTGTACACGTCCATACATTGTGACGCACCGCACGTACAGTCGTAACGAAAAGCGTTCGTTTGAAATAACTAGTTTGGTTTGATTGGTTAGAAAGCGATCAGATTTGAAGCGCATCGGTTATATTTGTTTCTCTATTACATGTCGGGAAAAAAACTATTTTGAAATTGATAGTTACAGATCAATCTAAAAATGTCATTCTTAGAAAAAATGCGTTTATTTTGCAACCAAAATACCTGGACAAACTTTTACACAGCGTTCAATACGTTTAACTAATCACAACTATGTAAAAAAAACGAGATCCAAGTGTTTTCTTTTCTAACCAAAAAATAATAACGTTTTAAATTGCCTGTACTCTCTAAGAATAAACTCATCTATTTCTTATGCATCGACCGCTATAGGGGCGCGCGCTAATTCCATGCCGTTTTTTACCTAAACAGCGAAGCGAAAAATGTAAAAAAAAGTAAAATTAAAGTTGAAAAAAAATTTTTGGTTACAAAAAACAACACTTGGACTTCGTTTTTTTTGCAAAGATATGTTCAGTTACACTTACTGAACACGGTGTAAAAGTTTGTCCAGGTATTTTGGTTGGACCTTATATATCGGGAACTCCAATCAAACTATAATCACGGAAGTTATCCCGTAAGTGAATGTTTAATTAAGTGTATTTAAAAACCGTGAAAGTTTAAAACAGTGTTTAGTTTTTATAATATTTTTCTTATGAATATTTTTTATATAAGGTTAGTCGGAAAGGGGGGTAAAGTACAGTAAGTAGTAGTCTATCTATAATCAGCTGTGTTTACATTTTAGGTCATATTTGGGGGCACAGATTAGAAGCTCCATTTTCTGAATTCGTAACTAAAGTATGGATAAAGAATTTTTGAAAAAACTAAAATAAAAATCATTATGCATGGTTTTTTATCGAATTTTGAAATTTTAACGCTTTCTTTAAAACAATTCTCAGTGATACATTAAGTGGCCCACGGCTTAGTACCCCCTTTCCGACAGACCCTATAAACGCTGAATTAAAAAAATACTCAATACTTTTGATGATATTTAAAATGGCCTTGGATCTTGAAATAAAAAAAACGTCTAGCAGCGTAAAATAAATTTACAAAGTATGCATGACATGCAAACAAAAAAGTTTATCATAAAACATCACCCTTTTTTCAATTAACGATATCGGTTAACAGACGTGAAAGGTGTCATCGAAAGAAACCAATTAAATATTCATGCCTAAAACAGAAATAACAATTATTTTTGTTAAAAATACTTTTTATTATTTGATAAAAAAGGAGATTTCAGACGAAAACATCGTTCTTTGTAAATCAAAGGCGCGTAAAAATAATAAACTGTTGGTTGATTGAGACGAGAGTTGTTGTATCAGTGGAAAATATTTAATAACTACGATTGTTACTTCATAACATAGCATCACGCCTGTATTCCCCGAAGGGTGGGCAGAGTAATACCCTCATTTCGCCGTTATGTTTTTATACCATGATATAGGGATCGACTCTATTGCCATCAGCCGGGCTCAAGTTCAAAGTCCGGGCAGCTACTGAGGAATTCCAGACGTAAAATCCCAATAACACTTTGCCGGACCTCGAGATTGAACCCAGGACCTCACGATCAGCAGTCGCGCTTGCCACCACTAGACCAACGAGGCACTTGTTACTTATACTGGCCTTTAATGGCCGATTCCTATAATTTACGGAGCGTTATTGGTTAAAATTGAGACTCTTGTATCTTTACCAATAATGAAGCAACGACCTCATGGCTTTGTATAGTAGACCCTCCCATATGGAAGTAGCTATCACAGGTAAAATTAGCTTACGAGTCTATTTATATTCCCAGTTTACCAGTAAGCAAAACGATTCGTTTTTGTTTATTGGAACCGGGCATAGATAAATAAAAATAAAATAAGGTCCCTCCCCAAAATAAGGTTTGAGCTCCGCGATGACTGATGCAGATGTGCCGTCAGTTAGGACAGATCAACTCAAACCTGTTATGGCACTTTCCTCAAAAGGCCATTCCAAACGTTGCCCTACATCGTTTCACTCGCATAGTTTTTATACCATAATGTTTGGACTTTAAAAGAGACCTTGATCTCTGAGTTTTCTTCGGCTTCAGCGCTAGTCAGATAGGAAATGACGGCGCCATCTAGTCTTAAAAAAAAACATTACATTGACTTGTAAAAGTGTCTGTAACAGATTTATTTACAGAAATAAAAATCATTTATCATTTAAAAAATCGGTCAAGTGCGATTTGGACTCGCTCACTGAGAGTTTCGGACCGAGAATACAAAAAGTTTTGCTTTAGTCACAACCCAAAATATCTTCATGAACCTTTTGTCCCGAGTTCGACGAAATATTTTTATAGAATTAATTGAGTTATTTGCTGATAGAAATTTTGTATTTGCTTCGTAAGAATCATTAATGTTACAAATAATGTGAATTAGGTACATGCTGCCCATGTTTGTAAAGTACTATATTCTGTTTGTTTAATTTAAAGAAAAGTAAACAATCTTAATGTGCCTTTTAAAAAAAATAATGCATTTAAAAATGTGAAATATTACTTTTAATATTCACAAATAGTTTTGATTTTCTTAAATTAAATAAGTAAACAATTTGCAGATTTGTTTAATGCATATTTAGATAAAAAGACACGCCAAATTTGTTTACATTTAATCAAATACCTTAACATACAGAGTGTATGTATTGTTTAACAATAAAATAAGTATCCAATTATTATTTACGCCCAGAAACGTGACTTCGCATGTTATTATATTTTATCAACAAGACGCATTTTACATATTTACGTTTCTGAATGAATAATGTATGCTGTATAATCTGTGGTGTTTAATTATCTGCCAGAAGTTTGTAAATAATCCGTAGAAGGTGACACTTGTTAAACTCAGGTTAAGCCTACTTAAGGCCACATACGCCCATGTATTACATTTGTAACACGTAGATCTATTATCACAGAAAACATGGGTACCTATACCCCACACACTCTTTAACCCGTGACGCGCTCCCCTTTCTATTAATAACGATGCGTTTGTCGCATAAATTTGATACGCCGTACAATACAATACAATACAACACATCACCAATAGGAGCGCGTTTCTTCGTACATCTATGTGTACACCCGACACGCAGCGCCCGAATATTTTAGCGTACATCCTGTGTACGTACGACATTTAAAGAGTTCCCGTAAACGTTCACTGACCGACAGATGCGTTTGTCGCATAAATTTGATACGCCGTACAATACAATACAACACATCACCAATAGGAGCGCGTTTCTTCGTACATCTATGTGTACACCCGACACGCAGCGCCCGAATATTTTAGCGTACATCCTGTGTACGTACGACATTTAAAGAGTTCCCGTAAACATCCACTGACCGACAGATGCGTTTGTCGCATAAATTTGATACGCCGTACAATACAATACAATACAACACATCACCAATAGGAGCGCGTTTTTTACGTACATCTATGTGTACACCCGACACGCAGCGCCCGAATATTTTAACGTACACCATGTGTACGTACGACATTTAAAGAGTTCCCGTAAACGTCCACTGACCGACAGATGCGTTTGTCGCATAAATTTGATACGCCGTATAATACAATACAATACAACACATCACCAATAGGAGCGCGTTTTTTACGTACATCTATGTGTACACCAGACACGCAGCGCCCGAATATTTTAGCGTACACCATGTGTACGTACGACATTTAAAGAGTTCCCGTAAACGTCCACTGACCGACAGAGGCTTCCAATGACCGCTACAATAAACGGTCATTTGCCGTATGCCTATCGTATAGTTTGTCGTTTTTAGCAGACAGAAAGTCGCTGCCCATCTTCTAGATATAACTCAGTAGGTGCCTTATATGACACCCAAGGGTGGAGAGAATGTGGCCTGTTCTGTGTCGGAATTTGGGAATCACATGGGGAAACACATAGGTATATCATACTTTAGTAGATATTATAGTTTTCATGAGACACAATCATAATATTAATGATCGTTTACGGTTTACTTACGAGCAATTTTCGGTAGACGTCGTGTGCGAGTCGACCCGTGACTAGGGTTGCCACCTTTTTTTGTTGCAGTTAAAGTACATTGGTTATTATAGGTAAGAAAAAAAAGTACACAGTATCAAAATAAAGTACAATTTATTTTTCTTTATTATTATGTTTAAAAACATATTTTTTATTGCTTTTTGCAGTTTATATCGAATTAGTATCTCTACTAAACAATCGCACAGCATCTTTACAGTCTATATATATTTGAATTTCGTTTCGGTCATTTCGTTTAACGAAAAAATACGACTAAACTTTTCAAAATCCTAAAGAAATCAAATCATGCGAAATAAAGTATTTTCGTGTACTTTATTGTTGTCATAAAGTATAGAGTACCTGAAATAACGTACAATACTTTATTATAAAGTACGGGTGGCAACCCTACCCGTGACGTCACCGCTTATTCAGCTCATGATTAAGAGCTCTGTTTAGGTCCGAAACTAGGCGGGCAATCCCGAAAAATGCACGTGAGTGAACCGTAACATTACATCACGCCTGTATTCCTCGAAGTGTTGGGCAGAGGTGTATAGTAAAACCCTCATTTCGCCGTTATGTTTCAGTTCCATGTAATCGGGGGCGAGAACTGTAAACAATCATAAATGGGTACATATACCATAGACCATAGTGGGTCGTAGACTCCCCTGATAAATATGGTCGTCAATCGTTCATTGTGGCGTTCTATATGGGTAGCCATAGATTGCCGCAATGAACGAGGTGAATGACTTTCAACTGACAACGCCATATTGGCAATCTGGACAAGTATATTAGGTACCCGTCTCAAACACTTATCAGGATACGGATTGATGTTGCCGGTTCCTATATGAGAAACGAATCGTTTTGCTTACCAGCAATAGTATGAAACAAATCGATATCCGACATTGTGCCTGTAAAGACGCCATTTCTTCCCACGGATATTTCAAAAAAGAAGAACACTAGGAGTCCACACTTTGGTGAGTACATTTCATTATTGGTAGCAGATGCACGAGTCCTAGTTTTAGCCAATAAATATCAGTAAGATATCAGTTACGATCGGTAAGATTTTTATCTTATTAATCATACCGATCGTAACTGAAGGATTGGCCTATTCTTTACATAGTATAAAACAAAGTCGCTCCCGCTGTCTGTACGCTTAGATCTTTTAAACTACGCTACGGATTTTAATGCAGTTTTCAGCAATAGATAGAGTGATTCAAGAGGAAGGTTTATATGCCCCACATTAGTATCCACATTGAACCCGTGCGAAGCCGGGGCGGGTCGCTAGTAAAGAATAAAATTGACCTTGTGACGTTGGATGCACTCTAGAGGATGGGTAGCTGAGTTCTCTTGTGGACTCACACCTTTCTGATGAGGTCACAGCCCTTCGTTTTACAAGCCAATATACAACGCTATTTTTAAAACACACATAAGCCGAGACACATCAAAAAGATTATCGCTGCGTGACAGCTAGTTCACACAGAAACTGTTTACAGGACCGTTTTTATTTTGGTGATGGCGCCTGTAGTTGTATGAGCGAGTTCACATACACGACAGTATTCCGAATCTAGTAAAAAATACTGCTTCTGTTATTTTTATCGTATCCTGCTTGTCAGATGCGACGCAGCTGCCATTTGTTTAACTGATCCGTCGGTACAGATGTGAACAACACATCCAGTACCGACGGATCCGTTAAAACGGATCCGCTGTGTGAACGGGCTCTAAATGTTTTATTATAATATCTCCAAGTTACATGCTAGTTTAAGCTGAGTTAAGTTCACCCGTAGAATGCAGAATGCGTGAAGTGTACCATGCAGAGGCTGTCTTATACACGGAACTCACTGAGCCGACAGTCTCAGGCTTCAAGGTGCCTATTTGCAGTTTCCTGCATACAAGGTTAGTCGAAAAGGGTGTACTAAGCCGAAAGAGTGTTAGAGTACCTATAATAATGGATAACTTTTGTTCTACAACTTTCCCCAAAGGCCATTAGTGTTAAAGAAATAGCTGTTCAAAGATTGCATAAAAAGTACGCTAAATTATATCTATCCTCAGTTATGTTTTTACATTTTAGGTCATATTTGGGGTCACGGATTAGAAGCTCCATTTTTTGAATTCGTAACTAAAGCAGGAATGAAGAATTTTTGAAAAAACTAAAATAAAAATTAATTGCATGAAAGAAAATCGAATTTTTAAATTTTAACACTTTCTTTAAAACAGTCATCAGTGATACATTAAGTGGCCCGAGGCTAAGTACTCCCTTTCCGACTAACTTTGTATAATGTAATTTAGGACTTATTTATTGGAAAAAAATATGACGCGGTATAAAAACTGCCTCGTTGGTCTAGTGGTGGCAAGCGCGACTGCTGATCGTGAGGTCCTGGGTTCGATCCCCAGGTCGGGCAAATTGTTATTGGGGATATCCGTGTGGAATTCCTCAGTAGCAGCCCGGAGTTTTAATTTGTGCCCGATCGATGGCAATAGG
The DNA here is from genome assembly GCA_910594945.2 of Amphipyra berbera. Lineage (NCBI taxonomy): Eukaryota > Metazoa > Arthropoda > Insecta > Lepidoptera > Noctuidae > Amphipyra > Amphipyra berbera. Next base: position 14,905,325 of record OU343142.1, read on the forward strand.
CTCGCCCCCTATTTCATGGCACTTAAACATACGGCGAAGTGAGGGTGTTACTATACACCTCTGCCCAACCCTTCAGGGAATACAGGCGTGATGTTATGTAAAAACTATACCAATCGAACCTCCTAGCGATTCTGAACAAAATAGTTTCAGGTTTAGTGTATACTAAAAAAAATCCTTGTATAGTTCCATCAACCAATAAAACACACTCACAAAACAAAGTTCAGTCACAAAACAGATAGGTACAGAAGTCAATCACATGTAGGTATGTACTTCACTTTTCATACCTACGCTCGGCGGTCGCTCTATCTATTTATCTATCTCTTTCAAGCGCATGGCACTCGCGCTCGCACTCTCTCGCACTCTGGTCCCAAACAGTCCGAGATATCGTGTCCGTGAGCAGCGTCTAAGTATGCGTTGCTCGAGCGCACTTGTATGTAGATTGACTTCTGTACCTATCTATTTTGTGGTTCAGTGTACAGAAATCTGTTCCACGTTGTTCGTCGACACGTTTGGTGCAGTGGCTGAGCGATTGGCTTCTGCGCTACGGGTCGTGGGTTCGATTCCCACACGGAACAAATATTTGTATGGCCTAAAAATAGTTGTTCCGGGTCTGGCGTTTGTGCATGTGAAGATTTGTGTCTGGAAGCGCAACCACGATACATGAGAAACCCTAGTGAGGGGCAACGTTTTTTAAAAAAAGGAAAAAGTTTATGTTCCTTTTTTCTTTTTTGGTTATTTATAACAAAACTAGATGGTGTTGTACCAAACACGTTCTTTTCTGAATCTGTATTGTTGTACTTTTGTTTTTAGTGTGTCAAAATCTTCAGTACAAACACAAAAATAAAATTCTTGTAATTATTAACTATTCTAAAAATTATTAACTATTCTAAAAATGTAGAGATGCTTATTGAGTAGGTATGATATAAACAAAAAAAGTAGAATTCATAATGGCTGTGTCAATACAAGGTTAGTCGGAAAAGGGGTACTAAGCCGAAAGGGTGTTAAAGTACCCATAATAAGGGATAACTTTTATTTTACAACTTTCCCCAAAACTCCATAGTTTAAGAGAAATAGCTTTTCAAATATTTAAAAAAAAATATGCTAAAATTTATCTGTCCATAGCTATGATCAGCTGTGTTTACAATTTAGGTCATATTTGGGGTCACGGATTAGAAACTTAATTTTCTGAATTCATAACTAAAGCAGGTATGTTTTCTTTTGTGAAAAAAACTAAAATAAAAATATTTTTGCATACAAATAAAAATTATCGAATTTTGAAATTTTAACACTTGCTTTAAAATAGTCATCAGTGATACTTTAAGTGGCCCGCGGCTTAGTACCCCCTTTCCGAATAACCTTGTAAAGCTGACTTTACAAGCTGAGAACTTTGTGGACCTGCATCTATAAATTTGTAAATTACTACAATATTATTCATATTACTTTTTTTTAAATTTTATTTTTGTTTGTTAGTTTTTGTACTCAAGTCTTTTAGTACTATATTACTCATTGGTCTGTGGTCAGGACCTCATTGTTCTCTCACTATCCTAAATCATTGTACTGTATCCACTGAAATTGTTAAAGGTATTATTTTTAAAAGAGTAACCATGGAGTTTCTTGCCGGCTCTTCTCCATAGGAAACAACTAATTGGAACCGTGCACCTAAATTCGACGTTTCATAAGCACCTGTATTGGTTTATGTGAAATAAAAATTTTTGATTTTGATTTTTGATTTTGACTTGGAGAAAAATCTCCAAGTTCTATGTATGGATCCTGTTTTTTTTTTAATTATCGACCACCAGATAAACCTCTGGATCCAGGATGTTTAACATTCAGCAATAACTATCGGAAATGAAATGGTGTACACGCAGCTGACTGAATCTGCTGTGGTACAAACGAAGCTATGCACCTGATTGGACGGGTTGCACTGCGAGAATGTAATATTGACAGATGTGGTCGGTATTTTTAGGGTTAAGTCTGCGAATGGATAATAGTGGTGGCAACAGAGCCGTCTGAGGCTATGCAGGGGCCCTTGGGCACAGAGAATTTGGGCCCCTTTTAGAAAAGCAAGAACGTAAATAACATCACAATGTACTTTTGTTCAGTGACATCATTGGTTATTACATTGACACTAACTTGTAGTTCAAGTTGTTTTAATATGGTAGTGAAAAGTTACAAAGTCTGACGTTCGCAGCAATTTGTCTCAAATTAAAGAAAACTTCTGCTGTTCAACGTTTTGCTGTGCAACCCTCTGGGTGCTTTGTTAATGATGCGTTAAACTAAGAAACCGATGTGTTTTTTAAAATTGATTTATTGAAAAATACATGGTTGTATTGGGCACGAGCCCTTATGGTAAAGACGGAACTGGGCGGCAAGCGTGACTGCTGATCGTGGGGTCCTGGGTTCGATCCCCAAGTTGGGCAAAGTGTTATTAGGTTTATCCGTGTGAAATACCTCAGTAGTAGTAGGATTTGTACCCGGTTGATGGCAATAGGGTCGCCCCCTACAGACTTAAACATAACGGCGAAATGAGGGTGTTACTATGCACCTCTGCCCAACCCTTTAAGGAATACAGGCGTGAAGTTAAGTACGATTATTTATTGACAAAAAAAATAACAACTCAAATACCTTACTCATTCCAATCACGTAGTCCACCGTACAAATCTGGTCGCGTATTTCGTGCACTATTTGACTGATAACGTGGTCGCACACTCAACCTGCGCTAAGCTTTCAGTAAAGCTATCTTTTTTGAATACCTGACACTACATACGTCATTATAAGTAATGCCGGGCGCAGAAGTGTCTGGACTGATTTTAAAAGGAAGAGGTTTTATATTTATTTATTTTTTTACTGTTGCTTTTTGTTTACTTCATGTTGTGGAGGGGTAAAACCAAAACTCAAATTGTAGATGTGGCTCAAAGGGCCGTCCAGCTGAAGTGGGACTGGGCAGGACATGTCTGCCGTATGCCGAACGAGCTGTGGGCCCGTATAGCACAAGACTGGAGCCCCGAGACAGCGAGAAGGGGTCGCGGCAGACCGCGGAGAAGATGGCGGGACGAGTTGGATGCCTTTCATGATAATTCGCATGAAATTGCACAGAATCGTGACAGATGGAAGGAATGGTGGGAGGCCTTTACCCAGCAGTGGGACAGTACAGGCTAATTATAATTTTTTTTTTACTTGTGGTCATTTGTTAAGACTAAGTTTACGCGTTGTTGGTACACGCCGACTCATCAATAATTTCAATTTGAATCTTACCTATGTTACAGTCATAAAAGTTTCTGTCGTCATGTAAGGGCGATGCCTCATTAGTGCGTGCGTTGCGTCGTCGCAACGGATCCACGCAGTGTATGCCACACCTGCATTGCGACGACGCACGCACCTCAGTCAGTCTCGCTTTCCCCTCTAGCAGTGGAACACTGTCCGTCATCGCACTGGACGACGCAGAGAAAACGACGCAGCGTTGACGCTGCGACGACGCAACGCAACGCACTAATGAGGCAGAGCTCTAACAAGTAATAACGCAGGTACTAGCAAGTAGTGACTATGATATATTAGTAGGTGAAACGGAATTAGCTAGTTTCACCGTGAAACCAGCTAATTCCGTGTTGGAACGGATTAGAATACAATTCTCCTCTGTCACCGAGCAAGCGAATAGTGAGGCGATGGACCTGGCACCATAATTGAGGAGTGACGGAACAAAAAGTGATAATTCCATAATGTCAAATTTTTCACAAAATCTCAAAAACCTGTCTTATTTGTCTTTGTAAAATTTAAAAAATACGAGTGCTAATAAATAATGATGGGAAAAACAATATAGGTACTATGCGTGCCAAATAAGAATAGTGCTGTCAAGACGCCATTTTGTTCCGCAATACTCGTGAACTTCATTACCGAAGCGTAAGGTGTGCAAAAAAGTAAATAAAGAAATTATACTCAGTTTAATTATTTTTTGTTCACTTTTTTGGTATTTCTAATCAATTTTACGCCAAATTAATCACACAGTAATTATATTATTATTATGGTGACATATTAGGGTGACCAGTAGCATTTCGTGAAGTTAACTATATATATTGGTTCATTTTTTTAATGACTAATGCTTCCAAATATTATTAATTTATCCAAAATTACCTATTTATGGAATTCAAGAAATAACATTTTATAAAAATGAATATAAATAATAATGAAATCTATGAATAAAAAAAAAACATTTTTATTTTCATAGTGTTTTTTTGTTGGCGGTACTAATTTGACAGCTATCGTGTGAAGTTGTAGCAAGCGCGATCCTATTCTTATTTGGCACGCATAGTACATGTTTTTTTTATTTTTTGTTATAATATTTTTTCATTATATTATGTAGTTATTCTTATTGAAAAAAAATGGAAATATCATTCTTTGATCCGATCCGATAAAAATAACATGATTTGTACCAAACAGTTTGGAAATATCATGTTGTGAAAAAGTCTAGTACCAGTAATGTATGAAATTTATCATGTTTAATTTCCGATTTTGTTTATTGTTTTTTTTGTTAAACGGAAATATTATGATCTGCATCAAATTGCCAACTTTAGAGGCTATACTAGAGGAATGAACGTGATTTGAACCACACCAGCTTGGAGTGTGATTTAATTTATGGTATTCTGTCGAATGCCTTAAGTAACCTTTTTTTTTTCAAGTGGAATTATCATTTTTTGTTCCGTCACTCCTCAATTGTGCCCGAAAAATAGCAACAGGCTCGCCACCTATTACATGGGACTGAATACAAGAAGCGAAACGTGGGTGTACGGACTACTGTAATAGAAGAACACCTTCGGGGATTAGGCGTGAGTAAGTACAGTAGAAGAACGAAAATGTTATACACCTTAATTTCTACTTTTGCTTGCACAGTGCAACAAACAACCTATTTTACCGACTACGTATTTCCAACATTATAGAAATGCAAATACACGTATTTTTTGACAGGATATTAAAAATTATAATGGTGACATGATGACAACCACTAGTAATGTCAATTTATTTAATCATCGAATTGATTGATGTAATGGTTTTTATAACAAAACTCCATAGTTAATAAACATAGAAAATAAACTATGTTTATTTTCTTAAATAAATACTTTGAATCTCTCTACTGTAAAGTAGGTATATTGGCGCTTAAGTCTTTTTACCTTTCCACTGACGATATGGCACTACTACGTCATATGGAGGCAAAAGGCAATTTTGATCTTTGGTACCAAATAATTAAACATAATTTTCCATGCATTGGTCTGTTTCGTTCAACAATTTGAAAAGGTAACATGTACCCGTGATGTCGGAAAGTAATGAATTTGAAAACTGACGAACCTATTTATTTCCCTACTGTACATGTATGATACAATATGTAAAAAATACCTGTCCGATCCGAAAGAGTCAATAAGTTATCGCAATAACATTACTAAAAATAAATAAAAAAAAAACACTTTATTAATGAATATAAAAATATTATTGTTATATTTTAAAATGCACGTTTTAAGTACCCAATTTACACCTATTTCTGTTAGAATAAAAAGAGTCTATATTTAAGATATAGAACCTTTTTGTTATATGCTAATTTATTTTTCTACAATATTCTGTCAACGTGAAATAAAAGACGAACAATGAAAATATAAGTTTAATCTCAGCTTTTATTTAAATCGTTTTATTTTACCAGTGCTTCTATCTGTAAGCTAGTGGGACTTGAGTATGTAACACCCACTACTAACAATTTCCATAAAATTTTGTAAATTCTCAAAATTTGACAACTCCTAGTCGGCGACGGTGCCTTTGAACGCGTGTTTTAAGAAAATTTGGGTAATTTGGGTACTGAAAACGTGCATTTTAAATAACAATAACATTTTTAATATTTATAACTAGCTGCCCGTACAGACTTCGTTCTGTCAAAAGTTATTGGCCTGTAGTGGGAAACGAAAAGTGTTATTTTTACTATCTTCCACGCAATTTTTATGTTTTTTCTCCCCCTAAGAAACTTCCTTATGCCTTAAGGAATATACAGGGTGTAAACGAAATCATGTAATTCCTTCAAACCTCGTGATATACTGCTGACATAGATTAACCCTACATACTGGATTCAATAAAAAAATATTACAAAAAGTAAACATGTGTTCTTAACGTGAGACAGCTGTATAAAAAAAAATAGTTGATAGGTCGAGCCGTTCTCAAGTTTTGCGCTTAGCAACAAATTTGACGATTCATTTTTATTTATATAGATAGAAGATAGATAATGTGTTTTTTTATTTATTTTTGGTAATGTTATTGCGGTACCGTTGTGCTACTTTCGGATCGGACAGGTTTTTTTTACATATTGCGCAAACAAGCTAATTGCTTTGCGTTAAACAACTCTAGTCAATGATAGTAGGTTGTACCTATAGGTTAGGTTGCCACGGTCCTGACCTACCCTATTAAGTCCAAAATAAAGTGGTACCTGGCAGCAAACGATGGGATGAAGATAACTTGAACGTGAACAAGAAATGCGACTTTGATTAATGTAAAACTTTACACTGGATTTAAGTTAATTCCAATCAACTTAAGCTAAGCTGGGTTATTTAAATCGTGTAGTAGCTTAGCTTTCAAGTTTAAATAATAGATTATTCTGATGTGGAGACCAAGATAGGTACTATAAGATTTAAATAATCTAGATTGATGGTACCTAGACTGAACGTTAAATCTTTTTATTTTCATGTGGTTAGTAACTAACCTGGTATCAGAGTTTATGCTACTCATGGGTCTCTGACTTGGCTTCACAAGCCGTCGAGAAATATCACTCAGGCATGTCGGTTTCCTCACGATGTTTTCCTTCACCGTTTCTAAGCAAGTGATAATTATACAATACGCACATGAATCTGATAAGTCAGAGGTGCGTGCCTTGGGTTCGAACTCGAGGCCTATGACTTGGCACACCACTAGGCTATAAAAACATTTAATTCTAATAGTTAAACGTTCTTTACCGAATTAGTTTCGAAAGAAAAACTAATTTAACGTTCAATCGAGTTTGGACGATAAAACACCTTAATATTTATGTAATATGTTGTGAGTTGAGTTTAGTAAAAGGTTCCCCCGGGAAACTCGTCTGTTCTAATACTTATTTCGTGTTATATTAGAGGCCAAGTTGAACTTGACGATCGAAAAATATTCGCGGATTCACGCATACGTGAATCCACGCAACATGCTCCTCGTATTACTCCTGCAATATCAGGATTTGATCACTGAAGGTTGAAATTATTATAATGTTGTATTGTTATGGGAATTGAATTTGTGTGCGAAGTTTCAGGAGAATCGGTTAGGCAGAAGTAGTTGAAAAATCTGTCGCGAGATTTGAACTACCGATTTGATTGACCGACTGATTTGACGTATTAAAGAACTACCGTTAGATAGGTTTATAGCAGCATTAAGCAATTGGTTATTAAATAACACATTCTACTCTATCAAAGAGTTTTTAAATTATTCTGAATAATATGACAGATGTGTTGCGTTGCAAGCATAACCTCGTTGCCTGAATGTATCTTGTGTTTTTGCATTATTGAAAACTGTTTAAGCATATTTATCTGATTAACTAATCTTATAGTTTTTAAGTAAAATTTGCATGCTATTTATAATGGCGAAATGGGCTTGATCTGTATTGTAAGTGTTTTCATATAAACACCATTGTACTTACCCCATTTATTGCAAATAAATGATTTGATTTGAATGAAACAAACAAACAAATACAAAGTGAAACTTAGTAAAAAGGTTCAAAAAAGAAAAAAAGTTTTTAAATAAAAATGTTATTTTTAATATTCGCTATCATATTAATTATTCAATATTCAATTATTTTACCTTGCAATGATAAGCGATATTTAAAATTTTAAACCCTTTACGAATACTCGATATTACAATTACTTTATCTTAAAAAAGAAAAAAGCTTTGAAATAAAAATGTTATTTTTAATATTCGCTACCATATTCATAATTCAATTATTTTACGTTGCAATGATAAACGATATTTAAAATTTGAAACCCTTTATGAATCCTACTCGATATTACAAATACTTTATCTACTAAAATAATCTTTAAAAAATGCATTAAATCACCAATAAAAAAACAAAAGCATTTTTTTATAACCGCAAGCTTTACCGGAATAAAAAAACTAATTCGTTTTTATTACCGAAACACATTTGGTGTGGAGTGTACCGATAATCCGTGGTGTTGATTTAAGATAACAATACATTACTCTATCCATCATATCGGATTAGTTGAACGATACATTTGATACACAAAAATTACAATGTTCACGCATATGACATGGGTTTTTCTCATGGGAGACGTCATAAATACCGTAAAATGTCAAGTCCTTTGTAATCTGTTATCCATAGATCCAAAAAAAATATTGTATTCTTGCCTTGGTCGTGTTTGGCCCTAGTGGCACCTGATGATAAGCGCAGACAGGGTCTAAGATGGAGCACACGAATCCAAGGAACAGAGATATAGAGGGATTCCCCTATACCACTCTAGCTCTCATATACACATGACGGAACACAGTAAACTGCTTGGCTGTGAGGATTTTATACTTTAGAAGAAAAAACAAAGTTTAGTTAGTCTAAGATCCCAGTATAGAACGACCTTCACCGAACTGGTCCATATTACTATACTCTTTGGAACTGGTTAATGGATGAAAAGTATTTTATATCAAATTAAATATGTCAATAAATATAATGCAAATGGGTTGACCAAAAATAAATGCTGTGTTTATACCTGCCTACCCAAGAGTTGTAACGAGAAAAAAATTGTCAACCTAACGTTTGCATATTCTATAAGATTCGTACTTTCGATTGGTATGGAATTTGTCTATTAACCTAACAAGAGAAATCTATAAAAAAAAACATATTATGGACTGAAATTTTTTAGTCAACCCATTTGCAATATATTTATTCACATATTTAATTTGATATAAAATAATTTTCATCCATTAACCAGCTTAGTGAAGGTCGTTCTATACTGGGATCCTATACTATGTCTACAGATTAACCGAGAAACAAATGAATGCGTTAAGTTTTAATAGCTTATAGGATAATCAGTCCATTACAGTCCCACTGTTGGACAAGACTCTCTTCTCAGAATTAGAAGAGTTTAAGCCTTAGTCCACCATGCTGGCCTGGTGCGGCTTGGCGGACTACACAAACCGTCAGAAACATATTTTTTTAATCCCTCTTAGTTATGCAGGTTTCCCCACTATGTTTTCTTTCACCATTAACGCAAGTCATAATCAAATTCTGATACATCTTCTTTACATAGTATAAAACAAAGTCGCTCCCGCTGTCTGTACGCTTAGATCTTTTAAACTACGCAACGGATTTTAATGCAGTTTTTAGCAATAGATAGAGTGATTCAAGAGGAAGGTTTATATGCCCCACATTAGTATCTAAATTGCATCCGTGCGAAGCCGGAGCGAGTCCCTAGTATATTATAAACTAACTAATTTCTCCCATGGGGGTAGGCAGAAACTATAATACGCCACATGCTACGATCCTTACATACTCCTTTCGCTTCTTCCACGTCAAATTCTAATCCGCACACAAATTAGAAAAGTCTGAGGTGCAGGCCAGCATCGTACTCAGACCCTCCTTCAGGAGGTAGCTGGATATTATGCATATGGCGACATTTATCACGCCACATGAAAACTACGCAGCACGACGATTGTCTAGCAGACTACAGCGACAACAATGACAGCTGTCAGATGAAATGTCACAAATCCTGCATCGCGATATCAAGATTTGACACGGAGTTAGTATATATAGGTATACAAGTTCCCAACATCAACCACCGCCGCCGCCGACCGGCGTATCGCCCTCGCCAACGAGGCCCCTCGCGACGTCCCACCGCCGCCGCCCCCGATCCACCGTGTTCACCCGCCGCAGCCGCGGAGCCGGTCGTACCTTCTGACTCCGCGCAGTCACACCGTTGTTAATGCAGCCCTCATCAAGCTGTCGTATCCCTCCCAGTCCTCTCGCATTCAACACCCTAAGAGGTTCGAGTCCCCCCTAGGGGACGGCCTTAGAGGTGTTGCTGCTATAATAGTCATGATGTTACAGTAGTTATTGTAGTTAGCTAGGTAGTTAGTTTAGATATTGGTTGGAGACCCTTCTGGTCTCGCCAATAATAGCCCGGTTACGTAGAAAAGGTCCACAAGACCATCTACAAGAGTCGATTAGGAAAAAAAAAACCAACATCAACCGTTGGGCAGTAGCCTGCCAGGCATAAGTCTCGCCTGGTAGGAGGAGCCTCCCTTTTCGATGGGGGAACACGATACCTCGTTCCTCCACATGCACATCCCAGACAGACCGGTTTTGCAAAATGTACCTTCTTCTCCCGTGTCGGTACCATCTATACGGGAATAGCTCATGTCGTGGTGAAAAGATTACCCAATCAGCAAAATTGGCAGTGAGGCTGACTGTCTAGGTTACGTTGATGTACTTAAGTATTGTCACTCGCGGAGGCTTTTTTAATAACATAACACCCCCCCTTGTTTTTCCCAAAGGGTTCAGCAGAGGTGTTTTTAGTACACCCTCGTTTCGCCAGTTATGTTTAAGTCTCATGTAATAGGGGGCGAGCCTATTGCCATTAACCGGGCACAAATCCAGATTCCGGGCTACCACTGAGAAATTCCTAATGGAAAAACCCAATAACACTTTGCCCGACCTGGGAATCGAACCCAGCACCCCATGCTCAGCAGTCGCGCTTGCGACTATTAAACCAACAAGGCAGTCGCTCTTATAACGTACCCCAAAATTTACCTAATACTTAAATATAAGCCAGTAATCGCAGCAGTGATAGCCTAGTGGTGTGACCGTCGGACTGCCAAGTCATAGGTCTCGAGTCCGAACCCAAGGCACACCTCTGACTTTTCAGATTCATGTCCGTATTGTATAATTATCACTTGCTTAAAAACTGTGAAGGAAAACATCGTGAGGAAACCGGCATGCCTGAGAGATATTTCTTGGCGGCATGTGAAGCCAAGTCACGCCCATGGGCGGTATAAACTCTGACACCAGGTTAGTCACTAACCACACGAAAAGAAGAGAAGAAGAATATTTTGCCTAGCTTATTCCCAACTAAGTCAGCTTCCAGTCTAACCAGATGCGGCTGAATACCAGTATTTTACACGGAGCGACTGCCATCAGACCTCCGCAACCCAGTTCCTGGGTAATACCAATATCCTAAGGTTACACCAGTTGTCAGAGTTTCGGACATCTGATTACCCGTGACGACTGTCATAGGTATTCTTATGAGACCCGGGACCGACTGTTGAACGTGTACCAATACCTCAATAACATAAATCACGCCTGTATTCCCCGAAGGGTTGGGCAGAGGTGTATAATAACACCCTCATTTCGCCGTTATGTTTAAGTCCCATGTAATAGGGCACAAATCCAAACTCCGGGCTGCTACTGAGCAATTCCAAACGGAATAACCCAATAACACTATGCCCGACCTGGGGATCTAACCCAGGATCTCACGATCAGCAGTCACGCTTGCCATCACTAGACCAACGAGGTAGTTACCTGAATATAACGCCAGTAATCGACCTTGAAGCTCTATTGACCCCATATAGTTACAGGGGACATAATACAACGCCTAATGGATAGATAAGTGCACATTATCTAACCGTTAACAGTATTAGATAAATTTAATGCAAACTTAATTGCATGGTAAATTGCTGCTTATCTAAGGTCCTCATAACGACAGTTCCGATCAAAAAAGTCGAAAGAGTCAGGTGTAACCTTCGCAGTCTGAAGTTTTAAGTGCTGTCGGCAATCAGTTTGGATTTAATGATAATGGACGGTGGAATGTCCCAATCGTGATAGCGTTTGGCAAGATTGGAATAGGTTCATCTATCATAAATCTATAGTTAGTAATCATCATGGAAGCTTCTCAAAATTTTACAACTAGGAAGGTGGACTGAAAATTTAAACAGTTAATTTAGTCCACGTTGGTATAGTGGTGGCAAGCGCAACTGCTGATCGTCAGGTCCTGGGTTCGATCCCCAGGTCGGGCAAAGTGTTATTGGGTTTTTCCGTGTGGATTTCTTGTCTTCTTCTTCTTTCCGTGTGGTTAGTGAGTAACCTAGTGTCAGAGTTTATGCCGCCCATGGGCCTCTAACTTGGCTTCACATGCTGTCGAGAAATATCCCTCAGACATGCTGATTTCCTCACGATGTTTTCCTTCACCGTTTTTAAGCAAGTAACAATTATACAATACGCACATGAATCCGAAAAGTCAGAGGTGCGTGCCTTGGGTTCGAACTCGAGACCTATGATTTGGCAGTCCGACGGTCACACCACTAGGCTATCACTGCTAATATAATTCTTCAGTAGCAGCCCGGATTTTGGATTTGTGCCCTGTTGATGGCAATAGGCTTGCCCCTTATTACATGGGACTTAAACATAATGGCGAAATGAGGGTATTAGTATACACCTCTGCCCAACCCTTTGGGGAATAAAGGCGTGATGTTATGTAACATTGATTGCATCATAAAATAAAACGCAACCTCCGACCACTTCCTCCTTATTCATCAATAAACTGGCAACACTCAACGTATTTAACATCTTTGCATCCCTCTCAGGTTTACAGTGTTTAAGTTAAGAGGTGCAATTGAAATACCCGTAAAACCTTGTCAACAAGATAATAAAGTTAACTGAGGCACAGTTAAGTTTATGCAGTCCACTTTACTTAGTGAAGATAGTAGTTAAGTGTTATGAGTTAGATGTGGGATTAAGTGAAGGTGCAAAGTGCTTTAGTTGCTTAGATAAGACTGCGCGCAGGACAAGATGTATGAATGTGGATGAAGCGAAAGGAGTATGTAAGGGTCGTAGCATGTGGCGTTCTATAGTTTCTGCCTACCCCCATGGGAAAAAGGCGTGAATTTATGTATGTATCTTTATCTTTATATATATAATTCGACTGTACGTGTGTATGTCACTGAACTCCTCCTAATCGGCTGGACCGATTTGAATGATTTTTTTGTATGCGTGTGGGTGGCGCCCTGGATGGTTTAGATTCACAATTGGACCCGGTAGGTGGAGCGTCACCTACCGGGTCCAATTGTGAATCTAAACCATCCAGGCACAGCAGCGGCTGTCGGTATGCTTTTCCGAGCAGGAAGAAGTCTGCTGGGTCCGCTAGTATAGTATAAAACAAAGTCGCTCCCGCTGTCTGCATGCTTAGATCTTTTAAACTACGAAACGGATTTTAGTGCAGTTTTCAGCAATAGATAGAGTGATTCAAGAGGAAGGTTTATATGCCCCACATTAGTATCTACATTGCACCCGTGCGAAGCCGGGGCGGGTTGCTAGTGTATGTATAAGACTGCGCGTTTCTTAGCAAATAAAGATCTAACAGTTTTTGGCTTACTTTCTTTCTTCTAGCCTTTTTCCCAACTATATTGGGGTCAGCTTCCAGTCTAACCAGATGCGGTTATTATAGTAATATTTTATATACAAGGTTAGTCGGAAAGGGGGTACTAAGCCGCGAGCCACCTAAAGTATCACTGATGACTATTTTAAAGCAAGTGTTAAAATTTCAAAATTCAATAATTTTTATTGGCATGTAAAAATAATTTTATTTTAGTTTTTAAAAAAAAAAAAACATACCTGTTTTAGTTACGAATTCAGAAAATTAATTTTCTAATCCGTGACCCCAAACATGACCTAAATTGTAAAAACAGCTGATCAAAGCTATGGAAAGATAGATTTTAGCATATTTTTTTTGAAATCTTTGATAAGCTATTTCTTTTAAACTATCGAGTTTTGGGGAAAGTTGTAGAACAAAAGTTATCCTTTATTATAGGTACTTTAACATCCTTTCGGCTTAGTACCCCCTTTCTGACTAACCTTGTATATATTTATATATACTTATTTATTATATATTTATATATGTATTTATAACCTATGTCCTATATTTAAAGTTGTTTAGTCCATATAGTTAATTAAGTCACAATTACCTATCCATAATTATTTATTATTTTTTGTTCCTCTCTTTTCGATGCTGTTCTCTTTGACTCAAAGGTTGACTGGTAGAGAATGCCTTGTGGCATTAAGTCCGCCTTATGTACCACCATTGTGCATTGAAGTATTAAATAAATAAATGCGGCTGAATACCAGTATTTTGCACGGAGCGACTGCCATCAGACCTCCGCAACCCGGTTACTGGGCAATGCAAACATTTTAATTATTTTAAACAAATTGCATTTTCTCTCGGGAATAGCTCATTCGATTGAAGACAGATTATTTACCTATAAGGCTGAGGCTACACCTTGCTTGAGGCTAAGTGAACTGAATGAGTGAGTCGAGGAACTTTAAGTATTCTCCACCAAGAAGAACATAGTCTGCTTAGTTGTCGGCAATAAGATTGACAAGCATATAATTTTGGGACCCAGTGCTTAATATCAACAAGCGTATTGGGTCATTTGCGCGACAGCGCAACGAGTATTCCCAAGGAAGGTTGATGTTAGGCAGGCGGCCGTTCATAAAACAATAAGCCAAAACCACATGGATTTACAAATTAGATATTACGCCGACCTCACCTAGTGTGGGATAAGGACCGGGAGAAGAAGGCTGAGGCTACATTTGTGTAATATTCATGTGAGTGGCTACACTATACACCAAAAATCGCTGTCGTGTACATACGTGAGTGTTAATACATTCGTAACAGTCGTCTATACGTCACAGTCCGTGTCGCTGCTAAGTATAGCCTGAACCTTATAGAAAAATACCCGGTGCATCGTAAATATTCATATACGGTTTCATAACTAGCTCTTGATTGTGTTACATGCCTTCTGCCCGCAAAGGAATATAAACCAGAGATGGTTGGAATTTAATCTTGCATGCAATATTAAGAGGAGACGCGGCCTGCAAAATATTAATAATTTGAATAGGTTTTTAAGCGATCTATTTCCGTCCCATCCCTCTCGCAAACCTTTCCAATTGAGCGCGAAAGAGACACCTGCATCTTGGACTGATTTCTCATGTGCCATATTAGCGAAATCGTACTTTCGTATTTCCCTGTTTCCTTCTTCAAATCTGGACCGATTTAAATATTTTTTTCTATAATAATTTAAGAAATACTTTGGTTATGTTTTTCTTTTATTTTTTATATTCGTCAAATTTCATTGCCAGATGTTTGAAAATGGTGGTAAAGCCGGTCGATTTTTGTAAAATTTAAACGTTTCTAGTCCTTTTAATAACGAATTTATTGACAAAAACAGAACATAAGGACATAGTGGTGGTAGATATATATCATATGGCAAAAAATGTTAGCTCTAGTGACATTATCCAAGGAGGAAACTGAGGAATATGCTTGTATGGACTAAATGCCAACCGCATTTCCTCTTAAGAATGTATTATGGATATTTGCATCATGTTCAGTGGTATTTCAAGGGTGGGATACACTTTTGTATGTTTTAAGCCTTCGATTCGCTAAGTGACAAATGAAGCAACATGCCGCGAGACTTGACGCGGGACACTACACACTTAACTGCTATGGCAATCATAGAAGGCATATTTTTCTATTTGTTACTCTTATGTGAGTTTATTTGTTACATTAACCTGCATTATTCTCATTCTATTTCTCACACTACTGTAATGGAATTGTAATGAACTACTATTTTAAAAAGAGTATTCATGGAGTTTCTTGCCGGCTCTTCTCCATAGAACCTACCTTTTGGAACCGTGCACCTAGTCGTGACGTTTTAAAAGTGCCTGAAATCTGGTCTATTTGAAATAAAAAACTTTGACTTTGACATCTACGTGAATATCCCGGGACAATGTCGCGGAATCTTCTCTTCTTTTCGTGTGGTTAGTGACTAGCCTGGTGTCATAGTTTATGACGCCCATGGGCATAAACTTGGCTTCACGTGCCGTCGAGAAATATTTATTTATTTATACTTTCGCACAAAATTTGTACAAAGGCGGACTTAATGCCTTAGGCATTTTCTACCAGTCGACCTTAGGGTGGTGCAGACAAAAATACATGGTAGGTGCACTAAGTAGAGTTGTGTATGTGAGGCAATACAATATTAAAAATAAACAAAGATTACTGTGAAACATTTTGAAAAATAATATTTACACTTATAAATTATAGGAATATATTAAATAAACATAACATACATAAATATATATTAATAATCAATACCTACATACATACATATCCAGATGCATAAATATCCCACAGGCATGTCGGTTTCTTCACGATGTTTTCCTTCCTTCACCGTTTTTAAGCAAGTGATAATTATACAATACGAACATGTATCTGAAAAGTCAGAGGTGCGTACCTTGGGTTCGGATTCAAGACCTTTGACTTGGCAGTCCGACGGTCACACCAGTAGGCTATCACTCGATTCTCAATTTGCTTGCACACGCCTGCGCCCGCTCTCGGAGCGGCGGCTTGCAACATGTTCCGCGCCACGTAGAAATACCGCACAATGTTGCGCGCGACGTTGGCCGGGCAGTGTGCTACGTTGCAGAGTTACGTAGACTCAATGTTGCGCCAGTTGCGCATCATGTTGTGGAACATTTTATCCTCTAGTGAATCCAAGACTTTAATATGCCTGCGACGGTTTTTGAAGCCCATTAGCCCATTACTGTCCCACTGCTGGACACGGGCCTCTTCTTAGAACGAGAAGGGTTTAGGCTTTAGTCCACCATGCTGGCCTGGTGCGGGTTGGCGGACTACACACACCATCGAGAACTTTATGGAGCCCTCTCAGGTGTGCAGGTTTCGTCTTAATGTTTTTCCTTCACCGTTAACGCTAGTGATAATCAAATTCTGATCCGCACATGAATTCGAAAAGTCAGAGGTACAGGCCGGGATCGAAAACTCAGATCCTCCTGCATGGAAGGCAAGCGTTCAACCGCTAGGCTATCACTCCTTATGTTCATATTCTGATGTTTATTATAAGACGAAAATACTCGAAGTTTACACATAACATAACATCACGCCTATATTCCCCAAAAGGTTGGGCAGAGGTGTATAGTTACACCCTCATATCGCCTTTATCTTTAATTCCCATGTAATAGGAGGCAAGCCTATTGCCATCAACGGGGCACAAACTCCGCGCTGCTACTGAGGAATTCCACACGGAAAAACCCAACAACACTGCCCGACCTGGGGATCAAACCCAGGACCTCACGATCAGCAGTCGCGCTTACCACCACTAGACCAACGTGACAGTTAACCATTATATTATAAAGATTCAGCTTTACAATAAGAATAGTTTATTTAACATCTAGCGGCCCGTCCCGGCTTCGCACAGATAGACATTTAACCCGATTTTGCAACATTTTTCATTTATGCTCCGCTCCTATTGGTCGTAGCATGATGTTATATAGCCTATAACCTTCTTCGATAAATGGACTATCCAACACAAAAATATTTTTTTAATTCCAACCAGTAGTTCCTGAGATTAGCGCATTTAAACGAACAAACAAACTGTTCATACTAATATGAGTATACTGATAAACAACCACTTAACGAAATGCAAACCGATGCTATCAAGTGTGCATAACCCTTAACTCGCTCGTATAGTTCAATCAAGTGCCTGTTTAGACTTGTTAGTCGGTTCAGTGGCTTTTTAAATTTAACCGAACAGGTGCAACTGAGCCACTGAGAGTTACTGAGTACTTACTAACAAGTTAACTGTTGCAGTAATAGTTAAACGAAGAAATGAGATTTTCTATTTCAATGAAATAGAAAATCGCTTTCTTACTTATACATAGGTTTGAGAAAAAATAGATTACTTCTTCTTCTTTTCGTGTGGTTAGTGACTAACCTGGTGTCAGAGTTTATGCCGCCCATGTACCTCTAACTTGGCTTCACATGCCGTCGATAAATATCTCTCAGCATGCCGGTTTCCTCACGATGTTTTCCTTCACCGTTTTTAAGCAGGTGATAATTATACAATACGCACATGAACCCGAAAAGTCAGAGGTGCGTGACTTGGGTTCTAACTCGAGACCTATCTCTTGACAGGCCGACGGTCACACCACTAGGCTATCACTGCTATAAAATAGTAAATACCTAGTAATAATAATAGATTACATACAGTACGTAATACAACGAAGAGCAAACCTTCTAACTTGTGGATGGGTAGGTTAAGTGTAATACAACCGTACACTTTTTGTCACTATCCACGCTATCCACATCACACAGTGTGATAACGTGGGCATAGTTCAAGCTATGATATTCAGAATTTTCTTTCTTTCAGAGGTGCTTCACACACGATCCGTTATTTTTATCATATCCTGCCTGCCAGATGCGACGCAGCTGCCATTTGTTTAACTGATCCGTCGGTACAGATATGAACAACACATCCAGTACCGACGGAACCGTTAAAACGGATCCGCTGTGTGACCGGGCTCTTAAAGATGATTTCCACCAAACGGCTCGCATCGCATCGAATCGGAACGGATTATGCAATCTTTAAACCATATTAAATCGTGTACACAGCATTTAAAGTCTATATTACCATGCCGCGCACAGCAGCTTGACCGCGAGCGTCTTCCGCGACACGCGATCGGCTCCGTTCGCCTGTCATCGTATCCGATCGGATCCTTTCAAAAATTAGAACACGTCAACACGGTAGGAATTAAACTATTTGACTAGGCGCAGAAATGGATACGTTCGCAAGCGACTCTACAGGGCCGATCATTATGCGTCGACATCCTGACGGACGCGATCGGCTGTCGTCGCATCCGTTCGTATCCTTTCCGATCCGATGCGATGTGAGCCGTTTGGTGGAAATCATCCCTAAGATGCTTATTGCTTAGTACGTAATAGATACTACTCGGAAACCGGACACTCGCATGACGTCAGGAGTAGGAAAACCAATAATATTCATTAACCTCGCTATTCCAATATCCTGAATGAAATAATGTATCTGATTGCATTATCAATGTTTTTTCCTCCAACATAATATTATTCATTGTAAAATTTACAAGCCCATCATAAGACCTGTCGTATTGTATGGATCTGAGTGTTGGGCCACCAAGACGATGGATGAAAGGAGAGTGTATGCAGCAGGGACGCGAATGTTGAGATGGATGTGTGGAGTGACAAGAATGGATAAGATAAGGAATGAATACGTCAGAGGGAGTTTGAAAGTAGCGCCAGTGACTGAAAACTTGAGGAGTAATAGGTTAGAGTGGTATGGACATGTTATATGGAGGGAAGAAAGTCATGTTAGTAGAAGAGTGTTAAATATGAATGTGGATGGATATACAAATAGAGGTAGGCCAAAGAAAGGATGGATGGATTGTGTGAAGGATGATATGGGTAAGAAAGGAGTGAGTACTGAGATGACGGCTGATAGAGGAGAATGGTAGAGGAATACGTGTTGTGTCGACCACACCTAGTGTGGGATAAGAGCAGGGAGATGAAGACGATGATTGTATTCATTGTAAAAGTTAACTCAAGAAAATTGAATATCATCAAACATAGCTAATGACTATCCCGATTAAATCAGTTTACGAACAAAAATAATCCCTTAAAAAAACTTTTAAGTTAAACGGTTTTATCTTCCAGTACCCCTGCAGCATCAGGATTTCAGGATTGAAGGTTAAAATTATTATAATGTTGTATTGTCATGGGAATTGAATTTGTGTGCGAAGTTTCAGGAGAATCGGTTAAACAGAAGTAGTTGAAAAATCTGTCGCAAGATTTGAATACGAAGTGAAGCTACTTAAAACCGTTCAATAAAAACGCATTAAAATCGGTTCATCTGTTTCGGAGCTACGGTAACACAGACAGACAAAGGGTTGAAACTAATAACACTCCTCTTTATGCATCGGGGGTCAAAAATAACTGTAAGGATAGAGAAGATAAAAAACCGGCCAAGTGCGAGTCGGTCTCGCGCACGAAGGGTTCCGTACCATTATCTATAAAAACGGCAAAAACATCATGTCTGTTGTATGGGAGCCCCCTTAAATATTTATTTTATTCTGTTTTTTTTGTATTTGTTGTTATAGCGGCAACAGAAATACATCATCTGTGAAAATTTCAACTGTCTAACTATCGCGGTTCATGAGATATAACCTGGTGACAGACGGACGAACGGACGGATGGATGGACAGCGGAGTCTTAATAATAGGGTCCCGTTTTACCCTTTGGGTACGGAACCCCAAAAATTATAAAGCTACAGCGATTTCCAGGACAGACTGGACTTCAAAGGAAAAATGTGTTTGTTGTAACTCGACCTAAAATATGAAATGATCGACTGAACTTTAGTTTGTAATGAATGTTTAAGATATTACAAATTAGACCGCGTTACCACTTTGTCGTGACGACAGATATTCGTGTAGTTTGAAGTGTCGTGGGTTATATATTTAAATAGAGGTGTTCACATATAAGACGACACGATTAACTGTCGTTCACGACTTGTTTTTGCAGAGTTGCAGTGACGACAGATTATCAAGTCAATAGGAACGGCTAGCACGACAGTCGTAAAACGATAAAAAAAATTGACGACAAACAGTCGATATAATGGGAACAGCTAAAGACGACAATCGTCCAAAGAGAAATTAATCGTCATGACATAGTGGGAACACGCCCTAAATAGGTCTCATTTAAGTAAAATTTGGTATTTTTAAACGGTTCCAATACTTAGCTTCACTTTATATATTTGTTTGTTTGATACAAATCTTGCGACAGATTTTTCAACTACTTCTGCTTAACCGATTCTCCTGAAACTTCGAACACAAATTCAATTCTCATGACAGTACATTATAATAATTTCAACCTTCGATCCTCAAATCCTGATGCTACAGGGGTACTGCAAGATTTAACCGTTTAACTTATAAAATAATTACCATAATTATTATAACATTAACAGTTTCAGAAGTCGGTGCTAATCCACGCTGAACCACCAAATTGAAAGCACTGACTTCTGAAACTGTTAATTTTATAATCATTACGATAATTATTTTATTCTTTTTTTTTGAAGTCGGTTTGATTTTTGTAAAAATATTTTAAATTTTTTTCGTATTAGTGGCTTTAATTAAATCATGATTGGACTTACTAAAGACGCTGCTCGTACCTAACATTATCACACATTCACATTATGCGTACTGTTCGACATTGAGGAGTTCCATTGTCTATCTCCAAAGTTCTTCACCAAATTTAAATGGGACCATTTCGGAAGAATACTCTTTCAAACAAAAAATAATTCTTAAAATCGGTTTATAAATGAGGTGGTACTGAGGTAACAAACATTAAAAAAAAACATACAGCCGAATTGAGAACCTCCTCTTTTTTTGGAAGCCGGTTAAAAAGATTTTGGCTCCTAGGCCACCTAAAAATTCTAACAATTTTGCTACCCAAAGGGTCCCAAAAACATTCATCAACCGGTTACGTTTCAATTGAACCAGATCGTATCCTAAACTCTTTCATATTTCAACGGGACCACGTACAGTTACGAATTTGTATGCGACGCCATTTTTCAATGTCGCGAGTGTAACAGGTAGGTTAACTATGTGATTTAGGAGTTTGTACAGTGCTATTCTTGTTATTTCAATTATTTTTGAATTGGACGTAGTTAAGCGAAAAGGATCCAACCCACACAGTTATGAGATATTAAATTTTTAAGTTTAGACTGTATTTCTTCATTGATTCTTTGATTTAAATTTCTTGGTTTTATTGTAATTAAGGGACAAATGTATAATATTTTACTTGTTAAAATGTTATTAAGTGTAGTTCAGCTTAAGAAGTTTAAGGAGTATTTCGATATAAATAACTCATTTTCGATAATTTAGTGGGTTGGATCCTTTTTGCTTAACTATGTCCAATTTTGACTGTGTCTATTACGATTTGATATTTTATAAAATTTATTTTTCCAGAATAAAAAAAAAATCTTATTATAAATCGCCGTTTATTTCTATTGTAATATGTAGTGTCGAGTACGAGAAGTTACAAGTTTTTAAAGAGACGCTCACGGTGCTATATTAATTTACAATGTGTTAGAACTAAAATCCCTAGCAAAACTAAATGAGTGGGTCGAGGAACTTCAAGTATACCCCACCGAGAAGAACATAGTCTACTTAGTTGGCGGCAATAAGATTGACAAGCATATCATTTTGGGACCCAGTGCATAATATCAGCAAGCAAATTGGGTCACCCGCGTGAACGCTCAACGAGTATTCCCAAAGAGGGTTGATGTCAGGCAGGCGGCCGGTTATAAAACAGTAAGCCAAAACCTCTAACAACATGTTGAAATACATGTTGTGCCGACCCCACCTAGTGTGGGATAAGGGCCGGAAGAAGAAGAATGTGTCTATTACGACTATCTGCTTTTAATTCAAAGGAGTAAAACCATCACCATTCATTATTACTGCTTCGTTGGTCTAGTGGTAGACTGGTGGCAAACGCGACTGCTGATCGTGAGGTCCTGGGTTCAATCCCCAGGTCGTTCAAAGTATTATTGAGTATTTCCGTGTGGAATTCCTCAGTAGCAGCCCGGAGTTCGGATTTGTGCTCAGTTGATGGCAATAGGCTCGCCCCTATTTCATGGGACTTAAACATAACGGTGAAATGAGGGTGTTAATATACACCTCTGCCCAACCCTTCGGGGAATACAGGCGTGATGTTATGTTATGAATTCATTATCAAGCATGAACTGTGATGTGTAATTTTTTGCATTCGTGGTTAATTAACAATAGCGCGGAACATGAATGATTTGCAAGGTTAAGCTGCGCTGGCCGCGGTCAGTCCATGGATGGGTGACCATTTGTTACACATCGGGCCCCTTTCGTGCCTCGGATAGCACGTTAAACCGTCGGTCCCGGGTGTCATACGAATACCTATGACAAACATTACGGGTAGTCAGAAGCTCGAATGTCTGACAACTGGTCTAACCTTAGGATATGGGCATTGCCCAGTAACTGGGTTGCGGAGGTCTGATGGCAGTTTCTTTGTATAAAATACTGGTATTCAGCCGCATCTGGTTAAACTGGAAGCTGACCTCAACATAGTTGGTAGGCTAGGCAGAAAGATGTCGAAACATTTTTAACGCATTCAAGAAACTAATAATGAGTATGTAGACTTTGTAGACATATAATAAGTATGTTACGGCAATGTGTGGCCGGTACCCGGCAATATAGCTGTATTACTCGTCAAAATTAAAGTAACATTGACAAGTTGCTCGGCAATATTGTCTCATGTTGCCGATATGGTCGTGTATCGCGGTTATAATTGCACAATTAATTATACAGCAATTAATTATTGGTAATCATATTGCTGTATCTATCGGTAATTGTTCGGCATTGCCGGTTATCCATTACCGCAAAATGTTGATCGTTTACCAGCCCCAGTTTATTTATGTGGGTTAACAGTACTGATTCAGATAGAGCATTTGTTGCACAATAAAGATACATTGGCCACTTCGGACCGGCGCAAGCTGCGACGAAACTTGTTATTTTGAGAACGAATTCTAGCTAATTTGGAGTTGTAGATTACGAATCTGAGAAAAATTTCCCGATTTATATCGCTATCCGCACAATCGTTCGACACTGAGCCCGTCCACAAAGTACGTAAAACTGATGAGCTAAACGCGATCTTGTAACCCGTACAATTGTATTGAACTGGCCCGAAAGAGTTAGAGCATTGTGTGGCCTTAAACCCGACGAATCTTGCATTGCGTTGCCTTTCCTTTATATTTTTGAAATTTTTATGTTTGTGTGTAGGCATAGAAAAGAAAGAAAGAAAGAAATTTATTTGGCACGAAAGCAGTCAGACACACAGATAAAAAATTCATAAGAGACAAAACAAAAGAAAAAATAAACAAAAAATAAAGTGTGTGTCTAGCGGCTGCGCCAAATAGGTTCAGTTCAGCATAAATGTCAGACCACTAGAGCCTGACGCTGGTTTTGAACTGAACCCACTGTGACGTAACTAATGTAAACCAGTTCCAAATAGTTAAATAACTAATTATCCTTAAATAAATTTAAAAAAATATACTATTGAATTTTAATTACGGATGTCTCAGTGGTCATGCCCGTTCACTTAAACCAACATGTGTGTGTATATGGGCAGTGCATGTGTGTGTGAATATAGTTGTGTACTAATTTATAATAATTGTGTAAACGGAAATAAATAATTCGATTATACATTATTTATGTAAAAAATAAATAAATAACATAATTAAAACTGATAAATAAATGCATAGGGAATTGTTTGCGAAAGCAAGCGATGTAAATTCTCGCAGCATGCGCGACCCGTGCAGGCTCGTGTTAGATGCCCTCCCAAGGCTTGCGAAATATAATACAAGCTGCATGTTTATGTGTGTCCAGGTACCCAATAGAATACCAAATGAATTGAAAACATTAAATACAAGATTGTTCAAAATTAGGTTATAGAAATGGCTATCTGCTAATAGTTTTTACAGTGTAAGGCTGGACATCCACCAGAGCTGTGCGAGGAAAATGTGTGCTGCGAAAATGTGTCGCGAGGATGTGAAACGGTGTGACCCTTTCCACCAGAGCTGTGCGAGGAATAGGTAATGTATAATGCGTAATGTGTTTATGTGTACAAATGACCGTAGCGAGGATAGGTAGTGGATTCTTTTCGAATATGAGGATGGTGTGGCGGGAGCGGTACACATTCCTCGTAACACATTCCTCGCAACACATCCCTCGCAACACATTCTTCGCAACACATTCCTCGCAACACATTCCTCGCAACACATTCCTCAAACACATTCCTCGCAACACATTCCTCGCAACACATTCTTCGCAACACATTCCTCGCAACACATTCCTCGCAAGACATTCCTCGCAACACATTCCTCGCAACACAGTCCTCGTAACACATTCCTCGCTCGCAATTCTCGCTTGTTTTGTAAGAACAAAAATCTCGCTCGGCTAAGCCTATATCCACCAGAGCTGTGCAGAGCAAAGCTAGGTAAATGAAGTGATTCTATTGGTGCTTACAAAACAAATTCCTCGCCACGCAGCTTAGCACAGCTCTGGTGGATGCTCAGCTTTAGGAAGTTCCTGGCACAAAAAATCTCATGATGACTGATTGATTAATTATGCATGTAAAATTTGCACGCTTATATCTATTAAGCTAAATTGTTCGTTCACATTATTAACATTACCATCTTTTATACCATGTTTTTAGCAAATCTACATATACTAATATTATAAAGTTGAAGAGTTTGTTTGTTTGAACGCGCTAATCTCAGGAACTACAGGTTGGAGTTGAAAAAATCTTTTAGTGTTAGATAGTGCATTTATCGGGGAAGGTTATAGGCTATATAACATCACGCTACGACCAATAGGAGCGGAGCATAAATGAAAAATGTTTCAAAAACGGGAAAAATTTCCACCCGTGCGAAGCCGGGACGGGCCGCTAGTAAATGATATTTCTTTTTCTATAAGTATCAATCTCGAATCCAAATGACGTCTACCATACCATCATCTAGATTATTAAAATCACACTACTTCAGGTACTAATTTACGCCTACGACTACAAAACCCCCGTTCCCTCTGTCAGCGTGGGTCGAAACCCATCAAATAGGTACCTGCCGCATATTTCTAAGTCCTCCTCAAGTATACGAATTAACGCTTCGTTTGCAAGGAAATATCAGCAAAGATCCAGTTAAATCCGGATCTAATATCCGGTTATAACTGGTTATAACCGCTGCGAACTGGACGGTGGCCGCCATTTGTGGTAAATGTAGCAGAAATGCATTCATACGCGTATTTGTAATAAAACGTGTATCCTTATTGGATTGTAAAATTGTTATTGCTACTAATATTTCTTGGATATTTGCGTGATATATTTTATTCGTATATTAATCTGTCGTTTTAAATTTTCTAACAGATGTGTTCACATCTTAGAATAAAATATTTTAACCAACTAAAGTAAGAAGTCTGTCATGCTCACTTAAATGTCTTGCTGATGATGGCGTTATTTATCCGGTCGTACGGTTCTCTATAATATGGTTGAGCTGACCGATGCGGATGTGCGCGTCATGCTCGTGAACGGGTGCCGTCTGTCGGGACTGGTCAGCCCTTAACTGCTATGGCAATCCTAGAAGGCATATTTTTCTATTTGTTACTCTTATGTGAGTTTATTTGTTACATTAACCTGCATTATTCTCATTCTATTTCTCACACAACTGTAATGGAATTGTAATGAACTACTATTTTGAAAAGAGTATTCATGGAGTTTCTTGCCGGCTCTTCTCCATAGAACCTACCTTTTGGAACCGTGCACCTAGTTTTGACGTTTTAAAAGTGCCTGAAATCTGGTCTATTTGAAATAAAAAGCTTGAACTTTGACTTAGAAGCAAATCTGTTAAGAATAAAAACAAA
The DNA here is from genome assembly GCA_910594945.2 of Amphipyra berbera. Taxonomy (NCBI): domain Eukaryota; kingdom Metazoa; phylum Arthropoda; class Insecta; order Lepidoptera; family Noctuidae; genus Amphipyra; species Amphipyra berbera. The sequence continues at coordinate 14,931,690 of OU343142.1, forward strand.
TTATTGAAAGATCCATTGATGTTTCTTTAATTCCTCGGCTGTGGGAGCCTAGTGGTGTGACCGTCGGACTGCCAAGTCATAGGTCAAGTTCGAACCCAAGGCACGCACCTCTGACTTTTCCGATTCATGTACGTCGTGCGTGTTGTATAATTATCACTTGCTTAAAAACGGTGAAGAAAAACATCGTGACGAAACCGGCATGCCTGAGAGATATTTCTCAACGGCATGTGAAGCCAAGGCAGAGGCCCATGGGCGGCATAAACTCTGACACCAGGTTAGTCACTGACCACACGAATAAGAAGAAGACCAGCCTAATTATGACAAATTACCTTTTTTGTGCAATAAGTAAAGTTGAACCCACGACATACTGGAAAATAGTGATCATCCTCTGTTCCACCCATCAATCGTAACTTACGACCACGCACGGCATTTAATACTCTGAACAAATTTTTCAGGAGATAGACTGCTACAAAAAGAACAGTCCTTCATGCCTGTTTTCCCCGAAGTGTTAAGCAGAGGTGTATAGTAACACCCTCATTTCGCAGTTACATTTAAGTCCCATGTGGAGTCCATGTGGAGGCGAGCCTAATGCCATCAACCGGGCAGAAATCCAAACTCCAGGCTGTTACTGAGGAATTCCACACGAAAAAACCCAATATCACTTTGCCCGACCTGGAGAACCCAGGATCTCACGATCAGCTGTCACGCTTGCCACCACTTTACCAATGAGGCAGTTAAAATTAGAAAAATATATATATAGGTATATAATCCTCGCAAAACATATTCTAAGCTACCCTCCACAAGGGTGTCTAATACCTCAATTAAAAAAGGCCTAAGGCGATCAAGAGAGCTTTTAATTTTCCCAACATTTCACGCTTTTCCAGTTAACCCAAATAAATAAGCATCCGGGCATCACCAGACAAAGGGTTTCTTCGTCCTTTTCAGCTTTCTATATGGTTTTGATTTCATTAAATGTATGAATGTGTGAGTTTAACACAATTAGTGACAGCCCTAACTCTTGGTGACAACCCTGTCTGTATTTAATAATGTAACGTGACCTTTATACGTGACTCGAATTAAGGAGATGTTAAATGCAAAGATTTTTTACGTAAAATAATAATGGCGTAGCTGGATAGAGAATAGACTGACCATCTATTTTTTTTTTATACTTGTCTTGGTCGTTCGGCCCTAGTCTCACCTGATGGTAAGCGCAGACAGGGTCTAAGATGGAGCCCATGAATCCAAGAAACAGAAATATAGACGCATTCCCCTATCCCTCTGGCTCTGATATACACACGACGGAACACAATAAACTGCTTGGCGCCAGACTTTAATGTGAGGGTGGTAGCTAGCCAGGCGGACCGTATAGATCCTATCACATTTTTTATATTTCTAAATGTTTTTTTATAATTTTTATAGAAATATAAAAAAGGCAAAAGACAAAAGGCACGACTGGCTGTCCATAATGGTGTGTTGGTACCTACGCTTATGTATGAAAGCGAATGTTGGTCGTGGCAAAAGAGGCATGAAAGTTGAATAAATGCCGTGGAAATGCGTTCCTTGCGAAGTATGTGCGGTGTAACTTTGAATGATAGATTGAGAAATGAAGAGATTAGACAAAGTTGCGGTTTAAAAGATGATGTAGTGACAAAAATTGAAAGGAGTATGCTTAAGTGGTTTGGCCATGTTGAGAGAATGAGTGAACGGCGATTAACAAAAGGAATTTATAAGGCGGATGTTAATGGGAACGCCGGTAGAGGACGTCCTAGAAGGACATACATCGATGTTATTGGTGATGTTCTTCACAAAGGTCAGGTGCGTAGTACTCTCAACCGGCGTGCGTGTATGACAAGATGTATGAATGTGGATGAAGCGAAAGGGGTATGTAAGAGTCGTAGCATGTGGCGTTCTATAGTTTCTGCCTACCCCCATGGGAAAAAGGCGTGAGTTTATGTATGTATGTATGTTTTATAGAAATATTTAAAAATGTAATTTATATGTGTATTTAGTGAATAAAGGAATACATAAGTGATTACTTACTTACGAAGTAATTGGGGCCTTGTTAACCAAACAGGGCCCCACTTCTGACGTGATTATGCGAGAGTTGGAAACTTTTTACCATAGATTACTGTAATTAATCTCGTTATTGTATGGGGGTGCCTGCACCATTTGATGGTGGATGGTGTATCAGCTTGGGTCCTCTATGAGAATGAGTCATGTCTTTATACTAACTTGGTAATGTCATTTATGGTTTTGAAGAAGTGTAAATATTCGAAGAACCTTAATTTCTTATTTACTTCTTTTCGTGTGGTTACTGACTAACCTGGTGTCAGAGTTTATGCCGCCCATGGACCTCTGACTTGGCTTCACATGCCGTCGAGAAATATCTCTCAGGAATGCTGGTTTCCTCACGATGTTTTCCTTCACCGTTTTTAAGTAAGTGATAATTATACAATACGAAAAGTCAGAGGTGCGTGCTTTGAGTTCGAACTCGAGACCTATGGACTTGGCAATCCGACGGTCACACCACTAGGCTATCACTGCTGTTAATTTATTTTTAACTATCTGTGTCCTCACGGCTCCGCCCGCGTAAAAAGTTTGTAGCTTTCTAACGGCAAAAATAGTTTTTAAGTTTATTCGTTACATACAAAAATACAAATATTTCCTCTTTATAATATTAGTATAGATAATATATCGTTTAGGTTCCGCGTTGTGGGTAGTTTCAGATTATTTTACACCTACTTGTAAAAAGGTTGTCGGCTATTCATAACCGGAGACTTTTTGTAAATTTCATTATTTTCCATAAAATGAAAATATGATTTTCTTCTAAAATACCGCCCACCTTCAATATCCCTTACCAAGTATCACAGGTATTAATGTATCAAATATTTAATAACCTGTAAATACAACCTAAAGCCCTGTTTGCCTTGTACACGTTAATAAAAGCCTTTAATAAGATAACCTCACATAACACAGCGGGCCTTTCAATCTACTTCGAAGGAAATCTTGTTAAATATTTATAAAAAATATTCCAGGTTTGACCATAAAAGTAAAATATACTGCGAAAAGTCAGAGGTGTGGGCCGGGATCGAACTCAGACCCTCCTGCATGGAAGGCAAGGGTTCAGCCGCTAGACTAAGGGTGACTTTCCACCAGAGTTGTGCTATGCAGCTATGCTGCGAGCATGTAAAAGCTAGGCTATGAAACGATGGTTGCGGTGCATGCTTTTGCGAATCCCGCGACGCCGGCCGTACGGTCAGGAGAAGGAACACCGTTGGTTTTTAGCCGGTAAGAGTCCGGCAGATCCCCTCGCCTTCCCCGGTCGAGGGACATCCATGAGGATTTTCCAAAGAGAAAATAAAAAAAAAAGATGACACTGATGCTAAGCTATGTAGTGGAGTGAGTAAGATGTACTATGAAAATGCACCGCCGCAATGTAGGTGCGAGGAAGATACGCAGCTCTAGCTATGCGACGCCTACTGCGCCTACTGTAGGTGCACTGCTCTGCACATAGCTACAGTTATCGGTAGCTTGTAACACTGGACAATGTTGATAAAGGAGGGTAATCGTCAAGATGAATCAACGTACCCGAAGTCATAAAAACACTGGTTATTCGACGTGGCAGAGGATTCCATGTCGAACAACCGAAGAAGTCTGACCTTTTATATCTGGTTTGCTTGTCCTTATTTTCTGATCTTGTGTAAATAATTATATTGTGATATATTGTGAACTAGCTTCTGTAACTAATCACTAACCCAATTAAAAGTACTCTCAGTGGTGGAGAGTCTATGTTGGTTTAATTTACTTTATTTACCATGCTCCCAATCCTGACATACCGATATTAGCTATAACTGTAATGATAGATTCACCCCTGTTCAAGGGGGTTCAAGGGTTCAGTTGAAAACCAGCGTCAGGCACCAGTGGTCTGACATTTATGCTGAACTGAACCTATTTGGCGCAGCCGCTAGACACACAGCTACTTTATTTTTTTTATATTTTTTTTGTCTCCTTTGATTTTTTTTGTCTGTGTGTCTGACTGCTTTCGTGCCAAATAAATGTCTTTCTTTCTTTCTGTAAGATTATGTTGTCTTTTATACTACATCACTCACGACCATGCATAGCACGCATCCATAGCACGCATCCACAGCACGCAGCCACAGCCTTCCATATAAAAAAGTAGCTTAGTTGAATCAGTTTCCGCCAGTGCTATATTATGTGGACCACTAAATATGATTGGTGGATATCAAAATCAAAAAATCAAAAAAAAAAAAATTGCATAAACCAATACAGGTGCTTATGATAAGTCGAATTTAGATGCACGGTTCTAATTAGTCGTTTCCTATGGAGAAGAGCCGGCAAGAAACTCCATGGTTACTCTTTTAAAAATAATATCTTCAACAATTTCAGTGGATACAGTACTATGATTTAGGATAGTGAGAGAACAATGAAGTCCTGACCACAGACCAGTTGCATAGCACATATCTAGTGGAAAAGCAGCCTATAACGATTTTTCATGTTAATGCATAAGTATGCTAACATTCCACTTGAAATTCATAAGTTAAAGTTCTTAAATCAAATATTGATCGAAACTGTTTCGTAAACAAATTGCTCGTAAATATAAAAAGTTGTATTACTCTTTTTTTTAATAATGTGTACTTTAGCTGGTTGAAGCGTGCGGTTAGTTCGAGAAGTAGCTAAACTTTGTGAGGAGCTAATTTGAATGATTTATGTGAATATTTATTATTATAATAGATGCTTTTATTTTAGTTTTAGCAAAGGCGTATATGAACGTCGACATAAAATAAACCTAAGAATATCCGCCTTCGCCTTGCTTTTGCTTCCGTTTCGCCTTCGGCTAACCAAACGTGGGTCGTGAGCTTCAGTGTAGGCGGGCCCGCGGTCGTTGTATACGTGGCAGCGATATTGAAAAATAATATTTTAATAACCCTAGCAAAATTATATTAAAACAACATATTGTCATTACGTCATATTTCGCACAATATTATTTACTAATTTTAGACTTATTATAATTTTATCTGCCTCGTTCGTCCAGTGGTGGCAAGCGCGACTGCTAATCGGTGAGGTCTTGGATTCGATCCCCGGGTCAGATAAAGTGTTATAGCGTTTTTCCGTGTGGAATTCCTCAGCTCGGACTTTCGATTTGTGCTCGGTTGGTGGTAGTAGATTCGCCCTCAATGGGACTTAAACATAACCGCGAAATGAGGGTGTTTCTATACACCTCTGCCCAACCCTTCGGGGAATACAGGCGTGATGTTATGTTATGTTTTTTATAAATAATAGCTTTTGTCCGCAGTTTCGCTTGCGTGTTTTTTTTTCACCCCCTTATGGAAAGAATTTTGAATGATAATTCCTAAGTCTACGTTATAAAAAGTACCTAAACTGTCAATATTTCAAGTTTCTAACACCAGCGGTTTAGGCTGTGCGTTGATAGAACAGTCAGTCAGTCAGTTTCTCCTATTATATACAAGGTTAGTCGGTAAGGGGGTACTCAGCCGAAAGGGTGTTAAAGTACCTATAATAATGGATAACTTTTGTTCTACAACTTTCCCCAAAACTCGATAGTTTAAAAGAAATAGCTTTTCAAAGATTTCGTAAAAAAATATGCTAAAATCTATCCGTCCATAGCTATGATCAGCTGTGTTTACATTTTACGTCATATTTGGGGTCACGGATTAGAAGCTCCATTTTCTGAATTCGTAACTAAAGAACAGCTGAAGCATTTTTGAAGAAACTAAAATAAAAATATTTTTCATGCAAATAAAAATTATCGAATTTTGAAATTTTAACACTTTCTTTAAAACAATCATCAGTGATACATTAAGTGGTACGCGGCTTAGTACCCCCTTTCCGACTAACCTTGTTTGTATATACAAATTTTTGTAAGACCTCTCTTCCTACCTCCAGAACCATCTTCAACGATTGTTTCAGCGTTTCTAATGAGGGGGTGAGTAAAAATTTAAGTTATTAGCACGGTAATCTCGCCGTGGGGCGGTGACCTAACTCAATTGGCTAGATGATTGCAGTCAGAGGTAGATTGCGACTCGTCGGTTAAAAACTGAGGAAGATTTTTGTTGCTCGTAATTTTTTCAAGAACTTTTTTTTTATAATTTTATGTAAATACCATGTGCGACTGCTGATCGCGAGGGTTCGATCAGTTCGTCAGGCAGCGTTATTGAGTTTTTCGTGTAGAATTCCCCAGTAGCAGCCGGGAGTTTGGATTTGTGTCCGGTTGATGGCAATAGGCTCGGGGATGGGACTTAAACATAACGGCGAAATGTGGGTGTTACTATACACCTCTGTCCAACCCTTCGGGGAATACCAGCGTGATGTTTATAAGCAACTGTGTACACCGTTTTTAAGAAAGTGATAATTATACAATACGCACATGAATCTGAAAAGCCGGTGCGTGCCTTGGGTTTGAATTCAAGACATATGACTTGGCAGTCCACCGGTCACACCACTAGGTGTTATGCTTGCCTCCATGGAAGTGGAACTTCAGGTCATTTTTCAATGGTGGTATGCAAAAATAATACCACTGTCACAGAATATTAACTGAAAAATATTTTGCGAGAAAAAATTCCTTTACATAATAATATATCACGCCGATAATATTTATTACAACGGGAATGAACGCGAATAAAGGTAAATAAATTCACGTTAATTCTCGTTCCGTAGAAAATACTACCACACACTATTACTAGGTTACATAAATACCATTTTTTTATCACGACTAATGACCTTTGGTTCTGCCCAGCTTTTCCCCAAATATGTTAGAGTCAGCTTCCAGTCCAACCAGATGCGGCTGAATACCAGTATTTTACACGGAGTGACTGCCATCATAACTCCGCAACTCAGTTACTGGACAATGCCGATATCCTAAGCTAAGACCAGTTGTCAGACTTTCGGGCTTCTAACTACCCGTAATGACTGTCATAGGTATTCGTATGACACCCGGGACCGATGGTTTAACGTGCTCTCCGAGGCACTTATGATTCTTGTATCTTTACCAATAACGAAGCAAAGACCTCAGCTTTGTATAGTAGACCCTCCCATTTGGAAGTAGCTATCACAGGTAAAAACAGCTTACGAGTCTATACAACGATGGCCATATAATCAGTCGGAAACGATTAGTACTGCACGTCATACATCGTAAAAATATCTATACTAATATTATAAAGCTGAAGAGTTTGTTTGTTTGTTTGTTTGAACGCGCTAATCTCGGTAACTACCGGTTGGAATTGAAAAATTATTTTTGTGTTGGTTAATCCATTTATCGAGGGAGGTTATAGGCTATATAACATCACGCTACGACCAATAGGAGCGGAGCATAAATGAAAGATGTTGCAAAAACGGAAAAAATGTCCACCCGTGCGAAGCCGGGACGGGCCGCTAGTCGTAAAAATAAGTACTTAAATCACTAAAAAAAATGTGAGACATTCTAGATGGATTTGGTTAAAAAAGCATTGGATGAAGTAAAGCTCCCTTATACTAAAGACACATGTTTCATTACATCACGCCTTGTATTCCCCGAACGGGTTCGGCAGAGGTATTTTATTACACCCTCGTTTCGCCAGTTATGTTTAAGTCCCATGTAATAGGGGGCGAGCCTATTGGCATTAATCGGGCACAAATCCAGACTCCGGGCTGCTACTGAAAAATTCGTAATGGAAAAATCAGATAAAACTTTGCCCAACCTGGGGATCGAACCCAGGACCCCATGCTCAGCAGTCGCGCTTGCGACCACTAGACCAACAAGGCATGTTTCAGTAATTTGAATATTTCAGTATAAGAATGGCCCTGAAAATGGTTTGCTTTTGTTAATTGAACAATCTTGCGATGATTACATGCTATGGTTTTCTGTGATTCAGGCTTTCGTGCAACATCGTTGGCACTGCAGAGCAATTGGCAGTGATAGACCGCATCAAAGTCAACAAATTAATTAAAATAACTTTTGAAAACATAGAGATGATTAACAATGACGCAGAAATAAGCATTCGCCAATATTCAAGAACAAAATTATTTTCAACTTTGAATTTCTAACAATATAGTTGTCGTTTCTAATTATTTGTTTACAAAGTGATTGTTAGTTTTATTAGGAGTTTGTTGTTTCCCTCAATTTGTCCTGATGTATTAAACACTAGCTGTGTCCTCACGGCTCCGCCCGTAGCCTATGCTACTCAATGATAATGTAGCTTTCTAACGACAAAAGAATTTTCGAAATCGGTCCAGTAGTTTTTAAGTTTATTCGTTACATACAAAAATACAAATCTTTCCTCTTTATAATATTAGTATAGACTATTGATGGGTCTACATAATGACGTAGTTAAAAGTCATCAATGCTATCATATCAGTCTATACTGATAAACATGTGTAGCTAGTTTTTATCACAACAATGTGTGCAGTAATAATCGTTTCTAATTATATGGCCAACACTGTACATTGGGTGTAAAAATACCCTTAACGAAGCCGAGAGCCACGTATTCTTCCCATCATTACGAAGATTTTTTGGTATCGGGCCATACCTGGGAACCGACTGGTTATGGAGATATTGAAGGTCAAAGTCGCCACATTATTGTACGTTTTTCACGAAAACTAAGTTTAAATGTTATTACTAAACATACTTCTATACAAAAATTATCAACATTTTTTAAATGTAGGCACAGTCTTCTGCGCGCACCCTTCCATTGCGCGCTCCAATCAAAATTTTTTTTTTAATACCAAAAAACAAAAGTAGTTTCCCAGCAATAATTTTTGCTGTATGTTACTTAGTTTTATGTACAGTATGCGTAGACTTCGGCTTCGTTATGGCTAGTTTTACACCCAGTATATGCCTAGTTAGCCAAAAGAAAATGCTACCATTGGTAACCAAAACGATTCGTTTTTGTTTATAGGAACTACTCATTAGAGGCTGAACTCGCACAACATACACTGCTGAGCATGTCAAGGCCTGGATGCAAGAGCACTGTGCCCAACAGTGGGATTACGGAGGCTGAATGTGAAGATGCTGTTTCACACCTGATAAATATAATATTGGCCTATTTAGCCAATGTTATATTTATGATAACCTAGTGGTGTGACGGACTACCAAGTCATAGGTCTCGAGTTCGAACCCAAGGCACGCACCTCTGACTTTTCGGATTCATGTGCGTATTGTGTAATCATCACTTGCTTAAAAACGGTGAAGGAAAACATCGTGAAGAAACCGGCATGCCTGAGAGATATTTCTCGACGGCACGTGAAGCCAAGTCAGAGGCCCATGGGCGGTATAAACTCTGACACCAGGTTAGTCACTAACCACACGAAAAGAAGAAGAAAGGCCTATTTATAGGCGGGAGATAAATATGCTCAATATTTTTCTTTAATAAACATTATACCGGATTAAAAATATTCATCACCCAATCATAAATAAAATGGCGGTTAATAAAATAAATGAAGATTTTCCATTATAATCATTACCGAAAAAATATGGCTATTTACTTGAGAGGGTAGTTGTATACTTTTCATTACGAATTGCCGGCAATATCATTGTTATTGCGATGGAAGAAAGGCGTTACTTAAAATCCAAAGGTCGTGAGTTCAAATCCTTCTTGATGAACTATTTTTGAGAAACATTTCCTTAATAATCTTTTGTTTTTTTTTTACATTACATCACGCCTGTATTCCCCGAAGGGTTGGGCAGAGGTGTATAGTAACACCCTCATTTCGCTGTTATGTCTAAGTCCCATGTAATTGGGGGCGAGCCTATTCCAATCAACCAAGCACAAATCCAAACCCCGGACTGCTACTGGGGAATTCCACACGGAAAAACCCAATAACACTGCCCGACCTGGGGATCGTACCCAGGACCTCATGATCAGCAGTCGCACTTGCCACCACTAGACTAAAGAAGCAGTTACTGTAGTACAATCATTACGAAACATTGTAAGTACAAAATTATAAACGCATGATCAGTCCAATAGCCAATAATTGGGTTCTAACCCAAAGCACGCACCTCTGACTTTTCAGATTCATGTGCGTATTGTATAATTATCACTTGCTTAAAAACAGTGACGGAAAACATCGTGAGGAAACCGGCATGCCTGAGAGATATTTCTCGACGGCATGTGAAACTAAATCATAGGGTCATGGGCGGCATGAACTCTGACACCAGGTCAGTCACTAACCACACGAAAAGAAGAAGAAGAAGCCCAATACTGTTCCACTGCTGGGCAAGGGCTTCTTATCAGAATTAGAAAGTTTTAACCAGATACGGCTGAATACCAGTATTTTACACGGAGTGACTGCCATCAGACCTCCGCAACCCTACTGGGCAATGCCGAAGTCCTAAGGATAGACCAGTTGTCAGACTTTCGGGCTTCTGAGTACCTCGTAACGACTGTCATAGGTATTCGTATGACATCCGAGACCGACGGTTAGGCACGGAGGGGTCTCAATGTGTAACGAACGGACTTACGGAGACTTTATTAATTCATGTGCGGATCAGAATTTGATTATCACTGGCATTAAAAAATATGCTATCTATATATTGTATGCTATACATACATACATAAACTCACGCCTTTTTCCCATGGGGGTAGGCAGAAACTATAGAACGCCACATGCTACGACCATTACATACCCCTTTCGTATGCTATATAGGTATATAATATATAAGGTCCAACCAAAATACCTGGACAAACTTTTACACAGTGTTCAGTACGTTTAACTAATCATATCTATGTAAAAAAAACGAGATCCAAGTGTTTTTTTTTAAACCAAAAAATAATAATGTTTTAAATTGCCTGTACTGTCTAAGAATAAACTCATCCATTTCTTATGCATCGACCGCCATTGGGGCGCGCGCTAGTTTCGTGCCGTGTTTTACCTAAACAGCGAAGTGAAAAATGTTAAAAAATAAAGATAAAAAAAGTTGAATAAAAATTTTTGGTTAGAAAAAAAAACACTTGGATCTCGTTTTTTTTGCATAGATATTTTCAGTTACACGTATTGAAAACTGTGTAAAAGTTTGTCCAGGTATTTTGGTTGGATCTTATATATTGTTAGTAGATTTGTGATGCCTAGGTAACCCGTGCACCATAGACTATAAATAGTAGACATAGATTGTGTGGAATGTTATTTTTTAATTATTTTATTTTTAACTTTTTTGTGTTTGGGTTACCAGGTTATTATTATGTTTAAATTTAAGTGCAAAAGTGTTGTAGTAATAAGTCTTCCTCTTAGCCTTTTCCCAATTATCTTGGGGTCAGCTTCCAGTCTAACCAGATGCGGCTGAATACCAGTATTTTACACGGAGCGACTGCCATCAGACCTCCGCAACCCAATAACTGGGCAATGCCGGTATCCTAAGGTTAAACCGTTTGTCAGACTTTCGGGCTTCTGACTACCCGTAACGACTGTCATAGGTTTTCGTATGACACCCGGGACCGACGGCTTAACGTGCTCTCCGAGGCACGGAGGGGTCTCGATGTGTAACAAATGGTCACCCATCCACGGACTGACCGCGGCAAGCGCAGCTTAACCTTGCAAATCGTACGATCGGCGCGGTTGTCATTTAGCCACGAGCCTCCTCCTCCTCCTCCTCCTGTTGTATTAATAAGTATTTAATTTAAAAAAAATATATATTTTTAATTTTAAGTAGGTATGAGTGTGCGTCCGTTTGGGCGTAAAAAATATACTTTTTCTTTCTTTCTTTCTTCTATACAGCTGATAGGTATACTATTATCTTTTGCTCCTAGATCTTCAACAAAGATAGTATGAAAACAAAAAAGAAACTCAAGCAAAAAGCTCAATCCGAAACGTGGCCTCCTTATGAGAAAACTTGAAGATGTCTTAGAGCGGTCTTGGGTAAATGTTTGAAGACTAGAACACGGATAGACGACAGATGTTATTATAAGACACGGTTTTAGTTCGTGAAGAAATCGGGATTTTCTTAGGCTCCGGTTATGGAGACACGGAGCTTGGCGTGGCGCGGGACGCGGGTCATGGCGCGGGTCCCGTCGCGGGTCGTGCCGCGGACAATTAAAACATAACCATGATTAGAGCGTTTATGTAGACGCGTGTTTCTGGGCGTATTGTTTGAGTTATAGTTAATGTATGCAATGACAGTACGTGGCGGAGTACGCGGCGGGTCCCGCGTCTTCAAAAACGACGCCGTAGGTTTTGATAAAATTTATCAATCGTTGAAAAGTCATTTAACAACCGCGCGGGTCATAAGATTTGTGAGATGAAACTGCGCTTACCGCAATCAGTCCGTGGATGAATGACCGTTAGTTACACATCGAGACCCCTTCGTGCCACGGAGAGAACGTTAAACAGTCCCGGGTTTCATAGGAATACCTATGACAGTCGTTACGCATTGCCCAGTAACTGGGTTGCGGAGGTCTGATGGCAGTCGCTCCGTGTAAAATACTGGTATTCAGCCACATCTGGTTAGACTGGAAGCTGACCCCAAGATAGTTGGGAACAGGCTTAAAAGACGAGTTGAAAATTTAAAAACATATCGTCTTTGATGAGAACTATTAATAAAAATATTTACTTAAAAGGATGCTTGAATGTGAGTGTTTTCTTGTTCAGACGAAATCTAGCACCGCTATCAAGCGATTCTCAAATCGTGCGTATTTCGTAGCAGTTTGCTACGAGTCACTTTTTTACGTAGACGGCCTACGAGCGTCTACGATGGCTATTTTATTTTTTACTGACTGTTCTCTCGCGGCTGTTCCCGTGTAAATAATTTGACTACAGCGCCACCTATCGGATCCCAGCATAACTACGAACCATCGTCTCAACAAAATAAATCTATTGTGTAAATATGACCTCAATCGGTGAAGTCGTTCTCAAGTTATGGCGTGACCAAGGGAAATCGGGATTAATTTGTATACCTATATATATAGATTATTTGCGTTTGGCCTTAGTTTCACCAGATGGTAAGCGCAGACATGGTCTAAAAAAGCACAGGGGCCTGGTGCGGGTTGGCAGACTACATACACCATCGAGAACTTTATGCAGCCCTCTCAGGTGTGCAGGTTTCCTCACGATGTTTTTCCTTCACAGCTAACGCAAATGATAATCGAATTCAGATCCGCATATGAATTCGAAAAGTCAAAGGTACGGGCCGGGATTTAACTCAGACCCCCTGCATGGAAGGCAAGCGGTCAACCGCTAGGCTATTACTACTTATTAGCAAATATAATCTTTACATAGTATAAAACAAAGTCGCTCCCGCTGTCTGTACGCTTAGATCTTTTAAACTACGCAACGGATTTTAATGCAGTTTTCAGCAATAGATAGAGTGATTCAAGAGGAAGGTTTATATGCCCCACATTAGTATCTACATTGCACCCGTGCAAAGCCGGGGCGGGTTGCTTTTTTAAATATATTTCGTTGGAAAATCTAAATAATAAGGTGAACCTATGTCAGAAAGAGTGACATGCATCTAAACAGAAATTTAAATAAAATATTACTTAGATTTCTGTGTGTGTCTAAATGTTTTATTTTTTATATTCAAAGATTTGGAATGCTATTGTTAGAATATCTTATATATTATTTATTTAAACCTTGAAATTCAAAATGTTTGTGAAATTGCTGTAGAATGTACATATTATGTTACTCGCAGACACGGTTGCAGAATTGGATAGAAGTGAGTATAGCATTACAATTAAGACCAATATCTGTTTAGTTTAATGCACATATATAAATGTATATGTCGATATAATATAGAGGGTAAGCCTATTGTCATCAACCGGGCACAAATCCAAACTCCGTAGCGACTGCTATCAGACCTCCGCAACCCTACTGGGCAATGCCGAAATCCTAAGGTTAGACCAGTTGTCAGACTTTCAGGCTTCTGATTTCGCGTAACGATTGACATAGGTGTTTGTATGACACTCGGGACCGACTGTTTAACGTGCTCTCCGAGCCATGGAGGGGACTCGATGTGTAATGAACGGTCACCCATCCACTGACTGACCCCGGCAAGCGCAGCTTAACCTCGCAAATCGTATGATCCGCGCGTTGGAAATTAGCTACGAACTCCACGCGTACTTGAATTGTGCCCTTGCAAATTCCTTAAGAATAAATCACAACCAGAAAATATTCTTAACACAAAACGATTTAACCAAGTAATAATAGTTTAGTAAAAGAAGCTTCAGGGTAGCAGGGGAACCGCGAACGATATAAAACAACGTAATTCTAAACCTGAGCCCTTGTAAAATCAAATAAGATGAACCGTCGCACCTTTGAGGTGAGGCTGTAGTATGAGCGGAGCGGAAATGAGCGAGGAGACGCGAGTGAAAAGGATTTGTTATTTTTATTTAAATATTTTAAATTTCAAGTAATGAACCGTCTTCTGAAGAATGTATTTATATTTCATTGTTATTAAAAAAAACAAATTACATATCACACTACATAATATCAAAGTTTGACATGAATATAGTGAATTACAAAACGACGTATAAGTTGAAATCACCGACAAAAGATCGCCAATCTTTTCTTGAGTTTACATTTAAAATGCGAGGAATAATAATCAGTTTTTATATCCACACGGGTAGTAAAAGTTTTATTCACAGCAACAACCTATTCCCCGATATTTATCACAGCGAACCTCGCTCGAACTCCGCTCGCGGTTCTGTGCCACCTCGGCCTTACAGCGATAAAAGTGCGTAAGCGCGTCATGTAACGAGACCTCGGTTTACAGGCTGTAGGCGCACTTTATTGCGTTTCACCGCAACTCGACAAAATATTTATTGGCATTAATGTAGGGTTGATAGGTGATATGAGATATTTCGTGTGCTTTCTTTGTGTTCTTACTAGGATAAGAGATGATACTGTGTTGTGTCAGGGGGTTTTATAATGGGAAGGAACAACTCGCTTCAATAGCAAGCATACTTGTGAATTTTCTTCTTCTTTCCATGTGGTTAGTGACTAACCTGATGTCAGAGTTTATGCCGCCCATGGGCCTCTGATTTGGCTTCACATGCCGTCGAGAAATATCTCTCAGGTATGCCGGTTTCCTCAAGATGTTACTGACACGGCTCCATAAAGTTCTCGATAGTGTGTGTAGTCTGCCAACCAGGCCAGCGTTGTGAACTACCTGCCGGGGTTGCAGTGCATGCACTAGCGAATCCCATGGTCAGAAAGAGGGACACCGTTGGTTTTTAGCCGGTAAGAGTCCGGCAGACCCCCTCGCCTTCCCCCGGGCGAGGGACATCCATGAGGATTTTCAAAGAAAAAAAAAAGCGTTGTGGACTAAGGCCTAAACCCTTCTCATTCTGAGAAGAGGCTCGTGCCTAACAGTAGAACAGTAATGGGCTACTTATATCTGTAGGTATGTCTTCTAACGATCCATTCTCCAATTCATCAACTTTTATTGAAATGTCCAACCTTGGTAATTTTTTCTAAAGAACGACTTTTGTGGGAGCGACAGCCCTACAAAGTGGTGGGCGATACCGATAAAATGTCTTCCGATACTTCCCGCGACTGCTCAGTCCAATTACCTGACGTATACCGCTAATATACCTCGCCAGTTGTTCAATTGCCGAGAATTTATGACGTGCTTCCAAAATTGTCGAAGTCATTTCACTTCGAGTCAGAATTGGTTAAAGTAAAGGCAGTTAAAACTGGTAGATGTTAAATTTAATTTTATAAAATTTATGGTCAAATGCTACTCAATTTTAAGACGGCGTTAAGGAATGATTTCCACCAAACGGCTCGCATCGCATCGGATCGGAAAGGATACGAACGGTTGCGGCGACACCCGATCGCGTCCGGCAGGATGTCGACGCATACGATCGGCTCCGTACCGTCGCTTGCGAACGTATCCGTTTCTGCGCCTAGTCAAATAGTTTCATTCCTACCGCGTTGACGTGTACTAATTTTTGAAAGGATCCGATCGGATACGACGACAGGCGAACGGAGCCGATCGCGCGTCGCAGCATACTTTTGGCTACAGTCAAGTATAGTCAAGCTGCTGTGCGCGGCTTGGTAATATAGACCTTAAATACTGTGTACACGATTTAATATCGTTTAAAGATTGTAAAATCCGTTTCGATCCAATGCGATGCGAGCCGTTTGGTGGAAATCATCGTTAAGTCTCGTGCTGTCCCTGTCACTTTAATGCGAAGTGATAGGGACAGCACGAAATTAACGACAACTTAAAATTGAGAAGCGTTTCAGTATTTGGCCATTATTATGAAGTGATGGTCGGAATCTCATGGCCAGGAAGTTATTTATGTATCTTGGGGTCCATTTTACGAGTCTCTAACAGTGACGATACTTGAGTACATCTAGCGCAACCTGTGCAGTCAACCCCGCCACCAACATTAATAATTGCAAAAATGGCTAGTGCACGAGGTATGGTGTTCTTCTAACGAAAAGGGAGGATCCTCCTACCAGGCGGGTCTTATGCCTGGCGGGCCACTGCCCAACGGTTGATGTTGGGAAGTTGTATATATACTATCTGCATGCCAAATCTTGATATCACGATGCAAGATTTCTGACATTTCATTTGACAGCTGTCATTGTTGTCGCTGTATTTTGCTAGACGATCGTCGTGCTGCGTAGTTCTCTTGTGGTGTGATAGAGGCCGCCACAATATGTATATGTCGTGGCCAAATCATAGAATTGATCACTTCATGATGTGGCCAACCATTTCATGAAATGGTTGCACTTCATGAAATGGCAAATATCCGCTGCCCAGATCATGATATGGTCTGGCCAGATCAATGAATTAATCAGCGTTTAATGATATGAATAGCTAGCGCACGGCTACTTCATGATATGGTCAAACATTAGTGATCATATCGTAAAATAGTTACATTATCCACCGGTAGAGGCGCTGTAATTGTTTTGTTGTTGTTGTGCACCATGGCGGCGGAAAAGTGTTCTGTAATAAAAATAAAAGAAAGTAGGATGACCACGCAACGAAAATCAATGGCAATTGTATGATCTGGCCACGACATACAATACAATACAATACTCTTTATTGTACACAAAACAAACAAGAAACATTACTATAAAAATAGAGATGTACAATGGGCGGTCTTATCGCACTAGGCGATTTCTTCCAGACAACCTTTACATAACACATACACATACATACATAATTATATACCTGCGCCAAATCCCCTCTATTGTTAGTGAATCATTATTTTGGGTTAGGTTAGTTTGTGACCATTAAAGATCCTCTCTATTGTTGGTGAATCATTTGGGTTAGGTTAGAACATCATCAATCATGTGTTTATCTGTCTTGCTATTAAATTAATCGTTTATTCATTTATATTTACATATTATTTACATTTTTAAATGTTTCTATAAAAAATATAAAAAAACATTTAAAAATATAAAAAATAGTAGCCCACCGGCATCGGGAACAGAGTCCAAGCTACCGGTGGTCAGGGCCTCAGAGAGAGGAACTTCCTGACAATACGTGCCGTGTCCAGAAGTACCGCTTTCTGTATCAGGCCTTTGACCCAGCTGCCCAACGAGAGCCTCGTCAGGTGGTGGTCGAGGCTCTTGGCTATTAAGCCATTGGCCGTAACGACTATCGGCACAATGACTGCTGAGTCAACCTCCCACATGTCGACAACCTCGTGTGCCAAGTCTTGATACTTAATTTCTTTATCTTTCTCGGCTTTCACAAGGTTCTCGTCATGTGGGACAGTGATATCAACAATCATTGCGAGACGCTCTGATCGATCTATCACCACTATGTCAGGCTTATTGGCAACAATAGTCCTGTCGGTGATGATAGATCGGTCCCAGTACAATGTGATATGACCATTCTCGAGAACTGGGTCGGGCACATACTTGTAGTATGGTACTTCTGCGTCCACAAGGTTGTATTTCAGAGCAAGTTGCTGGTGGATAATCCTAGCCACTAGGTTGTGACTGTGCAAATACTCGCCGTTAGCAAGACGAGAACAACCAGAAATAATATGTCGAATGGATTCACCGGGACAGTGGCATGCCCGACAGATGTCAACCGTGCCGTCCTTCACAATATATTTCCGGTAGTTGTTCGTCATCATAACTTCGTCCATAACTGCACAGACAAAACCTTCAGTTTCCCCAAAGAGATCACCGAAACGTAGCCAGGCTACGGACGCTAGGAAATCTACATCGGGCCCATAAAGGGCCCGGTAAAAGCGTCCGTGAAGCTCCTTGCTCTGCCATACCTCCCTGCGGCCATTAGTATCCAGTACTACAGGCTTGCGCCAGTTCTCTTTAGCCAAGGAGAGCGGGGTGAATCCTTTGTCCACTGCGACTATATCACGATGCATCCCCACGTCGGCTTGGAGGAAGTACTCCCTGAGGCTGCACACCTCGCGGTTGTGGAGGGTCTTAGCATTTAGAAAGCCTCGACCCCCACACTTCCTCGGAATGTACAGCCTCATCACCGATGAACGTGGGTGATGCATTCGGTATGCAGTCAGCAGCGTACGGACCCTCCTATCCAGGGCGTCAAGTTCGGTCTGAGTCCACTTGAGTATGCCGAAGGAGTACATCAAGACCGGCATGACCCAACCGTTAAAGGCGCGCACCTTATTTCCGCCTGATAAAAGACTTTTAAGTACTTTTTTCAGACGGCCATAGAAGCGCTCCCGTAACGATTGCTTCATGTCGGTCTCATTGATGCCTAACGCCTCCGACATGCCCAAGTATTTGTAGGTTTCGGTTGAGGAGAGGGATCTGAGGTGTATGGAATCCGAGAGTTGTGTTCCCACGGATTCCATAATCCCTCCTCGCTTTACATGCATGACTGCACATTTGTCCACACCAAATTCCATCCTGATGGAATTACTGAAAGTTTCAGTTACTTTCAGTAACTTCATCAGTTGCAAATTGTTGGGGGCAAAGAGTTTCAAATCGTCCATGTAAAGGAGGTGGGATATTACCTGACCACCTCTTCTCAACCGGTAGCCTAACCCTGAACCCTCCAACAATGTGCTCAGAGGGTTCAAGGCTAGACAAAACCACAGTGGGCTCAGACTATCGCCCTGGAATATACCTCGCTCAATCCTTATTGGTTCTCCTCTCCCTTGAATTTGCCGACATCCTGGATACTGAAGGACTGTCCTCCATTGCCCCATACATGACGTCAGGAAGGCGCATAGAGTTGTATTCACTTTATACAACTCTAGCACCCTCATGAGCCATGTATGTGGCACCGAGTCGTAGGCCTTCTTATAATCTATCCAACATGTCGACAGATCCTTTCGAGATCGGTGAACTTGTTGGCTAATGGCCATATCTATGAGGAGTAGCTCCTTAGTACCGCGGGACCCATTCTTACATCCATTTTGAGAGACGGACATTATAGAATTATTTATAATATGAGAATTAATTTTGGCTCTCAAAATAGACGTAAGAAGTTTATAGACCGTCGGCAAACATGTAATCGGTCTATAATTCTTGGGTTCCGCAGTACTACCTGATTTATGGAGCAGGTGGGTAACTCCTGTTGTAAGGAACTCTGGAAGCGACCCAGATTCCAAAGACGACTGGAATTGTGAGGCCAAACGAGCATGTGAACTGCGTAACCATAAATAATAATTAAATTAATAATTGTTATATTAGGAATTTTGAACCATTCGGAATTATGAAAATCATGGACACCCTACTTTAATGATATGGCCAAACGTGGATGGCCATATCATCAAACGTTGACGTATAAACGACATGGCCAGTTTTAGCTGGCCATTTCATGAAATGGTTGTATTTCGTGAAATGCCAATATTTCATGAAATGATTGGCCACATCATGAAGTGATCAATTCTATGATATGGCTACGACGTATACACAAAAGCCGAGACACCCCATAAAGATGTTTATAAATCAGAACTGCCTGAATATAATTGTTTTTTTATAAATAAATCTCTTAAGTTACATGTTAAAGTATGTTGGTCTAAGTTCCCCAGTAGATTACGAAATGTGTCAGCTGTGCCATGCAGGGGTTGCTTATACAAAGAAACTTACCGAGCCAACTTACTTTATAGCAGTGATAGCCTAGTGGTGTGACCGTCGTACTGCCAAGTCATAGGTCTAGAGTTCGAACCCAAGGCACGCACCGCTGACTTTTCGGATTCATGTGCGTATTGTATAATTATCACTTGCTTAAAAACGGTGAAGGAAAACACCGTGAGGAAACCGGCATGCCTGAGAGATGTTTCTCGAACGGCATGTGAAGCCAAGTCTGAGGCCCATGGGCGGCATAAACTGTGACACTAGGTTAGTTACTAACCATACGAAAAAGAAGACCGAGCCAATTGTCTTATGTATCAAGTCTCGAGATGCTCTTGACTAAGTTACAACCGTGCGCATCATACGATTTGCGAGGTTAAGCTGCGTTTGCCGCAGTCAGTCCGTGGATGGGTGACCTTCCTTTACACATCGAGAGTCCTCCGTGCCTCGGAGATCACGTTAAACCGTCGGTCCCGGTTTTCATACGAATACCCATGACAGTCGTTACGAATAGTCGGAAGTTCGAAAGTTTGATCTCGTCTAACCTTAGGATATCGGTATTGCCCTGTCGATCTGCTGCCTGCTGCGATCGATTTGCCTTTGCATCGGGTTGCGGAGGTCTGATGGCAGTCGCACCGTTTAAAATACCTACTGGTATTCAGCCGCATCTGGTTAGACTGGAAGCTGACCCCAACATAGTTGGGAAAGGCTAGGCAGAACATTGTCTTATGGTATTCGCGATCCACTGATATACGTCCAAGTTGAAATACGTTTTTTTTATATAATTTGATATACCCATCGACTCTCCTGGTGATTCGAAACAAACTAGTTTCAGATTTTTTATACAAGGTTAGTTGGAAAGGGGGTACTAAGCCGAAAGGGTGTTAAAGTACCCATAATAAGGGATAAGTTTTGTTCTACAACTTTCCCCAAAACTCGATAGTTTAAGAGAAACAGCTTTTCAAAGATTTCGTAAAAAATATGCTAAAATCTATCTGTCCATAACTATGCTCAGCTGTGTTTACAATTTAGGTCACGGATTAGAAACTAAATTTTCTGAATTCATAACTAAAGCAGGTATGATTTTCTTTGAAAAAAATAAATCTTTTTGCGTGCAAATAAAATCTATAGAATTTTGAAATTTTAACACTTGCTCTAAAATAGTCATCAGTGATACTTTAAGTGGCCCGCGGCTTAGTACCCCCTTTCAGAATAACCTTGTATTATACCAACCACATTTAGACCTTTCCACTCGTCTTCAAAACAGAATAACCTAAAGTCCTTAAGATCATAAACTCACCTGAAAACTGTCAAGTTTCAGCGCGAAGTTCACGCACAGTCGACTGTAGAGAAAACTCACTAACTTCCTTTATTAGCTAATATAAATCTAAAGTTTGGCCCACCCTTAAGTTTTAAGGCACATATCAACGTTGACGAAACCCTTTGATATAAAGTTTAGGTAAAACATTTAATAGTTAATGTGTATATCTTCAAAGTTGGTGAAATGTGAGTTGCCGATCGGTTTGTAGTTTGGCCAAATGTCAGTTTTTTCAAATGTCAAGTGAAACGGTTTTATTTCATTTTGTATATTATGGTTACATACATACATAATCAACCCATTACTGTTTCACTGCGGGGCACGGACCTCTTCTTAGAATGAGAAGGGTTGAGGCCAGTGGCGTAGCGTGGGGGGGCGGCAGCATGAAGTCATAGTCATCAGATCAGATAAATACAAGGTTAGTCGGAAAGGGGGTACTAAGCCGAAAGGGTAAGCCGAAAGTACCCATAATAAGGGATAACTTTTGTTCTACAACTTTCCCCAAACTCGAAAGTTTAAGAGAAATAGATTTTCAAAGATTTCGTAAAAAATATGCTAAAATCTATCTGTCCATAGATCAGCTGTTTTTACAATTCAGGTCATATTTGGGGTCCCGGATTAAAAATTTAATTTTCTGAACTCATAACTAAAGCAGGTTGGTATGTTTTGTTTTTGGAAAAACAAAAAGAAAAAAAATGCAAATAATAATTATCGAATTTTGAAATTTTAACACTTGCTTTAAAAGAGTCATCAGTGATACTTTACGTGGCCCGCGGCTTAGTACCCCCTTTCCGACTAACCTTGTATACACAATCAACCTATTACTGTCTCACTGTGGGGCAAGGACCTCTTCTCAGAATGAGAAGGGTTTAGGACAGTGGCATAGCGGGGGGGGGGGGCAGCATCAGGGCATAGTCATCAGATCAGATAAATGTACTGTCATCTGGACTACGCAAAATTTCAGTCAAGTTTTATTTTGAATCCGTTTGCAATCAACACAGCAACAAAGTATCACAGAATTTTCACAGATTTTTGCTTAGTTGAGAAAATAGGGTTAGGGGGCGCGGCAAATGTATGGTTAGCCCCAGGTGGGAGAAATACACGTTACGCCACTGGTTTAGGCCTTAGTCCAGTGTTCCGCAAACTTTTTGTGTTCAAGGTTCACCTACGAAATCGGGGAATTTCAGAGGTACACCATAAATAAAAAATCATATTTTAATTATATAAAGATAGCATAGATTACATTATTTCCGTCCGCCTTTATAATTTTATAAGAAATAGATTTTTCCCGCGGCACACCAATTAATGACCACGATACACCAGTGTGCCGCAACACACACTTTGCGGAACACTGTCTTAGTCCACCACGCTGGTCTCGTGCGGGATGACAGACTACACACACCATCGAGAATTTTATCGAGCCTTCTCAGGTGTCCAGGTTTCCTCACGAAGTTTTTCCTTCACCGTTAACGCAAGTGATAATCGAATTATGATCTGCACATGAATTCGATAAATCATAGTGGTCTAGTGGGGTTAAACTCGGACCAACTCTGTTTAACTGCTAGGCCAGGGGTCGGCAACCTGACTGCGGGTGGCGAGTTAGGGGACCCGCCGCCCGACCAGTAACTGGCCCGAAAAGGCGGCGCGCAGTATTCCACGTGCGCCTCTCAGAAAGACGTGGGGCAAGGCCCCATAGAGGAGAGGTCCGCCAGAGGCTGGCGGACCGGGAGCTGCCGGGGTTGCGATGCATGCTTTTGCGAATCCCGTGATCCCGGCCGAACGGTTAGGAGGAGGAACACCGTTGGTCTTTAGCCAGTAAGAATCCAGCAGACCCCCTCGCCTTCCCTGGGCGAGGGACATCCATGAGGATTTTCCAAATATAAAAAAAACTGCACACTCCATCGAGAACTTCATAGAGCCATCTCAGGTGTGCAGGATTTCTCACGATGTTTTTCTTTCACCGTTAACGCAAGTGATAATCAAATTCTGATCCGCACATGAATTCGATAAGTCATAGAGGTAGGGCAGGGTTAAACTTGAACCAACTCGGTTCAACCGCTGGGCTAGGCTAAGGCTGGACGTCCACCAGAGCTGTGCGAGGAATGCGTAATGTTTAATGCGTAATGTGTTAATGTGTACAAATGAGCCGTGGCGGGAGCGGTACACATTCCTCGTAACACATTCCTCGCAACACAATCCTAACAACACATTCCTCGCAACACATTCCTCGCTACACATTTATCGCTTGTTTTGTATGAACAAAAACCTCGCACTGCTATACCCATATCCACCAGAGCTGCACAGAGCGAAGCTAGGTAAATGAAGTGATTCTATTGATGCTTACAAAACACATTCTTCGCTACGCAGCTTAGCACAACTCTGTGGATGCTCAGCCTAACACTGCTCTTCCAAAGCGACTATCCTATTTAAATCCACATCCCGGTACATGGCGTAGACTTTACCCCTCTTATTCACTGTGAATAATTAATCAGATGCAAGCACAATGCTTTTAGTCAAATGCAGTTTGACGTGTCATAGAGGGAAGGATGCGATGGGCACTAATATTATTAGCTCTTTATACAGAGTGTGCCTTGTTGGTCTAGTGGTCGTAAGCGTGACTGCTGGGCATATGGTCCTGGGTTCGATCCCCAGGTCGTGCAAAGTGATATTGGGTTTAAACTGTTTTCATTCTGAGTCTGGATTTGTGCCCGGTTAATGGCAATAGGCTCGCCCCCTATTACACATGCTTTAACATACGAAACGAGGGTGTAATTTCTTAAAACCACCATGATCTATTACTGGTATAGATTAACCATGAACGGAATTTCGTTTGAATAAAAAGAAAAAAACTTTTTTGTCTTGCGATAGTGTTAGGGAACGTACCCATTCACGGGGGGAAAGGGGGGTCTTCAAAATGCCACGCTTGGTCGGTCACGGGGGGGGGGGGGGGGTTCTCAGGTTTCCATCACGTAGTCAATATCCTCTAATAATATGAACCAAATATATTTCTTTTTAACGTTCTGTTTGCCAAAAAATCATTTAAAACCATATTGAATTACTACGTGAAAACTAGAGGGGGAGGGGGGGTAGTGGCATATACTACGGTTGGTCATCGAGGGGGAGAGGGGAGTAAAATATTTTAAAAAATGGGTCACGATCGCTTAAGTTATCTATACTTCTATACTAATATTATAAAGAGGAAAGATTTGTATTTTTGAATTTTTGTATGTAACGAATAAACTTAAAAAGTACCTACTGGACCGATTTCAAAAATTCTTTTGCCGTTAGAATTCTACATTATCACTGAGTAACATAGGCTACGGGCGGAGCCGTGAGGACACAGCTAGTCGTATATAAACCACATGATAAGGGTTAAAAAAAAATGTGTTAGAACATTTTGGTACTACCTACACATAAATGAATGGAAGCCCGGCGGCAAAGCTGGTTTGCACTACTAGCACAGATTATTTAATAGTATGATATAATATAAAATGTATGAATAATGATACTTTAGGATGCCTAGGTAACCCATGCACCACAGACTATAAATTAGTAGCTCGTATTTTTTTAACTATTTTGTGTTTGGGTTACCAGGTAATTATAATAATATGTTTAAAGGAGATGTTTCATTTTTGTATGGGACTCCGGCCATAAGGTGTACCTTTTAGAAAAGCTGGGAAACTAAACCCTGAATAGCTTACAATAACATTTTTTTCATAATATCAACTGTTTTTTATGCACAAAATAAAAGTTAAAAATGTTTGACGTTTGTCGTGAGAGTTATGACAGCCGTGAGAGGTTGTAAAGATGACGTCTACCTAACCTAGAAATTGATATTTGTTATTTACTGACTGACTGTGACCTGACATTTTGAATTTTTCGTTCAGAAGTACACGTCAAAAAAGAAGAATAAATATTTTTCTAACGATGAAATCGTCACACTAGCTTAGAATTAGTCGAAAAAGATGGCTAAGAGAATAATAATTATTATTAATTGTACAAGAACACATACCTTTCATATTTAACGTCTACGTGAATTATGTTTTGATTTGACATGATTTCAGAACGAAAGCAGGCTATGCAAACTATAGGACGCCATGTTGAATAGAATATGGCAATAATTGAAAACGTATTATATTTTGTGCACATCAAATCAGGTTTAAATTCACGAAAGAATATTTTTCCTCAATTCTTGGATTTTTTTCCCCAATTTCGATAAATGTACATCTTATGGCCGAAAATGAAACATCTCCTTTAAGTACACATTTTTGTTGTAGTTTTAAGTTTTTAATTTTAAGAATTTTTATATTTTTAATTTTTAAGCATACGTGTGCGTCCGCTTGGGCGAAAAAATAAATACATTTTCTTTCTTCTTTCTTTCTTTCTTACTTAACTAATATAATATAAGGTAACCTGTATAACTGTAATATTGTGTATGTATATTTTTTTAACCATTTAAATTGCAATGCCTTTAACTAGGTAAATTCTAAGAACCTACCTATCTATACTAATATTATAAAGCTGAAGAGTTTGTTTGTTTGAACGCGAACTACTGGTTGGAATTGAAAAATTATTTTTGTGTTGGATAGTCCATTTATCGAGGAAAGTTATAGGCTATATAACATCACGCTACAACCAATTGGAGCGGAGCATAAATGAAAAATGTTGCAAGAACGGGAAGAAAGTCCACCCGTGCGAAGCCGGGACGGGGCCGCTAGTTGTTAATATCTTCAAAATTCTGTTCTGTACTGTTTTCTGTTACAAAGAATTTGAATTGAAATAGTTACATCGTAAACTACAAGCACAAATTATTTAACAGTTACTTCGTAACTACTAGCGCGATATCGCTCCGCGCAGTCAGTTAAATCGGAGCGCTAAACTGACACGTCAAATTTTTCTTTTTTTAGCTTAAAAAATCCCCTACGATGTTAATCTGTGTCGCCAGTAGACCACGAAGTTAAAACGGATCAAACGAATCATTTACACCCTGTAGATACATTGCTACATTCACACTTCATTATTTATGACTATACAAAAATAAAATTTGATTCAGTAACCTTGAACCGTGCCAATTACATCCTAATATCGGCACACCCACCCACACATACCCATTAATTTCTTTCACCATATCCTTTCAAAACACCGTGTTATTTTTTTATAAAAAAACTCCGTGGCATTCACTTCCAACGCGTTGATATAAATCCCAAAATGATTGATATTGTGAAAATGATTGAAAACACATCTGATTGACATCTGAATCGTGACGTAGCTGTGTTAATACTGATTTATGGATTTGCATCGAAATGTATTCATAATCAACTATGGTTCGATTGGAATGAGAGTTTCAATGTAGAAATAAATACTTTTATCGAGTTATTTTCGGAAATATTATTAGGGATGGGCCAAATATTCGTTTTATGTTCGGTATTAGGCAGGTTTACCGAACATTCGTATTCGGCCAATTATTCAGCAAAAATGCCGAACATTCTACCGAATATTCTTGCGTTAAAAAGTTACCTCTATGCTTGTATGAGGTAGTATAATTATATAATTGTATTCATATCAGGTGTCTTATAATTTATCATCAGTTTAACAGAAAATGAATGTGCAAATGTTCGACCTCTTCCTTCCACTCATTTAATTGTTTTTTTGGCAATTTACTGAGTTTTGGATAACGATTTTGTACACAAAAAAGCAAATGCATGTGCCAATATTTTGTCGCTAACTAGATGATGCAAAACAGTCCGGGGATAACGCGACGGGGTCAATGCGTTCGACAAGTTCAAATTTGAATTTTTGCTATGTACGATAAAGCGCGCCAAATCCTGGCGAATATTCGGTCGAATGTTCGGTTCGGTAAACTTTTATCCGATTATTCGGCCCACCACTGAATATTATCATTATTAGCAATTTTTAAACGGTTTTAATTAGCTTCACTTCGCATATTTGTTTGTTTCAAATCTTGCGACAGATTTGTCAACTACTTCTACTTAACCTATTCTCCTGAAACTTCGCACACAAATTCAATTCCAACGACAGTAAACAGTACTTATAATAACTTCAACCTTCAATGGATCTAATGCTGCAGGGGTTCGATAAAAGTAGGGGTAAGATAAAACCGTTTAACTTAAAATATTTTTTGAGGGATAATTTCTGTTTCTTCACAGCATCAACACTAGGAAGAGATGAAGGGTGGTGGTCTATTGTAATATTGTTGTTCAAAAAGAACTATAATAATTCTAGTCTCGTTCTGCCTAGCCTTTTCCCAACTATGTTGGGGTCAGCTTCCAGTCTAACCAGATGCGGCTGAATACCAGTATTCTACACGGAGCGACTGCCATCAGACTTCAGTAACCAAGATACTGGGCAATGCCGACACACTAAGGTTAGACCGTTTGTCAGACTTTCAGGCTTCTGACTACCAGTAACGACTGTCATAGGTATTCGTATGACACCCGGGAGTGACTGTTTAACCTGCTCTCTGAGGCGCGGAGGTGTCTCGATGTGTAATGAACGAACACCCATCCACGGACCGACCGCGGCTAGCGCAGCTTAACCGAGCCCCATGAGCGTTATAATAATTCTAGTCTGTTTTGTATAAATGAGTTTTGAAGTTGAATTTGATGAAGCATTTTTTATTGCCAAACTGAGCATATAAATTGACTCGTAAACTAATATTACTTGTAACAACTACTAACGTATGGTAAGGTTTACTGTTGGTAAGCGAAACGATTCGTTTTTAGGCATAAGACACTCCACCTGATCTTCTTCTTCTTCTTCCTGCCCTTATCCCACACTAGATGGGGTGGGCACAACATGTATTTCATAAATCCATGTTATTAGAGGTTTTGGCTTATTGTTTTATGACCGGCCGCCTGCCTGACATCAACCCTCCTTGGGAATACTCGTTGCGCCGTCGCGCGGGTGACCCAATTTGCTTGCTGAAATTATGCACTGGGTCCCAAAATGATATGCTTGTCAATCTTATTGCTGAAAACTAAGCAGACTGTTCTTCTTGGTGGAGTATACTTGCAGTTCTTCGACCCACTCATTCAGTTTTACTAGGGACTTTGGTTCTGACACATCGTAAACTAATATAGCACCTTGAGCTTCTTGGTAAAAACTTGATGTCAATTTTTTTTTTTTTTTTTTTTTTTTTTGAATTTTTATTTGCATATATTGTAGGTACATAAAAAAATAGTTGTTAAAGATAAACATAGTGATCCTTGTACAATCTACCTTAAATTAGGCATGCAAAAATTACAATAATAAGGGCGTGAATCTATAATTACATATCTTTTATCTTTAAATTATCAATTTATATCTACATCTGTGAACATTATTTATTTGAATTAGTTAATTACCTATATGTAAGAATATATTATAATATAAAAATTAATTATATGCCAGCATTTTTAAATTGAATATAATTATTAAATAAAATTAGAATGAATTAATTAAATTTTTATTCTGTATTGATACTATCTAATCCGCACCCAATTCATGAGGATGGAACGTGACGATGCTTCTACAGTCATTCATGATACAAACACAATCAGTACTATGCAAACAACAGAATCGGATATTAATTTCTTTTATCTAACAAATCTGCGACAGTCCAACGAACCGCTACGTTTGGCGTACGAGTAGTGTGTCGGATTAAAGGTTAGGCCATGTCCGCACTGACAGGTGGCTTGCTTAGCACCTAGAGATCGGCTATTCGTTCGGAACACGTTCGGGAATTTTCGGGATTAGTCGGGGAGTTTTTATGTCTGTTATACTAGAGTTTACTTATTGAGAATGTGGGGCTCGTGGCTAATTACCAACCGCGTGGATCATATGATTTGCGAGGTTAAGCTGTGCTTGCCGCGGTCAGTCTGTGGATGGGTGACCGTTAGTTACACATTAAGACCCCTCCGCGCCTCGGAGAGCACGTTAAATAGTCGGTCCCGGGTGTCATACGAATACCTATGACAGTCGTTACGGGAAGCTCGAAAGCCTGACAATCGATCTAACCTTAGAAATATCGGCGTTTTCCCAGTAACTGGGTTGCGGAGGTCTGATGGCGGTCGCTCCGTGTAAAATATTGGTATTCAGCCGCATCTAGTTGACTGGAAGCTGACCCCAACATAGTTGGGAAAAGGCTAGGCAGAACAAACTTATTGAGTATGTCTAACCGTTTACGGATTCCAGAAGCTGTTAATCATGAGCTCTTCTTGCAGCAAATTTAACTTGAAAAACACTGTATAGCTTACTTTTTTAATACCGGGTTCATATAAATACAAACGGATCGTTTTGCTTACTAATGGTAGCATTTTTTATTTTCGTTTTTGGTAATAGGAACCGGGCATAAGCAAGCCTATCGTTCAGTGAAAAACTAGCCTTAGTATTTCCCAGAAATTAAGTGCGTCGTGACATCCTTATTAGTAGCTTCCTACTTACTAACTTAGCGTGGGCAAATTACGTCACTATTAGCTAAAATAATCTCAGTACTAACTTAGTATAATGCAGCCCAAGTTTGTGACTCGGTTACGCTTCAGTGAAACAATGGATGGTGACATTATTTTGCGTTTCAGAATCATGCATCAGATGATGTAGTGACAAAAATTCAAAGAAGTATGATGGTGGTTTGGTCATGTTGAGAGAATGGGGATGAACGGCGATTAACAAAAGGAATTTATAAGGCGGACGTCAGTGGAAACTGTAGAGGACGCTAGTAGGACATACATCGGTGTTATTGGTGATGTTCTTCACAAAGGACCGGTGCGTAATACTCTCAACTGATGTACGTTTATGACAAGATGTGTGAATGTGGACGAAGTGAAAGGAGTATGTAAGGATCGTAGCATGTGGCGTTCTATAGTTTCTGCCTACCTCCATGGGAGAAATGAGTGAGTTTAGGTCTAAAGTCTGTAGTGTTCGAGATATTATTACAATACCCAGATAAAAAACGACCGAATACTATTAAAACTTATTTTTGTTTATTACAATAAAAAATACAAGCAAATTAAACTCCTCTATAACAAACTAAAAGTTTTATCTGAATGTCAGAGGTAACAAACGTTTTTTAAGCTACAATATAAATCATGTGTAGCCTACGTTGCCAAGCTAAGTGACGGGCGACATAATTCTGCGTTTATGCATGCGCAGAATTATGTCCTTCTTGTACTTAATATTTGCATGAGAATTGTTGCACGGAAAAAATCCGTTTTGTGTCATATTTTCCTGAATATCTCCAAACCCCGAAAGATATCGGGATCGTAATAAAAAATAAACTCGATCATTTAAGGTGGAACGAACGAACAAACTGCGTCAACTTTTTTATCCCAAAAACCTTCACTGGATTTGATGATTCTTTGAAATAATATTGAGGTTTATAGTAGGGTAGGTATTGAATTTGGGTTAGAATTGAACACAACAGTGCTGCTTGGCGGCAATAAAAGGTATGGTAGTCTCTCCCTGGATGATTTTTTTCACACGGACCTCTATTACTATTTAATAAATGATACATTGATACGGGTATAAAATTCTACTATAAATAAAACCTTTTTAAAAACAATCTGGTATCTTCCGACAAAGTTACATAGATATGCCAAATTTCAGCACAATCGAATACCAGCAAATGCTTGAAAAACGAATCACAAATTTTGAACCGGAAACATATACGAACGAAGCAAGTTAAATAAAAGCTAGTAAAATTATTGCCAAGTCTTAAAAGAAAAAGTAAGTCAGTTTTCGTCTACGAAAACTATCAAAATAGTTAGCCAACGTAGTTCCCGTCGCGCTAGTTTCTTAGTTTTGCCAAAGGTTAAAACTACTAAGGCTGGACATCCTCCAGAGCTGTGCGAGGAAAATGTGCGGTGCGAAAATGAGTAGCGAGGATGTGAGACGGTGTGACTCTTTCCACCAGACCTGTGCGAGAGATGGGTAATGTGTTAATGTGTACAAATGAGCGGTGTGTGGATAGGTAGCGGACTCTTTTCTGACTGGTAGGCGCACATTTTCAAATCCTTGCACACATTCCTAGCAACACATTCCTCGTAACACATTCCTCGCATCACATTCCTCGCAACACATTCCTCGCAACACATTCCTCGCAACACATTCCTCGCAACACATCCCTCGCTCGCATTTCTCGCTTGTTTTGTATGAACAAAAACCTCGCTCCACTAAGCCCATATCCACCAGAGTTGCGCAGAGCAAAGCTAGGTAAATGAAGTGATTCTATTCGTGCTTACAAAACACATTTCTCGCTACGCAGCTTAGCACAGCTCTGGTGTATGATCAGCCTTATGGTAAAAGAATGCTGACGTTTGAAGGGGCACAACTTTATAATAAAATATCCTCACACATGAAAAAATTACACTCATTTAATGTATTCATAACAAAGGGGCTCGTGGCTAAATAACAACCGCGCCGATCGTACGATTTGTGAGGTTAAGCTGCGCTTGCCGCGGTCAGTCCGTGGATGGGTGACCATTTGTTACACATCGAGACCCCTCCGTGCCTCGGAGAGCACGTTAAGCCGTCGGTCCCGGATGTCATACGAATACCTATGACAGTCGTTACGGGTAGTCAGAAGCCCGAAAGTCTGACAAACGGTTTAACCTTAAGAAATCGGCATTGCCCAGTTACTGGGTTGCGGAGGTCTGATGGCAGTCGCTCCGTGTAAAATACTGGTATTCAGCCGCATCTGGTTAGACTGGAAGCTGACCCCAAGATAATTGGGAAAAGGCTAAGAGGAAGATCCTCACACATGAAAAAATTACACTCATTTAATGTATTCATAACTCAATTAGCTCAGTTTGTAATTGCGAACAATAAGTCTCCTCAAACGTGAATACATTAGATGTGTATTAAAGAAACGACGAATTGTAATTATTGTTTAAACCTAACCAGTTGTTCTCAAGTAAGTGAAATTGTATTTTTTATTGAGAATAAATTCTTTAAACATATAATGAATGGTCGGTTTAGTTGTGGCTTGTTAGCATTTTGACAACATTTTATAGTTATGTGAAACATCTAATGCGGCGGTACGGTTTTGAGAGCGCCTGTTGCGTGGCGACGCTCGAGATGATTGACACACGACGGCAGACCTTCGTAAATCGTCGGCTCTCTTCGGTTTGATTCGGTCAGTTTTTTTTCGTGAAGAGTTTCGTTATTTCACATCGGTCAGGCGTCCGTTGACGACTTTATTTTTTTTTGTAGATATGACCCCCATTTTTATTTTCTACTAGCTGCCCGGACAGACTTCGTTCTGTAAATAGTTATTGGCCTGTAGTGGGAAAAGAATACTATTTTCCACGCTATTTTTATGTTTTTTCTCTCCATAAGAACCTTCCCTGTGCCTTAAGGAATATATTAAAAAAAAATAGCCGAATTGGTCGAGCCATTCTCAAGTTTTGCGCTTAGCAACACATTTGGCGATTCATTTTTATTTATATAGATATCAATTTTCAACTCAAACCAGACAAAGTTGTGGTAACATACTGATTGCTACTTCAGCAATATTTTCTTCAAAAGCAAAAACTTAAGTGACTAAGACTGAGTTACGAATTGGAAAGTTTCGCTACAACTAAGAAGCTCAATTCGTCGGTTAATCAGTTCTGATCATTAATTCCTTTTAGATCAGAACTTAGTTCTACTTCTTACGAAGACATATAGATTAGATAAAAAACAAAAAACTTATTAGACAAAGGATGTGGTATTCAATCTGAATCAAGTTCGACGAAAAAATACATACATACATTCATAAACTCACGCCTTTTCCCCTTGGGGGTAGGCAGAAACTATAGAACGCCGCATACTACGATCCTTATATGCTCCTTTCGCTTCATCCACATTCATACATGTTGTCATACACGCACGCCGGTTGAGAGTACCTACTATGCACCTATCCTTTGTGAAGATTCGAAACAAAAAAATCTGACAAAAAAATTAAAATACTCATTACAGATGTAAGTACCATCACCTGACACAATGAGAGCAATATATCAATATAATGTGTTGGTTTAGTTTGCGGGCAAACCATTAATCACTACAACTTAATTTTTCAGAAGTAAAGATTAAATGATCGTTCTTCTTCTTTTCGTGTGGTTAGCAACTAACCTGATGTCAGAGTTTATGCCGCCCATATGCCTCTGACTTGGCTTCACATGCCGTCGAGAAATATCTCTCAGGCATATGTTTCCTCACGATGTTTTCCTTCACCGTTTTTAAGCAAGTGATAATTATATAATGCGCACGTGAATCTGAAAAGTCAGAGGTGCGTGCCTTGGGTTCGAACTCGAGACCTATGACTTGGCAGTCCGACGGTCACACCACTAGGCTATCACTGCTGTTAAAAATGATCGTTAACACAACAGTTTATTTTTAACTCTGCTAATTACCTAGTTAAATTATGTATTGCATTTGTGACACAAGAATTTATCCACTGCCATTAATTTTCATTTAAACTTAAGTCCTCTAGATTGACAATTAATGTTTGGTATTTTTGGGTTCTGCCTCGTTGGTCTCGTTGTGGCAAGCTCGACTGCTAATCGTGAGGTCCTGTGTTCGATCCCTAGGTCGGGCAAAGTGTTATTAGGTTTTTCGGTGTGGAATTCCTCAGTAGCAGCCGGAATTTGGTTTTGTGCCCGGTTGATAGCAATAGGCTCGCCCCCTTTTACATGGGACTTAAACAGAACGGTGAAATGAGGGTGTCAATACACCTCTGCCACCCCTTCGGGGAATAAAGGCGTGATGTTATGTTACGTTATTGTTGGGTTTCTATTGCTTTTTAGAGGATATTTTTTTAAGCAGTGTGGATAATTTGCATAGTGGTTCAGTATATTATGTTCCTTATTACAACCACATTATTGAAATTCACTTTAAAACAACAATAAAAAAAGTCCTTCGTATGGCGTGCGCTATCTGAGTCTCCAATACAAAGCCATTTTATTATTTTGTTTTAAAGTAAATTTTAGTAATATGGTTGCGATAAGAAACAGATACCGAAACACTATGCAAATTATCCGCAATCGTTATAAAAAATATCCTGTATTAAAAATACTGCAGTGAAGATTTTTTTATAATGCAATAGTCAAAAATCTCCATGACCTTTATTTTTTGGAGATATTTTATAGAAGCGAAGCGACATTCTGCAGCTCGCTTTTCGCCCCGTGAGAACATTTGACGTGGTGTGTGGCGAACATCACCGCCGACTCCGAGTTTTTTAAAATTTGAACTCATTTTGTTCCCACGAATAGCTAGGGAACTATTTGTCCACCCCTACAGAGCCCCGCGTGTAGAGGTAAGGCTACTTAGTGCCTGGAGGCGCCCAATTCCAGACAACAGGCACGCTTCTGACTCGGCTCGCCCCTAGTCATGCAGCTCTGGGCACGGCGACCTTAGCTTGGGGATGAGCTGTTCTCATCGCACAGAAGGATTTTTTACAATCCCCGGCTGTATTCCCTTAGTCGGCTCTTACGACACCCACGGGAAGAGATGGAGAGGATCTATTCTACTGCCCGGACCCACACGGGGAAACCTTTGAAAAACTTTGAATGATAGATTAAGAAATGAAGAGATTAGACAAAGTTGCGGTTTAAAAGATGATGTAGTGACAAAAATTAAAAGGAGTATGCTTAGGTGGTTTGGCCATGTTGAAAGAATGAGTGAACGGCGATTAACAAAAGGAATTTATAAGGCGGATGTTAATGGGAACGCCGGTAGAGGACGTCCTAGAAGGACATACATCGATGTTATTGGTGATGTTCTTCACAAAGGTCAGGTGCGTAGTACTCTCAACCGGCGTGCGTGTATGACAAGATGTATGAATGTGGATGAAGCGAAAGGGGTATGTAAGAGTCGTAGCATGTGGCGTTCTATAGTTTCTGCCTACCCCCATGGGAAAAAGGCGTGAGTTTATGTATGTATGTATTTTATAGAAATAGCTACGAACAGCAAACTAACGTTACTATAAATAGGTAACGATCACAAAAAAACATACCTAACAATTTCGCCACGAAAATTTCTCAATTACAGCGAATAAAGATCTAACAAAATTCTAAGATAATAATATTTGCACAGGACCACGGTTTAAATTAGCACGTCCTAAATAAAGATTCAGATTGTAACGAAAATGTTGAGCGCTCCTCATTCTAAGGAACATATTACAATGGGACAATCTGAGGCGCAAACATGGAGACATTGAGTGTTGACTGAGCTCTAAAAGGCACAATGTTTTGTACCCGTGAACTGAAACCGTTTTACCTGAGCCAATAGTTGAGTATTGGAGGTTTAGACTTGTGCGTTATACCTGTGCGTGGCATTGCTATACATTGTATATTGCGTTATATATAATATACAACGTGTTACAAAAATACCCCTAAAGCCGAAAGGGGGTTAAAAGGTCCCTTGTAAAGAGTCTATTGGCAATATTAGAAAACCGTAGTATGATGAAAAAAGAATTTGAATAAAACATAAAATAATCATCATTGAAACGCAACCCTGAAAACAAAACTAAAGAGTAGACTACCCAGAAAGTTATTTACATTCTTACCTAATTTCCTCTGAGAGGTTACATAAACATGTTACATAATTCCCCATGAAAAATGTAAATAATCAAGTAGTTTTTTATGGTTGTTGTCATTTAGGTACCTCGAGGAAATTAGGTAACAATGTAAATAACTTTCTGGGTAGTCTATTCTTTAGTTTTATGTTTTCAGGGTTGCGATTCAATGATGATTACTTTGTTTTATCCAATTTTTTTTTGGGTCTTACTGCGGTGTTCAAATATTGCCAATAGACTCTTTACAAGGGATCTTTTAATCTCCTTTCGGCTTTAGGGGTATTTTTGTAACACGTTGTATTATTATTATTTAAAAAATAAAATCATTTTTTTTAACGGTAACATTTTTTTAGGATGTTTGGACGCTATACTCTTGTGGGTTAACGGAAACGCCCTTCGTCAGTTAACATGCTTTATAAATAGTTGATCTAGTGGTGGCAAGCGCGACTGCTGATTGTGAGGTTCTGGGTTCGATCCCCAGGTCGGGCAAACTGTTATTTATTACATACATTATACAATTAAATTATTTATCTATACACAAATATCATTTACCTACATTTAAACCTAATATATACAATATAAAACTAAACTAAAAACATACAAATCTAAAGACAAAACTAACTACCTATATACAAAATTATTAAAATACAAATTATTCAAAAATATCACTTAGGCGTCAAAATATTCCTCCTCATCACCGTCATCCGGAAGCGTGCCCAGAAGACTGGCAGCGTTACCACGCTGGATGGCAACGCTTATTCTTTGGCCAAAGAATAAGCCAGCCCTCTGGTCACGCGAAGCGTCGACCAGCCTTTGGGCAATTTCTTTAAACAAAAGATGTGTACTCGGACCCCAAGCCCCATTAGTCGGCCCAACTGTTATTGGGTTTTACTATGTGGAATCCCTCAGTAGCAGCCCGGAGATTGCATTTATACCCGGTTGATGGCAATAAGCTCGCCCCCTATTACATGGGACTTAAACAGAACGGCGAAATGAGGGTGTTACTATACACCTGTGCCCAACCCTTCGAGGAATACAGGCGTGATGTTATGTAATGTGTACTTTAGATTTTTAAAGTAGAACTAGAGCTATTAATATAGATTGTTACCACAAATACTTAATTAATCTTAGGAGGATATCACTCTAATTAAGCGCCTAACATAATGATATTGCTAATGCGAGCGTGAATACGCTTCAATAGTCATCTTAATGACACACAGAAATAGATGTGTGAATGGTGTCCTATTTACCGACGAAGTAACGGCGCAAACACAGTACATAACCAGGCGCGGATCCAGCCCTCAAAAAAGGTTGTGGTCACAGCCACCCGAAAATCGTCCAAGTGCGAGTCGGAGTATGAACTCGCTCATGGTCGATATTTTACAAAATATGTGACGTCCTGACCACGATTTTGTACAGCGTATAGTTCCACGTGAGCAAAGCCGTGGGGCGAACACTAGTAAATTAATAAACCTGTAAAATGTTAGTTTGTTCGCTCACGAAAATCACACATCGCAGTGTCACATTTATGTCCGTATTACAGAACGAAACTCAAGCATTAATCTCTATTTAAAACTAGTTTTGAGTCGACTTTAAATTTTAGAACATTCCTCAAGCATAGATTCATTGATCATAGTTCAGCTGAGTTTGGCTTTATTCTAGATCGTTACTCAGTTCGTAGATTCGACCCCAAGCAGTGATTTGATCTGTCATCAACCAATCGATTGGCTCGATTTGAGTCTCGTTTCATCTGAGTATAGATTGATTCCCGTTCTGGAATAAGACCGTTCCTCAAGTACTGATTCTATACTTAAACAGTGATCCACTGATTACAGATCAAACTGGACTTGAGGAATGTTCTGTAATACGGACCTTAGACTCTAAGCTTCTATCAACCTCAATAGACCGTGAAAGTGTGACGTCACAAGTCTATTAGGGTTGTGGGCATGCCCATCGTACCCACAACGGTGGATCCGCGCTAGTACATAACACCACGAAGAGCAAAACCTTAACAGGTTGATGGGTAGGAAAGTGTAATACAATCGTAAACTTTTTGTCACTATGCACGCTATCCACTTATCTTAACTATCTATCTTAACTCACACACTGACCTATTACTTTAAAATGTTTGGGAAAACGTATACTTTTACAATGTTTGTAAATATGTGAGCACCATGTATCTATCACATAATTAATTTGTCATTGCTTCATTTTTAATTCTTTTTAATAGTAATTTTATTCTAGGTGCATCGTCTTCACATATAATTGTATAATTAATGTACCTATACAAAATATTGTAAGACATTTTAAAAGAGTAACGGAGTTTCTTTCCCATTCTTCTCCATACGAAACTACCGTTTGGAAGGGGTGACTAGAATCAATTATATTTTATTTTTTGTAAATTTTGACGTTCAAAAGTGCCTTTTATGTGCCTAATTGAAATAAATACTTTGACTTTGACTTATCACTCATTGTAGAAACGCGGGCATAACCCAAACTCCGGGCTGCTACTGAGGAATTCCACACGGAAAGACCTAATAACACTTTGCTCGACCTGGGGATCGAACCCAGGCCCTCACGATCAGCAGTCATGCTTGCCACCACTGGACGAACACGGCAAAAATCACACGTTAAGTTTTATACATTTATTAAACCTACGACATTACCTACAATAGTACTATTGTTGTCGGTCTGTTTGTTACGTTTTCAGATTGATACTAAGCAACAAATCATCTGTGTATGTGGGTTATTCTATTAATGAAAAGTCTAAATTAAAGTCACAACCTGCTTAAATGAGATCCACTATGATGGACCCCCATTTACATCGATGACATTTAATTATGTCAATTGTTTTATATAGTTTAGCTTCCTTTTCACTTTTGTAAATGTGAGAACTTTGTGGACCTGCATCTATAAATTTGTAAATTACTACAATATTATTCATATTATTTTTTTAAAAATTTTATTTTTGTTTGATAGTTTTTGTACTCAAGTCTTTTAGTACTATATTACTCATTGGTCTGTGGTCAGGACCTCATTGTTCTCTCACTCTCCTAAATCATTGTACTGTATCCACTGAAATTGTTAAAGGTATTATTTTTAAAAGAGTAACCATGGAGTTTCTTGCCGGCTCTTCTCCATAGGAAACAACTAATTGGAACCGTGCACCTAAATTCGACGTTTCATAAGCACCTGTATTGGTTTATGTGAAATAAAAATTTTTGATTTGATTTGATTTGATTTGACATCTCACGGACCCCCCATTATTTTTTCACCCACATGGTCCCCTTGTAGGTCTTCATCGACACCTGGGGGTCGATATAAACCACTTTGGGTAACACTGGTCTAGACGTTTTTGCGGGGCTCACATGGTTAGAAACGGCACTAAATAGAGGTTTGGAAGGCTAAAGGGAAGGCCTTAGCCCAGCAGTGGGACATTCCATAGACTACCAAAAAAAACCAAAATAGTCTTTTGAAAAAGTTTTCAAAAGAATTCTGATCAGTATCATGAAACTATAGCCAATAACTATAACATAAACATAACATGACGCCTGTATTCCCCGAAGGGTTGGGCAGAGGTGTTTTTGTACACCTTCATTTCGCCGTTGTAATAGGGGGCGAGCTTATTGCCATCAACCGGGCACAAATCTAAACTCCGGGCTGCTACTGAGGAATTCCACACGGAAAAACCCAAAACACAACAGTCTTATGAAAAAGTTGTCAAAATAATTTCGTTCAGTCTCATGAAAATCTAGCCAATAAATATAATATCAACGGATGTCTAGACTTTCGCATAAAGATTAACTGAAACTATTCGAGTTATGCTGAAAACAGTTATAAAACCGAATGCAACAATTTTAATTAAACGGGGTATTTCGCACCCCACTCAAACGCAATTATTCTGTTTAAAACTATTGTTGGCGGTACAGTGTTGAGCATTTAATTGCGTAATTAACCCTGTAATGACGCTTGACATTTAGTTAAATTGTTTAATAATTTATAAGTAGGTAAGTTAGTAATTTTCACGAGCTTAACTTAACCATGTTGTAACCACAGTGTAATATGCCATATAATTAACTAGCGCCCGTCCCGGCTTCGCACGGGTGGACATTTTCCCCGTTATTGCAACATTTTGCATTTATGCTCCGCTCCTATTGGTCGTAGCGTGATGTTATATAGCCGACCACGATAGTCGAGCTCGACCTTCCTCGATAAATGGACTATGCAACACAAAAATATTTTTTCAACTCCAACCGGTAGTTCCTGAGATTAGCGCGTTCAAACAAACAAACTCTTCAGCTTTATGATATTAGTATAGATTGAAGAAACAGAAAATAGAGGAGGGGCTCGGGTATCATAGGATTTGAGAGGTTAAGCTACGCTTGCCACTGTCAAACCATGGATGGGTGACCGTTCGCTACACATCAAGACCCCTCCGTGCCTCTGATATCACTTTAAACAGTCGGCCCCGGATTTCATACGAATACCTATGACAGTCATTAAGGGTAGTTAGAAGCCCGAAAGTCTGACAACCGGTCTAACTTTAAGATATCGGCATTGCCCAATAGTATTAGTATTGGAAGTATTTACTATTGTTTAATTATCACTTGCTTAAAGACGGTGAAGAAAAACATCGTGAGGAAACCGGCATGCCTGAGAGATATTTCTCGACGGCATGTGAAGCCAAATCAGAGGCCCATGGGCGGCATAAAATGTGACACCAGGTTAGTCACTAACCACACGAAAAGAAGAAAGTTGCCCAGTAACTGGGTTGCGGAGGTCTGATGGCAGTCGTTCCGTGTAAAATACTGGTATTCAGCCGCATTTGGTTAGACTCGAAGCTGACCCCAACATAGTTAGGACAAAGCTAGACTGAACAATTACTCATCTTGTAGTGAGCAAAGTGACAAATACATACAAGTATGTCAATCTAACTTAACCCTATTTTACCACACTCCTTTAGACCAAGCCCCAATCTAGTGAATTCCATTCCAAATAAGTAAATGCCAACATCAGCACTTGTAATCCTAAAAGCTTGGAAACTAATCCACTGACCAATGGTCCATTTTGTGCACAAATCGGTTTATATCGCAAGGTTGGTATCTATTAGTCCCCCATCCCAGGGGACTCGCAGACCCCGCGTGTTACCTGTCAGATATTATTATTTTTTTACTTACTTTTCATCGGATTTTTAGGGTTGGGTACCGAAAATGTGTAAACGGGAAGAGAGTTTGGGTGGCTGTCCGTTTTTGTGATGTGTCGCTTTTAAGCTCACTAAATTACATGTTTTTTGTGAACTATGACGTCATCGCTCCCTATTGCTGTCTCTTTCTACTCAAAAATGTTAAATCTAAGCAATTTACATAACATAACATCACGCCTTGTACTCCCCGAATGGTTCGGCAGAGGTGTTTTTAGTACACTCTCGTTTCACTAGTTATGTTTAAATCCCATGTAATAGAGGGCGAGCCTATTGCCGTTAACTGGGCACAAATCCAGACTCCGGGCTGCTACTGAGAAATTCCTAATGGAAAAACCCAATAACACTATGCCCGACCTGGGAATCGAATCCTGGACCCTATGCTCAGCAGTCGCACTTGCGACCACTAGACCAATATGGCAGTCAATTTAAAAGGGTTCATTGTTAATTTAAGTATTTTATTAAATACTAGCTGTATCCTCACGGCTCCGCCCGTAGCCTATGTTACTCAGTGATAATGTAGCTTTCTAACGGCAAAAGAATTTTTGAAATCGGTCCTGTAGTTTTTAAGTTTATTCGTTACATACAAAAATACAAAAACACAAATCTTTCCTCTTTATAATATTAGGTCCCCACCTATGAAATTGGCGTTTTTTTCTCACAAATAGAGAACCTCGTCACTTCCATGATTTAAAATATTCATCAATTGCTTGATATTATATCGAATAATGACCATCATAGACAACTACCAATAGTTAAAAAATCCTTATTACTTATAGTTTTCTAAACATAAAAAATACTTTAAAAATGACTCCTCTTTTTGTTAGCAGAAATGACCACTATTTTTGTTTTAACTTTGCCAAAACTTATTTTTGTCGCATAATCTAAGTGGCATACGTTATCTTAGTTTTTAAACATTAGTGCATACAAGTTTTAAAACATTAGTGTTCATAGTTGTTAAATAAATTAAGAAAATGTTAGTATGAAAAATGCAACTTCTTTAAAATTCTCCATACAAAACGCTGATTTCATAGGTGGGGACCTAATATTAGTATAGATTAGTATAGATATAGACTAGCTGTACTCGCTTTGCCTACGGA
Organism: Amphipyra berbera; assembly: GCA_910594945.2. Lineage (NCBI taxonomy): Eukaryota > Metazoa > Arthropoda > Insecta > Lepidoptera > Noctuidae > Amphipyra > Amphipyra berbera. The sequence continues at coordinate 14,973,836 of OU343142.1, forward strand.
AACATAAGGTTACTGCACATCACCTACTCTCAATAGCGTGATAGTTTGTACCCTATAACCTGGCCCGCTTATTAACGGATGTGGCTGCCAAATTTCAACTGGATTTGTCCAGTAGCACTAGCGTGAAGCTCAAACACACAAACGGAGAAACCGACAAAAACTCTACTTATTTTTTAAACCTTGCCCCACACTAGGATTTCTCCTGTACCGTGGATGCGTTTACAGACACAAATCTTCACACGCACAAACATCCAAACCCGGAACAACTATCTGTAGGCCATTCAAATATTTGTTCCGTGCGGGAATCGAACCCACGACCCGTAGCGCAGAAGCCGATCGTTTAGCCACTGCACCAAACGTGTCGTCAGATATTGGCATTAGTGTCGTTCGTAGGATACGTTTCTTTTTTTTTAAATAGCCTATGGAATGTCCCACTGCTAAGCAAAGGCCTCCCCTTTTGCCTTCCAAACCTCTCTATTTTGTGCCGATTCTAACCATGCTAGTCCCGCAAACACGTCTAGATCGTCACGCCACCTACGCCGCGGCCGACCTCGACGACGACGTCCTCCTTCAGGTGTCCAGTGCGTGACGATCTTTGCCCACCTCTCCGAGTGCATTCGAACGACATGACCGGCCCACTCCCACTTGAGCTTGGATGTTTTTTCTCCAACATCTGCTACTTGCGTTATAGAGCGCAGTGTGGTGTTTATAACACGATCGGTTAGTTTAACACCGATGATACTACGCTCCATTGCTCGTTGGCAAATCTTGAGTTTGAACTTTTGTTCTTCTGTAAGTGACCAAGTTTGAGCACCGTAGGTTAGGACGGGCAGGATGCATATATCGATGAGTTTGCGTTTAAATTACTTTTTTCATCATGTTTTAGCATCATTACGATTTTATTATACAGGGTGTAAACAAAATCTTGTTCTTCAATCCTTATGATGTACTGCTGACATAGATTAACACTGCAAGTGATACTTTTGGATTCAATAAAAAAAAAATTACAATGAAGTAAACATGTGTTCTTAACGTGAGGCATTTTAGCGCGCCGAGTTAAATGACCGTGCCGCAAGCGATAGCCGCGCAATTCAGTCGGGGCGCTAAAATGCCTCGCGTTAAGAACACATGTTTACTTCTTGTAATTTTTTTTTATTTAATCCAAAAGTATCTAGTTCATGGTTAATCTATGTCATCAGTACATCACGAGGTTTGAAGGAAGTACATTATTTCGTTTACACCCTGTATATGTAAATAGATTGGACTTTCGAAATATCTAATAATAAAAAAAAATCTGCAGCCCTTACATAATCTTTACATAAACCCCGTCGCCTCCGTCGCCCTCATGACGTCAGCGGGTGGCCTGTTCCTCGCCGGGCACCACACGGCGACGATTACGTATTATCTACTTATTTACCCATTATATTAAGGACAGTTTTCCCTTATTTAGATTTCTGTTACCACATGTCGAACTCAGACGGCCGCAATTAGAATATCTGCGTCAAAACGGGTACCACTTGTAGCCACAGAAGATTCGTGCGTATATCTTTAAAATTAAATCCTGTTTGTTATAATTCATTTTTTATTTACCTTATACAAGGCTAGTCGGAAAAGGTACTAAGCCGAAAGGGTGTTAAATTACCCATAATAATGGATAACTTTCGTTCTACAACTTTCCCCAAAACTTGATAGTTTAAGAGAAATAGCTTTTCAAAGATTTCGTAAAAAGTATGCTAAAATCTATCTGTCCATAGCTATGATCAGCTGTGTTTACTATTTAGATCATATTTGGGGTCACGGATTAGAAACATAATTTTCTGCATTCATAACTAAAACAGATATGTTTTTTTTTTAACTAAAATAAAAATCTTTATGCATGCAAATAAAATTTATCGAATTTTAAAAGGACAAGGCTCACAGATGTATGGAATCCCGTACCAAGCTGCATCAAAGTGAAACTTTGTTTTATAAAGACTACACTTATCATATTAACTCCTACAAAAGTTCTTTTTGTAAACAAAACCCGCGTTTCGGAGTTATTAAAAAAAATCGAAATAACCTAAAAACTAGTATATTTTGTTAGACCACGAGCGGCCAATATTTACTCTAAAAACAGCGTAATCCACTAATATTAGTAAGAATTAAGACACATATGAGCACAGCAGCCCACTGTTCGCTTACCGACGAGGCAGCTGCAGCAATAACCTACTATGGCTTCTAATGTGTTGGCCACAGCATCATCTCTGCTAATCAATAAATACGTGTGATAAGTACGACTGTTGATATGTCTCGATTAACCATTGATAAAAATGATAATCGTTTAAATAAAAACTCTATTTTGTTCTATTTATTTTTGCCAAAGTATATATATTATTTAGATGTTTTTTGAAAGACATGATCATGACACTTAACATTGAAGGTTATATCACGGAACGTCATTATGAAATAAAACAATTTCAACACTTTTTTCTTTTTAATTAAATTCCCTGTTCAAAAACCAAATCACCGACGCGTAAATGTCGTAAAAAAATATGAAAATAATTACTATAATACTTTGATCTTGATGCATGAGACTTTTTGGTACCACTTTTGGTCATTCTCCTTTAACACTTGCTTTAAAATAGTCATCAGTGATACTTTAAGTGGCCCGCGGCTTATTACCCCCTTTCCGACTAACCTTGTATAAAAGCTTTAGGTTCGACATAGGTTCTACTGCTTTTGCTTGGTGGTACGATTTATACGGTCCGCCTGGCTAGCTACCACCCTCACATTAAAGTCTGGCGCCAAGCAGTTTACTGTGTTCCGTCGTGTGTATGTGAGAGCCAGAGGGGTATAAGGGAATCCCTCTATATCTCTGTTCCTTACCATCAGGTGAGACTAGGGCCAAACGCGAACAAGTCAAAAATAAAAAAAAAACACCTACATATTTTAATTTGTTTCTAGGTATCCATAAGATAATGTAAGCTTTGATAGTCCAGCGGTTGAACGCTTGCCTTCTATGCAGGAAGGTCTGAGTTCGATCCCAGCCCGTACCTCTGACTTTTCGGATTCATGTGCGTATTATATAATTATCATAGAAACAATGTCTGAGAGATATTTCTCGGCGGCATGTGAAGCCAAGTCAGAGGCCCATGGGCGGCATAAACTCTGACATCAGGTTAGTCACAAGGAGTCACTACTTACCACTAAAACTCTACTAATACGTCTGCCGTACATAACAACAGTCCTATTTCCGTTCATGTCACTAAGGGTAATTATTAGGTACATACCTACGCGTAGGCGGTCGCTTTAAAATTAGACAATTTAATTTTAGGCTTTAATCTCCTTACTGATCCATGGTACACCTTTATGGATCACTAGATTAAAGGGCTAATATCTAGTCTTAAACAACAGTCGCCTAGCATGAAAACCTGTTGATCTGGACTGTGCATTACCTTCCCACGTAATAACGTTTCACATAGGCACAAAACATGGCAACCGAATATCAATTATATTTGCCCCCGATCCACCGTGCTCACCCGCCGCAGCCGCGCAGCCGGTCGTCCCTTCTGACTCCGCGCAGTTACACCGTTGTTAATGCAGCCCTCATCAAGCTGTCGTATCCCTCCCAGTCCTCTCGCATTCAACACCCTAAGAGGTTCGAGTCCCCCCCTAGGGGACGCCCTTAGAGGTGTTGCTGCTATAATAGTCATGATGTTACAGTAGTTAGCGTAGTTAGCTAGGTAGTTAGTTTAGATATTGGTTCGGAGACCCTTCTGGTCTCGCCAATAATAGCCCGGTTACGTAGAAAAGGTCCGCAAGACCATCTACAAGAGTCGATTAGAAAAAAATAAAATAAACAATTATATTTTATAAAATTTATTTTCCGAATATTTTTTTTATTTTTTTAGATGTTGTAGTGTAAATCGCCGTTTATTTCTATTGTAACCGATGTCGAATACGGAGTACAAGAAGTTTTAAGTTTTACAGAGACGATCACAGTGCTATATTAGTTTACGATGTGTCAGGACCAAAGTCCCTAGCAAAACTGAATGAGTGGGTCGAGGAACTTCAAGTATACCCCACCAAGAAGAACATAGTCTACTTAGTTGTCGGCAATAACATTGACAAGCATATTATCATGTTGAGACTCAGTGCATAATATCAGCAAGCACATTGGGTCACCCGCGCGAACGCTCAATGAGTAGTCCCAAGGAGGATCGATGTCAGGCAGGCGGCCGGTCATAAAACAATAAGCCAAAACCTCTAACAACATGGATTTATGAAATACATGTTGTGCTGACCCCACTTAGTGTGGGATAAGCGCAGGAAGAAGAAGAAGAAGATAGGTGCAAAACATAACATCACGCCTGCATTCCCCGAAGGGTTGGCCAGAGGTGTATAGTAACACCCTCATTTCGCCGTCATGTTTAAGTCCTATGTAATAGGGGGCGAGCTTATTGCCATCAGCCGGGCACAAAACCAAACTCCGGGCTGCTACTGAGGAATTCCACATGGAAAAACCGAATAACACTGCCCGACGTGGGGATCGAACCAAGATCTCACGATCAGCAGTCGCACTTGCCACCACTAGATCAACGAGGCAGTACACGTTCAATATTTGAATTGTAATCCTGAATCGTGATATTTATTAAGCATTTAAATCAATGCATTGATTGTTTAAACACACAATAAATATCACGTAAATATCGTGACCTGAGAGGACTTCATAAAGTTCTCGATCTTCTTCTTTTCGTGTGGTTAGTGACTAACCTGGTGTCAGAATTTATGCCGCCCATGGGCCTCTGGCTTGGCTTCACATGCCGTCGAGAAATATCTGTCAGGCATGCCGGTTTCCTCACGATGTTTTCCTTCACCGTTTTTAAACAAGTAATAATTATACAAAACGCACATGAATCCGAAAACTCAGAGGTCTTTGGTTCCAACTCGAGACCTATGAATTGACAGTCCGACGGTGTCACCACAAGGTTATCAATGGTGTGTGTAGTCCGCTAACCCGCACCAAACCAGTTTAGTGGACTAAGGCCTAAATCCTTCTCATTCTAAGAAGAGGCTCGTGCCCTGCAGTGGGACTGTAATGAGCTGATTATGTTATGTTAAGTTAAGTGAAGACACGTTTGATGCAGTGGCTGAGTGATTGGCTTCTGCGCTACGGGTCGTGAGTTCGATTCCCGCACGGATCAATTTGTATGACCTACAAATAGTTGTTCCAGGTCTGGGCGTTTGTTCATGTGAAGATTTGTGTCTGGAAACGCACCCACGATACAGGAGAAATCCGAGTGAGGGTCAACATATAAAAAAAAATAAAAAAATATCGCGATAAATATTAAGCGTGTCAAATTACAATTCTCAAAAGTTTAAAATAACGCATAATTATCATAACACATAACATCACGCCTGTATTCCCCGAAGGGTTAGGCAGAGATGTATAGTAACACGCTCATTTCGCCGTTAAGTCCCATGTAATAGGGAGCGAGCCTAATGCCATCAACCAGGCACAAATCCAACTCCGGGCTGCTACTGAGGAATTCCACACGGAAAAACCCAATAACACTTTGCCCGATCGAACCCAGGACCTAACGATCAGCGAGTCGCGCTTGCCACCACTAAACCAACGAGGCAGTCACATATATGGCAGTAAGCACCTCCATTTCTCAGCATAGTATCACTACTCCTGCCGACCCCCCTACCAAAACAATCATGACACACACACACACACACACAAACACATACAAAGACGGTAAACTATTAATTGGCAATCGACAGCCTCCAGTCTATGACTAATGTCTATCCAGTGCGAACCATTTCCTAGAACATTAGCATCTAATGACTACACTTCCTCACTATGTAGGCTGATAGGTAATCATTGACATGTAACTTTTAATAGTACCCAGAGGTGAAGTTCTTTGTCCCTAGCCTTTTCCCAACTATTTTAGGGACAGCTTCTAGTCTAACCAGATGCGAGTACCAGTACCTATTTTACGCGGAGTGACTACGCTCAGATCTCCGCAACCCAGTTACTGCGCAATGCCGATACGGTAAGGTTAGACCGGTGGTCAGACTGTCGGGCTTCTGACTACCCGTAACGACTGCCGTAGGTATTCTTATGACACCCGGGATCGACTGTTTCACGTGCTCTCCGACACGTCATAAATAGGACTCAAATGTGCATTTACTCTGGAGGTCTCCATTTGAGACATCATCTTTAAATCCTAATGGAACGAAATTTCATGGCCCAAGTATATACAAGGTTAGTCGGAAAGGGGGTTAAAGTACCCATAATAAGGGATAACTTTTGTTCTACAAATTTCCCCAAAACTCGATAGTTTCCGAGAAATAGCTTTTCAAAGATTTCATAAAAAATATGCTAAAATCTATCTGTCCATAGCTATGATCAGCTGTTTTTACAATTTAGGTCATATTTGGGGTCACAGATTAGAAAATTAATTTTCTGAATTCATAACTAAAGCAGGTATGTTTTCTTTTTAAACTAAAATAAAAATCTCTATGCATGCAAATAAAAATTAACGAATTTTAAAATTTTAACACTTGCTTTAAAATAGTCGTCAATGATAATTTAAGTGGCCCGCGGCTTAGTACCCCCATACTAACTTTGTATATACCTATAGAAAAAAGGAATCATAGCTTTCTAATTTGGAAAAGAAATTGTAGCGGTACCAAATAGGGTCATTACTTTTGCGCCACCCAGTACTAGATCAGACATTGTTATTAGGAATTTTCTTTAAATAGTAAAAGCTCTCATTCTCATCCTGCATTTGGCATTGTTCTTTCTAAATGGTAAAAGGCTCGCCCCCGATTACTTACGCAATCAACGAAATGTCGGTGTACAACATAACACCATTTACCCCAGTGGGAATTACCGTCATGTCCAACTGTATGGTGTACAAAGTAACAGCTAGTTCACACAGAAACTGTTTACAGGCCCCGTTTTAGCGAATCCGTTTTTATTTTGGCGATGGCGCCCGTAGATGAGCGAGTTCACATACACGAAAGTATTCCGAATCCAGTAAAAAATACTGGTCCGACATTTTTACATGTTCCGTTTTGTCATCAAAAACTGGATGCTGGAACAGTATAAAAAATGGATCCGTACATGAAGATGTATGGAGAAGTATGGGTGCCTTCACACACGATCCGTTATTTTTATCGTATCTTGCCTGCCAGATGCGACGCAGCTGCCATTTGTTTAACTGATCCGTTGGTACAGATGTGAACAACACATCCAGTACCGACGGATCCGTTTAAGCCAGGGGTCGGCAACCTGCGGCTCGCGAGCCACATGCGGCTCTTTCGACGTAATGATGCGGCTTTGTAGTTCCATACGCAAAAAATAATTATTTTACCATCAAAACCATTAAAGGATTCATAATTGAGTAATGTAATATAGTATGATTGAGATGTACTGACTATGACTGAGACATAGGTAGATATAGTTTTTTTTTTATTTATTTATTTATATTCACATGAGGTAACTATAATTTATAAACTAAGCCCACAAAATCGTAGTACTGGTTTGACTGTGGGGTCGATGAGTCAAAAGTCAAAGATTTTTATTTCAAATAGACCAGATTTCAGGCACTTTTAAAACGTCAAAACTAGGTGCACGGTTCCAAAAGGTAGGTTCTATGGAGAAGAGCCGGCAAGAAACTCCATGAATACTCTTTTCAAAATAGTAGCTCATTACAATTCCATTACAGTAGTGTGAGAAATAGAATGAGAATAATGCAGGTTAATGTAACAAATAAACTCAAATAAGAGTAACAAATAGAAAAATATGCCTTCTAGGATTGCCATAGCAGTTAAGGGCTGACCAGTCCCGACAGACGGCACCCGTTCACGAGCATGACGTGCACATCCGCATCGGTCAGCTCAACCATATTATAGGGAACCCAACGACCGGATAATGATGAGTCTCTTTACATTCAATAAATATAGTACTTAAAATTATATAATTTAGAGGTAGAACCTTAACACATTTGTAAATAATATTTTAATTAATAGTAGCTATGTCTATCTCTATATATTGTATTAACTATTAATTGATTCATCTAAAACATATAAATATTTATAGCACAAAACATTTAGCTAGAATAATATTTTTTTATTATTCAAGCTAAAATGTTTTGTGTATATGATTACGTATTCAAAGGCGTTTATTTTAAATAAAAAGTGAAATATATATATGCAAATACTATAATATTGGAACAAAATATTTAAGTGGCCCTTTAAAAACTGTGAAATTGCAACTTCTGGCTCTTCCGTCTCAAAAGGTTGCCGACCACGGGTTTAAATGGATCCGCTGTGTGAACGGGCTCTTACTGTGTATGTACTTATGTATATGGTAGCTCATTGTGGTATATTGTAATATGGTAGGACTGCTCCTAAATGTGCAGCGAGCAAGTTTTTGTTGTCCGAGGAACTCGCATGAGTTCGACATGCAGTTGTTACGGGGAAATTATATTGAGGGAACTAGCTGTGCCCTCGCTGTTCAGCCCGCGTAAGAAGTTTTTTTAGATATTCGCGTAACGTAAACCGTTTACGTAGCGCACGCAACTGAAGCTCTCAAAAAGGAATATTTTTTCCCGTTTTTGCAACATTTTTCATTTATGCTCCGCCCCTATTGGTCGTAGCGTGATTTTATATAGCCTATAACCTTCCTCGATAAATGGACTATCCAACACAAAAACAATTTTTCAATTCCAACCAGTAGTTCCTGAGATTAGCGCCTTAAACAAACAAACTCTTCTCTGGTCTAGTAGTGGCAAGCGCGACTGCTGATCGTGAGGTCCCGGGTTCGATCCCCAGGTCGGGCAGTGTTATTGGGTTTTTCCGTGTGGAATTCCTCAGTAGCACCTCGGAGTTCAATAGGCTCACCCTCTATTACATGAGACTTAAACATAACGGCGAAATGAGGGTGTTATTATACACCTCTGCACAACCCTTTGAGGAATACAGGCGTGATGTTACGTTGTATGGAAAATCGTAAAATCAATTATATTTGCCGTTCTGTTTTTACAAGTGTAGGTAGGTATGTAAAAAGGTTTTAATTGCTAAAAAATAAACATGGTAATAATTTCAAACGATTTTTACTTATACGTACCTAATTAAGAAAAACGTTTGGTTTTTTAATTTTATTTGCACAATACAAAATGTATCATTTCTGGCTGTAGGTATACAAGGTTAGTCGGAAAGGGGGGTACTAAGCCGAAAGGGTGTGAAAGTACCTATAATAAGGGATAACTTTTGTTCTAGAACTTTCCCAAAAACTCGATAGTTTAAGAGAAATAGCTTTTCAAAGATTTCGTAAAAAATATGCTAAAATCTATCTATCCATAGCTATGATCAGCTGTGTTTACTATTTAGGTTATATTTGGGGTCACGGATTAGAAACTTAATTTTCTGCATTCATAATTATAGTACATACGATTTTTTTTTTGAAAAAACTAATTTAAAAATCTTATTGCATGCAAATAAAAATTATCGAATTTTGAAATTTTAACACTTTCTTTAAAATAGTCATCAGTGATACTTAAGGTGGCCCGCGGCTTAGTACCCCCTTTCCGACTAACCTTATAATTATATCTAAATAATTTTTGTAAATCATATTTTTGGGTCGTCTTGGTGTAGGTAGTGATAGGAAAAAAAGACATAAAATGTATAGGTACTTTCAGCCTATTGTCCCACTACTACTGCTGGGCATCGGCCTCTTCTCAGAATAAGAAGGGTTTAGGTCTTAGTACACCACGCTGGCCTGGTGCGGGTTGGCCGATTACACACACCATCAAGAACTTTATAGAGCCCTCTCAGGTGTGCATATTACCTCACGATGTTTTCCCTCACCGTTAACGCTAGTTATAATCAAATTTAATATGAAATATGAGGTTCCAAATCTTTACATAGTATAAAACATCTTTACACAGTATAAAACAAAGTCGCTACCGCTGTCTGTACGCTTAGATCTTTTAAACTACGCAACGGATTTTAATGCAGTTTTCCGCAATAGATAGAGTGATTCAAGAGGAAGGTTTATATGCCCCACATTAGTATCTACATTGCACCCGTGCGAAGCCGGGGCGGGTCGCTAGTGTTATATAAGTTGTTTGTTCTTTAACAGAGTACTATTTATTTGCTTGAAAAATTTAGGCTCGCCTCCTATTATATGGGACTTAAACATAACGGCGGAATGAGGGTGTTACTATACACCTCTGCTCAACCCTTCGGGGAATACAGGCGTGATGTTATGATACAGTTAACGCAAAGAGCTGTTTTAATATGGTTATATACATAACATAACATCACGCGTTGTATTCACCGAAGGGTTAGGCAGAGGTGTTTTAGTAACACCCTCGTTTCGCCAGTTATATTTTTAGTTCCATGTAGGGCGAGCCCATTGCCATTAACCGGGCAAATCCAGACTCCGGGCTGCTACTGAGAAATTCCTAATGGAAAAACACAATATAGCTTTGCTCGATCTGGGGATCAAACCCAGGACCCTATGCTCAGCAGTCACGCTTGCAACTACTAGACCAACAAGGCTATATACATATAACTAGGTTATATACATGGTTACTTCATATTAACTGGCGAATTATCACAGGGTTACTATGTTGTTCTGCCTACCCTTTTATCAACTATGTTGGGGTCAGCTTCCAGCAAACCAAATGTGGATGAATACCAGTATTTTGCACAGAGCGACTGCTATCAGACCTCCGCAACCCAGTTACTGGGCAATGCCGATATTCTAAGGTTAGACCAGTTGTCAGACTTTCGGACTTCTGACTACCTTAACGACTGTCATAGGTATTCGTATGACACCCGGGACTGACTGTTTAACGTGCTTTCCGAAGCACGGAGGATCTCGTTGGGTAATGAACGGTCACCCATTTACAGACTGACCGCGGCAAGTGCTGCTTAACTTCACGAATCGTATGATTGGCTCGGTTGTTAATAAACCACGTGGCCCTCAAGTAACTCTTTATAATATAATATAAACATACATACATAAACTCGCGCCTTTTTCCAATGGGGGTAGGCAGAAACTATAGAACGCCACATGCTACGACGGTTACATACCCCTTTCGCTTCATCTACATTCATACATCTTGTCATACACGCACGCCGGTTGAGTACTACGCACCTGACCTTTGTGAAGAACATCACCAATAACATCGATGTATGTCCTTCTAGGACGTCCTCAACCGGTTCCATTGACATATAAATTCCTTATAAATTCTTTTGTTAAACGCCGTTCACTCATTCTCTCAACATGACCAAATCACTGTCACTACATCATAGTATAATATCTGTACTATAATATTATTATAAAGCTGAAGACTTTGTTTGTTTATTTGAACGCGCTAATCTCAGGAACTACTGGTTGTAATTGAAAAATTGTTTTTGTGTTGGATAGTCCATTTATCGAGGAAGGTTATAGGCTATGTAACATCACGCTACGACCAATAGGAGCGGAGCATAAATGAAAAATGTTGCAAAAACGGGAAAAATGTCCACCCGTGCGAAGCCGGGACGGCCCGCTAGTCATAGTATAAATATGCTGAGCAAAATAGTTCTCAAAAAACTGTTTCGCTGGACGAGATCTAGTTTTCGTTTTAATAACTCCTATTAGAAAAAGTTATCTTGTATCAAAGGCTGAATTAAAAAACAAACTGAATCCAAAAGTTTAAACTAACTACCACTTTAGTACTTTATCTATTAACTCTTGCTGCTAACTGCTCTATTAATTAGGTACGGTAGAATGCGGTTACTTTGATAAATTTCAAAATTGAAATGTATTTTTCTCTTGAAATATGAGAGCAAAGAAAAAAAAATGCAAATATCGATTTTGTTTATTTTGTCTAATGGGGAAGGCAACGCAAAACGAAAGCAGATGGCAGCACCTCCATACTTAGTTATTTGAACCAATCAGAACCATTATATTCATATGAGCAATAACTTCAAATATATTGCAACCAATAAGATCGCACTGGAACAATCGAAAGTGGCGCCATTAGTTCCACAGTTCCCATTCTTGAATAAAATTGTAATTTTTCTTATTACTTTTTGAGAAATAAAATAATATATTCGTGATAAATGTTAAACTTTGATTGGGGTTACTTTGATACCTCCCTTTTTCTAAGAAATTTGAAAGTAACCCCAATAAGGAATGAATAATTACACAAAATTATTACCGACATATTTTTAATGTTTCTTTATCAAACGGCAAGGATCCACCCACTACGACTGATCACACGCTGACAATGACGTTCAATGCTGCCAACCGTAACAAAATAATCGGAATAATTCGTACAATTTGAGTTTTATTACGAAACAAAGTTTTGATCAAAGTAACCCCCAGGAATCAAAGTCACCCCATTCTACGGTACTTGGAAGAACGATTTTATGGTGTACCAACCTTTTTACAACGCGACAGATTTTTAATTAGCTTCACTTCATATATTTGTTTGTTTCAAATCTTGCGACAAATTTTTCAACTACTTCTGTATAACCTATTCTTCTGAAACTTCGCACACGAATTCAATTCCCATAAAAATACAACATTATAATAATTTCAACCTTCTATCCTCAAATCCTGATGCTGCAGGGGTTTAAATTTCAGTCAAGTTCAAATGATTAAGATTTTTACCTTTATTGTTCTTAGTTGGTCTAGTGATGACAAGCGCGACCTGATCGTGAGGTTCTGGTTTGGATCCTCAGGTTAGAAAGAAAGAAAGAAAGAAAGAAAGAAAATTTATTTATTCAGCCAAGAACACTGACAGCATAAATAAAATAAACAAAGAAAGAACAATACAATAAGAATTAAACACAAATTTTATGCTGTCGAGCATGTCCATGCCGAAAAGGTTACCAACTCAGCATATGCTAGGCGTCAAAACACCCAGCGCTGATTTTCAGCTGGCACCCCCGCAGTGACACACGGATGGAGGTAGTTAATTTTAAATATATATTCTATTATACTTGAATGGATAAAAGTGTTTTATAATGTGTCAATAAACTACAAAAATATAATAAAAAATAAAAACTACTTTTAATATAATTTGTGACAGCTAATCAAAAATATGGCAATTGAAATAGCAGGCGGCGCGGTACGCACTTCCTGTTAAGATGAGGCGTTGACATAATTATATCCATTTTATGTCACTCTTTGCTCGACCACAACTAAATTAAGTGTTATTGAGTTTTCCCGTGTGGAATCCCTCAGTAGCAGCCTGAAGTCTGAATTTGTGCCCGGTTGATGGCAATAGGCTCGCCGGCGAAATGAGGGTGTTACTATACACCTCTGCCCAACCCTTCGGGTAGTACAAGGCGTGATGTTATATTATGTTAATAGTCACTTTTTCACAAATACACGTAGGCACACTACGTCCTTCTATAATATCAAATGCCATAAAACACCCGTCCAATGGTGAAAGTTCCCGAACGGTCGGGTCCCAGACATTGTCAAAGTTGCCCACTAACAATCAGATAGCGAGATAATTTATACGGTGCCCCACCGCTGAACCAACGAATTGGTACTTTGTGACACTTGGACAGACAAGCATTTGATACTGAAATAGATTTGAGTAAATTGTTCGTAGAGAGATTTTTATATCTATACTAATATTATAAAGCTGAAGAGTTTGTTTATTTGTTTGTTTGAACAGCGCTAATCTCAGGAACTACTGGTTGGAATTGAAAAAATCTTTTTGTGTTGGATAGTCCATTTATCGAGGAAGGTTATAGGCTATATAACATCACGCTACGACCAATAGGAGCGGAGCATAAATGAAAAATGTTGCAAAAACGGGATGAATGTCCACCCGTGCGAAGCCGGGACGGGCCGCTAGTTAATAATAATGGTATACATACGTACGTAACTGTCACGTTGGTCTAGTGGTGGCAAGCGCAACTGCTGATCGTGAGGCCCTGGGTTCCTTCCCCAGGTCGGGCAGTGTTAATGTGTTTTTCCGCGTGGAATTCCTTAGTAGCAGTCCGGAGTTTAGATTTGTGCCCGGTTGTTCACAATAGGCTCGCCCCCTATTACGTGGGACTTAAAGGCGAAATGAGGGTGTTACCATACACCTCTGCCCAACCCTTCGGGGAATACAGGCGTGATGTTATGTTGTTATGTTATGGTATACGTGCCTATCTATTTAATAGAAGGGACTAATTAATTGATAATTATAATATTTTTTTAACATCTCGCTTATATACCCCGATACCCGTAACACCCTTGTTTCGCCGTTATGTTTAAGTCCCATGTAATAGGGGGCGAGCCTATTGCCATCAACGACGCACAAATCCAAACTCCGGGCTGCTACTGAGGGATTCGACACGGAAAAAACCAATAAAACTTTGCCCGATCTGGGGATCGAATCCAAGACTCACAAGACCGACAGAAGCTCAGCGGTCAGACAGTGACAATTAAATTAAAAAAATATAAAAGTACTGCCATTTTGCGTGGACCAATTTTATATCTACCTTTTATACGTAGAAGGCCGTTGATACCTGCGCTATACTGGGTGTAAAAATAGCCTTAACGAAGCCGAAGTCTACGCATACTGTACACAAAACTAAGTAACGTATAGCAAAAATAATTGCTGGGAAAAGTCTTTTAATTTTTGGTATTAAAAAACAGCTTTTAATTGTAGCGTGCAATGGAAGCGCACAAGCAGCAGTCTGTGCCTTCATTTCAAAAATGTTGGTAATGTTTGTATAGAAGCATGTTTAGTAATAACATTTAAACTTAGTTTTCGTGAAAAACGTACAAAAATATGGTGACTTTGACCTTCAATATCTCCATAACCAGTCGGTTCCCAGGTATGGTCCAGTACCAAAAAATCTTCGTAATGATGGGAAGAATACGGTGGCTATCGGCCTCGTTAAGGGTATTTTTACACCCGGTATACATTTGCAGTTATCATCGTTTTATTATTTTGTTTTAGCTCGGAAATAAAGTAAAAAAAATTGTTTAGTGCTGGGTTCCTATAAACAAAAACGAATCGTTTTGCTTACCAATGGTAGCATTTTTATTGCGAAATTGGCTTGATGCGGAATGTCGGACTACACACATCATCGAGAACTTTACGGAGCCCTCTCAGGTGTGCAGATCTCACAATATTTTTCCTTCACCATTAACGCAAGTGATAATCAAATTCTGATCCGCACATAAGGTTACCATATCTCAGGAGTTGTCCTGAGATTTCAGGATTTTTGGACTCTTCTCAGGATTGCGACTGGATTTTGCAAATCTCAGGATTTTTTGAATTTTCAATAAAATACAGCTTACAAAATATACATAAATATCCGCAGTATATAAAAACGACAATATAACGACTTTTTAAATTGTTAAGTACGTTTTAGAGAAAATTCTCAAACTGTAAAAAATCTCAGGATTTTTCAATGGAAATCAGGCCCTCTCTCCGGACTTTTGATTTTTTCATCTGGTAACCCTATCCGCACATGAATTCAAAATGTCATAGGCTGTGATGGAACTGGAATCCTCCAACATGAAAGGCAAAAGTCCAACCAACACGCCACAATCTTTTATTAATCCGAAATCATACAGCAACAAGGAAAATGTTTGCGTAGATACTTATACCTACAACTTCTGACACTCTAAAATTTTACGATAACAATCTAAGTTTCCCCAAAAACAAATCGTATTTTAATTCCCAAATCGAGAACTTTAGAAACTTGTGAGCTAACACGAGCATCAGTTTCATACTATGTATTCCCGAAACTAAGTACAATATTGTGCCTGAAATGGAGTTGCCTAACTCCATTCTACGTGGACAAACGTGACGTAATCATTGTAAGGCTGTGTTGACACGATCAGTAGGTATCCGAGTGCGTTGTCATTGTGTAGTGTATACTGGGGCTAACAACATTTGGTGAAACATATTATATTTAATCTATACTAATATTATAAAGCTGAAGAGTTTGTTTGTTTGAACGCGCTAATTGTTGGAATTGAAAAAATATGTTTGTGTTGGATAGTATATTTATCGAGGAAGGTTATCGGCTATATAACATTACGCTAGGATCAATAGGAGAGGAGCATAAATGAAAAATGTTGCAAAAACGGGAAAAATGTCCACACGTGCGAAGCCGGGTCGGGTCGCTAGTAATAAATAACTACCTCGTTAGTCTAGTGGTGGCAAGCGCGACTGCTGATTGTGAGGTCCTGGGTACGATCCCCAGGTCGGGCAGTGTTATTGGGTATTCCGTGTGGAATTCCTCAGTATCAGCCCGGAGTTTGGATTTGTAACCGGTTGATAGCAATAGGCTCGCCCCCTATTACATGGGACTTTAAACATAACAGCGAAATGAGGGTGTACATACACCTTTGTCCTACCCTTCGGGGAATAAAGGCGTGATGTTATGTTATGTAAACAACAAATGTTTTTTTTTTATATCTGTAAATAAATCTGTTACAGACACTTTTACAAGTCAACCTAATATTTTTTAAGACTAGATGACGCTGGCATTTCTTTTCTGACTAGCTCTGAGAAGAAAAGCCGAAACAAACTCAGAGATCAAGGTCTCTTTTAAAGTCCAAACATTGTGGTATAAAAACTATGCGAGTGTAACAATGTAGGGCAACGTCGGGAATGGCCTTTTGAGGAAAGTGCCATAGCAGGTTTGAGTTGACCTGTCCTAACTGACGGCACGCATGCATCAGCCATCGTGTAGCTCAAACCTTATTTCATTTCATTAATAGTACAACTGGGCACAGTTGGCAGTTTTCACGCAGTTGCTCTGGCTGCATTTTAACTATCTTCAAGCTGCATTTGGCAGTTGCATAGTTCGCAATTGCGACTGAAGGTGCAGTCCACTTGCAGTTCTGAATGTTCTGCCTAGCCCTTTCCCAACTATGTTGGGGTCAGCTTCCAGTCTAACCAGGTGCGGCTGAATGATGACCAAAATGTTAAAGGCAGTTATGTTTTTAACCGACTTCCAAAAAAGGAGGAGGTTATCATTTGTTACGTTACGACACCATCTATACTCTATACTATAATATTATAAAGAGGAAAGATTTGTATTTTTGTGTGTAACGAATAAACTTACAAACTACTGGCCCGATTTCAAAAATACTTTTGCCGTTTGAAAGCTACGTTATCACGGAGTAACATAGGCTACGGGCGGAGCCGTGAAGACACAGCTAGTCATTTATAAACCGATTTGCAAAATTCTTTTCTTTGTATGAAAGAGTATTCTTTCGAAGTGGTTCCATTTAAATTTGGTGAAGATCTGATGAAGAACTTCGGAGATAGACAATGGAACTCCTCAATGACAAACAATATGCATATTGTGATGATGTGATTATGTTAACAGCAGCGTCTTTAGTAGGTCCAACCATGTTTTAATTAAGGCCACTAAAATAAAAATAAAAAAAGACATTTTAACAAAAATAAAACTGACTTCAAAAAAAAAACGAAAAAAGAATCGAATAATTACCATATTATAAAATTAACAGTTTCAAAAGTCGGCGCCTTCAATTTGGTTCAGCATGGATTGGCACCGACTTCTGAAATTGTTAATTTTATAATATGGTAATTAAGTGTTTTTTTTTCGTTTTTTTGAAGTTGGTTTTATTTTTGTTAAAATGTTTTTTATCGATTCAAAATTCGCTCACATTAGCGATATGTTTACGATACTTTACATCAAATGTTCTTGCTAGAACTAGTAAACTTCATTGCAAGCAAAACTGCGTGTACTGTATAATACCTAGAGGTCAACTGTATTGGTGGCAAGTGCGACTGTTGGTCGTGAGGTCCTGGGTTCGATCCCCAGGTTGGGCAAAAGTGTTATTGGGTTTTTCTATGTGGAATTCCTCAGTAGCAGCCCGGAGTTTGGATTTGTGTTCGGTTGATGGCAATAGGCTCGCCCGCTATAACATGGAACTTAAACATAACGGCGAAATGCGGGAAATTATTCTTTTTTATTATAGTATAGGATCCCCGTATAGAACGACCTTCACCGAGTTGGTTAATGGATAAAAAGTATTTTATATCAAATTAAATATGTCAATAAATATATTGCAAATTGGTTGATTCAGTCCAGAATATGATGTTTATTTTTTAAACATTTTTGTGGTTTGGTTAATAGACAAATTCCATACCAATCGAAAGTATGAAGCCTATAGAATATGCAAACGTTGGATTGAGTATATTTTTCCCGTTACAACTCTTGGGTAGGCAGGTATAAACACAGCATTTAAATTAAAAATTAATTAATCATATTCATGACTAAAATTTTTAGTCAACCCATTTGCAATATATTTATTGACATATTCAAGTTGATATAAAATACTTTTCATCCATTAACCAGCTCGGTGAAGGTCGTTCTATATTGGGATCTTAGACTATTATAATATGTAATTACTAATTATGTGAAAGAGTGTACTTCACCTTTATGGTAGATTTTTGAGGAACTAATTATTTATTATTAAGATCTCATGTAAAATGTACCAAAAATCACACCAATTATTGAATTTGAGGGTGTTAATACACCTCTGCCTAACCCCTCGGGGAATACAGGCGTGATGTTATGCGTTATATTTACCGGAATGATGATTGCAAAAGTTGTAATATTTTGTTATAAGTAAATACGTAAGAGGTGCCGTTCTTTAGTTACCTACGATACCCAGGGGAAGGGATTGGGTGGCTTTAATGCAACCTACCTGTGTACCTGTACACATACAGGTACTATGTAACTAAAGCCCCATTGGCACGGTTTGGGGTGCTTTTTTTTTTCGGGTGGTTTATTGAGTAACCTGGTGTCACAGTTTATGCCGCTCATGGGCTTTTGACTTGGCTTCACATGCCGTCGAGAAATATCTCTGAGGCATGTCGGTTTCCTCACGATGTTTTCGTTCACCGTTTTTTAAGCAAGTGATAATTATACAATACACACATGAATCCGAAAAGTCAGAGGTGCGTGCCTTAGATTCGAACTCGAGACCTATGACTTAGCAGTCCGACGGTCACACCACTAGGCTATCACTAGGCTAATAGCCTAATAACGTCACATTCGGTGAATAATATTTCATTTCATATTCAGAACTGCAGGGGTACATGGCTAATTACTAACCTCACAGATCATACGATTTGCGAGGTTAAGCTGCGCTTGCCGCGGTCAGTCTGTGGATGGGTGACCGTTCGTTACACATCGAGGCCCATCCGTGCCTCGACAGTCGGTCCCGAGTGTCATACGAATACCTATGACAGTCGTTACGGGTAGTCAGAAGCCTAATAGTCTGACAACCGGTTTAACTTTAGGATATCGGCATTGCCCAGTAACTGGGTTGCGGAGGTCTGATGGCAGTCGCTCCGTGTAAAATACTGGTATTCAGCCGCATCTGGTTAGACTGGAAGTTGACCCCAACATAGTTGATAAAAGGCTAGGAGGAAGAGTACGTTCTTCGTACATTGGACATTTCTTCCCCAAATCTTTTTGAAACATGACTTAACTTAGAAAGATGAGAAACTTATCGGTAAGGTCGAAGGTTGTAAGGGTGGAGATCGTAGTTACTGATATTACACATTCTAACATATTGAAGTTACTTCTGAGAATAAAGTCACGCCTTTCCACTTATAAGATGAGTAGTGTAGTATACAGGGTGAACTCGAATTCGACGTATTCCCTTTAAGGCGTGATAGTGTGTCCTATATGCAATAAATTATCACCCCATGTAGGTACCCTAGCTGAAAGTCAGCAGATTTTGAGAAATTTCAATTTTTATAGTTTTTTGAAAAATACCCAGAGTACGTTATTCAATGTTATTTAACTTTGAAGTTCCATATTAACTTGTAGCTGATACTTTAACGAAACTTTTCTTATATTCAAATGTTCAGGAATACCAACCAGTTGAAAGTAATGATTAAATATTAATTAAATGTATTAGGATGTATAAGGTACACGTTAAACAATGATGATTATCTCATAAAACATTTTTTAAAAAAAATTTAAACCGACTTCAAAAAAGAATAAAATAATTACCATATAAAATTAACAGTTTCAGAAGTCGGTGCTGATCCACGCTGAACCAAATTGAAGGCACCGACTTCTGAAACTGTTAATTTTATATGGTAATTATTTTATTCTTTTTTGAAGTCGGTTTAAATTTTTTGTAACAAATGTTTTTATTTTTTTCATTTTAGTGGCCTTAATTAAAACTTGGTTGGACCTACTAAAAACGCTGCTCGTAACATAATCACAATATGCGTACTGTTCGTCATTGAGGAGTTCCATTGTCTATCTCTGAAGTTCTTCATCAGATCTTCACCAAATTTAAATGGGACCAACTTTGAAGTATATCCTATCCATGAAAAAAAGAATCATCAAAATCGGTTCACAATTGGCGAAAATATCGATGAACATACACAAAAAAAAAAAAACAAAAGATACCTCGTCCTTTTTGGAAGTCGGTTAAAAAGCCGGCCAAGAGTGTTGGACTCGCGCACTAAGGGTCCCGTACCACCATACATGTCTGTGTAATAACTGTTTTTATTATTTTTTATTTAACTATACAGTATGCACTACAATCATACCTAGTTTCACGCTTATATGTACTACCGATTTTAAGATATAGGAGGGGAAAAAAAGTTTTTTTTTTTTTAACTTTTCTTGTATCGGCCACCCCCTTTGGGTTTAGACTTTTTATTATTTTTAACATTTGCCACGACAGAGGCTATAGTAATACATATTCCGTGAAAATTTCAATTGACTACATCTTCTTCCTGCCCTTATCCCACACTAGGTGGGGTCGGCACAACATGTATTTCATAAATCCATGTTGTTAGAGGTTTTGGCTTATTGTGTTATGACCGGCCGCCTGCCTGACATCAACCCTTCAATTTACTACCTATTACAGTTAAAAAGATACAGCCCTGTGACAGACGGACAGGCGGCGTAGACTTAGTAATAGGGTCCGGACATAAACGGGACCCTAAATTGGTACTGTTGCACTAAAAGGTAACGTACAAAGTCAAATTGGGTTTGTTTAAAGTCTTTGGAAAAGTAGAGCCGATTACAGTGACGGCAGAACAAACAGGACACCACCTGTAAACATGAAGTGACTACAGAGAAACGTAGTCGGAACACTGGAACGATTTGCAAAATAACTGGTATATTTTTTATTTTTTCAATGGAGTTTTTACTACAATTTAAAACGTAAATGTCGAACCTAATATTTATGTAAGGAGCTCTACATTATATTAATCCCATAATAACAAAAATAAAAACCGACTTCAAAAAAACAAAAAAAGAATAAAATAATTACCATATTATTATAAAATTAACAGTTTCAGAAGTCGATGCTAATCCACGCTGAACCATATTGAAGACACCGACTTCTGAAACTGTTAATTTTATAATATGGTAATTATTTGATTCTTTTTTTCGTTTTTTTGAAGTCGGTTTTATTTCTGTTAAAATGTTTTATATCTTTTTCATTTTAGTGGCATTAATTAAAACATGGTTAGACCTACTAAAG
Organism: Amphipyra berbera; assembly: GCA_910594945.2. Lineage (NCBI taxonomy): Eukaryota > Metazoa > Arthropoda > Insecta > Lepidoptera > Noctuidae > Amphipyra > Amphipyra berbera. The sequence goes on from OU343142.1 coordinate 14,995,353, forward strand.
ACGCTGCTCGTAACATCATCACAATATACGTACTATTCGTCATTGAGGGGTTCCATTGTCTATCTCCTAAGTTCTTCATCAGATCTTCACCAAATTTAAATGAGACCACTTCGAAAGAATACTCTATCATACAAAAAAAGAATTATCCAAATCGGTTTATAAATGAAGGTGTTGTGGGGTAACAAACATTTTTAAAAAATGCAGCCGAATTATAACCTCCTCCATTTTTTGGAAGTCGGTTAAACAACCATCGCTTAGTCTTCGTCTTTTCGTGTGGTTATTGACTAACCTGGTGTCAGAGTTTATGCCGCCCATGGGCCTCTGACTTGGCTTCACATGCCGTCGAGAAATATCTCTCAGGCATGTTGGTTTCCTCACGATGTTTTCCTTCACCGTTTTTAAGCAAGTGATAATTATACAATACGCACATGAATCCGAAAAGTCAGAGGTTCATGCCTTGGGTTCGAACTCGAGACCTATGACTTGGCAGTCCGACAGTCACACGACTAGGCTATCACTGCTGTTATCGCTTAGTACAAATCAATTAATGAATCGGCTAGTCTAACGACGCAATTTCTATGATCTGAAATTACCACGGACAGGGAATTACTAGTAGCCCTCATTACAATTTCTGTTCACAATCCCATTAAATTGTAATTAAACCGTAGCCAAAATTTCCTAATTAAAACAACACAAAATCCACAAATAAATAAACTACAATTGACTTTAACCCTTTGTTGGGCCTATTAAATCGTAATTAAACGAAAGCGTGCTTACAATATCAATGTTATATGAAGTGTTGGAGCTAGGGTTGCCAGTTGCCACCCGTACTATAATATACTGGGTGTAAAAATACCCTTAACGAAGCCGAAGTCTACGCATACTGTACATAAAACTAAGTAACATACAGCAAAAATAGTTGCTGGGAAACGACTTTTATTTTTTGGAGTTAATAAAACAGCTTTTTATTGTAGTGCGCAACGAAAGCGCGCGCGCAGCAGACTGTGCCTACATTTCGATAATGTTGATAATGTTTGTATAGAATAATGTTTAGTAATAACATTTAAACTTAGTTTTCGTGAAAAACGTTCAAAAATATAGTGACTTTGACCTTTAATATCACTGTAACCAGTCGATTCCCAGGTATGGCCCAATACCAAAAAATCTTCGTAATGATGGGAAGAATACGTGGCTCTCGGCTTCGTTAAAGGTATTTTTACACCCTATATACTATCAAACTATATTTTAGTCAATTTTACTTTATATTATACAAAAACGGGGAATTTAGAACGAAACGCATTCGCGGCAAATACATAATGATAAAAAATAAAGTGTTTTCCAAAAGTATACATATTTTTGTATTTTTATTGGGAAAAATAGTATATTTGTTAAAAAAAAAGGTGGCAACCCTAGTTGGAGCTATCATTGCTACGTTGCGAGAGAGGGATGGAGCTATACAGGATGAATAGCGCCATCCAACTCTCGCAACGGAATAATGATAGCTCTACGACCAGATTTGCAAACACCACGATTGTGACGGAAGGTAAAATTCAGACTCGCGACCACTCGTTTACGGGTGCAAGACACCTTGGCTGCAGTTTTATTCACCATTATGTAAACAGTAAGAGCCGACACACATCCAAGCGATGCGACCCGATGCGACATCGCAACGTATTACGTATTTAAAGCTTTGCCCCGCACTACGATTTCTCCTGTATCGTTGTTGCGTTTACAGACACAAATCTTCACATGTACAAACACCCAGACCCGGAACAACTATCTGCAGGCCATACGAATATTTGTTCCGTGCAGGAATCGAACCCTCGACCCGTAGCGTAGATGCCAATCGCTCAGCCACTGCACCAAACGTGTCGTCAAATTCTATTTATTAACTGACTTCCAAAAAAGGAGGAGGTTCTCAATTCGACTATGTTTTTTTTTGTGTTTGTTCCGCGATATCTTTGCTAATTGTGAACCGATTTTAATGATTATTTTTTGTTTTAAAGAGTATTTTTTCGAAGTGGTCCCATTTAAATTTGGTGAAAGTCTGATGAAGAACTTCGGAGATAGACAATTTGAAGTCGGTTTTATTTTTGTTAAAAAGTTTTATTCTATTTTATTCAATTCTAAAGTCATTTATGGCGGTTCCCTCTACTTGACGCAAATTGGAGCGACACGCCACGCTACCATATGGACGCTGCCGCTAAGCATCATTGCTGTGTTCCGGCTTGAAGGGTTATAGGCGCCGGTGAAAATACAGGCACATGAGACTTTTTCAACAGAGACTTTTCGTTTGAACTATTTTAGCATCGCACTGAATTGTATGGAGTCGCACACAGCTGTCGCATAGTCGCACGTCTCTGTAGTACGTACGCGGTTGTTGTCGCTCCGACTTGCGTCACAAAAGGAACCTACTGTCCAAATTTCCTATTCCAGCTTCAGTGGTTTAGGCTCTGCGTTGATGAATCAGTCAATCAGTCAGGACAAGTAATTATATATTGTGACGGGTGGTGGCGGATTGGTGGGGAACCGGGCCTATAAAGGGTCGGGAATGCTGCAGATCGGTCCTCTCGCGCCGCTGCAGTTGCCAATTTAAGTGCTACACCTGCTCAAGAAGACCCTGGACTCCTCGCATTGCTACGAACTACGCCCTGTTGATCTATTTATAATTCTTATTAAAATATATATAGTGTACGGTTACAAGTGTTATTCTTTATCCTCCCGTAAGTACACGCCTGCTTTTTATGTGCACATGCTAGTTGAGGGTTGACTCCTAAAGCGACCCTAAAGTGTTACAACTTCATTCACCACCTGTAAACACCTATTGGCATAACATTGTTCATTGATTCTTTCTTTCTAAACGTAGGTCGACTATTTTTTGCGTTGCGATTCCGCATCGCTCTGATGTGTGTCAGCCCTTATGTGCATCTTAAATATGGCCCTTCCAGTAATGGCTACAATAAATACAAACATACATAAACTCACGCCATTTTTCCCATGAAGGTAGGCAGAAACTATAGAACGCCAAAATAAATAGTCATCTATAGTATTTGCCAAAATAATATGGCAGATGCCTTGGTGATCGCCGTATGTTTTACAAGCGTATGGAAGGACATTTTCCCTGACACACTCCCTACCCTGGTTGCTTTTTGTGATACCCAATGATTGAGTGGGATGGTCGATTATTTTCTATAGTTATACTATACTGGCCTGCAAAAATAAGTATCACACTTTTAAAATTGCAATAACTTTTTAAGTACACAAGATATATTTTCGAAACAAAAAGGACTCAAAAAAGAGTTTAACTTTGTTACTATAGTTTCAAAGAAAGCTGATAAAAATTGCTATAAAACGTTTTTTATTTTAAATCTCTAACTTCTATAGTTTAGAAAAAAATTAAATTTTAAAAGTGTGATACTAATTTTTGCAGGCCAGTGTATTTAATTGTTGCATTGACATTTTATAAAATGTATTTTTCGCTTTTTTACATTGATATAATTTGTGAATTATTTTATCGGTGAGTGCGGTATGAGTCAATTAAAGGAGAAAAATTGAATGAGTGGGTCGTGGAACTGCAAGTATACTCCACCAAGAAGAACACAGCCTGCTTAGTTGTCGGCAATAAGATTGACAAGCATATCATTTTGGGACCCAGTGCATAATATCAGCAAACACATTGGGTCACCCGCTCGACGCCGCAACGAGTATTCCCAAGGAGGGTTGACGTCAGGCAGGCGGCCGGTCATAAAACAATAAGCCAAAACCTCTAACAACATGGATTTATGAAATACATGTTGTGCCGACCCCACCTAGTGTTGGATAAGGGCAGGAAGAAGAAGAAGAAGAATACTATTTAATTGTTGCGTAATAAACCCGACATTATTCATTCATTTAAACTATTCATAACATTTAATTATAATATTTAATTATCATGTACATACATATTTCAATTTAACCGCGCATTTTACTGTTATCCATGTTTATTCAAACGCAGTAACTGCGTTGGTATTCATGTGGGCTGCTTCTTTGATTGGTTAAACACTATTATAAATATGTATGTATGTATATTTTGTTGTATATGGTCGACATTTATTTAACCAACAATGTTATTGGGTCAGGATGTAAGAGGAAATTTTTATTATAAAATTCTGAGGTTGGCACACTGATTGGGAAAAAGAGTAAAAAAAAACTGTTGGTGTGCATAAGTTTAAGTTATGCAAACATTATTCATTAAATATTACAATTGAAAGCGTCGACATGCTCTATAATAAAGACTAGTTGTGTCCTCACGGCTCCGCCCGTAGCCTATGTTACTCAGTGATAATGTATCTTTCTAACGGCAAAAGATTTTTTGAAATCGGTCCAGTAGTTTTTTCGTTTATTCGTTACATACAAAAATACAAATCTTTCCTCTTTAAAATATTAGTATAGATAACTGGTAAGATATTTATTATTTGTGTGTGTGTGCTACGTGCGCGCGGGTGTGTGCTTGTGTGTATGTTAGCGGGCGAGTGCGCGCGCGGGCTTTTGTGTGCGAGTGTGGGTGCGTGTGTATTTGTGTGTGTGCACACGTGCATGTGTGTGTGTTCGACTAACGTGTGTGTGTGTGGTGACAATCTAAAGCTTGATGACGAATTAAAAACCTCTGCGAAGTGTATGGGATTAATATCTAATTGACATTATAACAAAACTAATACAGTTTCTATTCTTATCAATTACTAGCTGTATCCTCACGGCTCCGCCCGTAGCCTATGTTACTCAGTGATAACGTATCTTTCTAACGGCAGTTTTTGAAATCGGTCCAGTAGTTTTTAAGTTTATTCGTGACATACAAAAATACAAAAATCCAAAAATACAAACATACAAATCTTTCCTCTTTATAATATTAGTATAGATAGTATAGATTAATTATTATCACATCGTCTTAAGTTCTGAAAATAGCCTCATTTATCGTTAAACCAATAAACTGTTAATTATAAACACAAACACATCTCTAATTAATCGATTAATCTGTGTTTACCGCCAGACCTAAGTTGACGTAAGCCAGATCAAATCAGTTTAAGCTTGACCGCGGTCACTCGGACCGCGACGAGAATTTACGTCCGAACTACGAATGTGGCGGCCGCAGGGTTGAAATACTCTCATGAATATTTTGAATAACGACAGCAGTTTGGGGTTATCGTTTATTCCCTTGTATACGTTGATAATACGGTCTTTTTACATGTTTTTATCGGCGTTTCATTTTGTTATATTTCGAAGAATTGTAAAATGTTCTATTATCTTGAATGACGACAATTTCGGGTTTTCTTGAATACAAAAGATATTTTTGTCTAAATGTGAAACACCACAAACAACTTTGTTTATGATATTGTTGAAAAAAACGCGAAAATAATATGTTTCTCAATTAACAAAGGTTAATAAAATTTGACTGCCTTGTTGGTCTAGTGGTAGCAAGCGCGACTGCTGAGCATGGGGTCCTGGGTTCGATCCCCAGGTCAGGCAAAGTGTTATTGTGTTTTTCCACTAGGAATTTCTCAGTAGCAGCCTGGAGTCTGGATTTGTGCCCGGTTAATGGCAATAGGCTCGCCCCCTATTACATGGGACTTAAACATAGCTGGCGAAACGAGGGTGTTTTAAAACACCTCTGCCGAACCCTTCGGGGAATGTAAGGCGTGATGGCGTAGTGTAATAAATTAATGGCCAATACTTACATAATATACATAATTAGCCCATTACTGTCCCACTGCTGGGCACGGGCCTCGTCTCAGAATGAGAAGGGTTTAGACCTTTGTCCAACACGCTGGCATGGCGCGGGTTGGCGGACTACACACACCATCGAGAGCTTTATGGAGCCCGCTCAGGTGTGCAGGTTTCCTTCAACGTAACGCAAGTGATAATCAAATGAGAAACAAGCACAATGTATTATTAATTAAGACAATCTCCTTTTCGTGTGGTTAGTGACTAACCTGGTGTCAGAATTTACGCCGTCCATGGGCCTCTGACTTGGCTTCACATGCCGTCTAGAAATATCTCTCAGGCATGCCGGTTTCCTCACGATGTTTTCCTTCACCGTGTTTAAGCAAGTGATAGTTATACAATACGCACATGAATCCGAAAAGTCAGAGGTGCGTGCCTTGGGTTCGAACTTGAGACCTATGACTTGGTAGTCCGACGGTCACACCACTAGGCTATCACTGCTGTTAATTAAGACAGTACGTAACAACATACCCATATAATACATAACGTCACGCCTGTACTCCCCGCAGGGTCGGGTAGAGGTGTATAGTAATACCCTGATTTCGCCTTTATGTGTAAGGCCCATGTAATAGAGGGCGAGCCTATTGCCATTAACCGGGCAAAAATCCAAACTCCGAGCTGCTACTGAGGAACTCCACGCGGAAAAACCCAATAACACTGCCCGACCTGGGGATCGAACCCAGGGCCTCACGATCAGCAGTAGCGGTTACCACCACTAGACCAACGAGCAACGAACATAGCCATAACTGAAAAATACAAGGTTAGTCGCAAAGGAGGTACTAAGCGGCCGCCCACCTAAAGTATCACTGATGACTATTTTAAAGCAAGTGTTACAATTTCAAAATTCGATAATTTTTATTTGCATGCAAAAAGATTTTTATTTTAGTTTAAAAAAAAAACATACCTGCTTTAGTTATGAATTCAGAAAATTAATTTTCTAATCCGTGACCCCAAATATGACCTAAATTATAAACACAGCTGACCATAGCTATGGACAGATAGATTTTAGCATACTTAATTATTTTTTACGAAATCTTTGAAAAGCTATTTCTCTTAAACTATCGAGTTTTGGGGAAAGTTGTAGAACAAAAGGTATCCCTTATTATGGGTACTTTAACACCCTTTCGGCTTAGTACCCCCTTTCCGACTAACCTTGTATAGACTTCACATTTTTATTTCATTATATTTTCACAAAAGTATAGTATAGTAAAAGTAGGTATGGTATAGTGCGGGGAGTAATTTGCAGGTGCCGTTGTATGCTCTGCGAACCACACAATGGACACCTTGCATTATGCATGAACATTCAAAATACTTTTTCGCATTTGTTACAATACTATACGATCGAATTTCGTCAAAAAAACGCGCAAATGACGTACGTGTTCATAGTATTTGCATTACAATGTTATTTTTCAATGAAGACTATCATGTTATTACAGCTAGTTCACACAGAAACTGTTTACAGGACCCGTTTTACTGGATCCGTTTTAATTTTGGTGATGGTGCCTATAGCTGTTGGACGACACATTTGGTACAGTGGCTGAGCGATTGGCTTCTGCGCTACTGGTCGTGGGTTCGATTCCCACACGGAACAAATATTTGTATGGCCTACAGATAGTTGTTCCGGGTCTGGATGTTTGTGCGTGTGAAAATTTATGTCTGTAAACGCACCCACGATACAGGAGAAATCCTAGTGTGGGGCAGCGTTTTTATTAAAAAAAAAAGTTGTATGAGCGAGTTCACATATACGACAGTATTCCGAATCCAGTAAAAAATACTGGTCCGACATTTTTATACTCCGTTTTGTCATCAAAAACTGGATGCCGGAACAGTATAAAAAACGGATCCGTACATGAAGATGTATGGAGAAGTATGGGTGCCTTCACACACGATCCGTTATTTTTAACCGACTTCAAAAAGGAGGAGGTTCTATATTCGATAAGTTTTTTTTTATGTATGTACACCGATTACGTTGAGATTTATGATCCGATTTACGTGATTCTTCTTTAGTTTGATACGGAATAGTTGCCATTTGGTCCCATAAAAATTTAAAATAGTTTGGCCCAGTAGTTTTCATTTTATGAACATTTTTTTTTTATGAACATTTTAGTTTACTTGGATGATGTAATTATTCTACCTGACGTAATCTAGAAAAATCCTACTGTAGTTTGCAGAACAACCTATTACAGACACTAAAAAGTCAAAAAAATAAAAAAAACTATGTTTAAAAAAACCGACTTCAAAAACTAAAAAGTATAAAATAACAATATAAAATTAACAGTTTCAGAAGTCGGTGCCTTCAATTTGGTTCAGTGTGGATTAGCACCGACTTCTGAAACTGTTAATTTTATATTGTTATTTTATACTTTTTAGTTTTTGAAGACGGTTTTTTTAAACGTAGTTTTGTTTATTATCGTATCCTGCCTACCAGATGCGAAGGGCGCGCGGGGTTGTGGCGCAGCTTCCATTTGTTTAACTGATCCGTCGGTACAGATATGAACAACACATCCAGTACCGACGGATCTCTTAAAAATGGTCCTACTAAAACGGATCCGCTGTGTGTACAGACTCTTACTCAGGGTCTATTACTAAACTCATCATCATCATCACAATATCCCACTGTTGGGTATACGCCTCACTTGGAACTATGCTATTCATCTCGGTCCTGTGCCAATCACATCCAGGTTCAACTCGCGATTTTTACAATATCGTCGGCCCATCTTTTCAACCAACGGCTCGCTTGCCTCATCGTTCTGCCTACCCTTTTCCCAACTATGTTAGGGTCAGCTTCCAGTCTAAACAGATGCGGCTGAATACCAGTATTTTCCACGAAGCGACTGCCATCAGACCTCCGCAACCCAATTACTGGAAAATGCCGATATCCTAAAGATAGACCAGTTGCCAGACTTTCGGGCTTCTGATTACCCGTAACGACTGTCATAGGTATTCGTATGACACCTGGGACCGATAGTTGAGCATGCTCTCCGAGGCACTGAGGGGTCTAAATGTGTAACGAATGGTCACCCACCCATCACCATGGTCGTCACCATCTCCCTGCCCTTATCCCACACTAGGTGGGGTCGGCACAACACGTATTCCTCTTCCATTCTCCTCTATCAGCCGTCATCTGACGTCGCAACGGACTGACCACGACAAGCGTTGCTTAACCTCGCAAATTATATGATCCGCGCGGTCGTTGATAAACCACGAGCTTCTCTAATCAACAAATTGATTATACACTCGGTAATCATTATAACATACAAAATAATAGATGACTTGATGTTTCAACTGTTAAGAGTACTGATAAACAATGAGATTAAACAACAATAACGTGTTGATTTAAGCGAGGTGTTTGCTATGTGACGTAAGCAATTTTATAACTAGAATTAGTGGCCTGGTTGCCTCGTTGGTTTAGCGGTACCTGGGTTGCGGAGGTCTGATGGCAATCGCTCCGTGTAACTAGTATTCAGCCATATCTGGTTAGACTGGAAACTGACCCCAACATAGTTGGGAAAAGGCTAGGCAGAACATCCAATGTATTACAGAATTCGTATTAGTATATAAATGTCTGAACAGTCCACCATTATCATGGAGCTGACTCAAGTAATATCAACTAAGATTCTAATGACGCAATATTACTCAAGTAATTAAAACTTTATAAGTTGTCGGCCATTGTGCGTGATGTTTACAAATAATTCCCCGGGATAATTGTTAGCTGTTAAAACTTAGGTCAACTTAGGTCGCCAATGCCTACCTATTGTGTTTTCAGACCTCAAATAGCATAGAAGGCTCGTTAATCCGATTTCTGAGACAGTCTTGGTGTCAAATCACGATTATAACAGAAACCTTAGGTCAGAGTTAGACAAAGTTATTTTAAGTACTTCTTCTTCTTTTCGTGTGGTTAGTGACTAACCTGGTGTCAGAGTTTATGCCGCCCATGGGCCTCTGACTTGGCTTCACATGCCGTCGAAAAATATCTCTCAGGCACGCCGGTTTCCTCACGATGTTTTCCTTCACCGTTTTTAAGCAAGTGATAATTATACAATGCGCACATGAATTCGAAAAGTCAGAGGTGCGTGCCTTGAGTTCGAACTCGAGACCTATGACTTGGCAGTCCGACGTCAGTTTTAAGTACTAGGTAAACTGGATGAATCAAGGGAGCCCATTCCAAAATGTAAAACGTCATTGGAATTTCATAGATTTGACAACATATTCATTTACATAACATCACCCCAGTATTCCCTCAAGGGTTGGGCAGAGGTGCATAACACCCTCATTTCGCAGTTATGTTTAAGTCCCATATAATAGGGGGCGAGCCTATTGCCATCAATCGGACACAAATCTGAACTTCGGACTGCTACTGAGGAATTCCACATGGAATCTCAATAACTTTGCCCGACCTGGGGATCGAACCCAGGACCTCACGATCGCTTGCTCCGCAACCCAGTTACTAGGCAATGCCGATATCTTAAGGTTAGACGAGTTGTCAGACTTTCGGGCTTCTGACTTCCTGTAACAACTGTCATAGGTATTCGTATGACACCCGGGACCGACTGTTTAACGTGCGCTCTGAGGCACGGATGGGTCTCGATGTGTAACGACCGGTCATCTATCCACGGACTGACCTAACCTCGCAAATCGTATGCACATACAAGGCCCTGTAAAAATATACGTACTACCGAAAATATTCGCTATGAATAACATATAGCCTGTATTCCCCGAAGGGTTGGGCAGAGGTGTATAACACCCTCATTTCACAGTTATGTTTAAATCCCATGTAATAGGGGGCGAGCCTATTGCCATCAATCGGGCACAAATGACCTTAACTTGGTCTCTTGTTTTTTTTCCTGGATATGTTACTTAAGTAGTCAAATAAATACATAACATTGAAAAAAAAAACTCCGGGCTGCTACTGAAGAATTCCACACGGAAAAATCCAATAACACTTTACCCGACCTGGGGATCGAACATAGCACCTCACGATCAGCAGTCACGTTTGCCACCACTAGACTAACGACGAGGCAAGCTAGAAATCTGTCACTACTGACGCAGAGGTCAGTTCTGTCGGTTCAATCTTAATCACATCGAGACGGACCGTCAGACACATGTCTGCATCAGCTGGCGGTACACGAATTAATCTGGCAGTTGAATTGAGGGTAGTCTGCGAGTCGAACGACATTCATTTAGTTCTATATAATATAGGAAAAGTTTTTAGTGGCGTGTCTGGTCGCTAATAGACAGATGAGTGGAACCACTTTTTCCTAAAACTGTTGGGATTGCAGTTAAATTGTGCATCGTCGAGTGCTTAGAAGAGCCGATTTTTTCTTATCGCTATGCTTCTTTTTTTCGTGTGGTTAGTGACTAACCTAGTGTCAGAGTTAATGCCGCCCATGGGCCTCTAACTTGGCTTCACATGCCACCCGAATCAGGCCAGCGTGGTGGACTAAGGCCTAAACTCTTTTCATTCTAAGAAGAGGTTCATGCCCAGCAGTGGGACATTAATGGGCTTATTAGGTAAATTAAGTATTTTTTCAGAAAATCGGCATAAATTATTCGAAATAAAATTATGTAAATTGGCATCTTAAAACTCCAATATCTCGGTACTCGCTTATTTTCAACCTACAGTCAATGAGGATTAATTTCTTGCCAATCATCTTTTATATACCTAACCCCTTTCAAAGAATAGATCGAATTTCCAGTCACCCTGTATATCCTGTTTGGTAATAAAAAATGCTACCTGCTTTATTAGTAGTGATAGCCTAGTGGTATGACCGTCGGAATGCCAAGTCATAGGTCTCGAGTTCGAACCCATGCACGCGCCTCTGTCTTTTCGGATTCATGCGTGTATTGTATAACTATCACTTGCTTAAAAACGGTGAAGGAAAACATCGTGAGGAAACCGGTATGCCTGAGAGATATTTCGCGACGGCATGTGAAGTCAAGTCAGAGGCCCACAAGAAAAGAAGAAAACCTACCATTGGTTAGCGAAACGATTCGTTTTTGGCCATAGAAACCGGGCGATAGCCACCTTTCACAACACTCACGGTTTGGGAAGGAAATCTATACTAATATTATAAAGCTGAAGAGTTTGTTTGTTTGTTTGAACGCGCTAATCTCAGGAACTACTGGTTGGAATTGAAAAAATATTTTTGTGTTGTATAGTCCATTTATCGAGGAAGGTTATAGGCTATATAACATCACGCTACGACTAATAGGAGCGGAGCATAAATGAAAAATGTTGCAAAAACGGGATAAATTTCCACACGTGCGAAGCCGGGACGGACCTCAGTTATTTATACCCCGTAATTCCAAAACTTTCAACCAAGAGATTCTGTAACGGATAAGTATCGCATCTACAAACTCTATTTGCAGCGGCTGCCGCCACGAAGTCCTAGCGGTGACTTATACTAAATTAAGGGATAAGAGGGTGCTACGTGCTTCAAAAACAGCAGTTTAACAAAGATTTCCATACAAAATGACCTCTAAAGGAAACTTTGCGGTCATCACATTAAATTATTAAGATTATTACGATAATTCTCGTGTATTTTCTTCTCAATTTTCATATTATTATCACTGGACTTTTGGAGTCTTCGCATGGCGCATTAAAATTCGTAAAGGCTGTCACTATATAATATTTTATTTGCAAGTATCCGTGCATAAAACTCATAGTTTTTAACCGACTTCCAAAAAAGGAGGAGGTTCTCAATTCTACTGTATGTTTTTTTTTATGTTTGTTCCGTGATATCTTTGCTAACTTTTTTTTGTTTTTTTTTTAAACGTTGCCCCACTCTAGGATTTCTCCTGTGTCGTGGGTGCGTTTACAAACACAAATCTTCACACGCACAAACATCCAGACCCGGAACAACTATCTGTAGGCCATACAAATATTTGTTCCGTGCGGGAATCGAACCCACGATCCGTAGCGCAGAAGCCGATCGCTCAGCCACTGCACCAAACGTGTCGTCAATTGTGAACCGATTTTAATGATTATTTTTTGTTTGAAAGAATATTCTTTCGAAATGGTCCCATTTAAATTTGGTGAAGATCTGATGAAGAACTTCGGAGATAGACAATTTGAAGTCGGTTTTACTTTTGTTAAAATGTTATTGAAGTTTAGGATAATAATTGGAACAGGTGGCGTATGACATGTTAAAATTTTGACAACACGTTTGATATATTGGCTGTGCGATTGGCTTCTGCGCTACGGGTCGTGGGTTTGATTCCATCACAGATCAAATATTCTTTCAAGTACCTAATTAATAAAACAGTTAGTAGAAAAAGTTAACAGTTAAAGTACTAAAGTGGTAGTTAGTTTTAAACTTTTGGATTCAGTTTGTTTTTTTAATTCAGCCTTTGATATAAGATAACTTTCAATCTTTGGTTCAATTCTGTCCCAAGATTTTAATCAAACACACAAACAAACAAACAAATATACGAAATGAAGCTAATAAAAACCGTTATAAAAACAGTTTAATAACCATTTTTATTTCAGTAACAATAACGTCCCATTATACTATCGTTACAAACACAGATATAATTCGTCAAAGACATATTATGCCATCATCGCAGCTTCATCTCAGCATTCCCCAAGTGTATTGTAATCAGCTTCCAGATTAACCATGTAAACCTACCTAGAATCAAAGCGATCTCTAATTGACCTCGCAAACCGAATAACGAGGATACCTGTTTACTCATTAAATGCTATATTTGTTTGAATACCGTATAATCGCTAGCACATAACTTGCCAAGAGAAGAGAAGAGAATTCCTATTCTTTCTTTCTTCTAAATAGACATGCTTAAAAATAATTATGGCAAGTATTTGTAGGTTTCGGTTGAGGAGAGAGATCTAAGGTGTATGGAATCCGAGAGTTGTGCTCCCACGGATTCCATAATCCCTCCTCGCCTTACATGCATGACTGCACATTTGTCCACACCAAGTTCCATCCTGATGGAATTACTCAAAGTTACAGTTACTTACAGTAACATCACCAGTTGCAAATTGTTGGGGGCAAACAGTCTCAAATCGTGAGATATTACCTGACCACCTCTTCTCAACCGATAGCCTAACCCTGAACCCTCCAACAATGTGCGCAGAGGGTTCAAGGCTAAACAAAATCACCAATGACATAGTGGTAATAGTTCGATCAGAGCGTCTCACAATGAGTGTTGATATCACTGTCCCACATGACGAGAACCTTGTGAAAGCCGAGAAGCCTTGGCACACGAGGTTGTCGAAATGTGGGAGGTTGACTCAGCAGTTGTTGTGCCGATAGTCGTTATGGCCAATGGCTTAATAGGCAAGAGCCTCGACCAACACTCGTTGGGCGGGTGGGTCAAGGGCCTGATACAGAAAGCAGTACTTCTGGACACGGCACGTATGTCAGGTCATTTCTCTCTCTGAGGCCCTGACCACCGGTAGCTTGGACCCTGTACCCGATGACGGTGGGCTACTATTTTTTATATTTTTAAATGTTTTTTATAGAAATATTTAAAAATGTTATTTATATGTGTATTTAGTGAATAAAGGAAATATAATATTATGGCAATAACCATAGAGTAATGACAAGCAATAAAAGTGACCATTTTTGTTGCACTAAGTGAACATGCGCAAACTTACTCCCACTACGCCAAAACCTTGCCAAGTTATGTGCCGGTGTCTATATAAAAATCGAGATTAGTAGAATTTCTTGGACTGTATTTTTTTACTTTTTTTATTTGTTCATGTATGACGTTTATTGGTATTCTTTTATTCATATACCGGTAACGATACTCAGAGAATCTGTTGTCAGATATTTGGCACACTGTTTTTGACCTATTGTCAGACTGAGACTCATTGACGACTAAGATTGGACTTTATTTATGGCCAGTTCCTATAATTTACGGAGCGTTATTGGTTAGAATTGAGACGCTTGTATATTTACCAATAATTATACAAAGACCTCATAGCTTTGCATAGTAGACCCTCCCATATGGAAGTAGCTATCACAGGTAAAATAAGCTTACGAGTCTATTTATATACCTAGTTTGGCAATAAAAATTGCTACTATTGGTAAGCAAAACGATTCGTTTTGTTTATAGGACATAAAACGAGTTATTAAGAGGAAATGCGGTCGGCATTTAGTCCATACAAACGTATCCTCAGTTTCCTCCTTGGATAATGTCACTAGAGATAATATTTTTTACCATATGGTATATATCTACCACCACTATGTCCTTATGTTTTGTTTTTGTCAATAAATTCATTATTAAAAGAACTAGAAACGTTTAAACTTTACAAAAATCGACCGGTTTTACCACCATTTTCAAACATGTGGCAAACAAATTTGACGAATATAAAAAATAAAAGAAAAACATACAGACATAACCAAAGTCTTTTTTAAATTATTACAAAAATAATTATTAAAATCGGTCCAGAGTTGAAGAAGGAAACAGGGAAATACGAAAGTACGATTTCGCTAATACTGCACAGAAGAAATCAGTCCGAAATGCAGGTGTCTCTTACGCGCTCAATTGGGAAGGTGGGAGGGGGGGGGGGGGGCTCAAATAGATCCAAAAACCTCTTCAAATGATAATCAATTATTACTTGTTGTTTTGTAAATCAATGTTATTAAACTAAAAGTATTTTTTGCTCTATCATAAATAACAAAAACAAACTCTTGTTCAGACAATTATTTAGTTACGCTTGCTCCGTCTCTGCAGCACTTAACCCTTCACTTACCACAGGTACAAGTATCATTTTAAAACGCAAACTTTCAAAGCAGGGGTTACGAAGTTGAACGAAAAACACAAAAGATTCCTAATCGGCGAGGAGTTCCGACGGCTACTTTGAACGTTATGATACTTTGTGCCATTTTGTTCCAATTTGTGAGCAAGATTACTTCCAGTAACGGTTCCCTTGATTGGGGATAAAAATTAATTGTTTGGATTAAGCGGATCATTGAATGTCGGTTACAGAGGGTTTTTACGTTGTAAAACTAAGTTTAAGGGCGATGCCTCATTAGTGCGTTGCGTTGCGTCATCGCAACGGATCAACGCATTGTATGCCACACCTGCGTTGCGACGACGCACGACGTCGCAGTGCAAGAGGACGACGCAGGCACCTCTAGCAGTGGAACACTGTCCGTCGTTGCTCCGGAGCTCCGACAGCGCAGCGCATCACCCTCCCTCCGCGTCGTCTCTCGTCCGCCGATCCGTTGAAACGTCTCGTGCAATGACGCAACGCTTGAATGTGGCATTTCATTTAAAATATATGGAAAACGACGCAGCGTTGACGCTGCGACGACGCAACGCAACGCACTAATGAGGCAGAGCTCTAAATTGTGCGTGTTTTAAGATCCGGCAACATGCAGCAAAAGTTTTGTTTAAAGCATAATGAGCCCATCACTGTCCTTGGGTACGGGCTTCTTCTTAGAATGAGAACGGTTAAGCCCTTAATCCTCCACGCTGACCTGGTGCGGGTTGGCGGACTACACACTCGCGAACTTTATGTAGCCCTCTCAGGTGTGCAGGTTTCCTCACGATATTTTCCTTCGCCGTTAACGCAAGTCAAAAATTCTTCACACATGAATTCAAAAACTACACTGCATGGAAGGTAAGGGTTCAACCCCTGGCTATCACAATACAAATAAAAAAAAAAAAAAAAAGAAAACTAAACATAGGTTTGAAAAAATCAGACGTCCTATAAGATGTGACCTATGCTGACCTCTGTGCTTTGTATTTTAATTGACTTGTCCAATCACACGAGCGCAGTCAGTTCTCATTTGATGACGTCACAGCTAATTTGATGTGGGTTGCCCTATGGGGAATTTATTCACAAAGAATTGTGTTGCCAATGCCAAACATTTGAAATTTTTTAAATATTCATTGACTTGCTATAATTAGCTGTGTTTCCATTAATTTTGGCACGATTGGCGTAGTAGCTGCCCAATTGGGTTTCTGAGCTATGGTTAGTGGGTTCGATCCTCGCACGGAACTTTTGAAGACTTACAAAATGCCTTTTAATTTTGGGTCTGTAGTGAGATCTGTCTGTAAACGCACCTACCATATCGCCTCTTTTCTTCAATAACGTCACAAGTCCACAAGATCCCTTATTTGTTTTATTTGATAATTAAAACCGCTGCTACAGATTTTATTTTTTCAAAAAACCTAGTTGCTTTATTATTAAAGAAAAAGCAACCACGTTTTTTGAAAATAATTAATTCGGACACGGCGGTTTTAATTATCGAATTAAAGAAAAGAGGCGAATTATATAAAAAAATACTGATGTGGGCATACGTTTTTTAATTAAAAAGAAAAAACCGTCTCAAACCGTCTCAGAGAAGACACTTTTTTTTTTTTAAATATTCATACATTTGCTACAATTAACGTTGTTGACTTTTCGATAACATTTTTTGAGGACATAATTTATTGATACTGAAAATAACTTTTAAGGTAAACTGGCTGTTATTAAATTACTTTTATAAAACATTTAAGCGCTTTGAAGCAAAAGAACCTAATATAATGTAATTTTATCGAAAAATCAATTACCTAAATAATAAACAAGAAATCAGTAGAATTCAGCAGGCCACTCTCCTTAAAACATAACTACTTCAGCCATTGAAATGTTTATAACATAACATCACGCCTATATTCCCCGAAGGGTTGGGCAGAGGTGTATAGTAACACCCCCATTTCGCCGTTATGTTTAAGTCCCTTGTAATAGGGGGCGAGGCTATTGCCATCAACTGGGCACAAATCCAAACTCCGGGTTGCTACTGAGGAATTCCATATAGATAAACCAATAATACTTTTTCCGGCGTGGGTGAGACCCTCGTATGACACTCGGGGCCGACGGCTTAACATGCTCTCCGAGACACGGAGGGGTCTCGATGTGTCACGAATGGTCACCCATCTGACCGCGGCAAACGCAGCTTATCCTCGCAGGTCGTTGTTATTTTACGGGAACCATGTTGTTTTTGTAGTTTCATTATATTTTTGAAGTAAAGTACAAAACACACACAGCTATGCTATACACTGCTATGGCACTTTCCTCAAAAGGCCATTCCAGACGTTGCCCTACATCGTTTCACTCACATAGTTTTTATACTACAATGTCTGGACTTTAAAAGACACCTTGACCTCTGAGTTTGTTTCGGCATTTCTTCTCAGAGCTAGTCAGATAGGAAATGCCGGGCCATCTAGTCTTAAAAAAAAACATTTCATTGACTTATAAAAGTGTCTGTAACAGATTTATTTACAGAAATAAAAATCATTTATCATTTATAAAACTTCTTGATGAACCAGTATTTAATCGTAGCAAACTACGTAGCTTGCTACGCTACTACGCTTTCGTAGATCCTTCTACGTAGACTAGCGTAGAGGGATCTACGGTGCGCGTCAACTCTCAATCAGCGTGTATAATTAATTGAATTTTAAGTACAATATGGTAATTTAACCGATGTAAATAAGTACGTATTTTGGCTGAAAGTTGAACTGCGGGGAAACTGAGACGAGCGTAATGAAGCAAGGAAAACCTATTAAAACGTAATCTAATAACATTTCCTACCTATCTCCTTTGAAAATATTAAGTTACTTTTATGTAAGTATGTCGCCCATAATAAAATTTCGATACAGGTAAATTATTTGGAATAGACAGTTTATTTGGTGAATAATAATCCGACAACACAAAGAGAGAGTAATATTTTCTATCATTTCGTATAATACGACAGATGGAAAAGAGTTCGTATTGTACAGTCAACATTAAAAGTTAGTGATGACTGCTCAGTTCCAAAATTATTTTATTAATTACTAGCTGTGTCCTCACGGCTCCACCCATAGCCTATGTTACTCAGTGGTAATGTAGCTTTCTAACGGCAAAAGATTTTTTGAAATAGGTCCAGTAGTTTTTATGTTTATTTGTTACATACAAAAATACAAATCTTTCCTCTTTATAATATTAGTATAGAAAACTTAACGATAATTTATTTGTTAACCAATCAGGGTAGTGTGAATTCTTTAAAGAATTGAATTAAAACATTACATTTTTTTTTTAATGTTGGTAATTTTTTAAATTATAAAAAAATTGCTAAGATAGTTAATTTTATAATTCCTAAATTATGCATCTATTTTTTCTGATGACTGTACTTATTATGTAGCCGTTCCCATTGGCTTGACAATCTGTCGTCACTGCAAAAACAAGTTGCGAACGACAGTTAATCGTGTCGTCTTATATGTGAACACCTCCCTTTAAATATATAAGCCACGACACAAAACTACATGACTATCTGTCGTCACGACAAAGTGGGAACCCGGTCTTACAGATTGCAAACCAATGTCAATTTAGATTGTTTTTGCACCATCGTCGGCTTGAAAATGTATCTCCTCATCCTGAAATATCTTATGTGCTAATCCAGAAAATATTCTACCTCTACCTAATGTACATATACCTGATCTGTACAGCCATTAGGAAGCGGGGAGTATTCTTCGAAAAATATTAACAAAAATTGAGAACGTCATTAGCATCATCCCAAAGTTAAGAATGCAGATGTTTAATACTATAATTATAAATAAAAAAAAAATATTTTTCAGAAAAGTTGAACGAACGATCGATGAACTCTGGTTCCCAATGTAAGATTTAACTTGTGTTATGGGTACCAGGGTTCTCGCATTCATTGTTACAGTTAATGAGACTAAAGTTAAAGAATAAAATTAAATAAAGTTAATCGACAACTTCATCAAAGTTTCTATCTCATCATAATCTTGAGTCAGTAGCCATTTACAGATCTTACTCTTACATTCCTGTCGACACATAGGATATATGTTGCAAATTTTATTTATCTTATTATATAGATGATTTGACAAGATTATATAATGCCGCTGGGCAAGAGCCGTTCTACAATAGTGTGTTGGACATACTTTATAGTACCAACGGTTTCTGGAAGCATTAGGTTCATATCTCAGTGATATGAAAATGAAAAGAAAATTATATATTATGATAATGAAAACTCAAACTATACCGCTGCCGTCAAGCAATAAGACAAGAATAAAAACAATCTGACAATACTATAACGTTAACAACCCGGGAGAAGAATGATTTGTTAAAATAATGTTAAAAAATTTCGAAGATTCACCCGGGTGACCAATTTTAGACCGAAGAAGTTTCGAAGAAATGTCCGTTAAATGGCAACCGATGTTCTGCGTGGTTAAGCTGCACTTGCCGCGGCCAGTTCGTGGATGGGTAACCACTCTTTACACACCTAGGCCCCTTGGAGAGCACGTTGAAGTTATTTGAATACCTATGAGAGTACTTACGGGTAGTCAGAAACCCGAAAGTCTGTCAACCGATCTAAACTTAGAATATCGATTTAATCCAGTAATTTGGTTGCTAATATCAGGTGTTGTTGGAGTTGGTGGTTTCTTCGTCCCAGCATAAACAATAGGAAACGATGAAGTGTTATTAGGTTTTTCCGTGTGGAATCCCTCAGTAGCAGCCCGAACGAAGCGACTGCCATTAGACCTCCGCAACCCAGTTACTGGGTAATGCTGATATCCTAAGGTTAAACCGGTTGTCAGACTTTCAGGCTTCTTACTTCCCGTAACGACTGTCATAGGTATTCGTATAATACCCGGGACTGACAGTTTAACATGCTCTGAGGCACGGAGGGGTCTCGATGTGTAACGAATGGTCACCCATTCACGGACTGACCGTGGCAAGCTCAGCTTAACCTTGCCAATCATATGATCCACGCAGTTGTTAATTAGCCATGAACACCTCTGAGAGAATTAACTTGCTATTCTTAATAACATTCTATATACATTATATACACTACAATAAGGTAATGTTACAATCTTTACATAGTATAAAACAAAGTCACTAACGCTGTCTGTACGCTTAGATCTTTTAAACTACGCAACGGATTTTAAAGCAGTTCTCAGTATTAGATAGAGTGATTCAAGAGGAAGGTTTATATGCCCCACATTAGTATCTACATTGCACCCGTGCGAAGCCGGGGCGGGTCGCTTGTACTTTGTAATCATACGTGTATCCGAATGGATTCGTAGTCGCTGCCTCTCGATCGCTAATCCGACGCCTTTGCTGCTAAGTTACCGGTTATCAAAAAAACACCGTACTTTGCCAATCAAATAAATAGACTATTTTAAACGGCTAACTATTAAAAAATGTGTATCTTTACGGGAATAATTGAGGCGTGGTATTTACAAATCGGCTAATTGCACTAAAAACCGATGTCAATAATTATTTTTTATACCAAAAGACCTTGAGCATTGGGCAGCCAATCCATTTTTTTATCCATAGCTCATTTGTAAATTCCACACCTCAATTTATCAAGTCAGTTAAACCTTACGCTACTGAGCTTGTTAGTAAGAACGGTGGGTAAATAGATTTTAACTCTTGACGTAACGATCTTTTTCATGTGAGTTGCAGCATTTTTAGCAATCATTACGTAGTTACTGCATTTAAATAGAAGTTAGAACGTATAAGATTTACAATTTATTATGATAAATAAAATTGGATTAATCGATGACATACAAATACATTTTCCAAAAAAAAAAACATTTTTTTTCAACGACGATATTGTTTTTTTTTTTGCGACGCTTGTTAGTTTCAACGTAGTAAATGTTACGAGAACTCAATCAAATTTCGAACACCGCGGCAACTTTTGATAATATACAAATGGAAACATTGATTATTATAATTATTATGTCATTGACATAGTGACGAGACGTGATCAAAGCAAAATACGTTTACTTACGACGATGATACGCCGCGTTGACAGGATTTCAATAATAATATCCGACTCATATTAAATGTTTTAAAATCTTATAAGTAAGTATAATGTTTTCTTTTATTTCTAATTGAATTATTTGAATTATTTATTATACTTTAAATATCACGAATCTTATATAAATACCAAAAATGATTTTTGATTTGTTATACCCATTATAAAAAAAATATAATGGCAATTTATGACGACGGCACCTAAAATTTTAATAGAACTGAGTTTATTGTTTGATTATTCCCTACGCAAATAAAAAAGGAATGTCAATAGGTAATTAAAAAAATATCACTATATTATTAAAAAATACACAACGAAAATAATGACGTACCGACGAATATTCGAAAAACAAATTAAATCACATGTCGATAAATCCCTAATATTTAATTTAAAAAAGGAATAAAACACAACACTTACCTTGAATCGCAGTAGAAGAAACACGAACAGCAATCTTCGCTAAACACTCATAACTTCGGAACGTAACTTTAGCACGACGCTGTAACGCGCGGGAAAGTTGCCCTCAACTGATGGAAAGCGCGCGAAAACTCCGCTATTTACGCACACAGCCGACCAATCACGGCAGCCGTACGCCTCCGCGAAACTCCACTGACCAATCACGTTAAAGGGGAAACACTTAAAAACTTTAATAGGTTTTTCATGTTGACACTTTTGGAATGCTTTCAAATTATTGGAAAATTATCATTATCGTTAGATAATTGTGTGAATAGCTTTCCCCATAATGCTTTTACGTTAAATATTGGATGATTCGACGATGTACTGATAAATGATGAAAAGTACCGACTATTTTATTACGCTTTTTTGGGGAAATCGCAAACGCCTACGAACGATATTTCTTGTTCGAATGCGTCATCTAATTTAAATGCCACTTTATGTACAGTCGGGTTCATAAATCAATTAAAATATTCATATATTTTTTTTTACATACATACACAAAATCACGCCTTTTTCCGATAGGCAGAAACTATAAAACGCCACATGCTACGATCCTCACATACTCCTTTCGCTTCATCCACATTCATACACGCACGCCGGTTGAGAGTACTACGCACCTGGCCCTTGTGAAGAACATCACCAATAACATCGATGTATGTCCTTCTTGGGCGTCTTCTACCGGCGTTACCATTGGCATGATTTTTTTTTAATTTTCTTTTTTAACTTTGAATCCTTTGAATTTGATTTTTAACAGTATTTTGTTATGGTTACGATTAAATAGTAGGTAAATACAACTAAGTAGGTCGAGGAACTTCAAGTATACTCCACCATGAAAAACATAGTCTGCTTAGTTGTCGGCAATAAGATTGACAAGCATATTATTTTGGGACCCAGTGCATAATATCAGCAAGCACATTGGATCACCCGTGCGAACGCTCAACGAGTATTCCCAAGGAGGGTTAATGTCGGGCAGGCAGCCGGTCATAAAACAATAAGCCAACACCTCTAACAACATGGATTTATGAAATACATGTTGTGCCAACCCCACCTAGTGTGGGATAAGGGCAGGAAGAAGAAGAGTAAGTACAACTAAGCTAAAATATATTTGGCAAAACGTATTCAGAAATTGTAGCTCGCTATTGGGACGGGATTTGCTATCAACTTTCATTTTAATCCCTGCTAAATGAATAAACTGAGTATATAAACTGCGACGATATAATACTTAATATTACTACCTACTTATTTTTCGAGGAAAATTTTTAGAATGAATATATTTAGTAGCCTTTATTTTTTATTTTTTTCTTTAAAAACATAAGTTTACAGTACTTACGACCAAATCACTTACATAAGCAGTGATAGCCTATTGGTATGACCGTCGGACTGCCAAGTCATAGGTCTCGAGTTCGAAACCAAAGGCACGCACCTCTGACTTTTCGGATTCATGTGCGTATTGTATAATTGTCACTTGCTTAAAAACGGTGAAGGAAAACATCGTGAGGAAACCGGCATACCTGAGAGATATTTCTCGACGACATGTGAAGCCAAGTCAGAGGCCCATGGGCGGCATAAACTGTGACACCAAATTAGTCACTAACCACACAAAAAGAAGAAGACTTACATTTTAATTAAATTTTAATTAATTCTCACAATAATAAAAATGTAACAACTATAAACTAACTTTAATATCCTTATTGAAATCTTATTGGGAACAACATAATAACAAACTTCTTTGCAGCAGTACACCATGGACTATCCCGCCTATCTTATTCATTGACTTCATGTTCATCCACAGGTTGTCTGGTAGATATCGCTATTAGCGATAAGACCGCCATTGTACCCTTTAATGTTTGTTATTTTATAAGAGCTGTGTAACAATTTTGGTGAACAATAAAGTATATTCTATTCTATTCTATTTTTTTTTAATGTTGCCGCTCACTAGGATTTCTCCTGTATCGTGGGTGCATTTACAAACACAAATCTTCACATGCACAAACATCCAGACCCGGAACAACTATCTGTAGGCCATACAAATATTTGTGCCGTGCGGGAATCTAACCCACGACCCGTAGCGCAGAAGCCGATCGCTCAGCTACTGCACCAAACGTATAATCAAAAAAAAATACGTCTTATTTATTTAACATCACGCCTTGTCTTCCCCGAAGGATTCGGCAGAGATATTTTTAGTACACCCTCGTTTCGCCAGTTATATTTTGAACCCCATGTTATAGGGAGCGAGCCTATTGCCATTAACCGGGCACAAATTCAGACTCTGAGCAGCTACTGAGAATTTCCTAATGGAAATACCCAATAACACTTTACTCGACCTGGGGATCGCACCCAGGTCCCCGTGCTCAACAGTCGCGCTTGCGACCACTAAACCAACAAGGCAGGCTAGGTTTTATTTATTTATGTAATAGATATTGTTTTTTATTAAGAAAATAAGCCATGGTAGTTTCTGTATCTTAAACTGATCAGAAGAGACCTTCTTCCTTTAAGAAGAGACTTTCTTCCTGCAAGATAGGTTGATGTACGAGTATAAAACATTAAATACTAGCGACCCGCCCCGGCTTCGCACGGGTGCAATGTAGATACTAATGTGGGGCATATAAACCTTCCTCTGGAATCACTCTATCTATTGCTGAAAACTGCATTATAATCCGTTGCGTAGTTTAAAAGATCTAAGCGTACAGACAGCGGGAGCGACTTTGTTTTATACTATGTAAAGATGTAACGTATATTAAACATCTATGTTATAATAAACAACTCTACGGGCCGCGTGATTTGAATTTGGAATACGTGCCATAGTTTTTTTTTTCTCCTGATAAACATTTGGTTGTTTTCCGATCATCATTGCTGCAAGATTCCTTTTAAAATTATTAAAGAATTTGATGTAGTGGAATTTGATTTTCGTTGAGAATAAGGCTGAGCATCCACCAGAGCTGTGCTAAGCTGCGTAGCGAGGAATGTGCTTTGTAAGCACCAATAGAATCACTTCATTTACCTAGCTTCGCTCTGCGCAGCTCTGGTGGATATGGGTCTAGCAGTGCGAGGTTTTTGTTCATACAAAACAAGCGAGAAATGTGTTGCGAGGTATGTGTTACGAGGAATGCGTACTGCTCCCGCCACACCACCCTATTCGAAAAGAGTCCGCTACCTATCCTCGCACGGCTCATTTGTACACATTAACACATTACGCATTACACATTACCCATTCCTCGCACAGCTCTGGTGGATGTCCAGCCTAACACTTTACTAATAAACATTTTTTGACCTAACTGTACGTTCAGTTTTTGTACCCATTACCTAATCCACACATTTTGGTTAATACCTAACGCATGACGTCAGTTTACTAACATTAATCTCTCCGTTTTCAGAGGTTTTCAGAAGTTTACGCACTTACTATTTATATGCTGAAAGAAAAACAAGGAGTCTTCGCTTTTTCTCATCTCGCGACTTGCAAAAGTCAACTCAAAAAAACTAATATCCTTTGAGGGAAGTTAAATAAAAGCTTATAAGAAAGAATAGCATATTTATAATGTGGTTATTAAGGACGGTTCACATTCTATCAAACAGGATCACACAGGATGTTATTTATTTTTTTGCATAGTTTAATTAAACTGCCTCGATAATCTAGGGGCTCGTGGCTAAATGACAACCGCGCCGATCGTACGATTTGCAAGGTTAAGCTGCGCTTGCCGCGGTCAGTCCGTGGATGGGTGACCATTTGTTACACATCGAGACCCCTCCGTGCCTCGGAGAGCACGTTAAGCCGTCGGTCCCGGGTGTCATACGAATACCTTTGACAGTCGTTACGGGTAGTCAGAAGCCCGAAAGTCTGACAAACGGTTTAACCTTAGGATACCGGCATTACCCAGTTATTGGGTTGCGGAGGTCTGATGGCAGTCGCTCCGTGTAAAATACTGGTATTCAGCCGCATCTGGTTAGACTGGAAGCTGACCCCAAGATAATTGGGAAAAGGCTAAGAGGAAGATAATCTAGTGGTAGCAAGCGCGACTGCTGATCGTGAGGTCCTGGGTTCGATCCCTAGGTCGGGCAGTGTTATTGGGTTTTTCCGTGTGGAATTCCTCAGCAGCAGCTCGGAGTTTGGATTTGTGCACGGATGATAACATTAGGCTCGCCCCCTATTGCATGGGACTTAAACATAACGGCGAAATAAGGGTGTTACTATACACCACTGCCCAACCCTTCGGGGAATACAGGCGTGATGTTATGTTGTGTAGTTTAATTATTGTAATTAATATTATTAGATTTTTAAACAGTTTTAATCAGCTTCACTTCGTATATTTGTTTGTTTGATTCAAATCTTGCAGCAGATTTTTCAACTACTTCTGCTTAACCGATTCTCCTGAAACTTCGCACACAAATTCAATTCCCATGACAATACAACATTATAATAATTTCAACCTTCAATCTTCAAACCCTGCAAGATAAAACAGTTTAACATAAAAGTTTTTAAAGGGATTATTTTTGTTTGTAAGCTGTTTTAATCGGGAAAGTCATTAGCTATGTTTGATGAGCTATTCTTGTTGCAGGAGCTCCAAGATTCCTTCTCCCTTCTCTCGGCTACCATTCCGTCAAGTTTTTGCTCCATTTACCATCATGTGTTCCAGCAATGAGTATCTTAAGCGGCGTCTTAATATTTGTATGATGTTTGAACGAAAATGATGCACTGCTTTTTTTTAAATTTGAAATGGGTTTGCTCTTGACTCTAGTCTAGGTCAGAGGAGACAGAGACAAAGTCTACGATGGAGTGAGCTTACACAGAAGAAGCCTGTTAACTCTAACTTTGAAGAGATTCAGGTTGAATGCGTTCGGGAACACAGACGCAGGTAGTGAGTTCCACTCTTTTGCAGTGCGCATTATGAAGGATGTTTGAAAGCGCTTAGTGTGAATTGGTGGAATGACAACTAAGTATGGATGGTAACTTGCAGTGAATGAATGAATGATAACAAAATTTCTCTCGGAAGCGAAGTACGTAAACATAGCAAACATTGTAATTTATGTTGTGTATCACAGTGCTCAGATAGTTTGTTCACGTTAGTGTTCGTTTTGCCACAAAACTATTCATCAGTCACATTGCGTTGTGTTCGCTTCAAAACTTGCAGATAAAAAATGTGTTGCGCGACGGCATACAACAATCTGTGCATATTTTTATTTTTACTGTGAAGTAAAATGACCTTCAAACCTTTTAATGCTGTTGTGAAAAATAACATAACATCTCGCCTGTATTCCCGGAAGGGTTGGGCAGAGGTGTATAGTAACACCCTCATTTCGACGTTATGTTTAAGACTAGCGAGCCTATTACGATCAACTGGGCACAAATCCAAACCTCGGGCTGCTACTGAGGATTTCCACGCGGAAAAACCCAATAACACTGCTCGAACTGGAGATCGAACTCAGGACCTCACGATCAGCAGTTGCGCTTGCTACCACTATGCGGTGTTACACAGGCGTGATGTTATGTTGTATTTCCTATTGAAACATAAAACCACCCTTATCTTTCTTTCTTTCTTTTCGTGTGGTTAGTGATTAACCTGGTGTCAGAGTTTATGCCGCCCATGGGCATCTGACTTGGCTTTACATGCCGTCGAGAAATATCTCTCAGGCATGCCGGTCTCCTCACGATGTTTTCCTTCATCGTATTTAAGCACGTGATAAACCACAAGCAAGTGATGACCATCCTTATACAAATACACGACTCTTTCCAAACAGAGAATGTCATAGGAACTAAAAACACGACTGTTGTTTATTTTTGAGTCTAGGAGTCAGTATGTTGCAATCACAGGCGAGTTCAAACACTATCTCTGAGACTATTTGCTGGGTCGAGTCTCGAATTAATTCGCCTATGTAAACGGTCACTGTAATTACTGAGAAGTAGAACTGTTCTTGTTATCTACAGTGAAAGAGGTATGTAGTATCTTATGTGTATAGAATTAGAAATGCGTATGTAAGAGGAAGCCTGAAAGTGGCGCCGGTGACTGAGAAGTTGTGTGGAAACCGGTTCTCATGGTATGAGCATGTGATGCGGAAGAACGAGGAACATGTCGTGAAGAAAGTGTTGAGTATGAATGTGGATGGTTATAAGAGTAGAGGAAGACCAAAGAAGCGATGGATGGATAGTGTGAAAGATGATATGGCTAGCAAGGGGGTGAGATACTGTGACTACTATGTCTGACTACTGAGATGACGGCTAATAGAGACGTATGGAAGAAGAAGATATACTGCGCTGACCACAAATAAGTTGGGATAAGGGCAGAAGGATGATGATGATGAAGAAGTCGTACCGCTTAACCACGCCAATCATACGATGATGGGTGACCGTTCGTTACACATCGAGACCCTTCCATGCCTCGGAGAGCACGTTAAACCAGTCCCGGGTGTTATAAGAATACCTATGACAGTCGTTACGGGACGTCAGAAGCCCGAAAGTCGGACAACCGGTCTAACCTTAGCAGATTTTTTTTCGCGATTTCTTGATTGGTCCCATAGTACCTAAAAGTTGTTTATAATGATATGTACAGTAGGGGAATGAAAAGGTTCGCCAGTTTTCAAATTCATCCCTTTCCCACATCGCGGACACATGTTACCTTTTCAAACTGTTGAACGGAACAGACCAATCCATGGAAAATTATGTTTAATTATTTGGTAGCAAAGATCAAAATTGCGTTTTGCCTCCGTATGACGTAGTAGTGCCATGTGATGTCTTTGATTAGATTTTAAGGAGTGTTGTTGTAAGAACCATGACATCAATCAATTCAACGATTAAATAACTAGTATCAAGTAGTGTCTGCCATCATGTCACCATTATAATTTTTAATATCCTGTCAAAAAATACTTGTAATTTCATTTCTATAATTTTGGCAATACGTAATCGGTAAAATAGTTTCTTTCTTGCACTGTGCGAGCAAAAATAGACCTTAAGATGCGTACCATTTTCATTCCCCTACTGTATCATGAGCCCTTAAGAGGAAATGCGGTCGGCATTTAGTCCATACAAACGTATTCCTCAGTTTCCTCCATGGATAATGTCACTAGAGCAAATATTTTTTACCATATGATATATATCTACCACCACTATGTCCCATGTTTTGTTTTTGTCAATAAATTAATTATTAAAAGAACTAGAAACGCTTTTAAATTTTCCAATAATCAACCGGTTTTACCGCCGTTTTCAGACATCTGGCATACAAATTTGAGGAAAAAATAAATAAAAGAAAAACATACAGACATAACTAAAGTCTTTCTTAAATTATTACAGAAAAAAATATTAAAATCGGTCCAGGTTTGAAGAAGAAAACAGGGAAATACGAAAGTACGATTTCGCTAATATTGCACAGGAGAAATCAGTCCGAGATGCAGGTGTCTCTTTCGCGCTCAATTGGGAAAGTTTGTGGGAGGAGTGAGACGGAAATAGATCGCTTAAAAACCTATTTTTGTAATATTATGCAGCTCGCGTTTCCTCTTAAGAGGTTTTCAGTTTTTGCATTTACACCTTGTATAAACTTCTATTTTAAATCAAATTCAATACTCTACACTCAGTCAGTTCAATAATAGTTATTGAATTGTATCATATAGAACCTGAACCGAGGATGCAAAGGCTATCCCACGCACAGAGTCCGATACAATCCTGTTATCAAAGTCCTTTGAGGCTTTATAACAACGTCTATCGGTATTCTAGTGTCCATCATAGATTTAATACGAATTACCGCCCGTTCACACAGCGGATCCGTTTTGACGGATGCGTCGGTACTGGATGTGTTGTTCACATCTATACCGACGGTTCAGTTAATCAAATGGCAGCTGCGCCGCATCTGGCAGACAGATACGATAAAAATAACGGATCCAGTATTTTATACTGGATTCGGAATACAGTCGTATGTCGACGGTCCCTACATATACTATCGAAACTACAAAATCTCAGTTTTTTGTGAAATTATGTTATCTTAAAAGTTATAAAATAATACATTTTTATGGGACCAAATGGCAACTATTCCGCATCAAACTAAAGAAGAATCACGTAAATCGGATCATAAATCTCAGCGTAATTGGTGTACATACATAATAAAATAAAAACAGATTTTGTACTTTCGATAGCATAGTACCTATACGTAGGGACCGTCGAAATGTGAACTCGCTCATACAACTCCAGACGCCATCACCAAAATAAAAACGGATCCGCTAAAACGGATCCTGTAAACCGTTTCTGTGTGAACGAGCTGGTACTAATAAAGGTCGTTGCCTCGTTAGTCTAGTGGTGGCAAGCGCAACTAATCGTGAGGTCCTGGGTTCGTTCCCCAGGTCAGGCAAAGTGTTACTAGGTTTTTCCGTGTGGAATTCCTTAGTAGCATCCCGGAGTTTGGATTCGTGCCCGGTTGATGGCAATAGGTTCGTATAAACAATCCTTCGGAGAATACAGGTGTGATGTAACGTACTGATAAAGATACTAGAAGTACTCCACAAACCTGCTATCGCACTTTCCTCAAAAGGCCATTTCAAACGTTGCCCTACATTGTTACAAACACCTCGTTACATTGTCTGGACTTTAAAAGAGACCTTGATCTCTGAGTTTGTTTCGGCTTTTCTTCTCAGAGCTAGTCAGATAGGAAACGCCGGCGCTACCTAGTCTTAAAAAAAACATTGACTGTTAAAAGTCAAATAAAAATCATTTATCATTTAAAACCTCCATACCTATGTATCTGTCGCCAAGCATTATACCCGTGTTCCAGTTTGGAGGTTATTGGTGCCGGTTAAATTACAGGCACATGAGACTTGGCAACTCTGTCTCTGAAGTTGGCAATGCATTAGCAATCCTCTTGGTGTACACTGTGGCAGTAACCACTTTCCATCTGGGGTGACGGCATGTTCATCAAACTATTATTAAAATGTATATATATACAAATTTCCATGTTCCAGAATAGAAAACTCAAAATTCAGGTTTAGAAATTGATTCTCAGCTCATCAAAATGTTGATCTATTTCCGAGAGACGACTACTTTTTGGTGATAGTTCCATTAGCTTATTTAGTTCTAATCTAGCTTGTCCGACGTCAGATAAATCAAAAATTATTCTACATATTTTTAAGTGTGGTTTAAAGAATAAATAATTTACTAACACAATGATGTGTAACTAGTGTTATATTCAGTTGTTTTGTTTTTACAGAGCGTCTTACTCGCCTTAGGCTCGATTTTACCAACGTCGAATAACTTTAATCGAGGAATAAATTTGACGTTTTGACAGCTTTCGTATAGAAATTCTGTCAACACGTCTGTCTTATTCCTTGGATAAACGCTATCCGACGTTGGTAAAATCGAGCCTTAGTGAATCAGCTCTTTAAATAAAGAAAAAATAAAAAAGGATAATATTTCGTCAATATCTCTCTCTGAAGTAGGTATTGTAATTTGTAAGTTAATTGTTAAGGTTTAGTAGGAATTTCCTTAGGGTACGATGGGATTTTGAAAACTAAGGGAGAGGCCCACCAATAGGACGATTAAGATTAAGTAGGTACCGTCATCGTCGCCAGGTGGAATTTTGTTGTTATCAAGCCCCTATAAAAGGTTAGTCGGAAAGGGGGTACTAAGCCGCGGGCCAGTTAATGTATCACTGATGATTGTTTTAAAGAAAGTGTTAAAATTTCAAAATTCGATAAAAACATTTTCCATGAAAACTTATTTTTATTTTTTTCAAAATTAATTCACCCCTGCTTTAGTTATGAATTCAGAAAATGTAGTTTCTAATCCGTGACCCTAAATATGACGTAAAATGTAAACACGTCTGATCATAGCTGAGGATAGACAGAATTTAGCATATTTTTTATGAAATCTTTGTACAGCTATTTCTCTTGAACTATTGATTTTTGGAGAAAGTTGTAGAATAAAAGTTATCCATTATTATGGGTACTTTAACACCCTTTTGGCTTAGCTTCCCTTTCCGACTAACCTTGTATAGGCCCTGATTCAGAACCTTTCGATAATCGTTTGTCATCCACCTTTACATACGCGAAAAAGGGATAAAAAACCGAGTCGGTTGACGACTGACTTATCGAAACTAGCTGAAGTCTGAGGCCCCGAAACAGCAAGTGAACAAGCCCTTATCAAGATACCTTATCTACTAGTTCGGGGGCCCCAAGCCACCGCTTCGTCTGCCTAGGTTTTAGCTACGATTCTGAACTATCGTAAAAATATATTGTCTGTTCATTTCCATAAATAATACAGCTGTGATAGCCTAGTTGTGTGACTGTTGACTGTCGGACTACCAAGTCATAGGTCTCGAGTTCGAACACAAGGCACCCACCTCTGACTTATCGGATTCATGTGCGTATTGTATTATTATCACTTGCTTAAAAACGGTGAAGGAAAACATCGTGAGGAAACCGGCATGCCTGAGAGATATTTCTTGACGGCATGTGAAGCCAAGTCAGAGGCTTATGGGCAGCAGAAACTCTGACACCAGCTTAGTCACTAACCACACGAAAAAGAAAGAAAGATTTCCATAAATGTTCATATTCTTCAAACATCCACTATACCTGCATGTGGTGTACTATACCACCAAATGCTTCTACCTGACTAGACACTAATGACCAACTAATGATGGAATAATTACCAAATATACCAGCGTAAATATTCAGCGGTGCAGGAGTAATGGAATGCGGTCGCTAGCCTACTTGCACTGCGCCCACGCAGCGATGATCATTATTTATTCAATTTACGGAACGTACCCATACTACGTGACCCGTTCGGGGGGGGAGGGGGATCTTCAAAATACCACGCTTGGTCACAGGGGCGGCTTAGGTTTTTGTCACGTAGTCAATATCCTCTAGGGAAATCTCGCGCTTTTTCAAGCTATATTCAAATATGCCGCGCAGCGTTTAAGTAGCGCTTTTTAAACTCACAGGTGGCAACATTGACGCACATATGAGCCAAATACTTATATGCACTTATGAGCTTAATAATATGCGACATTTATTTTTTAATTTCTGTTCGCAACATTTTTTTTTATGTATTACTTCGTGAAAGCTAGAGGGGGAAGGGGGAAGTATTGGCATATACTACGGGTGGTCACCGAGGGGGGGAGGGTGGCAAAAAAATGTTAAAACGGGTCACGTAGTATGGGTACGTTCCCTTACCACTTAAAAGTCAGGTACCAGTACTTAAAATAATAAAAACCTACTACCAGCGTCAACTCCAGGGGTTCACTCCAATCATACGATTTGTGAGGTTAAATTGCGCTTGCCGCTGTCAATCTATGGATGGGTGATTGTGCATTACACTTCGTGACCTCCGTGCCTCGGAGAGCACGTTAAACAGTCACTCCCGGGTCTCAACCAATGACAGTCGTTACGAGCAGTCAGTAGCTCGAAAGTCTGACAACCGGTCTAGCTTTAGGATATCGGCATTATTACCCAGTAACTGGGTTGCGGAGTTTTGATAGCAGTCGCTCAGTGTAAAATACTGGTATTCAGCCGCATCTGGTTAGACTGGAAGCTGACCTCAACATAGTTAGGAACATGCTAGGCAGAACAAAACTACCAGCGTAGACTCCCATTTTTTCTGATAAAAACATTTGAAACTAGATGTTTTTTTGTAAAAATTAAAAATAACAACATCACGCCTGTATTCCCCGAAGGGTTACGCAGAGATGTATAGTAACACCCTTATTTCGCCGTTATGTTTAAGTCCCATGTAATAGGGGGCAAGTCTATTGCCATCAACCGGGCACAAATCCGAACTCCGGGCTGCTACTGAGGAATTTCATATGAAAAAATCCAATAAGAGTCCGTTCACATAGTAGATCCGTTTTAACGGATCCGTCGGTACTGGATGTGTTGTTCACATCTGTACCGACGGATCAGTTAAACTAATGGCAGCTGCATCGCATCTGACAGACAGGATAGATTAATTTTACTGGATTCGAAATACTGTCGTGTATGTGAACTCGCTCATACAACTACAGGCGCCATCACCAAAATAGAAACGGATCCGCTAAAACGGGTCTTGGAAACAATTTCTGTGTGACACTTGAAAATATTATTTAGAAGATATTGTCGTAAGTAAGCGATCTCGATTCGGGATGCGAGCGCTGAGAATTATGAGTGGGCCATACCGTAAAGTAGCGATCGCATATGGAATATAAAAATGAAATCGAACACATTTCATTTTTGAAAGTCTAAAATACGGAGCTTTAATTTTTTATAATCTTATATAATAAAACTGCCTGCTTATCTGCCTCGTTGGTCTAGTGGTGGCAAGCGCGACTGCTGCTCGTGAGGACCTAGATTCGATCCCCAGGTCGGGCAAAGTGTTTTTGAGTTTTTCCGTGTGGAATTCCTCAGTAGCAGCCCGGAGTTTAGATTTGGGCCAGGTTGATGGCTAGGCTCGCCCCCTAATACATGCAATTTAAACTTAACGATGAAATGAGGGTGTTACTATACACCTCTACCCAACCCTTCGAGGAATACAGGCGTCTTGTTATGTTCTATAATAGAAATTTCAGACACATTTTTAATCTCCATTTTGGAATAAGATCACCGGCTGTATAGTACTCCTTATACCTTCATGAGCGATGCAAGAGACTGACATGAGCATGGTCAGCTCATTACTATCCCGCTGGGCACGAACCTATTCCTAGAATGAAAAGAGATTAGGCCTTAGGCCACCATGCTGGCCTGATGCGGGTTGGCAGACTACACACACCATCAAGAACGTTTTGGAGCACCTTCAGATGTTCAGGTTGTTCACGATATTTTCTTTCACCGTTAATGCGTAATTAAAATTTGATTCGTGAAAATTCTGAGGTGTGGGCCGACATCGAACTCGAACTCCAACGTGTAAGGCAATTTCGACCGCTAGGCTATCATTATAGTTCTTTTTCTTCTTTTCGTGTGACTAGTGACTAACCTGGTGTCAGAGTTTATACCGCCCTTGGGTCTCTGACTTGGCTTCACATGCCGTCGAGAAATATCTCTGAAGCAGTCGGTTTCCTCACGATGTTTTCCTTCACCGTTTTTAAGCAAGTGAAGTAAGTTATAATTATACAATACGCACATGAATCCGAAAAGTTAGAGGTGTGTGCCTTCGGTTTGAACTCGAGACCTATGACTTGGCAGACCGACGGTCACACCACTAGGCTATCACTGCTGTTAAATACTCATTGTAGTTCATCAGTACAGTCACTAATGTATAATTTAAATAATTTCCATAGGTCCAATTATCAATACAGGGTGTAAAAATAGCCTTAACGAAGCTGAAGTTTACGCATACTGTACATAAAACTAAGTAACATACAGCAAAAATAATTAATATTCCCAAGGAGGGTTGATTTCAGGCAGGCGGCCGGTCATAAAACAATAAGCCAAAACCTCTAACAACATGGATTTATGAAATACATGTTGTGCCGACCCCACCTAGTGTGGGATAAGGGCAGGAAGAAGAAGAAGATACAGCAAAAATAATTGCTAGGAAACGACTTTTATTTTTTGGTATTAAAAACAGCTTTTAATTGTAGCGCGCAATAGAATCGCGCGCGCTGCAGACTGTGCCTATATTTCAAAAATGTTGATAATGTTTGTATAGAAGAATGTTTAGTAATAACATTTAAATTTAATTTTTGTGAAATCCGTATAAAAATATGGTGACTTTGACCTACAATATCTCCATAGCCCGTCGGTTCCCAGGTATGGCCCAATACCAAAAAATATTCGTAATGATGGGAAGAATACGTAGCTCTCGGCTTCGTTAAGGGTATTTTTACACCCGATAATAATTATATACGCCAGTTAAGAATTTAAGAAATACAAATATTAAATTCCTCATTTAATTTCAAGCCTCAGAACTTTCGAATGGCACAGGTAATGTAGCATTGAGCCTATCCGAGCAGACAAATGAATGAAATGAAACAAACACAGAATTCTGCTAATGAATGTCCAATTAATGTAGCCAGCTCACCTGATTGACCGGCCGACCGGTATTGTATGCAACATTTCATTCGAACAACAGGAATGGCTCAATGGACGCGTACAGGATGGTAGATTTTTAGCGAATCATGAATTTATAGCTTCGTAAATTGAATTTAAGAAATTGCTTGAAGAGGGAATGGTGTTCCTCACGCCACATTGGGCCGTGTCGGCGGCTCGCTTTGGAACATTCTACGGGCTTCCAGAGCCTTCTACGCCAGCCCTCACCTTATACTAGGTTCACACGATTCGATTCTAGTTGATCAACTACCAAATCGCATGCGATTTGAACCGTCTGAACAGACTTTCAATCAAATTGAATCAATTTGAAGGAACAAAACGTTTCAACTTTTGTTGATCAACTAAAATCGAACCGTGTGAACCCGCTATTAGGCTCAGCCGCCGACCGACTACAGCTCGGACACTCATTCAGGCGGTACCTCAGCGTGCGCACACGCATCAGCTGTGTGTGTGTGTTCTGGCTAGTCTTTTCCCAACAATTTAAAAAATCCTGGCTGGACTCATTTCTATTTCGGCAAAGGTGATCTTGAATGTGACAGTGACCTGATCGCTAATTCAAATGTAAATCGAATTTGGAATGGACGCAAGTTATATGCATAAAAAGTACAAGGAAGATTTATGTTGTTATTTCGAAACAAACGTCATGACTACAAAGGAGACCTGACCAGCTTCATACATTTTTGGACCAAAATCTAAAGTAGCCGGCCAAAGAAAACTATACAAGGTTAGTCGGAAAGGGGGTACTAAGCCGAAAGGGTGTTAAAGTACCCATAATAAGGGATAACTTTTGTTCTACAACTTTCACCAAAACTCGATAGTATAAGAGAAATAGCTTTTAAAAGATTTCGAAAAAAATATGCTAAAATCTATCTGTCCATAGCTATGATCAGCTGTGTTTACAATTTAGCTCATATTTGGGGTCACGGATTAGAAGCTCCATTTTCTGAATTTGTAACTAAAGCAGGAATGAAGAATTTTTGAAAAAACTAAAATAAAAATCATTTTGCATGGACTTTCTTTTATCAAATTTTGAAATTTTAACACATTCTTGTAAACAACCATCAGTGATAGATTATGTGGCCCGCGGCTTAGTACCCCCTTTCCGACTAACCTTGTATACATGTTATGATAGTACACGACTACCTAAACATTTTTTATTATTACGTCATTCCGCTAGGTCTGATATCTGAGTCACTACATATGGTTAAAATGTTCGAACTTAGTGAAAACATTAAAGAAAGCGTTAAGATATTAACTAACAGTACATAGTATCTTAATGTTTATAAGTAAAAATATTATATATATATAAGGAGAAGCTGACTGACTGACTGACTGACTGATCTATCAACGTACAGCCTAAACGGCTGGAGTTAGAAACTTGAAATTTTGACAGTAGGTTCATTTTGTGATGTAAACATCCACTAAGAAGAGGGTGAAATAGGGTTTTTAAGTTTGTATGTAAGTCCATCATTTTTTAAGTAAGAAGCTTGAAATTAAATAGTAAGGTTTTTGGTTAGAAATAAATGTACACTTGTTTGAGCATTTTTATAAATTCAACCCTTAAAGGGGTAAAATAAGTGTTGAAAGTTTGTATGAGAAATCTGGTATTTTTGAAGTGAGAAACATGGAATTAAATATTTAGGCTTTTGGTAAGAAATAAACGTATAAGTGTTTGAGGGTTTTTGGAAATTCCACCCCTAAGAGGGTGAAATGGGGGATTGAACTTTGTATGTAAGTCCGTCGTTTTTGAAGTAAGAAAGATGAAATTAAATATTAAGGTTTCTGGTTAGGAATTAATGTACACATATTTGGAAATTCAACCTCTAAGGGGGTGAAATAAATGTTGAAAGTTTGTATGAGAAATCTGGTACTTTTGAAGTAAGAAGCATGGGGAGAAACTGACCGACTGGCTGACTAATCTAGCAACGCACAGCCTAAACCGCTGGGGGTGATAAAAGAAGGACGTTTTGGATTTTAAAATGTCACTTTAAAATGGACTTAACGAGGATTTCAAACCTCACGCAAGCGAAGCTGCGGGCAAAAGCTAGTACCTACTATATGCTATGTATAGGTATATACTAATACGCTATATATATAACGTATTAAGATAGTTATCGCATTTTCATAAATATTAACTAAATGAACTAGTTTTGACTGAAACGGAATATTTTAACCTGCAGTGACTCAGATATCAGACCTAGAGGAATGACGTCATGTTAAAAAAGTTTAGGTATTCATGTACTATCATAATATATGCATAATTTTCTTTGTCCGGCTACTTTATGTTTTGGTCCATTTTGTCAGATGTCCTTTTAATTTTAATAACAACATTTTTGTTTATAAAATAAACAATAACTGTAAACACGTATCTAAACAAATCTCCTCGGTTCCTCCAATCATCGTCCAGAATATAGGAAGTTCGTTCCGCCTAGCCTTTTCCCAATCATGTTGAGGTCAGTTTCCAATCTAAACTAAATGCGGCTGAATACCAATATTTTACACGGAGCGACTGCCATCAAACTTCCGCAACCCAGTTACTGCGCAATACCGATATCCTAAGGTTAGACCGTTTATCAGACATCCGGGCTTCTGACTTCCCGTAACGACTGTCATAGGTATACGTATGACACCCGGGACCAACTGTTTAACGTTTTCTCCGAGGCACGGAAGGGTCTCGATGTGTGACGAATGGTCACCCATCCACAGACTGACTGTGGCAAGCGCAGCTTAACAATGGTGACTTCAAGAGCAGGGCTCGGAAACCGGTTTATTTTTCGAAACGTTTTCGTCTTAAATACCTAAGAAACGATTTGATTCTGTTACGTTCGAACGGAACGTTATAAAAAACGTTTTTGAAGAAGAACGAAATTTAAATCGTTTTCGGTTAATATAGCGTTTTAAACCATTTTAAACCATTTTTTTTCCATTTTTTGCGTTGTTCGAGAGAGGTCTCAATCCACTTCGTAATGACAAAATTTTAAAGAGAATTACCTATACTAATATTATAAAGCTGAAGAGTTTCTTGGTTTGTTTGAACACGCTAATCTCAGGAACTACTGGTTGGAATTGAAAAATTATTTTTGTGTTGGATAGTTCATTTATCGAGGAAGGTTATAGGCTATATATCATCACGCTACGATCAATAGGATCGGAGCATAACTGAAAAATGTTGCATAAAAGGGAAAAATGTCCACCCGTGCGAAGCCGGGACGGCCCGCTAGTAAAATACAAGGTTAGTCGGAAAGGGGGTACTAAGCCGAAAGGGTGTTAAAGTACCCGTAATAAGGGATAACTTTTGTTCTACAACTTTCCCCAAAACTCGATAGTTTAATAGAAATAGCTTTGCAAAGATTTCATAAAAAATATGCTAAAATCTATCTGTCCATAGCTATGATCAGCTGTTTTTACAATTTAGGTCATATTTGGGGTCACGGATTAGAAAATTAATTTTCTGAATTCATAACTAAAGCAGGTATGTTTTTTTTTTTGAAAAAACTAAAATAAAAATATGAATAGGCTGAATAGGCCTTATTTAGTATAAAGATTTACAACCTACAACTAGAACAATTAGATTTAATTAATATTTATTCGTATTTCTTGCTGACATCCTTCCATCTGACTTTTGATTTGTTAGTTTCATCATTGTAAGTGTAATAAGAGTAAATTAGATTTTTTCTCTTTCGTCCCATTTTGTGGTTGGCGTCAGGCCAGCGTCCCCCACCAGCGATTCCAGGATTTTTGTTATATCCAAAAAATTGTGCCTAAACCAAAACAAAATAATTAGTGACTCACTAGTTTTCGGGTTATGAGCAGCTATTAGTGGGGACGCTAGCTTGACGTCAAGGCAGCGTCCCCACCGCGTAACTCAGGAACTACTACAGTCTTGACAAAGGACTTAGGCTCAGAAAATAGTGCCCAAATAGTAATCTCAAAATACAAAACCTCAGAAATAGTCATTCTAAAGTTCTAAAATTCATTGACTAATTATTTTTATATCATTGGTTGTTTTCATTACTATTTCAGCCGCTATTTATTGACGTAGTATTTTTATAGAATTACATCTGCTTTCCTTCAGATTTCTATGTGAATTTAAGTGGGAACGCTGGCTGTGAAAATATCCCAAAACATTGAAATATCTCCAAACTTATGCAATCACTATTTCTGAGGTTTTGTATTTTGAGGTCACTATTTAGGTACTAGTTTTTGAGCTTAAATCCTTATCAAGACTGTAGTAGTTCCAGAGTTACGAGGTGGGGACGCTGCCTTGACGTCAAGCTAGCGTCCCCACTAATAGCTGCTCATAAATCGAAAACTAGTGAGCCAACACAATTTTTTGGTTATAACAGAAATCCTGGAATCATTGATTCCAGATTGGTATGACGCCAACATTTTGTGACCAAGAAATAAGCACCACTAACTAACTAATCACTCGCACGCAAGTCATAACACAACCCCAATAAACGCGCAAGCGCGTCGGAACGAATGATGTAATGAAATTATGCAATGACTACATACGGTACCTAACCTAATTAAACAAGATCACGCTTGTCGCCGTACGACGTGCGCGGCTGCGTCCTGCGGAATAAACCGGTTTTTAAACGTTCTGAAAATGTTCTCATTTCGTTTTCGTTCCGAACAAAATGTTGTACAAAGAACGGTTCTAAACGTTTTAAAAACGTTATTTTAAATAACGGTTCCGAGCCCTGTTCAAGAGTATAGGCAGCAGTCCTCCTGTCTGCTAATAACAACAAACTGTGATCAGCAAACTGTCTGCCAAGCACGGTGTTAAGGGCAATTTTCCTTTTAAGAGTTTGTGGCAACAGCCAGTAAAGGATGCACCTATATTGTGCGTATGAAGGGATGCACACTGGTCGAGCGCGTCATGTATATTCCTCCGCGCCCCCGCAGAGGGGAACGTTGCGCGGTAGCGAGCCGCTTGCGCTCGGTCGCACGCGCCCAGTGCTGCCAAGTGCGGGGAAAATCCCTGATTTGCGGGGAATTGGGGGTCCGTGCGGGGCATGAACAAAATCGGGGAATTTCTGCCAAGACACAAGAGAGCGCTAAAAAAAGAAAAGGTCATCCGATTAGGAAAGAGCTGGACAAAAAACTCGTCCAATTATGGCTGGAGGAAAAAGAAGTGAAGTGGTACATTTATCGAGTTCGCACCTGTACCAGCAAAATAAGAGGGTAGCGTCTAAAAAAAAAAAAAAAATGTGTCGTCCGACTATCGCTCAGAGATGGAAAAGAAGAAGAGCGGGGAATTTCGGGGAATCGACAACACTGATGCGGGGAATCGAGAAATTTTTATTGGCAGCACTGCACGCGCCAGTCCGAAACCTGCACTGACGGCGAATGCATGCTAAATTTCACACCCGCGCACCGCTATAATATTACGTGTACATAGTCATTCCTTAGTTTTCGTTGTGTTAATTAGTTTATAATAATACCATCTTCTCTGTGTTGCTCAATATAAAAGTGTACAACGTATTGTCAGTCTTATCATTTGCCCGTATCCTGATCGTCGCACCTACCTTCAAGTTAGCCACAAGTTCCTTGTAGCGATAAATTGCAACAGTTTGGTGGGTCTGAGTGTTGCGCCACCAAGGGGACGGATGAAAGGAGAGTGCATGCAACAGAGATGCGAATGTTGAGATGAATGTGTGAAGTGACAAGAATGGATAAACTGTATGTCAGAGGAAGTCTGAGAGTAGCGCCAGCGAATGAAAAACCGGCCAAGTGCGAGTCGGAATCGCGCCCGAAGGGTTCCGTACCATTATCTATAAAAATACTACCTATCAATATAGTTTGCATCTTTATGTATAGTTATTTATTGTCTGTTTATATTACATATACATACACATTACACTATATATATTT
This sequence comes from Amphipyra berbera, assembly GCA_910594945.2. Taxonomy (NCBI): domain Eukaryota; kingdom Metazoa; phylum Arthropoda; class Insecta; order Lepidoptera; family Noctuidae; genus Amphipyra; species Amphipyra berbera. The sequence continues at coordinate 15,037,199 of OU343142.1, forward strand.
ATATATATATTTATTTCATATTTATTGTATATAATATTTATTTATTTGTGTTTTTAGGTTTATTTAAAGTACATAATTTAATGTCTCCTCATTAATTGTTACACTGAGAACTACCTCTCTCTTTTTTTTTTCTCCAAAGGTTGTCGGGAAGAAATCGCCTAGTGCGATAAGACCGCCCATTGTACATCTCTATTTTTATAGTAATGTTTCTTGTTTGTTTTGTGTACAATAAAGAGTATTGTATTGTAACGGCAAAAAAATCATGTCTGTAGTATGGGAGCCCCCTTAAATATTTATTTTATTCTGTTTTTTACTATTTGTTGTTAAAGCGGCAACAGAAATACATCATCTGTGAAAATTTCAACTATCTAACTATCACGATTCATGAGATACAGCCTGGTGACAGACGGACGGACGGACGGACAGACAGCGGAGTCTTAGTAATAGGGTCCCGATTTACCCTTTGGGTACGGAACCCTAAAAACGAGGAGTAATAGGTTAGTGTGGTATGGTCATGTTATGTGGAGGGAAGAAAGTGATATCGTTAGAAGAGTGTTAAAATATGAATGAGGATGGAAATACAAGTAGAGGTAGATCAAAGAAAAGATAGATGAATTCTATGAGGGATGATATGGGATACGAAGAAAGGAGTGAGTACTGAGATGACGACTGATAGAGGAGCATGGAAGAGAAATACCTACATGTTGTGCCGAGCCCACCTAGTGTGGAATAAGGGCAGGGAGATGATGATGATGTAGCGATAAATTGCTTTGAAATACTTACGTCTAAAACAACCCCGTTGGTCTAGTGGTGGCAAGCGCGACTACTGATCGTGAGGTCCTGGGTTCGATCCCCAAGTCGAGCAATGTTATTGGGTTTTCCCGTGTGAAATTCCTCTGTAGCAGCCCGGTGTTTGATTTTGTGCCCGGTTCATGGCAAAAGGCTCGCCCCTTATTACATGGGGCTTAATTAAAACGGCGAAATGAGGGTATTACTATACACCTCTGACCAACCCTTAGGGGAATACAAGCGTGATGTTATGTAATGATATGTAAACGCTCGTTCATATAGTAGCAGTACTGTTCTGCTCACTACTCTGCCATACTGTCCTGCCCTTGTGTAAGTTTCAATGCGTTGTGATAAATATGCGAACATATAATTAATTGTTACAATATAATCCCGAATTAAAAGACAGATAGCTGGTAGCAGACTGACGTTTATTGACAAGCCTCATTTCCTTTTAATCTTTATAACCAGTCTAACTAATTACAGAAAACCATAAAACCTTCTTTAAATTAATATAAACTATATAACATTCCTTCCCCTAGCTTGACAAAATAAAACTTAACTCAAAACTAATAAAACTTAACTCAAAACTAATAAAAGGGCTTGTAATCGACCCTAGGCACAGTTCGCAGCTTCTTCCCATCGACTCTTTGCCTTTCTGACTGTGAAGACTGACCTGGCTCCACTTCATCATGAGTTGCGTCTGATGCCTCATAGAATGTCTCATCTTCTTCTATAGAATTGCTAGGTTGCGTTTCCACATCTCTATTTCCCTCCCCTACAGTATCCGACGTTTTTTTATCCACTGGGAAGGTTGACTTCGGTACCGAGGTTACTTGTGGAGTAATATCTTCAAGTTCAATAGAGCAATCACCTGGCTTGTGGAAATTCATAGCTGTGCCTTGGAATGCAATTAATTGATTTTTATGTTTTTTCACATGGCAAGAAGTTATGCAGTCCTTAACAATATATACAACTTTTCCTATTTTTTTAAATATGACACCTTTATGCCATGACCCTTGTTTATTAATAGTGTTTCTTTTATACAACACATAATCTCCTTGCTTAAAAAATTTAGTTGTTTTGTCGTTTAACACTTTAGACTGCAAACACTGTTTGTGTACGTTTCGAGTGAGAGTGACAGACGCCGCTAAGAGTGGGTTTGGATTAATTAAATCTAACCGTGACCGCAGTTTGTGGCCGAATACTAACTGGGCAGGTGAACAGCCCGTTGCAGAATGTATGGAATTTCGATAATCAAATAGATATTTAAACAAATTGTTATTGAATCCCTTAAAATTATTACTGCTTAACATACAAGATTTAATTCCCTTTTTGACCACTTTCACGTAGCTTTCAGCCTGCCCATTACTAGCCGGATGATATGCCGGCGACGTTACATGCGATATACCGTTTGACACACAAAACACCCTGAATTCAGAGGAAGTAAACTGAGTGCCATTATCACTGACTATAGTATGCGGTAAGCCAAATCTTGCCATGTATTCATACATTTTATTAATCACCGATAATGACGAAGTACTTGTTCCCATATCATACGCTTCTACCCACTTCGAGTACGCATCTACAATAACTAAATACGAACGGTTATGTATGGGGCCGAGAAAATCAATATGAATACGATAGAACGCTTGCGGAGGATGTGGCCACAGAGCTGGTGGCGCGCGCGCGGGTAACTGTCTCAACTGTATACAAACCTCACAATCCGCAATCATTTTTTCTACGGCTTTATCTATTCCTGGAAACCAAAATCTGCTGCGCGCTTCCGCTTTCGTTTTCACGATACCTAAATGTGACTTATGTAGTTCTGATAATAACGTTGTTCTAAGCGCTTCTGGAATAACTACCTTGTGTCCTCGCATAATACACCCGCCTTCATTCGACAACTGGGTTTTACACAAGAAATAAGGCATAATTAATATGTCTGATAGTCGCTTAGGCCAACCATTAGCAATATATGAAAGAACTTTAACTAATGTTGGATCTTTAAGAGTTTCAGCCCTAATTTCATTAAGTGTAACGGGTAAACTACCATCTATAACGAAATTAATATACGACGCGCGATCTTCTACAGGTATTAAACTGCCCTCAGTCTCGTAGCCACAGCCTCCACTAGCCACCGTTGATTCATTGTCAGGCAGACTGGCGCGCGATAAATAATCTGCGCTGTTGTCAGCGCTGCGAATGTATTCTATGGTGTAATTGTAACCACTAAGAAACATTGCATAACGCTGCAACCTATTAGCAGAGACCTCTGGAATACCTCGGTATGGACCAAAAATAGATAAGAGAGGCTTGTGATCGGTACGCAGCACAAACGGGACCGCCCTTCCGTATAAATACTGATGAAAACGTCGCACTCCGAATATAATAGCTGTTGCCTCTTTTTGTAACTGTGAATACCGCTTCTCTGCTGCATTCAGTGTACGTGAAGCAAACGACACAGGACGTTCCTCTCTGTCAGAACCCATCTGTGATAAAATAGCTCCTAATCCGCTAGGCGAAGCGTCTACCGTTAAAATAATTTTAGCATTCTGGTCAAAATGCGCAAGAACCTGATCTGAAGTTAAACATTTCTTAATTGCATTGAATGCATCATTATGTATCTCCTCCCATTTCCATTTATTGCCCTTTTGCAATAATGAATAAAGGGGGCTCAATATTGATGACGCGTTAGGGACAAAGCTTCTATAATAATTGACTAATCCTAGAAACGACTGTAACTTATTCACGTTTGTTGGAATAGGTGCCTCGACTATAGCCTTGACCTTTTGATTTGATTTCCTTAAACCATTCTTATCTATAGTATATCCTAAGTATTCTATTTGATCCTCAAAAAACACACACTTATCTTTACGAAGTGTTAAACCTGCGTCTTGCAACCTTTGCAAGACTGCACACAATCGTCCTAAATGTTGTTCTTTAGTTGCTCCTGTTATACAAATGTCGTCAAGGAAACATAAAACACCGTCCAATCCCGACAGTAAACACTCCATTGCCCGTTGAAAAATAGCAGGAGCACTAGCGAGACCAAAAACTAATCGCGTATAGACAAATAAACCGCGGTGAGTATTAATACAAGTTATATTCTGAGATGCCTCGTCTAACACAAATTGTGAATATGCTTGGGTTAAATCTAACTTGCTAAACTGCTGACCCCCGTGCAATTTTGTAAAAAGTTCTTGAGCTGACGGTAACGGATACTGTTCGACGACCAGCTGTTTGTTTACGCTTACAGAATAATCAACGCACAACCTTAAGGAACCGTCGCGCTTCAATATAGGCACAATTGGTGAGGCGTAATCAGAAAATTGAACTGGTCTAATGACACCAATACTTACCAAACGATCGAGTTCACCGTTTATTTTATCTCTAAGTGCGAATGCTACAGGCCGAGCTTTGAAAAAAACTGGTTTCGCGTTTTCTTTTAATTGTAACTTTACCTTATACTTTGTAAATTCACCCAACTCATCTGAGAAAACCGACGGATATTGTAATTTTAATTGTTCAGCAATTTTATTAGATTGACAATAATTTATTTGCAACATTTGTAAGCCAAACAAACTAATAAAATCTCTGCCTAATATTGGTGGTCCACCATCGCGTATTACTCTCACATTAACTACCTGCGTCTTGTCCAGGTATGTTAAAGGCAATTGCACTGTTCCTAAACAACGTATAAGACCACCGGTATATGTAAATAATTGATCCGTTGTTGGTAAGATTGGCAACAATTTAAAATATTTGTTGTACACTTTCTCAGAAATCGCTGTAACTGCCGATCCTGTATCTACTTCGAACTTTAGCTTAATACTTAGTATAGAAACTACTAGAGTCATAGGTTCACCCCGGAAAGAACATATTTTTTTTGTCTTACCGTCATCGTCACTCTCGCCCGACCCGCCTGTTCCTACGAAATTTATCTTTTTACACATTCGGCGTAGATGACCCTTAACGTTACATTTTTTGCACGTATAACTAGCAAACCGACACTGTGACGTTAAATGATTTCTAAAGCCGCACACTGAACACCTTTCCTTGTTAAGGCTGGCCTCTTTTGTGGTGGCTTCAATCTTGTACAGCGGCTCACTCGACGGCGGCGCCTGTGCCGACGCCGTCGATGATGCTGTGGCTCCCTTGCGTGCACTGCGCACGTTTTCCGCCAACTCCACTGCTTTGGCCAGTGTTAACTCTTCAAGGTCACGTGCGAAAAGCTTGTCTTTCTCCGGTCCCGGCAACAAACCCATAACAAAACGATCACGCAGCGCCTCTTCTACATTCAAAAATCCGCAATGAGTAGTAAGCCCACGAAGCCGCGCAGCCCACTGCGAAAAGGTTTCTTCCAGACTTTGGTTAGCAGCATAGAAATTATACCGCTCACCAAATCCACATTTTTTGGGTGTAAAATGATTGTCGAGAAGTGTGAGAATGTCTTCGTATGGCACTTGCGTTAGTTCTTTTGGTAACGCTAAATCGGCCGCCAGTTGATAAGTGCTGTCGGTGAGTGTGCTCAGCAAAATTGCCCGTCTTTTCACGCCCTGTGGATCTTTGATATTGTCAACGTCGTTCGCAATGTACCATTGCAAAATTATTTGCTTGAAGTTTTGCCAAGTATGAATATTATGCTCAAAACTTGACAAAATCCCAAAGTGAGCCATTTTTTTTTTTAGTCGCAGGTTCTCGTCGCCACTGATAAATATGCGAACATATAATTAATTGTTACAATATAATCCCGAATTAAAAGACAGATAGCTGGTAGCAGACTTGTTGTATTATCTTGTGGGTAACTCGATATAATGTTTTGTATGTGTACCGTGCATGTAAAAAATAAAGCAGTCATTATCTAGCAAGATCGTGTTTTACTTCATGGTGACAGCGGTTAATTAGAATTACGCTTTCGGAATCATTAATAGACGATATTCAAACGGTGTTAGTTTGTTTTGGTGATAAATAGTACGTGCTAATATGGATCACGCGAGACCTCCGGCTGAATTGGTGTTGGAAGGTGGACCGGCAAATCGGGCTGACGCGTGGCGAAAGTGGCTTAAGCAATTTAAAGTTTTTCTTAAGGCCTCGGGGGTGTATAAGGAAGATAAGGATGTACAAGCCAGTTTGCTTATTAACCTAATAGGCGCAGATGGATATGACATATATTCCACTTTCAAATTTAAGATTGAAGGAAAAGACGAGGATATCGATGTATTGATTAAAAAATTTGATGAACATTTCGGCTCAAAAAGAAATACAACGATGGCGAGATTCCGATTTTTTACACGAAATCAGATAGAAGGTGAAAACATAGACGCTTACGTAACAGCGCTAAGATTATTATGCCAGCTTTGCGAGTTTGAACATTTGGAAGACGGGTTAATTCGTGATCGTATTGTTTGTGGAGTAATCGACACAGGTGTGCGTGATAGATTGCTTCGAACAGACGAATTAACTTTAGAAAAAGCTGTAAAAATATGCCAAGCAAGCGAGGTATCCAACGAAGAGAACCGGCATATAGAAAAAACTAAATCGAAGGAACAAAGTGGCGCGGTCGACGCGTTATTCGGTACGCGTGTACCGAGGCGTAGCGGTGCTGTAGGGAATGCAACAGCGGCGGCGCGAGAGGCGCGCGGCCGGGCTCGGGGCCCGCCTGCGCCAGCTCAATACAGCGTGCGCGCGGGCGCATATGGTACAGCAGCCGGGAGTTTCGCGGCGTCGTCGGGTCGCGGTTTCGATTCCGGTCCATGTCGTGATACGTTTTCTAAGTGTTGCAATGCTTGTGGTGGCGTTCATAATGATAACGCTCGATGTCCAGCGCAATCTGCTAAGTGTTTTTTGTGCTTTAATAAAGGTCATTTTAAAAAGATGTGTTTGGCCAAAGTTAATAAGCGTGTATACGGAATACAGGAGAACAGTGACGATGAGTTGTTCTATGTGTCAACTTTAGACGAATCTTCACAACATAAAGACAGTAAGTGGTTTGAACGATTACATTTGATCGAAAATGGAATGAGTGAATTATTTAAACTTGATACTGGTTCGGATCTGAATGTTTTGTCATTAAATATATTTAAAAATTTAGGTTATTCAGTAGACGATATTAAACCATGTTACATGAGAGCACAGTCTTTTTGTGGGAATTATATTCCAATTTTAGGTTCATGTCAGATGTTGTGGTCATATAAACAAAATAAATGTCTGATTGATTTTGTAATATCAAATGATCGGTGCCAAAGCGTTTTAGGAAAAAATACCTGTGAAGATTTAGGTTTAGTCAAGAGAATTTATACTGTCAACGTTGATAAATATAGTGATTTATTTCATGGTATTGGCAAATTGCCAGGTAAATATAGAATCATTTTAGAAAACAATGCAAGTCCTTCAGTATGCCCCGTCAGGAAAATACCTTTAGGGATTCGCGATAAATTAAAAGCAGAACTTGTTAGTATGGAGCAAAATGGAATAATTCGTAAAGTGTGTTATCCGACAGCGTGGGTGAACGCTATAGTGTTACCGGCCAAGAAGGACGGCAGCCTGCGCGTATGCCTAGATCCGCGGCCACTGAACTGCGCGGTGCGTCGCGCGCACTATCCCTTACCCACGCTTACGGAAATTGCCGCTAAATTAACCAATGCTAAGTTTTTTAGTAAACTTGATGCGCGCTCGGGATTTTGGATGATCGAATTAGATGATGATAGTGCGGATCTCTGTACATTTGGAACTCCATTCGGGAGGTATCAGTTTTTGCGGTTACCTTACGGCATCAACTGTGCGAGTGAGGTATTTCACGGAAAAGTACGACAGCTACTAGAAGATCTCGATGGTGTAGATTCATTTGTCGACGATATAATTATTTGGGGTAGGACTAAGGAAGAACACGACGCTAGGTTGGCGAAATTGCTAGATAGGGCTCGGGAAGTAGGAATTAAATTTAATAGAGAAAAGTGCGAGTTTTGTGTAGAACAGGTAACGTATCTGGGACATATTTTTAGTAAGAAAGGTATGCAGATCGACACTAATAAGATAAAGGCAATAAGGGATATGCCAGGACCAAGGGATAGGTCATCTTTAGAGCGATTTCTTGGCATGATAAATTATTTGTCCAAGTTTATTCCGAATTATTCGGAAATGGCTGGGCCCCTTAGACATTTGCTGAAAAAAGGTAATGAATGGTTGTGGGACAACGTACATGAGACTGCGGTTCACAATTTGAAGAAAGCTGTGAGCAGTGCGCCGGTATTGGCGCTATATTCAGCCGACCGGCCGGTCGTGGTTACGGTGGATGCCAGCTCCACGGCGCTGGGTGCCGCACTTTTACAAGACGGCCGCCCGGTTGAGTTTTCTTCTCTCACGATGACAGATACACAAAAGAGATACGCGCAGATTGAAAAGGAAATGCTGGCGATCGTATTTGCAATGGAAAGGTTCCATCAATATCTGTATGGGAAGAAGGATGTGGTGGTAGAAACTGATCACAAGCCTTTGGAGGCTTTGTTTAAAAAAACTTTAGATGCTGTGCCGGCTCGCTTGCAGAGGATGATGCTGCGTGTACAACGCTATGAGTTTACTGTTGTGTATAAACCTGGTAAATTTATGTACGTAGCTGATACATTATCTAGAGCAGCTTTGCCGGAACTTATGCATGACAGAGTGACTTCTGAGGTTGAAGATCAGGCGTGTTTCCTCATAGAAAACATACCATTCAGCGACAGTAAATTAAATATGGTAAGAGAGGCCACACAAAGGGATCAGGAATGCAAAATGTTAAAATATAATATTTTAAATGGTTGGCCAAGGTATAAAAAAGATGTGCATGAAATGATAAAAATACATTGGGCATATAAAGAATCATTCGAGCTGGTCGACGGTGTAATTTTCAAAAACAACTTAGTGTTCATACCGCGTGATCTAAGAGGGGAAATGATCTCGCGCGTTCACGAGGGACACCTAGGAATCGACCGTTGCAAGCGCCGAGCGCGTGACGTCATGTTTTGGAGCGGGATGTCACATGACGTGGAGCAGACAGTGCGCACGTGTGGCACCTGCGCTGAGCACGCTGCGCGCCCCGTAAAAGAGCCTATGATACCGCATTCGATTCCCGATTTACCATGGAGAAAGGTTGGCGCTGATTTATTCTTTTCTGATAAAAAGAACTTTTTAATCTTAGTGGATTATTTTTCAAATTTTATTGAGATAAGTGCCTTATCAAATATTGGATCGAGAGCTGTAATTGCTGCGATGAAGGATCAGTTCGCGAGGCATGGAATTCCGGCGGAACTCATAACTGATAACGGACCGGCATTTAGTTCTAGAGAGTTTAGAGAATTTTGTGGAGATTGGTGTTTCAGACATACAACATCATCGCCCAATTACGCTCAGTCTAACGGACTAAGTGAGAGGGCTGTAAGAACAGTCAAAAGTATAATAAAAAAATCGTTGCACACTGGTACAGATATTTATCTAGGTTTATTAAATTTTAGGAACACGCCGAGGGATGGAGTTAGTGCGCCTTCGCAATTATTGATGGGTCGACGACTTAATACTCGCTTACCAGTGCATGCAGATAGATTACGACCTGAACGTGACAATAAAGTAGATTTTAAAAACATACTTTTAAAACGTGAACTATCAAAAAAATATTATGATGTGCATTCACGTGAGTTACCCGTATTAAAACCGGGAGAAGATGTGATTGTGACTAATGGTGATATGTGTCGGCGACGTATGCGGGTACAGGCTCCTGCGCCACAGCCGCGATCGTACTTTCTCACTGACAGCTGTGGTCGGCGATACCGCCGCAATAGACGGCACATTATGAGGAATACGAGCTCAGGGGATACCACGTTACATTCTGCTTCCTTGCAGGGGAAGGAGGATAGTGATAGTGATGAATGCGAACACATGAGTAGGTACAGCGATGCGAAAGAGATTATAGGCGAAGGGTTGAGCGACAATGATAGGGCAGTGACTAGGTCGACTAGTTCTTCTCCGAATTCAGATATAGTGCAGCAACCCCGAGCTGCTTCTCGAAGGGCACGCGAAAAACTTGCAATGTTTTTTAATAAATAGTTACTTACCTATAAGGCAAACAGATACTTGTTTTTATTACTGTTATTGGTGGAGGGAATATTAGTTTATATTTTTATTTAAAAAAGGAAGATGTTGTATTATCTTGTGGGTAACTCGATATAATGTTTTGTATGTGTACCGTGCATGTAAAAAATAAAGCAGTCATTATCTAGCAAGATCGTGTTTTACTTCAAGACTGACGTTTATTGACAAGCCTCATTTCCTTTTAATCTTTATAACCAGTCTAACTAATTACAGAAAACCATAAAACCTTCTTTAAATTAATATAAACTATATAACACGTTGTAAAAAGAAAAGGATTTTGCTCATATCTATTTTGTATTTATTTACACTTCAACTCCTACCTACAACTCTGCACTAAATCAAAATAGGATGAACAATGGGGGCGCCACTAGTCATACATTTTATTTTAAAAATAATTCTCTGTAGAACTTTGGATAGTCCAACCAATTACGAGTGTCTTTATACTCTTTATATTGTACAAGTAATAAATACTACGCACATAATATTATTATTGTAAAGTCTTCGTTTTATAGATTACACATTTATCGCCTGATAAAAATTGTCAAAAATTAATTTGTTCCGTTTGTAGACTTTTTTGTCGAGCTATATTATTTATGTTTTCTTTTCATATTTATGTAATTATTTTGCCATGTATTTTATATTATTAAATTTAAGTAATATTATGTAGGTACGTAATGTACCTGTACACCTAGATTGCTCGTTTTTCTCTTTCCTTTCTTCCAGTCCATCCAAAGGTTGTCTGGAAGAAATCGCCTTGCGCGATAAGACCGCCCATTGTGTATTTTTGTATATAAATAGTTTTTCCTGTTGTATTAACCTGGTGTATGTACAATAAAAAGTAAGTCTATAAATAAATAAATATATTTTCATAAGACCGCCATTGTACCCTTTAGGTAATGTTTGTTATTGTCTATGAGCTGTGTTACAATTTTGGTGTACAATAAAGTATATTCTATTCTATTCATAGGTACCTATTGCTGAAATTCAATACCACCTCTAAGTAGCAAGAACTTGTTACCAAGTTAATACCGATTGAATTATTTGTGATAACCTGGTGTATGTACAATAAAGAGTAAGTATATAAATAAATAAATATATTTTCATAAGACCGCCATTGTACCCTTTAATGTTTGTTATTGTCTATGAGCTGTGTTACAATTTTGGTGTACACTAAAGTATATTCTATTCTATTCATAGGTACCTATTGCTGAAATTCAATACCACCTCTAAGTAGCAAGAACTTGTTACCAAGTTAATACCGATTGAGTTCTGTGTTTGCCAAAGCTATTGTACCTTACCTTTGTACACGATAAATACAATGGTACGACATCTGTAATTATTAATGTTCCAACAATGTAAGTGCAAACGGATCGAAGTGTTTGCTTTTTCTAGTGTTCTTTTATCCGTAGACAATGGTAAACTTTCACGAACCATGCCAACTACTCGGGTAAACACACAAGACGAGAGATGTCGCTCTTTTTGATTGCTTTAGGAATATCGTTATTACACTCATTTATTTATTCCTATAAATCATTAAATTGTAATGTAGAACATAAGAACTCTTTGATTATGATTTAATTTTATTTATTCAGAAAGTAACGAAAGCTTTGTTAAGTAGCGCCATCTTTTGACACAAACTAAATTCAATAGACCTTAAAAGACTCGATATTAGATTAAGTATTAAAAAAACAGGCAATAGAGGCATAAAGAGGTCAGATGTAGCAGGCGAATAGTGATACCTGTTCTCTCTGTAATAATAGTTCTATAAGAACAAGAGTTATTAGAACCTAATAAACCTGTTTTTATTGACAGATATTTAGTCGTCCTTAGTTTAAGAAAGAAGCTCTTTGACTAACATAAAAGTTACTTATGTTCATGAACCAGATGTTATTAATTTGAATGTTATTATGTAAATAGAAGTACATAGACAAGGTTAGTCGGAAAGGGGGTACTAAGCCGAAAGGGTGTTAAAGCACCTATAATAAGGGATAACTTTTGTTCTACAACTTTCCCCAAAACTCGATAGTTTAAGAGAAATAGCTTTTCAAAGATTCCGTAAAAAATATGCTAAAATCTATTTGTCCATAGCTATGATCAGCTGTGTTTACTATTTAGGTCATATATGGGGTCACAGATTAGAAACTGCATTTTCTGAATTCATAACTAAATCAGGGATGAAGAATTTTTGAAAAAACTAAAATAAAAATAATTTTTGATGGAAAAAAAAATCATCGAAATTTTAAATTTTAACACTTTCTTTAGAACAATCATCAGTGATACATTAAGTGGTCTGCGGCTTAGTGCCCCCTTTCCGACTAACCTTGTATAAATTATTACAACTCTTGTCGTATCCTTATCAACAAGCAAACTTAGTTTCACTGCCTTGGAGAGGCAATGTAAACACAGAAGAGATCATTATCTCCATTTCTCCAACGACATCAATCAATGCAAACTGACTATCGTACTAGACCTTTTAGTCTGTTAGCGCTGTTCTAACTAGAACATACTGGTGTCGATTCTGTTGCGCACTTTGACAGGACTAAACTAAACTAAGGGTGTTTGTCTCTTTCTGTTTCAATAGAAAAAGAAAGTGACAGTTGTGTGTAGTCTAGTTTTGTATTGTCAATAGGTGCAACAGAATCGACACAAATATTTCACTTACTAAAAGTAACTCATTAGAATAGCAGGCAAAAATAGCTTTAAGATTTAATTCGTCCTTGATTCTCTTGCCTTAAATAACACAGGAGCTATGAAAACATACTTTGTTCGCTTTCAGTTGCATTGTACTGTCACGATGTGAATGAAACTTGGAATATTGAAAATACTAAGTAGTTGTTTATCTGTCACAGTCTACTCCGGTTGTGAAAAAACCTGTTACGAGTTATGATATTGATACTTTACATCTCACCTCTAATTTCTAACCTCTGGCTGGTATGCAACTGTTGTCAAAATCGGCGTCCTGTCAAAAGAGCGCCTTTGTAAACTATTAATTGTTGTTGTTTTATCGTTATTTCCATTATAAAACCGGGATTAAGCCATTGTTATATCTAACTAACACCAACTGCTGATATTCTAGGTAAGTTTAATGCACTTATAATGTTCAAATTGACGATGTTTCACGATAAAATTTGATAGGTTATGTCGATGAATTTTGTATAATGTTGGCAAATTTTTTACATATTTTTTCTTTATTTTATGGTGAACAGAGAACTTATTTCTTATATTGTTTGTTCGCATTTACAAGTCAAATGATGATATGCAGTTTTGACCTAAAAACTTTGTTTATCTCAATATAATAAATACTTTTGGATCATCACTTTTTACAATAAACATTGTCTTAAATTTATTCTGTAAACCGACCAAAAACCTTGCGAAAATCATTCCAGAATGTCAAGTCAAGAGACTGAAGCCCCTTTGCCAGAAGGATGGGAGATGAGAACGAGCCGTTCCACCGGTATGACATATTTCCTCAATATGTACACTAAGAAGTCGCAGTGGGAGAGACCGGAGGCACCTGCTGACCCCGGTGAGGTCCGCTGCAGCCATCTTCTCGTCAAACACACCGAGAGTAGACGTCCATCGTCGTGGAGAGAAGAAAACATCACGCGTACTAAGGATGAGGCATTGGAACTTCTCAAAGGCTATCGTAAGCAGATTGTGGCTAATGATGCAACGTTCGCTGAGTTAGCATCAAAGTATTCGGACTGCTCGTCAGCTAAACGTGGAGGAGACTTGGGCATGTTTGGACGTGGTCAAATGCAGGCGCCATTTGAAGAGGAGGCGTATAAACTGAAGGTGGGGCAGCTGAGCCGGCCCGTTGAGACAGACTCCGGAGTCCACATCATTTTGAGGACTGCTTAGATTAAGTGTTTATGTTTCTTTTTATGTTAAACTGTTCTTAGCTATCAAACATGTTTAAAGCCATATTTAATGGACACCGAATGAAAATATTTGTTACTTAAATTTTTTCTTGATTAAGAAATGAAGACTATAAACAGCTAAATACCTAATTGATATTTGAAAAAATCTCTAATTCCTTAAATATTTAAAAATAATTATTGGCATATAAATTATTCCTAATAACCTGCTCAAGTTCATATTTAAATATTTTTCTCAAATTCATATTTATAATTATTGTATCTTGCAATTATATCATACTAGCAACCCACCCCCGCTTCGCACGGGTGCAATGTAGATACTAATGTGGGGCATATAAACCTTCCTCTTGAATCACTATCTATTGCTGAAAATTACATTAAAATCCGTTGTATAGTTTAAAAGATCTAAGTGTACAGACAGCGGATGCAACTTTGTTTTATACTATGTAAAGATGCTTAAAATCAACATTGATTTAAAATATGAATTGGATAATAATGCACTCTTATCTTGATAGTTTAGTTTTTTTTATGGGAATATTATTTTAAGTGATAACTGCATAACTGAATATGTTTTTTTTTCGAGTCTGGATAATGTCCAGTTATTTCGCATATTTCATGTCTCAGTGATAATCTAATTGAATTGTAAAAGACAATGTTTATTGATTTCAATGTTCAAAAAGTTAACTACCTATTATCAAACCTTACTTTTATTTGTTTCTAAAACTAAAAGGATGGAAATAAATATGTTTTCTGATTCATACACTATTTTATTATTTGTTCACCATAGAATTTAGGGGAAAATGAGTTCAACATGTAACTTATGTAATATATTATATATTCACTAACAAGATGCGCAGTAAATAAGAATAACAAAGTCTTAATATTTAAACATCAGTACAGCGTCTTTGACAACCCCAGCCAATTGTCAAGGACGGGGGACCCCCGAACTTTTGAGTAATTTTTTATTTATTTTTTAATATCAGTTACAAATATGGCACTAAGATAATAATTATAAAGATACTTATCACTATATTAGAACGGAAAGTTCGGGAGCTAAGATCGGATCCAAATTACAAAGCCTTTGTCGTCGTGTCTTCCTTATTATCTGGACTATTTCTTATTAGGACTATCGTGTCTAATGTTGCTTCCTTACGGTTCTGGGCAGCAGGGGTCCAAATGGGCCCGATGATAGGCGGCGACCGCTTGCCTCCCCATGCACTGAACTTCACCTTCCTTTTTCCATCCTTCTTCAAGTTGACATCCAAGTATGGATGACCAGGCTTAAAGATTCTTGGCAACGATTCTAGGAAGCTTTTGAACGGTAACGCATCTCGTAACGTCCTTTCGTTCGTCTTTGTACTTAAAGCCAAGATCTTGATCGGGTGCCGCTTATTCATGGTGGGAATAAATTGGAAGCCTTCTAAGTTTAGCCGTTCTCCATTCGGTGAGTAGTTTGAAAAGATTCTCGTTAATTCTGGTATCGTGGTGGAGAAAATGATTTTGGAACTTTTTGCACTTGGCTTGTAAATCATTTGGCCGCTGCGTTTGCCTCCCCACGGGCTGAACCGCACACGTTTCGGCATGCTCGGCTCCCGCATATTACTGGCTCGCTTCCATGTCCACATATGTTCGATAATAGCGTTGTCTCTTTTCCCGCCCCAAGGACTGAAATATCTCTTCTTTGGTATCAGTAAATCAAGGGCATTCTCGTCGACGGATCCGGTGAAGCCCATCAGAAACGGGTTTCCGACCGGTCCTTCGTTTTGTAAGTACATGGTTTGGTCTGTGTCTATCAGGTTTGGGAGCCAGCGCTTCTCCCGCATGTCCTCTTTCTCTGGTTCGTCCTCGATCATTCGCCGTTTTCTCTGAAGATCAGTTTGGTATTCTTCGAGCGAGTTTTGGCCGTTGTGTGGACCGTTCTGCATGATCTCATAGTCGTTTCTGGCAGGGGGTAGGTTTAGATAGTTGACGTAAGGTAGTGGGAACTGTAGGTTGGAGTCTGGTGAGTCTACGATGAATTCTGTGCCGGGTCCCCCGTTGTTGATGTACTGGAGGCTCACGGTGCCGAACCACGAGAACGTGATCAGTAGCCAATGGTGCGACATGGTTCTGTAAAGAAAAGAAAAATCTGTTATTTAGGAAATATAGTCTTTACACAGATAGGCCCGTAGCTTATTACCAACTGCGCAGATCATACGATTTGTGGCTATGCTTGCCGCGGATGGGTGACCGTTTGTTAACACATCCAGACCCCTACGAGCTTCGCATAGCACGTTACTCAGTCGTTCCCGGGTGTCATACCTATGACAATCGTTACGGGAAGTCATAAGCCCGAAAGCACGACAACCGGTCTAACCTTAGGATATCGGCATTGCCCAGCCCTGGTACTGGGTTGCAGAGGTCTGATGGCAGTCGCTCCGTGTAAAATACTGGTATTCAGCCGCATCTAGTTAAACTGGAAGCTGCCCCCAACATAGTTGGGAAAAGGCTAGGCAGAACAATCTACTCCTTTTTTATAACGAAAATCATTCCGCGCAATTTTGGATTACATTTCATGCGCAATTGCGTTCACTCTGATCCTTTGATGATCCTTTGATTTACAAAATTAAAAGCAATATTGCTGTCATTCTTGGATGGATGACCTTCACGCATCTCTGCCGTGCTTTAGGGATCATAATGAGCTGTGAGCTCTGAGACTTCACCAGAATAGTATAGTAGGTACCTACAACACAAACTAGGAACTCGCGTCGGTAAACTTCGTAAAACCGATAATTTCTGAACTGAGTGCGTCTTCAAGACCACGAATGTTTATCAGTACTGCAGTAAAAAATGATCTTTACGCTGACGTAATAAGTGTGAGTAGAGCGAAAATTACCGACTGTCATTGACTGTTCGATGAAGTTTGCTGATGTGATTTCTAACTTGCGTTGTACTGTAGTACTACATACTTCTTAACTTTTGTTGGTAAATAATATGGTACACAAACATGCCGTTTCAGCTATTTGGACTAGGCGACGCTGCGTAAGCACCGAAAGTCCCCTATCTAAGTGGACCACAAGAGTAGTTTATGCATGTGAAAACTGTTAGCTTAGCTTTTACTTAGATAAACAGTAACACGTGGAGGAAATGTAGGTACTTTATATTAGGTCCCCACCTATGAAATCAGCGTTTTGTATGGAGAATTTTAAAGAAGTCGCATGTTTCATACTAACATTTTCTTAATTTATTTAACAACTATGAACACTAATGTTTTAAAACTTTTATGCACTAATGTTTAAAAACTAAGATAACTTATGCCACTTAGATTATGCGAAAAAAATAAGTTTTGGCTAAGTTAAAACAAAAATAGTGGTCATTTCTGCTAACAAAAAGAGGAGTCATTTTTAAGGTATTTTTTTATGTTTAGAAAACTACAAGGTTAGTCGGAAAGGGGGTACTAAGCCGTGGGCCACTTAAAGTATCACTGATGACTATTTTAAAACAAGAGTTAAAATTTCAAAATTCGATAATTTTTATTTGCATGTAAAATGATTTTTATTTTAGTTTAAAAAAAACATACCTGCTTTAGTTACGAATTCAGAAAATTAAGTTTCTAATCCATGACCTAAATAGTAAACGCAGCTGATCATAGCTATGGACATATAGATTTTAGCATATTTTTTACGAAATCTTTGATAAGCTATTTCTCTTAAACTATCGAGTTTTGAGGAAAGTTGTAGAACAAAAGTTATCCCTTATTATGGGTAGGTACTTTATGACCCTTTCGGCTTAGTACCCCTTTCCGACTAACCTTGTATAAGTAGGTAATAAGGTTTTTTTACAATTGGTAGTTGTCTACGATGGTCATTATTCGATATAACACCAAGCTATTGATGAATATTTTAAATCATAGAAATGACGAGGTTCTCTATTTGTGAGAAAAAAACGCCAATTTCATAGGTGGGGACCTAATATATTAATAATCACTTTTTAACAAAAATAAAACCGACTTCAAATTGTCTATCTCCGAAGTTCTTCATCAGATCTTCACCAAATTTAAATGGGACCACTTCAAAAGAATACTCTTTCAAACAAAAAAATAATCATTAAAATCGGTTCATAATTAGCAAAGATATCGAGGAACAAACATACAAAAAAAAAACATACAATCGAATTGAGAACCTCCTCCTTTTTTGAAAGTCGGTTAAAAATAGAAAATACTTATAGGATACTTTATTTTCTTTTTAAAAATAAGAATTAATTATTGCATCAAAGCGTGTTCGTGTTTTAGGACACCTGTTATGTAACATCACGCCTGAATTCCCCAAACGGTTGGGCAGAGGTGTATAGTAACACCCTCATTTCGCCATTATATTTAAGTCCCATGTAATAGGGGGCGAGCCTATTGCCATCAACCGGGCACAAATCCAAACTTTGGGCTGCTACTGAGAAATTCCAAACAGAAAAACCCAATAAGAGTTTGCCCGACCTGGTTATCGAACCCAGGACCTCACTATCAACAGTTGCGCTTGCCACCACTAGACCAACGAGGCAGTAGTGTTTATTTTAAAATTGTGATCCTTTATAGGCCTCTGTAATCTAAATTTTCGGCATCAGAGGAAGCGCTCCGGTAGCCTCAGGATATAGACATTGCCTAGTAACTGGGTTGCGGAGATCTGATGGCACTCTCTCCGTGTAAAATACTGGTATTCAGCCGCTTCTGGTTAGACTGGAAGCTGACCCCAACATAGTTGGGAAAAGGCTAGGCAGACCAGGAAGCGCTCCGCGTGCGTTAGCCACAGCCACATTTCGTGTCGTGTGCCCATGTTTCGTTATTTATCAAAAGTTGTCGGTCATTAACATGTAATTTTTCGACCCCCATTTACAATTCTCCTTAAGATGGCAGTCGCTGAGAGCTTTCACTTTAGAACCTCAATTCTTTTAAAATTTAAGGCATTACCGACTTTCACATCAAATATTCCAGTATAAAATATTAATAGGAAATCGCTTAGATAACGAAGAAGCATTGCTTCGAAAGGTATACTAGTGCTCCAAAGTGCTTCTTACACCCGTATTCTAAGACGTTCCTCCAAAACTTACTCGTCTCATACTCGACTCACAGGACAGCCTCGAAAACACCAGGACAGGACGGCCTCGAAAACACCTTCGAAATTGTATTCTTTCGAGTCATTACGTCATAATTTGAATTATCTGCATCTCGCAAATAACGCCGCGATAAAAAATTGTAAGGATTATCGTAAGCATATTCGATAAAGTTTTCAAAATTAATTTTTATTACATACGAACTTTGACATTTCCTTCCTTAATGTAGGTCCCGAGGTACCTTGAGTTTGACAGATGATTCCTTACCTCGACAGAGGAAAAAACTCGAGTTGAGGACGTTTATGTCAAGTCGAGGTGGAAGTCGAGTCGAGTAAGTTTTGGAGGAACGTCTTAGAATATGGGTGTTAGCATATTTAGAAACACAAAACAACGTTGTTGGCAGTGCTAAATTCACAAGCGGATTAAAAACTCCTTTTTTGATTATATAAATAAATTCCATTATGAGTTATTCCATTATTAATTTAATTATTCATAACCTTTCACCTCTCCGGAAGGAGGATAAGCAGTCTCTCTGAAGACTGTAGGTACTTGATTTTTTAAAAACATTATTTAGTAACGTTCTCTGCGAAATTTACCGTTTTTCTAGAATTTTCTGTTATTATTTTTATTGATAACATAACTTCACGCCTGTATACTCCGAAGGGTTTCGGCAGATGTGTATAGTAGCACACTCATTTTGCCAGTTATGTTTAAGTCCCATGTAATAAGGGGCCAGCCTATTGCCATCAGCCACGCACAAATCCAGCCACCAGGCTGCTACTGAGAAATTCCTAGTGAAAAAACCCAATATCACTTTGCTCGACCTGGGGATCGAACCCGGGACCCTATGCTCAGCAGTCACGCTTGCCACCACTAAACCAACATATTTAGTAATCGTCTTTAGATAAAAGTTATGTGACGATTGTAAAATCGGCCGTAAGCATAGTAAACTACCTAAGCTGCCGTCGTTGGACTGTGATCATGTCATTGGGAGTACGAAGATCACGACAGTAATCGATCTTCCTTCATACCCACTTGAGTTGTCTACGAGGAAAAATACATAGAGTAGAGCTATCCGGACGGGTAGGTAAAATAAATACTACATTTGATAGAACGCTGCGAAACAAGAGTAAACTCGAGTAAGGATTAAAGAATAATATTGCGTCGAGTGTCTAATGTTTGCCTTTGAGTTAATACCTTGGATTCAGTTAGGAACAGCAACACAGTGATAACCTAGTGTTGTGACTGTCGGACTGCCAAGTCATAGGTCTCGAGTTTGAACCCAAACTCTGACTTTACTGATTCATGTGCGTATTGTATAATTATCACTTGCTTAAAAACGGTGAAGGAAAACATCGTGAGGAAACCGGCATGCCTCAGAGATTTTTCTCGACGGCATGTGAAGCCAAGTCAGAGGCCCATGGGCGGCTTAAACTCTGACACCAGGTTAGTCACTAACCACACGAAAAGAAGAAGTTAGGGAGAAATGGGGACTTGATGCGGGACATCTACGTGTCCCGGGAACAATGTCGCGGAATATTCGCTCGAACACATCTGAGCCCGCTATCGAAACGGCCGCTTGCAACATGTCCCAGTAGAAATGCTGCACAATGTTGCGCGCAAGCTACGGGTAGTGTGCAACGTTGCAGCGTCATGTTGGGGACCATTTTTTCCCTTTGTGAATTCTAGACTTTATACACTATCTGATGTCTGTTGAAGTAATTGCAATTGAAAGTTTTGCTAGTTGTTTTGACTGAAACTTACAAATCTGTTTGTTTTTTAATAACATAACATCGCAGAGATGTTGTTAGTACCTACACCCTCGTTTCGCCAATTATGTTTAAGTTCCATGTAATAGGGGGCAAGCCTATTGCCATTAACTGGACACAAATCCAGATACCGTCCTACTACTGAGAAAATCCTAATGGTAAAAACCCAATAACACTTTTTTAAATGAAAATACCAAAATACAAACTGAAATTACTGGTTTTCGATAGAACATAATATTATTATATGGGGGTCAAATACCTGTTCCAAGCTCATTTGCAATATCGAAATTAAGGCAAGAAAACATTTACTTTGTATGGCGTATGCTAGAAAATTGTGTGCGTCATACAAACATCGTATTTTTTGACGTTTTATATAATTTATGTAGTTATGTTTAGTAACAGGTATGTATAAATAATTCTGACTAGTCAATAAAAAAAAACAAATTGGATTATCGCTTGCGTTAACGGCAAAGAAGAACATCAGGATGAAATCTGCACACTTTAGAGGACTCCAAAAAGTTCTAGACGGTGTGTGTAGTCTGCCAACCTGCATCAGGTTTTGGTGGACTAAGTCCATGCTGAGAAAAGGCCCATGCCCAGCAGTGGGACAGTCTTCGTCTTCGTTTCTTTTCATGTGGTTAGTGACTAACTTGGTGTCAGAGTTTATGCCGCCCATGGGCCTCTGACTTGGCTCCACATGCCATCGAAAAATATTTCTCAGGTATGCCGGTTTCCTCGCGATGTTTTCCTTCACCGTTTTTAAGCAAGTAATAATATGAATCTGAAAAGTCAGAGGTGCGTGCCTTGGGTTCGGACTTGAGACCTATGACTTGGCAGTCCAACAGTCACACCACTAGGCTATCACTGCTTTGTGGCGATGTAAAGAGCTGATTATGCGTGCAATAAAGAAAGTTAGCCGGGTTGATAAAGTTTGCTTTAGCTTGTAACAGTATTAAGAACAGGTAATCGTCCTTACAAAGTACAAATACTTTGTAAGGACGATTACCTGTTCTTAATACTTAATAATATCACAAAACATATTAATAGTACTTAATAAGAAGATCCCACGTATTATTGTTCAGCTAAATGCTTATTAAGTAATTAACACAAAACATTATTATTTATTTAGTCGTATTCTGTCGTAGAGATTATCATGGCGTGTGGTAAGTGATACAAATAGAATATGATAACTATTATAGTGAAATAATTAATTGTTTCCGGTACTTCCACCTACTGCCTCATTGGTTTTGTGATCGGAAGCGTGAGTGGGATTCCAAGGTTCTAATCTATTTAAGATTGATTCACAGGTCGGACTGTTTCTGCATTTTTTTTATTATAATTATTTTTCGACAGCCTTGTTGGTTTAGTGGTCGCAAGCGCGACTGCTAAGCATGGGGTCCTGGTTTCGATCCCCAGGTCAGGCAAAGTGTTAGTGGGTTTTTCCATTATAAATTTCTCAGTGGCCGCCTGGAGTCTGGATTTGTGCCCGGTTAATGGCAATAGGCTCGCCCCCTATTACATGGGACTTTAACTGGCGAAACGAGGGTGTTTTAAAACACCTCTGCCCAACGCCTCGGGGAATGTAAGGCAAGATGTTATGTTATGTTTATTTTAGCAAATTAAATTCCGATATTAATAAATCGTGAAATATTTTAAAGATATTTGCCAATAAATTAGTTGCCAGGTTGATATTTATTCAACTTACATAAAAATCTGATGTAAAATACATTAATATTTTTCTAATTACGCTGTGCACTTCATACAAACATTCATTCCTTTATTCATTCATTATTGGCACGGGGTATAATAAGTTCCATCGAGGCATTCTAATTAGCGCACCAATTTGAATAGCACCAGTCCGAATCACACCAATAGTAATAGAAATACTATTGGTGTGAGACCATAACCTGCGCAACTAGCCTCCCTTTTTGTAGTGCCGTTACGGAAATCTAATTATAATCTACGTCGTAGCACCCTAAGCTACGAAGCTACGGCTACGCCTACGTGGCATGACCGCGTGACGCGTGTTGTTGTTATTCGCTATCCCCGTCACCCATTTTCTTATCATATTAATGTCGTCTCTAATATTTTTTCACCCCTATTACGCGTAGCACCTGCGTAGCACGGCGTAGCACCTTGACCTTAGGTACCTACAAATATCACTCTAATGTTATAAACTATGTATGGGCAGAGTCCTCCTTGCTAATAACACCAATCCCTGAATTATGCGTAGTGCTTTACTGATAGTAGCTGGCTACAGGCAGCAGCAGCAGACGACGTGTCGTTAGCTACGGAAGGTACTTCATAGTAATACATAGAAACCAGTAGTGTCGCAGCGACACGTCGCCTGCTGCTGCTATCTGCAGTCGGCTACGGAATTCTACCTTGAAAAATAACGAAAACTCACTGACTGTTCAGGGGGCCTACTCTAAAAATCGGACTACGAAGTTTTGACTGACGGATCTCAAGTTTCCTAACCACAAAAGTGTTTTGGATCCGACGATTGATTCGACATTCGCGATTTGACATTTTGTTTTTCGTTCACCCAACTACCAAATGTTTTTTTTTTCGTGTGATTAGTGACTAACCTGGTGTCAGATTTTATGCCCTATGGGCCTCTGACTTAGCTTCACTTATCGAGAAATATCTCTCAGGCAGGTTTCCTCATGATGTTTTCCTTCACCATTTTTAAGCAAGTGATAATTATACAATACGCACATGAATCCGAAAAGTCAGAGGTGCGTGTCTTGGTTTCGAACTCGAGACCTATGAATTTTCAGTCCGACGGTCTCACCACTAGACTATCACTGCTGTTATCACGCCCGAATTTTAATTCACATCTAGTAAAGGGTGTTTTTTTTAGAGGTTTGATTTTTAAATTGCCAATACTTTTTCTAGTGACTGTCAATTTGACAGTTGACAGTTGATTTATGGTCAGTACATTTTGCCATTTCACAATTAATAAACTTACTTCAGAACAACGCTTGCAAATTGTGCAAATTTATTTTGAAAATCATAGTTCAGTACGCCAAACTTACCGTGCGCTGCGACCATTTTACGGTCGACATAATCGTCCATCCGAGCAAGTTATTTGGAAAACCATGGATCGTTTTCCCACCACGCATACTCTAGTTGATAATACGCATCCACAAAGACGCCATACAGTGCGCACAGAAGAAGTTATTGCTGCTGTGGAGCGTAGTGTTGAAGAGGACCCGAATGAGTCGATTCGCCATCGTGCACAGCAATTGGAGCTGTGCTGATCCACTTTGTGGAAAATTTTACGGAAAGATCTTGGCTTACGAGCTTACAAGATCCAACTTGTGCAAGAGTTGAAACCGCGTGACCATTATGCGCGCCGTACGTTCGGTGAATGGGCCGAAAACAATATTCAGCTTGATCCTCTTTTTCCATGCAAAATTTTGTTCAGCGATGAAGCTCATTTTTGGTTGAACGGCTACGTCAATAAGCAGAATTGCCGAATTTGGTGTGAAGAAAACCCAGAAGACTTTGTTGAGATGCCCTTACATCCATTAAAAGTCACTGTTTGGTGCGCTTTATGGGCAGGTGGAATCATTGGCCCATATTTTTTAAAGATGATGCCGGCCAGAATGTTACCATCAATGGAGAGCGCTATAGAGCCATGATTGCCGACTTCTTTGTTCCTCAGTTGAATGGTATTGATGTGGCAGAGCTTTGGTTTCAACAAGATGGTGCAACATGCCACACAGCGCGTGACACCATCAATTTATTGCGGGAAACATTTGATGACCGCATAATTTCGCGTAATGGACCTGTGAATTGGCCTCCACGATCGTGTGATCTCACACCTATGGATTACTTTATTTGGGGATATGTGAAGTCACTCGTCTACGCAGACAAACCACAAACGTTGGACCACTTGGAACAAACATTCGCCGCGTTATTGCCGATATACGGCCTCAGTTGCTCGATAAAGTGGTCGAAAATTGGACTTGCCGGTTACGATTCATTCGAGCCAGCCGTGGCGCCCATATGCCCGAAATCATGTTTAAACACTAATGGCATAAGAATATCTTTTAAACAAAGCCAATACCATGGCGATTAAATTTATTTTTACGTGTTTTATTTCATTTTAAATTTGTATACCTCTAAAAAAAACACCCTTTAGTTTCTTGTTTGACAATACTTTGGTTGCATATTTCCCTTTCTATAAACTCCCTAGCAAAACTGAATGAGTGGGTTGAGGAACTTCAAGTATACTCCACCAAGAAGAACATAGTCTGCTTAGTTGTCGGTAATAAGGTTGACAAGCATATCATTTTGGGACCCAGTGC
Source organism: Amphipyra berbera (assembly GCA_910594945.2). Taxonomy (NCBI): domain Eukaryota; kingdom Metazoa; phylum Arthropoda; class Insecta; order Lepidoptera; family Noctuidae; genus Amphipyra; species Amphipyra berbera. The sequence goes on from OU343142.1 coordinate 15,062,156, forward strand.
ATAATATAAGCAAGCACATTGGGTCACCCGACGGCGTAACGCGTATTCCCAAGGAGGATTGATGTCAGGCAGGCGGCCGATCATAAAAAAATAAGCCAATACCTCTAACAACATGGATTTATGAAATATATGTTGTGCCGACCCCACCTAGTGTGGGATAAGGGCAGGAAGAAGAAGAAGAATACTTTGATCGTATATTTAAAAGTTCGATGTTCGTCGAAGATCCGACACTTCGACGGTCGGTTTTCGGAGTCGTGTCAGTTGCGGTTTAGCAAAAGTTTAGTTAATAGAATTGGTCTGTTACCTTAGCAGTTAAATCCTGCCACTATTTTATCTAATTTCCTAACATTGGATCTAAGAAATCAGAACGTTTGAATTAGATTATTAGGACTGTTTAGTTTGTGGCGATCCTAAGTCAACAGTTGGTCTCGCTCCGATATTTCTAACATTTTATGAAATGATTTGTCGTTTGGGTCTCCTATTAATTAGATAAGGACATTAGTGTAACTATTTATATGGCACCTCACTATATTTCGGGACCTTTTGCGCTTATGTTTATTCTTTTCATTCGGTCTTTAGTGACGTAAGATATTATGACGTGGCTAGTAATTACTGATTTTATTTTGGGCTAAAAGGGCCAGAGAAAATTGTTTTATATTATGGTTTTAAGAACAGACTAGCGGCCCGTCCCGGCTTCGCACGGGTGGACATTTTCCCCGTTTTTGTAACATTTTTCATTTATGCTCCGCTCCTATTGGTCGTAGCGTGATGTTATATAGCCTATAACTCTCCTCGATAAATGTATTATCTAACACAAAAATATTTTATCAATTTTAACCAGTAGTTCCTGAGATTAGCGCGTTCAAACAAACAAACCCCGCGTGTGTCCGCGTGGGCGGAAAATAAATACTTTTTCTTTCTTTCTTTCTTTCAAACAAACTCTTCAACTTTATAATATTAGTATAGATATTTGGCGTTATTATTGCGCTTAAACCAAGCGACCATTAAATCTTGGAAAAAAAGAACTGAACGGGTAAGAGGCCACGCTCAATATAATTATTCTATAATTGTGCCTAAATTACTAATAAGTCATAGTCCGTTGGTCTAGTGGTGGCAAGCGCGACTGCTGATCGTGAGGTCCTGGATTCGATCCCCAGGTCGAGCAAAGTGTTATTGGGTTTTTCCGTGTGTAATGCCTGAGAAGCAGCCTGGAGTTTGGATTTGTGCCGTTTCTGAGATTAGCGCGTACAAACGCACAGACAAAAATTCAAAAAATCATTGTTTTGGGTTCTATTGCGTTAATAAAGACTCCCAATAATAGGTTTTCTCAAATATCTTCCATGTACAGACAGCGAGCAGTTACCCTTTTATTATATGTATACAACGTGTTACAAAAATACCCCTAAAGCCGAAAGGGGGTTAAAAGGTCCCTTGTATAGACTCTATTGGCAATATTTGAAAACCGTAGTATGACCCAAAAAAAACAAAGAATTCGGATAAAACATAAAATAATCATCATTGAAACGCAACCCTGAAAACATAAAACTAAATAGTAGACTACCCAGAAAGTTATTTACATTCTTACCTAATTTCCTCTGAGAGGTAAATTACAACAACCATAAAAGACTACTTGATTATTAACATTTTTCATGGGGAATTATGTAACATGTTGTAGATGTGCCGCCGAGCTTAAACTTTCTTTGTGACGACATGCTTTGAGCAGACTTCGATATCCATCAATACATTATTGATTCTTTGAAATATCGGATAAAGGATCTATAACAATATTAAACCCACCACTGCCCCGGCGTCCTCAACATTTTAAATTTAATTTGCAGCCCAGAAGCTTACTTACGTAACCTGAACTCCAAGCAATTTAATTTCATTCTAAAGTTTGAAACAGATAGGTACCCATGAAACTGATGAATCTATTTCAAAATACGTGTTTAGGTTTCAGGATATAAAACTGTTTGAGAATGCAATATTCATATTTATTGCTGTAATAAAAAGGACGGTATGGACGTTATAAAAACTAATAAAAATTTGAAAGTTGAGTCGTTTGATACCTGAAACTATAGAGTATAGAGGCATCCCTGGTTGTTTTTTTTTCATCTGGAATTTAATCTTTTCCAATATTAAGTCAAATAAAAAAATACAGTGGAAATCAAGAATTAACGATAGTTTCTTCTTAATCTTAATATATTTCAGCTTACATTATTCCTTTTTTTTGCATGGGGAAATTCTCTCGCACACCCTCACCCTGGGGAAGGCAAAGGTTTATCCGGCCTCTTACCGGCTAAAACCCCGTGGCCGGGGTCTTGGGATTCGTAGCTACATACCCCGCAACCCCGGCAAAGCTTTTTGAGCTACTGTTGTTATTTTCATACATCGATGTTATTGGTGACGTTCTTCACAAAGGTCAGGTGCGTAGTACTCTCAACCGGCATGCGTGTATGATAACATGTATGAATGTGGATAAAGGGAAAGGGGTATGTAAGGGTCGTAGCATGTGGCGTTCTATAGTTTCTGCCTACCCCCATGGGAAAAAGGCGTGAGTTTGTGTGTGTGTTGTTATTTTTCGACCCCTTTCCCAAATATGTTGTTACTCCTCGTCTAACCGTCCGTATTCCGTAATGTGCGGCTGACTATCAGTAGGTAGTTAGGTACTAGTTTACACGGGGCGATTGCCCTTTGACCTCTTAAACCTAAATAGTGGGAGATTAATGTCAAAGTTAGGCCAGTTAAGGTACTCTCAAACCAACGCGTTTACCTTGCGACTGCGGTGGCGTGCACAGTTACGATCAGTTACTGCAATTGTTACTTGTAGCGTTGTGTTCAAACCAAACAGGACATGTTTGATTCGAACACGTCGCTACAAGTGCAATTGGACGTAGTTTAGCGAAAAGGATCCAACCCACACAGCAAGTGTGGGTAGGATCTTGTGTTATCTCTTATCTCTTGTGTTATTGTAATTAAGGGACAAATCTATACTAATATTATAAAGAGGAAAGATTTGTATTTTTGTATGTAACGAATAAACTTAAAAACTACTGGACCGATTTCAAAAATTCTTGTGCCGTTAAAAAGCTACATTATCACTGAGTAACATAGGCTACGGGCGGAGCCGTGAGGACACAGCTAGTGTATAATATTTTACTTGTTAAAATGTTATTATGTGTAGTTTGGCTTAAGAAGTTTAGGGAGTATTTTGATATAAATAACTCATTTTCGATAATTTTGTGGGTTGGATCCTTTTCGCTTAACTACGTCCAATTGCAATAAGGGTTGATCCACTTCTTTCAGCACGATATCGCGTTTTTTTATGCTATATCCTTTTCTGTCGCTCAGGAACATCATCTAATAGAGCGAGAAAGACTGTGTGAGTGCTATCGCGTGCGATCTCACGCTGACTTTCTCGTTCTATTAAATGACGTTCCTGGGCGACAGAAAAGGATAGAGCATGTGGGTCAAACCTAAGTGTTCGCAACTGTGCACGCAATAACGGTGGTAAGCTGTAAGTCTAAACCGAATGCTGTCGAGTTACTAACGTCAAGGTAATGTTAATGTAAGTGAATTTTGTATCGGAAATACTCGTTATGCACAATACTATTTAATCAAATTGAAAAATTTATTCATATCTATGTATAGTGCTGCCATCTCTAAAATTTGACAACCAGGACAAGACGCGTGAAAACCCCGGATTTTATAGCCCAGAATCCGGACATGTCAACAGGTTTTTTTAAACATAGTCAGTGTAATAAAAAACACGACACACAAATGTGACGCGGGCGGCTCAAGACTAAATTTTTAAACCCGGTCTACAAATGAAGCCCCGCCCGGACGGTCCCCGGATGCCACCTAAACTAAGATAAATCCGGGGAAAACCGGACGGATGGCAACCCTAGGTATGTATGGTGCAAATTGTGCATGTCGCAAAAAAATAAACCAAAATGTTATAGGACAGTTGTATTTACGATTCAAAATTCGCTTACATTAGCGATACGTTTACGATACTATACCACAAAACAGATAGGTACAGAAGTCAATCTACATACAAGTGCGCTCGAGCAACGCACACATAGACACTGCTCACGGACACGATATCTCGGAGTGTTTGGGACCAGAATGCGAGTGAGTGCGGGCGCGAGTGTCATGCGCTTGAGAGAGATAGATATATAGATAGAGCGACCGCCGAGCGTAGGTATGAAAAGTGAAGTACATACATGTGATTGACTTCTGTACCTATCTGTTTTGTGACTATACGTTAAACCTTCGTGCTAAGCCTACTGAACGCGTTAGTTTGAACGTACCCTTACTGTGACGAACTTCATTGATACTCGTATATTCCCTTAGTGACAGTTAGTTAACTAACTTTAACTACTAAATACGAGATGACTGCCTCATTGGTCTAGTAGTGGCAAGCGCGACTGCTGATAATGAGGTCCTGGGCTCGATCCCCAGGTCAGGCAGTGTTATTTAGTTATTCCGTGTGTAATTCCTTAGTAGCAGCCCGGAGTTACGAAACTTAAATGTAACGGGAAATGAGGGTATACATACACCTCTACCCAACCCTTCGGGGAATATAAGCGTGATGTTATGTTATGTTGACATACATTTTTAGAAGTTCTCAGTACATTGCTCGCGGGCCGCTTGCTTGAAGCCCGCGGTCCGCTCGCTTGAAACCCGCAGGCCGCTCGCTTGAAGAGCACGGTAAGCGAGACGACAACCATCGAGTGGCAAGGTTGTGGCAAGCGAGCGTGCCGCGCGCTGTCTGCTATTTTAGGTTATCACTGTAAAGTGTATTTGCAGAGCACGACTTTAAACCCATATTTGAATGTTCCTTCTTTTGCCGTACGGGAGTGGTATCGTTTTAGTAAGCTTATGACCATTATGCGGGTTGACGGACTACACACACCATCTAGAGCTATTTGGAGCCCTGTCAGGTGTGCAGGTTTCCTATCAATGTTTTCTTGTACCGTTTAACGCGTGATAATCAAATTCTGATATGCACATGTATTCTAAAATTGAGAGGTGCAGATCGGGATCCAACTCAAACCCTCCCGCATGGACGGCAGACGTTCATCGGCTAGGTTATCACTGCGACCGACAAGAATGTCCATTGCCAACAGTGGCCGTCAACGTGCTGACACAATGACGGAACACAATAGTATGTGACTGTTATGGCATTTTATATTGTTTGTCTCATAGCCAACATGAATGATATTTACTGTTGCTAAAACTGAAGTATTATTCCCTTAGCTGCGATTTGTAGCAAAAAGCGCGCATTCCCACTTATGCAAATCATAATATTTATTCAAAACACATCATTACGATTTCAAATGGCATTACGATTTTATTGAGACTGAATTAACTCCTTACTCCTCGTTTATACCTATGTATAAAACATGTACCTATTCTACATTTATATTGGTGCATAAAGTAGTGATAGCCTGTGGTGTGACCGTCGGACTGCCAAATCATAGGACTCGAGTTCGAACCCAAGGCACGCACCTCTGACTTTTCGAATTCATGTGCGTATTGTATAATTATCACTTGCTTAAAACGGTGAAGGAAAACATCGTGAGGAAACCGGCATGCCTGAGAGATATTTCTTAACGGCATGTGAAGCCAAGTCAGAGGCCCATGGGCGGCATAAACTCTGACACCAGGTTAGTCACTAACCACACGAAAACAAGAAGAAGAAGAGTGCATAAAGCCTTGGTTTCACTAAGGAACAAATAGAGCAACATGGTGCAGGACTTGACGAGGGACATCTTTGTAAATGTCCCGGGGATAATTCGCTTGCACACATCTGCGCCCGCTCTCGAAGCGGCGGCTTGCAACATGTCCCGCGCCACGTTGAAATGCCGCTCAACGTTGCGCGCAACGTGCAACGTTGCAGCATCACTTAGACTCAATGTTGTGCGTCATGTTGGGGAACATATTGTCCCATAGTGAATCCAAATCTTAAAAACCATTTCGGCCGCCATTAACTTGCGCGCGTAACGATAATTCAGAAATAATCAAAATTATCTACCGTAAATACTTCGCAAAACTTGAACAAAGTGTAGTGAGTGTGATGTGAAAACTAGAAATCAATGAACTGAGGGTAGGAAGTACTAAGTACCTCCTACCCGTTGCAGTGTACTTCACAGGAAATTTACTCCAGGCAAAATTGAATCAATTTAAAACATCTGAAATACCCGCCACTGGCTTACGGCTACCTACAACGCCGTTCAGGTCACTCCTGAGCTCAGCCATCACTGTCGCCACTAAAGCACATGGAAATATGAACTTCAAACATTATAAACATACATAACATCACGCCTGTGTTCCCCGAAGGGTTGGGCAGAGGTGTATAGTAACACCCTCATTTCGCCGTTATGTTTATGTCGCATGTAATAAGGGGCGAGCCTATTACCATCAACCGGGCACAAATCGAAACTCCGGGCTGCTACTGAAGAATTCCACACAGAAAAACCCAATAACACTTTGCCCGACCTGAGGATCAAACCCAGGACCTCACGATCAGCAGTCGCGCTTGCCACCACTAGACCAACGAGACAGTTATATCATTCAATCATTATAGATACGTGTCAATTATCTTTATTGTATTATAAATTGTCCTTGCATCGGCTTTGACGCAGTTTGCCAGGTTTGAATCGTACATTATGGATTTGATGTTCAAAAGTCGGCAGGTGACGTTTTAAAAGTTATGAATTTATTCGAAAAATTACAATAACTACAAAACCACTTGTTGATATTAATACCTCGTATGGTGCGGATCGTCAAAACTTTCGCATGAAATGTGCTATAGAGCAGAAGTTTTGGTTGCAAGACTCTATTGGCACCCAACAGGGACTTTTATCAAAGTCATTAAAATGGTAGAAAGAGACCTTTGCTCTGCAAAGAAACAATCCAAGTTAACAAATTAATGTTAGAGGGGTTGCCAGCCCACCATCTATCTACCTTCAAGTATGTATATTACCCTGGCACCCAACAGGGATTTTTTGTAAAAGTAGTAAGATGTGGTTTCACTTCAATTTCAAGTACCTACATATATATTATTATTCACTATTTTATTTTATTTTATTTACCCTTCACTATTTTCACAACTTTAAATACCTACTGATAAATTCTATATTTTTCTTGTACAGTTCAGAACGATTAACAAAAGGAATTTATAAGGCGGATATTAATGGGAACGCCGGTAGAGGACGTCCTAGAAGGAGATACATCGATGTTATTGGTGATGTTCTTCACAAAGGTCAGGTGCGTAGTATTCTCAACCGGCGTGCGTGTATGACAAGATGTATGAATGTGGATGAAGCAAAAGGGGTATGTAAGAGTCGTAGCATGTGGCGTTCTATAGTTTCTGCCTACCCCCATGGGAAAAAGGCGTGAGTTTATGTTATGTTTAGTTCAGAACAAATATAAAACTAAAAGTTAAGAATAATGTTAAAACAATACCTATTTGTTGAAATCAAAAGCCAGTTCTCTTCAATAGTACCTTTGAAGCTTTTCCCAGTCTATCCTATTGTTTTGAATTTTCAGCGAAATGCAGTGTAGAACACCTTTATCCCAAAATACTGGTTGGAACTAACCCCAAAGCATTGTAATTGGGTCAAAAGAATACCATAGTTTGATGCTGTGTATTGCGCTGCTAAAACAGCTTTTTGTTCTGTTCTATGAAAAAAAATGCGCAATACAACTGAAATAGTCAAAAATATTGGGACGTCATCAGCATAGATTTAAAAGCCTGTATTATTATAACAGCTCTCAACATGACTCTATTAAGTAGTATCACTACCATAATCAGCCCATTTCTGTCCCACTGCCAAGTCATAGGTCTCGAGTTCGAACTCAAGGCACGCACCTCTGACTTTTCGGATTCATGTCCGTATTGTATAATTATCACTGCTTAAAAACGGTGAAGGAAAACATCGTGAGGAAACCGGCATGCCTTATAGATATTTCTCGACGGCATGTGAATCCAAGTCAGAGGCCTATGGCGGCTATAAACTCTGACACCAGGTTAGTCACACGAAAAGAAGGAGAACAGTTATTAAACTATACTTAAAATCAATAGCTTAGATACATGAGGGATAGCCCTCGTGTATCTAAGCTATTTATGCTCCACTCCTATTGGTCGTAGTGTGATGTTATATGGCCTATAACCTTCCTCGATAAATGGACTATCCAACACAAAAATTATTTTTCAATTCCAACCAGTAGTTCCTGAGATTAGCGCGTTCAAACAAACAAACAAACTCTTCAGCTCCACTCCTATTGGTCGTAGTGTGATGTTATATGGCCTATAACCTTCCTCGATAAATGGACTATCCAACACAAAAATTATTTTTCAATTCCAACCAGTAGTTCCTGAGATTAGCGCGTTCAAACAAACAAACAAACTCTTCAGCTTAATATTAGTATAGATTAGCGAATTATTGCATGAAAAGAGTCTATAAGTGGTGATACTTAAGTACCTACATCCAGCGCACCCTTTTTTTTTCTCGTTGGAAAATCCTCATGGATGTCCCTCGCCCAGGGAAGGCGAGGGGGTCTGCCGGACTTTTACCGGCTAAAAACCAACGGTGTTCCTCCTCCTGACCGTTTGGCCGGGGTCGCGGGATTCGCAAAAGCATGCATCGCAACCCCGAACACCCTGAGCAGTCAGCTCTGCTACCATCATTGCTGGCTGGATAATCTTATCACCACATTTATTCTCATACACCTCGTGCCGATACGAGACAAGAAGATATTTATTACAACAATAACCTGTTATATTATTATAGTCTGTGCCGGCCGCCATATTGTCATTAGTTTATCAATACGTACCACAATGTTAAATAATGATATTCAACTACATCTGTTTAGACTAGAAGCCGATTCCAATATACGTGGTAAATGGATATCATGATGATGGAGTGGGTGGATAAAGGGAAGCCGGTCATAGGCAAGTACCTAATAAAAACGAAAATTGAATCGGAACGATTCGTTTTTTCATAAGTGATAAAAGAAATCATTATGTTTGATACCATTCTGTTATTTATTTATTGGTATGGCAAAACGAATGTGATGTTGAGTAGTGGTAGCTTAGTGGTTGAACGCTTGTGTTCCATACAGGAGGGACTGAGTTCAGACCCGGCCCGCAACTCAGATTTTTCGATATCATGTTTTTTTTTTCTATCAACTGCTTGTAGAAGGTCTTGCGGACCGTTTCTACGTAACCGGGCAGTTATTGGCGAGACCTGAAGGGTCTCCAACCAATAGGAACGAGGGTAAAATACTTAACCTAAGCTAACTACTATTACTACTAATAACATCATGACTAGCTAGCAACAACAGCACTAAGGGCGACACCTAATGGGACTCGGACCTCGGCTTAGGGCATTGCTTGCGAGAGGACTGCAAGGGAGACAGCTTGATGAGGGCTGAATTAACGGTGTGATTTGATTTCAAGTGTGGATCAGAATTTGATAATCACTTGCGTTAACGGTGAATGAAAAACATCGTAAAGAAACCTCACACCAGAGAGAACTTCAAAAACTTCTCGACTGTGTGCAGTCCGCCAACCCGCACAATCCCAGTGGACTAAGGCCTAAACACTTCTCATTCTGAGAAGAGGCTAGTGCCCAGTAGTAGGACAGTAATGGGTTGCTTATGTTGATGCTATGGCAGAACTATGATCGAGAATAACTCATGCCGTGGTCAAGAGATTAGACAGTCAGCAAGGTTGGTAGCGTGATTGACTGCCCAGGGTGTGGTGAACATATCTAAGCACCATCACTCGTGGAGGATCTTCTAATACATCCCTATATAACGTTAATCATGATTAAATAACATCACATCACGCCTGTATTCCCCGAAGGGTTGGGCAGAGGTGTATAGTAACACCCTCATTTCGCCGTTATGTTTAAGTCCCATGTAATAGGGGGTGAGCCTATGGCCATCAACTGGGCAAAAATCCAAACTCCAGGCTGCCACATGGAAAAACCCAATAACACTTTGCCCGACCTGGGGGTCGAGCCCAGGACCTCATGATCAACAGTCGCGCTTGCCACCACTATGTCAACGAGGCAGTCTAAAAGTCATAATTTTTTTTTAATTAAAATGTTATAAAATAAGTCAGACATGTTCTCTTCAACACGTGGATGCACAAAATGAATATTTCGTATGTGTTTAGACATTCATGTATACATGGTTGGTCGGAAAGGGGGTACTAAGCCGAAAGGGTGTTAAAGTAACCATAATAAGGGATAACTTTTGTTCTACAACTTTTCCCAAAACTCCATAGTTTAAGAGAAATAGCTTTTCAAAGATTTCGTAAAAAATATGCTAAAATCTATCTGTCCATAGCTATGATCAGCTGTGTTTGCAATTTAGGTCATATTTGGGGTCACGGATTAGAAAATTAATATTCTGAATTCATAACTAAAGCAGGTATGATAATTTTTTGAAAAATCTGGAATAAAACTCTTTTTGCATGCAAATAAAAATTATCGAATTTTGAAATTTTAACACTTGCTTTAGAACAGTTATCAGTGATACTTTAAGTGGTCCGCGGCTTAGTACCCTCTTTCCGACTAACCTTGTATATGTTATTATAGATCAATCTGGGATTTGGTTGCTCTAATGTTAAACAAAAACAAACGCTAACAATAGGTAGGCTAACAGTAGGAAGTGTCAACATTGCACTCTAGGTACTTCTGATACACAAAGATATACTCAAGTAATAAGACACCAAGTGTGAGAGATAAAAAATGAAAAAAAAATTACCCTGAAAACATAACACTCCGATTTTGGGCAGTCGTGTAAAAAGATTGAACTCTATTTCCAAGAATTATAATTCAGAAAATTTATTTAAATTAATAACTGGGGTCTTATCACTGCGTACGTGAGTTCGACTTTGGGCAAGTATCTTTACATAGTCTAAAACAAAGTCGCTCCCGCTGTCTGTGCGCTTAGATCTTTTAAACTACGCAACCGATTTTAATGCAGTTTTCAACAATAGATAGAGTGATTCAAGAGGAAGGTTTATATGCCCCACATTAGTATCTACATTGCACCCGTGCGAAGCCGGGGCGGGTCGCTAGTTATTATATAAATGACGACAGAATTAAGTTAGAATTATGTCTGATTAATTTACAAATAAGTTTAGAATTTGCAATATTATTTCAAGATAAAATATTTAACTTAAAAACACATAAGTACTTACGTTATAAAAAAAGCAAATCCTAAAGCACGTTTAATTATTAATTAATTAAACTATAAATACTATACACGGTCACCCATCCAAATAGTCTTTTACTTAAAAAAAATCACAAACTAACGTCAACAGGTAATCCAAATTGCACGCTGATTTATCAATTTCTTGCGACTTACCTTGAGAATCGATCACAGCATAACAAAATTAAAAATGAAAACTAATCACTGATACAATCACTTATTCATGTATGGCATACAATGTTGTTTACCGGATGAGACTTCGAGTAGTTGTGATGTGCCCGTTCTGTGTGCGTCGCTTTTATACGCTGTGTCAGTTGACGCGGTCGCTGTAGCGTCGGCATAAGATAATTACCTACGAGAAATATTTTTATGACTGCCTGTTTGGTCTAGTCTTCACAAGTGCGACTGCTGAATGTGGGATCCTGGATTCGATCCCCAGGTCGGGTAAGTGTTATTGGATATTTTTTTATATCTCAGTAGCAGCCCAGAGCTTGGATTTGTGTCCGGTTGATGGCAATAGGCTCACCCCGTACGTGGGACTTAAACATAACGGCGAAATGAGGGTGTTACTATACACCACTGCCCATGTTATGTGTTGTATTTTTAGTGCCGATTTTATCAATGTCAGATAACTATTATCTCAGGAATAAATTTGACGTTTTGACAGCTTTTGTATAGAAATTCTGTCGAAATAATTGACTTATTCCTTGGATAAACGCTATCCGACGTTGTCAAAATCGGGCCCTAGAGCGTTGATTGATAGAATTGTTAGATGTTTTACGTGCCTTGCTATTGTTCATCAGTTTCATATTATTCTGTTTATGGTTATATTATTTATGCTCACAGACTCTTATCAAGAACTAGCGGCCCGTCCCGGCTTCGCACGGGTGGACAATATTCCCGTTTTTGTAACATTTTTCATTTATGCTCCGCTCTATAGCCTACAACCTTCCTCGATAAATGGACTATCCAACACAAAAATGTTTTTTCAATTCAAACCAGTAGTTCCTGAGATTAGCGCGTTCAAACAAACAAACTCTTCAGCTTTATAATATTAGTATACATTCAATTAATCTTAGTGTTTATAGGTCCTCGCTGAAAACACTGCAAGAAAAAAGAATTGTAGGGTTTCTTGTTATTATGGGCAATTCGAAAATGTCACAAAAAAGAAATAAAATGACAATTTGTTTCAAATTAAGAAGTCCAATTATTTTTCTACTCACCTTTATACGAAACTTTTTTTTCAGGTAAAGCTTTGGCACTAACTTTGGCCCTAGCCTGATTTGGTTTTGGCTCTTAGCGATTATCACCGTAATAGGTGTTTACAAGAAAAACACTATCTGCCTTTAATTTCTTTCCAAGGTTAGACAGATAAATATGTTTAAGTTTTCCACGAGAAACACTTCAGTTACAGCCGATATTAGTTCTAACTTGAAGTTTAAACTCTATATTTTGTAACGCTGTATTTACATAACAAAACATCACGCCTTGTATTCCCCGAAGGGTTCGGCAGAGGTGTTTAATAACACCCTCTTTTCGCCAGTTATGTTTAAGTCCCATGTAATAGGGCGCTAGCCTATTGCCATTAACCGGGCACAAATCCAAACTCCGGACTGCTGCTGGGAAATTACTAATGGAAAAACCTAATATCACTTTGCCCGATCTGATGATCAAACCTACGACCATATGCTTAGCAGTAGCGCTTGCGACCACTAGACCAACAAGGTATTTACTTGAGTATTATTTGCTTGACCTTTACCTAGAGTCTGAAAGGAACTAGTTTTACGCGGAGCGACAACTTTTTCTTCTTCCTGCCCTTATCCCACACTAGGTGGGGTCGGCACAACATGTAGGTATTTCATAAATCCATGTTGTTAGAGGTTTTGGCTTATTGTTTTATGACCGGCCGCCTGCCTGACATCAACCCTCCTTGGGAATACTCGTTGCGCCGTCGCGCGGGTGACCCAATGTGCTTGGTGATATGCACTGGGTAATACGGGAGCGACAACTATCTGACCTTAACCCTTATCAAGACAACGAGATTCTTGCACAACGTTGTAATCTCTGGTCTAATTTTAGCCAAGCACTACGCAACAGTAATTATTATGATAACCCATAGCTTGTTCTATTTCTGGTAACTAGCCCACAACTGACCAAGTTACTATAATAATCGTCAATGTTATGCACTAAATACTCGTAATATGCGATCTTTAAACCTTGATAAAGATTGACGTCAAGCCCGGTTCGTATGGCCAAAAATGAAACGTTTTGCTAACCAAGGTAGCACTTTTGATTGCCAAACTGGCCATTTAAATATACTTGTAAGCTAATTTTACCTGTAATAGCTTCTAGAGCGAACCAGTCGATCATGGCAAGGCAAAGAAAACTATAAGTTGAACGAAGAGGTACTGATTATGTAATTGGTAGATCGCACTGAGTCTACTCAGTAAACAGTAGATCTTGAGCTAGATTATGGTAAGATAGATAGATAGATAGATATACTTTATTGTACACTAAAAGAAATAAAACAGAAGGAGTACACATTATTAAGAACAGTACAAATGGCGGTCTTATCGCTTAAAGCAATTTCTTCCAGACAACCTTTGGATGGAAAGAATTGTCAAGAAAAATATATAGGGCAGTTTGCAGCATACAAACGTATAATCTATTAAAAATCGATAATCAACTAAATCACTAAGTAGGTATATTATAATAATAATATAAGTTAATAAATAAGTAAGTAAATAAAATAAATATAATATAATATATATACACATTTTAAATATATATATGTATATATAAATATAATATATACATACACTCAAATAAAGAACATACATATTTAATTATAAATATCGATATTTTAGAAACGACTATATGGTAAGGTCTGCTATGCAAAGCTACGGAGTTATTGCTTCATTGTTGGCTAGGATAAAAGAGTCTTACTCTAACCAATAACGCTCGGTAAATCATAGCAATCAGCCATTACTCAATTTACGCGAATGCACTATGTATTGTTGCATACAAAATTTTGTCCAGTCATACCAAACGTTCGGAGCTCCATGACACTTTGTTAACGAGAAGCAGTTCATCTAGGAATCTAGGTTTTCGTTATTATTTAAAGCAAAATGCTCAAAGAGTCCAACTTCCCTGTGATGGAGGTCAGGTCCTGATAAGTCCTGGGATTCTGATCAGTTACCACTATCACCAAAAACAACAATATAATAAGTGCGGTTAATTTTCTTAAGAATCCGTGTCTGTCTATGCCATAGGTAAGATGGACAATACCAGATTTGCCCCAGGAGATTTTAATTGTTTAGATTTTAAAAAACTGTACAGTTGGTACAGTTTACAGAAATAAACACTTTTTAACAAACATAAAACCGGCTTCAAATTGTCTATCTCCAAAGTCCTTCATCAGATCTTCACCAAATTTAAATGGGACCACTTCGAAAGAATACTCTTTCAAACAAAAAAAGAATCATTAAAATCGGTTCACAATTAGCAAAGATATCGCGGAACAAACATACAAAAAAATACATAGAATCGAATTGAGAACCTCCTCCTTTTTTGAAAGTCGGTTAAAAAAAACTCACTCACCCAATAGCCAGACTCAGAAAAGGACAAATAAACTATAATCTGTTTCATTTGTGTTTAGGATCGTCCCTTGGATACCTAGGTTCCCGGCATACAGTGGAAGGCGCACCATGGGCTCCGTGATCCATCACCGTGAAATCTGTGATAACCGTCCGTCTTCCCTAGGGTGGGCGTCTATGACGGCTTTTCCCACAAATAAAGCAAGTCAAGTACTCAGCAAATACACCCATTAGGAAGCTAATGTTGTCAATATTCTAGTAGTTGGAGATTATTAATGAGATAATGTTGATCATCCTAAATGTTATGCGAATTTTAAGTATTATTTTAAATGCAAGAGTTTCTGAACTATTAAGCATGAATAACTAAAATTAGCATTTCACTGTGATAGTAGCAGAATATGTAATTATAATAATTCATTTTGAATAATTATGTACTGGTGGATTATTATTTTGATTAAAAATGCAAGTAGGCAACTGCTTATTTTTCTCGTGTGTATTTTTTTTACATAATATTTTATTCGGTGCTTTTAGGCAGTAAACTACACGAGTAATAAGTAAAAAAGTCATGCGTTTTAAAGTTTTGATGCCATAGTATATTTGCATACAAAGATGTAGTGATTAACAACCTCGAGGATTATATGATTTGCAAGGTTAAGCTGCGCTTGGCACGGTCGGTCCGTAGATGGGTGACCATTCGTTACACATCAAGATCCCTCCGTGCCTCGGAGAGCACGTTAAACCGTTGGTCCTGGGGGCCATACGAATACCTATGACAGTCGTTACGGTTAGTCAGAAGCCTGAAAGTCTTACAACCGGTCTAAGTTTAGGATATCGGCATTGCCCAGTTACTGGGTTGCGGAGGTCTGATGGCAGTCGTTCCGTGTAAAATACTGGTATTCAGCCGCATCTGGTTAGACTGGAAGTTGACCCCAACATAGTTGGGAAAAGGCTAGGCAGAACAGAACATGTAGTGATTATTAGCGGTGCCCATGATACCACTCCCACCAGCGTTTTCTAGGATTTTGTCTGTGTTTTGGATGCGTTTAGACCACAAGTAACTATCCGTAGGCCATGCTAATATTTGTTCAGTGCAGGAGTTTAAACCGCGACCCTTAACGTAGGAGCCGGTTGAACCGTCCAAAACCCTTTATTTTAAAATGTTAGTTTAAACTAGCCCTACCTCATTTTATTCTAATTCGGTTACGCACAACATTCAAAAATGACATAACATAAACTGTCTTATTTATAAAATGTGTATGTTTAAATTACCAAATTCTATCGATCTCATTCTTAAGGAGTACTAAAAATTACATTGAAAAAAAAACATTTTCTTAAACAAAAAAACAAAACTTTTTTTGCGGACGCTACTTCGCCAGTGCGACCAACTGTTGAATTGCAATAGGACATTCTGTGTTCGATCGTAGGACGAAACGTCTCTGTTTTCTCAGTTATTTCATATTCATTGGTTTGTTTCACAAAATTATGGTCGGTTTTACCCCCATTTCTATCGGAAAACTTTATTTTTAACAAGTTTAAAACCTTTCCGTTGTGACATTTGCCGCCATATTTTTTTTTTTGCCGCCATTTTCTTTCGTGTTGTATTTTTATAAAGATATATATTAGTTTTTCAGTTATTTAATAATAAACATTGTTTTATTATTTTGTTCTTCGCGATTATGGCTTTGCTGTTTTTATTGGTATCGGGAAACTTTATTTGTTACAAATTGAAAGCTCTCTGCTGCGACGTTTCCCGCCAATTTGTTTTTTTCAGTTCTCTTTGTAAGATGTTTTTTTTTTATTGCATTCAGCTTTAAGAGTGCATTCTATCTGGTTCTTAAATTATTTATGTCTATTCATTTATATTAGATAATTTTAGGCAAATAAACTGCCTCGTTGGTCTAGTGATTGCAAGCACGACTGCTGATCGTGAGGCCCTAGGTTTGATCCCCACGCTGGGCAAAGTGTTATTGGGTTTTTCCGTGTGGAATTCCTCAGTAGCAGCCTGAAGTTTGGATTTGTGGCCGGTTGATGGCAATAGGCTTACACCCTATTACATCGGACTTAAACATAACGGCGAAATGAGGGTGTTACTATACACCTCTGCCCTACCCTTCGGGGAATACAGGCGTGATGTTACTTTTGAGATGTTTTGGAGATCGTTTTTAAGCTCAATTTTAGATCATCTTGCATCATTAGAAGGAAGTATACCTGGGCTCCTATTTTTTATGACATTTAGCGAAAACACGCAAATAACGCGGTCGCGTAAAAAACCCAATTATTTCGATTACCCATTGGGATGACAACGCGACCGTGTTACTTGTGTGTAACGTTTTGATATGTGACAGCGAATAAGACCCTGAGGTTTTTTTAACAAAACAATCGCGCCGTGAGATTACTTCAACAGACTTTTGCTCAAATACTCAACGCTACTCAATTTTAAGTTGGCGTTAATTTGGTGCTGTCACTTTCACTTTGCCTTAGAGTGACAAAGACAGCACGAGATTTAATGGCTGCTTCAGAGTGCGCTTGTTGGAATTTTCTCCATACAAACGTTGTCGGGTGATTACTCCACTGTTTATCATTGTACAACCAAAGTTAAACTTGATACCGATTGGTTTGTTGTTATCTATGACTGTATGTAAACCAAATCGTAAAATCTTTACATAGCATATAACAAAATCGCTCCCGCTGTCTGTACGCTTAGATATTTTAAACTACGCAACGGATTTTAATGCAGTTTTCAGCAATAGATAGAGTGATTCAAGAGAAAGGTTTATATACCCCACATTAGTATCTACATTGCACCCGTGGGAAGTCGGGGCGGGTCGCTAGTAATAAATAATTAGAAAGTTATGATCCTCGAAAGATCCAAATTTTAACGCAACTTTGGACGTAAATAAATAACAGTAGCAGTATGAAATCTCGAAAACAAAATTCGTAGAGGCACAGTTCAATTAATGAATAGTTTAAATATTTTATTTAAAAATAAAACATTCAGTAGTTTTTTCACAAGAATATTTCTCCTAAAAGTTTTTTCGTCAATTTTTAGGCGCTCGTTTTGTACTTAGCGGCGGTATACAATATGGGAGTGTTTGTCTGTGCGCGTAATAGCTTCTTACACCCATATTCTAAGACGTTCCTCCAAAACTTACTCGACTCGACTCCACCTCGACTCGGCCTTTCTCACTACCATCAGTAGTTATAGTTAACATAAACGTCTTCAACTCGAGATTTTTCCTCAGTCGAGGTAAGGAATCATTTTTCATACTCAAGGTATCTCGAAACCTACCTTAAGGAAGGAAGTGTCAAAGTTCGTATGTAACAAAAATGAATTTTGGAGACTTTATCGAATATGCTTACAATAATCCTTACAACTATTTATCGCGGCGTTATTTGCGCGATGCAGATAATTCAAATTATGACGTAATGACTCCACTCTACCTTGACTCATTTGAGGACCCCTCAGTCGAGGAACCTCAAAGTTTACTCGACTGTGACTAAGAATACAATTTTGATGGTGTTTTTGTGGCCGTCCTGAGTCGCGTAAGTTTTGGGGGAACGTCTTAGAATGGGTGTTAGTTCTCATTACTGGGTCTATACTTTTTTAGATGTTAGGTGAAATAGCATGCATATTACCCACGCCCACCAACATTGAGTATTTGGTCATTCGTCTCCCAAATCACACCAACAGCAGTCGGTCTTTTTTGGCCAATGTTTAGCAGTGTTAAGTGAACTGTTATACAATAGCTAAGCTGGCTAGCAAGCTAGGTGTATGGTTGATTAAATTGCCATTGTTAAAATCTTTTTTCAACTGAAAAAGTATCAATTAACAATATAAATTGCATCATTTATATCGGTTTGGGTTGTTTGTTTATTGTTGCATCTTCTGCATGTGTATACGAGTGGGAGGGCGGTGCTGCATATTGTATCCAAGCTTGATGAACTAGTTTGGCGGAATTAACAATAAATATTGTAAATTTGTAACGGCAAAATGACTGTGTTACTATACACCTCTGCCCTACCCTTCGGGGAATACTGGCGTGATGTGATCTTCTTCTTCCTGCCCTTATCCCACACTAGGTGGGGTCGGCACAACATATAATTCTTAAATCCATGTTGTTAGAGGTTTTGGCTTATTGTTTTATGACCGGCCGCCTGCCTGACATCAACCCTCCTTGGGTATTCCCACTACTCGTTGTACTACTCGTTGTACCGTCGCGCGGTTAATCTAATGTGCTTGTTGATATTATGCACTGTGTCCCAAAATAATATGCTTGTCAATCTTATTGCCGACAACTAAGCAGACTATGTTCTTCTTGGTGGAGTATATTTGAAGTTCCTCGGGATGTGATGCTATGTTATATTTGTAATATGAAATGCATTTTTTTTTTATTTACATTAACTTACGAAACGTTATTTGTTATACAGGGTGAACTCGTAGTCGACGTCCCTTAAAGGCGTTAGTGTGTCCTATAAGCAACAAATTATATATAACGTTTTATTATCCTTAAAATCGGGTTTATTATGTATTCTCTCTATTTTTACGATTAATAATGACAGCTGTCATAAAACAGACGTCACATAAATTATCCAAATCTTCCTCTTAGCCTTTTCCCAATTATCTTGGGGTCAGCTTCCAGTCTAACCAGATGCGGCTGAATACCAGTATTTTACACGGAGCGACTGCCATCAGACCTCCGCAACCCAATAACTGGGCAATGCCGGTATCCTAAGGTTAAACCGTTTGTCAGACTTTCGGGCTTCTGACTACCCGTAACGACTGTCATAGGTTTTCGTATGACACCCGGGACCGACGGCTTAACGTGCTCTCCGAGGCACGGAGGGGTCTCGATGTGTAACAAATGGTCACCCATCCACGGACTGACCGCGGCAAGCGCAGCTTAACCTTGCAAATCGTACGATCGGCGCGGTTGTCATTTAGCCACGAGCCCCTCCCTCCTCCCACATAAATTATCCAAATCAATTTAAAAAAAAATGCATCGAATTGACAACCTCCACATTATAGAAGTCGTTTAAAAAAATCTACTAGCAGCTCAATATTCTGATTGAAAGGCTGTCAATCAGAATATTGAGCTGCTAATCCGTGACCCCAAATATAAACACAGCTGATGGTAGGGTTGTCTCGGCATATTTTTTATGAAATCTTTGAACAGCTATTTCTCTAAACCTATTGACTTTTGGGGAAAGTTGTAGAACAAAAGTTATCCCTTATTATAGGTGCTTTAACACCCTTTCGGCTTAGTACCCCCTTTCCGACTAACCTTGTATAAGTACTTCTATCTACATAATAATATTCAAATTAATAACATCTGGTTCATGAACTTAAGTAACTTTTATGTTAGTCAAAGAGCTTCTTTCTTAAACTAAGGACACGACTAAATATCCTTCAATAAAAACAGGTTTATTAGGTTCTAATAACTCTTGTTCTTATTGAACTATTATTACAGAGAGAACAGGTTCAGGTCTATTCGCCTGCTACATCTGACCTCTCTAAGCCTCTATTGCCTGTTTTTTTAATACTTAATCTAATATCAAGTCTTTTAAGGTCTATTGAATTTAGTTTGTTGTTTATGTTTCAAAACAAAAGTTATTCCGTTTATTCATTAACGTACATACTAATTACATTTTTAAATATAAAATATAAAAAAATAGTAGCCCACCGGCATCGGGAACAGGGTCCAAGCTACCGGTGGTCAGGGCCTCAGAGAGAGAAACTCCCTAACAATGCGCGCCGTGTCCAGAAGTACCGCTTTCTGTATCAAGCCCTTGACCCAGCCTTTCAAGGAGAGTCTCATCAAATGTTGGTCGAGGCTCTTGGCTATTAAGCCATTGGCCGTAACGACTATCGGCACAACAACTGCTGAAGTCAACCTCCCACATGGCGACAACCTCGTGTGCCAAGTCTTGTTACTACTAAATAACACAAGTGAGATTTTCGCTGGTGTTCTTTGGTTTCTTACATAAACGGACGCCTTTTTCCCATGGGAGTAGGCAGAAACTATAGAACGCCACATGCTACGATCCTTGCATACACCTTTCGCTTCGTCCACGTTCATACATCTAGTCGTACACGCACGCCGGTTGAGAGTACGCACTTGTCCTTCTTTGGTCCACATGTTTTATTTTTTGGTGGTGAAGCAAGGAGTTTTAGGTACGCGTGCAGCAGGCGTAGTATGATTAACTGAAGAATACTTAGACAAAATATACCATTGTGTATACGTCATTTTGTCTATTCTTTTGTCCACGGTGGTTATGGTACGCTTGCAGGTGTGGGGACGTTGCCCTCACTGATAAGTATAATATTTACATACGCGGCTATTAAAAAAATATAAGTATGTACCTTGCTGCCTTGTAGGTCTAATGGTCACAAACGCGACTGTTGAGCATGGGGTCTTGGGTTCGATCCCCAGGTCGGGCAAAGTGTTATTGGATTCTTCCATTAAGAATTTCTCAGTAGCAACCCGGTGTCTGGATTTGTGCACGGTTAATGGCAATTGGCTCGCCCTCTATTACTGGCGAAACAAGGGTGTACTAAACCACCTCTGCCGAACCCTTCGGAGAGTACAAAGCGTGATGTTATATTATGTACTAGTAACGTGGGGCATATAAACCTCCCTCTTGAATCACTCTATCTATTAAAAAAAAACCGCATCAAAATCCGTTGCGTCGTTTGAACCTCAATACTCAATATTTATTTGCGTATTCCACAATGTTACTTAGGTGGTAGTAATAGAAAATTATGTTACAATTGTGGACCCTGTTGGGCACAGCAAAGTAGGAGAGAGGAGGATCATTATTAAATTAGATAAAATTTAAAACAAATAGAAGTTTAGTATGAAGTCATGAACCTCCTGGATGCCAGCGTCATACCTATATTACATAAAGAATTAAAAATTCGTTCTAAAGTCATCTGAGAATTGTGTTCGGAACTAATCATTTTATGGTAGTTGTGTAACCTTAGTAAGTAAAATCTATATATAAAAAACTATATATTTTTGCATTTTTTTGGATGTGTACAGACCCGTGATATACCATAAAACCTGTTTCAAATAATACCGAATAATTTTATTCTGGAATCCAGGAGGATAAAGATCTAAGCATACATAGGGACAGACAGACAGCGGGAGCGACTTTGTTTTATACTATGTAAAGATTATGGAAAGGTAAGTTAGTTCCTTGCGAAGTATGTGCGGTGTAACTTTGAATGATAGATTGAGAAATGAAGAGATTAGACAAAGTTGCGGTTTCAAAGATGATGTAGTGACAAAAATTGAAAGGAGTATGCTTAGGTGGTTTGGTCATGTTGAGAGAATGAGTGAACGGCGATTAACAAAAGGAATTTATAAGGCGGTCGTTAATGGGAACGCCGGTAGAGGACGTCCTAGAATGACATACATCGATGTTATTGGTGATGTTCTTCACAAAGGTCAGGTGCGTAGTACTCTCAACCGGCGTGCGTGTATGACAAGATGTATGAATGTGGATGAAGCGAAAGGGGTATGTAAGAGTCGTAGCATGTGGCGTTCTATAGTTTCTGCCTACCCCTATGGGAAAAAGGCGTGAGTTTATGTATGTATGTATGTAAGTTAGTCGAAAGAACCCCATCTCGAAAGTAAAATTTCGAATGAAAATCTCACCACTGGCGATTACAATTGTGTGAAAAACAAGCGATGTTTACCTTGATTGCAGGTGCGTGGACGCAGCCGACATTACTCGCATAGTCACTACATCCGATCTGTTTGTTTTAGGTCTCATTGATTTCTTTGTCTTATACCAATTCTAATTACACGTTTTATTTAGTATTGTATTGGCAAACATGCCTTAGAGACAACGCCAATATTTAATAATATATTAATAAATATAATATATTATTTATGAATATTCGTTCGTTAAGCCGTCGGTCCCGGGTGTCATACGAATACCTTTGACAGTCGTTACGGGTAGTCAGAAGCCCGAAAGTCTGACAAACGGTTTAACCTTAGGATACCGGCATTGCCCAGTTATTGGGTTGCGGAGGTCTGATGGCAGTCGCTCCGTGTAAAATACTGGTATTCAGCCGCATCTGGTTAGACTGGAAGCTGACCCCAAGATAATTGGGAAAAGGCTAAGAGGAAGATTTATGAATATTCGTACTACCCGAACGAAGCGTTTTGATTCCACTTTCATTGTGAAAACCGCCAAACAGTGGAATGCGCTGCCCGAGTGGGTGTTCCCCGACAGTTACAATCTGGGTGTCTTCAAGCCACGAGTGAATCGGTTTCTTCTGGGCAAACGTGCTCCATCGTCGACCGCATCATCGCTTAACATCAGGCGAGATGGCGGCCAAACGCAGGCCTAGTAACAAATAAAAAAAAAGCCAGTCACCCGTCATAGTATGACGGAATTAATTTATATTACTTTGTCAAGTTATTGTATAGTCGCCGGCACGTAACTTGGCAAGAGTAGAGAAGAGAATTCCTCTCCTTTCTTTCTTTCTTCTGAACAGACATGTTTAAAAGTAAATTATGGCAATAACCATAGAATAATGACGAGCAATAAAAGTGACCATTTATTTGTTGCACTAAGTGTACATGACCATACTTACTCCCACTACGCCAAAACCTTGCCAATTTACATTACGACTGAACTTACTTGTATTCTTGCAGATTTTTTTTTTTATTATTCTTAAAGTTTAAAAGTCTCATGTGCCTGTAATGTATATAGATCTCATTGTTGAGATGGTTGAGAGAATGAGTGAACGGCGATTAACAAAAGGAATTTATAAGGCGGATGTCAATGGGAACGCCGGTAGAGGACGTCCTAGAATGACATACATCGATGTTATTGGTGATGTTCTTCACAAAGGTCAGGTGCGTAGTACTCTCAACCGGCGTGCGTGTATGACAAGATGTATGAATGTGGATGAAGCGAAAGGGGTATGTAAGGGTCGTAGCATGTGGCGTTCTATAGTTTCTGCCTACCCCCATGGGAAAAAGGCGTGAGTTTATGTATGTATGTGTTGAGATGGTGCGGGGAAGTACTATCTACAACTATTCCTTATTCTGCCAAGCAGCATTGCTGTATACAAGTTTGAAGGGTATAGGCACCATATCATTAAACCGTCGATCCAGGGTGTCATACGAATACCTATGACAGTAATTACTAGTCAGAAGCCCGAAAGTCTGACAACTGGCGTTAGAATATCGGCATTGCCCAGTAACTGGGTTGCGAAGGTCTGATGGTAGTCCCGTGTATTTTTAGGCACATGAGAACTTTGATGTTTGTTTTTAAAGATAACAACGTATCAGCAATTTTCTCGGTGTTGTAGATGTGTACGGCGGTAACCACTTCCCATCAAGTAGACCGTGGGAATGTTTCCTAACTTGTTGATTTCCATACTGTCATACTGCTGGGAAAGTGTCTAAGACACAGACCTACCAATATCCTAATCCCGAATAAAATAAACATTACTATAATTGACGTAACAGAGGATAAAATAACATTTTTTCAGGATAAAATAAATACGTAATTCTCGCGTCAAGTTTCCGGTTTTTACGATATCTTTATGAAAGGCGAACATATTATACGGTTTGCGGAATTATTGCCTAAGTATTGAATTTCAACTTTTGTGAATATGTCGCGTTTAAAAAGATTCTGTGTATAGTAAAAATAATACCTTAAAAAAACTTACGTGAAACGGTTTTATCTTGCACTAGCTGTGTCCTCACGGCTCCGCCCGTAGCCTATGTTACTCAGTGATAACGTAGCTTTCTAACGGCAAAATAATTTTTGAAATCGGTCCAGTAGTTTTTAAGTTTATTCGTTACATACAAAAATCCATAAATACAAATCTTTCCTCTTTATAATATTAGTATAGACTACACCTGCAGCATCAGGATTTGAGGATTGAAGGTTGAAGTAATAAGAACATTGTATTGTCATGGGAATTGAATTTGTTTATGAAGTTCCGTGAGAATCGGTTAAACAGAAGTGGTTGAAATATCTGTCGCAAGATTTGAATCAAACAAACAAATATACGACTTGAAGCTAATTAAAAACCTAAAAGGATAAACCGCTTTAGCTTCAAAAAGCAGTTATATTAACCTAGTATTTTGACCGTCGGACTGTAAAGTCATAGGTCTCGAGTCCGAACCCAAAGTATGCACCTCTGACTTTTCGGGTTCATGTGCGTATTGTATAATTATCACTTGCTTAAAAATGGTGAAGGAAAACATCGTGAGGAAACCGGCATGTCTGAGAGATATTTCTCGACGGCATGTGAAGCTAAGTCAGAGGCCGGTGCGGCATAAACTCTGACACCAGGTTAGTCACTAACCACACGAAAAGAAGAAGTGACTAACCTGGTGTCAGAGTTTATGCCGCCCATGGGCCTCTGACTTGGCTTCACATGCTGCCGAAAAGTGTCAATACGCACGTGAATCCGAAATGTCAGAGGTGCGTGCCTTGGGTTCGAATTCGAGACCTATGACTTGGCAGTTCGACGGTCACACCACTAGGCTATCACTGCTGGATAGCCTAGTTACTCACTGACCGCACGAAAAGAAAGAAGACCAAGACTAACACCCATATTCTAAGACGTTCCTCCAAAACTTACTCGACTCGACTACACCTCGACTCAGCCTATCTCACTACCATCGGTAGTTATAGTTGACATAAACGTCCTCAACTCGAGATTTTTCCTCAGTCGAGGTAAGGAATCATCTGTCAAACTCAAGGTACCTCGGAACCTACCCTAAGGAAGGAAGTGTCAAAGTTCGTATGTAATAAAAATGAATTTTGAAGACTATCGAATATGCTTACGATAATCCTTACAACTATTTATCGCGGCGTTATTGCGCGATGCAGATAATTCAAATTATGACGTAATTACTCCACTCTACCTCGACTCATTTGAGGATCCCTCAGTCGAACCTCAAAGTTCACTCGACTGTGACTAAGAATACAATTTTGATGGTGTTTTCGAGGCCGTCCTGAGTCGAGTAAGTTTTGGAGGAACGTCTTAGAATATGGGTGTAAAATATATAATGTAAAAAAAATAGTCCAACCATAGCAACAGTCCATAAGAATTTTCAATTCCACAAATAAACTCGTTCCACAAACTTATACAGTCGTGAAATAACATAGTTTGGGAGTTACGTAACATTTATAACAAAGTGGAACACATGTAACACCTGAGGTGGGGGGTTGATTGAATGAAAACAAATGAAATGTATTAACTAGACGCGTGGGACAGCAAATTCGACCCTTGTTAAAGACTGGCTGCACTTCGACGTGGGGATACGTAACATTTTCTTTCTCTAAGTGCTTGGCCAGAGTGGCAGCGCGGTCCGGGGAGCGGCGCGGGTGCGGGAACGCGCGCGATTTGCCTGTCTGCAGTGGAGCGCGGCGTCGTTCTGAGCGTTGTCGTGTCCAGTGTTTGTCAAAATATCATATGGATAAAGAAGACTTATTTTTACTGGAAAATTCTTACTATAAAACGATGTTTCGACATCCACAGTGCTTGAATAGCACTTATTAATTCTTCAACATTTAATTTTGAAGACGCCATCACAACAACGCGCGTGGTCAGCTCGAACTAATTTGAGATTTTGAGATCCCCCGCTCCCGCGCGGGTTGTCACTTGCCGCCCGCGCTCTCACTGCGGCCACTTGCGGGCGTGAGCTACCCGCGCGCTTCCCGCACCAAGTAGCCCGCGCCGCTTCCCGCGCCCGCGTGCCCACTATGGACACTCAAATGAAGTTCTTCTGTTTGAACTCGCCGCACCGCACCCGCCCCGCGCCCGCGTTTGCAGTCTGGCCAAAGGCTAATACTTAGCCTAAGTTGGAACAAGCAGATGAATCATGTAAGTCAGAGTGTCTCATTCATGTTGCGATCTCTCTATAGATTCAAACATTTCCTCCCATCTAGCACTAAATCACTCCTGGTCCAGTCCCTTGTGCTTCCTGTGATTGATTATGCGGATGTCTGTTGCTCTGATCTGTCCCAGGACCTTCTAAACAAACTGGATCGGCTTCTCAACAATTGTATTCGCTTCATTTTTGGGTTGCGAAAATACGACCACATTTCTTTTTATCGTTCTAAGCTTAAATGGCTTCCTATCCGCCAGAGAAGATCCCTCAGGTCTCTCTGTTCACTCTTCACCATTATTAACGATCCTAGTGCTCCAGATTATCTAAAAACATATTTTCAACTTTTGGGTGGCTCTCACAGTCGTAGCCTTCGTGCCTCTGAAAATCTAATTCTACTCATTCCTTCTCACCGCACAGGTTTCATGACCAATTCGTTCGCTGTCTCAGCAATCAAACTCTGGAACGCGCTACCCCTTGATATGAAAAAAGCTCCGAGTAAATTCATTTTCAAACGTAAAGTTCGGGAATATTACCTAAAATCGCTGCAACCTTAGTCTGAATGAACTGTCCATCATAGTTATAAATATTTATGTGTATGTATGTATGTATAGATATATAGGTTTAATATGTATTTTTATTGTATATAGATATATATAAAGTATATATTTTGTTAGTACTTATGTATTATTTTGTTTTTAATAATTTTTATTTACCTTTTCAATATTTGTTTTAAATTCTTTTTTTGTACCTTTTTCGAAGTGCTTAATTTTTGACCCAAAGGTTGACTGGTAGAGAATGCCATTGGCATTAAGTCCGCCTTATGTACCACCAATTGTACATGAAGTTTAAATAAATAAATAAATAAAGAATACTCTTTCAAACAAAAAAATAATCATTAAAATCGGTTCACAATTAGCAAAGATATCGAGGAACAAACATACAAAAAAAAAACATACAATCGAATTGAGAACCTCCTCCTTTTTTGAAAGTCGGTTAAAAAACAGGACGATATCGAATATAGAAGAATAGCCGTGCAAGTCTTTTACGCTGTTACCATTGGTTACGCGGCACTGTAAAATTATCTGCCACGACCATAAGCGTATTCAGGGAGGGGCAGATGGGGCGCTTGTGGCACAGGAAAGAATAGATAAATGGTCTAGATTCAGTCAACTTGCCACCCATGTCCACAGAACAATTACCCAAAATATGCAGACCAATACCCGTCTTCGTCCGTTATTTGGACCTCAAAAATAAGGTTATGGAGCAAAATTGCCCAATAATCCCATTCTGCACTTCCAGATTTATTCAATAGACAAATATTTACTGTCTGACTGAGTTTGCCGCACTCTGGACAAAATCATGACTACACCCATATGGCCAAGATCCCGTCATTCTTGTTCCCCATTACAATTTACAGAATATATCAATAGAAGTTTTTCAAATAGCACATATTTTTACGTTTATAAATATTCTGAATGATTTTCTATTATGAGAAATAACACGTATGTAGAAATCAATGTTTTTGGTCGTTTCTGCGTCACTGGGCAGGTACTTTATATCATATTATTTTTATATTGAACATGTATTTCTTTCTGTTTTCTTATATAGAGACGGTAGGTAGATAAATGTACATACATAACATCACGCCTGCATTCTCCGAAGGGTTGGGCAGAGGTGTATAGTAACACCCTCATTTCGCCGTTATGTTTAAGTCCCATGTAATAGGCGAGCCTATTACAACCAGGTACAAATCCAAACTCCGGGCTGCTCCTGAGGAAAAACTCAATAACACTTTGCCCGACATGGGAATCGAACCCAGGACCTCACGATCAAAAGTCGCGCTTGCCACCACTAGATCAACGAGGCAGTTAAATGTACTCAATTCCTATTTGTATTGAAACATTGTAGATCTCGATACATTATTAGTATTAGTTTAGAGGGCATCTGCAACTTCACAACAAAGCACATATTGCGAGCGGGGGGAATGAATCTTATTCGATCCACCCTCACTCCTCGAAAAAGGCCCGCAGACTTTTAATGTAACTGACTACCTTTTTTTTTATTTTTGACTTGGTCGCGTTTGGTCCTAGTCTCACCTGATGGTAAGCACAGACAAGGTCTAAGATGGAGCACACGAATCCAAGGAACAGAGATGTATAGGGATTCCCCTATACCCCTCTGGCTCTCACATACACACGACGGAACACAGTAAACTGCTTGGCGCCGGACTTTAATGTGATGATGGTAGCTAGCCAGGTGGACCGTATAAATCATACCACCAAGTGTGCTGGGTTTTGTTGAATCTTAAAACACGCGTGCGGTGAGGAAGTTTTGTATTCTTACCCGTCCTCACACGGAGTACATCGTGCGGTGATCTCTAGGAGAGTACTCGGGTTGCCGGAGTACTTAGCCCTGTATATGGCGACCTCAGGGCTGTTCTATAATAGCACGTGGACCGCCGTCTCGTCCTCCTCCTTGCAGGCTGTATAGAGGGCTGTGTGTGAGTCCTATAACATCATCATCTTCCTGCCCTGGTCCCAAGTTACTTGGGGTCGGCGCAATATGTTTTTCTCTTCCACTCTTCCCTGTCAGCCGTCTCATTATCATTTACTCCCTTATCTTTCATATCCTCCCTCACACAATCCATCCATCTTTTCTTAGGTCTCCCTCTCCCCCTCCATCCATCAACATTCATATTCATCACTCTCTTAGTCACATGTGTTTCATCCCTCCTCAGCACATGCTCATACCAAGACAAACGCTTTCCTTTCAACTTTTCTGTCACTGGTGCCACTTTCAAACTTCCTCTAATATACTTATTTCTTACTTTATCCATTCGCGTCACTCCACACATCCATCTCAACATTCTCATCTCCGCTACGTGTAATCTTCTTTCATCCGTCTTCTTCATGGCCCAACACTCTGATCCGTACAGCACGACAGGTCTTATAATGGATTTGTAGATTTTGCCCTTCAGCTTGAGGGGCATCCGTTGGTCACAAGTTGTCCCTGTGACCTGTCGCCATTTCATCCAACCTGAGTTGATCCGATGCGTAACGTCTCGGTCAATTTCACCATCCCCTTGGACGAGTGACCCAAGGTACCGGAAGTCGGAGCAGACTGGTAAGGATATACCAGCGAGAGTAATAGGCATAGGACTGGAGAGACCGCCGAAATCGCAAAACATATACTGCGTTTTGCGATTTGTGTGTAAGTCCTATAACAAAGCGATGTTTATTAAAAGAACCATGGCCAGAGACGGCTGCCGTGACTGCAGTAGCCTTATACGTTAAAATAAACAGCAATGATATCCTAGTAGTGTGACCGTCGGAATGTCAAGTCATAGGTCTCAAGTTCGAACCCAATGCACGCACCTCCGACTTTTCGGATTCATGTGCGTATTGTATAATTATCACTTGCCTAAAAACGGTGAAGACAAACATCGTGAGGAAACCGGCAAGCCTAAGAGATATTTTTCGACGGCATGTGAAGCCAAGTCAGAGGCCCATGGGCGGCATAAACTCTGACACCAGGTTAGTCGCTAACCACACGAAAAGTAGACCAAAATGTTAATGTAAAATATATTTTCTAAAGTGTGATGCGTCCCTAAAACTATTTCTTTTCTTTTAATTCATTCGTTGGACAAGCAGCCCACATCTTTCAAGTTCTATGTCTCTGTCCTTCACACTATCCTTTAGAGGGATAAGCAGTCTTATTATAGTAACTATGTTAATATATTTTTTTGTGATCTTCAAATAGTTATACAGAATTTTACCACCTACCGCCGCAGATGTTGTTAGAATTCTAATACAAAATAGACCAAAAGAAAGATGGATGGATTGTGTCAAAGATGTTATAGCTATGAGATAATGCGCGCGGGTTGAAATTCATGCATTTTACGGCGGTACGGATAAGTGAGTGGCGTTGCTAATGATTTCACATAACATCACGTCTGTATTCCCCGAAGGGTTCAACAGAGGTGTATAGTAACACCCTCATTTTGCCGTTTTGTTTAAGTCCCCTGTAATAGGGGACGAGCCTATGGCCATCAACCGGGCACAAAACCAAACTCCGAATGCTACTGAGGGATCCCACACGGAAAAACCCAATAACACTTTGCTCGCCCTGGGGATCGAACCCAGGACCTCACGATCAGCAGTCGCGCTTGCCACCACTACACCAACGAGACAGGCCTATGATTCCATACAAAGATATCTACAGTCAGTTTTGTGCGGCGCGTATGGTGCTGATAGATGAGCGATCACCTTTATAATACATACTAGCGACCCGCCCCGGCTTCACACGGGTGCAATGTAGGGTCC
Organism: Amphipyra berbera; assembly: GCA_910594945.2. Lineage (NCBI taxonomy): Eukaryota > Metazoa > Arthropoda > Insecta > Lepidoptera > Noctuidae > Amphipyra > Amphipyra berbera. Next base: position 15,093,176 of record OU343142.1, read on the forward strand.
AATTTGGGGCATATAAACCTTCCTCTTGAATCACTGTATCTATTGCCGAAAACTGCATTAAAATCCGTTGCGTAGTTTAAAAGATCTAAGCGTACAGACAGCGGGAGCGACTTTGTTTTATACTATGTAAAAATAGATACTTGTATGTTGTATGTATGTTTGACTGCCTTGTTGGTCTAGTGGTGGCAAGCGCGTCTGGTGAGCATGGGGTCCTAGGTTCGATCACCAGGTCGAGCAAAGTTTTATTGGGTTTTTTCATTAGTAACTTCTCAGTAGCAGCCCGGAGTCTGGATTTGTGCCCGGTTAATGGCAATAGGCTCGCCCCCTATTACATGGGACTTAAAACATAATTGGCGAACGAGGGTGTAGTGAAACACCTCTGCTGAACCCTTCGGGGAATATAAGGCGTGATGTTATGTTGTACTTGTATCCACCTCCTTAACAATATTGTTTGAGTGTCAATAATTAATATTCTCTTCAGCTACCCTCTTATCGAGTCTTTCAGTTGCTGAAACAATCTCTTCATATTAACAGAAACATAAACTATTGAAATCGTTAATGGGTTACAAGGGTTGTACAAATACATAATTAGACCTAAGTAAATAATACTTAGCTACATAATTATAGGTCTCAATTATCTTTGCAAATATAGGTACTTATAAACGGTGTAAATAGACCCTTGACGAAGCCGAAAGGCACTTATTCTCCACGTCATTGCGATAATTTTTTTGTTATGGACTATGCCTGGGAACCTTCTAGTTACGGAGATATTGGAGGTCAAAGTTCCAACTTTTTCACAACTTTTTTTTTCAATACTTATTTTAAAGATTGCAAATGTACTTGAAATACCTCCATTACCCGTTTACTACTCATTGCATCTATCAGCACAGTGTTTTGAGTGCATTACATTGAGCTTTACAGTAAAACGAAATTTTTCACCCAAAAAAAGTCGTTTCCCAGCGACAATTTTTGCGTAGAGTTACTTAGTTTGATGTACTGAATGCATGGTTGACGGCTTCGTGAAGGGTCTTTTTACACCTTGTATATGTCAGTACATCACTTTCATAAGTCTATGGATTATATATATTTCATAAGCTTGATGCACAGAATTATAAATGGAATAACGTGAAGAAACCTCACTCCTGAGCTAATGCGTCGAATACCTAGAAAAACAGGCCAAGTGCGAGTCGGACTTGCGTACTAAGGGTTCCGTACCTCCATACATGACTGTGTAATAATTGTTTTTATTATTTTTTATTTAACTATACAGTATGTACTACAATTACACCAAGTTTGACACTTGTATGTGTTACCGTTTTTAAGATATAGTAGGAACAAAAATTCTTAACTAAATGCATTTTTTTCGTAATTTCTTGTATGGGTTTAGACTTTTTATTATTTTTAATATTAGCCGTGATAGAGACCATAATAACACATATTCTGTAAAAATTCAACTAACTACCTGTTACGGTTAAAAATATACAGCCCTGTGACAGACGGACAGACGGCGTAGGCTTAGTAATAGGGTTCCGTTGGCACTATTTGGGTACAGAACCCAAAAAATGGGCTTTGTACATTTGAAACTGAGCTTTAAGAGAATATGTAGGTACTACCTAACTCCGCAACACTAAATGGGTATAAAGCTACCCGGAGCTTAGGTCGGCACAGCAAGTTTAATACTAAGGCCGAAATTCCACGGCACACGACACGACACGGCAAAATGTCGTAACGACACCGAGCGTCTATGAACCGGTAGGTACGGTCAACAACGAAAGTAGGTTAACACTGTTACTTTTACATAACATCTAAAAGACAAAATTATTCGATACACTGCTTTTCAGAATTTCATACATAATAGTCAAGAAATTGTGTTATTTTATTGTTACATGTGTTCCGATTAAATTTGAATATTATTGTGTTCAGTTATGATTAAAAAAGTGAAGTTTTAACATACTTGTGTTGCTGACTGCACCTAACTAAAGCGGCGTCCTTCGTGAGCGATCTCAATGCGAACGTTGCGCGTTACGTTAAATCGAGCGATTGAACGCGAAGCGGCGACTTCGTCCTAAGTACGCGCGAATCGTCCCGCACCACCGCCACCGCCGTTCAGTGGGCACCGCATCCAGTTCGCGCGAAAATATCAAGCCAACTGATCGCGTTCGCTTCATTTCGCGCCGCGCCACACCGCACCCTGCATGCATTTGGTCACATAGGCCAATTCGATAGGTTACGACTGTTTGTTCTCATCGCGCCGCGCCGCGCCGCTTCGCGTTCGCGTCAAGATCGTTCACGTAGGACGCCGCGTTACGAACCGACACGACATTACTAATGTCGTCACTCATAGAAATGTAAAGGTGTGATTTCGCGGGACGCGGCAGACGGCAGATGGCAGCAGCAGACGGCGACGGCATGTGCCGTGACGGCAAACGGCATTACTTTGCAGTATTCCTTTGGTTGAGACCAATTCCGACATACGACTGCAACTGCTGCGCGACAAGTCGTGACTTGTTTTGACCCGTAGCGGCAGACGGCACTACCGCACAAACACAGTATTGCCGTTGAAGTTCGACATTATAGACGTGTTGACAGAAGACACAACTGCAAGTTAGTAATGCCGCTACGTAACTGCAGTGCCCGGTGCTGGCTTCGGAATCTATACGACGGCAACGGAAGCCCGACAGCGTCTACTGTCGGCCGTCTACCGCTGCCGTCTACCGTCTGCCGCGTCCCACGAAATCGCACCTTTAGGCACACGAAGTCGTGACCAAGATTTGTCGTGTCGTGCGTGTGCTGTGGAATTGCGGCCTACCGTGGCATTATTCAGCCTGTCAATATGCCCTCATTGTGTGCCATTGAAATGAAGACGTAATGCCAATGTTATAACTGAGAAACTTTCTATTAAACTTTCTACAGCGCTGTCCATAGTTTCCTCGCTGTTTTTTTCTACTTCCTTATTATAGTATGAAAGGTTATTGTGATACAGAACAGATTGCGATATTGTTGCAAAGTTTGAGACGATTGGGTTGTATTTGAGACTTTGAAATTTTACTACCCTGTAACACTCATATTCTAAGACGTTCCTCCAAAACTTACTCGACTCGACTCCACCTCGACTCAGCCTTTCGGTAGTTATAGTTGACATAAACGTCCTCGACTCGAGATTTTTCCTCAGTCGAGGTAAGGAATCATCTGTCAAACTCAAGGTATCTCGGAACCTACCTTAAGGAAGGAAGTGTCAAAGTTCGTACCTATGTAATAAAAATTAATTTTGAAGACTTCATCGAATATGCTTACGATAATCCTTACAATTATTTAGCACGGCGTTATTTGCGCGTTTTTTCAAATTATGACGTAATGACTCCATCGCGGAACCTCAAAGTTCACTCGAAATTGCGACTAAGAATACAATTTTGAAGGTGTTTTCGAGGCCGTTCTGAGTCTAGTATGAGTCGAGTAAGTTTTGGAGTACTGTGTTAGAATATGGGTGTAAGAATTTTTCAGTGAGAATATTTTTGACAGTTACTTAAAATGCCACGTTGGTGTAGTGGTGGCAAGCACAACTGCTGATCGTGAGATACTGGGTTCGATTCCCAGGTCGGGCAAAGTGTTGTTAAGGGTTTTTCCGTGTGGAATTCTTCAGTAGCAGCCCGGAGTTTGAATTTGTTGATTGAGGGCAATTGGCTCGCCCCCTATTACATGGGTCACACATAAATGGTAAACATAACGGCGAAATGAGGGTGTTACTATACATCTCTGCCCACCCCTTCGGGGAATACAAGCGTAATGATATGTTATGTCTCCAAATCACGCCTTCAACATAACGGAACACTAAAACTAATAGCAATCATATAGTTCATAACACCATACATTTGCCGTCCCCATTCAAAGCGTATAAAACTCAATTGTCTGTGGAAACACCCCATATTCACCCTCGTATGTCATAGAACTGTAATTCCCATGCTAATGTTTTAACTACAACTGTTTTTGTTACAGTTCAGGCGATTTGAAATCATGGTGAGTGAGTTTGATTTTGTTTTCAACGTCATTGGTAGAGGTCGACAGTATTCTCTTAGCCTTTTCCTAACTATGTTGGGGTCAGCTTCCAGTTTAACCAGATGCCGCTGGATACCAGTCGCCTGTCCCTATTAACAAGGTCGGATATGCAATTTTCTTGATTTGACTTTTATTTAACTATTGACCTAAAAAAGCATTGTCTTTCAGTAGCTTTAACAAAAACTTAGTTTTTCTCATAGTTTTTGAAATAGCCACGTTAACAAAGTCGTATATATAATTTGTATATTTAAAAAAATATAAGCAGTTTAAAGTTTGACGCGCTCTCCTGTAAAATTACTGTTTTGCAGATCCTACATTGTTAATAGGGACAGGCGCAGTATTTTACACGGAGCGACTGCAACAGCGACTGCAAATATTCCAAAGTTAGATCGGTTGTCAGACTTTTGGGCTCCTGATTGCCCGTAATGACTGTCATAGGTATTCTTATAAAACCTGGGATCGACGGTTTAATGTGTTCTCCGAGGCACGGAGCGGTCTCAATGTGTAGCGAACGGTCACCCATCCACGGATTGACCGCGGCAAGCGCAGCTTAGCCTCGCATATCGTATGATCGGCGTGGTTGTTAATTACCCACGAGCCCCTGGAAGTCGAGAGTAAGGGGTAAAAAATATAGGTTCTGTACTAAAAAACACTAATTTCACAGAGTAAGGATACCGTGCTAATACAACTATCAAAGTACAGAATGACTTTCAATCAAAAATATTTATCCAATAGGTATGTTAACTTTTTTGAATAATATAATAAAATCTGGTTCATAATTTAAAATAAAAAAAAAACATTCATAATTATTACAAAAAAAAAAGAAATTTATTCGGATTAAATAATTTATTCCTTACTAACTGCCCGGACAGACTTCGTTCTGTCAAAAGTTATTGGCCTGTAGTGGGAAAAGAAAAGTGTTGTTTTTACTATTTTCCATGCAATTTTTATGTTTTTTCTCTCCATAAGAACCTTCCTTGCCTTAAGGAAAATATTTAAAAAAAAATTGCCGAATTGCTCGAGCCGTTCTCAAGTTTTGCGCTTAGCAACACATTTGGCGATTCATTTTTATTTATTTAGATAAAGACTATACAGTTTGCTTAAAATAAGATTTGGAACATTACAATTTGTTATTAAAACATTTACATACATACATACATACTTACATACATTTACATATACATCTGGAATGTTGTGTTACTAAAATCTGTATAATGAACAAAATAGATTGGAATTAATTATGCTAAGGAAATTACATTGTATCCAGATATAAAATAAGTAAATGATTTGATGAATTACATAATATTACATCTACAACATGTAACGTACTTAATTAACGTACACCCTCAAACACCCCAATTAGAATATTATGTTATAATCATAATACATACACTGAAATTGTAGTTTAACATGTATATGCATTGTTATTTACTAAATTAACATTCTTGAAATAAGGTTTATCCATCTTTATTTTTGTATTGAATGACGGAATATGTATTAATACAAATAAAAATGCACTTTTAAAAGTCTTTTTGCCCTTGATTTACGGTCCATTTCAGTTTGTTTTGACTGTACATGTGTAATGCGACTAATTTCCGTAGTTTTAATTATTTTTGGGATAGAAAGAAGATTATTTTAGACATAAAAAATCGCTGCATAGGTACATAACGTGTTTTAACCCAGACGGAACGGAACGACAATTTTTGGAAACATTGTTTCATATATAGGAGTCTCGTGGCTAATTACCAACCGCGCGGATCATACGATTTGCGAGGTTAAGCTGAGCTTGCTGCGGCCAGGCCTTGGATGGGTGACCGTGACCGTTACACATCGGGTCCCCTCTGTGCCTCGGAGAGCACCATAAACAGTCGGTCCTGGGTTTCATACCTTTGACAGTCGTTACAAGAAGTCAGAAGCCCGAAAGTCTGACGACTGATCTAGCCTTAGGACATCGGCATTGCCCAGTAACTAGATTGCGGAAGTCTGATGGCAGTCGGTCCGTGTAAAATATTGGTATTCAGCCGCATTTAGTTTAGATTGGAAACTTACCTCAACATAGTTGGGAAAAAGCTAGGCGGAACAATATCAAACAAGAATTGAATGCAGTGACGGGGTTTCGGACCAGTAAATGGTCCAAAGCTACCAGCAGCTCATAGACAAGCTTGCTTAAACTTAGGGAACGTATCCCCCCCCTCGTTGACCACCCGTAGTATATGCCAATAGCCCTCCCTCTCTAGTTTCAAGTAGTAATTCATAAATATGGCTCTAAATAAAAATAAAAAATTGGCTCAATGTGCGTCAATATTGCCACCTGTAAGTTTAAAAAGCGCTAAACGCTGCGCGCCATATTTGAATATAATCCAAAAAGCGCGAGTTACGTAGTATGGGTACGTTCCCTTAGTACGTGAGCACGTAAATTGGATTGAAGGGCAATGGATTTTCCGCATTGTTTTCTAAAATAAGATTTGAGCTACACGATGGCTGATGCATGCGTGCCGTCAGTTAGGACAGGTCAACTCAAACCTGCTATGGCACTTTCCTCAAAAGGCCATTCCAGACGTTCCCCTACAATGTTACACTCGCATAATTTATATATCACAATGTCTGGACTTTAAAAGAGACCTTGATCGCTGAGTTTGTTTCGGCCGTTCTTCTCAGAGCTAGTTAGAAAATGCCGGTGCCATCTGGTCTTAAAAAAAACATTACACTTGTAAAAGTGTCTGTAACAGATTTATTTACAGAAATAAAAATAATTTATCATTCATTTATACTTAAGTTGTAAGATTATAAACCAGTCTTCTCTAATTCATTCTAATAAAGGGGAATGCCAAGATCCGGCTAGCATCAAGTAATTCCAACTGACATACATACTGTAATTTTGATAATTCGTGTTTATTTTTTGCCCTTATCCCACACTAGGTGGGGTCGGCACAACATGTATTTCATAAATCCATGTTGTTAGACGTTTTGGCTTACCTACTGTTTTATGACCGGCCGCCTGCCTGACATCAACCCTCCTTGGGAATATGCGCCGTCGCGCTCGTAACCCAATGTGCTTGCTGATATTATGCACTGGGTCCCAAAATGATATGCTTGTCAATCTTATTGCCGACAACTAAGCAGACTGTGTTCTTCTTGGTGGAGTATACTTGCAGTTCCTCGACCCACTCATTCAGTTATGTAAGATTTATGCAATATAAATAAAATCTGGGGAAGTACACCGTCGAGTTGTAATTTTAAATAGTACATTTTTTTGCGTTGGATAATCCTCATGGATGTCCCTCACCCGGGGAAGGCGAGGGGGTCTGCTGGGCTCTTACCGGCTAAAAACCAACGGTGTCCCTCCTTCTGACCTAAGGCCGGGGTCGCGGGATTCGCTATTGCATGCACCGCAACCCCGGCAGGTCTTGGTCTACCAATTGCTGGTGGACCTCTCCACTGTAGGGCCACGACCTCCTGAGAGGCGCGGTGAGCACCCCACATCACCGGCGCACCAGAACACATGGTACGCCGTGACCATCCCGGGGACCAAACAAGTACATGGGCGCCAGACTACCCCGTGTCTGGGTACCCCTGGTCCCCCTGCGACGGGTCGCCCAAGCGACACCGCAACCTACTTGGCCGCTACATCGAGGGCTACCAGGCCCAAGCCCCGACGAGCGGCCCCTCCTCGGGTTCCTCTTCGCTTCACCGTGGGTCTCAAACCACGGCTACTAGGCCGCCCCGCAACGACAATGCGGGAACCCATCGGGGGGGATTTTAAATAGTACCTATAGTATTTAAATGTGTTAATAACACTTTACTACTGTTTCAACAATTGATGTCATACTTCTTTTTTACAATACTATTAGAAATAGTTCCAGTATGAAAATAAAAACATATCGATTATAAACTCTCAAACAATATTAATATTTATGTAAGCATTAATAATATAATTGTATCATATCACATCATTTTATTTTATAAATTAAACAAGTACTTATTTATTTTTATCACGTTTTCTTAATTGAGGAATGTGTTAGGTATATAAATGTCGTAGGATAATCGGAAAAATCGGATCTTTGCGATAATCCTAAGACGATTGCAAAGGACCGGCTATTTGGAATCTAAGACAGATTTTCGTAATCATCCGAGCTATTTTCAGAATCATTGCAAAAACCGCTAACAATATAAGGGCTGATTGACTAATATGATCGTTATCAATTTTTTATGTCTATACAAGATTAGTCGGAAAGGGGGTACTAAGCCGCAGCCACGTAATGTATCACTGATGATTGTTTTAAAGAAAGTGTTAAAATTTTAAAAATGGATAACAAAGAATATGCAAAATTATATTTTTTTTTTAATTTCCTCCCTACTTTAGTTACGAATTCAGAAAATGGGGCTTCTAATCCGTGACCTCAAATATGACCTTAAATGTAAAGACAGCTGGTCATAACTGAGGATAGATAGAATTTAGCGTATTTTTTATGAAATCTTTGAACAGCTATATGTCCCTGAAACTAATGACTTTTGGGAAAACTTGTAGAACAAAAATTATCCATTATTATGGATGCTTTAGCACCCTTTCGGCTTAGTACCCCCTTTCCGATTAACCTTGTAGGTCTTTGTGAAGACCCATATTCTGACCAACCAGAATAAAGATGATATAAATCGACTCTTAGATTAGCCAATCTGCGTTCATGTTTCCAATCCTCCTAAACAAACTGGGATTTTTGCCGAATATCCTACGACATATACTTGTTCTTCTTCCTGCCCTTATCCCACACTAGATGGGGTCGGCACAACATGTATTTCATAAATCCATGTTGTTAGAGGTTTTGGCTTATTGTTTTATGACCCGCCGCCTGCCTGACATAAACCATCATCCTACGACATATAAATTAGCAGAATTCGAAATATTTTCAAACACTCCAATAATTCAACTTATGATGCAGTAATAAGCTGTTAGGGTGGTGTTGCATAAAGAAGCAGGTTCCTAGCACAGACAAGTCGATAAGGGCGGTACCGATCGGTGCGGGTAAAATAGCCCCGATTTATCATACGGTTCGTACAGGTTAAAGATTGTTTCAAGGTGGACTCACATTTGTAACATTTCGACACACCGTAACTCCTGTGACTCAATCCTGACTACTCTACTCCGACAACTCGATCCCGACAACTCAACCCGAGTCGAGTTGTCGTGGTCGAGTTGTCCCGGGGTCGAGTTGTCTCGCGGTCGAGTTGTTCCGGGGTTGAGTTGTCTCGAGAACGAGTTTTCTCGGGGTTGAGATGTCAAATAAGTACCGTGACACTGTCACTGGTGTTACGGTGCGTCGAAATGTTCCAAATCCTTTGTTCTATAGGTAATAAATGTATTTGCTTTTATGATTGTTTATTATTTTGGTCAAAAACGAGTTTTATTTTGTTATTCATATAATTAAATACCTACTTACTTACCTAAATCAAATATAGTAATATCACAGTCTACCCATATATTATGGTAATATTAAGAATTTAACAAAAATATTAAGGTTGTATACATTAGGCATCAAGTACGATAAGGATTAAAAAAAAATCATGAAAATGTAGACTTAGACCTATGTAGAATATTCTACCTCGTGTGGGGACGGGTTAGAATATAAAACTTCCTAACTTTTTCCCACCGATATGGGGTCAGCTTCCAGTCTAACTAGATGCGGCTGAATACCAGTATTGTACACGGAGCGACTGACATGAGACCTCCGCAATCCAGTTACTGGGCCATGCCAATATCCTAAGATTAGACTAGTTATCAGACTTTTGGGTTTCTGACTACCCGTTACAATGTACGTATCAGAGTGTTGGGCCGTGAAGAAGAGGGATGAAAGAAGATTACACGTAGCGGAGATGAGAATGTTGAGATGGATGTGTGGAGTGACGCGAATGGATAAAGTAAGAAATAAGTATATTAGAGGAAGTTTGAAAGTGGCACCAGTGACAGAAAAGTTGAAAGGAAAGCGTTTGTCTTGCTATGGGCATGTGCTGGATGGAGGAGGGATGAAACACATGTGACTAAGAGAGTGATGAATATGAATGTTGATGGATGGAGGGGGAGAGGGAGACCTAAGAAAAGATGGATGGATTGTGTGAGGGAGGATATGAAAGATAAGGGAGTAAATGATAATGAGACGGCTGACAGGGAAGAGTGGAAGAGAAAAACATATTGCGCCGACCCCAAGTAACTTGGGACCAGGGCAGGAAGATGATGATGACTACCCGTTACAACTATCATAGGTATTCATATGACACCCGACATCGACTGTTTAACGTGCTCTTCGAGGCACGGAGGGGTCTTGGTGTGTAACAAACGGTTGCCTACCCATGGACTGACCGCAGAAAGCGCAGCTTAACTTCGCAAATCGTTCGTGGTTGGTACTTAGCCACGAGCCCCACATTCCTTTTGTGTATTAGAAGGATTTCTGCATAGTACAATTATAAGCTGGTATTTTTAGTTTTAGGAGTTTCACTCTCTCTGTCCAACATTCAACTATTTTTCAAAATAACTAGATACGTAAGTTTCTAGTAATTGCTCTGGCAATTAAGGAATACTCTTGCTACAACAAATGTGTTTTGTATTCTCAGCTAAAGAAAGTATAGTAGCTTGTTTTTAAGAAAATAAATAACACTTTGACTGCCTCTTTGGTTTAGTGGAGGCAAGCGCGACTGCTGATCGTGAGGTCCTGGGTTCGATCCCCAGGTCCGGCAAAGTGTTATTGGGTTTTCCGTGTGGAATTCATCTATAGGTTGATGGCAATAGGCTCGCCCCCTATTACATGGAACTTAAACATAACGGCGACACGAGGGTGTACTAAAATCACCTCTGCTGAACCCTTCGGGGAATAAAAGGCGTGATCTCTTATTGAGTATTGAGTTATGTTAAAAATCACCTCTAGGTACATAGCAGGAAGAGTATACCTACTATCTTACCAATTAAGAGTATTCCTATTTGGCGCAGCCGCTAGACACACAGCTACTTTATTTTTTTTTTATTTTTTTTTTTGTCTCCTATGATTTTTTTGTCTGTGTGTCTGACTGCTTTCGTGCCAAATAAATTTCTTTCTTTCTTTTCTTTATCTTCTGTACTCTTCTTAACCCTCAATTTTGCCCACAGAAATTCAAGTTCTGCTCGGATGGCGACTGCCCGCTGTGGGCGTTAGCTGCGCTGCACGCGCTGTCCAGCCTGCCTGCAGCACTGTTCAGGACCTTGCTGACGCATGTCATGGAGGAGCAGCCGGTAAGTACAATATAAATCACTGAAGGACGCTCCTGCCCATCGTTATGACAATCAGCCCATTGGTCGGTTTTTCTTGGTCCTTTTTTTTTCGATTCGACTGCTTGTAGATGGTCTTGCGGACCGTTTCTACGTAACCGAGCAGTTATGGGCGAGACCTGAAAGGTCTCCAACCAATGGAGACGAGAGTAAAATACTTAACCTAAGCTAACTCTACTACTACTAACATCATGACTACTAGCAACAACAGCACTAAGGGCGACCCCTAATGGGACTCGGACCTCGGCTTAGGGCGTTGCTAGCATTTACTTGGTACATGGAATCCCGCGAATCTTGTGAGTATGGGTCTATTGTTTTACCTATTAGGGTTTACTGGACCTTGGGAAACGACTATGTACTCCGGTAGGGTGCGTTGGAGTAACTACTCCAACGCACCTCTACACCAACATACCTAACTAGGTATGTTGGTGTAGACCTGGACAGTGGAATGAGTAGCAGCATTCAGCAATACTTTGATAACCACATATATAGTAGGGTGCTTTGGGGTAAATCCAGACTTGGGGTAAGTTCGTTCAAACGGATTTGCCGGAGAATGTATCGTAAAAGTATTACGACGCGAACTGAAGCGAGGGGCAGAATAACGCCATTTTATTTTGCTCCTCACTTCAGTCCTAGTTTGTCGGTCCTATCCTAGTAAAAACTCATTTACATGACGATAGTTTCTCGAAGCGAGACTCGTTCTGACTTTATCTTTCTCGACGATAAAAACAGAGACAACATAATACTCGTTCCGAGAAACTATCCTTGTGTTAAATCAGCCTTTAGTGTCGTTGACTATTCTTGCCAGCAATTAAAAATATCCCCACATTCTGCGGCAAATCCATTTGAACGAACTTACCCCAAAGTCAAAGTTTTTTATTTCAAATACACCAGATTTCAGGTACTTTTAAAACGTCAAAACTAGGTGCACGGTTCCAAAAGGTAGGTTCTAGGGAGAAGAGCCGGCAAGAAACTCCATCAATACTCTTTAAAACGTCAAAACTAGGTGCACGGTTCCAAAAGGTAGGTTCTAGGGAGAAGAGCCGGCAAGAAACTCCATCAATACTCTTTTCAAAAGAGTAATTCATGACAATTCCTTTATAGTAGTGTGAGAAATAGAATGAGAATAATGCAGGTTAATGTAACAAATAAACTCACATAAGAGTAACAAATAGAAAAATATGCCTTCTAGGATTGCCATAGCAGTTAAGATGCCATGTTCGGACTTACCCCAAAGCACTACTACTTGTACAGCAGTGATAGCCTAGTAGTGTGATTATCGGACTGCCAAGTCATAGGCTTCGAGTTCGAAGCCAATTCACGCACCTCAGTCTTTCCGGATTCATGTGCGTATTGTATAATTATCACTTACTTAAAAACGGTGAATGAAACATCGCGAGGAAACCGGCATGCCTGAGAGATATTTCTCGACGGCATGTGAAGCCAAGTCAGAGGCCCATGGTCAGCATAAACTCTGACACCAGGTTCATCACTAACCACACGAAAAGAAGAAGACTACTACTTGTGTGGTGATCAACGTAGTGTTGAATGCTGCAACTTATCGCATCTTTCGACGCCCACTGGAACAGTCCTTATTCTTAGACTTATAAATAAACAATACAGTGAACAGTAACAAAATATAATAATCCAGTACCGTCTGGCTGTAAACCTATCATGTCGTTGAGCACGGCACGTACTTCCACGTCTCTTCAACACGTCTTGGAAATTCAATTCTATCATTTCATCATAACGTTTCATTTTATTTAGACTAGCTATTGCCCACGGCTGCGTATAAACGTTTTCTGGAAATTATTATAATACACATAACATCACCCCTGTATCCCCGATGGGTTGGGCAGAGGTGTATAGTAACAGGGTGAATATTCTAAATTATTTAACATTATTTTAACAAATCATTCTTCTCCCGGGTTGTTAACGTTATAGTATTGTCAGATTGTTTTTATTCTTATCTTATTGCTTGACGGCAGCGGTATAGTTTGAGTTTTCATTATCATAATTATAGTATTAAACATCTGCACTCTTAACTTTGGGATGATGCTAATGACGTTCTCAATTTTTGTTAATATTTTTCGAAGAATGCCCCAACACCCTCATTTCGCCGTGTAATAGGGGGCGAGCCTATTGCCATCAACCGGGCACAAATCCAAACTCCAGGCTGCTATTAAAGAATTCCATACGGATCAACCCAATAATAATTTGCTCGACCTGGGTATCGAACCTAGGACCTCACGATCAGCAGTCGCGGTTGCCACCACTATAAAATAACCACCACCACTATAAATTATTAAAATCTTCTTATAATTTCTAAAACAGTGATAGGCTAACAATTGAACGTTTGCCTTTTATGCAGGGGGGGCTAAGTTCGAACACGGTCCTCATCTCTGGTTTGTCGAATTAAGGCCCCTATTATTAAACAGCTCTCATAAACAGAAATCGCTCTGAAGTGCAGTTTTAACATGACTTGAGAGGTCCGAGGACACGTTTGGTGTAGTGGCTGAGCGATTGGCTTCTGCGCTGCGGGTCGTGGGTTCGATTCCCACACGGAACAAATATTTGTACGGCCTACAGATATTTGTTCCGGGTCTGGGCGTTTGTGCGTGTGAAGATTTTTGTCTGTAAGCGCACCCACGATACAGGAGAAATACGAGTGTGGGGCAACGTTTTTTAAAAAAAAAATGTTGTTTATTATATGGAATTCTACTTTATGGTAGAAGATTTCCGGTTGAAGATCTCTCAAATAAGAGCTATTTATTAATAAGGGCCTAAGTTAATTAGAATTTGATTATCAATTGCGTTAACAGTGAAGGAAAACATCGCAAGGAAACTTCTAGTAGGAAAGTTCTTTATGGTGTGTGTAGTCTCATTCTGAGAAGAGGCCTATGCCCAACAGTGGGATAATAAGGGGCTAATTATGCTTATGCTCTAAAGAAAAGTATTTAAATGCTTTTTCATCCCATCTATTCGAAAAGGACGAATTGGTTCGCCTTTAAGTGCACCGAAAGGTGGTGTTTTCTATAAGAAACTTTTAGCGGGCAGTACCTAATGAGTTTTTAATCTTCTTTATAAGTGCGCCGCAATTATCTTTACCGACCACTTTTTGAATTTGGAACATCTCAGTGTTCAGCGCCAAAGAAATCGGCAAATATTGTTTGAATAAAGACTGGCTGGTACGACGGCCCATAGTCGCGCCGCCGGTTTTCATAATTGCGAAAATGCCTCAAATGTAAATATAAGTTTTTAGTTGTTTTGTTATTAGATACCTAGGTACTATTTAATTACAATTTAGTTGTTACTCTATGTTTTATTAAATAATTATATTACAATAAAATATGAGGCGCCTTTTATTTTCTCATAGTGGTTGATGAAAAGTAGAGTGTATCACTCGGGCGCAAAATATATTTTTGGCTCGGGTGACGTACTTTGAATCCCTCGCTAGGTTCAGGATTCTACTCTAGAATCCCTCACCTCGCTCTGGATCCAAAAAAGCGCCCTCGCCGTAAAAATATTATTTTGCTCCCTTACGATACAATCTACTATTACGGTCTGCACCGACCAATACAAAGAAAGATTTGGTCTCAGTAGCTAATAAGGTAACTCTCTACCTGTCTGGATATGGTCGCGCGCCCCACACACCCCCCGTCCAGATAAAATACTGTCTCCGCCGACTACAACTTATTTCGTTACTTACACAAGTATGGATGTTTAGATGAAACAACTCCAAATGATATTAAAAGACCCTTGGATGCCACGTGGTAGGTAAACTGCTGAGTGACTTGTCCTAATTATTTTCGCAGTGCTCATACTAAAAGAAAGGCAACATATATATAATGTTAGATCCTTACGGTATGAAGAATAAAAGGAGTGGACTGTATTTTAACTGGTTTATTTTTATAGAAAATCGTAAAAACAATTGTTGAGTTATTTTTCGGACAGCCGACCGTTACTAAGCAACGACTATCGTTTTTTGTTCTTGAAGGCGCGCTTACAGCGCGGCTGCGCGGGGTTGCCGTGCGTAGACATGCTCCCCGGGTTGAAGAATGGTCTTCAAAGATCCATGGGCAGGGGGCAGAGGTTGTTCCATCCTCTCCGAATGGTTCCTTTCTTGGTCTTGATCTCCGCCACTCGATTGATACCATCGACTCCGGGGTAAACGTGGGTTACACGTCCGAGAGGCCAGAGCAGGGGTGCAGTCGTCTTGTCTCTAATCAGTACAAGCGATTTAAGTGTAATGCTGTCGTTGGACCTCCTCCATTTAGTTCTCTGCTGAAGTGTACAAATATAATCATTACAGAATCGTTTCCAAAAATGTTGTTTTATGTATTCCACCCGCTTGTAGCGCTGCAGCATAGTGACATTAGCATTCTCAGCTACCTGTGGACTTGGCACTGACGTCGAGACTCGTCCAATTAGAAAATGGGAAGGAGTTAGGACAGACAGGTCGCTGGGTTCAGTGGATAAAGGTATCAAGGGGCGAGAATTCAAATAGATTCAATTTGAGTGAGACAAGTGGACATTTCTTCATAGGTAAAATGAGTTAAGTTCAGAATTCTACGCAAATGATGCTTTGTAGAGCGAACGGCGGCTTCAGCCAGTCCATTGAAATGAGGTGAATATGCTGGTGTAAAAAGAAATGTAATGCCTTCATCGGCTAAGTCAGCAGCTATGTCTGGGTTAGAAAGAAAAGATTGTAACTCGTTACATGCACCGACAAAATTAGTTCCGTTGTCGGATGTAATTGTTTGAGGCTTGCCTCGACGGCTAATAAAGCGATGTAATGCAGCCATGTATGCTTCTTTGCTCAGGTCTGTCACAAGCTCCAAGTGAACCGCCTTGACTGCCAAACACACAAAAATACACAGGTAGGACTTAAGTAACTTGCAACCACGACCCTTTCGATCGGCTATCAAAATTGGCCCGGCATAGTCGACTGCACTGTGTAAGAATGGAAATTCTAATGTAGTCCGAGATACAGGTAATTGACCCATGATTGGTTGAACATTTTTACATTTATGTCTGAAACATCTTACGCATTGTTTCACAGTATATCTAGCTAGATTTCTACCACCTAAAGGCCAATAAATTTGTCTAATGTCTGCAAGAAGTAATTGAGGGCCTGCATGTAAAAGTTTCAAATGTTGTTTGCGAAAGATCAACTTTGTTAAGTGATGTTTACAGCATAAAAGAATTGGATGTTTCTGATTAAAAGTATAAGGCGAGTTGTCGAGTCTACCTCCGACCCGTATTAAAAGATTTGTGTCGAGAAATGGAGACAGAGACAACAATCTGTTTTTAGGTGGCAATGTTTTGCCTGATCTTAAAAGATCATAGTCCTCACTGAACATTTCAGCTTGACTCTTCCTTATTATAGTGTATAAAGAATTCTGCAGCTCATCTGAAGTTAAATAACCTTTTAGTTTGTTATGTTTATTTTTACAATTAAATATGAATCTGTGAATATAACAGGCTGTGTGAATGAGACGCGTGAGATTAGAATGTTTGTGTACTAGTAACGAAATAGTGTCTGTCATGTGTGCATTGTCGTTAGCAGAGTCATTAGCTAGGTGACACAATACTTCCGGTAGATCCCGTTTTTTGTTTGAGTTCGGCATTTTAGGCCATTTATCTACGTTATCTTTTAAAAATGGTGGGCCTGACCACCACAACGACGAAGTGCTAAGAAGATTAGCCTTCACCCCGCGAGAAACGAGATCCGCAGGGTTATCGAGAGACGGAACGTAGCTCCACGGGGACCCGGCAGTACTTTCGTTAACTTCGTTCACACGATTGCGAACGAAAGGTTTCAGGCGGTGTACAGGCGTTGATAGCCAACCCAAAACTATGGTGGAGTCACACCAAAACCTGCAAGTAACCGGCAACGTTATGGAGGTGAGTACCTTAGCACACAATCTTGTAGACAATAAAGCACCGCATAACTCGAGACGCGGCATTGTTGTAGGTTTTATTGGTGCTACTTTATTTTTTGATGCAATTAACTGAGTGTGAACAGTGCCATTACTATTTATGGAGCGAGCATAGATGCAAGCGCCATAAGCACGATCAGATGCATCTGAAAAAGCATGTAATTCTATAGTTACATAATTATTTTGTAGTACCCATCGTGAAATTTGTATATTGTTTAAATGTGGGAGTTCATCTGAGAATGAAGTCCAGAGTTCTTTGATTTCATTTGGAACTTCATCATCCCAACCAATTTTCAAATTCCAAAGCTTTTGTAATATAATTTTAGCTTCTACCACAGATGGGCCAACGAGACCAAGTGGGTCAAAGATGTGACTGATTACTGACAGTATATTTCGTTTTGTAATTTTATCATGCTGATCAATATTTATTGTAAAGGATAAAGTATCAGAATTTGAGTTCCAGTTAACCCCTAATGTTTTGGAGGGTGTGTTTTGACCATTCTCTGACAATTCTAAAATATGATCAGAATTAGAGTTGTCACCGATAACTTGATTCAAAATATCAGAACAATTTGACTTGAATTTTCTTAAATTAAATTTAGCAGATGATAAAACAGAAATAACTCCCTTTGTTTGTTTAATGAGCCCGTCTTTGCACGTTCCACCACTTAAATAATCGTCTACATAAAAATCTCGTGAAACAGATGCTTTGACGATAGGGTCATCCACGTAATCAGCAAGACTAGAGAGACATTTAGTAGCTAAGTAGGGAGCTGAGGCAGTCCCATAAGTTACTGTGTTTAACGTGTAAGTTTTAATGGGCTGGGAGGGGTCAGCACGAAATAAAATTTGCTGCAAATTGCGTTGACTGGAATTGAGCTCAATAGCTCTGTACATTTTTTCTATATCCCCAGAAATCACAAACCTGTGCTGTCAAAATCTGATAAGAATGGACAATAGATCATCTTGGACGGTAGGTCCTACCATTTGTATGTCGTTCAAGGATAATCCTGTTGTGGTGACAGCAGAAGCGTCAAAAACTGTTCGTAATTTAGTAGTACTACTTGTTTCACGAATAACGCCGTGATGCGGTAAGTAATAATTCACTTTATTTGGATTATTATAGATAGGCAACGTATTTTCAGTCATGTGTCCTAACTCTTTATATTCACGCATGAATTCTACATATTTTTCTTTGAAATTAAGATCTCTCTGAAACCTACGCTCCAGTGAAAGAAATCGAGTTTTTGCCATCACATAAGAATCACCCAATTCATGAGGATCTTTTTTAAGAGGCATAGTGACTACGAAACGGCCTTCTTCATTACGGTAAGTATCAGTTTTGAATTTGTCTTCACAGGCACGTTCTTCACTACTTAATGAATATTTTGAGGAAATTGAATCTAATTCCCAAAATCGAGTAATATTTTCTTCTTGGTTTATAAAGTGACATTGATAAGAAGAAGGGTTGGCACGTGCTACGTAACCAGAGACTAACCATCCTAACTTAGTCTCGTATAGTTTTGGTTGATTTTTTCCTAAATCAATGGAATTATTACATATGACATTCCAAAATATCTCTGCACCTACCAGAATGTCTACAGCGGCGGGAACATTAAATGAAGGGTCAGCCAACTGTATGCATGAAGGTATAGGTACGTTTTCTATTTTAACTAACTTGGAAGGCAATGCTTTAGTAATTTGAGGTAAGATTAAGCAGTTTATTTCCGGCTCGAAGGACCAGTGTTAGATCCTTACGGTATGAAGAATAAAAGGAGTGGACTGTATTTTAACTGGTTTATTTTTATAGAAAATCGTAAAAACAATTGTTGAGTTATTTTTCGGACAGCCGACCGTTACTAAGCAACGACTATCGTTTTTTGTTCTTGAAGGCGCGCTTACAGCGCGGCTGCGCGGGGTTGCCGTGCGTAGACATGCTCCCCGGGTTGAAGAATGGTCTTCAAAGATCCATGGGCAGGGGGCAGAGGTTGTTCCATCCTCTCCGAATGGTTCCTTTCTTGGTCTTGATCTCCGCCACTCGATTGATACCATCGACTCCGGGGTAAACGTGGGTTACACGTCCGAGAGGCCAGAGCAGGGGTGCAGTCGTCTTGTCTCTAATCAGTACAAGCGATTTAAGTGTAATGCTGTCGTTGGACCTCCTCCATTTAGTTCTCTGCTGAAGTGTACAAATATAATCATTACAGAATCGTTTCCAAAAATGTTGTTTTATGTATTCCACCCGCTTGTAGCGCTGCAGCATAGTGACATTAGCATTCTCAGCTACCTGTGGACGTATATCCATAGGTCGCTGGTTCATATCCGGCTCGAAGGACCAGTGTTAGATCCTTACGGTATGAAGAATAAAAGGAGTGGACTGTATTTTAACTGGTTTATTTTTATAGAAAATCGTAAAAACAATTGTTGAGTTATTTTTCGGACAGCCGACCGTTACTAAGCAACGACTATCGTTTTTTGTTCTTGAAGGCGCGCTTACAGCGCGGCTGCGCGGGTTTGCCGTGCGTAGACAATAATGAGCGTGAGATACTAGTACAGTGGCATGCAAAAAGTTTCACGTACAGTCAACAGCAAAAGTCGATGAATATTTGTAATTTCAATATTAATTAACTCTGGCATTAATTGCTTGTCTACATAACATAATATCACGCCTATATTCCTCGAAAGGTTGGGCAGAAGTGTATAGTAACACCCTCATTTCGCCGTTATGTTTCAAGTCCCATGTAATAGGGGGCGAGCCTATTGCCATCAGCCGGGCAAAAAATCCTACTAATAAAGTTAATATCCGTGTTCATTCTGCCTAGCCTTTTCCCAATTATGTTGGGGTCAGCTTCCAGTCTAACCCGATGCGGCTGAGCACCAGTAATTTAGACGGAGCGACTGCCATCAGACCTCCGCAACCCAGTTACTGGGCAATGCTGATATTCTAAGGTTAGACCGGTTGTCAGACTTTCGGGTTTCTGACTACTCATAACGACTGTCATAAGTATACTTATGGCACCATTATGCTCTCCGAGACACGGAGGGATCTCGATGTGTAACGAACGGTCACTCATCCACGGACTGACCGCGGCAAGCGCAGCTTAACATCGCAAATCGAATTACCGCGCGCGGAAAAAAAATATCGTGGTATAAAAACTGTACCAATCGATTCAGCTGGTGATCCTGAAGAAATTAGTTTCATGTTTAGTGTAGGTATACTAAAAATAATCTTGTTTCCCACACACCACAGCATTCCCGTCTTACCAAATATTCTCTATTTTCTAATATTTCCTGCGAAACATAACATTACGAACTCCTTTGTCAATTTGTTCTAATGTGCTCTCTGATGGTTTCGCCCACTATGCCTTTGACACAGTCGGGTAATTGAGTAGTCTTGTGTAACATTTAGTAGTGTGTTGTGACCTTTTTAGCGGTAATAGATGTTATTTGCATTTATTTATGCAGATTTTTTTGGCATGGATAGTATAAAAATAGCCGAATTTTCCACTGTGTCACTAAACACAGTGGAGTATTCGGCTTCTATTCACATACACATTATTTGCTGTAAAATATTTCATAACATTAATTACTAACAAAAATAAATTGTGTAATGTTAATATATTTGAAACACCTCTTATTCAAATAAGTTTCGAATTTTTCATCGATTTTACGATTTTCTATTAAGAGTAGTCAAAAATGTTCAATCAATCAATCAATACCTTTATTGTGGATCATAGGTAGGTACATAATACAGGTCTTAAATAATTAAATTGAGCTCAGCTATGTCCCACCCATAGGACATACAATAGTCACTTACAGGAAAGTTAAATGAAATACATTAAAAATACATTATTAAATTAAAGTTACAAATTATTTAAAATTTCATACAGAATTTATAGGGAAAAAATAATCACAAGTAGGTACACATTAGTGGCCCACTGAACGCATCATGACTGAGGGAGACTGTATTGGTGCAGTGATCTGTCTGATAGGAAGTCTTTTATAGAGTAGTAGCATTTGTTTACATTTTATTTTTTCGCCCCGTAAATACGGTATAGTTGCGGTTTCCTTGCACTGATCGGAAATTGTATGGCTTATAAAGCGCTAAATCCACTAGCAAGGTAATTTGCGCAAGTTGACTTCTGCAACCGACTCACTGTGGACACACCCCGCAGCAAGACGACTTCTAGAAATTTTAACGACTTGCCTGACTTACTGCAAGCTGCCCGTTAAGGTTTTAACTTGCTTACAGTGTAAACAGGTAAGTACCCAAGAACTTGCTTCAATAATTTGCGCAATTTAACTTACTAGGGGAATTACTGCTTTATGTATATATGAGTGCTCATTTTCCGCCATCCAGACAATAGTGTCAATTTTGTAGTACATTTTGCCAGTACTAAACTAAATTAAGGGTGTTTGTCTCTTTGTTTCAATAGAAAAAGAATGTGACAGTTGCGTTTAGTCTAGTTTAGTACGGTCAAAATGTGCTAGAGAATGTACACCATTGTCGATATCATAATCGACGCCTGTGCTACCAAGTAGCTGAGCCTTTCCAAGATAGTATGACAGTTTATTTCTTTCGCAGGATGACGGCATCATGGAAATACTGAAAGATACAAGTTTATGTAAGTTGACCGACATGATATATAATATTATATTGATAATTAATGTTTTTTAAAATGACAAAAATTGTGGAGTATGCTTAGGTGGTTTGGTCATGTTGAGAGAACGAGTGAACGGTGATTAACAAAAGGAATTTATAAGGCGGATGTCAATGGAAACGCCGGTAGAGGACGTCCTAGAAGGACATACATCGATGTTATTGATGATGTTCTTCACAAAGGTCAGGTGTGTAGTACTCTCAACCGGCGTGCGTGTATAACAAGATGTATGAATGTGGATGAAGCGAAAGGGGTATGTAAGGGTCGTAGCACGTGGCGTTCTATAGTTTCTGCGCACCCCCATGGGGAAAAGGCCTGAGTTTACTTAGGTATGTTTTTTACTCAAAGGCCATCTCATCCTATTTCGCAATATATTTCTAAACATATTTTTCAAAAAAATTGTTTTAAGTAGTAAAAATAAGGTAATCTCAAGTATGAGTGTCGAGAAGAGAAGATCTGACCTACTCCACAATTATTATTGACCTATTTCAAACATTTTAACCCAGCATCCCGCGAAGAATGCGCGCGCGCAGCTGCCGTCATCCGCTGGGTGGTGCAGCAAGCGTGCGGATGCTCTTGCAACGGCGCGCAACTCATGCGCGACTTGCTCGTGCTGGGTGTCCCGCGTACTCATGCGAATGCACTGGCAGACGCCGTGGATAACTACAGGCCAGAGCATGTGGCGCATGTCCAGGCTAACGGCTTCATGAGTAAGTAGATAGTGACTGAGTGGCTGAAGAATGTCGAAAGTAAGAAAGGAAGACAGTACAGGGAAACTTGCTGATTTCTCTTGCTATGTGCACTGCACGTGCGATAAATGGGCAGGAACTGGTCAACCCGATATGGGTAAGACGAGAAGTCTGATAAGCAAGTGCTGGATGACATTATTATTATAGCCCTTTTATTTCCTTAATAAAATTAATTAACATTTCATTTCACCAAAAATTTTAACATATTTCTTTTTAACTAAAACAGCAAATAAATTAAACAAAATAAAAATAAATAACAGATTCATGCATTAATCATTCATTAACATTTCATTGTAATTTCATTCAAATAACATTCAAAATGTTTTCTTTTTTTTTCTGGTCTGGTTTTGTCTGGATGACATATTAGATGACCAATCCGCTGACAAACGCTGTAATCAATTGTGGACCAGATAACTCGCATCATGCATGAGAATTATGAACAGAATCATATCATCACGCTTGTATTCCCCGAAGAGTTGGGTATGGGTGTATAGTACCTACCACCCTCATTTCGACGTTGTGCTTAAGTCCCAGTACCAGGATGACCGAGCTTTGCACGGTTCTTTTTTCTTGTTTTCGTTTTCTAAAAATTAAACCTAGCTAGATCGATTTATCGCCCCCGAAACCCCCTGCATACTATATTTCATGAAAATCGTTGGAGCCGTTTCCGAGATTCAGATTATATACCTATATATACAAGAGTTGCTCGTTTAAAGGTAGGTATTAGATGTAATAGGGGGCGAGCGTATTGCCATCAACCGGGCACAAATCCAAACTCCGGGTGGCTACTGAGGAATTCCACACAGAAAAAGCCATTTTTTTTTTAAATAAACGTTGCCCCACATTTGGATTTCTCCTGTATCGTGGGAGCGTTTACAGACACAAAATTATCTTCGCATAAACAAACGCCCAGACCCGGACCAATTATTATCTGTAGGCCATACAAATAGTTGTTCCGTGTGGGAATCGAACTCACGACCCGTAGCGCAGAAGCCAATCGCTCAGCCACTGCACTAAACGTGTCGTCAACCCTACAACACTTTAATACTACTTGCAACTGAACAAAACCATATAATCGATTAAAAAGACTACTTTGACGGAGTTTTAAATTCCTGGCGCCCTGTGTAACTGGAGTCCTCAAAGACGGAGTAGCGTACTTACAGTCTGTCGTTGAAACGTTTCCTTCACATCGTACTACCTTGTCCAAATGTCAACCTAACCCTGGTCTTTTATTCCAGTAAACAAGCTAACAGACGTGTCAGTAGCCCCTGGGCCTGACGGCACCGTAGATACCTACACCCTGACGATGCACAGTGATGACGTGTTCACGGGGGAGCAGAAGAAAAGAGAACTTCTGATAGAGAAGACGCAGGCTATGACTCTTCTGGAAGAGCTCAAGAAAGCGTATAAGAAGATGGAAGAGATTGATGAGTAGAAGTTTAGAGAAGATTTTGAGTATCACATGTAATTCGTTTATTTTCAGTTATAGTCATTGTTCTCATGTGGCGATCTTTGCCTCCAAATGTCTCGGTAAAGTGACACTTTAGGGCACCATTTTGGTGTCATTTTTTGTTTGTTTAATTAAGTGCCATATACAGTTCCAATGTGCGCCGCAACTTTAAAAAAATATCAAAATGGCGGCAGGGGGCTATGGAAGCTTCCATTGAAAAATATTCGAACCGTTTTGGTTCTGTACACAAGGTTAGTCGGAAAGGGGGTACTAAGTCGCGGGCCACTTAAAGTAGGTATCACTGATGACTATTTTAAAGCAAGTGTTAAAATTTCAAAATTCGATAATTTATTTGCATGCAAAAAGATATTTATTTTAGTTTTTACAAAAAAAAATCATACCTGCTTCAGTTATGAATTCAGAAAATTAAGTTTCTAATCCGTGACCCCAAATGTGGCCTAAATTGTAAACACAGCTGATCATAGCTATATTTTTTACGAAATCTTTGAAAAGCTATTTCTCTTAACTATCGATTTTTGGGGAAAGTTGTAGAACAAAAGTTATCCCTTGTTATGGGTACTTTAACACCCTTTCGGCTTAGTATCCCCTATCCGACTAACCTTGCCTATTTTAAAATGATATCATACGTAAATATATTTCTATAGCTTCGAGTAGCTACTATCCTACTCTTTCTCATTAAGGGCAAGTGGAAGCCCCAAACCAATGAATGTAGAAAAATATGTTGGTAAGTACCTATATAATAATATTTTTGATAGAAAATTAGTTCAGTAGTTCGATCACATAGGGCCGATTTTACCAACATCGGATCGCCTTTATCTGAGAAATAAGTTAGATATTTTGACAGAGTTTCTTTACAAAAGCTGTCAAAACGTCTAATTTATTCCTAGGATAAAAGTTATCTGATGTTGGTTAAATCGGCTCTTAATGTCATACATATTTGTCGTTGTTCTGTCGTAACATAAACGGTAACTAATTCCCAGTGACAGGTCGAAAGAGTAATTTCCAATTAACGGACTTGCTCAATTTCGAATCCAAAAGTTTCCAAACAATACATACCTGAAGTACTTGTTGAGGTTCGACATACCGCATTCCGTAATTTTGTTTTAAGTTTTTTTTCTATTCATATAACCTATCAATATGATGATTGACGAGTCATGAATACCAATTTTAGTTAGAGGATTATAGTTTTGTTTTTCATGATAATATTCCAAGTAAGTTAAATGATATAAGATGTAATTAAAGTGCTTTATCTACATTTGTGTAGTTTTCTTTGTCACCATCTATAAGCGTACCCTAGCTGCACGTGGTTATCAGCGTGGCACTGACCGACCGTGTTAAAAGACGGACAGACTACGGAATAGCATGGCAGACTAATGTCCCAGACAATTATAGCTCTGACGTAACTGATTGTAGCCAGGGTGCGTGGAAGTTACTTTGGGATAGGACCCCATTCTTGGCGATGATGGGGCATCGCAAAGAATCGTTATAAACCCACTTATTTGAAAGATTTTAATACCTATGTGACTGGGTGCGTCATACCTGACTACACTATTAATATTCTTGAGAAAAATGCTGTCAGTTATACTCATAATTATTATTGTACTTATTTATATCGTGAGTAGTCTTCAGCCCACATACCGACCTACTGCAGCTAAATACATATTAATTACGCCACTTTTCTCTTTGCCCGTCTTTTTCAACCAGAGCTTACGAGTGGATTCGCACCTACTCGACAAGAGATCTACCTAACTAAAGGCCCCTGGGCAGCCATTGATCGAGTGGCCCTTTATAATTTTTTTCAGTCGCCCTGGAGCACTGCTAGTGTGGTAGATACGGCGCTGTACTGAACTCGATAGTCGGATGACATCAAAGAATTCTTTGCCACCACACAGATATCGCCTTGGTCTTGATCCACCTTCCGTCATCCTGCCTATCGTAAGACACCAAGACACGAAAGTTCACAGGCGTATCCTCTCTAGGCTCTTTGCCACTATCTAGACCAGTGATAAATCGATCGATTTAAAAATAGTCTAGCATAGCAACACTACTATACCACAGATATAGAAGATTTGTGACTGTCATTTTTCTGGTTTTCCGTAAATAAATGTATTTGTTTTCTATTATTATTGTTATAAACTGAAATCAATAAAAATACACTTATTTGATAGTTGATAATTAAGTGATGTGCTTAAAATAACGTAATCGTTCCTGTAATGGCTAATATGATAAGATTTATAAGTGGTTTCGCTTTTAAATGTAGGTAGAATGTCTTCGACATATTTGTGAGGATTTACTGTCTAATCGGCAAAAATTTAGAAAATTCAATGTAAGTGCTGATTTATTTATATTTATTATTCAAGACTAAAGAAAAACCGTTTAAAAATCAATTCTATTTACACCAGATTTCCTTCCCTTAGCGCCAAAAATAGTCGAACCAAAACATAACCTGAAAATAAATATTAAAAAAACCTATTTCAGATGAATATTTTGTGCACAATCTGCAGTGATCTTGTTAATCAAGCCGAGAATATTTATGTGACAAAATGTGGGCATATATTTCACCACCATTGCCTCGCACAATGGATCGAAAGGTATTTACAACAACTATTGTTTATTTCGGAAGCATATAATAGAACCAACTTTTTTCGTACAGCTCTTTAATCGTAAACGTAATTTTCCATCTGCCTCTCCTATCCTATCTTTCTATCAGTCTATTCCCATATAAAAATGCTATTTGCTTTATTTATATCCTCCATCCATATAGTTTTGTTTGGACAAATTATAAAAACACTAGCGACCCGCCGCGGCTTCGCACGGGTGCAATGTAGATACTAATGTGGGGAATGTAAGCCTTCCTCTTGAGTCACTATCTATTGCTGAAAACTGCATTAAAATCCGTTGTGTAGTTTAAAAGATCTAAGCGTACAGACAGCGGGAGCAATTTTGTTTTATACTATGTAAAGATTAACTTTTTGAACACCATCGACGGCTGTAGACATACATACATAAACTCACGCCTTTTTCCCATGGGGGTAGGCAGAAACTATAGAATGCCACATGCTACGACTTACATACCCCTTTCGCTTCATCCACATTCATACATCTTGTCATACACGCACGCCGGTTGAGAGTACTATGCACCTGACCTTTGTGAAGAACATCACCAATAACATCGATGTATGTCCTTCTAGGACGTCCTCTACCGGTGTTCCCATTAAAATCCGCCTTATAAATTCCTTTTGTTAATCGCCGTTCACTCATTCTCTCAACATGACCAAACCACCTAAGCATACTCCTTTCAATTTTTGTCACTACATCATCTTTTAAACTGCAACTTTGTCTAATCTCTTCATTTCTCAATCTATCATTCAAAGTTACACCGCACATACTTCGCAAGGAACGCATTTCCACGGCATTTATTCTATGGCTATAGACGTTAAACGAAAATGTGCTTGGGCCTCCAACAACGTCAGTAGCTGTCAAAATAGTACGATGAATTTGTAGCGTGGCGTGGAGGGAAGTGCTCATTGTGTCTATAGCATAGCAGTGAAAAGGTTAATTAGGAATGTTAATCAGATGATTGCTCTCTATTAATAAATCGTTCTGGTCCACATTAACAATCTGTGCTGGGGACTTGTTACATCACCAAGTTTAAGCGGTGGGTTCTTTATTGCAGTAAATTAGTATCAGTACAGTTCAAGTTAACCATGAGTTATATTAACACTCTCCCTGCCGACAATAATTAATACATTTTACGTTCAGGAAGCCATGGAGGCCACCGGTGGGTCCCAAAGATTCTGCTTGTGACACCGTGAGTCAACAGTCAAAATTATAACAAGAGGCCGTAGGGTACAAAAAAAAATCTTTCTGGATGCCGTGGGATCCCCCCTGACCTCCCGAATTCAAATAGTTTTTACAACTACTGGTATGCTGTTATGGAAAATGTGATAAAAGTATTAAAAAATGTGCTTTGGCCTACTGAACAAAATTTTTTGGGGTTCGCCGGGGTTTCCCATGGCAGTGGAGTTAACAATAAGAATAACCATGGAGTTTCTTACCAGTTCTTCTCTATAGGAAACAACAAACTGTAACATAGCACTTATAATCTGACTCCTTCAGTGTATATTTTATACGATAAATACAGTACAGCGTATTTGTTATTGCATAACACAATATCACACCTGTATTCCCCAAAGGGTTGGGCAGAGGTGTATAGTAACACCCTCATTTCGCCGTTATCTTTAAGTGCCATGTAATAGGGGATGAGCTTATTGCCATCAACCGGGCACAAATCTTAACTCCAGGCTGCTGCTGGGGTCCCCACGGAAAAACCCAATAACACTGCCCGACCTGGGAATCTAAACCAGATTTCAATTGTACTAAAATACAAAAACTCTTCCAGATCCAAAACCTGTCCGCAATGCAGAAACAAAGTGACGGACAAGTGCATGTTCCGTCTCTACCCGACGGTTTCCAACGAGAATAGTGGTGAGGACGCAGCTACTTTGCAGTCGAGGCTTGACGATGCTCAACTGCAGCTCCGGCAGCAACGGGTCAAATATAAGGAGAAAGAGGACAAACTTGCTATTGCTACGGCTGACTTGAAGAGGCAGGAGTAAGTAAACCTGTAGATAGTTAAAGTTTAGTTTGTAATAAAGTTCGGGAATATTACTTAAAATCGCTGCAACCTTAGTTTAAATGAACTGTCCATCATAGTTATAAATATTTATGTGTATGTATGTATGTATAGATATATAGGTATATACATTTTTATTGTAATATATAGATATATATAAAGTATATATTTTGTTAGTACTTATGTATTATTTTGTCTTTAATAATTTTTACTCAAAACCAAATGCTTGTAATGTTGTCATTATTTTGACAACCTTCTTTGAGCAAAGTCGACGTTTCCGCGCTACTTGAATAGGCGCCAGCAAAGTTGTATGGGATTTCATTGCTGGTGAGTTTTAGCCACCAGCAATTTCCTTTGAAAATTCATTATTGTCGAGTTTTGTTTCAAAAATAGTCTGATGCAAAAAGTTTTTATTCAGAATTTGGCTGTATGCTGTATAGGTACAGGCAGCATAATCATTAAAGACTCATTAAAAAAAAAAGTAAAGCACGGGGAAGAAACAAATCGTTACTTTAAATAAATTCTTACTATACTAAGCTGGTTTTATTTAAATTACTCTCATTGTTTGAGTAAAGCACTATACAAGCCTTGGTCCGCAATGACTGCGCTGCTGGCCACGCTATGATGGCCTCGAGCTTAGTTTAGCTACGCTCTCGGCCGTCAAGCTTGGTCATCATTGCAGCCCTTGCTGTCCGCGCTATAAAGGCCTCGACCTTCGGTCTCGGCCTTTATTCCAGCTTGTCCATCAAGAGCTGCAATGCTGACCGCGCTGTGATGGCCTCGAGCTGCGCTACACTGCGCTTTCGGCCATCGTCAGTGCTGCCAGCAACGCAGTCATTACAGACCGCGGCAGTAATGTACTATTATTTACCTTTCCAATATTTGTTTTAAATTCTTTTTTTGTACCTTTTTCGAAGTGCTTAATTTTTGACCCAAAGGTTGACTGGTAGAGACTGCCATTGTACCACCAATTGTACATGAAGTTTAAATAAATAAATAAATAGTTGCCTCTGCAATATACTTCTTTACAGTTGTATAAACAAAATCATATAATTCCTTCAAATCTCATGATGTACTGCTGACAGATAAACCCTGCACGGGGTACTATTGGATTCAATAAAAAAACAAATTACAAGAAGTAAACATGTGTTCTTAACGTGAGGCATTTAGCGCCCCGAGCGAATTTCGCGGCCTCGCTCGCGATGCGATCATTTCATTCTGGGCGCTAAAATGCCTCACGTTAAGAACACAAATGGTTACTTCTTGTATTTTTTTTATTGGCTTCAATAGTATCCCGTTCAGGGTTAATCTATGTCAGCAGTACATCGTGATGTTTATACAAGGCCTTAAACTGTGTCGAACTATCGACATTCAATAGTTTATTTTGAAATAAGTTAAAGTATCTAACTTCGTATGTGTGTCATAAGAGGTCACAAAAAAAATTGGGTTCACAGTCAAACTCTTGGTTGTAGCAATTAAGCACCTGTAACTGGTTACATAGAGAGCTTGCCATATCTTATATCAAGGCTGGCCAACCATTTTTTAGATGGGCCAAAATTCTGCTACATTGTGACGGCCGGCCACTCTTCTTATAGGTAACTTACCATTATGAAAAGATAAATGATAATATCAAACATATGGGGTTATACAGAGTGGATAGTGAGATGGGGCACTAAGGGCAGCTACCTTAATAGTTGTGGCTACAGGAAAACATTCTTAAGAGACTGTCCATCATTTTTGAAATATGTCAAACTGCATTCACAGATTTTGGAATGCCCTTCGCGGGCAAATTCAAGTGAGTTGGCGTGCCACTCTCTGGTCCGTGGGCCTGAGGTTGGCCTGCCTTATCTTATATCGTCACCAGAAAGCTAATACTACTTAAGCGTAATTTTGGCTAAAATGAGTTATCTATCTATACTTATAAAAGGAGAAGCTGACTGACTGACTGATCTATCAACGCACAGCCTAAACGGCTAGGGCTAGAAACTTGAAATTTTGACAGTAGGTTCATTTTGTGACGTAAACATCCACTAAGAAGGGATTTCTCGAAATTCAACCTCTAAGGGGGTGAAAAAAAATCACGCAAGCGAAGCTGCGGGCAAAAGCTAGTGTATTATATCGTTGGATTGGATTTTTTTTCTGCGTCGATTAGTTGGGAATTCATATTTTATTCTATTATATTACGAAATCCAAACTAATCGACGCAGAAACAAGAATCCAATCCAACGATATAATACATAACTCATTTTAGCCAAAATGGCGCTTAAGTAGTATTGGCTTTCTGGTGACGATATAAGATA
Organism: Amphipyra berbera; assembly: GCA_910594945.2. Classification (NCBI taxonomy): domain Eukaryota; kingdom Metazoa; phylum Arthropoda; class Insecta; order Lepidoptera; family Noctuidae; genus Amphipyra; species Amphipyra berbera. Next base: position 15,124,279 of record OU343142.1, read on the forward strand.
AGGCAGGCCAACCTCAGGCCCACGGACGATAGCACAAATCAGGAAAGCATGGTAAAACCGAGAAGCCTACACAAAGCAGTCTGCAAAAAAAAGACTGTCAATGATTGTTATGATTACTTATTAAAATTATTCTAATAACCCTTTTCAGTGATCTTCTAAAATCATATGAAAAGCGACTTGTCAGCTTTGACTCCAAAGTCTTAGCTCTTCGAGAGCAGCTGGAGTATGCCAACATACAGAACAGGGAGACGCAGAGGATCAAGGATGAGAATGAAGGACTGAAGAAAAATATGCAGACCTTAAATGGGTAAGTTTATTTTTGATTCATACTGGCTTCTGTTTACCCCGTGTGGGGACGGGTTAGAATATAAAACTTCCTCGCCGCACGCTGGGAATAGACGCGTGTTGTAAGATTCAACAAAACCCAGCACGCTTGGTGGTAGGATCTATACGGTCCGCCTGGCTAGCTACCACCTGAACATTTAAGTCCGGCGCCAAGCAGTTTACTGTGTTCCGTCGTGTGTGTGTGAAAGCCAGAGGGGTATAGGGGAATACCTCTATATCTCTGTTCCTTGGATTCGTGTGCTCCATCTTAGACCCTGTCTGCGCTTGCCATCAGGTGAGAATAGGGCCAAATGTGACAAAGTCAAGAATAAAAAAAATTCCTAGCGGCTGAATGCTTGCCTTCCATGCAGGAGGGTCTGAGTTCGATCCCGGGTAGGGTTGCCAGGCCCAAAAATAGAAAAGCCGGACACAGATTCGTATTTAGCCGGACATTTTACCCCGAAAGCCTGACACACTGGTTTTTAGACAAACTGGACTCCTGCGACATCGCGAGTCATGTGTGTCCGCGTGAGTCGCTCGCACGCTTTCGTTCGGTATCGTTTGGCGAGGCCGGGTTGACCAAAAGCCGGACAGGCCGGATTCGTATATATTTGGCCGGACACCTGGCAACCCTAATCCCGGGCCATACCTCTGACTTTACAAATTCACGTGCGGATCAGAATTTGATTATCACTTGCATTGATGAAGGAAAAACTGAGAGGGCTCCATAAAGTTGTAGTGTAGATGGTGTGTGTAGTCTGCCAACCCGCACCAGGCCAGCGTGGTGGACTAAGGCCTGAACCCTTCTCATTCTGAGAAGAGGTCCGTGCCCAGCAGTGGGGCAGTAGTGGGCTAATTATGTTATTATGTTATGCTGGCTGCTGTTATACCCTTATATGTCAGTTAAATATTATTGCTCAATAAATACACAAGTCTCATGTTTGAGATTCATAATAAATATAGTTATGACAACTCTCTGTGTAGTTCTAACAACTCGCCAAAAATCAGTACACCATCTAGTACAGATTTTAATCTGATGAACTGTTGCGGTGTTGGTCTAGTGGTGGGAAGCGCGACTGCTGATCGTGAGGTCCTGGATTCGATCCCCTGGTTGGGCTGTGTTTTTGGGTTTTTCCGTGTGGAATTCCTCAGTAGTAAGGGCATTCTTCGAAAAATATTAACAAAAATTGAGAACGTCATTAGCATCATCCCAAAGTTAAGAATGCAGATGTTTAATACTATAATTATGATAATGAAAACTCAAACTATACCGCTGCCGTCAAGCAATAAGACAAGAATAAAAACAATCTGACAATACTATAACGTTAACAACCCGGGAGAAGAATGATTTGTTAAAATAATGTTAAAAAATTTCGAATATTCACCCAGTAGCTCGGAGTTTGGATTTCTGCCCGGTTGATGGCTATAGGCTCGCCCCTTAATACATGGGACTTAAACATAGCGACGAAATGTGGGTGTTACTGTACACCTCTGCCCGACTGGTGATTTTATGTTATTTTATGCTTTGATTAAGCTAATATGACATTTACATTATCAGCTCAGTGGTTACGGGAAGTCAGAAACCAGAATGTCTGACAACTGGTCTAATCTATACTAATATTATAAAGAGGAAAGATTTGTATTTTTGGGTTTTTGTATGTAACGAATAAAGTTAAATCTACTGGACCGATTTCAAAAAATCTTTTGCCGTTAGAAAGCTACATTATCACTGAGTAACATAGGCTACGGTCGGAGCCGTGAGGACACAGCTAGTCTATTATAAATTTCGTTTGTTATTCTCCTTTCACTCATTCTCTTAACATGACTAAACCACCTAAGCATTCTCCTTTAAATTTTTGTCACTACATCATCTTTACTCTTATTCATGCCTTTTAGATTACATAACACATCACGCCTGTATTGCCCGAAGGGTTGGGCAGAGGTGTATAGTAACACCCTCATTTCGCCACTACATTTAAGTCCCATGTAATAGGAGGCGAGCCTATTGTCATCAACCGGGCACAAATCCAAACTAAATGCTGCTACTGAGGAATTCCATTTTGCCCGACTTGGGGATCGAACTTAGAACCTCATGATCAGCAGACGCGCTTTTTTATTTTAGATGGGTTTGCTCTTGACTCTAGTCAAGGTCAGAGATGACAGAGCCAAAGTCTACGATGGAGTGAGCTTACCCAGAAGAAGCCTGTTCACTCCAACTTTGAAGAGATTCGGGTTGTATGCGTTCGGGAACACAGACCAACGAGACCGCTTAGATTGTTTTGTCTAATAATTGAAGTATAGATACTTCAACGTGTCCATTGTTCAACCGTCAGCTGTTTGATATATGCTTGTTGGTATTTTAGTTTGCAGAAGGTGCTAAATGCCACCAGCGACGAGGTTGAACAGATGTTGCAGGGGTACTCTGATGTGCGTACCATTGCTACATTCGCCACTGCACTTAAAAGGTAAGATAGTCACGTTTTTCTTTTTATTTGGTTAAGAGGATAGCAAAATAAATTATTAGAAAACGTATTTTACAGTTGCACGTGACTTGAGAACTATTATAAAATATCATCAAAAACAGATTTAAAAAATAAACACACATAGCGGATTTTGCAGGCGCAGCGACGATTTATAGTTTTCATGTCTTGTGACGTCACAACTGTGTTCGAATTTCGAACAATGTTGTTCGTTTCGTTGAGTTTGAATTATTTTTAATTATTTTTGGTTTTAGGCATTTTAAATTTATTATTTTTGTAAGGATTAAATAATAAATAAGTCATTTCTCAATAAACAGCAGTGATAACCTAGTGGTGTGACCGTCTGACTGCCAAGTCATGGGTCTCGAGTTCGAACCCAAGGCACACACCTCAGACTTTTCAGTTTCATGAGCGTATTGTATAATTATCACTTGCTTAAAAACTGTGAAGTCGTGAGGAAACCGGCATGCCGAAGAGATATTTCTCGACGGCATGTGAAGCCAACTCAGAGGCCCATGGGCGGTATAAACTCTGACACCAGGTTAGTCACTAACCACACGAAAAGAAGAAGATTTCTCAATTCCTTGAAATCAATATAGATCGTAAAAACAAGGTTTCGGATGACACGCATATTCCCTATCTATACAAATATTATAAAGCTGAAGAGTTTGTTTGTTTGTTTAAACGCGCTAATCTCAGGAACTACTGGTTGGAATTGAAAAAATATTTTTGTGTTGGATAGTCCATTTTTCGAAGAAGGTTATAGGCTATATAACATCACGCTACGACCAATAGGAGCGGAGCATAAATGAAAAATGTTGCAAAAACGGGAAACATGTCCACCCGTGCGAAGCCGGGACGGGCCGCTAGTTATACTCATAAAACACATCAATAAGTCTGTGATAAAATAATTATTATAAATATGGTTATTTACAGAGCACTATGCGAGTCTGAAGCGAAGAAAAATGAGTCGCGAGACAGACTGCATTCGGCCAAACAGCAGCTCGCGTTGGAAAAGAAGAATTTCGCTGATCTACAAAACAAAGTATTGTGAGTAGTTTTAAAGACAGGACGGCTTTCATTTAGAACGCTACTATTACAGATAGTCCCAATTACGAAGACGCGCCCCACTCTTCGCCTAACCGCGTGTTCTCTCTCACTTTTCATCTTAGGGCCTGCGTCCACTTGCGGCACGGCATGGCAAAGGATTTTAAACCTTATTGTCCCTTCTTAACCCTTTAGGTCTCGTATTTACTGTACCGCGGGATGCTTCAACATGCCGCGGAACAACGAAGCATCCCGCAGTATGCTAAGCAAATATGAGTGCAAATAGTATTAACATAAGGTTTAAAATTATTTGAGCTTAAAAAACCCTTTGCCATATCGTGCCGCCTGTGGACGCGGCCCTCAGAATGAGAGAGAACAAGCTATTTAGACGAAAAATGGGGCGCGTCTTCGTGGGTGCCACTATCTGTATCGGTGGTGTTTAAATATTGACCATAATCACTTTATACTTTACTTTTTTTACTTTACTTTTTTCGCGTCCAAGACGCAGACGGTCGACGAGTCAACATCACCTGAGGATGCCCCGTGGAGGGGCGAAACACGTGTCGTATCGATTTTTTTGCTTGTGTGTTGCATGTTATTAATCGCACCTTCTGCATTTGCATATATTTGCGGGCGGGAGGGCGGTGCTGCATACTGCATTCAGGCTTGATCAATTGTTTTTTCGCGGAATTAACACTAAATATTTTATTGTATATTTATAATCACTTTAGGCAATGGATTGGAGATCGCAGTACTTGTTAGAGCTGGAGACGTTATCCGCTATCCTCTTTCCATAATCTATTAGTCAGCTTTTAACACACCCAGGAGGAGTAGTAGAAGGATAACCAGTTACCCTGTATTCCCCGAAGGGTTGGGTATAGGTGTATAGTAACACCCTCATTTCGCCGTTATGTTTAAATCCCATGTAATAGGGGGTAAGCCTATTGCCATCAACCGAACACAAATCGAAATTCCGGGCTGCTACTGAGGAATTCTACACAGAAAAAACCCAGTAACACTGCCCGACCTGGGGATCAAACCCAGGACCTCACGATCAGCAGTCGCGCTTGCCACCACTAGACCAACGATGCAGTGGGTTGCAAAAACAAGCAGAATACATCGCACCCTTACTAATTGTAAAGGCACAACTCAAAATATTGAGTTTTTGAGTTTCTGTGTTAGATGGTCTCAATATCAACTGTTCTACCACTTGGCTTTCACAGAAAGAGAAAAAATACAATATTAAAGCAAATACTGTAATTATACTGTGAGGGGCTCGTGGCTAAATAACAACCGCGCCGATCGTACGATTTGCGAGGTTAAGCTGCGCTTGCCGCGGTCAGTCCATGGATGGGTGACCATTTGTTACACATCGAGACCCCTCCGTGCCTCGGAGAGCACGTTAAGCCGTCGGTCCCGGGTGTCATACGAAAACCTATGACAGTCGTTACGGGTAGTCAGAAGCCCGAAAGTCCGACAAACGGTTTAACCTTAGGATATCGGCATTGCCCAGTTACTGGGTTGCGGTTGTCTGATGGCAGTCGCTCCGTGTAAAATACTGGTATTCAGCCGCATCTGGTTAGACTGGAAGCTGACCCCACGATAATTGGGAAAAGGCTAAGAGGAAAACTGTAATTATACTGTACAAAATACCGTAAAAACATCGGGTTCCCTTAATCTTTTAACACGTTTTCCCAAAAGTTGATATTTTCGAGTTGTGTCCTTACATTACTAAGGGTGCGCATTATTTACATAAAAGATATGTACAGTACGCGCGCGAACTGAATACAGAGCTGAGGTATGCGCTAGTACCATTAGATGACAAAGACAGAACTACATGTGCGGGCGTGTGAGGACATGCGTGCGGGGGAGGGGGGAGCGAACCTCGGACGCTGAATGGATTCAGTTCACGCGCGTACTATACAATGAGCAGTCTTATCGGTCTAACCGATTTTGGCCACATTTATTTTGGCTTATAATAGGGTATGTGACTATAATTTTTTTATTAGAAATTTAAAAACTATTACAAAAATGATAGGCAACAGTGAAAAAGCTATTGAAATATTTAATAAAATGCCCAAGTTAAAAACGATTGAAAATTGCTCACTAGACGGAGACAACATGACGCCACAATGACGTCATACCTTGCAAACTTCATAATTATTTGTCACCACTTCGTACAATATCCGTTTCGCGCGACAAGGACAGAAAATGCCCCCTCCACAAACTTCGCAAGCGTGTAGCTCCTCTATTTTTTCATCGATTTTATTTATTTTTTCACATATCAATTTGTATCTATACTTTCTTTAAAATAATACTAAATTATTGCACATTTTTAATAGTAGTCAACTACCCTATTATTTCAACGACATACGATTCTAAATAGCATACAAGCTACAGTGCGCATCAAATGACTAGAACCTAGATGGCGTCGACTGCGTGATCTATGTGAGGTTCGGGTCATATGATTCGTTTTGATGAGTCCAATAGATTGCACTTGGTGTTTAGGGTCTGATGATTGAGCTAGGATGTGGATAGTGGAATTCTTCAGTGGCTACTAGTAAATCCCTCACGTTTGGCAGTCGACGCCATCTTGGTTCTAGTTATTTGACGCGCACTGTACTTTACACTTGCTATTTACCTGACGTTTATACAAGGTTAGTCAGAAAGGGGGTACTAAGCCGCGGGCCACTTAAAGTATCACTGATGACTATTTTAAAGCAAGTGTTAAAGGGGAATGCCCATCACCCATATAAAAAAATGCTTGAAATGAACAACAATTAAATATACGCCAAGTTTTACTACAAATCGTAGGAAGCCCATTACAATTTCAATAATTATAAAAAAACTAGGTAGAAGTCAGTTACAAACGGTATCGAGTAAAAGTATCAATACCTCAGTGATATCGTTTCATCCCTAACCGCAGAGTAGGAGTGAGGCGTATTTATCGTAACAGCGAAGTATAATAGGTATCATAAAATAACAGACTGTAACTGTGACAAACTAACTAAAAAACAGTTCCTGTTCCACGAGATAACAAAGTCCCATATACGACGAGTCACAAGCTTTTCTCTATTCATGCTTATGAGAGTTACCTTAGTTAGAATAAGATAAAAAATGTTACATGTTACACTGTGATACCCTGTTACAGGTGTCACAAGCTCTTTCCTTTTCTCGCATAGGTTTAACACCTTAGTTAGAAAGAGAAGTACCAACGCGTATGACGCAAGGTTTTTTGGGCTGTTGCTGATTCTTTTTGTGGTAACAGAGAACACACAATAGTTTGTTCCCACATAGTATGAAATACCAGACTGTTATTTTGTTATTTACGTGGAACAGGAACAGGCGTAACAGATACGAGATTTTACCTGTTACAACCCATTCCACAGAGTACATGATTATCAAACATACGAAAAAAAAACAGTAATATCAAACTGTCAGTAAGGCAAAGGACATGTGATTCATACAGCCTACGATACGTTTTCTATTTAAAAAATAATTTGATTTTAATTAATATTGACATGCATATATTATTTTCATTAGATTTACGGTACATATAGATCGAATTATATTAAATTAATGATAACTGTGCACTAATTCTATAAAATTGTTCGGTAAGGATTATTTGACGATTCCTGTTTGGCTGAATGCCACTTACTCGTGTCAAATAAACACTGACCTCCAATAAAAAATTCTTACCTTAATTTTTACCCTACTTAAACAAACTTGAGAATTATTTCATTATACATATTTTATTTTAAATACAATTAAGGACTATTCGTAGTTTCTGTCCATTTCAGGCATTTTATGGGCGTTCCCCTTTCAAAATTCGATAATTTTTATTTGCATGCAAAAAGATTTTTATTTAAGTTTTTAAAAAACAAATCATATCTGCTTTAGTTATGAATGCAGAAAATTAAGTTTCTAATCCGTGACCCCAAATATGACCTAAAATATAAACACGGTTAATCATAGCTGAGGATAGATAGATTTTAGAATATTTTTTACGAAATCTTTGAAAAGCTATTTCTCTTAAACTATCGAGTTTTGGGGAAAGTTCTAGAACAAAAGTTATCCCTTATTATAGGTACTTTAACACCCTTTCGGCTAAGTACCCCCTTTCCGACTAACCTTGTATTGTAGAAAAAATATGATTTACAATGGGTAAAGAAAATAAACTTTTTTGCTTCAGGCAACTTGAAGACGAGCTACATCAAGTTCAAACTAAATATGACATCCTTAAAACTGATAAGGACATGGCAGAGCTAAAGAAGCAGGTCGCGGAACAGACGGTGGAGGAGAGGCGGATATTAGACGATGCGCAGTCACCGCCGTCGCTCAACGACGCCATCATGGAAACTGATAGTAACAACTCTAGCTTCGTAAGTGATATCATATATAGTCTTTAGCAGTTCATAGATTCAAGATAAGGTAATGTGTCGACGCAAAACCGATGACGTCATAACACGATGTGACATTGACGGCGCTTCGTAGCAACACCAGCTTCGTAAACTGCTGGACACTCACACAAACACACCCTCCCCACACGACACACACACCACACACACACACACACACACACGACACACACATACACACATACCACACACACATACACCACACACACATCCACCACATACACACACCACACACACACACACACACACGCACGCGCACACACACACAAACACACACACACGCATTTGTTATATACGCGCCTTGATGTTACCGTCACTTTTGCCGGTCACCCATCCACAGACTTATCGCGCCAAGTGCAGCATAACCTGGAAGATCGTACGACCCGCGTCACGAGCCCTTTTAATTAAGGATTACATTCATAAGAATGATTATCCAATAAACTTACGTAAATACTTCTAACTTTCAGAACACGATGGTCAACAACATTGAGACGTCAGACTCTCCATACTTAAGTTTGAAGCAAGGCAGCGTTTTCGCTATGGCAGCGTTACAACGTGCGCCCATGTTGAAACTACCAGATAAAGTGAAGGTAAATCTATTCAAACTTCGTTACTTTAAACAAAGCTTAGGAATGCGTGTGGGAATGCGATAGTGCTGTTAGACGATAAGGACAGCACTACATGTGTGGGCGAGTGAGGAGAGGTGTGCGGGGGGAGGGAGTGATCCTCAAGCCCCTAAAACATTCAGTTGGTGCGCGTACTGTAGGCTTGTTGATACGATGATGTAATAATATGTGAGTAAAAATCTCACATATACAATGGACGTACTTTAGCAGAAAGGACTCAATCCACAAAATTGTTAAAAATGAGTTATTGGTACCAAAATGGTCTACAAGGTAGGGCTTTTCATTCACCATAAAAGATCCAAGAAATAAACAAAGGAAATATGTTTTTGTGACAGTGAACAAAACCACATATTAGGCAGGTATTTTATTTTTATTACCTATAAAGACCCGACTTGCTTAAATCATCCAACCCTATATTTTCTTAAATAAGTCTAGAAATACACAATATAACCATCAACCAAATTATAGATACAAAAATGCGATTGATTTTACCAAGGATGTGTAATTACGTAACAAAATCTGAATACAGCATCACTGAAGAAAACCACTCTGAACTTAAAACGTCAATAACCCAAAAGTGACTCTGTGTGGATTGAGTCCTTTCTGCTTAACTACATCCCCATGGAAGTCGGGAACGTTTTATGCATTTTTTTCAATAATCTCGAAAACGAAAGTCTCGTAACAAATGAATGAACTGTTCTAGAGTTATGTCCTGGTGTTGCCATTATAACAATTAATGCTTGACGGGACGAATTTCTGATTGTGATGTTATCTATATAAAGAAGAAGATTTCTTTCATATCATTCACACCGATAATTCAGCCCTCATTAAGCTGTCTCCCTCCCAGTCCTCTCGCAAGCAACGCCCTTATCCGAGGTCCGAGTCCCATTAGGGGTCGCCCTTAGTGCTGTTGTTGCTAGTAGACATGATGTTAGTAGTAGTAGTTGTTAGCTTAGGTTAAGTATTTTACTCTCGTCCCCATTGGTTGAAGACCCTTCAGGTCTTGCCAATAACTGCCCGGTTACGTAGAAACGGTCCGCAAGCCCACCTACAAGCAGTCGAATAGAAAAAAAAAGCATATAGTCACTTAGACAGTGTTATACATATAATGACAGCAGCAAAGAAAATAATACATAAACATACATAAACTCACGCCTTTTTCCCATGGGGGTAGGCAGAAACTATAGAACGCCACATGCTACGACTCTTACATACCCCTTTCGCTTCATCCACATTCATACATCTTGTCATACACGCACGCCGGTTGAGAGTACTACGCACCTGACCTTTGTGAAGAACATCACCAATAACATCGATGTATGTCCTTCTAGGACGTCCTCTACCGGCGTTCCCATTAACATCCGCCTTATAAATTTCTTTTGTTAATCGCCGTTCACTCATATAAACAAAATAATCAAACCTAAATCTAAAATTAATCCACATTAACCTTTTTCCAGCAATCGGAGCAGCTATATCTGAACTCAATCAAGAACGCAGCTAAAAAGCGGCTGGGACCCGAAAAGTCTCACTCACTCAGCACAAAACACAGCATCTTCCACAAAAAAGAGCTAATGAAGATCAAATCCGTTGACAACCACATCATTGATCCTATGGACATCTCCTACGACGGCATGGGGGGTCATTCCAAGCTAGACACATTCCCAGTACCAAATAGGACCCCAGTCAAAAGTTGTATCCCTAAATTGTCAGCTAAGCATAAGCTGAAACGGCCAAGCCCGACCGGCAGTCAGGATATCGAGAAACTGCTGAAGAAAGTCAAGAATAAATAAGCTTATTTAGACAAAGATCGCTAAAAGATGATCTTTTTGAATTATCAAGACACTGTGTAAGTACATACCCCTTCTTTGTAACAATTGATATCATGAACACGAATTTTGTCTGTCATCGGCATTTTCTTGTAAAGAGAATGTGATGGTATGTAGCCATACACACATATTCTAAGACGTTCCTCCAAGACTTACTCGACTCAGAACGGCCTCGAAAACATCTTCAAAATTGTATTCTTAGTCGCAATTTCGAGTGAACTTTCAGGTTCCTCGACGGAGTAATTACGTCATAATTTGAATTATCTGCATCGCGCGAATAACACCGCGATAAATAGTGGTAAGGATATTCGTTAAAGTCTTCAAAATTCATTTTTGTTACATACGAACTTTGACATTTCGTTCCTTAAGGTAGGTTCCGAGGTACCTTGAGTTTGACAGATGATTCCTTACCTCGGACTGAGGAAAAATCTTGAGTCGAGGACGTTTATGTCAACTATAACTATCGATGGTAGTGAAAAAGACTGAGTCGATGTGGAGTCGAGTCGAGTAAGTTTTGGGGGAACGTCTTAGAATATGGGTGATAGATATTTATAGAGAAATGTAGATAAATAAAGTTAGTTATTGCGTCTGTGGCTTGGGCATAATATGCCCAAATTACTCGAATAAGATGTGTCGGTCGGTGTGGTTTTATTTGTGCAATTGTGGCAAGATATTATGTGTTGCCATTAATAAAGTTTAAGAAAAAAAAAGTGCTTGATTTCGGGTATCTACTTTTCTCTATATTTATATACAGGATGTAAACGAAATCATGTAATTCCTTCAAACCTCGTGATGTACTGCTGACATAGATTAACCCTGGACGGGATACGTTTGTATACAATAAAAAAAATACAAGAAAGGGCGCTAAAATGCCTCACGTTAAGAACGTAAATGTTTACTTTTAATATTTTTTTATTGAATCCAAATGTTTCCCGTGCAGGGTTAGTCTATGTCAGCAGTACATCTCGAAGTTTGAAGGAATTACATGATTTCCTTTACACCCTGTATAATAGCTATTTAGAGGTTAAGTCATAAAACACTAATAGTACTTCTATGAATAAGGGGACACACCACATATAATAATCGTATTTTTGCTTATAAATTCAGCATCTAAATGTATTAAAAAGTTAAAATTAAAAAAAGTGAAATTAGTAGTACTAAAGCTATAAGCTTATTGTAATTATATTTTTGAGTTATGGCCTTATAAATGCTAAAGTGGTAGTAATAATGCGTCGACCCCATATATTGGAATAAAATTTAGACTAAGCGATATTAGGGTTAACCCCGCAGGAACCGGAATTGCCCTGAACACAGATTTATCCCTTAGGCCGCGTTCCCACTTTGTCGTGACAACAGATAGTCGTGTAGTTTTAAGTGTCGTGGCTTATAAAGGGTGTTTTTTTTAGAGGTATACAAATTTAAAATGAAATAAAACACGTAAAAATAAATTTAATCACCATGGTATTAGCTTTGTTTAAAAGATATTCTTATGCCATTCGTGCTTAAACATGATTTCGGGCATATGGGCGCCACGGCGGGCTTGAATGAATCATAATCGGCAAGTCCAATTTTCGACCACTTTATCGAGCAACTGAGGCCGTATATCAGCAATAACGCGGCGAATGTTGGCTTCCAAGTGGTCCAACGTTTGTGGTTTATCTGCGTAGACGAGTGACTTTACATATCCCCAAAGAAAGTAATCCATAGATGTGAGATCACACGATCGTGGAGGCCAGTTCACAGGTCCATTACGCGAAATTATGCGGTAATCAAATGTTTCCCGCAATAAATTGATGGTGTCACGCGCGGTGTGGCATGTTGCACCATCTTGTTGAAACCAAAGCTCTGCCACATCAATACCATTCAACTGAGGAACAAGGAAGTCGGAAATCATGGCTCTATAGCGCTCTCCATTGACGGTAACATTATGGCCGGCATCATCTTTAAAACATATGGGCCAATGATTCCACCTGCGTATAAAGCGCACCAAACAGTGACTTTTAATGGATATAAGGGCATCTCAACAAAGTCTTCTGGGTTTTCTTCACACCAAATTCGGCAATTCTGCTTATTGACGTAGCCGTTCAACCAAAAATGAGCTTCATCGCTGAACAAAATTTTGCATGGAAAAAGAGGATCAAGCTGAATATTGTTTTCGGCCCATTCACCGAACGTACGGCGCGTATAATGGTCACGCGGTTTAAACTCTTGCACAATTGAATCATGTAAGCTCGTAAGCCAAGATCTTTGCGCAAAATTTTCCACGAAGTGGATGAGCACAGCTCCGATTGCTGTGCACGATGGCGAATCGACTCATTCGGGTCCTCTTCAACACTACGCTCCACAGCAGCAATAACTTCTTCTGTGCGCACAGTATGGCGTCTTTGTGGATGCGTATTATCAACTAGAGTGTGTGTGGTGCGAAAACGATCCATGGTTTTCCGAATAACTTGCTCGGATGGACGATTATGTCGATCGTAAAATGGACTCAGCGCACGGTAAGTTTGGCGAGCTGAGCCATGATTTTCAAAATAAATTTGTACAATTTGCAAGCGTTGTTCTGAATTAAGTCTATTCATTGTGAAATGGCAAAATGTACTGACCACAAATCAACTGTCAACTGTCAAATTGACAGTCACTAGAAAAAGTATTGGCAATTTAAAAATCAAACCTCTAAAAAAAACACCCTTTATAAGGTCCAACCAAAATACCTGGACAAACTTTTACACAATGTTCAGTACGTCTAATTAAACATATCTATGCAAAAAAAAAAAATCTAAGTGATTTTTTTCTGACCAAAAAAGAATAACGTTTTAAATTGCCTGTACTGTCTTAAGAATAAACTCATCCATTTTTTATGCATCGACTGTCGCCGGGGCGCGCGCTATTTCCGCGCCGTGTTTTACCTAACAGGCGAAATGAAAAATGTAAAAAAAAAAATTTACGTAAAATTAAAGTTGAAAAAAATATTTTGGTTAGAAAAAAAACACTTGGATCTCGTTTTTTTTTGCATAGATATATTCAGTTACACTTACTGAACACTGTGTAAAAGTTTGTCCAGGTATTTTGGTTAGACCTTATATATTTAAATGGAGGTGTTCACATATAAGACGACACGATTAACTGTCGTTCACGACTTGTTTTTGCAGTGACGACAGATTGTCAAGTCATTGGGAACGGCTAGCACGACTGTCGTAAAACGATAAGAAAACGTCACGACATCGTGACGGCAAATCATGTGTCGTTATTACGACTATCGGTCGTGGTCACGATAAAAATATCGTCTCGTCTTGTAGCTTGCTACTGATGTGCAAACAACAAAGCGACTGCCGTGAAACGATAAAATGTCGTCGCGATCCAATGGGAACAGCTAGATACGATAGTCGCTAAACTATAAAAAATGTTGACGACAAACAGTCGTTATAATGGGAACAGCTAGAGACGACAGTCGTCCAACGATAAATTAATCGTCACGACATAGTGGGAACGCGCCCTTACTTTTAAGATAAATTCATGTGTTAATGAAATTACCATTTTTAATTATTCTAGTTACCCGCCGATATTAGAAATAATTCTACAGCTCGAGATGTAAGCTTTGTGTTTGTGTGATTAGGGGCGTACTCTCTTGTCGGCACGAATTATACGAGAATAGCTCATGTTGTGGTAAGAAGCCTGTCAGCAAGGTTGGTAGTGGGGCTGACTGCCCAGGGTGCGCTGAGGTACTTAAGTATCGTCACTCGTTGAGGCTGCTTGAAGCCCGTTAATAAACAGCGCTCATTTGAGAGATCACTCTTAAGAGAAAACGCGGGCTGCAAAATATGAATAATTTGAATAGGTTTTTGCGATCTATTTCCGTCCCACCCCTCCCGCAAACCTTCCCAATTGAGTGCGAAAGAGACAACTGCATCTCTGACTGATTTCTCCTGTGCAATATTAGCGAAATCGTACTTTCGTATTTCCCTGTTTCCTTCTTCAAATATGGACTGAATTTAATATTTTTTTCTGTAATAATTTAAGAAAGACTGGTTATGTCTGTATTTTATTCTTTTATTTTTTTATATTCGCCAAAGTTTGCCAGATATTTGAACGGTGATAAAACCGATCGATTTTTGTAAAGTTTAAACGTTTCTAGTTCTTTTAATAAATTAATGTATTGACAAAAACAAAACATAGGAACGTAGTGGTGGTAGATATATATCATATGGTAAAAAGTATTTGCTCTAGTGACACTATCCAAGGAGGAAACCGAGGAATACGTTTGTATGGACTAAATGTCGACCGCATTTCCTCTTAAGTGCAATTGTGAGATGACATGAGACATATTAAAAAAAAGTTATCAGATGTATGGAATTCTACTTCATGGTAGCTGTTGTTGGAAGATATCTCAAATAAGAGCTGTTTATAAATACGAACCTAAATGCATGACGTGGGTGGCCTCCGAAAGTCAATTTGACCTGGTTGGCATAAAAAGCAGGTGATGACGTGCACCCATACAACCGCAAATTGTATCTCTCGTTGCAATGACTGTATCAGGTCACATAATCTTTTTAAGCATTTGATAACTTGATGTGCCAAGAATATTTTTATAAAAGCATAATGTATTTAATATGGATTCTTTTCAAAGGTGTTTCTCATTGAACAACGATTTATTTGTCGTGTTCTGGATTTCTTACTACAAAATGAATAGGTAACCAACATTGGTGTTGATTCTGACAGTGCTAAACTAGACTTAACGCAACTGTCACTTTCTTTTTCTATTGAAACAGAAAGAGACAAACACCCTTAGTTTAGTCCTGTCAAAGTGCTCAACAGAATCGACACCATTATCAGTTAGGTTTATGAGTAGAATCTCATTATTGACTGTGCCAACTCTTGATAGACATTTGGGCCCGTATAATAAACCGCTGTGAACATTGTGGGGAGTTGTCAAAATTGAAACGTCATTCCATTCATTTGACAGCATTTTTTTTTATCCATTAATTCACCATGTCAACATCTCGAACTGTCAGATATTAAAAGGCCGCTCCCGTTTTACAGCCGTCTTGCTCTAACTTTACGCCTTTTTAAAGATAAGAGATTTTAGGTGATATTGAAAAATGTAATCAATACTGCCGCGCGATTCATAAACGCAGTAAGTAACATTATGGTCAAAAATTAGTTAAATATATATTCGTAATCACAATCCTATGGTGATTACGAGTATATATTTAACTCAATTTTGACGAAAATGTTACTTACTGCATTTATGAATCGCGCGGCAGAATAGATGTTCAGCGTGTCCACCTTCTGAGTGTCATCACAAATATTGAAACAATAGTTTTATTTCCATACATGATTTATATAGAAAAAACAAGGCATACATTTTCTTTCTCCTCGTCTTTCTTAGCAACAAGTAAAGACGAAAATATGTTTTAAATATAATTATAATGTTATCCTGAAGGATGCTGGCTGAATATATTTCACAATATCACTTAAAATCTTTAAAAAAGGCTTATGTTAGATTGACGGCTATGAAACAGGAGCGGCCTCTTAACGTTCTGCCATATCTAGCGTATTAACGTCATTGATGATCTGTAGATGATAGTACACTTCTAGTTAACCTTTTGGGGATAGGCTTGATAGTTATTTTGTTATGTATATTTTTGATACGACGAGCTATAAGGGGGCTAAGGTGGATTGAATGGTGGTTGAACCGAGTGTTGAGATATGCCCAGCAGTGGATTGTAGGCAATGTGTGAATATTTATAGTAGACCTTTTTTATATGTATGTCGTAATACACATATCTTAATTGCTAAATACAGTGTGTCTCTAGATAAAGTGTTCAAATGAAAATGGGTGAAACTAAACCACAATTTATCGACAAAAAAGTTATATCGAAGTTTTAGTTTTTATTAATAAAAATAAATAACTTTTATTTATTACATGTATTTCGTTTAAATAAAAACAATATTAGAGCAGAGTTGATGTTCCAAAGCAAATAAAAAGCAACCCTTAAAACCAGTTATCAAGTTAAAAGACTTTCTTTAAAGAAATTTTATTTTGACGTGACAACGTCTAATAAAACGATGAACGCCGGCAGCATGCACGAAAAAGCGTCACTCACTGTCACGTTCCGTCTGAGGCGAGAGCGCGGAACAAGCGATAGAGAGGCACGATGTGTTGTTATGACGTTGTCACGTTAAACTATAGTCCGTAAACCGACTTTACAGACAACTAATTTTTTTCTGATTTTTTGAATACGATTTTTACAAAAATGAAATACTTGTATTTTTTTTTTCTATTTTTGATGATCAGTTGTGGTTTAGTTTCACCTATTTTCATTTGTGCACATTATCCAAAGACACACTGTATAATAAGTAGTAGTATTTTACGATGACGCGAGAATCGTGTAAATTTAAACCGTATGTCAGTGGCATAAGGGTCGTTACACCCAAAGCGTCTTATGCTAGAAACAGAATTGTAAAAATTTAGCTTTTGTATATTTCAGTTTTGAAGCGCAATTTTTTTATTGTTTACTGCGTCTGTGACGTTCTGCTAATATAATATTATTATATCTTCATCCTGTCATGTCCGCCATGTCAGCCTAAGCAAGGCTCAACTAATGTTTAAACTCATATTTATTATCATAATTGTAAGGCATTTTTACAGTAAAAAGTAGATAGTTAAAATCCACAGGGCTAAATTGGGTAGGCAACTGTGGATTGAATTGTGCAATTTTATTGGCGTATTTGACATTAATGCGAATGCCAAGTCAACTCGTTATGATTGGTTGTAAAAAGTTTTATATAATAAGGTGTT
This sequence comes from Amphipyra berbera, assembly GCA_910594945.2. Lineage (NCBI taxonomy): Eukaryota > Metazoa > Arthropoda > Insecta > Lepidoptera > Noctuidae > Amphipyra > Amphipyra berbera. The sequence continues at coordinate 15,141,799 of OU343142.1, forward strand.
GCCATCTTTAGTTTTGTGTTGCCTACACTACTGGAAATAAGAAGTTTTTTCACGCACATTTTGTCATTAGGAATATAATATCTTATGTGAGTATGTGATTAATAAAAGCCGTGAAAATACGATCGTTACACACAATGTATCTATTTAGTTTAAAATCGCTGAATATCAATGGAGCCCTGTAGTTTTTAAATTACTCATCTTACTGTATGTAAAAAGTAGTAATAAGAATATCATTTTTAGTTCTGTGAACCTTGGTGTTTGAAAACATAATAATTATAAATATTGTGAATGAATGTTGATAAGTTATATTTATGTATAGTTTATGAAAATAAGACTGCAAATATCATGTAATAAATGTAATAAAATGAATTGATTGATGATTATTCCGTTGTTTTATTTTAATGGTTCTCTGTTCTAGGTCATCTGCTTATCATTTTCTTTTTCTAGCCTTTTTTCCAACTATGTTGGGGTGGGGTCAGCTTCCAGTCTAACCAGATGCGGCTGAATACCAGTATTTTACACAGATCGACTGTCATTAGACCTCCGCAACCCAGTAATTAGACAATGCCAATATCCTGAGGTTAAAACGGTTATCAGACTCGGGCTTCCGACTACTCGTAACGAATCATAGGTATTATTATGACACCCAGGATCAACTGTTTATCGTGTTCTCCGAGGCACGGAGGGGACTATTTGTAACGAACGGTCACCCATCTTGAGACTGATCGCTGCAACCGCAGCTTAACCTCCCAAATCGTATGGTTGACGCGGTTGTTAATAAGCCACAAGGAGCTCATCTAAAACAAAAAAATCGTAAGTGTTGCCCTTTAGTCAAATATCAGGGCCTCTGTACTCTGCCAGTCACGGCCTCACGACCCTTTTAAAGCCGGTGCCGAGCTGAAAAAACGTATGGTTGGTACCGCACAGCTAGGAACTCTGAACACATGACGTTTATTCAGACCGGAAGAATATATGCTGGAGCCATTGTCTTTAGGGAATCACGTAATCAATAATCTGCAGGGAAGGAGCGATTGTCCACATTCAAATTATGATTATTCTACCCTACGGCAACCTTCCAATTTTCTTAGAGAACCACTTGATTATTCCCAGAAAACTACTGGTCATCGCAATACTAGGAATTGGATTCATTATAGCTACATGCGTTGCTTGCTTTCAATTGGTTACCGACAATGCGGTTTCCTCGGATTGCTAACAGACTGGTTCTTAACTTTCATTACTTAGTCAGTTATCCCTTAAATTCGGTAGTTTTACATAATTATATTGTTCACTGTCTGTGTCGTTGAAAGCTTTTAGATTATATTTTTGAAATTTATTTGTAATACGTTCGGTTGCTGTTATTTATAGCAGTTTTAAATTAAATTACCAATCTTAAACATGATCATAAAATAGTTTTTTTAAATATTGGTTGATTAATATAATATTAACAATTAATTTAATTTGTGGCCATACTGTTAATTTAGACTTTAAAATAAGCGCGCTTATTAAATTTCATTGTTGACATTTCATCGTTTGACAGTTTGTGATTGTGCGTGTCGCTCTTTCGTCTCGCCGATTTTATTTATAAAATATCACATTTTGTCTATTAATAAACCAACAGAATACTTTTAGAACAACATTTAGATACAGCTGGGGCGCTCCAAGGTGCAGTGTTTATCTCACAAACGCGTAATTAAATGTAATACTGAGCGCTAATAATTCGTGTGTTGAATCGTACCGAAACAATGTTTTCCTTTCGAATAACCCAATTTTCGTGTGAAAATGTGGTCTAAAAAAACTGTGGCGAGTGTTTCACGCTTGAAATAACCGTATCACATATCAGTGATCTATACAAATCAATGTATTGATAAGATTATTATGTTGTGTTTTCGTACTGATTAGAGGTTTAGAAGTGATAATCTGGTGTGAAAGACATGATAATAAACTGTACAATGTTGTCGTAGTGGTTCTAGTGGAGTATTTACTTGCTGTTTAAGTGTTAAGTGTGTGTAAATAAGTGAAAATGCCAGGCAAGATTAAGGTGAAGGTACTGGCTGGGAGGAACCTCCCTGTGATGGACAGGGCGAGTGATACGACAGACGCGTTCGTGGAGATAAAGTTTGGCAGCGTCACGCACAAGACTGATGTGTGTCGGAAGTCACTGAATCCTCATTGGAACAACACAGAGTGGTACCGTTTTGAGGTAAACAAATTATCTTAATTACCATCTTCATGTTAGCTAGAAGACGCCCGCTCGCTGACATAGGTTGTTCCACTCATAGGTTCCCATAACAAAAAAATTTGGGCCACTGCCATTTGTTATCAATAAACACTTTAGAATAAACATAATCATGTTTAAACCTACGTAAACAGGTGGTTTTTATTTATGTTTACAGCAAAGTTTTTAAAATAGGTAATTATTTTGGTATTCTACTATTTACCAAAGATTATTATTATTTATGGGGTCCTACGTTCGAACCCCAGGTCAGTGTTATTGGAATTTTCCATCAGGAATTTCTCAGTAGCTGCCCGGAGTCTAGATTTGTGCCTGATTAATAGTAATAGACTCACTCCCTATTACATGGGTGAATTGAGGATGTACTAATACCTCTGACGTACCCTTTGGGTCATAGAAGGCATGATGTTATGTTATTATTATTTATGTTTAAGTATTCCTACAAATTCAAATCGTTTATTTGCTAGAACATGGTATGTACAGTGATCTTGCAGTGTTATAAATTCTGACATATTCTGCCATATTATGCGGCGTGCAAATTTAAATGAAGTTAATAATAGTTAAAATGATATTACATAAATTAATACACACAATAAATTCAATAATTAATACATTCAAGTCTGTACTGGTTGCTCAGATCATGTCTGAGACTGGGTGATTGCCATAATTTGTAATGGGAATTATGAAATAGTGCTGACCATTGCATGTCTTCAGTTTACATACATCTTTAGTATAGTATAAAACAAAGTCGCTCTCGCTGTCTGTCTGTCCCTATGTATGCGTAGATCTTTAAAACTATGCAACATATTTTGATGTGGGTTTTTTAATAGATAGAGTCATTCAAGAGGAACATTTATATGCCCCACATTAGTATCTACATTGCACCCATGTGAAGTCCGGACGGGTCGCTAGTACATACATAAACTCATGCCTTTTTCCCATGGGGGTAGGCAGCAACTATAGAACTTCTTCAGTGTATTGTTTAATTTATTCAAATCTACTCATATCAATCAACTCAGATCAGTTAATGAAAATCCTTAAGTTCTCTACAACTTTACAAAAATATATCAGCATTGTACTGGTTTTAATGTCAACATCAATGTGACGGATTCATATGTAAACAATTAATAAGTTATTTAAAAAAGTCAAGACGTTATCTATTTTTTAGTACGGTCAAGAAGTTAATCTCTCTAAAGACTTCTACTTGATAAAATACGATAGTAAATGACCGATAAAAAGTGAATGCCAAATGCTCTCATCAATCAAAGTGATTAAAAACGTTAAACAGTTCTTTAATTGAGAGCTAAATTTGAATCTGCCAATTAGAAATAGTAGTACAAGCTATCTGTAGCTTATAAATCTTAGACTGTAGTTTTGATACATCGCACCTTTAGAATTATAGAGACCTATTGACCGATCGGCTGGCGCTGAAAACCAGCGCTGTGGCTCTGTCTCGCACGTGAGACACAGCATTATGCTGAGCGATGGCCGTTTTGCGCGGGTGTGACGCATATTTTTCCCCAAGCTTATAGTCAGTTTTGTTACTTTTATTTTATTTTGTGCGTTATGTTGGCGCGAATAAATAACTTTTCTTTCTTCTTTCTTCTTCTTCTTCTATTTTAAGATTTTAAGTTTGAATCATAAAATGACATTGGATGACCATCTTCATCGACTCTTATTAAAAAAGAGGCCTGTTGTGTTACGCCACAACAGGCCTTTCTTTTAATAAGTTAAAGTTTCTCTCTTTTCTACAAAATTCATAAAAATACGAACCTTTATTCAATGTTTTCCAAAAATCATTTTTTTTTATAGGTCTCTATAATTCTAATGGTGCGACATGTATTTTTCAAGACATTCATCCTCAGAATCTTTAGCAACAAGTTCAGTGAAATGACATTTACTTAAGAGAAATATTATCAAAAAATCATCCACATCTAAAAAATATATACAGAGTGTAAACAAAATTATGTAATTCCTTCAAACCTAGTGATGTACTGCTCACATAGATTTACCCTGCATGGGGTACCTTTCAGCAATACATTATGAGGTTTGAAGGAATGACAAGATTTTGTTTACACCTTGTATTCTGGTCCTTCGGTACCTAAATTCATTATAAATACATACATAGCTCAAGCTTGTTTCCCACTTGGTAGGCAGAGACAACTGAATGCCACCTGCTTCGATTCATATTCCTACTTTCATTCTTCCACTGTAGAGGACCGAACCACCAACGCATTCCTTTCGCATACATTATAAAGTGTACAATATACCTACAATGGTCTAGTCATGAACGGACTGTGTACCAATTCTGTCTTTGGTTTGAAAATTTCACTTATTGGTGTCGAATCTGTTGCGCACTTTGACAGGACTAAAATAAACTGAGGGTGTTTGTCTCTTTCTGTTTCAATAGAAAAAGAAACTGACAGTTGCGTTTAGTATAGTTTAGTACTGTCAAAATGTGCAACAGAATCGACACCATTGTGTCTTGTGTTTGGAGAATCTTAGTACCAGCTGAAGTCTGATGTACCCGCTTAATTCACTGTGCTGGCAACTAGACACCATGCCCTTAGCCGCATCCAGCCTTCAGGGTAGAAATCCCGGCTGAAAAATATGTAATTGTCTAAGTGTAAGTTTAAAATGAAAAACTTTCATATTAGTGTAGTCTAGAGAGGGGCAGCTGCCTTCCTCTGCCACCCCCTCCCTACCCGCCCCCTTGTATACGTCCAGGACCATGCTATGCTCGATTGTACCACTCAGGTCCACTCGACATTTTCGTGTCAGACAAGAGATATGGTGCGCCGAATTCCACGTTAATCTTTTAGCTACGTTGACAATTTGCCTTTTGGACCAAAAGCAGTGCGGTGTCTATCTTTAGTCGTAAAACAGTCACTGGTACTAATTTAGCAATTGCTTAGCACATAATTTGTAAACAGAAACTCGAAAAACAAAACAAAAGTGTCAACAAAGCTAATGAGCTGAGTACAAAGAAATGTTCAAAATAATTACCCATAGAGGTGTCAACGGTGACCTTAGAACATGTTAAAGAGCCCCCGCATACTGAAAGAAAGAAAGAAATGTATTTGGCACGAAAGCAGTCGGACACACAGACAAAATTCATAAGAGAGAAAACAAAAATAATTTTATTAAAGTGCAGTGCGCGGCAAATAACTTAAACCAAGATGGCGTCGACTGCGTGATCTATGTGAGGTTCGGTTCATATGATTCGTTTTGATGAGTCCAATAGATTGCACTTAGTGTTCAGGGTCTAAAGATGGTCTAGGACAGGGATTGCGAACCAATGGCACGCTACACAATATTTTGGGCACGTCACTGATCACAAAATTCACTATGCACTACGAAAAAAAGTGTGAAGTAGGTATTATATGACGAGCGAACGCGAGTGATCCCTAATTCAAAATTATTTCATGGCATTAAACATTTCTTTAGAAAAATGGCACGTTGATACGTAAAGGTTCGCCATCCCTGGTCTAGGAGGTGGATAGTGGAACTCTTCAGTGGCTACTAGTAAACCTCTCAAGTTTGGCAGTTGACGCCATCTTGGTTTAAGTTATTTGCCGCGCACTGTAGCTGTGTGTCTAGCGGCTGTGCCAAATACGTTCAGTTCAGCATAAATGTCAGACCACTAGTGCCTGACGTTGGTTTTCAACTGAACCTATTGTGACGTAACTGATGGAAACCAGTTCCTAATAGATAAATAGCGTGCTTAAATAAATAAACATAAAAAAGAAATAGTATTGACCTTTAATTACGGATGTCAGTCAGTGGTCATGACTGCAGACTAAACTATCGCCCGATGGTTGGCCGATTCTCTTTTTTTATAATGGAAACAGAATCGTTATAATGTGCGCACTTGCATACATCTTCATACTGATTAACCTTTTAAACGCGATCGACGGCTATAGATGTCAAATAAAATGTGCTCGGCCTGCCAACGACGTCATTAGTCGTCAAAAAAGTACGACGAATTTGTAGTGTGGCGTGGAGAGAAGTTCTAAGGACTAAAAAGTTAAGGAACCGACTAAACTATCGGCCGATAAAATGTCTGTCTTTTGCGTGGGCTCTTACAATAAAGGATGATTTCCACCAAACGGCTCGCATCGCATCGGAACGGATTTTACAATTTTAAAACGATATTAAATCGTGTATTTAAAGTCTATATTACCAAGCCGCGTACAGCAGCTTGACCGCGGGCGTCTTCCGCGACACGCGATCGTAGCCGAAAGTATGCTGCGACGCGCGATCGGCTCCGTTCGCTTGTCGTTTTATCCGATCGGATCCTTTCAGCTGTCAACACAGTAGGAATGAAACTATTTGACTAGGCGTAGAAATGGATACGTTCGCAAGCGACGGTACGGAACCGATCGTATGCGTCGACATCCTGCTGGACGCAATCGGCTGTCGCCGCATCCGTTCGTATCCTTTCCAATACGATGCGATGCGAGCCGTTTGGTGGAAATCATCCTTAACAATCAATGGACAACGAACGAAACATAACTATTAAAAACAGCTGACATACGCAATACCCATACGTTCGGTCCCCGGCTAAGAATACGCGACCCAATCTCTGCCCGTGGGCATTGTAAGACGAGTGATTGCATCAACGAGGTGCGCAGTAGCATCCATCTGTAAATCTGATAAAATAATGATTTTACGAGAATCTGTTTAGTAAAAATGTAATTGATTGGCGAACAGGCCGACTGCCCATCTGATGGTAAGCGGTTACCGCCGCCTATATACACTTACAGCACTATCAGGAGTGCTGGTGCTTTGCCAACCTTAGAGACAAAGTTGGATAGTGTCATGCGACTGCAATTTCATCTTACTAATATTATAAAGCTGAAAAGTTTGTTTGTTTGAACGCGCTAATCTCAGGAACTACTGGAATGGAATTATTACTATTGGAATTAAAAAAAATATTTTTGTGTTGGATAGTCCATTTATCGAGGAAGGTTATAGGCTATATAACATCACGCTACGACCAATAGTAGCGGAGCATAAATGAAAAATGTTGCAAAAACGGGAAAAAAGTCCACCGGTGCGAAGACGGGACGGGTGGATAGTTTTGTGATAGTTGCCTTAAGACGTCGAACGGCCATCCAAGAGTTACTTCAAACGCCGTGTGGTTCAGGGAGAAAAAGGCGATCAGATCTTTTACCGCGTAGCTGAAGTCTTCCCTAATGGTTCAGAAATTTGATAGCAGTCACATCGTATAGAACCAGAGATTCCACACTGGAACTGGATGTGCGCTTGCTCAGGGCCGTAGCTACCATCGGGGCAGCAGGGACAGTGTCCCGGTCCCCCGAACAAATACATAAAGGGTTGCACGATCACTTGCCAGTGCTGCGTTTGCCTGTGAAAATCTGCTCTGCCACTGCTCTTGCCAATGAGAATTTTAACGACTCCAGTAATCAATCATCGATCCATCTTATGCCCCGTCCATTTCAGAACAAACAGGTGCTTTACACCCAGAAACCACGCTTACTTAAAAGCCAAATGGTGATAGCAGTGCCAGCTCTCGGAGCACTGCTGAGATTTTGTCGACCGGAGAATGCAAATACGAAGAACTATCATACTCCACATAGTCATGCAACTTTTTTCATAATCGGCGCATCGTGCCAGAATATTTGGCGTCGTGGACAATGACGTCACGACTCACGACATCGTTTGCCATGTTGTCGTTGCCAGTATTTTCGCGTTAACGTCTGGCGCTCGTCTACTTGGCTATTTGTTTGTGCATTTCCACAATGTGTGTGTTCAATGATTCAATATTGATTTGGATGTTCGCCAAATGGGGTTTTATTAGATGCCTGTTTTTTGCGCAGTTTTGTTTTTGCGATAGTTTAGAATATTATGAGTAATGAGTATGTTCGTTTTGATCTCATTTAATTCGAGAGAACAGACTGTCATTGAGGCAATCATTAAGCTGAATAGATATTAGTAACTGCCACGTTGGTCTATTGGTGGCCGTTCGTTACACATCGAGAACCCTCCGTGCCTCAGAGAGCACGTTAAAGCGTCGGTCTCGGGTGTCATACGAATATATGACAGTCGTTACTGGAAGTCAGAAGCCCGAAAGTCCGACAAGCGATCTAATCTTAGAGTATCGGCATTGCCCAGTAACTGGATTGCGGAGGTTTGATTACAGTCGCTCCGTGTAAAATACTGGTATTCAGCCGCATCTGGTTAGACTGGAAGCTGAGCCCAACTCTTCTTCTTCCTGCCCTTATCCCACACCAGGTGGGGTCGGCACAACATGTACCTATTTCATAAATACATGTTGTTAGAAGTAAGCTGACCCCAACATAGCTGGGAAAAGGCTAAGCAGAACTGGATACAAAGGGGGGCTGCATCATGTAGCACGAGAACCTTCACATAAGTCCGGCTTCAATTTATAATAACATAACATCACGCCTGTATTCCCCGAAGGGTTCGGCAGAGGTATATTTTAGTACACCCTCTTTTCGCCAGTTATTTTTAAGCCCCATGTAATAGGGGGCGAGCCTATTGCCATCAATCGGGCACAAATCCAGACTCCGGGCTGCTACTGAGGAATTACACACGGAAAAACCCAATAACACTTTGCCCGACCTGGGGATCGAACCCAGGACCTCACGATCAGCAGTCGCGCTTGCCACCAATCTTGCACCTTAATTGCTTTTTACAATATTTACGCGAAGATACAGACCATTATAGCCTATTTTTAGTGTGTGTCCTCTATTCTCACTATACAACACTTTTGCGTGTAAATTCGCGAGATGTTTTTCATACACGTGACGATCTCATCTGCGCGCATAATATTTTGCGGAAGCTGCGATCATAAAAATCTTTTTGTTATCGTCATGTGATTTAGAAAATGAAAATATTTTGCAAAGAAACGAAATTCTATTGTAGACTTTTTGGCGGATTATTGCTATTTAATTACATTTAGCGATCTATTAAAAATTCTGGTCCTAACGTCCATTATTTATAATTTTTGAACACATTCGATTGTGAAAGCTTTTCCGACAGAGCGCTACAGTGAAAGATAAAATAGAGACGTCTTAAAATACCTAAATCACCTCGCTTCTTCTTCTTTACATAGTATAAAACAAAGTCGCTCCCGCTGTCTGTACGCTTAGATATTTTAAACTACGCTACGGATTTTAATGCAGTTTTCAGCAATAGATAGAGTGATTCAAGAGGAAGGTTTATATGCCCCACATTAGTATCTACAGTGCACCCGTGCGAAGCCGGGGCGGGTCGCTAGTAATTTATAAAAAGAAGACTGTCATTATCAAGGTTCAGATTTACCTGGCATTTTAATTTTGTTTTCTGTTACGAAACCTATAGAAGCTGAGTTTTAGGCTGCCAATACACTTGTAAGTTGCTTCCGTAAAATGTATGTAAGTGACTTAATGACAATTAATTCGACTTTACTAATCAGTCGACAAGCTACTAAAAAGAGAGTTTACATTTGCAAATTTATCGTAAGTGAATTACGTAAGGGACTTACTTGAGGTACGAGGAACATGTCGTGAGGAAAGTTTTGAGTAAGAATGTGGATGGTTATTAAGAGTAGAGGAAGACCAAAACAGCGATGGATGGATAGTGTGAAAGATGATATGGCTAGAAAGGGGGTGACTACTGAAATGACGGCTAATAGAGATGTATGGAAGATGAAGACATACTGCGCCGACCACAAATAATTTGGGATAAGGGCAGGAGGATGATGATGACTTACTTGAGGAAAACTTACAGGTGAAAGGCGGCCTTAGACTGATTTATTAGAAGAGGATCTTTTGGCGCATTTTGATCTTAACGAATCTCACTGGAATTAAATATAGAAAGCTTATTAACTTCTGAATTACCTTGACGGGGTGCACTTCAAACAATAAACCCAGAATTATCTGCTCGTTTCGCTCATTTCACAGTGCTTGCATCAATAGAAGACGTTTGTCTGTAAATGCAATGTCTATTAAATTGAAATGATAGTGACTGGTTGCCAATGAGAGCTGTTATGTGTTCCTTTATAGATACTCCGAAATAAATATAGAGAACATGTGGGTCGTTTGTGTTGATCATTCAGTCAAGGTCTAATCAATTTTCTTAATAAATAGTTGTTCAGTGGCTGGGCTACCTTTTTGGTCCTAATCTTCGATCTGCTTCCCTTATACTTAATGTTTATCCTGGGTTTGTCAGCCAGAAACTTGTATTAATTATAACTGGAAATTATGACTGTCAATGTGATTGAACAATTATTGCTATCTAGACCTCATTTGTTAGACTAACATAACAGAACATCATGCCTATACCTATATATTCCCCGAAGGGTTCGGCAGAGGTGTTTTTAGTACACCCTCGTTATGCCAGTTATGTTTAAGTCCCATGTTATAGTGGGCGAGCCTATTGCCATTAACCGGGCACAAATCCAGACTTCGGGCTGCTACTGAGGATTTCCACACGGAAAACCCAATAACACTTTGCCTGACCTGGGTATCGAACCCAGAACCTCACGATCAGCAGTCGGGGTTGCCACCACTAGACCAACGAGGCAGTCAATCGGTCTAATCAATTTTCTTAATAAATACTTGTTCAGTGGCTGTTGGCTACCTTTTTGGTCCTAAGCTTCGATCTGCTTCCCTTATACCTGATGTTTATCCTTGGTTTGTATGCCAGAAACTTTAATTAATTACAGCCGGGTATTATGACTGGCAAGCATGTGGTTGGCCGATTGCTATCTACAGTCAACGACAAGTCGATATAGCAATCGGGGTGAGTCGTGGAGGGGGGGACGCCCCGCACACACGCACGGCGCCCGCGCCATCTGACACCCATATTCTAAGACGTTCCTCCAAAACTTACTCGACTCGACTCCACCTCGACTTGACATAAGCGTCCTTGACTCGAGATTTTTCCTCAGTCGAGGTAAGGAATCATTTGTCAAACTCAAGGTACCTCGGAACCTACCTTAAGGAAGGAATTGTCAAATTTCGTATGTAATAAAAATGAATTTTGAAGACTATCGAATATGCTTACGATAATCCTTACAACTATTTATTGCGGCGTTATTTGCGCGATGCAGATAATTCGAATTATGACGTAATGACTCCGTCGAGGAACCTCAAAGTTCACTCGAAATTGCGACTAAGAATACAATTTCGAAGGTGTTTTCGAGGCCGTTCTGAGTCGAGTATGAGTCGAGTAAGTTTTGGAGGAACGTCTTAGAATATGGGTGTTAGTCTTAGCTCTGGAGTATAAATGTTCTGTGGTCTTAGCGCTGCACGAGTCCGCATCCACCACGTTTATTGATTTCGATCTCGCTCACGTTGTTGCTTGTAGTTGTGTATTGAAAATGACTAGAAAATTGCTATGTCGACCTGTTTTTAACAGTATACATCAGTAGTTATGTGGCGGCATCTATCACGCCACATGCGAACTACGCAGCGCGGCGTTGATCTAGCAGACTACAGCGACAACAAATGACAACTCTCAAAAATGACGTCACAAATCCTGCATCGCGATATCAACATTTGACACGCAGATAGTATTATATACAAGTTCCCAACATCAACTGTTGGGCAGTAGCCCGCCAGGCATAAGGGCTTGTACACAAAACTGCGATGCGACGTCGCATCGTAGAAATATACGAGCTTGCACGACGCATCGCAAGAACTTACGAATTGATTCGCGTAATCGATTTTTCCTATATCCTTTTATCAGTAACAGCAGTGCGCAAATCTTTTTACGCAAATTTATTCTACCTAGTATAAAATACGTTCAATACGGTTGGCGATCGTCGAGGGATTGGTCACCCGAACCTTGGAAGGAAGACGCCTTGCCGCACGAAATTGCATCGCAGCAATTTGCGTCACAGTTTTCTGCGTTGCGAATTCGCATCGCGCCGATTCGCAATTTTGTGTACAAGTCCTAAGACCCGCCTAGTTGGAGAATCCTCCCTTTTCATTGGAGGAACAAGATACCTCGTTCTTCCATAGTTAGAATAAATATTACAACTGGCGAATCTTTCCATGCTTCTGTGTAATCTTCTTCTCTCGTGACGTCACGAGCTATATGAGAATAGCTCATGCCGTGGTGAAGAGATAACCCAGTCAGTAAAGTTGGTAGCGGGCTGACTGCCCAGGGTGTACCGGATGTACTCAAGTATCGTCAGGAGTGGAGGCTCTTTACATGCATCCCATTACTGTGTAATAAATGAATAATACTTCAAAGTTTACACGTGCGACAGTCTTCTCTTCGTGTGGTTAGTGACTAACCTGGTGTCAGAGTTTATACCGCCTATGGGCTTCTGACTTGGCTTCACATGCCGTCGAGAAATATCTCTCAGGCATGCCGGTTCCCTCACGATGTTTTCCTTCATCGTTTTTAAGCAAGTGATAATTATACAATACGCACACGAATCCGAAAAATCAGAGGTGCGTTTCTTGGGTTCGAACTCGATACCTATGAAGTGCGATTGTAATATGGAACCTTGCCTAGACGGAATCCGATACAAATGGAGCAAGTCCACCCAATTAGGTTACTAAGACGTAATTTTTTACACCAAGCCAGTATCATCGTCATTCTAGATCTAATATTATACGAACAATAACCATAGCGTTTTATGATACTTTTAATTGCACATATTTATTTTAGGTGGACGAGTCAGAGCTTCAGGATGAACCTCTTCAGCTCCGTCTCATGGACCACGACACGTACTCCGCCAACGATGCTATCGGCAAGGTGGTCATCGCCCTCGCACCGCTCCTGGCGAGGGAGGCTAACAACGCTAAGAGTACTACTACGCCGCATGGTGGTATGTAAAACTGAAGTGTATGTCAATCCAATGCCCTATTATATATTTTTCTTGACAATTCTTTCCATCCAAAGGTTGTCTGGAAGAAATTGCTTTAAGCGATAAGACCGCCATTTGTACTGTTCTTAATAATGTGTACTCCTTCTGTTTTATTTCTTTTAGTGTACAATAAAGTATATCTATCTATCAATCCAGTTTAATAAAAAGGTAAACAATATTGGTGAGGGTTTTTATCTAAAACTGCTATTAAAATTTAAGTAAGATTTAAGTATTTATTTCCAATTGTTATCTACGTTAGTTTTTTTTGTTAAAGCAATTGACTGCCTATTTTTAAATAAGTCACCAAAAGATCGTTTACCTTTCTATTATAGTGGATTGACATACAATTTAGGTAAGATTCTTTTAAAGAAATATACGGCGGGTTTGGTCCTTCACGGAACAAATATTTGTAGGGTCTGCAGATAGTTTTTCAGTGTTTGTGGATGTGAGACTTTGTGATTGCGGGGCAAAGTTAAAAAAAAATACAAAACGTTTTTTTTTTTTTTTAATTTATTTCAACAAAAATTACATACCTACCTAACCACTAACCTAACCTATGTCAGGTTATCAGCTCATTTCAATGTATAGTGTTTGCATAAATAGACTAGCTCAAATACTATTCCTTGCATGCTTCGCGGCTATGCCGGCGAAATTATTTATGCGAGACAGACCTGTTGTTTTGATTATAACACTCACGAAGTTCATTGGCAAACACGAGGGCTACGTCTGTGATAAACTGAAAATTTGTTTTACAAGGATCTACAGATATTGGGAAAACAGAAATATTATGAGATTTTCGCTATTGAATGCTGAATGTGCATGGTTCATCTTGTACCAGAAAACAGTAAGGACCTGCGCCAATAGGCTGCACGGCATGGCAAAGGATTTTTAAAGCTCAAATAATTTTAAACCTTATTGTAATACCCTTTAGGACTCGTATTTACCGTACGACGAAGCATCCCGCGTTATGCTAAGCAAATATGAGTGCTAAAGATATTAAAATAAGGTTTAAAACTATTTGAGCTTAAACAATCCTTTGCCATGCCGTGCCTCCAGTGGGCGCAGTGTGGCTAATTTCTGTAGTTAAAGGTCACACGACAGCTTACTAAAAAATCTCTTCCCCCAAGCCTTTTTCCAACTATGTTGGGGTCAGCTTCCAGTCTAACCAGATGCGGCTGAATACCAGTATTTTAAACGGAGCGCCTGCCATCAGACCTCCGCAACCCAGTTACAGGGCAATGCCGATATCCTAAGGTTAGAGCGGTTGTCAGACTTTCGGGCTTCTGACTACCCGTGCGTGACTACTGTCATGTTTGTATTCGATTTGCTAACTACGTTTACTTGATGTTTTTTGATATTGTTATTGTTATATGTGAAAACTTGTAATTGGCCTTATTTATGTTACATATTTATATTAACGGTTTCACTGTCCGCGAATTAGACACAATAGTTTAACAATCGAGATTTTTACATATGATTCACAGGACAGTGAACTTGTTAACTATGATTTTGCCTAGCTGTAAGTTTTCCGAAAAATAAAATAAATAAAATAGGTATTCTTATCACACCTATTAGTCTAGCCTATTAAAATATATCGATCCTATTACGAAAGAGCTTCAGACTAGCCAACTGCATTATATTGAAATCTTTTAAATTGTCTTTAGGCGCGGTAATGTCAGGTTGGATCCCAGTATTTGACACGATGCACGGCATCCGTGGTGAGCTGAACGTGATCGTCAAAGTGGAGCTGTTCTCAGACTTCAATAAGTACAAGACTTCCAGCTGTGGGGTGCAGTTCTTCCACTGTGAGTGTATTTATAAGTACTTATGTTTTTTTAGTCATAGTCCATACTCGAAGCTGCCTACCGTCCCATGTTATGGCTCCTGGCGAGATTAGATGCATCCGTCTCCATCTTTTTTGGTTTTTTGTTTTATCTTTGCAAAATCCTCATGGATGTCTCTCGCTTGGGGAAGGCGAGGGGGTCTGCCGGACTCTTACCGGCTAACAACCAACGGTGTTCCTCCTCCTGACCGTCGCCGTCGGCCGTGGTCGCGGGATTCGCATAAGCATGCACCGCAACCCCGGCAGATGTCCGTCTCCACCTACGAGTGTTGTGGAAGTTGACTATGGGTTTGGCTCATGAGGATGGGCAGCAGCGTCTGCCAAGGGTGGTGATTATAGTTTTAAACTCAACCGGAGCACTTAGTCATGAGCTGGTCTTCTAACCGACAGGTCCAATGATCCCCCCCGGGTACAGAGCCACTGCCATCCACGGATTCGTTGAAGAGTTGGTGGTGAACGATGATCCGGAGTACCAGTGGATCGACAAAATCAGGACGCCGCGAGCCTCGAACGAGGCGAGGCAGGTGGCGTTTATTAAGCTTAGCAATCAGGTATGTTCTGGAAACTTCTGATGCTATTTAGATTAGGAGTTGAACCTCGTCAGGCTTGGCCAGTAATTGTACATAACATAACTAGTCCACTACTGTCCCACTGTTGGGCACGGGCCTGTTCTCAGAATGAGAAGGGTGTAAGCCTTAGTCCACCACGCTGGCCTGGTACGGGTTGGCGGACTACACACACCATTGAGAACTTTATAAAGCCCTTTCTGATGTGGTTGTTTCCTCACGATGTTTTTCCATCACCGTTAATGCAAGTGAAAACCACTGTCTGAAATTGTAAAATATATAAAACTCAGGACATTAAAAATGATTGTCGGAACCCACATATACAAGGTTAGTCGGAAAGGGGGTACTAAGCCGCGGGCCACTTAAAGTATCACTGATGACTATTTTAAAGAAAGTGTTAAAATTTCAAAATTCGATAATTTTTATTTATATGCAAAAAGATTTTTATTTTAGTTTTTTCAAAAAGAAAACCATACTTGCTTTAGTTATGAATTCAGAAAATTAAGTTTCTAATCCGTAACCCCAAATATGACCTAAATAGTAAACACAGCTGATCATAGCTATGGACAGATAGATTTTAGCATATTTTTTACGAAATCTTTGAACAGTTATTTCTCTTAAACTAACGACTTTTGGGGAAAGTTGTAGAACAAAAGTTTTCCATTATTATGGGTACTTTAACACCCTTTCGGCTAAGTACGCCCTTTCCGACTAACCTTGTACACCTAGTAATGACTTTTTGAAGTTGTATTTAATAATATTTTTATGAATCTCAAACGTAATCTAGTACTTATAGAGTTTTACATCCTGATAAAAAACCAGCTGTAGCCATCTATCACTTATACAATTTCAATCAAATTATATGTCTTTGTATTTATCATTATGAACAACTTTTATTGTAGGACCAACACTGAAATCGCGAAAGATAAATCTCCTTTTCCATACAGTTATGTTCACATATCTGGACAAAACACATTTGACGACACATTTGTTGTAGGGGCTGAGCGCTTGGCTTCTGCGCTACGGGTCGTGGGTTGGATTCCTGCACGGATCAAATATTTGTATGGCCTACAAATAGTTGTTCCGGGTCTGGGCGTAGTGAAGATTTGTGTCCGTAAACGCACCCACGATACTGGAGAAATCCTAGTGTGGGGCAACGTTATTTTTTTCTTTTCTTTTAAACAACGTTGCAACAACTTATTTTGTTTCTTTTTCTTACTTTTTTTTTCGTTGTTTCGGGGTGCGTCCCGTAGTAAAAGTTGTTCATAATGATAAGTACAATAACCCCTTTTTGGGTTTATGGTATACAAAAATATGGTTGTATTATCAGTTTAAAGATGATGGTTAATTGCCTCTTACAGAAAGTAACACCTCTTTAACTGGATATTATATCGACCAACACACATTATTTTGACCTTCCCGATCTTCTGTTTATACTGATATCGTTGATCACAGGTACAGCGCCTAGTAGGACTGAAGGCAGCTGAGCTTGGAGCGAACGCAGTTGTTGGCTACCAGCAAGACTTCGACTTGGAAGGGGAGGCAGGGGTCGTGGCAAGAGCTATTGGTATGTTAAATGATAAATGTTTTTTTATTCCGTTAAATAAATCTGTTACAGACATATTTAAAAGTCAGTGTAATGTTTTTTTTAAGCCTAGAGGGCGCCAGCATTTCCTATCTGAATAGCTCTGAAAAGAAAAGTCGAAAAAAACTCAGAGATCAAGATCTCTTTTGAAGTCCAGACATTGTGGTATAAAACCTATGTAAGTGTAACAATGTAGGGCAACGTCTGGAATGGCCTTTTGAGGAAAGTGTCATAGCAGGTTTGAGTTGACCTGTCCTAACTGACAACACGCATGCATCAGCCATCGCGTAGCTCAACGTTAGTGAGATCAACATCTACGACGCGACCAATCAGCCGGATATTTGCGTAGATCATATAAAACCAGTCTTATTAAATCTTAATTATAATTTTCCTCTTATTTTCTTTACCTAATGATCGTCAACTGTTGTACATACAGTACATACTTAGGTCATGTTATGGTTGCATAGCTGTCCCATTTCCTTATAATAAAGAGGGTAGCATGAGTTAGGAATGGTGTCAGGTAGAGAGTAAGAAGCACGATCAACACAGACAGCACCGCGTTGCCTTCTTGATCAAGCATAGTGACAATTTATGGAAGACCTTCGCCTAATAATACAAATGGTTGATATTTTTCAGTACTTTTCGGGATAATATTAAAACGCCTTTACTAATGTCAAAGTCAAAGTCTTTTATTTCAAATAGACCAGATTTCAGGCACTTTCAAAACGTCAAAACTAGGTGCACGGTTCCAAAAGGTAGGTTCTATGGAGAAGAGCCGGCAAGAAACTCCATGAATACTCTTTTCAAAATAGTAGTTCATTACAATTCCATTACAGTAGTGTGAGAAATAGAATGAGAATAATGCAGGTTAATGTAACAAATAAACTCACATAAGAGTAACAAATAGAAACATATGCCTTCTAGGATTGCCATAGCAGTTAAGGGCTGACCAGTCCCGACAGACGGCACCCGTTCACGAGCATGACGTGCACATCCGCATCGGTCAGCTCAACCATATTATAGGGAACTCAACGACCGGATAAACAACGCCACCATCAGCAAGACATTTAAGTGAGCATGACATAGTAAACAGTATTCACATTTAAATGTATTCTTGTATCGATTTTAGGTACTGCCGTGAGCATAACTGCTCTGCCAATGCCTAGTCAACCCCTAAACATGCCGCCTTGCACGCAACAGTGAGTACAAACAATATTCAACTCTAGTTATATGCAATAAACTTTAAAGTCCAAAGTAAAGACAAGCTCCTAGTATAAATTATAATAATTTGAAATATTAAATTAAATTGAAATACTGTACCTTTCTTTTGTCATATTGTTGTAAGTCAAGGACTTTTTGAAAATAATTTATAAGCAGTACTTTATTAGTCGCAAAGAAATCTAGCCAGATAAATTATTTATTCGTTCCAAAGGCTTTCAATGTTCGTAATAGATATTGACAAAAACAGTAACTTAGTTAAAAACAGAGTTTAAAAACGAATTACTTATAGTTATATTTTTGCATGGTTTGTCGTGTCCGCTAACCTAAAACAGACAATTAAAAAAATATTTGGACATTTTGGCGACAGATAATGAAAGCATTTCGGAAATGTCTACGTATTACCAATGCCACCAGGAGGAGCTTCAGAAGTTACTCTTGATATTAAACCCTAATGCATCCTCTTTGTTGGATGAGACTGACGCACTTGAAGAA
The DNA here is from genome assembly GCA_910594945.2 of Amphipyra berbera. Lineage (NCBI taxonomy): Eukaryota > Metazoa > Arthropoda > Insecta > Lepidoptera > Noctuidae > Amphipyra > Amphipyra berbera. The sequence goes on from OU343142.1 coordinate 15,160,591, forward strand.
GATGAAAAAAGCATGGATATGACAAGACAGTCGAGTATCACCAGCTATGCTGGAAGTGTCTCTATTTATCAAGATGACTATCCCCATCCCAGAAGTCTTAGACATCTTTCAGAAGACCAGATAGATCTGAATAAACTGCTCAACAAAGATAGCGACGATTCAGACTCTTCTGGACCTCTAGAGAAATTAAAAAAGATCAAAACTAACTTCTTTACTAAAAGATTCAGTAGGCGCTCTAGTAAGAGATCATCGATTGACAAGCAAGATGATTCGATATCATTAAGGTCTACCGCATCCGATACATCGCGAATGTCCTTAGTCGATATTAAAAATGAATTGAAAAAGCTTAAAAAGTTGAAGAAACCAAAGTTCCGTAAAGTATACGTGAATAAAGAAGACGAGGGTGAGGGCATGGCTTCCATTCTTGCTCGGTCTATCATTCATGTTCATACAAATCTTTCTTGCATCGCTGAGAGCCAAGATTCTGAAGCGTCTCCTGGCTCAACAATGAGACGAACCAGCGAATCCGAACCAAACATTAATATTACTGATGACGCGAAAGATAACGCCAACGAAAACGAAAATAAAGATAACGAAAACGATAATAAGCTGCCAGAAATACGTTTTACTTCTTTAGGTAATATAAACTCTGAAGAAGAAAAACCGAGAAGAGAGAGGAAGATATCCGAGTCTTGTCCAGCGACGCCAATGCCGGAGAGAAGCGAAAATCTTCTAACATTGCCCGGAGAAGCTAGTTATTTTGGTTCAATTTCGTCTGCATTATCAGCGGAGAGTTCCGACATAGAGTCCAGTAGTGATGAAGAAGATGATGAGAGCTCTGATGTAAAGACAGACTCTGAGACTATTGAGACTACCAGCTCTGTCGTACAATCAGTTCTCAGCCACAACATTGATCCAACAATAATAGCTGGTATGGATAAAAAATTGAGTACTCTTGAAGTTGACGATCTTCCTTCTGATATTAATGAAATCAAGCAACATGACGTCATAAAAGAGATTGACAAGAAAACAGAAGTGGAGCAGCAAGTTTTCGACAACCAAATACTTATTGACAAATGCAAATCGCTAGAATCAGTGCCACGCGAAGTCGAGAGCAAGATTGTAACAGAGAAGCCAGTGAGATCAAATGAAGCTTCGACGTCATCCGTCAAAGACGAAACGTGTGTAACAAAGTCTCATAGTCACCATATCAAATTCCACAATCCATTTTCTCACAAAAAGGCTGCTAAAAGCATTAGTGAACCGTCATCACCCGTAGACAAAGGTAGTTTTGTCCATCGCTCGTCTAAACGTATAAGACGTCAACTGTCTAAATTATCTAAAAGCAATATGATCAAAAGTATCTCCCATTACTCTTTGCATCCGAAGAAGAAGGAAACGAAAACTCCTTTAAGTCAACCGGGATCGTCTTCCGATGTCCGTTCGAGAGCTCCAAGCGACACCGTACTTGGATCTCCATTTTTGTCCTATAACGATCTGTTGAGTCTTGACAAGGAAAGTATTGAGCCCAACAAATTCTTCCATAAAAGTGATGAATTTGACCGCGTGAAGGTCTCTATGTATATCGGGTCTGAGCCTGTTTCGAGGACTTCCCTCAGTGGTATTTCGTTCCCTTCACATAAAGAGGAAAGTCATGATAAAAAACATTCAATTAAGTCTACGGGAATGCTTCATACCGCTATGGAAACTATTTTGCTAGATAAAGTAGAATCTTTACTGTTACCTACATCTCCTGATCCCGACTCTGTTAAAAACAAACAGTTTTTCGATGATGTTAATGAAAAATTGGGCCTAGTCAAGGAGTATAGGAACATCAATAACGAATCCGTTGGAAGCAGTTTGTACTCAATGGATTCGACTAGACCGAAAAGTCAGTCCCCACCTGTGAACAATAAACCTGTTATTGTTAGTGGCATTAGAAAAGCTGACAAAGGTCACGAGCATAAAGGTAAAGATAAACCTCCGAGCTTATTACAAACGGCTATGGAAACTATGCTAATGGACCAAGTTCAATCTGTACTTATGCCTACAACGCCCGAAACGCCTCATCCAGAACTTACTTTTGAAGGCAAGCAGCGACCGGATATGTATGAAGAATCAAAAACTACGCCTCAAAAGCCAATAGCCCTTGTTCAGTCTGGTCCGAAGTCTCCAAACCATACCTCGCCATCTCGAAGGTTCTTCGATAAAAAGGCTAAAAAGGAAGAAGTAAGGCCAACTGGACTTATTCATACGGCTATGGAAACTATGCTTATGGAAAAGGTACAGTCAGTACTTGGACCTGAAACACCTGAACCAGTTGTCTCGTCTGTGTTCGATGATGTTGATAGGTCTTCAAAGTTCGGAGAATGGAAAAAGAAAGATGATGAAACAACTAGTTTGGTCCAAACTGCGGTTGAAACAATGCTTTTGGAGAGAGTCCAAGCATCTGCACTTGGTGCAAATGTGCCTGATCCCGTAATGTCAAGTGAAGATGTCATCAGTAATTTTGAGAAATCTAAAGATTTGAATAAAGCTGATAGTTCATCTGGTTTGACCCATACAGCAATGGAAACAATGCTTATGGACCAAGTTCAATCTATGCTTATGCCTGCAACGCCTGAAACGCCTCAACCGGAATTTATTTTTGAGGGCAATAAGCGACCGGATATGTATGAAGATTTGAAAAATCCGATTCAAAAGCCAATAGCCCTTGTTCAGTCTATGGTTGGTCCGAAGTCTCCAAACCATACTTCGCCATCCGGAAGGTTCTTCCATAATAAGGCTAAAAAGGAAGAAGTAAGGCCAACTGGACTCGTTCATACGGCTATGGAAACTATGCTTATGGAAAAGGTGCAGTCAGTACTTGGACCTGAAACACCTGAACCAGTAGTTGATTTTACGTTCGACGATGTTGACAAGTCTTCAAAGTTCGGAGAATGGAAAAAGAAAGAGGATGAAACAACTAGTTTGGTTCAAACCGCGGTTGAAACAATGCTTTTGGAGAGAGTCCAAGCATCTGCGCTTGGTGCAATAGTACCTGATCCCGTAATTTCAAATGAAGATGTCATCACAAATTTTGAGAAATCTAAAAATTTGAATAAAACTGATAGTTCATCTGGTTTAACTCACACAGAAATGGAAACAATGCTTATGGATAAGGTCCATTCTTTAGTTGGACAACCTGGTATGGCTTATGTGGATCCACAGAATTCCATTGATGATGAATCGGACAAAAATATGAAATCTAGCAAAGATGATTTGCCTACTGGTCTAATACAAACAGCTGTTGAAACTATACTTTTGGAGAGAGTCCAAACTTCTGCTTTGGGAGCACCAGTACCGGATCCCATAATTCCGACTGAAGATGTCCACAGTCTAAAATCTAGTGAGTTACACAAAAAAGATGCAATAGGTGGATTGACTCATACAGCCATGGAAACAATATTGATGGATAAAGTCACTTCTTTAGTCGGCCAACCGGGTATAACGTTTGTCAAACCAAAAACTTTTTCTGACGATGAATTGGAAGCAGCTGAACATCTTAATGATGATTTGAAATCTCCTGGACTTGTTAAAAGCGTCGTAAAGAATATTTTAGTAGACAAAGTTCAGGCTTTAGTTGAAGAAAAAGAAATGGCTGTTGAAAAGTTAAAAGATGTCTTTGATATACCACTAAAGAATTCTAATGACAATCTGAAATCTTCTGGATTAATCCAGACTGCGGTCGAAACTGTACTTTTAGATAAAGTCCAAGCTTTGATACCTGCTGAATCAGTCATTGTAATACCTGAAACGCCTGACAGTAAAAAAGTAGCTGAAAAATCGAATAATGATAAACCAGTGTTAACTACTACTGCACTGGAGACTATACGTGTTGATAAAGTTCAATCTCTACTGCCTACAACTGATGCAGCACTCGAAGAAGTTAAAACCGTTACAAAAGCGATTGAAAAGAGCAAATCGGTGCCCGAACCAAAGAAAACTCATCAAAAACTCACGCGCCAAGATAGCATACACTCAATAACTGAAATAGAAACGCCTAAAATGTCCAAAAAACTTAACTCATCACCTAGCGACGTAACAAAGCCTGTGTTGCTCTCTCACCCCTTTCTCGGCGCACTAGAGACCATACCTTCGCTGCCGGAAAACAGCGTAGACATCGACGTAGACGAAACTAACAATAGTGTGTGTGATAACTCGCATGCCGTGTGCGGTGCCAACAGGAGCGAGAGGGAAAAAGATAGGCGCGAGGATAAGTGCGACAAGGACAGGGGGTCGCCGAGGCACGCGCGGCATGAATCGTACGGTGGTCGGGAGCCGGTACAGCAGGCGCATGCGCCGAACTCGTCGTTGAATGCGACGTCGACGCCAATGGGGATCCATAGGAGATCCTCTGATTCTGATCTTAGTGTAACGCCTAAAGGTTAGTCAATTATATTTAATGTCTTTTAAACTGCTATTTGTCGTTTTTCTTCTCTTTTCTTTTACTGAGATTTTTGTTTTGGATTCTAGACTACATATTTCTTATGTGCGTTTTTCTATCTGATACTTCTAATATTTGAAATCTTTCGTCTTTGTCTGAAACGACCAAGCGTCGCCATGTACGTACCTCTGTCAAGCGAACAGATGGTGGTAGAGTTTTGTTTTAAATCTATTCTTTTTTATTCTGTGTTGCCAATGTTATAAAGAAATTTAAATTAAGCTTCCATGATACTTTTGCTGACGTAAATCTTATCAGATTTGTTTACTAATAATTGTCAGGGGTTAAACAAACACTCCATTAAACCCGGCATTTTATTTTCTTTTTATTTAACGAGCTTGTACGCTAAAGCGAACATGTTGCTCTGTAATTTAAAAATTAAATTTTTATTAAATTGAAAATGTGTATGTTTCTTATTGCAATAACTGTTGGTCGACCAAGAGGAACCATGGTTACATCTGCAAAAAATTCTAGGTGGCTCACTAAACACATCGGCAGGCAACGTAGGCAGCGGCGGTGGCGCCATCTTACGACCTTCTATGAACAGCAACAACTTGGATATGCTGGAGTATCCCTTCCTCACCATGACAGATTACCCGCCTGGATTTATTGTTCATATCGGTATGTTGTCATTGGTTCATATCAAACTAGTACGAGATCTAGCTTCTACAGACATCGACTATTTCCACCGATCTTGAAGTGCAGGTGACTTAAGTTCTGGGGGAACGGTACCCCACCCCGAACGGTAGAGGAGGAACACCGTGGTGGTCTTAATCGGGAAGAGTTTGACATAACCTTCCGTCTTCCCCAGAAAAAAAAGGTGACATCAAGTTCTGACGGCGTCACATAAAGGATAACACTAGGGAAGCATTAAAAAAAATGAGGATATTGTTACACTCCATCCAAATTTTTCTTTGTGCGTAATGGGACTGATCTTTTATTGCCCATTTGTTAATGATGGCCATTTTTTAGAAGTGCACTATAGTCGTCAATACGACATGCAAAAATTATCCCCTGACGATTGTAATCTAGAACTACACAAGATTTAGTTCGGGGCTAAAAAAATTGACCCCTGAAAAACCTAAACAAAGTCAATATAATGATTGAATCCTAAACGGAATTATATGAAGTTCAAGTTTTTAGTTGTTAAAACCTCGCTTAACTTATCTTTATATCTGCACAGGTGGCACAGTATGCGCCCGCTCAGTGAAGCTAGCTGACGGCGGAGAGGGAGCCGCGCGGGCCGCCTGGTGGGCAGAACTGAGGACGGAGCTGAGGGCGCATGCGAGAGCACTGCGGTGTAACGCGGTCATCGCCTACACTGAGAACACTGCTATATGGTGAGTACAACTACTCCGAACTACCTACATACGATGATCAAGGCACGTACTATGTGTTAGAGCTGTCATTGTTCCGTTGCAAGAGAGGAATGGCGGTATTCAGCCTGTATAGCTCCATTCCTCTCTAGCATAAAACAATAATAGCCCTAACACATAGTGCGCGCCCTGAAGTCGACAGCTGGCGTAGATTGGTTGTAGCAAGCAGGACAAAGAAGCAAAGAGAACTGAACGTTGTGTTTTGACCTTACTGCCTGTCCTCTTGATATATTCTTTTCGCCTATTAAGCCACCCATATGTGGAAAAGGAGTAGCCTTTTTTGCTAAGTAAAGTTTTTTTTTTTAACAATTTTTTCATTATAAATTACGAAACCTACAAAAAGAAACGCAACTATGAAAAAAAATACCAAATATTTAAAAAAGAATCCAAGTTATAATCGTTTGAAAATCGTTTACTAGACAGAGACAACACTACTGTGCGTTGACGTCACAACACATGAACGCCAATATAACTCCACACCACTCAGTACAATATCCGTTTCGCGCGACAAGGACAGAAGATGCCTCCTCCAAAATCTTCGAAAGCGTTCAGCTCCTTCACTAATGTAAAACTATTGACTTAAATGTAAACTCATGCACTTGATCAACTCTAAACACTGGCAGGAGGCTATAGAGTAGTTTTCTAGTAGCCCAGGATACACAACAATAATATAACTAACGATAATTGTTTATGTTTATTTATTTTTATTTATTTATTCTCCACTTACATTAACCCTTACAGGATATAACCCAATGCGGTAAATGCGCTTATCCTAACGTAAATTATACTACAATCTATTACCTAATTATTGATTTTTGACAATCTATAACTTATTATAAATAATGCATTCCTTGTGAATTCACTCAGAGAACAACAGAATAAGTCCGTCTCACTCGCTATGAGGTTGAGCGTACGGAGTGCACGCGTCAGGGGCGCCTCCCTTAGAAGGTTGGTCCGAGCGCGCGGTTCCACTAGGAGTGGCGGCTGCCGTCGTCGCCACACGTACCTGTCCGGAACGCACAGACTCACCAGCCCTAAAATAACTGCATTATGCACCTTCCCTCTCAATAACTTAAATATATACGAGGCGAGTGCAAGATCCCTCCTAACCCTTAGCTCGTTGTATCCTACCATACCTAAAATAAATAAGGTTGGATACATTAACGGGTAAAAGGGATAGACTCCGTAATAACGCTTATATAAATATCTTATAAACTTATTTTGTACCCTCTCCAGCATGAGACTATATTTATGTTATAGTGAGGACGTGTGCGTGTTGTCTGCCTCGGGCACGGCTGCCGTCATCAACTTGGACTGCGACTTCAACGCCGAGACAGAACCAACAACAGGTAAAACTAGTTTGTTTAATGTATATTCAACTAGCGACCCGCCCCGGCTTTGCACGGGTGCAATGTAGGTACAAATGTGTGGCATATAAACCGTCCTCTTGAATCACTCTATCTATTGCTGAAAATCCGTTGCGTAGTTTAAAAGATCTAAGCGTACAGACAGCGGGAGTGACTTTGTTTTATACTGTGTAAAGAAGACTAGAGGCAAGGCCATAGCCGGGGGGGATTTCAACCTCCTCCCCCCCCCCCCCAAACCTCAGACAATTAAATTACTTTTAAAATGTATACACTCGTTATTGTAATTCTTGTTCAGGGTTCGACCCCTTCTGAACAAAATTCCTGGTTACGGCCTTGGTTACGGCCTCGGTTACGGCCCGTATTCCGCGTTTTTTGCAATAAAAATAGCCTATGTCCTTCTCCGGGTTCCAGACTATCTCTGTACCAAGTTAGATTAAAATCGGTTCAGTAGTTTAGTCGTGAAGAAGTAACAGATATACAGTTACTTTCGCAGTTATAATAGTAAGGATTTGTTTTGAGTTTTATTTTTATACCCAGTAAAGTTTTTTCGTGTGGAATTCTTCAGTAGCAGCCCGGAGTTTGGAATTGTGCTCGGTCGATGGCAATAGGCTCCCCATTACATGGGACTTAAACATAACGGCGAAATGAAGGTGTAACTATACACCTCTGCCCAATCCTTCGGGAAATATCCTGTATTTCCCGAAGGATTGGGCAGAGGTGTTATGTTATAAGCCCACTTATAATTTAACTAAAGGGTTATATTACGATTTATTATGTGTGTTACAGTAATCACGGGTTCAAAGAACGCAATAGACGAGCAAGAGATCGAATCGTGTAGCATGGCGCACGTGCCGTACTCACCGGGGGCTGGGCCTTACAGAGCTGAACTATCCTCGTGTGGTGGATGCAGGTGGGTTATTGATATTACTCATAGTGTCTAATTAGCAGACAAAATAGTAAAACAATAGCTTATGGTCAACAGTTGACCATAAGACACACGATAAGTTAACACTCATTCTAAGACGTTCCTCCAAAACTTACTCGACTCGACTCAGTCTTTCTCACTACCATCGGTAGTTATAGTTGACATAAACGCCCTTAACTCGAGATTTTTCCTTAGTCGAGGTAAGGAATCATCTGTCAAACTCAAGGTACCTCGAAACCTACCATAAGGAAGGAAGTGTCAAAGTTCGTATGTAACAAAAATGAATTTTGAAGACTATCGAATATGCTTACGATAATCCTTACAACTATTTATCGCGGCGTTATTTGCGCGATGCAGATAATTAAAATTATGACGTAATGACTTCTCGAGGAACCTCGAAGTTCACTCGAAATTGCGCCTAAGAATACAATTTTGAAGGTGTTTTCGAGGCCGTCCTGAGTCGAGTAAGTTTTGGAGGAACGTCTTAGAATATGGGTGTGTAGGGAAACGAGATATTGTGTTCCCACCTACTAAAAGGAGGATCCTCCTACCAGGCGGAGTCTTGTGCCTGGCGGGCCACCGCCCAACGGTTGATGTTGGGAACTTGTATATATACTATCTGCGTGTCAACCTCTGATATCGCGATGCAGGATAGTTCGCATGTGGCGTGATAGATGCCGCCACAGGTGTAAAAGCGTTCAGAAATTGTTTTGAGCTCATTAAGACATTTCCAGCTGTTCAAACTATTCAGGGTTTAAATAATAGCCTGTGTTTAAGTGCAGTTTATTAAGTGTTAAATTAACAGGTCAATTTAAAACACTATATTGCACTAGGTATACAGATCCAAAACCTAAATGGCTGATGTGGGTTAAAAATATGTCCAGTTTAAATGGGACTTGACAGGACATGTCTGCTGCATGCCGAATGTACTGCGGGCCCAAATAGAGTCCGCGCCATGACTGAATTCTCTTGAGCGCTATGTTGGTACCACTGATTTCTCATTGTAAAAGCGCCCGAAAACATGACAAAACTGTGGTGCCAATATAGTGCCTAAAAGACTTCCGTCGTAGCGCGGACTCTAGTACAGAACTGCTGCCTTCGCTTCTCCTCACCCGCCCGCGCATGTAGTGCTGTCCTTGTCATTAAGGCTGCGTACAGACGACACGCGCCCGCTAAGCGCACGTCACGCGCGTCACCACCCGCGTCTAACACGCTTGGAATTTTTTTATATATAATTTGTGTTTTATGACACATCAATAGATCTCAAATTGTATTTATCGAAGCATGGCATGAGGCGGGCGCTTGGCGTGTGCGGTTGGACTGCGATAAATGCAATTTGAGATCTATTGATGTGTCATAAGACTCAAATTATATACAAAAAAATCAAAAGCGAGTTAGACACGGGTGTTGACGCGCGTGGCGTGCGCTTAGCGGGCGCGTATCGTCTGAACGCAGCCTAACAGCTCTAGCGCATTCCCACACGCCTTCCTCAGGTCTGCATTCAGTTCGCGCGCTTACTGTTGGTGTTTATAATAATAATTGTCAACTCCCCAGGAGAGCTCGGGTCCCAACAGTGTTGTTGGCTACATGCGCCAAGCCCAGCAAGTTGATATCACACGCTAAAGCTGTCACGTTGACTGCTGTAGGTGAGTATTTATATTTTTTTAATAAAGCAGTTTTTTCTGCGTTATACAGAGTGTAAATGAATTCGTGTAATTTCTTATAACCACATGATGTATTACTTGGTATAGATTAACCCTGCAAGGGATTTTGCTTAATTAAGCATAAAATTAAACGTTTTTGCGGGGCTCACATGGTTAGAAACGGCACAAAATCTCTTTGGTTTGGAAGGCAAAAGGGGAGGCCTTTGCTCAGCAGTGGGACATTCCACAGGCTACAAAAAGCGTTAAATAAAATATATCTTTTTTGTCTTGCAATAATGTCAGTGGTCGTATCTAGACCACTTTGCAAAGTATTAAAAAATTAGCGTAAAATAATTGCAAAAAAAGTTATTAAATGCGATAGAACACACGCATAAAGGAATGGAAGCCGGCAAGACAGCTGACGGGAAAGACTAGCGCGGTATCGCTTCGCGCAGTCGGTTAACACAGGGTGCTAAAGTGCCCTACGTTACGAACACGAAGTTTTTAGCAGAGTCAGTCGTATTTCACCAGTAGACCACGAGGTGGCAGGAATTACACGAACTTGGTTACACCCCATATACCTATTCATTCTTTATATTTTCTTAATTTCGCGAGGATATTATAAACAGCATCTTAATTTGTATAACACAGCGGCACGAGTAAGGAGAGCCCCACCGACTTCAGAACCAGGAGCAAGAGACATATCTGACCAGCTGCCGTTCTTAGAGTACGAGCTACACAAGCTGTTGCTAGCTAAACTTAGGATGCAGGTAAGTCAATCTTAAAAATACCCCAAGAAAAGAAAAATGAAGCTTCACGGGACGCCTTTTTTATCTTTGGAAAGTCCTCATGTATGTCCCTCACCCGGGGAAGGCGAGGGGGTCTGCCGGACTCTTACCGGCTAAAAACCAACGGTGTCCCTCCTTCTGACCTAAGGCCGGGGTCACGGGATTCGCTATAGCTTGTACCGCAACCCCGGCAGGTCTCGGTCCACCAGCTTTTTCTGGCGTACCTCTCCAGTTCACGGGACGCCTGGCAGATGTGAAACATAACTCACATTGCAAAAAAAAAACTGGCCTAATCAAACCGTTGAGAGCTGAAGAGTTACGAAGGTCTGCCGTCGCGTGTCTGCCATTGTGAGCTTCGCCACGCAACAGCCACTCTCACCCGTACCGCTGCATTAGATGTTTCATATCAAAAGCCATTTAGACACACAGAGTTAAAACCATTTCTTGGTGTACGCGGTTTTGTTTCATCTAGCCAAGACAATACTCTATTGCATATAACATTAGACAAATAAGAATTATTTTAGCAAGGAAATGTATAGAAATAAACAACATGTTTACTTCCAACAGAGATTCAACACAGTATAATGCTTTTATGAACCTTAACGGTCAATCAAGATTTATTTTATTTATTTATTGTTAAACACACACACACTATCTTTACAGGCTGACCACAATACAATAGTGGGTTGCAAACACACACCAGATAAATTGAAAATCAACTTACTACTAATACTTAAAAAACTAAACTTTAAAAATATGTAGAATGCAACACTGAACTCTATTAAAACACAATCTAAAGTCAGACTACAAAATTATACCTATGTAATAATTATCAGACTAAACATTTTTTAACCGACTTCCAAAAAAAAAGAGGAGGTTCTCAATTCGTCTGTATGTTTTTTTTTAATTTTTCTTTTTTTTTAATGCTATAAAATCTTAACCTAAAATACAAAATCAGACTTAACACAGAAGATGAGCTGAAACTGTACTTGAAATGGTCTAAAAGATATTCGTGTCTTGGTGGGCTATTTTGGTCTAATGTTTTAAATTGAGTATAGTGTATTTCTTATGAGTTCCAAGCCATTATTTTTGAACCAAGAACTGCTACTGATTACATTCTTTATACAACGTATTACATAATTCCCCATGAAAAATGTAAATAATCAAGTAGCCTTTTATAGTTGTTGTCATTTACCTCTCAGAGGAAATTAGGTAAGAATGTAAATAACTTTCTGGGTTTCTACTCTTTAGTTTTATGTTTTATCCAAATTCTTTTTTGGGTTATACTACGGTTTTCAAATATTGCCAAAAGACTCTTTACAAGGGACCTTTTAACCCAATTTCAGCTTTAGGGGTATTTTTGTAACACGTTGTATTGCTGCACTGACTTTGAACACATCTAGCGATATCATACACTGCATTTTATCTGATTGTTCGTGCAAATCTCGTTCTGACACAGACATTAACTCCACAGGGCGCAAACGCGTTATTCTCGCTACAGACTCAGATATCGATAGGAGAGCGTTGTGTGATGGCATTGGCTAGTGGTACAGCCTGCAGACTATCTGCATTACCGCCGCCTGCACCGCCCAGGATTAAGGTACGAAGGGTTATAAAAGAGCACTTGATCTTTTTGTGTGGTTAGTGACTAACTTGGTGTCAGAGTTCATACCGTCCATGGGTCTCTGACTTCACATGCCGTCGAGAAATCTCTCAGGCATTTTCCTCGCGATGTTTTCCTTCTGCGTTTTTAAGCAAGTGAAAATTATACAATACGCACATGAATCCGAAAAATCAGAGGTCTTGGGTTCGAAATCGAGACCTGTGACTTGACAGTCCGACGGTCATACCACTTGGCTATCACTGCTGTATCACTTTATTATCACTTGATAATAAAGTGTTTAGATATGCTACTAAAGTTTTTAATTTTTGAAATATGTTGAAAACCAGCTACAACCCTCATTAAACATGTAAGTTTTATATTTACAAACTTTCAGGCATCTGAAAACGACAAAGACGCATTGGAAATACAAAAAGCGCTATGGGACTCGTTCACAGCTAACAGAGCCGCCAACGGATTCGATATAGGTAAATTAATATTATATTCCTAGGCACATAATATTTTTTCCATTTCTCCGTTAAACTGTGGCCGGAGGATAAATGTTTGGTGGACTGATAACAGATGGGAAACCTTTTAAGATCATTCTAGCGTTGCCTTTGTCGCGACCTATTTGTAGGCTCCACCATGCTTGAACTTAATAATGTTGTCATTAGTAGCAATTATATCAAATACTATAACAGCCGATCTTAATCCAAAATCGCTGCATTGATGCAGGTTTTTGACAATATTTCTATTGAATTTCTGTCAGTAATCTACATCAATCCAGAGATTTTGGATTGAGGACGGTTATTGGGATCGGCTTTAAACCGAGTAAACGCAGCCTCGGTTTTTTCATGATTTGGCGTCCGAAAAGCGATTGCCATCTGAACAGTTTTTCAATTTGAAACTAATTACTACACTGGTCGACACTTCATGTCTAATTTTTCATTTAAATTTCACGTTTATTGGTGTTTCGTCATTTAAAAACTAGTAACAACACACAATACTGTACAATTTCACCAGGTGGCATAGAACACAATACAAACGGTGTCCTCCCAGAAGTGGAAGGTGAAGACGCGCCCGCGTTAGACTTGTGTGCAGATAAGGATGCGTGTGTACTGGAGCTGGACGAGGCTGAAGATGTAAGTTATAGATATAGTGCTTTAGAGTAATTACGAACATGGAATATTCCGAAAATTACGAATTTCTACTAAACCAGGCAATATTTTTTGCTCTAGCAACTTAATAATGCCAGAATGTGTAATGTAATGTTGCCAGAGCAAAAATATTGCCTGGTTTAGTAGTAATTCGTAATTTTCGGATTTTTAAGTCTATATAAACTACTGTCTGAATTGGGTACCTTCTGGTAACTTGTGGAAGCTCTTTTAATGGACCTTCGAGCGGCAAATCCATTAGCAAGTTATAGCACTCCATTGTCTGCTCAGTTCTTAAAATTTGTAGAAGTCCACTTGCGCAATAAGACTTACTATAGTCTGCGCGCTATAGTCTTGCTATAGTCACCACCGGTATGAGAGTTGCAGGTTGGGAATCAATAGACGCGCTCTGTCAGTTTGCTTTGTCTTGTCTACCGCGTACATCCTGCCGCTCCTATACCTCACGAGGTGACTAGCACTTACGCGTGGACTATGGTGAATTTGGCGCTTAGTATTTCTACTAGGTATAGTTTTTGTTTAGGTATTAATATAGCTAAAGGTCTTCGTATCTCTCGCACGGCTGCGAAAGCTATTATCGTGATTAAGACCGCACATTATCAAAAAATTCTGTCAGAAAATTTGTGACGCGTGCACGAAGGGCCTCTGCACAAACATTTTGTACTAGTGCCCACAGGGTGCTGGATCCGGCAAATTCTGATAGTGTGTGGGGTCTAGTACAAATTGTATGCGAAGAGTGGCTTTCAGCAATTTTCTGACGGGCTTAAATACCAAACATCGCGATTTTGAGAGGAAATTAATATTTATTATAAGGTTTTATACATAAAATTTACTTATACCATTTTTTTGTGCCAAGGTGGAGACGGCGCGAGCGCTGGCAAAACGTCACGTAAACATGCAAGTGTACACGCACGGACTGAAACCCGTTATTGGAGCACCACCGCAGGCGTTTGCACAGGTTTGTAATTAGAAAGATAGAAAAGTTGTTTATTCGTGCCAACATGACGCACAAAACGACAACGTGACGAAACGTTTGGTGCAGTGACTGAGCGATCGGCTTCTGCACTACGGTTCAAATCAAATCAAATCAAAAGTTTTTATTTCACATAAACCAATACAGGTGCTTATGAAAAGTCGAATTTAGATGCACGGTTCCAATTAGTCGTTTCCTATGGAGAAGAGCCGGCAATAAACTCCATGGTTACTCTTTTAAAAATAATATCTTTAATAATTTCACAGTACAATGATTTAGGATAGTGAGAGAACAATGGAGTCCTGACCACAGACCAATGAGTAATGTAGAACAAAAATTAACAAATAAAATAGAATAAAAACTATATGAATAATAGTAATTTACAAATTTATAGAGGCAGGTCCACAAAGTTCTCACATTTACAAAAGTGATAAGGAAGCTAAACTATATAAAACAATTGACATAATTAAATGTCATCAAAACTTAGCTAAAAAATCATTGTAAAATAAAGATATCTTGAGAGTAATGATACAAAAAATTAAAAAAATTAAAAATAAATTATCATAACTGAGGATAGTTAATAGACATACACATATGTTGTTAATGAGGTTCCAGGGAAGCCACATGTGCAAGAACTAATGCCAAACATCCCTGTCGTCAACGTAGTCCTTAGTCTTGTAGTATGCTTTTTGAGTGAGGACACGTTTAATATGGGTTTTGAATTTTCCTTCTGTAAGATCTGTTACAGACTTCGGCAGCTTATTATAAAAACATACGCCATTACCTAAAATTTAGGTACCACAATTTTATGTTTATGCCGTTTGTTTTTATTATGAAAATCACTCTAAACATTAAACAAATGCAAATTTTTTCTAACATACAATATATTTTCCAAGATGTAGAGTGACGGCAAAGTTAGTATGCTAATATCTTTAAACACGTTTCTAAGGGACTCGCGGGAACCCAGGTTATAAATCGCACGGATTGCTCTCTTTTGTAAAATAAAAACCGAATCAACGTCAGCTGCCGAGCCCCACAACAGAATGCCGTAGGACATAATGCTGTGGAAATACGCGAAGTACACTAACCTAGCTGTAGCCACATCAGTCAGCTGCCTAATTTTCCTAACTGCATATGCAGCAGAACTTAACCTCGCCCACAGGGCAGTAATATGAGCACCCCACTGCAATTTAGAGTCTATAGTTAAACCTAAGAATACGGTTTCATTAATTGTATTAAGTTTCTTGCCATCGAGCATTCAATTTAAACCTACTTGGGGTACATTTGGTAGTGAAAACTTAAGGCATTTTGTTTTATTTGCATTAAGTAATAGATTATTGGCATTAACCATTTAGAAAGAACAGTTAGGCTCTCATTGACATGTAAAACGTCCCTATCTTTTCTATCTATTTTAAAAAATAAGGGAAGTGTCATCGGCAAATAAAATTACATCAGATAAATTAGACATCATATAAAGGAGATCATTTATATAAACTAGAAATAGAAAAGGCCCAGGAATTGAGCCCTGAGGCACGCCCATCTTAACCAGAGACTCAGACGATATAGCACCATTGACGCCCACTCTTTGCTGTCTATTTGATAGATAGGAAAAAACGAGGTCAGCAGCGCGTCCACGAATTCCGTAGTGGTGTAATTTACGGATAAGTGTGTTGTGGTCAACGCAGTCGAAAGCCTTGGAGAGATCACAGAAGACTCCTACAGCATCCTGAGAGCTCTCCCAGGATTCCAGAATTTGAGTGACTAGTTTCACTCCTGCGTCTGTAGTCGACCTACCTTTCGTGAAACCATACTGGCGACTATGCAATATCCCATTTAGGTTAAAATGGAGCATCATCTGATCAAGCATAATTTTTTCAAAAATTTTACTTAGTGCTGGAAGCACAGAGATAGGTCTATAGTTAGAGGGATTATTCTTGCAGCCCGATTTGAAGATTGGTATTACCTTACTATGTTTCATCAAATCGGGAAATGTACCGCTATCTAAACATTGGTTGAATACACCTGCAAGTATAGGGGCAATGGTGTCAATGATAACTCCAAGAAAAAGTTCGGGGTTCGATTCCCGCAAGGAACAAATATTTGTGTGGCCTACAGATAGTTGGTCCGGGTCTGGATGTTTGTGCATGTGAAGATTTGTGTCTGTAAACGCACTCACGATACAGGAGAAATCCTAGTGTGGGGCAACGTGTTTTATAAAAAAAAAGTATAAAGCAAAACCAAAAAGAATCTAATGAATGAATGAATCTTTATTTGCGATAAGTATTGGTACAGTTCGGTCTTAATTAAATACTTAGATCCAAAACACTCAATCATAGTGGTGACATGCAAATATTAAGTTGTACATATTTGTTATTCTTACTAAGCATACTGGTCATTATAAATTTTATAAAATAAGACTACATGCATTACTAAATTATAATTAGGCATTAACAAATTTAATATTAAAGAGTATTCGATAAAGTCAATTACATTTAATACACAAGTCTTTTACCGAATAAAAGTTTTTTTCACTTAACTAAGCTTTCAATTTTTTAACAAATCTTTGGAAGGGTAGGTCCTTAATATCGCTAGGTAGAGCATTAAATACACGTCCGCAGATTACAAAGCTACTTTTGTTAAATAACGTTGTCTTTGGAATTTTTGGCAACACAATTCTATTACGATTCCTGATACTCCTCGGAAATGTATCAATAGCTTTTGTGAATAATTCTGGATGTTCTTTGACAAATTTAGCACATTCTAATATGTACATACAGGGCAAAGATAAAATCTTATATTTTTTAAATAATGGTTTACAGGACTCCCAAGGTGGTATCCCAGCAATAGCACGGACACAGTTTTTCTGTGCGATAAATGCCCTGTTGGCGTCAGTTGAGTTGTCTCAAAGAATAAGACCATATCCCAGAACAGAAGCTACGTAACCGTAATATGCCGATAGTACGGTTTCCAGAGCTGAAGTTTTGCTTAGTTTATGAAGTACATAGACAAAGGACATGGCCAATTTCTGTATGGGCGTCGGCATAGTTATCGAATTTATTGTACACCAATGATTTTTTGTGTTTTATATTCGTGAATATTGACACATTAAATTGCTATAAATAAAAAACTCATAGAACTTGTTATTACTACAGACTAGACGTAAATAGTTTCACTAAACCTTTAATCAGATCGCTGGCAATAAGTGTATAGAATTATAATGTAACATGTAATACATTTTTACAGGTTATCCTTATCTATATTTGTATAGTTTCATTACCAATTAACAAGGAAAACACAAAATAAAACAAGAGTAGGTATAAATAATTATTTATTTATTAGAGAAAACAATTAAAAATAAATCAGATTCAGTTTTTTCTACTCCAACTTCATACCTGGGGTTGAGCATTGGTTATCCAACGCGAAAGTCATGTTTGATGGTGTGCAGAAAGCGAGGATATGCGATGCCCCTGCAACCTTTGCATGGCTATTCCGCAGTTGATTCATGCACTTCATAATGATCCACAAAACAAATCCGAAACGCTATGTAAATCAGAGTCCAATGTTAATAGCAAGGTAATTGAGTGGTAGAAGGTATCAGTCAGTAGATAAGCGGGGGTCAAATTGAGAAAATAATCGAAAAATTCAAACAGTAACGCAATGAAGAATCTGCAATGAAATGACATATGGCATTACATTGACATTTGACATAGACAAAAACACACTGTCAAACAAGTAAACGCGTTCCGTTTTAAGTATTTTATTTTGTCTCAAATATTAAAAAGAAACTATCTTACGCATCAACATAAATTATGATAAGATAATTTTATTAAATGCAACAATTACCAATGAAGATAGTTTCGTATGAGTAAAATGTTCCTAATAAGAGCATTTGTCATCCATATCACACATGTTTACAAGTAGTAAGAGTGGTTTGGAACGTCCATTATTACTTTTTATCTTTCTCTATGGTACATTATGGCGGACGTTGACAAACGGTACTTTGAATTCATCTTGCATTACTTATTATTTTGTAATAAAAACTGACAAGTTCAGAGAGGCTAAAAACTATGTATTAATTCATTTTTCTATTTCTATTTTACAATATTATTTACTATGTATAAGTATATAGAATGTACTTTTTTGTCCATGTCCTTTGTTTAACTTATTGCACACTTGATCAATATGGGCTTTCCAATTACAGTGTTTATCAAGAGTAAATCCCAAAAACACTGTTTCATCTACTTCTTTTAATTTATGCCCGTTGTACTGTATATGTAATGGTTTATATTTCCGTCCATAGTTACCAAATTGAATATAATTCGTCTTTGTTAAATTAACATGTAGATTATTTTGATCTA
Source organism: Amphipyra berbera (assembly GCA_910594945.2). Classification (NCBI taxonomy): domain Eukaryota; kingdom Metazoa; phylum Arthropoda; class Insecta; order Lepidoptera; family Noctuidae; genus Amphipyra; species Amphipyra berbera. Next base: position 15,179,276 of record OU343142.1, read on the forward strand.
GCCATTTTATTATGGAGTTAATTATATTGTTAATGTCAGTTTTATATTTGATTATGTCAGTATTTTTATTCAATGTCATTATTATAGATATGTCATCGACAAACAAGGATTATTAATCATTTCTGGAAGGTCATTTATATTAAGTATGAACAATAGGGGCCCGAGAACACTTCCCTGCGGAACACCGGAACCATTATATCTGAACTCTGATCTGTATGATTTTAGTATTTTATTGCAATCTATTTTTGTAACTTCGACACATTGATTTCTATTGTATAAGTAGCCTTTTAACCATTCAAGGGCAGGACCGCGAATGCCATACTTCTCTAATTTATCTATTAATAAATCATGTGAGACGAAATCAAACGCCTTAGATATGTCAAAGAAAATGGCGGTCGTTAATGTTCCCGCATCTAAGTTGTCAATAATTGTATGCATTAAGTTAAATAATAAAAAATAATAATAATGATAATAACAATGAGGCCGACATGAAGCAATCGTTACGGGAGCGTTTCTATGGTCGCCTGAAAAAAGTACTTAAAAGTCTTTTATCAGGCGGAAATAAGGTGCGCGCCTTTAACGGTTGGGTCATGCCGGTCCTGATGTACTCCTTCGGCATACTCAAGTGGACTCAGACTGAACTTGACACCCTGGATAGGAGGGTCCGTGCGCTGCTGACTGCATACCGAATGCATCACCCACGTTCATCGGTGATGAGGCTGTACATTCCGAGGAAGTGTGGGGGTCGAGGCTTTCTAAATGCTAAGTCCCTCCACAACCGCGAGGTGTGCAGCCTCAGGGAGTACTTCCTCCAAGCCGACGTGGGGATGCATCGTGATGTAGTCGCAGTGGACAAAGGATTCACGCCGCTCTCCTTGGCTAAAGAGAACTGGCGCAAGCCTGTAGTACTGGATACTAATGGCCGCAGGGAGGTATGGCAGAGCAAGGAGCTTCACGGACGCTTCTCCCGGTCCCTTCATGGGCCCGGTGTAGATTTCCTAGCGTCCGTAGCCTGGCTACGTTTCGGTGATCTCTTTGGGGAAACCGAAGGTTTTGTCTGTGCAATTATGGACGAAGTTATGATGACGAACAACTACCGGAAATATATTGTGAAGGACGGCACGGTTGACATCTGTCGGGCATGTCACTGTCCCGGTGAATCCATTCGACATATTATTATTTCTGGTTGTTCTCGTCTTGCTAACGGCGAGTATTTGCACAGACACAACCTAGTGGCTAGGATTATCCACCAGCAACTTGCTCTGAAATACAACCTTGTGGACGCAGAAGTACCATACTACAAGTATGTGCCCGACCCAGTTCTCTAGAATGGTCTTATCACATTGTACTGGGATCGATCTATCATCACCGACAGGACTATTGTTGCCAATAAGCCTGACATAGTGGTGATAGATCGATCAGAGCGTCTCACAATGATTGTTGATATCACTGTCCCACATGACGAGAACCTTCCTCTCTCTGAGGCCCTGACCACCGGTAGCTTGGACCCTGTTCCCGCTGCCGGTGGGCTACTACTTTTTATATTTTTAAATGTTTTTTGTTTTTTATATGAAAATATTTAAAAATGTAATCATATATGTATATAAGATGATAATAATAATGGAAAAATATGCGTCACATCGGCGCTGAACGGCCATCGCTCAGTATTATACTGTGTCTCACGTGCGAAACGGAGCTACAGCTCTGGTTTTCAGCGACAGCCGGTTACTAACAACATTTTTTTATTAATATAAGCATGAGTTAACCATCTTCTTTTGTATGTTTCAATAATATTTAGGCGCCAGATAGTCTCTTCCTGTGATAGTAGGTGATATGACGCGCTCAAGATTACGTCAGCACAGATGAACCAATACGCATAATTGTCAAACCTTGCTGTTATTGGTGCAATAATAACTTGACTGCCTTGTTGGTCTTGTGGTCACAACCGCAACTGCTGAGAATGGGGTCCTGGGATTGATACCCAGGGCGGGCAAAGTGTTATTAGGTTTTTCCATTATGAATTTCTCAGTAGCAGCCCGGTGTCTGGATTTGTGCCCTGTTATGGTCAAAGCACACATATCAACTCGGAAAGGGATCGTAACCGTATCGCCTCACCGCACCGCGGTTCGTGAGCTTGTCCCGAGGCGAGGCGATTACGTTACGATTCCGATTAGTGTGCGTTGCAGTAGGGAGTTTCATACAAAGAATACTGAACGGCTAGAGTTGATACGGTGACGATCCCTTTCCGATTTGATATGTGTGCTTTGACCTTTGATGGTAAAAGGCTTGCACCTACATGGGACTTAAACATAATTGCCGAAACGAGGGTGTACTGAAAACACTTCTGCCGATCTCTTCGGGGAATACAAGGCGTTATGTTAATATTACAAATCATGTCGTAGGTTTTGGCCATCACGGAAGATCTTGGTAATTAGGCTATGAGATTGAGTACTGTTCCTTGTGCAGGTGTGGCGAGGTCGCCTGGTGCTGTCGGGCGGCGCGGGCAGCAGTGCTGTCGAGCGGCACGTGCGGCGAGCGTTGGACGGTGTAGCGTACAAGCTGCGCAGGCTGCAGCCCTGCGCGTTAGTCGCGCCACGGTTCCAGCTGGAACTGCCCGAGGTGACACTTTATAACGAAGACGCCTAAAACAGCAATTAAGTCCCATTTGACATCTTCATCAACCAAATCGATTGAAAGCCGACCCTAACATTGTTGGTAGAACCAACTATAGTGAGGGTTGTATATCTATATCGCTACATATAATGTCATCCACGAAGACGCGCCCCACTCTTCCTCTAAATCGCGTGTTCTCTCTTACTCAAGTTGAAGAGTGAGAGAGAACACGCGATTTAGACGAAGAGTGACGCGCGTCTTCGTGGATGTCACTATCTTTATTTTACAAGGAAACTGCTATCTCAAACAAATCACAATCTCTTCTTCTTCATCTTCCTGCCCTTATCCCACACTAGGTGGGGTCAGCACACATGTATTTCATAAATCCATGTCGTTAGAGGTTTTGGCTTATTGTTTTATGACCGGCCGCCTGCCTGACATCAACCTTCCTTGGGAATGCTCGTTGCGCCCGTCGCGCGGGTGACCCAATGTGCTTGCTGATAATATGCACTGGGTTAAACAAATCACAATCACAAGCATAATATAAAGTTTATGATCTAGAATTTTACAACTACGAATCTAGAATTTGGAAACATTTCCAGACGAAAATATTCGAACTTTACATCAGAATAACCGGTCTCAATTTGATTTATAACGCCAAAATCTCCCATAAATTTTACTATTTCGAAGGGCCCAACCACATCTGACGGAAGATACGTCGGCAATCTTCCATTACGTATTTTACTCGAAGAATTTTAGTAACGTATCTTCGGTCAAATGTGTACAGTGTGAGATGTTTATATGGTATTTATTATGTGTACCAGCTGAAGATCCGCGATGTATCTTCCGTCAAATGGAGCTTGGCACTTAATCTAATCCCTTCCAAAATCATGTCTACCCCACTTTTCTGCAGGACGAGATCCAACTAATAGTATCAGGCGCGGCCATCCCCCTCCAAGACCCGAACAGTCCCGAAGCCAACGGCGTCGAGAACGGACACTCGGCCAACCATCACAGCAGTCACGGCAGTCACAGCAGCCATGGGAACGGTACCGGCGATGCTGATGACGACATCTTCACCTTAGATGAGGAGCAGCTCGTCAAAAGTACGCCCGAAGTCGTGGATGAGAAGAACAGTATTAGTGGACAGGTGGGTCTTATTATATACGAGCAGTTGCCTTGGTTTCACTCGCATCCTAAGGAAACATCTTCATGTACTCGGATAAAAAAGTGTCCTATGTGTTAATCCGGGACATGGTCTTGTGGAGGACCGAGGTGTTCCTCCAATGTAAAGGGAGGATCCTACGACCAGGCGGGTCTTATGCTTGGCGGGCTACTGCCCAACGCTTGATGTTGGGCAGTTGTATACAACGTGTTACAAAAATACCCCTAAAGCCGAAAGGGGGTTAAAAGATCCCTTGTAAAGAGTCTATTGGCAATATTTGAAAACCGTAAAAAGACCCAAACTTTTTTTTTGGATTAATCATAAAATAATCATCATTGAAATGCACTTACCTAATTTCCTCTGAGAGGTAAATGACAACAACCATTTTTTTGGTTTAATAAATATTTTCTTTTACATGGGGAAGTATGTAACACGTTGTATATACTATCTGCGTGTTAAATCTTAATACCGCGATGCAGGATTCATGACGTCATATCTGCGAGTTGTCAATATTGTTGCTGTAGTCTGCTTGACAATCGTCGTGATTTACGTATTATCTTCTGGTATCATATCCAAAGATTGAGGCCCGTGGCTTATTACTAACCGCGCGGATCATACGATTTTTGAGGTTAAGCTGCGCCTTCCGAGGTGGATGGGTGGCCATTCATTACACATCGAGACCCCTCCGTGTCTCTGAGAACAAGTTAAACAGTCGGTCCCGGATGTCATACGAATACCTATGACAATCGTTACGGGAAGTCAGAAGCCCAAAAGACTGACAACTGGTTTAACCTTAGGATATCGGCATTGCCCAGTAACTGGGTTGCGGAGGTCTGATCGCAGTCGCTCTGTGTTAAATACTGGTATTCAGCGGCATCTGGTTAGACTGGAAGCTGACGCCATATAGTTGGGAAAAGGGCTAGCATCAATCTAAAGATTGGAATGGTCGATATTTACATAACATGACGCCTGTGTTCTCCGAAGGGTTGGGCAGAGGTGTATAATAAGTAACACCCACATTTCGCCGTTATGTTTAAGTCCCATATAATAGGGGGCGAGCCTATCTACCGGGCATACCACCAAACTCCGGGCTGCCACTAAGGAATTCTACACGGAAAAACCCGATATCTTTACCCGATCTGGGGATCAAACACAGGCCCTCGCGATCAGCATATGCGCTTGCCACCACCGAGTCAATTGGCCGATATTTGTGGCAGTTAATATACCCAGGATCGTTCCACAGGTCCCCACAACAGTCTCGCTAACAACTCTGAGTCACATCAGCGGCGGGCGAGTGTCCCGCCGCCTGTGCGCGCTCCGGCTGCTGTTCGTTCGTGAAACCACCGCCGTGAGGGAACTGGGGGGGCTTAGTGGCTTCCTGCACACGTTTACTTGCGAGGTGAGTGACGTCATTAGTCTGTAGCAGTCTGCAAGGCAAGTCACAAAAAGCAAAACGATTTGCAAACAGTTTTAATTAGCTTCACTTCGTATTTTGGTTTGTTTAACCCTTGTGGGGACGGATTAGAATATAAAACTTCCTCACCGCACTCTGGGAATAGACTCGTGTTGTAACATTCAACAAAACCCAGCACGCTAGGTGGTAGAATCTAGACGGTCCGCCTGGGTAGCTACCACCTGAACAAGTCCGGCGCCAAGCAGTTTACTGTGTTCCGTCATGTGTATGTGAGAGCCAGAGGTGTATAGAGGAATCCCTCTATATCTCTGTTCCTTGGATTCGTGTGCTCCGTCTTAGACCCTGTCTGCGCTTACCATCAGGTGAGACCTAGTCAAACGCGACCAAGTAAAGAATAAAAAAAAAGAGATTCAATTCTTGCGGAAGATTTTTCAACTACTTTTGCTTAGCAGATTCTCCTGAAACTTCTCACACAAATTCAATTCTCATGATAATATAACATTATAATTTAAACCTTCAATCCTCAAATTCTGATGCTGCAGGGGTACTGTAAGATAAAACCGTTTAACGTAAAAGTTTTTTTAATGGATTTTTTTACTAATAATTATCTAGGGTATCTATCATCCACCACGTATTGTTTAAAGAAACATATCTTTGGCATTTACTTTATAATGAAGGTAAAATATTGGCAAGAGTAAAATACATAGGTACTTATGTCGTAACTACAATGGCCTGCAAAAATAAGTATCACACTTTTAAAATTTCAATTTTTTCTAAACTATAGAAGTTAGAGATTTAAAATAAAAAACGTTTTATAGCAATTTTTATCAGCTTTCTTTGAAATTATAGTAACAAAGTTAAACTCTGTTTTGAGTCCTTTTTGTTTCGAAAATATATCTTGTATACTTAAAAAGTTATTGCAATTTTAATAGTGTGATACTTATTTTTGCAGGCCAGTATATTACAAGTAAATTGAATATGTTTTATAATTTTTAGTGCGTGATAAAAGCGTGTCTTATTTGTATTTTTTTTTTGTTTTTTGAATTAAAATTTAGTCAATTTCAATCATTTAATTTGCCATTTGAAATGCCTTAATAGCAACACAAGGTTAGTCGGAAAGGGGGTACTAAGCCGCGGGCCACTTAATGTATCACTTTCACTGACGATTGTTTCAAAGAAAGTGTCAAAATTTAAAAATTCTATGAAAAAAATTGCCATACAAAATATTTTTTATTTGATTTTTTTCAAAAATTCTTCATCCCTGCTTTAGTTACGAATTCAGAAAATGGAGCTTCTAATCCGTGATCCCAAATATGACCTAAAATGTTAACACAGCTCATCATAGCTGAGGATAGATAGAATTTAGCGTATTTTTTATAAAATCTTTGAACAGCTATTTCTCCTAATCTAATGACTTTTGGGGAAAGTTGTAGAACAAAAGTTATCCATTATTATGGGTACTTTAACACCCTTTCGGCTTAGTACCCCCTTTCCGACTAATCTTGTATAATTCTAAATTTTCTTCGTCCGTACGTTCAATATGAGACTTCTTTTTGAGATTTTTTCTCAATACGAAATCTTTATCTGCAGGTGATGGCGATAGTGCGCTCATACACGGCAGCGTTAGGCGGCAACGCGCTCACATCCTTCTATATCACACAACTAATGCTGCAGGATAATGCGCACAAGAATCAGGTATGTGTTCCTGACTTTAGTTCTTTTTCAGTATGAGCTGATGTGAATAATTCCATAGTTTTTTCCCGTGTGGGGACGGGATAGAATATAAAACTTCCTGAATTCACGCTGGGAATAGACGCGTGTTGTAAGATCCTACAAAACCTAGCACGCGACGTGGTAGGGTTTATACGGTCCACTTGTCTAGCTAGTACCTGAACATTAAAGTCTACTGCAAGCAGTTTACTGTTTTCCGTCGTGTGTATGTGAGAGCCAAAGGGGTATAGGGGAATCCCTCTATATCTCTGTTCTTTGGATTCGTGTGCTGCATCTTAGAACCTGTCTGCGCTTACCATCAGGTGAGACTAGGGCCAAAGGCGAAGAAGTCAAAAAATAAAAGAAAAAAATATGTTGTGGTGTAAAGATTATCCAGTCAGCAAGGTTGGCAGCGGGGCTGACTGCCCAGGGGGCGTCGGACGTACTTAAGTATCGTGAGGAGTGGAAGGTCTTCTAATGCACCCAGTCACCCTTCTAAGTAAATCTGCCCACAGTATGTTAGACCGACAGACTTACTAATCTAAGTGAGAGCTTACACAACATTGTAGGTATAAATCTTGGATTCACTAGGGGACAAACTGTTCCTCAACATGACGCGCAACATTGACACCCATATTCTAAGACGTTCCTCCAAAACTTACTCGACTCAGGAAGCCTTGAGGATGGCCTCGAAAACATCTTCAAGCTGGCTCGTACTTTTCGAGATGTGTCTATACCGATAACTGACCATCTTGAGCTCTCGGGCGTTACTCTGACGTCAACCCTCAACTTTGGCTCCTATATTGAGTCCAAAGCTCAATTGGCTGCTAAAAAGCTAGGTGTCCTCTCAAAGGTGCGGCGGTACTTCACATCGGAACAGTTGCTTCAACTATACAAAGCCCAGGTTCGTTCGTGCATGGAGTACTGCTCACACCTTTGGGATGGCTCAGCCAAATACCAGCTTGAGGCGTTAAACTCCATTAAGAAGCGTGCCAAGAAGCTCATCAGCAACGACTCCCTTGTTCAGACCAAGCTCCAAAGTCGAGCATCGGCGCAAAGTTGCTAGTCTATCGGTTTTTTATCGGACACATTTCGGAGAGTGTGCTTCAGATCTGCATGATCTAATACCCCTCTGCCCTTTTTTCTATCGGACGGCCAGAAGCACGAAAAAGCGCCATCGGTTCATGGTTGATATACCAAAAACCCGAACGAAGCGTTTTGATTCCACTTTCATTGTGAAAACTGCCAAACAGTGGAATGCGCTGCCCGAGTGGGTGTTCCCCGACAGTTACAATCTCGGTGTCTTCAAGTCACCAGGGAATCGGTTTCTTCTGGGCAAGCGTGCTCCATCGTAGACCGCATCATCGCTTAACATCAGGCGAGATGGCGGCCAAACGCAGGCCTAGAAACAAATAAAAAAAAAACTGCAAAATTGTATTCTTAGTTGCAATTTCGAGTGAACTTTGAGATTCCTCGACCGAGGGATCCTCTGATGAGTCGAGGTAGAGTGGAATCATTATATCATAATTGCGAAGGATTTTTGTTTATCTGGATCGCGCAAATAACGCCGCAATAAATAGTTGTAAGGATTATCGTAAGCATATTCGATAAAGTCTTCAAAATTCATTTTTATCACATACGAACATTTGACACTTCCTTCCTTAAGAATACCTTAAGGTAGGTTCCGAGGTACTTTGAGTTTGACAGATGATTCCTTACCTCGACTGAGGAAAAAACTCGAGTCGAGGACGTTTATGTCAACTATAACTACCGATGATAGTGAGTAAGGCTGAGTCGAGGTGGAGTCGAGTCGAGTAAGTTTTGGAGGAACGTCTTAGAATATGGGTGTGAGTCTACGTGACGCCCTATGTTTGTATGCATGGCCTAATTTTTTTTTCTCTTTTCAGGGTCAATGTCTTCTGTCAGTCGGTGGCGACGTAGTTCACGTAACATATTGAATTAACATGTAAAGAACTGTACGTACATGACATATCTGTGACAAACACGTTTAGGATACAATTATCTTTGTTATTTAGTAGCATAAACGGTGTAAATAGACCCTTAACGAAGCCGAAAGGCCCTTATTCTCCACGTCATTGCGATATTTTTTTTGTTCTGGACTATGCCTAGTTACGGAGATATTGGAGGTCAAACTTCCAACTTTTTCACAACTTTTTTTTTGAGTACAAATTTTGAAGGTTGCAAATGTACTTGAAATACCTCCATTACCCGTTTACTACTCATTGCATCTATCAGCACAGTGTTTTGTGTGCGTTACATTGAGCTTTACAGTAAAACGGAATTTTTCACCCCCAAAAAAAAAGTCGTTTCCCAGCGACAATTTTTTCGTAGGGTTACTTAGGTTGATGTACTGAATGCATGGTTGACGGCTTCGTGAAGGGTCTTTTTACACCTTGTATATACCTAGGTAGTTGATTTGCTAAAGTAATCCTAATTAAAATGTTTTTTTTTGCGGTTCGAGTTCCAAGAATGTGATTTTTAGTATAAGGTTTTTTAATTAAATAATTTAATATTGTAGCTTCTCGACTATGTAATATTGGATATGATTGTCTGTCGATTGTAAACCATAACACGCTTGTATTCCCCGAAGGGATAGGCAGAGGTGAATAGTAACACCCTCATTTCGCCGTTATGTTTTTAAGTCCCAACAGGCGAGTCTATTGCCATCAACCGGGCACAAATCCAAACTCCGGGCTGCTACTGAGGAATTTCACACGAAAAAACTCAATAGCACTTTGCCCGACCGTAGACTGATTGTAGACCGATTTTGGAATATTCAGAGTGGCAGAATGTAGCTGCTAATTTAAAATTGGAATAGTTTTTACACGAATAGTTGAACTGAGTTCTAAGCCACTATTTAAAAAATGAAGCCGTTGCAAGACTAGCCGAATAAAACCGAAGAGAGCCGAAGAGTTACGAAGGTCTGCCGTCGTGTGTCTGCCAGCGCGAGCGTCGCCACGCAACAGCAGCTCTCATCCGTACTGCCGCATTAGATGTTTCACATCCAAATTCGAACCTTATTGTATTTACAAGGTCAATTCGTTACGATTTGAATGTATTTTGACTTTTCAATATACAACGTGTTACATAATTCCCCATGAAAAACGTAAATAATCAAATAGTCTTTTATGGTTGTTGTCATTTACCTCTCAGAGGAAATTAGGTAAGAATGTAAATAACTTTCTGGGTAGTCTACTCTTTAGTTTTATGTTTTCAGGGTTGCGTTTCAATGATGATTATTTTATGTTTTATCCAAATTCTTTTTTTTGGGTCATGCTATGGTTTTCAAATATTGCCAATAGACTCTTTAGAAGGGACCTTTTGACCCCCTTTCGGTTTTAGGGGTATTTTTGTAACACGTTGTATTGTGAGGTGGTTTCACCAATAAACGGTAGGCCTAAATACACACACAAATTCATTTTTATTTTTTGTTATTAATTTGTTGGGTTAAAAACCTTGTAATGCATATTTATAACGAACGTGTACAGTTCAAAGGTGAAATAGATTGATGAAAAGATGAACCTTATATCTACACTTCATACTTTTTAACCGACTTCCAAAAAGGAGGAGGTTACTATGTTCGTTATGTTCATCGATATTTTCGCCAATTCAGAACCGATTTTGATGATTTTTTTTTAATGGATAGGGTATACTTCGAAGTTGGTCCCATTTAAATTTGGTGAAAATCTGATGAAGAACTTCGGAGATAGACAATGGAACTCTTCAATGACGAAGAGTACGCATATTGTGATGATGTGATTATGTTACGAGCAGCGTCTCTAGTAGGTCCAACCAAGTTTTAATTAAAACCACTAAAATGAAAAAAGTAAAAACTTTTTTACAAAAAATTTAAACCGACTTCAAACAAGAATAAAATAATTACCATATAAAATTAACAGTTTCAGAAGTCGGTGCCTTCAATTTGGTTCAGCGTGGATCAGCACCGACTTCTGAAACTGTTAATTTTATATGGTAATTATTTTATTCTTTTTTGGAGTCGGTTTAAATTTTTTGATAAAAATGTTTTTATTTTTACAGGCAGTCATAATCTCCTCTTGTGAAGTTACGTTCATTGCAATTACGAGGTTTTCACTGCGCAGCGACGATAAGCACGTACAATACCCGGCAATAAATATTACACATCGAGCTTTTTGAAACAGATTGGCTAACTTCGGCTTCGTAGTGCGTTGTCTCTGTCACTCATACCTATGTGACGTTTTGCCGCTTCGTGCGACAGAGATGACGCTCTATAAAGCCGAAGCTAGTCAATATCTCGCCATGTACTGTAAGCGATCTCTTTCCTTGATTCAAAGAGAGACAGAGACAGACAATACTTGCCATATGACATGAATTTTACATGATGTGTGATAAATTCTATAGAAACGTTTTATAACGCAAGCTCATGTAGATGCAAACGGTGGTGTAACGTGAGGGGGGGCGGGCGGCTGGAGCGTCAGGCCGTAGTCATCACATCAGATAATTGTATTGTCATCGGGCTACATAGGTACTTATTTACGCAAAATTCCAAGTCAAGTTTTATTTTGAATCCTTTTGCAATCAACACAGCAACAGGGTAACACAGAATTGGTCTCAGTTTAAGAGGTCAAACCTCAACAAGCATGTGCACATAAAAATTAGCAGGCGTGTACTTATGAGAGGATAAAGAATAACACTTGTAACCGTACACTATGTATATTTTAATAATAATTACAATTAGAATAACAGGGCGTAGTTCGTAGCAATGCGAGGAGTCCAGGGTCTTCTTATGCAGGTGTAGTACTAAAGTTGGCAACTGCAGCGGCGCGAGAGCCGATCTGCAGCGTGTCCGACCTTTTATAGGCCCGAATCCTCGCCAGTCCGCCACTACCCGTCATAAATTTTCACCAACTTTTTACTTAGTTGCAAGAATAGGGTTGGGTTTTTAGGGCTGGCCGCGGGTTAAAGAAATACACGCCACGCCACTGGACGCAAAGCTCGTTATATTAATTGGTGTAGTGATATCAACAATTGATTTAAATCATCAGACTGGAGTATTTTTTCTGTAAAGAAATTTAAATTCTTCTTATCCTAAAGTCTCGGAAGACAATTTATGTCACAATTATAGTAAAATATAATTACTATGCCAAATATAACCTCCCATGCAGATTTTTTTCTGTGGTTTTTCTTATAAATATTATGTAGAATATAAATAATTATACCATTATTCAATTTTGTGTTGGAAAACTGAGGCAATGATATCGTACAAAATAATTTTTATATATTGTTTCTTGATGTACTTATTTATTTTATTAACTTTTTGACTTTTTGAATTATATTTTTGAATTATAAGACAAAAGTTTTCGTGCCAGTGTTGCCTCAGTCGTGTAAATATGACTGAGGAGACGTTTTTGTTTGTCGTATAAAGCCGACTTGCACAGTCAAAAGGTTAATTGTATATTATTATTATTTAGGAAATCGTCTTTAATGTCAAAGGTCATCGAATGTCAGATTTAATAAGTGAAAAAAATATTTTAAACATTATTTACTCGAAGTATCCGTCAAAAATAAAACTAAAATAGCACGCATATATATACGAAATCTTTGTGTATAGAACGTTATTTATTTAACAAAAGCGTAATCAGATTTTGGATTACCTAAAGTCAGATTTTTATAACTATGCACCTGTCAACGCACGTCAAAATACAGTACAATCTCACTAATCCGCCACTATTAAAAACCAGAGGGTGCCGCATTATTGGAATGTTCGGATTACTGGATTATAGAGAAAAAATCATAATAAATAATAGCATAGGCGTAGAGGGGCGAGGCAGGCGCGGGCGGAGGGTGCCGGATTATTGGACGTATCGGTCTATTGAAGTGCCGTATTAGTGAGATTCTACTGTATTTCCAAGATAGTATCATTGGCCATACTTGGTAGGCGTACTGTTTACGTTGGTAGGCATTGGAGGAGAGGTGAGGAAGTGAGGGGGGGGGGGGGGGTTTGTAAGCTACAAGTGCAGAGTTGTAAAAATTAAGTAATAAAAATGAGTGGCGGCTCTACAAGCACTCTTCTTCCGCAATTACGAATAAATCCGGTCTGATTTTCAACACATTTTGTCTTAAGAAAATAGTACTTAACAATTGTTGTAACCATCCATATTTCTTGCCATACAAACACTTCGTAATATTAATAGTCAATACAATTAAGTACATAATTATTATTATTATAATGCAAAATGTTTTAATGTGTTCTATAACAAAAACTTGCCAGAATCGAACTCTCTAACGACAAAATACCGCTTGGCTTGTACTTTAAAGATATCTGCGCTTTACGGTTTTTTTTATTTACCGAAAAGGTATTAAATATTAACTTAAGGTAGCTATACACATAACCGGGCGGCATTAATCGGCACAGCCGGGCGGTAAAATCGAATATATGCAGTTGAATGTTTGGGAATCAGAACTCGCTCAGCTTACATTTTAGTTCAGCTAAGAATTATTATCATTGGAGCCGAACGTATGTGTAGTTGCTACGGGTCGGCCTTTTCGTTCCACAAGTACCTACTGCCGAATCGAATGATGTGTCGACCCGAATGAACTACCCAATCGGCACAAGCCGAATGAAGGCGAACGTGTGCAGTAATTACTATGCGTGCCAAATAAGAATAGGATCGCGCTTGCTACAACTTCACACGATAGCTGTGAAATTGGTACCGCCAGCAAAAAAATACTATGAAAAAAAAAGTAATATTTTTTTATTCATAGATTTCATTATTATTTACATTCATTTTTATAAAATGTTATTTATTGAATTCCATAAATAGATAATTTTGGATAATTTAATAATATTTGAAAACAGTATTCATTAAAGAAATGAACCAATATATTAGTTAACTTCACAAAATGCTACTGGTCACCCTAATATGTCGCCATAATAATAATATAATGACTGTGTAATTAATTTGACGTTAATTGATTAGAAATACCAAAAAAGTGAACTAAAAATAATTAAACTGAGTATAATTTCGTTATTTATTTTTTTGCACACCTTACACTTTGGTAATGAAGTTCACGAGTATTGCGGAACAAAATGGCGTCTTGACAGTGCTATTCTTATTTGGCACGCATAATACTTCGGGTCGGCTTTGTGGTTCGACAAATACTGCCGGCCCGCTTATGTGTGTGTTATGGAGCTACCCTTACTGCCAATAATTTGTCATCATAAACTCTTCGAATTAAATAAGTCTTACTTATTGTATTTTAATTAGTTTCATTCGTATATTTTTTTTTACATGAATGTATAGATAAAAATGGAGAACGCACAACACCTAACTCAAGTCGAAAAATTTAAGCTTGAAAAATTATATCGAATATATATATATTAGAAAAAGATAGAATATTTAGTTTGGGAATCCCATCTCTTTCTTAATAGAGTATGTAAAAGGGGTATATAAAATTATATAGGTTACTCTACCGGCCCGTCCCGGCTTCGCACGGGGACATTTTTCCCGTTCTTGCAACATTTTTCATTTATGCTCCGCTCCTAATGGTCGTAGCGTGATGTTATATAGCCTATAACCTTCCTCGATAAATGGACTATCCAACACAAAAATATTTGTTCTATTCCAACCAGTAGTTCCTGAGATTAGCGCGTTCAAACAAATAAACAAACTCTTCAGCTTTATAATATTAGTATAGATTAGATATAGCAGCAGTGATAGCTAGTGGTGTGACCGTCGGATTGCCAAGTCGGTCTGGAGTTCGTACCCAAGACACACACCTCTGACTTTTCGGATTCATGTGCGTATTGTATATTTATCACATGCTCAAAAACGGTGAAGGAAAACATCGTGAGGAAACCGGCATGCCTGAGAGATATTTCTCGACGGCATGTGAAGCCAAGTCAGAGGCCCATGGGCGGCATAAACTGTGACACCAGGTTCGTCACTAATCACACGAAAAGAAGAAGATGAACAAAATCGACTTCAGTTAGGTGTTCATAGTCTGGTCTCCAGTTTATCTATACCTTCGTGCTTTTTTGTAACAAACCCAGTATTTGAGCAACGCGGTATTATACAAACATTTTAGTATTTCAACAGTATTAAAATGTTTCGCACTGCGCAGTTACCTTCAAAATACGAAATTGAAGCGGTATGACACTATTGTAAGTTGTTTCTGTTCATTCATTTTATTGTAAATATAAGGTCCAACCAAAATACGTGGACAAACTTTTACACAGTGTTCAGTAAGTGTAACTGAACATATCAATGCAAAAAAAACGAAATCCAAGTGTTTTTTTTCTAGTAAAAATTTTTTTCAACCTTAATTTTCCTTTTCTTATTATTTTTTTACATTTTTCACTCCGCTGTTTAGGTAAAACACGGCACGGAATTAGCGCGCGCCCCAATGGCGGTTGATGCATAAGAAATGGATGAGTTTATTCTTAGAGAGTACAGGCAATTTGAAACGATATTATTTTTTGGTTAGGAAAAAACCACTTAGATCTCGTTTTTTTTTACATAGATATGTTTAGTTAAACGTACTGAACACTGTGTAAAAGTTTGTCCAGGTATTTTGGTTGGACCTTATATAACTCGTCGGTTAGTGGAAATGTATGGTGCTACGTAGAACTTGTCGTTTACATTTTACAACTGTAGGTGACCAAGTATGCCATATTAAACCTTTTTACCATAGCCATTTCCCATTCGGCTGCATCATAGATATCCAAGAGACATGCAATTACATTCTCAATGCGCGTTCGAGTGTCACCAATTAATTTGCTATCACAAATGCAGTTAAATAAAGAATGCAACATCATTAATAGATCCATTGATTGCGCACGCGCAGTGCGTGGGCGGCACTTCGACACGTGACTCACCGGCGCACGCATAGTGTCAATTTTAGCGCATGCGTGGCACGCAAGCGCGCCCTCGGGTGTAGTACTATTTTTTATTCTGTTGTCGGGTTATACCACTATATCCATGGGCTAAATATGCTTATGAAAAATCCATCTTCGATAACCGCAACCCATATTTATAAACATAACTGGGCAACATTCTATCTCAAAATCAGTGTTGCCATAAGAAAGTTTTTAATTTTTTTTTATTTAAGTTTGGCATATTTTGTCATCTATAGTGAATTTTTCTCCTTTCATAATTTTTACTCGATGTTATACGAATTTACTATCTATCTCGTATACTCTCATTTATTAATCATTATTATGTAAAAGTACTTATAGAATCTATTACAGATAGTTCAATCCACGAAGAAGCTCCCACTCTTTTTCTAAATAGCTACAGTGCAAAAGTATTTAATGTATTAATTGCTATTGTGTTAGTTTTATCGCCACACAATAGTTAGAATTGAGCATAACACTCATATAAGATAATAATAACAGATGTGTGCATACGCACCACGCGTCTACCGACTACAAAAAGTAGTGGGGGGCGTCTGAAGTGGATTGAACGGGCTGTAAATCGCGACCTCCCACGACTTCTCTAACATTTTTTTTTTTAAATTTGCCCTTGATATCATGAAAGCTGCTATTTAGTTATTGGGATAAGCCCAGCTATTCACAAATGTGACTGGCAACTTTGTTTTATAATAATCTATACTTATAAAGATAAATGTAGTGACTGACTGTCTGACTGATTCATCAACGCAGACCCTAAACCACTGAAGCTGGAAACATGAAATTTGGACAGTAGGTTCCTTTTGTGACGTAGGTATCCATTAAGAAAAGAATTTTGGAAATTTTACTCCTAAGGGGGTAAAATTATGGATGGAAGTTTGTTGCGAAATTCATGATTAATAAAGATGTTTACTTATTTCAATTTGTTTACAACTTGTATCAAAACTTGTTTTAAGTATAATCGAAAGGAAAACATTGACAGAAACATGCAGAAGACATGTTTTACCTTATTGTAAAAGTGAGGGTGGGGTATTAAAAAAAAAGTAATAACATATTACTAGTTTTCATATACGGCCTATTTAGATTAGATAGCGTTAAGATACCTTCTGACTAGTAGGTACTTTAATAGATCTAAGTACCTGCAAATATTTCAGTTTGGTTCTATGAGTACTTAAACTTTTTTCACAATTCATATTTGTCGTAATTTTGTAATTATATATATTGATAGTAAAATTACAGAAAGTAGCCGTTATTTGGATGTTTTTTATGTATTTTGTCTATGTATGTTTACAATGTATGTAGTAGGGCGAAATATATGACAAATATATAATCTCTTACTTTCATTTATTACCTGTCCTAATTCAAGATGTCTGGTAATATCGATAACTATAGCAGTGATATAAGTTTTAATTATTATTCGGAGTAAAGGTAGGGTCCGCAATCGTCACTACATTTTGTCGTGACCATGTCGCAAGCTTTAGGTATAAAAACGGCATTGCAAAGAAAAACTGGCCCCATCGTGCAAGGTATATATCTACATTAATATGTGGAAGAACGAGGTATTGTGTTCCTCCAACGAAAAGGGAGGATCCTCCTACCAGGCGGGTTTTATGCCTGGCGGGCTGTTGTCCAACGGTTGTTTTTTTTTCTTCTATTCTACTGCTTATAGATGGTCTTGCGGACCGTTTCTACGTAACTGGACAGTTATTGGTGAGACCTGAACGATCTCCAACCAATGGGGACGAGAGTAAAATACTTAACCTAAGATAACTACTATTACTACTACTAACATCATGACTAGCTAGCAACAACAGCACTAAGGGCGACTCCTAGGGGAGACTCGGACCTCGGCTTAGGGCGTTGCATGCGAGAGGACTGGGACGTAGACAGCTTGTTGAGGGCTGAATTAACGGTGTGACTGCGGAGTCAGAAAAGATGACCGGCTCCGCGGCTGCGGCGGATGAGCACGGTGGATTAGGGACGGCGGGTCCAACGGTTGATGTTGGGAAGTTGTATTATACTAATTCCGTGTCAGATCTTGATATCGCGATGCAGGATTTGTGACGTTTAATCTGACAGCTGTCATTGTTGTCGCTGTAGTCTGCTAGACATTCGACGTGCTGCGTTATATTATATTATTATTCTCATGTGGCGTGATAGATGCCGCCACAAATACTATAGATAACCAACCGTTTACTTGAAAAATGTATTGGAATTTTAAATAAACGGTTGTTTAACCTGAGAATTTATTTTTATTAACACCTGCCAGGGGGATAGTCAAGAAGTCCTCGCACAGGGTGATGGTACTGACTGCTGCCTCAATGTACACTTCCCTCTCTTCTCATGTGTGTAGTAAAACACGACTAAGAGATTATGTCGAAGATGACGACAACATACTTCGACAACACGACTATCCGAGCGCTTAGCTGCTCACATGTCGCGTGTTCGATTACCTCACGCAACAAGTATTTGTATAGCCTACATACAGTGGTGGCCATATAATTAGAAACGATTAGTACTGCACGTCATATATCGAAATAATCACTTTTTAACTAAAATAAAACCGACTTCAAATGGGCTATCTCCGAAGTTCTTCATCAGATCTTCACCAAATTTAAATGGGACCACTTCGAAAGAATACTCTTTCAAACAAAAAAAGAATCATTAAAATCGGTTCACAATTAGCAAAGATATCGCGGAACAAACACAATAAAAATTTAAAAAACATACAGTCGAATTGAGAACCTCCTCCTTTTTTGGAAGTCGGTTAAAAATAAGGACGTCTCTAAAAATAATGTTAGACATTCAAGATGGATTTCAATAAGAGAAAACTTTCGTTGAAGTAAAGCTCCCTTATACTAAAGACACATCTTTCAGTAGTTTGAATATTTGAATATAAGAATGGCCCTGAAAAAGGTTTGCTTTTGTTGATTGAACAATCTTGCAATCCTTACATGCTATCTTTTTCTGTGATTCAGGCTTTCACGCAACATCGTTGGCACTGCAGAGCAATTTGAAGTGATAGACCGCATCGTAAACTTTAGCATTTGAAAGAATTGTTACGTTTTACAGATCCATAAGTTTTTAAGGGTATGAACGAATCACAAGTTTCCTTTATTTAATTTTTTTGAGTAAATTAATTCAATAAAACAACTTCTAAAAACATGGAGATGATTAATAAGGACGCAGAAATAAGCATTCGCCAATATTCAAAAACAAAATTAAAATGTATATCGAGTTTTTACCATAGCAATGTGTGCAGTAATGATCGTTTCTAATTAATGGCCACCACTGTTTAATTGTAAACTGTAAACGCAACCACGATAGAGAATACCTAAAGAGGGGCAACAAACAATTTTTGTCAAATAAGTTGATCAGGTATGGCATTCTACGTTCAGGACCATGGAACTGTCTTTGAGATGTCTCATGTTCAAGTGTGATTATTTAGGAGCCATAGGCGTATTCAAGGTGGGGCAGATGGGGCGCTTGTGGCACAGCAAAGAATAGGTAAATGGTCTAGATCCAGTTAACTCGCCACCCATGTCCACAGAACAATTACCCAAAATAAGCAGACCAATGCCCGACTCCGTCTATACAAGGTTAGTCGGAAAGGAGGTACTAACCCGCGGGCCACCTAAAGTATCACTGATGACTATTTTAAAGCAAGTGTTAAAATTTCAAAATTCGATAATTTTTATTTGCATGCAAAAAGATTTTTATTTTAGATTTTTCAAAAAAAAAACATACCTGCTTTAATTATGAATTCAGAAAATTAATTTTCTAATCCGTGACCCCAAATTTGACCTAAATTGAAAAAGCAGCTGATCATATCTATGGACAGTTGGATTTTAGCATATTTTTTACGAAATCTTTGAACAGCTATTTCTCTTAAACTATTGAGTTTTGAGGAAAATTGTAGAACAAAAGTTATCCCTTATTATGGATACTTTAACACCCCTTCGGCTTAGTACCCCCTTTCCGACTAACCTTGTACTTAATTGGACTTCAAAAATAAGGTTATGAGGCAAAATCCCATTCTGCACTTCCAGATTTATTGAAAAGACATAATATTTACTGTCTGACAGAGTTTGCCGTACTGTGGACAAAATCCTGGCTAGGTCCATGTTAGGAGCCCTGATGTGGGCTTCCGTGTTTGACCTAAACAAAGGCTGATGTAGCAATTTCATACGTAAAATTAGATTTTAATCTTCAATGAAAGGCTATAAAATTTATGAGATCAGTTTCTAAACTAATTTGAACTTGTTTTACGGGATCATATATTGAGAACATGTTAGTAGGTAACTATGTAGATAATATTCTGAAGTTTTGACATAAATTACAATTTAACTCAATGTAAGGATAGGTTCAATGTGCATCATTCAAAATAGTGCTATTTAGCGATCGATCGTGTAGTGTAGTTACATATTGCTGTCAATTCTGTT
Source organism: Amphipyra berbera (assembly GCA_910594945.2). Classification (NCBI taxonomy): domain Eukaryota; kingdom Metazoa; phylum Arthropoda; class Insecta; order Lepidoptera; family Noctuidae; genus Amphipyra; species Amphipyra berbera. The sequence continues at coordinate 15,199,531 of OU343142.1, forward strand.
GCACATTTTAACAGTACTAAACTAGACTAAACGCAACTGTCACTTTCTTTTTCTATTGAAACATGAAGACACAACCACCCTTATACCAGGTTCACACGATTCGATTCTAGTTGATCAACTGCCAAATCGCATGCGATTTGAACCGTCTGAACAGACTTTCAATCAATTTGAAGAAACAAAACGTTTCAACTTTGTTGTTCAACTTTTGTTGATCAACTAAAATCGAACCGTGCGAACCCGCTATTAGTTTAGTTTAGTCCTGTCAAAGTACGCAACAGAGTCGACCGTTACGAGTATAAACCCACCATTTTAGGCAGGTTAGTAACTATAACCTACAACATACTTATTTTGTGTGCTTTGAAAGTAAATTTCTAAATAATCTTAGTTAGTTATTTGTGTGACTAACATTGTTTATAAAAATTGGGGTTAGGACTTGCACAAAAATGTCAATAAGCTTGTCATAAATACGTACTTTATTTATTTAAAACATCATAATAATTAATTTAAATATTCTTATACTTATCAAATGAAATGCCACAAAAATGTTGACAACAAGATCGTTTAATTACATCTTAAACACTATTAATACTTTTAGCAATAAGTACATTTCATTATAATAAGTTCTAAATCTAGTCTATTAAATTTGGAGAGAGAGGTTTAGACGTCTGGTGTTGTTGACATCTCGACATTGAATGAGTTTTTTTTTAAATTTCGCAGTTCGGATACCTAGCATTTGGATACGGCCTTACATTATAAAGGAACTTTTAAATATTTTGGACGAAATAACGTAAAGAACTAAACGTATGTTATATTAGCAAACAATCTAAGCCTGGTCGCTGGGTGTGGGTTGCGGTGGTTTGGCGTGGGCGCGGCGCGGCCGCTGGGGGGGCCCGACGCGTCAGCGCCGGCGACCGAAACGCAGGAACGAGTGCACGACGTCTTGCCTCTTCATGCCGGTGTCGAGGAGCTGCGGGTAGTCACGGACCAGGGCTGGGAGAAAAAAAAATCATATTAATACGAGGTTTTATTTAATTCTAGAGGTATCGCTGCCTACGTAGATAGTTCACCACAGAACGTACTAGGGACGACTATAAAATCTAGAATAAATGGGATACCATATAAATTTAGGTCTTCTCATTAGACATCACGGATAGATGGGCAAAGTGCGTCACCTACTGGACGCCTGAAGGAGGCCATCGGCGTCGAGGTCAACCGTGGCGCAGATGGCGTGACGATCTAGACGTGTTGCGGGGCTGGTGTAGTCAGAAACGGTACAAAATAGAGAGTTTTGGAAGTCAAAAAGAGAGGCCTTTGCTCAGCAGAGGCTCATTTCACAGTCTACGAAAAAAATAAAAACTTAAGAATAAGAATTATTTATTGCGTAACTGTGTACAATTAGATCTTATAATATAGCAGATTTTAGGATCAACAGTCTACCCATGTCGGATATACAATACTTAACAAAGAAAAGCAAATTGATTATTTATTTCCAAGTGTTAATTAGGTACATACCTACTACATCATTTTTTGCTAAAGAACTCATGCAAATTATAATAAACATTATTAAGTAACATTCTTTTTAGTTTGGTTTTAAACTTGTTTCCTTTTAATTGTCTTAAATCAGATTAGATAAGTCAAAGTCTAACAGACCATGAAATCTCTGCACGGTTTGCTACTTATTCAGCTCTCGCGTCTCTATATTCCATGTCCTTGATGAAAGCCTACAAGAAATCATCTTCATCAAAAACCTCCCTTACCTTGGTACTCTGGCACTTGCTCTCCAGCCGCCTCAGCATACAGTTCAAGGAAGGTGTTGAGCGCCTGGCAGAACCGCGCGGCCCTGGGGTCATCGTCGGCGGCGCCGGCGCACAGCTGCGCGGGCGCGCACACCGCCGCGCAGACGCACCACGCGAGTACCGCGCACACTATCGCTCCATGATAACCATTACCACTGCGGGAGAAAGACAAACGTTTAATTATGATGGTAAAGACAATTAGGTTGTTGTCGAAGGGAAGATAGAGGGTTGTCTAACAACTTGGAGAAGTCCTATGACCAGCACTGAACTGCAATATTAGCCTGGAAATATCAACTGCTGAATATGGGCAAACGACTAGATAGTGGGGGAATAGTGCAATAATTAACACTCTTGGCAAATGGATTGGTAATCGGAGTAAGTTTTAATTAGCGAAAACAACTTAGTTAGTCGTTATAATAACCCCTCAATCGCTCTTACAAACCCCATAAAAAGAAAGGATATTCTTTGCTAACAAGACTGCGAACCGAACAGCGAGTTGTACGTGTGACATGGCTACACCTCAAATCTACGGTATAGATAGATACACCACCCAAATACCAGGACTAAATAACTTATGTTGAACCATGTGCAGATGAAGCTGGAAGTTGGATTTTATGCAGTTCCCGTTTGACGGACATTAGTTATAACCTACCTAAAAAATAGGTAGGTAGAGGTAGGTTTTGTTTTTCATAAAAAAATATGCACAAGTGATTTAACTCCAAAGTTTAGAAACTGCGTAAACTCTCTTTTCTTCAGAATAGACTAACAGAAAGGCGCACTGGCAATGATTGTGTAGCAGTGATAGCCTAGTGGTGTGACCGTCAGGCTGCCAAGTCATAAGTCTCGAGTTCGAACCCAACGCATGCACCTCTGACTTTTCGGATTCGTGTGCGTATTGTATAATTATCACTTACTTAAAAACGGTGAAGGAAAACATCGTAAGGAAACCGGCATGCCTGAGAGATATTTCTTGACGGCATGTGAAGTCAAGTCAGAGGCCCATGGGCGGCATAAACTGTGACTCGAGGTTAATCTCTAACCACACGATAAGAAGAAGATTAATTGTGTACATAGTCAAAGATTTTATTTCTGCACAGCCGTCTATAATGTAGCACAGTTATGAGTAAAATAATATATCCTACAGGTGCCTACTTGAATAAAAAATGCAGGCAGCCATATCCCTTATAAAGTGTACATCGCAGTTTATTAAAATTGAAACTTTTTTCTATTTCTAACTTCAAAGGCTTATTGAAACATTAACTACTGAAGCAAGATGTTGCAATAGGTATAACGTAGATTACGTGTCATGGAGCATTGCGCCCGTCATCAAGAGACAAAGTTGAAAACTTATAAAATCACGCCTGTATTCCCCGAAGGGTTTGGCAGAGGTGTATATTAACACCCTCATTTCGCCGTTACGTTTAAGTTCCATGTAATAGGGGGCGAGTTTATTGCCATCAACCGGGCATAAATCCAAACTCGGGCTTCTTCTTCTTTTCGTGTGGTTAGTGACTAACCTGGTGTCAGAGTTTATGCCGCCCAAGGGCCTCTGACTTGGCTTCACATGCCGTCGGGATATATCTCTCATGCATGCCGGTTTCCTCACGATGTTTTCCTTCACCGTTTTTAAGCAAGTGATAATTATACAATACACACATGAATCCGAAAAGTCAGAGGTGCGTGCCTTGGGTTCGAACTCGAGACCAGTGACTTGGCAGTCCGACGGTCATATCACTAGGCTATCACTGCTATTAAATTAATTAATTTATAGTAATAGTTAAACATGGAGTAGTTAATTAAATCTTATGAGGTAGGCACTGCTTAATTGTCTATAATATGCAATGCACGTCACTGCTATAAGTAAGTATCTACCTACCACAGTATATAAGCTACTCTTGTTGTGTTTATAATTTACGTAGAAACTTGGACACTTGACCAGTGTTGTTGTTCACTTCCAATATAAAAGAGACAATATCTCTGCATTTGTGGGAAGTGCATAACTGACAAAGTATGTCTTACAACAGATTTAAAATAAGTTAATCTTCTTCTCTTGTCGACACGTTTGGTGCGGTGGCTGAGCGATTGGCTTCTGCGCTACATGTCGTGGGTTCTATTCCCGCGCGGAACAAATATTTGTATAGCAGATAGTTGTGCCGGGTATGGGTGTTGGTGCATGTAAAGATTTGTGTCTGTAAACGCATCCACGATACAGGAGCAATCCTAGTGTGGGGCAATCTATAGTTCTATATTAATATTATAAAGAGGAAAGATTTGTATTTTTGTATGTAACGAATAAACTTAAAAACTACTGGATCGATTTCAAAAATTCTTTTGCCGTTAGAAAGCAACACTATCACTGAGTAACAGGCTACGGGCGGAGCCGTGAGGACACAGCTAGTGTTTTTACCTATATAAAAACAAAAACTATACGAAGATAGCTCATGACGTGGTGAAAAGATTAGCCAAACAGCAAGATTTTCTTTTTATTTATATTTTCGAGGCATTAGTTCACTCTTTAGAGACTATGCAAGCGTCATACGTACGTTCTATATGCTACTTAAAATAACATTAAATATAACAAAATAGATACATAAAACTACTGCCTTATTGGTCTAGTAGTCTTAAGCGTGACTGCTGAGCATAGGGTCCTGGGTTCGATCCCCAGGTCGGGCAAAGTGATATTAGGTTTTTCCATTAGGAATTTCTCAGTAGCAGCCCGAAGTCTGGATTTGTGCCCGTTTAATGGCAATAGGGTCGCCCCTTATTATATGGGACTTAAACATAACTGGCGAAACGAGGGTGTTACTTAAAGATCTCTGTCTAACCCTTAGGAATACAAGGCGTAATGTTATGTTATCTGTACTAATATTATAAAGCTGAAGAGTTTGTTTGTTTGTTTGAACGCATTAATCTCAGGAACTAGGTACTGGTTGGAATTTGGAATTTAAAAAATATTTTTTGTTGGATAGTCCATTTATCGAGGAAAGTTATAGGCTATATAACATCACGCTACGACCAATAGGAGCGGAGCATAAATGAAAAATGTTGAAAAATGGGGAAAATGTCCACCTGTGCGAAGCCGGGATGGGCCGCTAGTGTTACATACATAAAAAATATAATATCGACATCACCACGGATTCCCACAACAGAGGAATCAATCAGCAAGGTTGGAAGTGGAGTAGACTGCGCGTAAACTCGAAAAGTTAGATGGACCATAGAAACCACACGATGGAAAGGTCCACAGGGAAAGAGGAATGTTGGAAGACCTGTAAGACGGTGGGCTGATGATATTATCCAGGTGTCAGGAAATGACTGGACAAATACAGGCAAGGACAGGGATTTGTGGCAAAAGCTGGAGGAGGCCTTTACCCAAAAAGGGGTCCATATCTCACCAAAAAAAGACTAAGTAAATTAATTATAAGTAACACTTGAAATGTAACTTAGAAATATGGAATAAAATGGCTTTTTATTTTATTACTTATTTATTTATTTAAACTCGAAAAGTTGAGGTGCGGGCTGGGACTGGAATCGAACTCAAACCCTAAACCTCAGACTCCTGCGTGGAAGGCAAACGTTCAACGGCTAAGCTAACTGCTATAACTTTACATTGAAATTCGACTTTTTATAAGTGCAATTATGGTTCAATGAAAATAAAAAAAACTGCCTCGTTGGCGTTTCAGTATAATAACGCGTTTAGGATGCTGGTGGGGCTGCCCCGCTTTTGTAGTGCGTCGGGGATGTTCGCAGATGCGCATGTAGATTGTTTTTACGCAACAATGCGTAAAAGGTGCGCTTCCCTGGTGCGCAGGGTGTGGGGCAGCGCCAACAGTATCCTAAGTATGATTGCCAGTCGCCTGGACTGTGTTTATCAATCAATCAATCAAATTTATTTCGGACAAGGTACATCCATATGTTGGTAAATTATAATATAAGTACTTACAAAAATATCTTAATAATAATGAAACGGACTTACCCGCTGAACTCATTAGTACCTATTCCGAAACATTGGTACTCAAACCAAAAGAATTATGTTTATGTGGGTCGCTGCTGTGCAATTACTCATGGGTTGTCGCAGCAGTGATCCATCGTTATTTGTTGTGTTGTTTTGTGTATTCAGTGCTTACTAGCATAGTCATAAGTTTTACTAACAGCTTTTGAGTCATGGATAGGTACTCGATTAAAGAGAAATTCTATTCTTCTATTGGTCTAGTGGTGGTAAACGCGACTGCTAATCGTAATGCCCTGGGTTCGATCCCCAGGTCGAGCAAAGTGTTATTGAGTTTTTCGTGTGGAATTCAGTTGCAGCCTGAAGTTTGGATTTATGCCCGGCCTCGCCCCCTTTTACATGGGACTAAATATAAGTGCGACATGAGGGTGTTACTATACACCTCTGCCCAACCCTTCGGGGAATATAGCGACGCTCGGCAGTGAAACCTCGTAAATAAAATTTTCTTCAAAAGCGTTTTATTTGTTCTTAAGATTGATAAACTCGTCATACACGTACTAGTTCAACAAACTTTTAATTCAAATACTTCTAAGCTATCTATGACGTACGATGACAAACTTGTATTAACATTTGATCCGCCATTTTTTTTGCAGGAGACAGTTATTTCTAACTCTTTTAAAAATTTGTATTTTCACATACGTGGTTTTCACTGCCGACCGACGATAGGCGTGATGTAATGTGAAAAACATGAGGCTATTATCGGACAGTGCATTATCTCCTATTCTTAAAAACACCAATTTTCAAACACATAAGTGAGAACAACTAAGTTCCTTAACTAGTTTCAAACGTGTCTCGACTCCAACGCCCTTTAGTTCGTCAAAATCGAGTTAAATCGTTTGCATCTACAAGCAGCGATCGAGGTACGATGTCCATTCAAGTACATTACAGGTAAAATTGAGGGAACTAGTGAGAACATTGACTTACACTAGTAGTTATATAGTTTATAGTAGAGATGAGTCGTATTAGGTAAATCAGATACTTAATACACCTGTTACTAGTCTGCATAAATACCTGATCCAAATACCTGTTCCACCTAATCCCAATGATCTTATACATGTTACAACGTTACTTGGTGATCTCAATCCGCCTATTCTATATGAAATTCTGATATTATAATAACGCTGTGACCAAGCGATTGCTGGGTGACATTTTTTTTTACCGTTTCCCTCACTCTTCGATTTCTCCTATATCTCGAAATTGGTTGAATAAAATAATACTTGTTTTGTATTTTATCATTCAATGATATTAAATATTCCGTAAAAGTTTAGTTTTTATTGAATATTAAGGTGGAACTGTTATTGTCAGAATTGGATTAGGTGCCGCCTATTCTCGTAAAATACCTGTTCTTTGGATCTGTTCTAATAAACACGACTCATCTCTAGTTTACAGATTGATACAAGCGGTTATAGGGCGAATAGTTCTTCTCGAGGGTAAACGCGTCACCTTTGACAAGTCATATTTCGTTTAGAAATATCTTTTTAATGGGCCCAAACAGGCATCCCGAACGCAACTGCAACTGCCAAATGCAGTCTGAAAGCAGTTAGATGCAGTTCGATTTTTAAAAAGCTGATCAATTTCAAATCTCATGTCGACTACTTCTTCTTTTCGTGTGATTAGTGACTAATCTGGTGTCAGAGTTTATGCCGCCCATGGGCCTCTGACCTGGCTTCACATGCCATCGAGAAATATCTCTCAGGCATGCCGGTTTCCTCAAATGTTTTCCTTCACTGTTTTTAAGCAAGTGATAATTATCTATACGCATATGAATCCGAAAAGTCAGAGGTGCGTGCCTTGGGTTTAAACTCGAGACCTATGACTTGGCAGTCCGACGGTCACACCGTCCTATCACCGGCTATCACTGCTATTTATGTCGACTACAGTGTTTGGTTGATCTAAAAACTAACAACCAACCACGTCACTTGACATAAGATTTGACAGCTTGATCAGCCGTTCAGAAATCAGGGATAATTGACACTTATGATTAAGTACAGTCTTGACTATAATTTTTTTCCCATCGTGCCATCGCTATATCGGTTTCAAATTAGTTATGATTTACGATAGAGTAACGGTGACACCCAGAACAGTTAATTTAGATGATTAATATTTATCGCTAAAGAAAACTTTTCATCACGTTCATTAATAACAGGTTTATTCATAAAATAACATCACGTTGAGGAGAGGTGTATAGTAACACCCTCATTTCGCCGTTATGTTTATGTCCCATGTAATAGGGGGCGAGCCTATTGCCATCAACCGGGTACACATCCAAACTCCGAGCTGCTACTGAGGAATTCCACACAGAAAAACCCATTACCACTTTGCTTGACCTGGGGATCGAAACCAGGACCTCACGATCAGCAGTCGCGCTTGCCACCACTAGACCAACGAGGCAGTAGGCAAGTATATTCATCTCGGCTTAAATCAAAAGATGATCGATATCGCTTATATCGGCTTGAGTTGTTTGTTGCATTATATTAATCGTACTTTCTGCATTTGCATATATTTACGGATGGGCATGGGCGCCCTTTGTGGGTGGCGATCAGGGCAACTGCCCGGGGCCTCCCGCACTCGCGAAAAGCCCAAGTAAAAAATATTAGGTACTAATAATACTAATGTTTATTTGAATTCTGCACCTTAATACGCTTTATAAAACTTTGCATTTCGATGGCAGCAAAGTAAAAGTAGATATCTACAAAATTGCAATTTTACAGGAGAGCACATTTAGTAAAAAAATAGTGCACATTTAGCTGCGATGTTTCTTAAAAATCGAGTGTAGATCTCTTCATACACGTGCGAGATTTTCTTCATTATTTTGAAATCTATACTAATATTATAAAGAGGAAAGATTTGTATTTTTGTTTGTAACGAATAAACTTAAAGACTACTGGATCGATTTCAAAAATTATTTTGCCGTTAGAAAGCTACATTATCACTGAGTAACATAGGCTATATTTATTACTGGAATAAAACTTCTTACGCTGGCGGAGCCGTGAGGACACAGCTAGTTTGAAATAATTTTAATATAGACTTGTAGATAGGGTTGCTGTCTAGCTAGTTGCTTTGTTTTATCATAAGCTCTATAAATAGCCCAATTTTTTGATTAATACCGTATCTATTACTACTTTTAAATCTATAATTAATTTTGCACTATTCACTGACTGTCTCAGTGGTAGAACGATCCAATCCAAGGGTCGCAGTTTCGAATTCCCGACGGGACCAATATTTGCATCGCATATTCAGAGACTAATCCTCCACTCACTTGTGATGCAATTGCATGATTACCTATCTTTAGTAGTCTAAAAATACACACACATACACCAGTAATCCCCGAAGGGATAAGCAGAGGTATTCTCCTATAACAGGATTTTGCACACCCACGTTTCGCCTTTTGTATGGTACCTACTACGAAGTTTTGGCTGATGGATCGCACGTTTCCAACTATGAAAGTGTTACGGATCTGACGGTCGACTCGATTTTCGAAATTTGACATTTTGTTATTCGTTCACTCTACTCCCAAATATTAATTGATGTATAGTAAGTTTGTTGTTTGACAATACTTTGAACGTATATTTATAAGTTCAATGTTCATCGTTGGTTCGCTTCGTTTCGAAACTTCGACATTCGTTGTTCGGAGTAGGCCCGCTTGCCCGACGACGAAGGGCACGTTCCCACTATGTCGTGACGATTAATTTATTTGGACGACTGTCGTCTCTAGCTGTTCCCATTATAACGACTGTTTGTTGTCAATTTCTTTTATCGTTTAGTGACTATCGTATCTAGCTGGTCCCATTGGATCGCGACGACATTTTATCGTTTCACGGCAGTCGCTTTGTCGTTTGCGCATTAGTAGCAAGTTACGACGAGACGATATTTTTATCGTGGCGACCGACGATAGATAGTCGTAACAACGACACATGATTTGCCGTCACGATGTCGTGACGTTTTCTTATCGTTTTACGACTGTCGTGCTAGCCGTTCCCATCTTGACAATCTGTCCTCACTGCAAAAACAAGTCGTGAACGACAGTTAATCGTGTCGTTTTATATGTGAACACCTCCATTTAAATATATAAGCCACGATACTTAAAACTACATGACTATCTGTCGTCACGACAAAGTGGAAACGCGGCCGAAGGGTAATTGTATTCTTTATCCAACCCCCACGGATAAAATAGACTTTGAGGAAATGTTATAACAAACTGCTTTGTTGACCTAGTGGTCACAAGCGCGACTGCTGAGCATGGGGTCCTAGGTTCGATCCCCAGGTCAGGCAAAGTGTTAGGAATTAGAAATTTCTCAGTAGCAGCCTGGAGTCTGGATTTGTGCCCGGTTAATGACAATAGGTTCGCCCCCTATTACGACGAAACGAGGTTGTTTTAAAACACCTCCGCTGAACCCTTCGGGGAATGTAATAATGATGATGTTATGTTATAACAACCTCCAATATCCCGACAATTCAACAAAAATACTATCAGGAAAAGAAATTCAATACTCCTTGTACAGAATTCACATTACGAAGAAACCCTAAGAGTATCTAGTTTCGAAAAATATCGTTGTAAAGATCAGTGTCCTTTGTACCGCTATTATATACAACTAACGAGGTGCAGTGTCTTCGCTCAGAGGTCTGATGTTACTTGACCGAAATAGGTAATAGGGACAAAGGAGCCTGATGGTACAGAATTTGATTAGGAAAATGGAGCTTTTTGGGTGGTTTTTTGACAATTTTGGCGGTGTGGGAAGGGATGTGTGGGATTTATGTTGTATACCTATCTATCGTAGGCGTCATCTCTACGAATGAGTGGAAAGCGGCGATATTCTCGCCGTGTAATCAAATTCAATATTTAGTAACTATACGAATCAATTTAACCATTAATCGGGCGATTTAAGAAAAGTAAATAACAAAAAATTATAAAATGCCGCTTTATTTAGAAAATAGTAAAAATATGTGATATTGCTAGGTTTAAAAATAAAATATAACAAGGAGGCTTTCGCGACATCTTCCAAAAAAGTTGGTCGGAAATTATCTTTGCCTTATTAAGGCTAAACACGGCGATACCATCGCGGCTATGGTTAACATGGCGTCTTACAGGTTTTAAGGCATCTAAGACGACAGTAGGTATAGGTCTACCAGAATCTGGTGGCAAATAGGGAAATTAAATGTTTTTGTGGGTAACACAAGGGTAATTTTCGTAATTTTTTTCTTTAATTTCTTCTCGATCTTCTTCCTGCCCTTATCCCACACTAGATGGGGTCGGCACAACATGTATTTCATAAATGCATGTTGTTAGAGGTTTTGGCTTATTGTTTTATGTGAGCCAATGTGCTTGCTGATATTATGCACTGGGTCCCAAAATGATATGCTGATATATGGTTTTTTGCAATTTTATTGTAATGGAAAAGGAAACCTTGTTAAAATAAGTATGTTTATTAAAAATGTTTGAACAAGAAAACATTAATCAGAACTGGAAAATGTATCAACTACAGTCATACTCGTTTTGACAAGTGACATGTTGACATTGCCATATGAAAACCACTGTTTGTTATTAATTTTTAATGCCATGAGATTCTGGTTGACCGTCCCTCAGACGAGTTACTTTTATCGTTTTAACTTTTTGAAACAATATTACAGTACCTACGCGTAAAATAACTCTGCCACTCTGAAAACAGCTTTTCAGCGTTCTGTTCCTCACTTCCAAGGGTCAAAGGTATTTTATTCGTATTATTTGTAGTTATGGTGACTGAAATTTAATCAGTACTTAATTTGGAAATGCGTAATTAGCGTCATGTGACGAGACATGACAGGGATTTTTAAATATAGAACGACACAACTAAGAATTCACATCGTCAAATATCGTAAATCCGATCACTTCCGAACTGCGTGCGACTTTAAGACCATGAATGTTTAATTAGTACTGCAGTGAAAAATGATATTTACACTGACGCAATAAGTGTGATTGGCGCAGAAATGAGTGACTGACATTAATTTTTTGATCAAGTTTATCGATGCGACATCTTAGTTATCTTCTTCCTGCCCTTATCCCACACTAGGTGGGATCGGCACAACATGTATTTCATAAATCCATGTTGTTAGAGGTTTTAGCTTATTGCTTTATGACCGGCCGCCTGCCTGACATCAACCCTCCTTGGGAATACTCGTCGCGCCGTCGCGCGGGTGACCAAATGTGGTGCGACATCTTAGTTATGTCGTACTATACTTTCTTCTCATCAACATTTGATGAATATTTTATTAAGATGCTGTTATTAATTACGAGAATAAATCCCTTACCCGCACACCCACGGAACAGATTATTCTGTATGCAAGATTTAATTAAGAGGAAACGCGGGCTGCAAAATATTTATAATTTGAATAGGTTTTTGCGATCTATTTCCGTCCCAACCCCTCCCGCAAACCTTCCCAATTGACCGCGAAAGAGACAACTGCATCTCGGACTGATTTCTCCTGTGCAATATTAGCGAAATCGTACTTTCGTATTTCTCTGTTTCCTTCTTCAAATCTGGACCGATTTTAATATTTTTTTCTGTAATTATTTAAGAAAGACTTTGGTTATGTCTGTATGTTTTCTTTTTTACTTTTTATAGTCGTCAAATTTGTTTGCCAGATGTTTGAAAACGGTGGTAAAACCGGTAGATTTTTGTAAAATTTAAACGTGTCTCGTTCTTTTAATAATTAATTTATTGACAAAAACAAAACATAGGGACATAGTGGTGGGTGATATATATCCTATGGTAAAAAATATTTGCTCTAATGATATTATCCAAGGGGGAAACTGAGGAATACGTTTGTATGGACTAAATGCCGACCGCATTTCCTCTTAATCCATAAAGTCGGAATATGAAAGCAGACTAATTTTAAACAATTTCTATTAGTTATATGGAAACCGACATACTGAAATGTATCTACATAGTAGTGGATTATGTTATTCACCTCATTACTGAAACAATTTGGTGTGATGCCAAGCTAAACTAACTAGCGTTCCCCTCGGGTTTGTTTGAATAATTTTAACATTTTACAATTTTAGTGGTGAACGTAAACCTCCCGAGATCACATCAATGCTGATAGGCAGATTACCATCATCATCATGCTTACCAGATGAATTGGTGATGGTGAACGTAGTATGTTGTTAGAAAGGCGGATTTACATTGAGTTAGTTACTGACTTCAAATTCAAGCTTAATACCTGTGACAGTTGTTACGGTAAGTCAGAAGCCCGAAAGTCTGTCAACCGGTCTAACTGTAGGATATTGGTATTGCCCTGTAACTGGGTTGCGGTTGTCTGATGGCAGTCGCTCCGTGTAAAATACTGGTATTCAGCCGCATCTAGTTAGACTGGAAGCTGACCCCAACATAGTTGGGAAAAGGTTAGGTAGAACACTATTGTGCCAGTTCGATATACTATTGTAGCTTGTTTTAAACATATCACAACATTTTCTCATTGTTATTTATGAAGTAACAAACAAATAAACTTAAGTATTTATAACGCGAGCCACTGAAACAGACTTGGCGTGTTTCTCTTAATAACTGCATTCATTTCATGTGTAGTTTATAGCTTACATATTTTGTTGGACGAATGGCACTCATTTCTGACTTTATGAGCTCTGGGAATCTAGGAAATTTATGTAGATGAGTGTATTATTGTAGTGGAGATACTAATTTTGGTGTTAATTAACATAACATCACGCCTGTATTCTCTGAAGGGTTGGGCAGAGGTATAGTAACACCATTTCGCCAATTATGTTTAAGTCCCATGTAATAGAGGGCGAGCCTTTGCCAAAACCGGGCACAAATCTTCCCGGGCTGCTACTGAGGAATTCTACACGAACAAACCCAATTACACTTTGCCCGACCTGGGGATCGAATCCAGGACCTCACGATCAGCAGTCGCGCTTGCAACCACTAGACCAACGTAATATATTAAAGAAAATCGTACCCCAATACAATGAAAAGCAAAAAACTGTTACCAAAAGATAAAAAAAAAACAATAAATGTTTTATTGTGTATCTCTTCAGACACAAACATTCCAATATGGACATCATGGGTCGTGACCCGATACAAATCCCAACTATTTGTGTTCAAATGCCAAATACATATTACAATTCTCAGTAGTTTCTGTTCAATTTATGTTACTCTTGTATTTCGTTTCATTAAAGGGGTAATTGAGTTTGCTGCTTGGAATTTTGATAATCAAGAATTAAGGTTGCACACATATCAAATCGGAAAGGGATCGTCACCGTATCAACTCAAGCCGTTCAGTATTCTTTGTATGAAACGCACACTAATCGGAATCGTAACGTAATCGCCTCGCCTCGGGACAAGCTCACAAACCGCGGTGCGGTGTGTGGTCAACGTGGTTCCCGCGCTTACGGCTCGTCGTCTCCGCGCTTACGTCTCTCCGTACCCGAGCTTACGTCTCTTCGTCCACCCTTGCCCCTCTCACACCTCCCGCGGCCTGCTTGCAGCATACTACTGTTACGCGGCGTCGCCTAGCCGTAGCCGAGTCGACGTATCGGAGCTGCTGATCCGGTTTGGTTACGTGCTTACGTTAGGTTGACGCCTGTTTGACGGCGAGGCGAAAGGCGATACGCTTACGATCCCTTTCCGAGTTGATATGTGTGCTTTGACCATTAGATTCAAAGTCACAATAATTACGGTACTTTAAACAGTCGGTCCCCGGTGTCGTATGAATACCTATGACAGTCTTTACGGAAATGATAAATGATTTTTATTTCTGTAAATAAATCTGTTACAGTCACTTTTACAAGTCAATGTAATGTTTTTTTAAGACTAGATGGCGCCGGCATTTCCTATCTGACTAGCTCTGAGAAGAAAAGCCGAAACAAACTCAGAGATCAAGGTCTCTTTTAAAGTCCAGACATTGTGGTATAAAAACTATGTGAGTGTAACAATGTAGGGCAACGTCTGGAATGGCCTTTTTAGGAAAGTGCCATAGCAGGTTTGAGTTGACCTGTCCTACCTGAAAGTCAGAAGTCCGAAAGTCTGACAACTGGTTTAACTTTAGCATATCGGCATTGCCATATAATTGGGTTGGGGAGGTCTGATGGCAGTCGCTCCGTGTAAAATACTGGTTTTCAGCCACATCTGATTAGACTGGAGGCTGACCCCAACATAGTTGGGAAAAGGTTAGGTAGAACAGTATTGTGCCAGTTCGATATAATATCATGTCTACTTACATATTTGAGATCGAAAGTTTAACAGCAAACAGATAAATTGTCGATTAAAACATAGTTGTAAGTTTTAGACTTGTTCTAACGTATGGAGATTAATTTATTTCTTGATTTGCAAGCAGAGATTTGATTTAGATAATTTGAAGAAACAACTGATTAAAACTATGAACTTTACACGTTTGGCCCAGTGGCTGATAGATCGGCTGCTGCGCTACAGGTCACAGCTTCGATTCCAGCACGGAACAAATATTTGTATGACCTGCAGATAGTTTTATCAGTTCTGGGTGTTTCCGCATGTGAGAATTATGTCTGTAAACTAGATGAATAACTGCCTTTTTGGTCTAGTGGTCGCAAGCGCGACTGCTGCGCATGGAGTCCTGGGTTCGATCCATAGGTCGGGCAAGTGTTATTGGGTTTTTCCGTATGGAATTTCTCAGAAGAAGTCCGGCTCGCCCCTTATTACATGTTACTTACACATAACAGTGAAATGAGGGTGTTACTTACACCTCTACACAACCCTTCGGGGACACAAGGCGTGATGTTTTGTTATATTAGTTTTGTCTTGCACTATATATCACGGTCAGATGAAAAATTCAAAAACTAATTAACTAAACTAACTAAAAACTGTAAAACTAAACTAAAAATTAAAGTGCGTGAGTATCTTCATAAGGAACTGGCAGAATCTCAGCACTGATTTATCTTTGTATATATATTTGTAGGTATTGTATAATATATTATATTAATTAATATATATGAATGTATGCATATGTATATAATATCTATTATTTATAAGTTTATTAATATATATATGTATATACATATATATGTAAATATATAATATGTATGTAGGTAATATTATTGCCAAAAATGTTCCCTTATCTTTGTGTTTATTTTTAATATTGTATCACATGACACAGCTCTTTTTAGCGCATCTACCATGTTTTCTCTGCATCACCCTAAGGTCGACTGGTAGAAAATGCCTAAGGCATTAAGTCCGCCTCTGTATAATTTTCTTTTTGTGCGAAAGTATAAATAAATAAATAAAACTAAATAAAAATTTTTGAATACACATTCAGCACATACTTAAGAGTTTCTCAAAGCCGTAATATGATAAAAATAGCTTGTTTTATGATAAAGCTGAGTTGATACTTTGACGAGGGATTACTGGGATTGTGGGTAGTCTTGTTTGTTCACAGCTTATTGGAGGGGAGACTGTTATCCAATAAAAAAGAGCTTTAGCTTGTGTCTTTGGTGACGAACTTTTTTTGAAGGATATTGTTGGTTAATTAATAGTGTTAAACATTGTTTTAAACTATGATTATGACTATGCAGGAGTTAGAGAAACATGATTTATTATATTCAGTTTTAATATAAAAACAGAGATTGATATATGAATTGAATATAATATATGTAGGTATAGAACGTGTTACAAAAATATCCCTAAAGCCGAAAGGGGGTTAAAAGGCCCTTTGTTGAGTCTATTGGCAATATTTTAAAATCTTAGTAAGACCCAAAAAAAAAGAATTTGGATATAACATAAAATAATCATCATTGAAACGCAACCCTGAAAATATAAAACTACCCAGAAAGTTATCTACATTCTTACCTAATTTCCTCTGAGAGGTAAATGACAACAACCATAAAAGAGTACTTGATTATTTACATTTTTTATGGGGAATTATGTAACACGTTGTAGAGGGGCTATTTGGAAAGTTATCATATAACTTAAAACCTAAACTGAGTAACCAAAACACACGTCGGTTCTGCAGAGCGCATTCAATGTGTCTGGTCGCACACAAATGCGACCTAGAGGCCAACTCAATTGATGATTGGTAACATTGTTAAATATACATACGAAAGCATGTGTCAAAGACACTACTTCAATATCAGATTCGGCAGATCGGTAGTGATGGCCTAGTGATGTGACCGACGGACTGCCAAGTCATAGGTCTCGAGTTGGAACCCAAAGCACGCACCTCTGACTTTTCGGATTCATGTCCTTATTGCATAATTATCACTTGCTTAAAAACGGTGAAGGAAAACATCGTGAGGAAACCGGCATGCCTGACAGATATTTTTCGACGGCATGCGAAGCCAAGTCAGAGGCCCATGGGCGGTATAAACTCTGACTAGGATAGTCATTAACCACACGAAAAGAAGAAGAAGGGGTCACGGAACAAGCAAGGATGATTAGAATCATTGTAAGATATTACGTTAGATGTCTCATACATCAAATATCATAAATAGAATGAAAAAGCGAAGAAAGGATCTACCTAATTTCATACAGCCTAAGCTTAATGTCGTTAAACATGCCTCAAGAGTGCAATCAGTAAATATATACAATAAATTGCCTGTACAATTTAAGAACTCTATGAATTCAAATGAATTTAAGAGAAAATTAAAGTCATTGTTATTGAGGAAATGTTATTACAGCATAGAAGAGTTTCTCAAAGATAATAGTAGTTCGAACTAATATGTGATTATATTTTAATGACTATAAGTAATATATCCAACATTCTATTTTATTGACATACATTTCTTTGAATTGAATTTACATTGATTTTGAACTAATATTAAGTTAAATTATTATAATTAATATTAAGACTAATAATGTTGGGACCAATGTGGAATGTAGTGTATTTTTTTTTCTTTCTGGCTTTACGATGATTGTTTAATTTTTGTGTTATATTATAGTTCTCGTTTGTTAATTTACTCAAAACCACTGTTCGACACAAATGTAAATTTGTTGATGAATAAATAAATAGATATCTTATAAGATTTTGAATAAAATACAAATATCTTCGTTGTTATCTCCAATCAATGTTGCAAAAATATTATCTAAACGATTACGATTTTCAAACATATCAAGAGTTACTTGGTTACACCCAAATCATGTCAGTGTTTAAAATTAAACATGTCAGCAGTACAGCGGACAGGCAGAGCGGGCTGGAACAAGTTATTTTTTTGCTTGGATACCATTGCAACCTGTTGCGAGGCGAGCTTTTAATTTGGGAACCATTTCACTCTAAATTAGGCTTAAAATTATGGGTAGCAAGTATCGGACGGACCACCTGTTGGAAAGTGGTTACTGCCGGATATACACGGTGTAAATCTTCGCTGGGCAGTGAAAACCTCGTAATTGCAATGACCATAATTTTACAGGAGGAGATAATAAAAATGTAAGGATAACACAATGTTAAGGTTACTCCATGTTTAAATCTTATATTTGTCATGCTGTTGCGCAGCATGTTGGCAACACCAACAGATTTAGTTTTTGGTTTCTGGGCGAATATTCGAATTTTTTTAACATTATTTTAACAAATCATTCTTCTCCCGGGTTGTTAACGTTATGGTATTGTCAGATTGTTTTTATTCTTGTCTTATTGCTTGACGGCAACGGTATAGATTCAGTTTTCATTATCATAATTATAGTATTAAACATCTGCATTCTTAACTTTGGGATGATGCTAATGACGTTCTCAATTTTTGTTAATATTTTTCGAATATTCGCCCTTCTATGTGATGGCAACACTGTTTTATGTCACTTCAACTTCACATTTCTCTCTAGCAGCGGTAGTACGAGCTTTATTGTTATTTTACCTATTGTCTGTTCTTTTCTTACAGTTTGTAACTATTAAATGAATTAGCAATTAAATGAAAGAAAATTTAAAAGTCATATTAAAAGTACACTTTGTAAACAAGCATATTACAAATTAGACGATTATATCCAGGATAAGAACGCTTGGAAACATGCTGGTCCAGCTCCATAGGACAATCTAGAGTCTAGACAAAATCAAACTGGTTGCTATTTTAATTGTATAATTTATTTTTTTAAAGCCGTTTATTTTAGATTCTATGAGTAAGTACCTAAACTCATACACTGACCTATTACTTTTATTTTTTTGGGAAAACGTATACTTTTGCAATGTTTGTAAATATGTGAGCACCATGTACCTATCACATAAATTAATATGTCATTGTTTCATTTTTTTTTTTTTTTTACCTTTTGTGGTATAGTAATTTTATTCTAGGTGCATCGTTTTCACATATAATTGTATAATTAATGTACCTATACAAAATATTGTAAGACATTTTAAAAGAGTAACGGTGGAGTTTCTTGCCCATTCTTCTCCATACGAAACTACCTTTTGGAAGGGGCAACTAGAATCAATTCTATTTTCTTTGTAACTTTAACGTTCAAAAGTGCCTTTTATGTGCCTAATTGAAATAAATACTTTGACTTTGATTGAAGCATTAAACCGATCCTACCATTAACAATTTATTTATTGTAAAGACCAAATACAGTCCACCAAGTTCAATTCCGCACATACCTACCTGGTAAAAAAAAAGGATGAAGCCTAGATGCAAGGTTCTTCTGTTTTATTATCTATTCATCAATCTATTTCATCTTAGAGCTGTGCAACTTCGTTCTAAATATGCATTACAAGGTTTTTTACTCAACAAATGAATAACAAAAAATAAAAATGAATTTGTGCTTTACGAGGTTTTCACTGCCCAGCGACGTAATGCAAAAACTGAACACCTCTTAAGGGCTCAATGTACATTATGAATAACTTTCACTATAGGACCAATAAAAAAAACCGCGAAAAAAAGTAAGTTATTTCATACATTTTGTCAAGTTACGCGAACAACTCACGATCAGCAGTCGCGCTTACCACCCCTAGACCAGGCAGGTCATTCAGATGTACTTCCGCCAAGATAGTAAATTCCCAATCCGTTAGTCTTTTCGAAGCGTACTGTGACTACTATCTACTAAGTGCATAATTTCTGATGGGTTGTTGAGAATTCCAAAAGAAGTCACAAATGATAATTTAGCACTAATTATAACTCAACTTAACCTCTAGCTTTAGGCATTCCTGGAGAACCCCGTCATAGTTGGAAGGCTGCCAGTCTTCAGAGACATGTTCCGTCTTTGCAATCGAATGATCAAAGAGTGCTTTAGAATAACTATAGTTCAGAAATAAACCTATTCTAAATAGATACGGCCATAACGTTTATTTTTTATTATTAACTTGTTCGCGTTTGGCCCTAGTCTCACCTGATGGTAAGCGCAGACAGGGTCTAAGATGGAGCACACGAATCCAACGAACAGAGATATAGAGGGATTCCCCTATATCACACAGTAAACTGCTTGGCACCGGACTTTAATGTGAGGATGGTAGCTATCCAGGCGGACCGTATAGATCCTACCACGTCGCGTGCTGGGTTTTGTTGAATCTTACAACACGCGTCTATTCCCAGCGCATTTAAAATTACCTATATAAACAGACACTTCAATTTTATTTATATGTATAGACAGACCTTTTTAGTTGATCCTTTCTACCTAAGCGCGTGGACGATGAGGGAGAATTTCTAATATTTGGGAGGGCTCCCAACATTATTAAAGTTAGTGTCAATTTGCCATACAAAGCCTTGTTTAGGACGTAATGACTACTAAGTATGTCATATCAGCCTGATTATGTATTCATTTGAACATGAAACTTGGATGAACACGCGGTTTCACGAAGTCTAAAACAAATAAAGGAGAATGGGCGAAATGCTTAGAAGTTGGGTCTTCTTCTCCTCTAGCAATGTCTGATATGTCATTAGAAAGGTCTTTTTAAGCGAAACATTTGGTACCTACACAGCTAAAGTCAATTGTTAGTATTTTCGGAGTTATAATACCTTTAAAGTGAAAAATCGTTTATATCCATACTATCACAATTTCTTCCTTTTTTGTTACTTATACTAAACTATCGCTACGTTCTTATCATATTATTTGCAAATAATGTGTGAAGAAAAAGAACTTAAACATAACTGGCGAAACGTGGGTGCATTATACACCTCTGCCTACCCCTTCGGGAAATTCAGGCGTCAATGTTACGTGTGTTACTTAGGTAGGTATCTTAAATAATTATTGTGACAAAGATTCTATGGCAAAACGTGTAAAAAAGAGAATAAATAGTAATATTTGAGCGTTAACATAGTTTTCAAATGGTTACATTTAATGAGCTATAACTCCATAAATACTAATAACTAGCTGTGTCCTCACGGCTCCGCCCGTAGCCTATGTTACTCAGTGATAATGTAGCTTTCTAACGGTAAAAGAATTTTTGAAATCGGTCCAGTAGTTTTAAAGTTTATTCATTACATACAAAAATCCAAAAATACAAATCTTTCCTCTTTTTAATATTAGTATATAGGTAGATACAGATTGACAGTAGCTGTAATACAAAAAAATGTTCTACTTAAAATAACCTTTCTATTGATATATCACTCATTGCTAGAGTAGGAGTAGACCAAAAGGCCTTCCTTTGCTCACTAGTGAATATTCAAAGGCTCATCGTGTTCCTCTGGTCATGGACGGCATCTGTCGTTGGAAGTGTTAATGATACGACAATTTTACAGCTAGTTCACACAGAAACAGTTTACAGGATCCGTTTTAGCGGATCCGTTTTTATTTTGGTGATGGCGCCTGTAGTTGAATTAGCGAGTTCACATACACGACAGTATTCCGAATCCAGTAAAAAATACTGGATCCGTTATTTTTATTGTATCCTGTCTGCTAGATGCGATGCCGCTGCCATTTGTTTAACTGATCCGTCGGCACAGATGTGAACAACATATCCAGTACCGACGGATCCGTTAAAACGGATCCGCTGTGTGAATGGGCGTTTAACTACACACATGTGTGTCATGTGTGAAGCCAAGTCAGAGGCCCACGGGCGGCATAAAGCTGACACCAGATTAGTCACTAACCACACGAAAAGAAGAAGACAAATAAACTACTTAGATGCTGCTAATTTATCTAGGAAAAGTTTAGAGTGACAATATTGTATACCTAGATATTCTTTACTAAAGTTCTGGCTTTGTGAAAGTTCTAAATAAGTCGGTTTAGCCGAAATTACTTGAATGCACGGTGTTGTGGTCTAAGATACTAAGTAAAATGTCTGACTCAGCAACAGTGATAACTAAAGAAATATGATAACAAAATGAATATTTCCATGATAAATCACGACTTTATGTTTTTACCCACGCCCCAACGAATGATCTTTGTTTTCTATGTAGGTGAACTGCGATTCACTTGATACAGCCACATTGTTTGCGACAAGAAATGCATTCTTACTCGGACAACTCGAGGACGAGTCTTCCTCTTAGCCTTTTCCCAATTATCTCAACAACTCGATGACGAGTAAATACTTATAAACAAAATAGAGTAATTCTGCCCAGCCTTTTCACAACTATGTTGGGGTCATCTTCCAGTCTAACCAGATGCGGCTGAATACCAATATTTTACACGGAGCGACGGCCATCAAACCTCCGCAACCCAGTTACTGGGCAATGCCGATATCCTAAGGTTAAACCGGTTTCCAGACTTTCTAGCTTCTGACTTCCCGTAACGACTGTCATAGGTATTCGTATGATATCCGAGACCGACTGTTTAACGTGCTCTCTGAGGCATGGAGTGGTCTCGATGTGTAACGGAAGGTCACCCATCCACGGACTGACCGCGACAAGCGTATGATCCGTGCGGTTGGTAATTAACCACTGGCCCCTCCGTTTAAAGACTTATTAAAAAAGTTAAAAAATAATTAAGCTCTTACCGGGAACGCGGTAAAATCTTGGAGCTTAAGAATTTACCTCCATCACTTAAGTCGGCAAAATGACAGGATTACACAATGGGAGAAGATTTCTTCTTCCAAGGTTAGATACAGTCGTTATTTCTACATAAAACATAACATCACGCCTATATTCCCCGAAGGGTTGGGCAGTGGAGTAGGTATAGTAATACCCTCATTTCGCCGTCATGTAAGGGCGAGCCTATTGCCATCAACCGGGCACAAATCCAAACTCCGAACTGCTACTAAGTAATTCCACACGGTAAAACCCAATAAATACCTAACAGTTTGCCCGGAAGATCGAACCGTTAAAAAATCGTTTGTTAATTTTTGTTCTACATTACTCATTGGTCTGTGGTCAGGACTCCATTGTTCTCTCACTATCCTAAATCATTGTACTCTGAAATTGTTAAAGATATTATTTTTAAAAGAGTAACCATGGAGTTTCTTGCCGGCTCTTCTCCATAGGAAACGATTAATTGGAACCTTGTATCTAAATTCGACTTTTCATAAGCACCTGTATTGGTTTATGTGAAATAAAAACTTTTGATTTGATTGATTTGATTTGAACCCAGGACCTCACGATCAGCAGTCGTACCAAGATTAACGAGGCTGTTCCTTCCAAAATTACTATTGTTCATCGGTTAAAGTTTTGCAAGAGGGATATTCCCGTGAGTCAAGACACATGTTTGTATTGTGACACTAATCAAATATTAGCACTTATTGTTAGTCATAACTTTTTAACTGATATTGTTGTTTGAGAAATGGTGCATCATTTGTATTTACCTATTAAGTGACGTCTTTTGTGTAGGTACGTACTTTTAGGATTCCGTAGTAACCCGCCGCCCGACCAGTAACAGGCAGTTCCATGCGCGCTTCTCAGGAGGACGTGGGGCCAGGCCCCACAGAGCAGAGGTCCGCCAGCGGCTGGCAGACCGGTACTTGCCGGGGTTGCGGTGCATGCTTTTGCGAATCCCGCGACCCCGGCCGAATGGTCAGGAGAAGGAACACCGTTTATTTTTAGCCGGGAAGAGTCCGGCAGACCCCGTCGCCTTCCCTGGGCGAGGGACATCCATGAGGATTTTCCAACGATAAAAAAATAAGGTTTCCGTAGTAAAACAAAGAAGTCTTTTAGTTTTGTTATGTCTGTATGTTCGTCTGTTTTTCTGTCATAAAAAAATTAAAGCAATAAAGAAATGCATTTATTATCTTTAATACCTTTAAGTTTACATTAAAAAAAATGTTTTGCATGTGATAGCACATGAATCCGAAAAGTCAGAGGTGCGTGCCTTGGGTCCGAACTCAAGCCCTATGATTTGGCAGTCCGGTCACACCACTAGGCTATCACAGCTACCTACCTATCTGCTATAACTCTTTTGTTATGTTTGAGCTGTTTTGATAACCTATGTCCAACAGACCCTTACGATAATATGCTAGACAGAAAATTGTTTAAACAATTCCTCTATTGTTTATTTTCTTGGAATCGTCTGGGAATTATCTTCGAGAAGATACTAGGTACATCCATTATCAATATCAGTACTGTTAGATAAACTGACTTTAATTACATAAACATAAACTCACGCCTTTTTCCCATGGGGGTAGGCAGAAACTATAGAACGCCACATGCTACGACTCTTACACACCCCTTTCGCTTCATCCACATTCATACATCGTGTCATACACGCACGCCGGAGATTAGACAAAGTTGCGGTTTAAAAGATGATGTAGTGACAAAAATTGAAAGGAGTATGCTTAGGTGGTTTGGCCATGTTGAGAGAATGAGTGAACGGCGATTAACAAAAGAAATTTATAAGGCGGATGTTAATGGGAACGCCGGTAGAGGACGTCCTAGAAGGACATACATCGATGTTATTGGTGATGTTCTTCACATAGGTCAAGTGCGTAGTACTCTCAACTGACTTTAATTGTTAAATATAAATAACTTCTTACCATTGCGTAAGTGAGAAAGGGCATTTAGATAATACCTAAACTATCTAGACATGTTTTATTAATAGCTGTGATAGTTTAGCGGTTGAACGATTGCTTTCTATGCAAAAGGGTTTAAGGTCAATCCCGGCGCGCATTTTAACTTTTCGAACCCATGTGCGGATCAGAATTTGATTATCACTTGCGTTAACGGTGAAGGATAACATCGTGAGGAAACCTGCACACCTGGTCCTGCAGTCTCGACTTAGATAGCGATCAAGTTACGATCTATTTCGGTCATAACGATTAATTAACTTTTAACGTCGTACTATACTATTTTATAATGAAGAAAAAGCATGCCATAATTATCAATTTAAGATTATAGCAAGAAAACTCTATGAAAAAAATGGTAACTTCGATCTTTCGTGTTTTAAAAGTTTATCGTTCATCTATGTTGAGACTTCAGGCCCTGAGAGGGCTTCAAAATGTTCTCGATGGTGAGTGTATTCCGGAAATCCGCACCAGGCCAGCGCAGGCCGCAGACTAAGGCCTAAACCCTTCACATTCTGAGGCGAGGCCCGTGCCCAGGAGTAGGACAGTAATGGGCTGATTAATTATGTATGTTTTATCGAAGTTGCAGGCCTTTTTTTTCGTCGTGGGAAAATCCTCATGGATGTGTCTGCCGGACTCTTACCGGTTAAAAACCCACGGTGTTCCTCCTTCTAACCTATGACCGGGATCACGGGATTCACATAAGCATGCACCGCAACCCATACAATATAGTTGTAGGCCTACCCCAACTATCCAATCCATATAAACAATATCGTTATGACTATTAAGTACCATTATCTGTCTGTTACTCTTCTAATATAAACATACTGCCGAGCTGTCTCGATGCATATCTCCTCACTAATTAACGAAGCGTACCGACCAATTAATAATATTGTAAGTAATGTTTATTGCGTCATCTAGCGCTTATAACCACATAAACTTAGATTCACATAAGTTCAAATGGTTAGCAATAGATTTGTGTTACAAGTTATTTGTAGATAATATTAGGTTCGGAATACTAATATAGACTGCCTTAATGGTCTAGTGGTCGCAGACGCGACTGCTGGGCATGGGGTCCTGGGTTCGATCTCCAGGTCGGGCAAAGTGGTATTGGGTTTTTCCGTGTGGAATTCTTCAGTAGCAGCTCGGAGTTTGGACTTGTGCCCGGTGATGGCAATAGACTCGCCCCCTATTACATGGGACTTAAACATAACTGGCGAAACGAGGGTGTACTAAGAATGTTATGTTTATATTTTATATACTACTAGCGATCCGTCCCGGCTTCGCACGGGTGCAATGTAGATACTAATGTGGGGTATATAAACCTTCCTCTTGAATCACTCTATCTATTGCCGAAAACTGCATTAAAATCCGTTGCGTAGTTTAAAAGATCTAAGCGTACAGACAGTGGGAGCGACTTTGTTTTATACTATGTATAGAAGATAATCAGTTCGTATGATGTATGTCTTCATCAATAAATAATCGGTCACCACAAAAATTCATAAAAGTATTGAACAGTCAAATATTCAAGTCGCGGGGGAGTCGTGCGAAATTATTCAAATTATTACATATTCGCGAGGAACAATAAACTGTTGGTAAAAGCTGAGAAATGCGGAAAAAGTCGCGGTCTGCGAAATTACCGAACTGTGTCGATAGTTCCTTGGTTTTGTGGCAACATTATTGCATTTTTGTGTCTTTCGGTAGACTTTTTTTTATTAAATTGGGTCAAGGATTCGTTGCGCTGTATTTTGGTGGATAGAGGTTTGATAAATATTGGGTTACTTAACAATATACAAGTCATCGTTTAAAATGAATACGTTATTATAAGTGTGTGAATATTTACTAAGGAAACTGACTAATGAGGAACATGATAGGGACAACAAATATAGTACAAGTATTTAAGTCAAAGTATTTATTCCAATTAGGCACATAAAAGGCACTTTTGAACGTTAAAATTTACAAAAAAAATAGAACTGATTCTAGTCGCCTCTTCCAATAGGTAGTTTCGTATGGAGAAGAATGGGCAAGAAATTCCACCGTTACTCGTTTAAAATGTCTTGTAATATTTTGTATAGGTACATTAATTATACAATTATATGTGAAGACGATGCACCTAGAATAAAATTACTATACCACAATAGGTAAAAAGAATTAAAAATGAAGCAATGACAAATTAATTATGTGATAAAGAATACTTACACAATATTCGTCATTAATAATCCTTTAAATAAAATACAGTCATTCACAAAAACGAAACACTTCACATTTTTCAATAAAAATGCACAAAAGTATTTTTTTTTAACAAAAATTTTTTGCACTCGACAGTACAGATAATCGAATTAAAAATAGTGATGTGCGTACTATATTTAAACTTATCGACGGTTGAACGACATGTCGGCGTTAATGATGCGTGCGCGCATGACCGCTGGTCACTGGAGGCTGCGCGGGAATACGCATTATTTTATCTCGAGCTTACTGACGCACCGTTTAGAGATTCCCTTTGTCATCGATAGAAATTCCGAAAGACTTTTTGGACAGATGCAGGCGAGGTGATGAATTGTGTGGTTTCGTGTTTTTTTTTTTGTTTATTAACAGAAATATCCGTTTACATTTGATGTCTTACATCCGTTTTAAAAGTAGTTAACAGGGATAGGTTAATGTGATACATCTATAGGCTAACCACTTTTGGACGAAAGTATTTTTGATATTTTTTTATTTCATTGTTCTTAGTCTTGGTTGCTTCAATTTCTTTGCCTTGGGAAAACAATTAATATGTTTAAGATTAAGAGTCCAGCATAGTGATGGATGGTCCTGAAGATGTCCCCAAAAAACCAATAAATGCGATACCAGATTCTTCATTAAATATGTTTTAGTTAACTTCACAATTATTACAATAATTGTTTTATTGATTTCATTATCACGTCCTTGTTTTACGGACATAGCTGTATCGGTTGCGTAAGATGCGGTAATGACTCCAATACCTTGACCTGACCGGATTCTGACTCAGGTTGGATTCTTTACGATCAATGACTTTTGGATACTACGTCATTCGGTTTACTGTTGCGAAATTGGGTTTTTGGTGATATGTGGATTAGTAAGATTTTAGTCGACATGAAAATATTTTTTTTAATTCTTTGCTTTAGAGAGATTTTTTTTTATAGGCATGGAAAATTTTGACGGTCCCAGAGCCTTCCTCAATAGCACAGTATACAGTGTTCTTGTATGTTTTTGTATGAGGAGTTAAATAACAGGGTTCTAGTGAAGAGCTATCAATAAGACCAAGATATTAAAATTTAATTATTATACCACACAATACAACATTACCGATAAAAAAAAATAAGATAATTTTAAACATTTAATCATTCGTGTTTAAGTAGTAGATGGTCATTATCAACTACGAAATTTTTATCTTCTTTATCTTTACTTAGTATAAAACAAAGTCGCTCCCGCTGTCTGTACGCTTAGATCTTTTAAACTACGCAACGGATTTTAATTAAGTTTTCAGCAATAACTAAGTAGAGTTATTCAAGAGGAAGGTTTATATGCCCCACCTTAGAATCTACATTGCACCCGTGCGAAGCCGGGGTGGGTCGCTAGTTAGTACTAAAATGTATTTCCTATGTATGTATGTATGTCCTCTAACGGTTATCAAAACGACTGTTGCATCGACTCTAAAAATACACCTCAATGTGTTCTACACTGTAATTATCAAACAAATAATTTATTTGACAGTTCAATTAAAAGCTTTCTGTGTTAACTGCATAATTAGCATACGATAAAGTCGTACAATAAAGAGTATTGTTGTCGTCACGAAACGCGCCATTATTATCTTGAATAATGAGCATAATTTTATTATGTTATCAATCTCATACAATACGGCAAGAAGTAGGTACTTTGTAACAGGAGCTTCTTATTTCAATATTTATAGCTCGGAGATAATTTGTTTTAATAATAAACAATAGGAAGGATAATAACTTCTATTTTAGTATCAGAATAATAAGGAGGCTTTTAAATGAGGCTGTGGTACAGGAAAACTGGCAAAGAAAGTCATAAAATTTTAACATTCGATTCCCAGGTCAAGCAAATAGTTCGATTCGATTTTGCTGTTAGGTCTGAGTTATGGCGCATTTTTGATGTTTTTTAATGATGTACCGTAATTTGCTTAGCCATTATCAAATGGGTCATAATATCGATATCGACAAACCATGGTAGTGAACAGTATTGGTACACCTCTGCTAAACTGTTTGAAGTTCACAAGAGTAATAAAAAATAAACCAGTATGACTTAAACTAGGTGGTTTAAAAAAATAGCTTAGACTGACGCCAAGCAAATTATAAGGGATCGTATGATTTGGCGGTTACTCATCCCGTTCGGGAAAACCAGATAGTAAATTGTACACGGGGTTCCCAATACCAGATACCAGGTTTCTTGTCGATATCCGTATAAAATGCACATCACTAATTCATGCGTACGTGAGAATTTGCACGCAAATTGTTCTATTAACGCACAACACTATTCTCGTGCTATCTATTATAAACACGAAATTTTGACAGGATAAGGCCAAGCAAATATAGACTTTATCCTCTTTGTAATATGATTATTGTCGTATGCAATTAGTGCAGTAATTATCTTGGCTACACATTCGTTGTTAAACGATTCTATTTTAGTAACCTATTTGATTTTGGACTTTATTCAGTTTGTGTTAAAATTTAATTTAGGTAAACGTCACATTGATTCATTGAAAAAGAAAATAAATTTATCTTGTCATTTTAATTTAGTTCTTTAGCCTACAAGTTTAAGGTGTATTTTATAACATCAAAGGTAAATTTTCTATGAAATGTGATTTTCTGTGAATCATTAAGCGTTGTTTAACAAAATTATTTGATCATTGCAACACGTGTGAACTCTATATGATAATATTTTGATATACGTCCGTCAGTGTGACAATTTCTCAGAAAACATTATCATCCTACGTCTGCAAACCAACACGACACATCGATGGTCAATTTTTATTTCCATGAACATCGCTTGAAAATAATTGTTTCGGCTAGTGCAGAGGTTGGCAACATGCGGCTCTTTCGATGTAAAGTAGCGGCTCTTCAGTTCCATACGCAAAAAAATATTATTTTTACCAACAAAACCCTTAAAATCGTGCAATCGATCCATAATTGAATACTACAATATAGTATGACTGAAATATACTGACTATGACTGAGAGATAGATAGTATATATCTAAATATATTTTCGTTTTGTATTTTTTTTACAGGTACCTAATTATTTTTGCTAAACGCCATTTCAAGGTTATCCATTAATTACAGGACTCCCTGTATAAGCAAATACTATAATATTGAAACTATTTTTTATTTGTGACTCTTTAAAAACTGTAAAATTTCGTAAATTGCAACTTTTGGCTCTTCCATCTCAAAAGGTTGCCGACCCCTGGGCTAGTGACATCGGCCATGATGATTTTTGAACAGCATTCCTTGGTACTTAATATCCTCAAGGAAAGCGGGTCAACAGTCGCTCTGGGTAAAACCAGGATCGGGAATGAAGAAACAGCTCAAACACTTACTCATCACTTCCTAATCGTAGAGAATCCTGACAAGACGGAAGCGCTGCTTAAAAATCTAAAATACATAACATAACATCACACCTGTATTCCTCGAAGGGTTAGACAGAGGTGTATAGTAACACCCTCATTTCGCCGTTATGTTCTATTTTTTCTTTTTTAAAAAAAAAAAACGTTGCCCCACTCTAGGATTTCTCCTGTATCGTGGGTGCGTTTACAGACATAAATCTTCACACGCACAAACACCCAGACCCGGAACAACTATCTGTAGGCCAGACAAATATTCGTTCCGTGCGGGAATCGAACCCACGACCCGCAGCGCAGAAGCCAATCGCTAAGCCACTGCACCAAATGTGTCGTTATGTTTAAGTCACATGTAATAGGGGGCGAGCCTATTGCCATCAACTGTACACGAGTCCAAATTCCAGGCTGCTACAAAGGTATTCCACAAAGAAAAACCCAATAAGACTGCCTGACCTGGGGATGGAACCAAGGACCTCACGATCAGCAACCGCGCTTGCCACCAACCACCAATGACGCAAACTCTAAAAACATGCTAAAATGCACATTTTCTGATGCAAAAACACATTTTGTCGCAAAACAACATGAAATCTTCCAACTGTATAATTAACTTTAACTAGCGACCACATACACAAACAGTTTCAGGTAAAAACAACAAAAGTTTGAAAAATACAGACAACACAATATAAAGGTAGTAAATAAACAGAGTTCGTGCAACCTAACCCTTTAATGGTGCTGGCTAGAGTCTGGCTAACGACAAGAGACTGTCCACGACAAAGGACGGCAATTTAAAAAAATCTTGATAATTATTTACTTATTTATTAGTTTAGTACCAAACTGTTTCTATAAACGGTGTAAATAGACCCTTAACGAAGCCGAAAGGCACTTATTCTCCACGTCATTGCGATATTTTTTTTTGTTCTAGACTATGCCTGGGAACCTTCTAGTTACGAAGATATT
Organism: Amphipyra berbera; assembly: GCA_910594945.2. Classification (NCBI taxonomy): domain Eukaryota; kingdom Metazoa; phylum Arthropoda; class Insecta; order Lepidoptera; family Noctuidae; genus Amphipyra; species Amphipyra berbera. The sequence goes on from OU343142.1 coordinate 15,230,682, forward strand.
GGAGGTCAAAGTTCCATCTTTTTCAAAACTTTTTTTTAAAATACTAGTTTTGAAGGTTGCAAATGTGCGTGAAATACCTCCATTACCCGTTTACTACTCATTGCATCTATCAGCACAGTGTTTTGAGTGAGTAAAACGAAATTTTTCACCCAAAAATAAAAGTCGTTTCCCAGCGACAATTTTTGCGTAGGGTTACTTAGTTTGATGTACTGAATGCATGATTGACGGCTTCGTGAAAGGGTCTTTTTACATCTTGTATATGAATTTACGCAAACGTATGTACCTAAAAAAAATCAAGTTCTCTGGAAAATAAACCATTAATCTATACTAATATTATAAAGAGGAAAGATTTGTATTTTTGGATTTTTGTATGTAACGAATAAACTTAATAACTACTGGACCGATTTCAAATATTCTTTTGCCGTTAGAAAGCTACGTTATCACTGAGTAACATAGGCTACGGGCGGAGCCGTGAGGATACAGCTAGTTTAATATATAGTTAGTGTTGATAGCTGAAGATTTATTTAAATTGTCGCCGTTTCTCGTGTGCAGCTTTCGTTGGCCAGACTCTAAGACCGAGTCTAATAGTTAAATAACACATACTTTACTTTGAAGTCAAGCTTAGTACCTATTTGGGATACAACGGGACAGGAGTGATACAGAACATTGACATCAAGTTTTTACAGAGAAGCTCACGGTGCTATATTAGTTTACGACGTGTCAGAAGTCTAGAGGAACTTCAAGTATACTCCACCAAGAAGAACATAGTCTGCTTAGTTGTCGGCAATAAGATTGACAAGCATATCAGTTTTGGACCTAGTGCATAATATCAGCAAGCAGATTGGGTCACCCGCGCGACGGCGCAACAAATATTCCCAAGGAGGGTTGATGTCAGGCAGGCGGCCGGTCTTAAAACAATAAGCCAAAACCTCTAACAACATGTATTTATGAAATAGGTAGACATGTTGTGCCGACCCCACCTAGTGTGGGATAAGGGCAGGAAGAAGAACAAGACTCTAAGACCGGGTCTAATAGATAAATAACACATGCTTTGCGACCAAAGACTGTTATTACGACCATTTAATTTAGCTACTTTATTTTGACTGCCTTGTTGTTCTGTGGTCACAAGCGCGACTGCTGAGCGTATTGGGTTTGATCCCTAGGTTGAGCAAAGTGTTATTGGGTTTTTCCATTACGCATTTGTCAGTAGAAGCTCGGAGTCTGGATTTCAGCCCGGTTAATGGCATTACGCTCGCCGTCGATTACATGGGATTTAAACATAATTGGCGAAACGAGGGTGTACAAAAACACCTCTGCCGTACCCTTCGGGGATACAAGGCGTGATGTTATGTTTATTTTAATGTGTGTGAAGAAAATCATTTATACAAAAATGCTATTTTTATATTTCTACTAGAATAAACACCTTTTTTTAATGTCTTCGTTCAGAAGGGACAAATTGTAATAAAATGCTTTGTTATTTAAAAAATAAATCCTCATAATAGGTAAGCTACTCCGTCGGAAAGTGTTGAGAGTTTGTTAACTCTGTTGTTGCCCTTTAATACCGCTGGTCAAACCCGGGTCTAATTGATAAATTAGGTCTCATTACTTTGCGACCAAAGACTGTTATTACCACTGTTTGATTTAGTTAGTTTCTATGTCTGTACTGTGTATGTAGAAAATATATTTAGAAAGAAGTGTCAATGTTCTTGGTTCTTACAAATAGGTAACTAAATAATTGTCTGTGAATATAAAACGGCTTGGTCAGTTTAACAAATAAAAGTAAAAATTCCCTTTGCTCTGAGTTGAGTGAAAAACACTAACATATCATAACATCACGCCTGTAATCCCCGAAGGGTTGGGCAAAGGTGTATAGTAACACCCTCATTTCGCCGTTATGCTTAAGTTCCATGTAATAGAGGCGAGCCTATTGCCATCAATCGGGCACAAATTTAAACTCCGGGCTGCTACTGAGGAATTTCACACGGGAAAATCCAATATCGCTTTGCCCGACCTGGGGACCCAGGACCTCATGACCTAACAACCACTAGACCAAGGAGGCAGTTTTTAAATACATTTTAGAGGTGCTATATTCGGCAATATCAATTGGATAACAAAACCCACTTGATGAAACTTGCCGAATCAAATGTGCCAACCCGACAGGGGCGTAGCTACCGCCGTATCTGCCGTATCAATTATACGGGGCCCTTAGGCCACGGGGGCCCCCAACGTGCGTAAGCAAAAATTAATAAAAACTGTCAGACCTGTCACTATTGTCCATAGAGGCAGAAACTTTAGAAAAACTAAAGTCATCATCAGCTACTATAAATGATTTAATAAATCACTTTGCCAAAAAAAAAGGCAAGGAAAGTGTATACTCGTATTTAATTTGAATTGTTTGTAAAAAATTTGGAAAAAGTGACAGATAGATAATTATGGTGAATAAATATTTCTTTTAATTTTATGCAAACATTTTTTTTATTTTGTGAGGAATCTTTACCCTTCCTAAGGGCCCGCCCCCAAACAAATTTTAATACGGGGCCGCGCCAACGCACGCTACGCCACTGCAACCCGATTTTATGTATAGCATCCCTTATATTGTTTCGAATAATGCCTTATGTATAAGTTTATTTCTATTTGAAATCTAACATCAGGAAAAAGTCCTTAAGAGTTCTTAACGATGCAGTTGTAAGCTAAGCCTTTAATGCGGCGCGCTTGTCCAAGAGACCGGTCCTAATTGACAAATTACACGATAATTAGTTTGCGACTAAATACTGTTATTAGGTTTCTTAGTTCCTTTACCTTGTACAGTAGGAGTATGAAAAGATTATACACCTTAAAGGCTATTTTTGCTCGCACAGTGCAAGAAATAAACTATTTTACCGACTACGTATTGCCAACATTATAGAAATGAAAATACAAGTATTTTTTGACAGGATATTAAAAATTATAACGGTGACATGATGACAGACATTATTAATGTAAATTTATTTAATCATCGAATTGATTGATGTCATGATTTTTAAAACAAAATTACTTATATCAAAACAAAGACATTACATGGCACTACTGCGTCATATGGAGGCAAAAGGCAATTTTGATATTTGCTACCAAATAATTAAGCATAATTTTCCATGCATTGGTCTGTTCCGTTCAACAGTTTGAAAAGGTAACATGTGGCCGCGATGTGGGAAAGGAATGAATTTGAAAACTGACGAAACTTTTGATACGCCTACTGTACATTTAGAAATAGGTGTGAAAAAGAAAAAGGTTTGACTAAAATGTCCTGCAATAAAAGATAAATTTGGAAGATTTATTATTACGTGCTATGACATAACCCTGTCACCTTATGCGACATTCGCGTTAAGAGATGGTGGTCTATTTCATGTCGGCTACCACACGACATTTTTTCTCCGTAACTGCCATCTACCGGATTTAATACATAATTAACCTTACGACATCAAGAGTCGAAGAGATTAGGATTTACTTATTCTAATTACAACGACGGGATTTATTTATCAAAATAATTATGAGATCATAATTACACATATTCTTAAAACAGATAATGTTTTAGAATTATAGGAAATCCAATATTTATTTTAAATTAGGTAAAGCCCCATATTCTTTAGAATTGTTTGCTTTCAAAACAGATTATCGTCATAAATTACTCATCTTATTTCTGATTGGTCAGCTGTTTAAACTGAATACATATCGTGAGTTTAAAGTCAGTATTGATATTATTGACATGTTTAATCTATACTAATATTATAAAACTGAAGAGTTTGTTTGTTTGTTTGAACGCGCTAATCTCAGGAACTACTGGTTGGAATTTAAAAAATATTTTTGTGTTGTATAGTCCATTTATCGAGGAAGGTTATAGGCTATATAACATCACGCTACGACCAATAGGAGCGGAGCATAAATGAAAAATGTTGCAAAAACGGGAAAAATGTCCACCCGTGCGAAGCCGGGACGGGCCGCTAGTTTAATATAAATAAACAACTATTTTATGATATCATTAGGGCCAGCTCTTGAGGGTTAAGTTAAGATTGATTTATTTTTATTGGTTTTATTTCTATTTGTGTGTACCGACATCTTTGACATTGACAAGCCAATATTTTGGATTTTTTAAAGCTAGATGACGCCTTCTGCTAAATACTTAATAATAACATTACGCCTGTATTCCCCGAAGGGTTGGACAGAGGTGTATAGTAATACCTACATTTCGCTTTAAGTCCCATGTAATAGAGGGCGAGCCTATTGCTGTCAACTGGGCATAAATCAAAATTCCGGGCTGCTACTGAGGAATTCCACACGGAAAAACCTAATAACACTGCCCGTCCTGGGGATCAAACCCGGGACCTCACGATCAGCAGTCGCGCTTGCCACCACTAGACCAACGAGGGAGTTATACAATATATTTATTGTTAGACAGCCTCAGTCAATTTCACTTTTTTGTCGAACACAAAATCGTGATTTTATTTATCTAAATAATCTCCTTCATAAATTATACATATGTTTAGGCTCAGAGCACATGAGTAGACTCAGAGGTAACAAGACGCCATTTTTTCCGCCATTTTTTTGTCTCATTAAACTCGTTATTGTTGGAGGTGGATTGACTTTCTTACACCTTGCTAAGGTCATTGAGTCATGACAAAAAAAACCTTGTATGTTTTTACATCAGTTTCCGGTTGAAATCATCTCATTCTAAGCTACGTCAGCGCTTAAGAATTTCGGAACGATGATCAATTATCTAAGTATTAAAGTGTGGGATAAATGAACTTTGGATGGCTTGGGTTTCTATTGAAGACTAGCGGCCCATCCCGGCTTCGCACGGGTGGACATATTTCCCGTTTTTGCAACATTTTTAATTTATGCTCAGCTCATATTGGTCGTAGCGTGATGTTATATAGCCTATAACCTTCCTCGATAAATGGACTATTCAACACAAAAAGATTTTTTCAATTCCAACCAGTAGTTCCTGAGATTAGCGCGTTCAAACAAACAAACTCTTCACGTTTATAATATTATTAGTATAGATTAGCTGGGAGCTATGTAGACGCTACGTGTCAAGGTTCAATCTCGTCACGTTTTTTTTTGTATCAACATAACATCACGCCTGTATTCCCCGAAGGGTATGGCAGAGGTGTATAGTAACACCCTCATTTCGCAGTTACGTTTAATGTCCGGCCTTTTACAGTCGCGTCCGCCCAAATATGTAGATACACGTCCGGCTTTTCCGGCTTTTGTTAGGCTTTTGGTTAGCCCCGCCCCGCCAAAAGATGCCGATGATTCATAATAACATATAATTAAGAGTAAAGTGTCTCAAATGAATAACAGTTATACATACAAAATCAAAAGTATCAATCTTTTTTTTCTTTTAAAAACCAGTGTGATAGTCTTTCAGGGCAAAATGTCCGGGGAAATATGAATCTGTGTCCGGCTTTTCTATTTTTGCGCCAGACAACCCTATCTACAAGGCACAGAGGGGTCAGCAGCGATAGCCTAGTGGCGTGACCGTCGGACTGCCAAGTCATAGGTCTCGAGTTCGAACCCAAAGCACGCACCTCTGACTTTTCGGATTCATGTGCGTATTGTATAATTATCACTTACTTAAAAACGGTGAAGGAAAACATCGTGAGGAAAACGGCATGCCTGAGAGATATTTCTCGAAGGCATGTGAAGCCAAGTCAGAGGCCCATATGGGCGGCTTAAACTCTGACACCAGGTTAGTCACTAACCGCACAAAAAAAAAGGCCAAAATGTCCGGCTGAATATGAATCTGTGTCCGGCTTTTCTATTTTTGGGCCAGACAACTCTGTCACCGAGGCACAGAAGGGTCTCGATGTGTAACGAACGGTCACTCATCCAAGGAGTGAACGCAGCAAGGGCAGCTTAACCTCGCAAATCGTATGCTCTGCGCGGGTGGTAATTTTTTTATTTAAGTAAAATGTTACCTCACACTAGGATTTCTCCTGTATCGTGGGTGCGTTTACAGACACAAATCTTCACATGCACAAACACCCAGACCCGGAACTACTATCTGTAGACCATACAAACATTTGTTCCATGCGGGAATCGAGCCCACGACTCGTAGCGCAGAAGCCAATCGCTCAGCCACTGCACCACACGTCTTTCAAATTAGCCATGAGCCCCTCTTCTTAGTTCCAAAATATTAAAATAATTAAACTATGTTACGTAACTCAGTACATACTTAGTCCTCAAAAGTAAATATTTGACAAGATATGAAGTGGTGGCAAAGTTTTGGGCTATGTGACTTGAGTATAGAGTTTGGTATGGTAGTTTGGAAGTCGTTGGAACCCTGCCTTGAGGTGAATGCTCTCGTCACATTTGTATGCTAACCAAATAATTCTGCTAGTCTAATTCCTTTCGCCTTACTAGTTGAACATGTCCGTCTCTCAGAAGAAACTTAGTTGACAATTTTTTTTGCATTAAGTGTCTCAAAACTTACAAAAACAACAAAACAATGAAAAAACTAACAAAATCTTCACATAACAAAGTACACAAAGTCGCTCCCGCTGTCTGTACGCTTAGATCTTTTAAACTACGCAACGGATTTTAATACAGCTTTCAGCAATAGATGGAGTGATTCAAGAGGAAGGTTTATATGTCCCACATTAGTATCTAAGTTGCACCCGTACGAAGCCGGGGCGGGTCGCTAGGATGTAATAAAATTCACAATTTATTAGCGATTTAAAAAAATATTAATTAGACAGAGACCGCACTATTGAACGATGACGTCATTGTTCATAAACTTCATAGTAACTTGTCATAACTCCGTACAATGTCCATTTCGTGCGACAAGGACAGAAAATGCGCCATTTAAACACTTGAAAAACGTGTATCTCCTCCATTTTTCGATTGATTTATTTTTTCGACGATCGTTTTCTTTCTACAAGGTGTAAAAAGACCCTTCACCAAGCCGTCAACCATGCATTCAGTACATCAAACTAAGTAACCCTACGCAAAAATTGTCGCTGGGAAACGTCTTTTTTGAGTGAAAAATTTCGTTTTACTGTAAAGCTCAATGTAACGCACTCAAAACACTGTGCTGATAGATGCAATGAGTAGTAAACGGGTAATGGAGGTATTTCAAGTACGTTTGCAACCTTCAAAACTAGTATTTTAAAAAAAGGTTTGAAAAAGTTGGAACTTTGACCTCTAATATCTCCGTAACTAGAAGGTTCCCAGGCATAGTCCAGAACAAAAAAAGTATCGCAATGACGTGGAGAATAAGTGCCTTTCGGCTTCGTTAAGGGTCTATTTACACCGTTTATACTTTTTTGGTAAAAAAATAATTATCAAATTCTTCCTTTTACAAAGTAGTCAACTACTGAATTCGATCCGACTCCAAAACATATTGGGCCGAATTATCGGCCCGTATAAAAACACAACAAAGAATCCTTCAAACAAAGATATACTTTTACGATGTAACTCGGGTCAGATATTAAAGTCCCAGCAATTTTATTTAACTTAACACTCATGTTATTAAAATGAACCTTTGTCACCGTTGGTCTCATTAGTATCCCGACAATTGTTTTTACATTTTGATGTAACATATCATCACGCTTGAATTCCCCGAAGGGTTGGGCAGAGGTGTATAGTAACACCCTCATTTCGCCGTTATGTTTAAGTCTCATTTAGTAGGGGGCGAGGCTATTGCCAAATCGGGCACAAATCCTAACTCCGGTCTGCTACTGAGGAATTCCACAAGGATAACCTAATAACACAAGACATCACGATCAGCAGTCGCGCTTGCTACCACTAGACCAATGAGGCAGTCATTTTGATGTAATTTTAAATTTTAGCTAATACCGTGTCATGCTTAGAATGGAATACCATCCCCTCTTAACCCATGGGTGTAATGGCGGCTAAGGGATTACGTCAAGGGGATGTGCAGCATCATCCTCCTGTCTTCTAACAACAACAAACTAGGATCACCAATCCATCTACCAAGCAAGTAGACAGGAATAAATATTTCTGGAAACCAGAGAGCAATATCATCCCATTACTGTAACCACAACTGATGAGCACAAGAACGACGATAGCAGTGATAGCCTAATGGTGTGACCGTCCGACTACCAAGTCATTGATCTCGACTTAGAACCCAAGGCACGCACCTCTGATTTTCGGATTCATGTGCGTATTGTATAATTATCACTTGCTTAAAAACGGCGAAGGAAAACATCGTGAAGAAACCGGCATGCCTGATAGATATTTCTCGACGGCATGTGAAACCAAGACAGAGGCCCATGGGCGGGACTCTGACATCAGGTTAGTCACTATCTAAACGAAAAGAAGAAGCACGAGATGGGTAAAGGCCTTATTCCACCATATAGGCTTAGTGCGGGTTGGCGGACTACACACACCATCAAAAACTTTAAGTCCTCTCAGGTGTGCAGGTTTCCTCACGATGTTTTCCTTCACCGTTAACGCAAGTGATAATCAAACTGATCCGCACATGAATTCGAAAAGTCAGAGGGCTGGACTCAGAACCCTGCATGGAAAGCAACTGTTCAATTAGTCTATCACTGGATAAAAAGAAATGAACAAAAGAAAGAATTGAGAAGAATTTGTGCATTGAGAAGCGTGCCAAGAAGCTCATCAGCAACGACTCCCTTGTTCAGACCAAGCTCCAAAGTCTTGAGCATCGGCGCAAAGTTGCTAGTCTATCGGTTTTTTATCGGACACATTTCGGAGAGTGTGCTACAGATCTGCATGATCTAATACCCCTGCCCTTTTTTCTATCGGACGGCCAGAAGCAAGAAAAAGCGCCATCGGTTCATGGTTGATATACTAAAAACCCGAACGAAGCGTTTTGATACCAGTTTCATTGTAAAAACCGCCAAACAGTGGAATGCGCTGCCTGAGTGGGTGTTCCCCGACAGTTACAATCTGGGTGTTTTCAAGACACGAGTGAATCGGTTTTCAAAGCGTGCTCCATCGTTGACCGCATCATCGCTTAACATCAGGCGAGATGGCGGCCAAACGCAGGCCTAGTAACAAATAAAAAACAAAAAAAAAGAAAGGTCGTTCCGCCACACGTCCACAAAGCAATACTAATCGCCGACAATAAAGACAACCCGTAAGATACCTCAATAGTCCACGACACAACAAATTGAAAACTAAATGGTCGCCCGCCAACATAATAGTAACAAATCGACTATCTTCCTACGTCGACAGATTAGTTCGACTAAATAAACAGTGGGACAGGTAGCCATTTGTCTGGACCACCGTAATTTCCGATGGCAAGATCGGATGGAGTCAGACACTGACGTGAGATGTAGGCTTGAAGGTAATCTGTTCTATTTTGGTGTTATTGTGTACGTGTTTTTAGGTGTTGCGTTGCTTCTTGTGTATGGATGGCCGGTCACAACTGATATTACACTTTGAAATAGTTACTACCTAATTGCTACTATTTGCTACCTATCGTTAAATAATTATATGTAATAAAAAAAATAAACCACTTTTTGAGGTGACCGTCCATCTTGTCGTTCGCTATAAATCATTGAGTTTTTACTACAATTTCACATAATATAACATAACATGACGCTTTGTATTCCCCGAATGGTTCAGCATAGGTTTTTTTTTAGTACACCCTCGTTTCGCCAGTTATGTTTAAGTCTCATTTAATAGGGGGCGAGCCTATTGCCTTTAACCGGGCACAAATCCAGACTCCGGGCTGCTACTGTGAAATTCTTAATGGGAAAACCCGATAACACTTTGCCCGACCTGGGGATGGAACCCAGGACCTCACCATCAGCGATCGCGCTTGCCATCACTAGACCATTGAGGCAGCTATGTATCTATACTAATATTATAAAGCTGAAGAGATTGTTTGTTTGTTTGAACGCGCTAATCTCAGGAACTACTGGTTGGAATTGAAAAAATATTTTTGTGTTGGATAGTCCATTTATCGAGGAAGGTTATAAGCTATATAACATTACACTACGACCAATAGGAGCGGAGCATAAATGAAAAATGTTGCAAAAACGGGAAAAATGTCCACCCGTGCGAAGCCGGGACGAGCCGCTAGTGTATTACATAAATAGACATTTTAATAAATTCCTTGCGATCTGTATATGAATAGCCTACACTAAGCTCCACGTAGGTGTCGTACAACGTGTCTAAGGTGATTGATTGATACCTAACAGAGAATCTCCAACTACCGATAACCCTTCACGCTCATTGTAGCGATCCCCAAGCACCACTTCACAACACAACAATCAAAATCGATACGGCCAGATCAAACCGAGTTCCACGTATAATCGATACAGGTCAAACCGATATCTATGTCCTTTAAATAGACGTATACCAACGCATTCACCTGGCGTGTTTCTCTTGCAAACAGATGTCACGTAGGACGTGAAAACGACGCAGCATCCCACATGATTGCATCGAGAGATCATTCAATCGGATTGGCACCGAAGTGTCAGAATACGGCTGGAGTACACAATGATCGATATTAGACATTCCAACATCCATCGGTCCGTTCGTTCAAGTGATCGGTTTAAGGGCTAGCGCGCACTGCGAATTGCGACGACAGGTTTGGTGCAGAGGCTGAGCAATCTGCTTCTGCGCTACGGGTCGTGGGTTCGATTCCCGCACGGAACAAATATTTGTATGGCCTACAGATAGTTGTTCCGGGTCTGGGTGTTTGTGTGTGTGAAGATTTGTGTCTGTAAACGCACCCACGATACAGGAGAAGTCCTACTACGGGGCAACGTTTCTAAAAAAATAAAATAAAAAACACCGCATAGGTACTGATTTAGGTACTTGTATTTATTTTATTCATAACTGCTTCTTCGGTCTAGTGGTGGCAAGTGCGACTGCTGATCGTGAGGTCCTGGGTTCGATCCCCAGGTCGGGCATCGTTATTGGGTTTTTCCGTGTGAAATTTTTCAGTAGCAGCCCGGAGTTTGGATTTGTGCCCGGTTGATGGCAATAGGCTCGCCCCCTACGGCGAAATGAGGGTGTTACTATACACCTCTGCCCCACCCTTCGCGGAATAGAGGCGTGATGTGATGTTACGTTAAATTCTCTAGTAGGCCACCGTTTTGTAAGATATTCAGAATTGTGATACCTACCGCTTCAACATTTTGGGTAGGTTTTTGTTTATCATATAAATTACACATAATTCGGCAAAAAAAGAACATTAAAAACAGGTGTTATGAATTTGAAATCATGGTAATATATAAACGTAACACGTGCGAACACGTGTGCTTTGAAATGTAAATGGGCAACAAAAGTTGGGCACACGCAATTAAAGTGCCCAGTGCCAACTAGAAGGGCAGTAATTAACATTCATATAATCTTTTTTGGGCAACCTCTGTAGAATTGAATTATCATTTCTTTATTGATGTGGAATGTGGGGGACTCCTATTTAGAATTTTAATTGGGAAGGTAGAATGTAAGGGGTTTGTTTTTGAGATATTTGAGTAAACAAAAATATTAAGAACATTTTGAAGGATAACAAGCATGAAATGCCATGATTTGGGACAAAATTAATGTAACAGACCGCGTATGTCGGTTGTCTCCTGAAGCGATGCCCTTGTCAATTCTAAAAACCATAGATATCAATATTATAATATGGGCACAGGTATTATATTTCATTGTCATATACAGGGCATCCCACGGATATGCCACATGGAGGGAAAGTACCTTGAATATTGTAGATGGAACATTTTACTGAAAGAAGACATTATTTGAATTTAAAAAACAATTTAAACTGCATTCATAGTTCAAGGTACATTCCCTCCATGTGGCATATCCGTGGGACGCCCTGTATATCTGATAGTCAATAAAAAAACAAAACGAATAATTTGAATTTGGAATGTTTTGTAATATTATGTCAAACGTCAATATCATATGGGCACAGGTATTAGATATTTATAATAATTATCTGATTGTCAATTAAATAAATGAATAAATTGAATTTCGAATGTTTTGTAATATTATGTCAAACGTCATCGAACTGCACACGTGACGTCCCTATATAGGTGTAATCTTTATCCCAACATGAATAGAATGTCCGACCCACAACAAAATCCAGTTGATTGCTCGATTCAACCCGAAACTAGTATTCAGTCAGCTAATTACTGCGTTCGGAAATCTGATTAGGAGTCAACGCGCGCTTTCCAAAAAGTGACAGTTGACGTACGTCCGCCATGATGGCCGACATTATGCAACGGCACGACCGCGTTCAGCCTTGTTAATTACATCTCGACTAATTACTTTTACAATATAAATGACGGCCGCAAACGGGTTTGTAGTTTACAAGTGGTTGGCAAGGCATTCGTTCCTGATAATTTATCTTTTCTCTTGACCTTACTTTTTTAATAAACAAGGATATTATCCTTTCTTCCTTATATAGAAATTTCTCCAATTAGTAATTAAAACCTTCTTAATAAAATGCAGCACCACGTCTCGTATTATTGTTAAAAAAGTACCAGAACCATTTATCCTTTTTGATTTTTTTATTACCTATTTGGCGCAGCTGCTAGACACACAGATACTTTATTTTTTTTGTTTATTTTTTTATTTTGTTTTGTCTCTTATGAATTTTTTGTCTGTGTGTCTGACTGCTTTCGTGCCAAATAAATTTCTTTCTTTCTTTCTTTTTTTCTTTCTTTCTTATCCATTATAATAAATAATATTTTCTAGATATTTTATGTTCATACTGCCTTGTTGGTCTAGTGGTCGCAAGCGCGACTGCTGAGCTTGAGGTCCTGGGTTCGGTCCCCAGGTCAGGCAAAGTGTTATTGGGTTTTTCCATTAGGAATTTCTCAGTAGCAGCCTGGAGTCTAGATATGACAATAGGTTCGCCCCCTATCACATGGGACTTAAACATAACTGGCGAAACGAAGGTGTACTGAAAATACCTCTGCTTAACCCTTCGGGGAATACAAGGCGTGATGTTATGTTTATGTTCATACAACATGGCTTGTAAAATTCGATACTGCATTATTTTCACCATAATATTATGAGTAAGACGAAGATACAGAAGAAGTACGAGAGTGAAAGGGATAGCTATATGCAAGATCTACCAATTGGAGAGTTTTTGACTTATTACTACTTCTTGTTCATTGCATACAACTTTACATGCTGCACCGGTGGACGTCATCATGTCAACGCCCCGGCTGTCGCTGAAAACCAGCGCTGTGACTCCGTTTCGCACGTGAGACACAGCATTATACTGAGCGACGGCCATTTTGCGCGGATGTGACGCATATTTTTCACAATAGTTTCTTTTTGGTTTTGTTATATACTTTTACTAGCGGCCCGTCTCGGCTTCACACGGGTGGGCATTTTTCCCGTTTTTGCAACATTTTTCATTTATGCTCCGTTCCTATTGGTCGTAGCGGCCTATAACCTTCCTCGATAAATGGACTATCCAACACAAAAATATTTTTTCAATTCCAACCAGTAGTTCCTGAGATTAGCGCGTTTAAACAAACAAAGTCTTCAGCTTTATAATATTAGTATAGATTTTTGTGCGTCATATTGGCACGAATAAACAAGTTTTCTTTCTTTTCTTTTCAGATCGTTAACTTTTTTAAACATAGAAACACAACCCTCACTTACCAGAAACAATATTGAGTCCAATACCGTGGATATTTCCTCTGGGATATCGAGTCTTTGATTGCTGGTCACAGTTCAAACACGTTATAATAACCTACATTATTATTCTACATTACATTTTTAAGTTACCTCTCAACCTTGACTGGTGGGTGTATCCCGGGAGACTGACATTTCCAGCTGATTGATTTAGCCACGGATAAAAGTTGAAATAACATTTTTATCTGAGTCTACTGAGGGGTGTAAGTAGGTACTTGTAAGTTTGTGTTCTTGTCTAACTTTTTGAGCAAACATAGATTCTTCATGTCTATTCGGAGTCCTGGTGTCAGAGTTTATAGCGCCCATGGCCTCTGACTTGGCTTCACATGTCGTCGAGAAATATCTCTCAGGCATGCCGGTTTCCTCATTATGTTTTTCTTCACCGTTTTTAAGCAAGTGATAATTATACAACACGCACATAAATCTGAAAAGTCAGAGGTGCGTGCCTTGGGTGGACACCCGAAACCTATGACTTGGCAGTCCGACAGTCACACCACTAGGCTATCACTGCTTACAATACAATAAAAATGCTCGGTGTATTATCTCTACTGATTCGTGTATTACTCGTAAATATATTTTTGCACGTCACCACAATATCTATTATTGCATTCACAGCGCCCGGAGCTCTCGCCAACAAACAAAGCTCTTCTACAAAGACCCGTCAGATTATTATCAAAATGTCTTTATCTCTGTTTACTGTACGCTATTTCAGGCGGCTGGCTATTTAGAGATTATAAATATTTACACAATATACAATGAATACAACTTACGGTTATACATTTCTCATTTATCTATACTAATATTATAAAGCTGAAGAGTTTGTTTGTTTGAACGCGCTAATCTCAGGAACTACTGGTTGGAATTGAAAACTTCTTTTAGTGTTGGATAGTCCATTTACCAAGAAAGGTTATAGGCTATATAACATCACGCTACGACCAATAGGAGCGGAGCATAAATTAAAAATGTTGCAAAAACGGGAAAAATGTCCACTCGTGCGAAGCCGGGACGGGCTGCTAGTTCATTTATATAAACATATAATACCTTCATATTCGCCGTTATGTTTAAGTTCCATGTGATAGGGGACGAGCCTATTGTCATTAACCGGGCACAAATCCAGACACCGGGCTGCTACTGAGACATTCCTGGAAAAATCCAATAACACTTTGCTCGACCTGGGGATCGAACTCAGGACCCCATGCTCAGCAGTTGCGCTTGTGACCACTAGACCGACAAGGCAGTCAAGTTTTTCTCTACATTGTAATAAAATTCGTCGTTCATAATTTTAACATCGTCCTAGTGCAGGGATGGCGAACCTTTACGTACCAACGTGCCATTTTTCTAAAGAAATGTTTAGTGACGTCATAGACGTGCCATCAAATAATTTAGACTTTGTGATTATTGGGTAATATAATACCTATGTCACACTTTTTTCATAGTGCATATTGAATTTTGTGATCAGTGACGTACCCAAAATATTGTGTCGCGTGCCATTGGTTCGCCATCCCTGTCCTAGTGTATCTGTATTGTTATGTTTGAATGTGTGTGTGTGTGTGTGTGTGTCACTGTTGTCTCATTAGCTGCAATGTTTTTTGCAAATGACATGTCGTGTCAAGCACCGATACAGGGGTGTATTGTTAATTCAAATTATTACAGGGTTGAAAAATTGTTAGTGTTGTGTAACGCAGTTTAGGGTTAAAAATTTGAAGATATTTTTGTTAGTAACCAAGTTCTTAAGTCAGTGATAGTTTAGCGGTTGAACGGCAAGCCCTTCAATGCTGAACGGTCTGAGTTCGATCCCGGCCCGTACCTTTGACTTTTCGAATTCATGTGCGGATCAGAATTTGATTATCACTTGCGTTAACATCGTGAGGAAACCTGCACACCTGAGAGGGCTCTATAAAGTTCTCGATGGTGTGTGTAGTCTACCAACCCGCACCAGGCCAGCGTGTTAAACTAAGGCCTAAACCCTTCTCATTCTGAGAAGAGGCCTGTGCCCAGCAGTGGGAAAGTAATGAGCTAGTTATGTTATGTACCAAGTTCTTAATGCAATGGTATGGGGCATTTATAATGCACATTGATTGCTTCTATGCATCCTCACGGGTTCGGTTCTCAAATTACGACAAAGGTTTTAAATACAGGGTGTATGAAATCATGTAATTCCTTCAAACCTCGTGATGTACTGCTGACATAGATTAACCCTGCACGGGAAAGTTTTGGATTCAATAAAAAAATAATTACAAAAAGTAAACAAGTGTTCTTAACGTGAGGTATTTTAGCGCCCCGAACGAAGTGCGTGGCTATCACTCGCCGCGGGGTCATTTAACTCGGGGCGCTAAAATCCTCACTACAAGAACACATGTTTACTTTTTGTAGTTATTCTTTTATTGAATCCAAAAGTTTCCCGTGCAGGGTTAATCTATGTCAGCAGTACATGACGAGGTTTGAAGGAATTACATGATTTCGGTTACACCCTGTATAATCTAAGTACGCATTTGTTTTGAATCTGGACTTTTGTAATTTGTGTGTTTAATCGTCCACAGCGGGAATTCGTAGTAATGGGCTCTTAAAGACATTTCGTAAATGTCTAAAGAACTATTACGCAGCGTAGGTACACACTTGGCCAACGAACGCCAACGAGCGGGGCTTGATACCGCTTAAAACCGAACGAAACCGGATCACTTCTTTACAAAACATCGCGCCTTACATTCCCCGAAGGGTTGGGCAGAGGTGTATAGTAACACCCTCATTTCGCCTTTATTTTTAAGTCCAATGTAATAGGGGCGAGCCTATTGCCATCAACCGAACACAAATTCAAACTACGGACTGCTACTGAGGAATTCCACACGGAAAAACCCAATAACACTTTATTCTATGCAAAGTTTTGTCAAATTCAACAAATTACGAATCGTTGGCGTTCGTTGGCTTGGTGTGTACACTGTGTTAGCTAAAGTTTGGCCACGCAAACTCTGCACAGGAATTAGCCTAGTGGTGTGACCGTCGGACTGCCAAGTCATAGTTTTCGAGTTCTAACCCAAGGCACGCACCTCTGACTTTTAGGATTCATGTGCGTATTGTATAATTATCACTTGCTTAAAAACGGTGAAGGAAAACATCGTGAGGAAACCGGCATGTCTGAAAGATATTTCTCGACGGCATGTGAAGCCAAGTCAGAGGCCCATTGGCGGCATTAACTCTGACAACAGGTTAGTCACTAACCACACGAAAAGAGAAAGAGATGTCAACACTACAAACAATTACTGTAAAAATCTTTGCAGTGTCATCATCATTCCAATCAGAGTTTGCTCTGCCGGGCTAGGTAAGTAGGATATGGCAAAGCCAACTCTGATTGGAATAATGACGACATTGCAAAGATTTTTACAAATAATTGTTAACAGTGTTGACATAATTTCTCTGCAAAGTTAGCGTGGCGTGGACGCAAATAGTTAGCACGTGTACACTAGGCGATATTCCTTGGGAATGGGCGAAGGTTGCATTAGTGCAAGTGGTTTCTAGACGATTGACTCAGATAGGCATGATATTTAACTACTTCTATGGGTTGACCTCTGATTATTACTTGATTCTAAATGCAGACACACTCTGTATCTTCTGTAACGTGTCAGAGCTATCTACTGTATATAAGTACTAATATATACTGGCCTGCAAAAATAAGTATCACACTTTTAAAATTGCAATAACTTTTTAGGTACACAAGATATATTTTCGAAACAAAAAGGACTCAAAAAAGAGTTTAACTTTGTTACTATAGTTTCAAAGAAAGCTGATAAAAATTGCTATAAAACGTTTTTTATTTTAAATCTCTAACTTCTATAGTTTAGAAAAAATTGAAATTTTAAAAGTGTGATACTTATTTTTGCAGGCCAGTGTAGTTATGTTTTTATTTGTACTTAACAATTCTAATTGCCTTGTTGATCTAGTGGTAACAAGCGTGACTGCTGATCGTGAGGTCCTGGGTTCGATCCCCAAGCCGGGTACAGCGTTGGCTGTTTTTTTTTATAACATAACATCACGCCTTGTATTCCCCAACGGGTTCGGCAGAGGTGTTTTTAGTACACCCCGTTTCGCCGTTGTTTAAGTCCCAAGTAGGGGCGAGCCTATTGCCATCAACCGGGCACAAATCAATCCGGGCTGCTACTGAGAAATTCCTACTGGAAAAAGGCAATAATACTTTTAAAAAAAATGGTAATATCGCATACAGATGCGTAAATACCTCTTTATGTTTAAATTGTCTACTCTACATCAGACAGTGTAAAAGATCTCTATCTTAACAATAACATCTTCCCATTTTGAAAACGGAACCTTCCTGAAAATTCGCTGAAAAGCAACAAAATATAAATACAGCGTGTCCTAAAGTTACCGGTAACGACCACTTTGCCACAAAGGAGCGGCTGCTTAAATTTCTACAACCTGTACACAGACGTTAAACTTCTCGTCCTAATCGCAATTTCCACGTTGTTTGAGCAAGAACGCGGTATCAAAAGTTTCAATCTTAAAAAGTAATATCTTTTTAAGTAACTTTTTTTTTTAATTTATACAGGGTGTAAACGAAATCATTTGTAATTCCTTCAAACCTCGTGATGTACTGCTGATATAGATTAACCCAGAACAGAATACTTATAGATTAAATAAAAAAAAATTACAAGAAGTAAACACTGTGTTCTTAATGTGAGGCATTTTAGCGCCTCGTGTTAAATGACCGCGCGGTTAGCGATAGCCGCGCCATTCGCTCGGGGCGCTAAAATGCCTCACATTAAGAACAACCTGTACAGTTTACACTCTGTATAGTTTTTAGTTTAAATCTTTTGGCTTTCAAATAGGTAATGTTATTACTGCGATGGCTAGGATTAATTTTATTTTAATAAAATAGTTAAATAGCTTTTTTTTGCTTAGTTTTTGAGAAGTTTCTTTGATGTGGTGGCCAGACTTAATCTGGCCACAATTAATGTTGAATAGTTTGATTAGATGTTTTATTAAGTTAAACTCACATAGTTATTATACCACAATGTCTAGACTTTAAAAGAGACCTTGATCTCTGAGTTTGTTTCGGCTTTTCTTCTCAGAGCTATGATATTCAGATAGGAAATGCCGGCGCCATCTAGTCTTTAAAAAAAACATTACATCGACTTGTAAAAGTGTCTGTAACAGATTTGTTTACAGAAATAAAAATCATTTATCATTTAAATAAGTTATTTTAAAGGCTTTTTTTATTAAAACTTATTTTGATATTACCTTATGACCTCTCCCGCTTACATTTTATAATCTTTAACTACATTAGCACACATTAGTGTGTGTGTTCTGCCTAGACTTTTCCCAACTATGTTAGGGTCAGCTTCCAGTCTAACCAGATGCGGCTGAATACCAGTATTTTACACGGAGCGACTGCCACCAGACCACCGCAACCCAGTTACAGGGCAATGCCGATATCTGAAGGTTAGACTGGTTGTCAGATTTTCAGGCTTGTGACTTCCCGTAACGACTGTCTTAGGTATTGGTATGACACACGGGGCCGACTGTTTAACGTGCTCTCCGAGGCACGGAGGGGTCTCGATGTGTAATGAACGGTCACCCATCCACGGACTAACCGCGGCAAGCGCAACTTAACCTCGCAAATAATATGATCGGCACGATCGGTATTTAGCCACGTGCCCCTCATCTATTACATAACATAACAACACGCCGTGTATTCCCAAAAGGGTTCGGCAGAGGTCTTTTAGTACATTCTCGTTTCGCCAGTTATGTTTGAGTCTAATGTAATAGGGGGGCGAGACTATAGCCATTAACTGGGGAAAATCCAGACTACAGGCTACTACTGAAAAATTCCTAATGGAAAAACCTAATAACACTGCCCGAACTGGGGATCGAACCCAGGACCTCATGCTCAGCAGTCGCGCTATTATACAACATGTAACGTAATTAACGCACACCCTCAAACACCCCAATTAAAATATTATATTATAATCATAATACATACACTGACATTTTAGTTTAACATGTATATGCATTGTTATTTACTAAATTAACGTTCTTGAAATAAGGTTTATTTTTCTTTATTTTGTATTGAATGACGGAATTTGTATTAATTCAAATAAAAATGCACTTTTAAAAGTCTTTTTGCCTTGATTTACGGTCCATTTCAGTTTGTTTTGACTGTACAGGGGTAATGTGACTAATTTCCGTAGTTTTAATTATTTTTGGGATAAAAAATTACCTATATTAAAATGATAGAAATCGATTCAGTAAACGATTCTGAACAAACTACTTTCAGGATGTGCGTTAATTGTGTTACATATTGTTTATATAGAAATCTAAACCCACACTCGGAACAGTGTTATTACTTACAAAATAACAGTTATATTTTAATCGAAGCATTTTGCTCCACTTGTCCCCGTTCCCAGTCGACTTGGGAATAAGATATAATAAGTGAAAGTTGCTTGGGCGTACGAGGAGCGACAGGGCAACAGGTGTTTGTACCGCCACAGGGCGAGAAAGATTGCGGAACTTGCGTGGACGTATGTACGGTCCAGTGGTTGATTCAATACTTTATTTGTTATTATTATTTGTGTGTATACGTAGTTTGTTGTTTGTGGAAGATTGAAGGGCGGTGCATGGAGTTGGTTAAGAATTGCAACGCACGGTCTTCTTCTTTCGTGTTAGTGACTAATCTGGTGTCAGAGTGTATGCCGCCCATAGGCCCCTGACTTGGCTTCGCATGCCGTCGAGATATATCTCTTAGGCATGCCGGTTTCCTCACGATGTTATCCTTCACCGTTTTTAAGCAAGTGATAATTATACGCACATGATTCCGAAAAGTCAGAGGTGCGTGCCTTGGGTTCGAACTCGAGAATTTGACACTTGGCAGTCCGACGGTCACACCACAAGGCTATCCTTGCTTACGCGCTTTGTTAACGCGCGGTGAAACGGGGCGTTAGTTGGACCTCTCAAAAAGACATGGAAATTTACTTTTTATAGTGTTCAAAATACGCGTTATCTGAATGAAGATATGTATAACATGAAAAATTAGGTCGACATGATAAGAGAATAAGGTGCACGAATTGTTAATTCTGTTAAAACGTTTTTTTTTATTGTTATAAAAATCGTAGCATCGATGTTCTTATTCTTAATACTCTTGCTTCATGACAAAACTTGTATCTAAATATCGGAGATTGAAACATATTCCCTATATTCATTAAATATACATATAAATTACATTTTTAAATATTTCTAGAAAAGATGTAAAAATCATTTAATAATATAAAAAATAGTAGCCCACCGGCATCGGGAACAGGGTCCAAGCTACCGGTGGTCAGGGCCTCAGAGAGAGAAACTCCCTAACAATACGCGCCGTGTGCAGAAGTACCGCTTTCTGTATCAGGCCCTTGATTCAGCCGCCCAACGAGAGCCTCATCAGATGTCGGTCGAGATATAGATAATATTCGATTTTTTTTATATTACTAGCGACCCGCCCCGGCTTCGCACGGGTGCAATGTAGATACTAATGTGGGGCATATAAACCTTCCTCTTGAATCACTCTACCTATTGCTGAAAACTGCATTAAAATCCGTTGTGTAGTTTAAAAGATCTAAGCGTACAGACAGCGGGAGCGACTTTGTTTTATACTATTTAAAGATATTCGATTTTTTGTAAAGACTATTCACACGAGCGGCTAGTTTTTAAGAAAACTGAAACCTCAATTAAAGAACAAAGTCGTTTGATTACAAATTACCAGTGCATTCTATCAAACCCACTATAGCTATCAACTGTATTTTATGAGTGTTACACTCCGACACTCGCTGCAAAGATAATAAAAAGCAATATGACTCTCATAGTTAGTTCATCTTACAGCGGCGACAAGAAACTATCCCAATTAACTGTTTTTCTTCCTTCCCGTCTAGATTAAGATAGAAATTACTGTCTCTTAGTTTATACTATGAAAACAGATTGTACAGTGCTTGCGACACGTTCAATGGGGAAGGCAACTGTGGAACTAATGGCGCCACTTTCGATTGTCCCAGTGCGATCTTATTGGTTGCAATATATTTGAAGTTATTGCTCATATGAATATGATGGTTCTGATTGGTTCAAATAACTAAGTATGGAGGTGCTGCCATCTGCTTTCGTTTTGCGTTGCCTTCCCCATACTTAATCGCAATCCTTTTTTTTTTTTTTTCTCGTTGGAAAATCCTCATGGATGTCCCTCGCCCGGGGAAGGCGAGGGGGTCTGCCGGACTCTTACCGGCTAAAAACCAACGGTGTTCCTTCTCCTGACCGTACGGCCAGGGTCGCGGGATTCGCAAAAGCATGCACCGCAACCCCGGCAGGTCCCGGTCCGCCAACCCATGGCGGACCTCTCCTCTGTGGGGCCTTGCCCCACGTCCTCCTGAGAAGCGCGCACGGAACACGGCGCGCCGCCTTCTCGGGCCTGTTACTGGTCGGGCGGCGAGTCCCCAAACCCGCCGCCCGCAGGCCACACACTAGGGTGGCTGGAGATCATCGCGTACACGCGCCCTCCGGCGCCCGGTGCGTCTGTCGCGGGAAGGGAGAAGAGCACACCGCTCCCTCTCCGCTTCCTCTTTGGTTGCCATCACCCCCTCACAAAAGGAGCAGATGGCTTCCCACGCAGTCTCGCTCCCGACCATGGACAGAACCACAGCACTACTACTTAATCGCAATCCTGTTTCGTCTTCTTTTCGTGTGGTTAGTGACTAGCCTGGTGTCAGAGTTTATGCTGTTCATGGGACTTGGCTTCACATGCCGTCGAGAAATCTCTCTCAGGCATGCCGGATTCCAAACGATGTTTTCATTCACCGTTTTTAAGCAAGTGATAATTATACAATACGTACATGAATCCGAAGTCAGAGGTGCGTGCCTTGGGTTCGAACTTGAGATCTATGACTTGGCAGTTCGACGGTCACACCACTAGGCTATCACTGCTATAATATTGTATCGTGATATTTATTGAGCGTTTAAACAATCAATACATTGATCTAAACACTCAATAAGTATCAAATAATATACATAACATCACGCCTGTATTCCACGAAGGGTTGAGCAGAGGTGTATAGTAACACCCTCATTTCGCCGTTATGTTTAAGTCCCATTTTATGGAGGGCGAGCCTATTGCCATGAACCGGGCACAAATCCAAACTCCGGGCTGCTACTGAGGAATTCTATACGGAAAAACCCAATAACACTTTGCCCGACCTGGGGATCAAACCCAGGACATTACCAATGGACCATCGAGGCAGTTATATCATGATAAATAATATTATGGGACCCGACGAGACGCTCAACAGTTTTTGAGTAAACTAAAATCTGGACCGATTTTAAGTATTATTTTTCTCTTGAGAAACTACATCTTTACTAATATTATAAAGCTAAAGAGTTTGTTTGTTTGTTTGAACGCGCTAATCTCAGAAACTACTGGTTGGAATTGAAAAAATATTTTTGTGTTAGATAGGCCATTTATCCATGTCCATTTATATTTATAGGCTATATTATAATATCACGCTACGACCAATAGGAGCGGAGCATAAATGAAAAATGTTATAAAAACGGGAAAAATGTCCACCCGTGCGAAGCCGCGGCGGGCCGCTAGTTGATACATAAATGTACAAACGCGTTTTATTTCAAATATTCGGGTTATACGTGGCGTTTTTAATGAAACAGTTTTTATTAGCTTTACTTTGTATATTTCGGTTTAAAGACATTTATTTTCTCAAAAAAGAACAGATTACAGTTCACTTACTCTGAGAAAAGTAGAAATAAAAGTATTTGAGCATGCAAATCAATACAAATCTGTGTCTTAAAGATTAACATTTCTTTTTATTGGTATGAAAGTGGTAATGACTAAATATAGGTATATCATAATATAAATATTTAATATAACAATTTTTATAAGTAACGGCTCAGTGTTTTTGACTGACAAACAATTCTAAACGTTTTTTAAATACAAGTAGGCTTTTACTGTTAATTATGTCTTCGGGTAAGTTATTATATAATTTTGCTCCCTCATATAATATGCTTTTCTTGCCATAGTTGGTTCTAGGATGTATCAGTTCTAATTTGTTACGTCGCCTAGTATTGTATGTTTTAATTTTTTTATTAAATACACTTGTGAGTATGTCTTTTGTGTTATTATTTTTCTTACAAGAGTACATGTTTTGTGAATGTATAGCTGATTAATTTTTAGAAATTTTGTGTCGTTATATAATTTAGTAGTGGGAGTTAGGTAATCATAGTTGTAAAGTGTTTTTATAATTTTATTTTGCAAAATTTGTATTAATTTGTTTGTTTGATTCAAATCTTGCGACAGATTTTTCAACGAATTCTGCTTAACCGATTCTCCTGAAACTTCGCACACAAATTCAATTCCCATGACAATACAACATTATAAGAATTTCAACCTTCAATCCTCAAATCCTGATGCTGCAGGGGTACCTACTGCAAGATAAAACCGTTTTCATAAAAAGTTTTTTTTTTGTAGATTTATATGTTTTTCCGTAAAAACACCAAATCTGGTTTGGTCTTTTTAACTGGGTTGCTTGTAAAAAATAAAAAGAGAAACTTAACGATAAGCCGAAGTTGTCAAATCATATTTATTAAAGCTGATCCCTGTTGAAGAGTTTAGCTAACTTTGTTTAAGTACTTTGAAGATAATTTTGTTCTTTTACAAATTCTTATTGCGGATAAGAATATGTAAAGATGCCTGATAAACCAGTTTTGATTTACGATATCATATTTTGTTTTTTTTTTATTATTGTTACATAACACCGGGCACAAATGCAGACTCCGAACTGCTACTGAGAAATTCCTAATGGAAAACCCAATTTGCTTGCCCCTTTGCCCGACCTGGGGATCGAACCCAGGACCCTATACTCAGCAGTCGCGCTTGCGACCACTAGACCAACAAGGTAGTCAGTCAATTATTATTGTAAGTAAACTTGTATTATTAAAAGGTTAAACTGCGCTTGCCGCGGTCAGTCCGTGGATGGGTGACCGTTCGTTACATATCAAGACCCGTCCATGCTTCAGAGAGCACGTTAAGCCGTCGGTCCCGGGTGTCATACGAATACCTATGACAGTCGTTACGGGTAGTCAGAAGCCCGAAAGTCTGACAACCGGCCTAACCTTAGGATATCGGCATTGTCCAGTAACTGGGTTGCGGAGGTCTGTTGGCAGTCGCTCCGTGTAAAATACTGGTATTCAGCCGCATCTGGTTAGACTTAAAGCTGACCTCAAAACGTAGTTGGGAAAAAAGGCTAGGAGGAAACTTGTATTGTTAATATTTTAAACACACATTATGTAGTTTTTAACGCAAATTAACCGCGCGGAAAAAATAGTTATTTGTGATAGAAATTGTTGTTTTGGTTCTGGGGCTTTTGCCTATGATATTTGTATCCACAAATGCACCGCAATCCGCATTTTTTTTTACTACTTTCCATGGAATAACAAGTTATTACATTTGATTGGTATGGAAAACAATAAAAAAAAACGGAAATTTCGAAAAAAAAAAACTACGAAAGTTGTTCAATTTCTGAGATCGAGTAACTCCAAAAAATTCTTAGAGTTATTTTTTTAACAGCCTGTATAAGAAAACCTAGTGTTGCCCATAGGTTAAATAATTCAACTTCTTAACAAAAAAAGAACCGACTTCAAATGGTCTATCTCCGAAGTTCATTATTTATCAGATCTTCACCAAATTTAAATGGGACCACTTCGAAAGAATACTCTTTCAAACAAAAAATAATCATTAAAATAGGTTCACAATTAGCAAAGATGTCGCGGAACAAACAAACAAAAAAAAACTTAGTCGAATTGAGAACCTCCTCCTTTTTTGGAAGTCGGTTAAAAATAAAACAAAATCGTTTGAAGCAAATAGACATAATATTTATATTGGTTTCCTGCCAGAAATGCCCTTAGATTTTCCATATTACTCGACTTTAGAATAACGCTAGCAGTTTACAAGCGGAAATAGAAACATGAACGATTTAGATCGAATAAAGTTCTACTGAATATTGTACAATGTTTTACCTAGGCATATTCAGATGACTATTTTATTTTTCTACACAATAGAATTTTAGCCAAATATTTTATTTTACTAAATTATTCCGTGTTCTCCGTGAAATGCAAAAAAAATGTTGTCAATACCTGATACGAAATATGATGTGAAAGATTTTTTTCCAATAAGCTTGCATTATAAGTAAGTAATATGGTACTGGCTCCAGATCGAAAGGTCTTGATTTGCCCAGCTGTGGGCTAACAGTTACAGAATACATTTGAAATCGATTATAATAAAACGGTAGTTATTATAGTTCTTCAATATTAAATGTAGATCAGATTATCACGAAAATAAAGAAATAAATTTATAACAAACATTTAATGCAACCATTTAGGTTCCCGAATAAATATTATTAAAATTATTATTTTTAATAATGAAATTTTGTTAGCATTGTTTTTTGCGTATAACACAAATAAGTACATAAGCGTCAAATTTAGAACACCCTTTTCGAAAATCGGTAAGTAAGTAACTAAAATTGTTTCAAGATTTTCGGCCCAATTTTGCAAGAAAATAATGAAATGAGAACTATTCTTATCTATCTTCAAAGGATAGTATTACAAAACATGGTTCTAACTTAAGTTTAAGTTTTAATTACTTCCCATGTACTCGTTAACTTTGGTTTTCATATAAAATACCGTTGAATACTTTTTGAAATTGATGATAAAATAATAGGAAAATTGTATTGAACTAACTTTTTTCTTGAATTTAAATCCCACGTTAAAATAACTTAGAGAGTAAGTAGGTAGGTACTGAAAAGAGATTGAATTTCTTTTATTTTTAAACATAATTTTTACTGAAACTTTAAACTATTTGATCAGTGCTTTATATACAAAAAAATATTACCTATTTTATTTATACGCGTCCCCTAAATTTTATAATAAGTCGGACTTTTTTATCATTATGTATCGATTTTTCTATAACATTGAAATCGAAAAAGGGCTCGAAAAACGTAACATATAAAACATTTTTGAAATTCCTGAAAACTCCTACAAATAAACACTAGAAATATAGCAAAGACACGAAAAAAAACATAACAAAAATAAAAAATAAAATAAAAATTCAGTATCGCTTACCCCAGAGACATTGTTGCTGTGTTGATTGCTACGTCGGTGCTACGGCTCTACGCGGCTACGCTTCTGTCATCCGTAGCAGAGCGGCGAGCTTTATATCCGTCGTAGCGCCTCCCCGCGCCCCGCCCACTGCACATTTGCACACATATTGCTACCTCATTGATATTAATTGTTATTTTTTGTGCAAACTACGGAAGCAATTGATATTATTTGTTCTATTTTTGGGAGTATGTAAGACAGGTAGATTATTAATTAAGAGGAATTTACGTAGGTTTTAGTTTGTAGTTAGGGCGGAAAGATTGATTTGGTAGTTTTTCTTAAGGAGTTAAGGTTTAAGAGATATTATATTTTTTGGTTAAATTTCTTCACAGTGAGATGCAAATACTTGGAAATAACACACTTGTAATTGAACCTTAGTATTCGATATTTTCGCTTAAATTGGGAGAAAAGGCACTACAGGCTTTTCGTCATTCATTCTTCAGTTTGATTAATTTATCTATACTAATATTATAAAGCTGAAGAGTTTGTTTGTTTGTTTGAACGCGCTAATCTCAGGAACTACTGGTTGGAATTGAAAAAATGTTTTTGTTTTGGATAGTCCATTTATCGAGGAAGGTTATAGGCTATATAACATCACGCTAAGCCCAATAGGAGCGGAGAATAAATGACAAAGGTTGCAAAAACGGGGAAAATGTCCACCGGTGCGAAGCCAGGACGGGCAGTTTAATTAATAATTATCAACTTATTTCATTGACTGTTTGAATTTTATATCTTCAATCCAATTCTGTCGATGGGAAGGCTGCAAGCTACTATTAACGTTAACAATAAGTATTTTCTGTTTTATGGTTCAAGGAAAAACATAGAAATTAATATTATAATAATAAAAAATTACTTTATCTTATTCAATATTAATTTTCTCGTCTTTTTCAAGCGTAAAATTATACTGAATGGATTTATTTTAATACTTTTCAGGAAAACAATATATCCCTAGAAAAATATAACGTAGGTAGGTAAGTACTTTTTTCATTTTTTTTTTCACTTGTTACCGCTGCCTTATACCGAAGGGGCTCGTGGCTAATTACCAACCGCGCGGATCATACGATGTGCGAGGTTAAGCTGCACTTGCCGCGGTCAGGCCGTGGATGGGTGACCGTAAGTTACACATCGAGACCCCTCCGTGCCTCGGAAAGCACGGTAAACAGTCGGTCCCGGGTGTCATACGAATACCTATGACAGTCGTTACGGGAAATCAGAAGCCTGAAATGTCTGACAACTGGTCTAACCTTAGAATATCGGCATTGCTGCGTAACTGGGTTGCGGAGGTCTGATGGCAGTCGCTCCGTGTAAAATACTGGTATTCAGCCGCATCTGGTTAGACTGGAAGCTGACCCCAACATAGTTCTTATTCTGAGAAGAGGCCTATGCCCAGCAGTGGGACAATAATAGGCTAATTATGTTATGTATGATACCGTTGCCCGCAAATGGACACCCGTATTCTTCTTGTGGGTATCATAAAACGCTACTAAGAGATTATTTCACTGCCTTGTTGGTCTAATGGCGTGGGGTCCTGGATTCGATCCCCGGATCGGGCAAAGTGTTATCGGGTTTTTCCATTAGGAATTTCTCAATGGCAGCCTGGAGTCTGGATTTGTACCCGGTTGGTGTAATAGGCTCGCCTCCTATTACATAGTACTGAAACATAGGTGAAACGGGGGTGTATTTATACACCTCTGCCGAACCCTTCGGGGAATACAAGGGCATGATGTTATGTTATGAGATTATTTCATCATAGCTAGGACAGGCTTGGGAAATGTTTCAGGCTTTGCTGTTACCGTTGGGTAGGTTTCAGTCTTAAGTAGTAATAGCCTTATAAATGCTTCCCTTTCATATAGGAATAGGACGGTATTCGTAAGGCTGCGTACAGACGACACGCGCCCGCTAAGCGCACGCCACGCGCGTCAACACCCGCGTCTAACTCTCTTTGATTGTTTTTGTATACAAGGTATCACTCCTGTCCCGTTGTATCCCAAATAGTTACCAAGCTTGGTATGTGTTATTTATCAATTAGACTCGGTCTTAGAGTCTGGCCAACGAAAGCTGCACACGAGAAACGGCGACAATTTAAATAAATCTTCAGCTATCAATACTAACTATATATTAAATTAACAGTTTATTTTCCAGAGAACTTGATTTTGATGGCAATAGGCTCGCCCCCTATTACTTGGGACTTAAACATAAGCGCGAATTAAGAGTGTACACCCCTACCCAACCCCTCGGTAAATATAGGCGTGATATTATGTTATGTTAGGTAATTTAATACTTTAAATCTATACTAATATTATAAAGCTGAAGAGTTTGTTTGTTTAAACGCGCTAATCTCAGAAACTACTTACTAGTTGGAATTGAAAAATTATTTTTGTGTTGGATAGTCCATTTATCGAGGAAGGTTAAAGGCTATATAACATCACGCTACGACCAATAGGAGCGGAGCATAAATGAAAAATGTTGCAAAAACGGGGAAAATGTCCACCCGTACGAAGCTGCGACGGGCCGCTAGTACTCCATAACAATATTGTCTTACTCTTTTATTAAAAGGCTATTAACACGAAAACAGATTAACAAAGTGCTGTTATACCAGTTATTGCACCAAAACATTCGGGAACCACTCTCAGCACCACGGGAAGCCATCAAAAGGTAATTCTGTATCAAACGTTATTACTAATAGCGAGTTAGTTTGTACAACACTTAAGAAACATAATGTAGGTACCAAATTAATGGGTTTCGTGACGATTACTTACACTGCCTCGTCTTCTTCTTTTCGTGTAGTTAGTGAGTAACCTGGTGTCACAGTTTATGTCGCCCATGGGCCTCTGACTTGGCTTCACATGCCGTCGAGAAATATCCCTCAGGCATGCTGGTTTCCTCACGATGTTTTCCTTCGCCGTTTTTAAGCAAGTGATAATTATACAATACGCACATGAATCCCAAAAATCAGAGGTGTGTGCCTTGTGTTCGAACTCGAGACCTATGACTTGGCAGTCCGACAGTCACACCACTAAGCTATCACTGCTGTGCTGCACAGTTGTGGGACAGTAATGGGCTGATTATGATGATAATAAAAGAGCTTACTTAACTTAAAGAA
Source organism: Amphipyra berbera (assembly GCA_910594945.2). Taxonomy (NCBI): domain Eukaryota; kingdom Metazoa; phylum Arthropoda; class Insecta; order Lepidoptera; family Noctuidae; genus Amphipyra; species Amphipyra berbera. The sequence goes on from OU343142.1 coordinate 15,260,605, forward strand.
CATAGTCTGCTTAGTTGTCGGCAATAAGATTGACAAACATATCATAGGGACCCAGTGCATAATATCAGCAAGCACATTGGGTCACCCGCGCGACGGCGCAACGAGTATTCCCAAGGAGGGTTGATGTCAGGCAGGCGGCCAGTCATAAAACAATAAACCAAAACCTTTAACAACATGGATTTACGAATTACATGTTGTGCCGACCCCACCAAGGAGATGATGAAAAGAGTTTACTTATCTAACCGAACAAGTTACCTCAACGTCTTTCAAACGTGTTTAAACTAGCAATTCTCTAAGCAATCTTTCTTTATAACTTCTTGTGCAGTCACAAGTGGTGACAGTTATCAACTTACATAAGTAGTTGTGACTGTAATAAATATTTAAGCAGCTTATTATTAAAGTTTATAACTAATCCACTAACTAATTACACTTTTGTTTGATCTTATGAGCGTGTCCGTCTGCGACAGGGCTGCTTTTCGACAAAATGTATTTAAATTTACGTGATTTAAAAAAAAGACTGCTCATCGTGAGGTCCTAGTCTCGATCCCCAGGTCGGGCATTGTAATTGGGTTTTTCTGTGTGGAATTCTTCAGTAGCAGCCAAGAGTTTGGATTTGTGCCCGGTTGATGGCAATAGGCTCGCCCCTTATAACATGGGACGGCGAAATGAGGGTGTTACTATACACCTCTGCCCAACCCATCGAGGAATACAGGCGTGATGTTATGTTATATTAAAAAATACGTCGTCTTAATGTCTAATGACCGATCCCTGAAATAAGGTTTGAGCTACACGATGTCTGATGCATGCGTGCCGTCAGTTAGGACAGGTCAACTCAAACCTGCAATGGCACTTTCCTCAAAAGGCCACGTTGCCCTATATTGTTACACTCACATAGTTTTTATATCACAATGTCTGGACTTTAAAAGAGACCTTGATCTCTGAGTTTGTTTCGGCTTTTCTTCTCAGAGCTAGTCAGATAGGAAATGCCGGCGCCATCTAGTCTTAAAAAAAACATTACATTGACTTGTAAAAGTGTCTGTAACAGATTTATTTACAGAAATAAAAATCATTTATCATTTACCTATGATGTATTGAGGATTATTAGTTAAAATTAAGACCCTTGTGTCTTTACCTTTTATACCATCTCCAGGCAAGGGGGCAGCTGGTGGATCACTAAAAGACTATTGAACCCGGAAAAACTACGCTGAAATTCATTCGCTATAAACATGATCCTTCCGCATCACCTGATCCTGTTCGGGGGTTTGCCACACCAAACGCGGGGCGTGTCGTCAGCGGGCCCGTGTGAGTTGTATTGAAGGGATTACATTGTTGTTGATCTCATTCTGAGAAGAAGCCTGTGCCCAGCAGAGGGACAGTACATACATACATACATACATAAACTCACGCCTTTTTTCCATGGGGGTAGGCAGAAACTATAGAACGCCACATGCTACGACTCTTACATACCCCTTTCGCTTCATCCACATTCATACATATTGTCATACACGCACGCCGGTTGAGAGTACTACGCACCTGACCTTTGTGAAGAACATCACCAATAACATCGATGTATGTCCTTCTAGGACGTCCTCTACCGGCGTTCCCATTAACATCCGCCTTATAAATTTCTTTTGTTAATCGCCGTTCACTCATTCTCTCAACGTGGCCAAACCACCTAAGCATACTCCTTTCAATTTTTGTCACTACATCATCTTTTAAACCGCAACTTTGTCTAATCTCTTCATTTCTCAATCTATCATTCATCTAGGGACAGTAATGGGCAAAAAAGCACCATCAACCTAAGAGCCCGTTCACACAGCGGATCCGTCGGTACTGGATGCGTTGTTCACATCTGTACTGACAGATCAGTTAAACAAATTGCAGCTGTGTCGCATCTGGCAGGCAGGATACGATAAAAATAACGCATCTAGTTGTTACTGGATTCGGAATACTGTCGTGTATGTGAACTCGCTCATACAACTACAGGCGCCATCACTAAAATAAAAACAGATCCGCTAAAACGGGTCTTGTAAACAGTTTCTTTGTGAACTAGCTATAAGTGGGATGATTTATGTGCTATAATTAGCAGATACAGCGACGATCTAACATAATATCATCACGCCTTGTATTCCCCGAAGGGTTCAGCAGAGGTGTTTTTAGTACACCCTCGTTTCGCCAGTTATGTTTAAGTCCCATGTAATAGGGGGCGAGCCTATTGCCATCAATCGGGCACTAATCCAGACTCCAGGCTGCTACTGACAAATTCCACACGAATAAACCCAATAATATTGCCCGACCTGGTGATCGAACCCAGGACCTCACGATCAGCAGTCGCGCTTGCCACCACTAGAACAACGAGGCAGTCGACGACGATGTTTAGTCCAAATTTTAGTTATATTTAGACGATCGCCTCCATCCCTAGCGAGTGAATATCAAGAATATGAATATTCATTAAAATAAGTTAAATTGACTGTTTCTCGTGCATATAAATGCAACACTGCGACTCCGGTCAACTGCTGGGTGGTGATAATGTCCTGGTATTACAAATTACGTATTATTTAGTATTATTAAAAACACCCTTCGATCGTTCTGCCTAGCCTTTTCCCAAGTATGTTGGGGTCAGCTTCCAGTCTAACCAGATGCGGCTGAATACCAGTATTTTACACGAAGCGACTGCCATCAGACCTCCGCAACCCAGTAACTGGGCAATGCCGATATCCTAAGGTTAGACCGGTTGTCAGACTTTCGGGCCTCTGACTTCCCGTAACGACTGTCATAGGTATTCATATGACACCCGGGACCGACTATTTAACGTGCTCTCCGACGCACGGAGAAGTTTCGATGTGTAACGAACGGCCACCCATCCACAGACTGACCGCGGCAAGCGTAGCTTAACCTCGCAAATCGTATGATCGCGCGGTGGGTAATATTCCACGAGCCCCTCTATTGAAAACACCCCATTATACTCTATTTCATATAACATTAGATAAATAAAGACTGCCTCGTTAGTCTAGTGGTGGCAAGTGCAACTGCGGATCATGAGATCCTGGGTTCGATCCAAGTCGGGCAATATTTTTAGTTTTTTTCGTGTGGAATTCCTCAGTAGCAGCCCGGGGTTTGGGTTTGTACCCGGTTGATGGCAATAGCTGACCCCCTATTACATGGGACTTAAACATAACGACGAAATAAGAATGTTACTTTACATCTCTGCCCAACCCTTAGGGGAATACAGGCGTGATGTTATGTTATAATCTTTACATAGTATAAAACAAAGTCGCTCCCACTGTCTGTATGCTTAGATCTTTTAAACTACGCAACGGATTTTAATGCAGTTATCAGCAATAGATAGAGTGATTCAAGAGGAAGGTTTATATGCGCCACATTAATATCTACATTGCACCCGTGCGAAGCCGGGGCGGGTCGCTAGTTAACAAAATAAAATCTTGTATCTAAAATTAACTCTATACAACGGAAACGCGGTCTCATGCTAATCTGACAGATCTAGTTTATCTAATCCGTCACTTTTCCATTAAGGATAATTATTTTATCTTTACATATTTAATTCACTGTACTTCACTGTAGTGTGTGTCAATAGTGTTATGATAAGAGGAACATGATTACACATGTTTACATGCTGAAATGTGTGTTAAATACGTGTAATAATATTGTCAGTGGAAAGGTAAAAAGACTAAAGCGCCAATATACCTACTTTACAGTAGAGAGATTCAAAGTATTTTCGTAAGAAAATAAACATAGTTATTTTTCTTAGAGTATACATATTAAATAGACAATTAAACTATCTATTTAATATGTATACTCTAAGAAAAATAACTATGTTTATTTTCTTAAAAAAATACTTTGAATCTCTCTACTGTAAAGTAGGTATATTGGCGCTTTAGTCTTTTTACAAGTTTTTATTTACTTTTTAACTTTCCACTGACGATATGTAGCTACATAAACGAGCGTCGATAGGTAGCTACCTAGCTGCCAACCGACGCACGGAAGTGAAAACCTCGTAAATAAAATTTTATTCAAAAGCGATTTATTTGTTCTTTAGATTGATAAACTCGTCATACACGTACTAGTTCAACAAACATTCAATTCAAATACTTCTAAGCTATCTATGACGTACGATGACAAACTTGTATTAACATTTGATCGGCCATTTTTTTTGCAGGAGACAGTTATTTCTATCTCTTTAAAAAAATGTATTTTACACATACGTGGTTTTTACTGTCGACCGACGCTATGGTCTATGAACGAAGCGTAACAGCAGTGATAGCCTAGTGGTGTGACCGAACTGTCAAGTCATAGGTCTCTAGTTCGAACCCGAGACACGCACCTCTGACTTTTCGGATTCATGTTCGTATTGTATAATTATCTCTTACTTAAAAACGGTGAAGGAAAACATCGTAAGGAAACCGGTATGCCTGAGAGATATTTCTCGACGGCGGCATAAACTCTGACACCAGGTTAGTCACTAACCACGCGAAATGAAGAATAACGAAGCGTGGTGCGGCCCTCGTATGACACGAATTGAAACGCACTCCCCACATCCAAAATCCTGGTAACCGTTCGTTCTGCCTAGCCTTTTACCAACTATGTTGGGGTCAGCTTCCAGTCTAACTAGATGCGGTTGAAAACCAGTATTTTACACGAAGCGACTGCCATCAGGCCTCCGCAACCCAGTTACTGAGCAATGCCGATATCCTAAGGTTAGGTTAGCAATTGTCAGACTTTCGGGTTTCTGTCAGCACGAGACTTACCGGCAACTTAAAATTGAGTAGCGTTTGAGTATTGGCCATAATTGTTGTATTATTCAATTGTATGCTTTTCCTTATTTATTGTTTATCTTTAATTTATTGTAATTAGTCCACGCCCGTTTAAACTAAAGTAAAATAAATAAATTGAGACCGCCAATTTATTCTTGGCTATCCAATGATTTTTATAATGGTTGGTAAAGGAATTCCGGTTTATTTTTAGCCAGTACCCCCACGGTGTTGTTGGGCCCGCATAGCAAAAAAAAGCATTGGTTAGTAACACATGCAGGAGGATCTGCGGCCCGAGAAAGCGCCGCGCAGTGTTCCGCGCGCGCCTCTCAGGAGGACGTGGGGCAAGGCCCCTCAGAGGAGAGGTCCACCAGAAGCTGGTAGACCAAGACCTGCCGGGGTTGCGGTGCATGCAATAGCGAATACCGTAACCCCGGCCATAGGTTAGTGGGAGGCACACCGTGGGTTTTTAGCCGGCAAGACTCCGGCAGACCCCTCGCCTTCCCGAGAGAGAGACATCTAAGAGGATATTCCCAGGAAATGAAACAGTTCTGATTTCGATCCTAGCCCTAACCTCTGACTTTCCGAATTCATGTGCGAATCAGAATTTGATTATCAATCGCGTTAACGGTGAAGGGAAACATCGTGAGGAAATTCGCACAAAGAAAGGGTTTAAAAAAGGTGATGGTGTGTGTAGTCCACCAACCTGCAGCAGGTCAGCGTGGTGGACTAAGGCCTAATCCATTCTCATTCTAAGAAGCCCGTGCCCAGCAGTGGGACTATAATTGGCTGATTATTTTATTATGACAAGTTATTATATTCTCTTTATTCATTTGAATACAAATTGTTTACATTTTTAAATATATCTATAAAAAAAAAATAACAACATTAAAAAATATAAAATACTAGCTGTGTCCTCACGGCTCCGCCCGTAGCCTATGTTACACAGTGATAATGTAGCTTTCTAACGGAAAAGATTTTTTGAAATCGGTCCAGTAGTTTTTATGTTTACTCGTTACATACAAAAATACCAAAATCCAAATCTTTCCTCTTTATAATATTAGTAGGTATAGATTGTAGCCCACCGGCATCGGGAACAGGGTCCTAGCTACTGATGGTCAGGGCCTCAGAGAGAAGAACTTCCTAACAAGACGCGCCGAGTCCAGATGTACCGCTTTCTGTATCAGGCCCTTGACCTAGCCGCCCAACGAGAGCCTTATCTGATGCTGGTCTAGGCTCTTGGCTATTAAGCCATTGGCTGTAATAACTACGGGCACAACAACTGCTGAATCAACCTCCCACATGTTTACAACCTCGTGTGCTAATTCTTGATACTTAATTTCTTTATCTTTCTCGGCTTTCACGTTCTCGTCATGTGGGACAGTGATATCAACAATCATTGTGAGACGCTCTGATCGATCTATCACCACTATGTTAGGCTTATTGGCAACAATAGTCCTGTCGATGATGATAGATCGATCCCAGTACAATGTGACATGACCATTCTCGAAAACTGGGTCGGGCACATACTTTTAGTATGGTACTCCTGCGTCCACAAGGTTGTATTCAGAGCAAAATGCTGGTGGATAATCCTAGCCACTAGGTTGTGTCTATGCAAATACTCGCAGTTAGCAAGACGAGAACAACCAGAAATAATATGTCGAATGGATTCACCGGGACAGTGGCATGCCCGACAGATGTTAACCGTGCCGTCCTTTACAATATATTTCCGGTAGCTGTTCGTCATCATAACTTCGTCCATAATTGCATAGACAAAACCTTCGGTTTCCCCAAAGAGATCACTGAAACGTAGCCAGATTGCGGACGTTAGGAAATCTACATCGGTCCCATGAAGGGCCTGGTAAAAGCGTCCGTGAAGCTCCTTGCTCTGCCATACCTGCCTGCGGCCATTAGTATCCAGTACTACAGGCTTGCGCCAGTTCTTTTTAGCCAAGGAGAGCGGGGTGAATCCTTTGTCCACTGCCACTACATCACGATGCATCCCCACGTCGGCTTAGAAGAAGTACTCCCTGAGGCTGCACACATACACACACAACACGTATTATATTTATTTTTAATCTGATCGAATTTTGAATTTCTTGAGAATAAAAAAATCTTTTCGATAAAGAATATTCCAATAGCTAAAATTATAACATTAAAAAATTCGTTTCATCCACATATCTGAGAAGTATATTGGTTTATATCGGCAATATCGCTTTCAACACAGATTCATCTCATTGCTTTACGTTTCTAATACCCAGCCTATTTCTCGATTTGTATCTTTATTAAGAATTCTTCGAACATTCTTCTGAAGGTAACATATCTATTTGCAACTGAAAAATTTGATATCTGTTCCATATGTTTTAGAGATCCGCGTAAAATGATTATAAAGATCATAAAAGAAAATATAAAAAAAAGAAAAGTAAAATTATATCGGGTGAAAAAATACCCTTAACGAAGGCGAGAGCCACGTATTCTTTCCATCATTACGAAGATTTTTTGGTGTTGGGCCATACCTGGGAACCGACTGGTCACAGAGATATTGAAGGTCAAAGTCACCATATTTTTGAATGTGTTTCACGAAAACTAAGTATAAATGTTATTACTAAATATTCTTCTATACAAACATTATCAACATTTTAGAAAGTAGGCACAGTCTGCTGCGCACGCGCTTACATTGCGCGCTACAGTTAAAAGCTGTTTTTTAATACTAAAAAATAAAAGTCGTTTCTCACCAATTATTTTTGCTGTATGTTACTTAGTTTGATGTACAGTATGCGTAGACTTCGGCTTTGTTAAGGGAATTTTTACACCTAGTATATTATGCAATATTGTATTATATGGAGAGCCTTGTTGGTTTAGTGTTTGCAAGCGCGACTGCTGAGTATGGGGTTCTGGGTTCGCCCCCCGGGCGGGCAAAGTGTTATTGGGTTTTTACATTAGGAATTTCTCAGTAGCAGCCCGTAGTCTGGATTTGTACCCGGTAAATGGCAATAGACGATAGAATAAACATAACTGGCGAAACGAGGAATTACTAAAAACACCTCTGCCGAACCCTTCAGGAAATACAAGGCGTGATGTTGTGTTATTATCTGCAAGATGGGTGCTGTGTTTGTTCACCGTTCTGCCTAGCCTTTTCCCAACTACGTTGGGGTCAGCTTCCAGTCTAACCAGATGCGGCTGAATACCAGTATTATACACGGAGCGACTGCCATCAGACCTCCGCAACCTAGTTACTCCGTGCCTCCGAGAGCACGTTAAATCGTCGGTCGTTACGGTTAGTCAGGTCTAACGTTAAGATATCAGCATTACCCAGTAACTGGGTTGTGGAGGTCTGATGGCAGTCGCTCCGTATAAAATACTGGTATTAAACCGCATCTGGTTAGACTGGAAGCTGACCCCAACATAGTTGGGAAAAGGCTAGGCAGAACAGCTACTGATTATATCAAAATAGTTTAAAAAAGGGCTAGGTGCGATAGTTCGCATTATATTACGAAATCTTATATTATACCTCAGACCAAAAACTATCAATTAGATCGGTGGAAAAATATTTTCATCCAATGAGGAGATAACAGAAATTGATACCTAACATAACAACACGCCTGTATTCTCCGAAGGGTTGGGCAGAGGTGTATAGTACCACCCTCATTTCACCGTTATGTTTAAGTACCATGTAATAGGGGGCGAGACTATTGCCATAAACCAGGCACAAATCCAAACTCGGCTACTGAGGAATTCCACACGGAAAAACCCAATAACACCGCCCGACCTGGGGATTGAACCCAGGACCTCACGAACAGCAGTCGCGCTTGCCACCACTAGACCAACGAGGCAGTTGATTTTTCACAATTCAAGAAAACATTTCTAGAAGGGATGACGAAGTTGGATTATCGTTGGGTTAAGTGTATCGATCTGAAGAGAGATTATCACCCATATTCTAATACGTTTCTCCAAAACTTACTCGACTCAGGACGGCCTCGAAAACACCTTCAAAATTGTACTCTTAGTCGCGTTATTTCGAGTGCACTTTGAGGTTCCTCGACGGAGTCATCACATCATAATTTGGATTATGTGCATCGCGAAAATAACGCCGCGATAAATACTTGTAAGGATTATCGCAAACATCTTCGATAAAGTCTTCAAAATTCATTTTTGTTACATACGAACTTTGACACTTTCTTCCTTAAGGTAGGTTCCGAGGTACCTTGAGTTTGACAGATGATTCCTTACCTCGACTGAGGAAAAATTTCGAGTCGAGGACGTTTATGTCAAGTCGAGGTGGAGTCGAGTCGAGTAAGTTTTGGAGGAACGTCTTAGAATATGGGTGTATGTTGGCAAATAAATGTAAAAATGCATTTTACCCCAAGAAAGGTCCCCCACTCCTGATTATCTCGCGTGAGTACCCCTCCAACATATTCATGGTTCAATATAAATGTAAACGCTCTGACTTCATACCCATACAATTACACCATGCAAACGATGTATGTATGAGAGGACGCGGGAAAAATATCCTCTCAGTTTTTCATTAAAAGGCCTATGATTTGTGATGGAAGGTGCTCAAAGTTTTTAAAATATCAAATATAGCTGTGTCCTCACGGCTCCGCCCGTAGCCTATGTTACTCAGTGATAAATTAGCTTTCTAACGGCAAGAGAATTTTTGAAATCGGTCCAGTAGTTTTTAAGTTTATTCGTTACATACAAAATCCAAAAATACAAATCTTTCCTCTTTATAATATTAGTATAGAAAAAGAAGAAAATGTATTTAAAGAAAAAATTAAATTGTATTATCATCAGTGAATGTGTTCGCTCTCGGGGAATCAAAGGTTGGACTCCTCACTCCACTGACTCACTGCTCACTTTTTAAACGATTTTGAATAGCTTCAACTTCGTATATTTGTTAGTTTGATATAAAATCAGACGCTCGGGTATGCTCTGGCATGCGCGAACTTATGATGTATGCGTCGGATTTTATACTTAATGGCAATACTGATACAGTACTTTATTCAATGACATCAAATAAGTGCGCGAGGATTTTTCCGCTTGGTGGAGACTGACACCCATATTCTAAGACGTTCCTCCAAAACTTACTCGACTCGACTCCACCTCGACTTGACATAAACATCCTCGACTTGACATAAACGTCCTCGACTCGAGATTTTTCCTCAGTCGAGGTAAGGAATCATCTGTCAAACTCAAGGTACCTCGGAACCTACCTTAAGGAAGGAAGTGTCAAAGTTCGTATGTAACAAAAATGAATTTTGAAGACTTTATCGAATATGAAAGAAAGAAAGAAAGAAAATACATTTATTTAGCACAGACTAAAAGGCACACAAAAACATAAAGCAGAAAAAAAAAAAAAAAAAAAGAGATTAGTAGGAAAGTGTGCCTCACGGCTGCGCCAAAAAGGCCCAGTTCAGCAAAAATGCCAGACAACTAGTGCCTGACGCTGGTTTTCAACTGGACCTGAATTTTGAGGTGACGGATGTCAAACGGTTTTGTATGCATACTTAAATAAAATAAATTTGCGTAGATAAAAATAATAACGATATATTATAGGTACGAACATAGTGTGATATTGAATAAAACTGCAATAAAAACAAAACAAAAAAAGACTAATAAATGAGTCGGAAGGATTAATATGTAAATAAATAAATAAATCTTTCGAAACACACATAGATCATATAATGGAGACATTCAGTGTGATCATGTCTAGCTCCCGTTGCGCTTCTATGAGGTACTGCCGTAAGCGTCGTCTAAAAGTATCTATTTTGTTAGTTACTCTAATCAGCGGTGGCAGGTTATTACAACTATTTATCGCGGCGTTATTTGCGCGATGCAGATAATTCAAATTATGACGTAATAACTTCACTCTACCTCGACTCATTTGAGGACCCCTCAGTCGAGGAACCTCAAAGATCACTCGAAATTGCGACTAAGAATACAATTTTGTAGCTGTTTTCGAGGCCGTCCTGAGTCGACTATGAGTCGAGTAAGTTTTGGAGGAACGTCTTAGAATATGGGCGTAACTCTCACACGGCAACAGTTTGAGAAACTCTGATCCTTATTAAGTAATAAGTGTATGACTTGATTTATTATAATCGGCACATTACTTCGTATTGTGCAGCCACATCTGCTATCAATTGACACAGATAAGAGATTCCAGGACGTGCAGAATTATCTTAGGCATTTAGAAGAACTTATACCAGATTAGTCGGAAAGGGGGTACTAAGCCGCGGGCCACTAATGTATCACTAATGATTGTAATAAATAAAGTGATAAAATTTCAAAATTCGATAAAGAAGAACCATGTATAACGATATTTATTTTAGTTTTAAAAAAAATCTTCATACCTGCTTTAAGTACGAATTTAAAAAAAATTGAGTTTCTAATCTGTGACCCCAAATATGAACTAAAATGTAAACACAGCTGATCATAGCTGAGGATAGATAGAATATAGCATATTTTTTACGAAATCTTTGAAAAGCTATTTCTCTTAAACTATCGAGTTTTGGGGAAAGTTGTAGATCGAAAGTTATCCATTATTATGGGTAATTTAACACCCTTTCACCTTTTTATAGCAGTGATAACCTAGTGGTGTGACCGTCGGACTGCCAAGTCATAGGTCTCGAGTTCGAACCCAAGGCACGCACCTCTGACTTTTCGGATTTTGTACATAATAAGTACACCGGTAAGAGATAAAAGGAACACAGATTTACACAATATGTACAATGGGCGGTCTTATCGCACAAGGCGATCTCTTCCAGACAACCTTAGGATGGGCTGGAAGAACGGAAATAGATATCGGGCAGTCTAGGTGTACAAGTACGTATCGTACATAATATTACTTAGATATAATAATCATAAAACACATATCAATTATTACACAAATATATAAAATAGAAAGAAAAACGTAATACATATAACTTAAACAAACTAATAAATAAATATATTATACCTAAATAAGAAAGTAGATGAAATGTGAGCGATAATCAAGAAATAACAAATTAAAGTGACAAGTAATGTTCCTTCACTAACTTTTTAAAAATTGGCAGTGACTGCGCACGTCTTATATTGAGTGGTAATACATTCCACAAGCGAGCAGCTTGAACTGTAAAGGACTTGTCTAAAAAGGAAGTGGTATGCTGTTGTATTTTTAATTTAAGATTTTCTGATGATCTCAAGAACCTAGAATGTGTGTCACAGAGGAACTCGAAGCGTTCCTGAAGGTAAAACGGGGTGGAAGGATTAAAAAGCACATTATAAAGCAGAGAAAGAATATGGGCATTCCGGTGAAGGCGAATAGGTAGCCATTTGAGCTTACGTGCTAGTCCTACTGGTGGTATGTGGTTACAAAACATTACGCCTGTATTCCCCGAAGGGTTAGGCAGAGGTGTATAGTAATACCCTCATTTCCCCGTTATGTTTAAGTCCCATGTAATAGGGGGCGAGCCTATTGCCATCAACCGGGTACGAGGAATTCCACACGGAAAAACCTAATAACACTTTGACCAACCTGGGGATCGAACCCAGGACCTCACGATCAGCAAGTGCTCTTGTCACCGCTTTAGATTACCGCCGTCTATAAATACATCTACAACCCCAGAAGGATTGCTGATCCGTTGCCAACCTTGAGACAACATTGAAATGTCTCATGTGCCTGTAACTTCACCGGCACCCATACCCTTCAAATCGGAACACAGCAATGATGCTTAGAGGTAAAAATAAGTGTGGTAGTCAGAGGCGTAGCTACCGCCGTATTTGCCGGGCCACGGGGGCCCCCAACGTGCGTAAGCAAAAATTAATAAAAACTGTCAGACCTGTCACTATTGTCCATAGAGGCAGAAACTTTAGAAAAACCTGAGAGAAAAACTAAAGTCATCATCAGCTAGCTATAGGTAAATGATTTAATAAATCAGTTTGCTGAAAAAAAGGCAAGGAGAGTGTATATTTAATTTGAATTGTTTGTAAAAAATTTGGAAAAAGTGACAGATAGATTGAAGATGTTTTTTTTTTTTTTATTGCTATCATTACTCTCTTTGTCTTATTTTACAATGATTTTCTAGCTAAGTTTTGATGACATTTAATTATGTCAATTGCTTTATATAGTTTAGCTTCCTTTTCCCTTTTGTAAATGTGAGAACTTTGTGGACCTGCATCTATAAATTTGTAAATTACTATTATTCATATTGTTTATTTTATTTATTTTTGTAAATTTTTGTACTCAAATCTTTTAGTATTTCATTACTCATTGGTCTGTGGTCAGGACTTCATTGTTCTCTCACTATCCTAAATCATTGTACTGTATCCACTGAAATTGTTAAAGATATTATTTTTAAAAGAGTAACCATGGAGTTTCTTGCCGGCTCTTCTCCATAGGAAACGACTAATTGGAACCGTGCATCTAGATTCGACTTTTCATAAGCACCTGTATTGGTCTATGTGAAATAAAAAAAAATGATTTTTGATTTTGATGAATAAATATTTCTTATAATATTATGCAAATTTTTTCTTTTTCTTTTGTGATATATCATGGGCCCCGCCAAGGCACGCTGCGCCACTGGTGGTAGTACTTCCCCGTACTACTTCAATGTGATATTTTATAAAATTAATTGTTCGCGTATTTATTTTTACTTTGAGAAATTGTGAGTTATTTTATCGTCATGGACGTGAACGGTGTTAAAGTCAAGCTTGGTGTTTGGGATACAGCGGGACAGGAGCGATACAGAACATTGACATCAAGTTTTTACAGAGTGTCAGAACCAAAGTCCCTAGCAAAACTGAATGAGTGGGTCGAGGAACTTCAAGTATACTCCACCAAGATGAACATAGTCTGCTTAATTGTCAGCAATAAGATTGACAAGCATATCATTTTGGGACCCAGTGCATAATATCAGCAGGCGGGGTCGGCACAACATGTATTTCGTAAATCCACGTTTGTAGAGGTTTTGGCTTATTGTTTTATGACCGGCCGCCTGCCTGACATCAACCCTCCTTTCGAATACTCGTTGCACCGTCGCGCGGTTGACCCAATGCAATGTGCTTGCTGATATTATGCTCTGATGGGTCCCAAAATTATATGCTTGTCAATCTCATTGCCGAAAACTAAGCAGACTATGTTCTTCTTCGTGGAGTATACTTGAAGTTCCTCGACCCACTCATTCAGTTTTGCTAGGGACTTTGGTTCTGACACATCATAAACTAATATAGCACCGTGAGCGTCTCTGTAAAAACTTGATGTCAATCTATATATATAAAAGGAGAAGCTGACTGACTGACTGACTGACTGACTGATCTATCAACGCACAGCCTAAACGGCTGGGGTTAGAAACTTTAAATTTTGACAGTAGGTTCATTTTGTGACGTAAACATCCACTAAGAAGGGATTTCTCGAAATTCAACCCCCAAGGGGGTGAAAAAAAATCACGCAAGCGAAGCTGCGGGCAAAAGCTAGTATTCTATATCGCTCCTGTCCCGCTGTATCCCAGATGCCAAGCTTGACTTTAGCAGCCGATATACATACAACAATATAAAGGTGTATATGCCTACGCCTTAAAAAGCTATACATAATTAATTTTCGCCCCCTCTTAATAAGTGAGAAAACAATCTTCTGCACACCCTATTTTCTTTTAATATAAAAGTCCGCATGTTAATTAAAAAAATGCTGTTTTACAATATTTTTTTAAGCTGACGACGACACTTCGTAATGAAAAATTACTTGATCAAGTCGAATACGGAACCGTCTGCTTTACATAGAATAATAGCCGCGACTCATTAATATGCAAAGCTTGGCTATTAGCTATTAGTTTTTTAATTCTTCACCAGACCTTTGGCTTTGTCAAAGAAGCTTACTAACTATACTGGCTGTAAAAATAGCCTTAACGAAGCCGAAGTCTACGCATACTGTACATAAAACTAAGTAACATACAGTAAAAATAATTGCTGGAAAACGACTTTTACTTTTTGGTAAAAAAAATAGCTTTTAATTGTAACGCGCAATGGAAGCGCGAGCGCAGCAATCTGTGCCTACATTTCGAAAAAGTTGATAATGTTTGTATAGAAGAATGTTTAGTAATAACATTTAAACTTAGTTTTCGTGAAAAACGTTCAAAAATATGGTGACTTTGACCTTCAATACCAAAAAATCTTCGTAATGATGGGAAGAATACGTGGCTCTCGGCTTCGTTAAGGGTATTTTTACACCCAATATACAGGCTGTTCCGTAATTAATGGATAACCTTGAAATGGCGTATAGCAGAAGTAAAGACGTTTAAAAAAAGGACAAAAAATATATAATTATCCCAAGATCGATTAAAAAATATTTTTGAAAATTTTTCATTAAAAAGGTAATTCAAGTTTATTTTTTAATTCGGCCTTATCTTGTCCTACTAGTTTGCTTATCTATCGGAGAGTTAATGTAAATTATCATAAAAAAATAAAACCAACGAAATTCATACATAAATGGTCGCGGCGTACAAAACTTAAAATGAGGTAAAAAATCAGATCTTGGGAACTACTTGGTACATTCTTTTTTGTCATTTTTTTATATGTTATCTGTTCTGCTGTTCTCCATTTCAAGGTTATCCATTAATTATAGGACACCCTGTATACAGGATGTAAACGAAATCATGTAATTCCTTCAAACCTCGTGATGTACTGCTGATGTAGAATACAATAAAAAAAATACAAGAAGTAAACATGGTGTTCTTAACGTGAGGCATTTTAGCGCCCCGAGTAAATTGCGCGGCTATCGGTCCCTGGTCATTTAACTCGGGGCGCTAAAATGCCTCACGTTAATAACACATGTTTACTTTTTGTATATTTTTTTTATTGAATCCAAAAGTATCCCGTTCAGGGTTAATCTATGTCTGCAGTACATCACGAGGTTTGAAGGAATTACATGATTTCGTTAACACCCTGAATACAGTACGTAACACAACCACAAAACAGATAGGTACAGAAGTCAATCACATGTATGTACTTCACTTTTCATACCTACTCTCGGCGGTCGCTCTATCTATATATCTATCTCTCTCAAGCGCATGGCCCTCGCGTTCGCACTCTCTCGCACTCTGGTCCCAACCGGTCCGAGATATCGTGTCCGTGAGCAGTGTCTATGTGTGCGCTGCTCGAGCGCACTTGTATGCAGATTGACTTCTGTACCTATCTATTTTGTGACACTACGAAGAGCAAACCTTCTAACTGGTGGATGGGTAGGTTAAATGTAATACAATCGTAAACTTTTTGTCATTATCCATGCTATCCACTTATCACACAGTGTGACAACCGGGGCATAGTTCAAGATATGATATTCAGGATTTTGAGGTATTTATTTTTTTAGAAACGTTGATAAGGAGTTTAATAGTTAATAGGATAGATGGTTGATTGATTGGTTAGATGGTTGGTTGGATGGTGGGTGGATGGTTGGTGGTGGATGGTAGGATAGGATGGTGGTGGGTGGATAGTTGGTTGCGTAGGAGAGTTTTTAGGACGTTGTTGTAGGCTTTCTCCTGTGTCGTGGGTGCGTTCACAGACACAAATCTGCACATGCACAAACGCCCAGACCCGGAACACCTACCTGTAGGCCATACAAATATTTATTCCGTGCGGGAATCGAACCCTCGACCTAGGGGTCGAGTAGGGCTCGGTAGGGCTTCTGCGCCCTAGCGATTGGATCGGAAAGGATACGGACGGATGCGAGCCGTTTGTTGGAAATCATCTTTTAGTCGTCATCCCTCGCGTCCCTGTAACGTCGCGGGCGAGGACTGAGTTATCCGGTCGGACTATAGTATATTTGGCGCTTTAGACTGATCCACTTTCGAGAGAATTAGTACCTACTATAATCATAATTATTCTGCCTAGCTTTGTCCCAACTATGTTGGGGTCAGCTTCCAGTCTAAACAGATGCGGCTGAATACCAGTATTTTACACGGAGCGACTGCCATCAGACCTCCGCAACCCAGTTCCTTGGTAATGCCAATATCCTAAGATTAGACCAGTTGTCAGACTTATGGACTTCTGACTTCCCGTAACGACCGACTGTTTAACGTGCTCTCCGAGGCACGGAGGGGTTTCGATGTTTAACGAACGGTCACCCATCCAGGGACTGACCGCGGCAAGCGCAGCTTAACCTTGCAAATCATAATGATCCGCGCGGTAAGTAGCCACGAGCACCTCCTCCGAGTAAATACTTCCTTGAAGTGAAACTCACCTAAACCAAGGAGAGAGAGAAACAAAAGATATATTAAAAGGAACAGTATAATCACCAAATATAAATTTACATGTACATTCTCGACACCACCAGTTTCTATCCAGTCGTGGTAAGCTGAAACGCGAGTGAACAAAGTACTTTTATCTTGATTCTTCCCGCTCACAACCCCCACTAGAACGCCAAATTCATCCTCATTGGGGTCACCTGTATACTTACACGTCAGCGGCCCCCCAGAATCGCCCCTATCAACGTCTGTCACCACAAATTCAGTGCAAATAAAATTATTCATGTCCATTTCCCAGATCAACGTGCATCGCATTCTCGACATGATCTTGATGAGGGCTGTAAGCAAAACCGACGCGACTGGGTCGTTTGGACTGCTACCAGTTCTTCCGTACCCAGCCGAGCGACATTGATCCTCATAGTCCGTAACTTCACTCGCTATCCCTATGTAATTAACATTGTCATTAAAAATCCAAGGTTTGTCAACTATCGCTATAGCAATATCGTTGTTGGGGAAGTTGAAACCTGAGTGAATGATTACTTTCCTAACTTTTCTCCACTGAGATTTTGATGTGGTTTCCGACTGCCCCGAGTGTATCAGTTCGGTCTCCAGGTCACCGGCTACAACGCGCACAAAACCGGGGAAATTTGCGTATTGGAAGTGGTTCCCTTCAAAGCAGTGAGCCGCGGTCAGTACCCTCCACTCGTTAATGATGCTACCACCACAGAAGTTCCTCCACAATGTTGTCCCTGGCTCAATTTTCTGTGAGAACTCCTTAAAAGACACCAAGTAAGGAAACTGGCCTTTCACAGCCGGTTCACCGTTAATGACAGTGCGTGTTATAAGTACGCTGTGTTTGGAGTATTTTAGAGTGGTTATAGTACGTCTGTCATAATCGCAGATTATCGTTTGGATAAACAATGTGAAAACGATTAGAACATTCATTAGTAATTTTGTTCATTTCTGAAATTTGTGTTTGAATTTTGTTAAACTATTTGACTAATGACAGTTACTTAATCTGTCTGTGGGTGGTAGAGTGCGCGCAAGATAACTGCGCGGGACGGAGGGCGTGCTAAATGTTGCCATGATCGCAAAAAAACAAAGTACTACTTTTGAAGGAAAAGTAATATATTTGTGAGCATTAAAATTGGGTAGCCCTCTATTGCGGTTTATTATATTTTAATTGAGTTAAGTTATGTACGTTAAAATCTACTAACTACCAATTAAACTAATTAGTATTTTTATGTAATTTGCAAATGAAAAGAACTTAGCTTATTAACAAAAGGAATTTATAAGGCGGATGTTAATGGGAACGCCGGTAGAGGACGTCCTAGAAGGACATACATCGATGTTATTGGTGATGTACTTCACAAAGGTCAGGTGCGTAGTACTCTCAACCGGCGTGCGTGTATGACAAGATGTATGAATGTGGATGAAGCGAAAGGGGTATGTAAGAGTCGTAGCATGTGGCGTTCTATAGTTTCTGCCTACCCCCATGGGAAAAAGGCGTGAGTTTATGTATGTATGTATGTATGATTATTATCGTCTGATGAGGTCTACTTCACTCTTTATTTATTATTATATTTTCTTTTATTCCTAAAATCAGGTAGATCTAGTGACAAAGTAAATAAAACGGCAACATTGTGGTGGACCATGATTAGTTCCGATTTTGGCCGCGCGCAGACTTATCTTGCGCGCACTCTAGTTGAGGCGACGCTCTTCAATTGACAGTAAATTAGTCCTAGAAGAAAAATGTCACATCAATAGATAAATTATTTTTGAATTCCACTGACTTATCTATGAAATGACTGAAAACTGCTAAAAACGTAGACGCTACCAAATAAAATGTCTCAGATTAATCAAGTAATTCTGAGTAAAACGTAGTGACTAATTCCGGATTCACCCTAGACTTATAGCTAGTTCACACAGAAACTGTTTACAGGGTCCGTTTTTATTTTGGTGATGGCGCCTGTAGTTGTATGAGCGAGTTCACATACTCGACAGTATTCCAAATCCACAAAAAAATACTGGATCCGTTATTTTTATAGTATCCTGCCTGCCAGATGCGAAGCAGCTTCCATTTGTTTAACTGATCCGTCGGTACAGATGTGAACAACATATCGTACCGACGGATCCGTTAAAACGGATCCGCTGTGTGAACGGGCGCTTACGTGTCGCGTCCTACGCATTACGTCGGAGTAGTGTGAACTAGTGTTGCTGATCGATAGGCGAATATCGATAGCATTACGATAGTCTATCGATAGTTCAACGATAGTAGGTATGACTATCGATTATACTATCGGTAGTATCGATATCTAAGAAGGTAGCAATAGTACTGTCAAAGTGCAATACTCTCGATATTATCGATACTATCGGTAGTATCAAAGTTCTGAAAGGCAATACTATCGATACTATTGAATTACAAGCTACTATCGATTCTGCATAACTGTCGATAGTATCGATACTATCAATACTATCGATACGATCGATAATATCGATACTATTGAAGCTTTCAAAAACAACACTATCGATACGATTGATAGTATTATCTTTAGGAGTTTCCATATTATCGATACTATTGATGCATGTCAATAGCATTGACGTGAACCATGCTATCGATAGTATCGATATTATGGATAGTGTCGATACTATCGATGGTCCTATCGATGGAGTAGCGGATTTTCAATTTAAACTATCGATAGTAAAACTATCGATTGTTCAGCAACACTAGTGTGAATGTCTTAATACAAAATTGAATCTGATGACGTCAAATGAATCTGACACGACACGTAAGCCTAGTGTGTGTCCAGCTTTAGATTAATGATTGTCTGGTTGCCGCCAAAGAGGATTATTGCACTGAAAGCATAAAGCCATTCACTAGGCAACAATTGACGCGCAACATGTAGCAACATGATGACCCTGGCCCAGAAGTGGGACAGTATTGGGCTAAAATAAGGTTTGAGCTATGCGATGACTGATGCATGTGTGCCGTCAGTTAGGACAGGTCAACTCAAACCTGTTATGGCACTTTCCTCAAAAGGCCATTCCAGACGTTGCCCTACATTGTTACACTCACATAGTTTTTATATACCACAATGTCTGGACTTTAAAAGACACCTTGATCTCCGAGTTTGTTTCGGCTTCTCTTCTCAGAGCTAGTCAGATTGAAAATGCCGACGCCATTTAGTCTTAAAAAAACATTACATTGACTTGTAAAAATGTCTGTAACAGATTTATTTACAGAAATAAAAATCATCATTTGTGGGGTTCGTGGCTAATTGCCGACCGCGCGGGTTTTACGATTTGCGAGGTTAAGCTGCGCTTGCCACGGTCAGTCCGTGGGCGGGTGACCGATCGTTACACATCGAGACCCCTCCATGCCTCGGAGAGCACGTTAAACAATCGGTCCCGGGTGTCATACGAATACCTATGACAGTCGTTACGGGTAGTTAGAAGTTTGAAAGTCTGTCAACTGGTTTAACCTTAGGATATCGGCATTGCCCTGTAACTGGGTTGCGGAGGTCTGATGGCAGTCGCTCCGTGTAAAATACTGGTATTCAGCCGCGTCTGCTTAGACTGGAAGCTGACCTCAACATAGTTGGGAAAAGGCTAGGCAGAACAAATAAAAAACATTTATTATTTGAAGTTTTCTTAAAAATCTCAGTATACATGGTGTAAAGGAAGTCATGTAATTCCTTCAAACCTCGTGATGTACTGGTGACATAGATTAACCCTGCAAGAGATACTTTTGAATTGATAAAAAAGTACAAGAAGTAAACATTGTGTTCTTAACGTGAGGCATTTTAGCGGCCCGAGTTAAATGACCGCGCGGCGAGCGATACCACGCAATCCGCTCGGGGCGCTAAAATGCCTCACGTTAACAACACATGTTTACTTTTTGTATTTTTTTTTTATTGTGTCCATAAATGTATCCCGTTCAGGGTTAATCTATGTCAGCAGTACATCACGAGGTTTGAAGAAATTAGGTACATGATTTCGTTTACCTACATCCACCCACATCTTTCGGTATTCAAGTTGGCTCTTCCTGAATCAATCTTAATACGTATCCTTACAACCAATTCGGCTTCAATAATTACAGGATCAAGCAAACACCGTCCGTCGGCCATCTTTGAATCCTGCGCAAACATTCGACCTCTAATAGAGACGAACGAGCGGTAAAGATCTCCTTAATCAACGCCAACACTTGATACCACCTATTATTATCAAAGGCACACAATTTGTAAAGAAATTAATGCTTAATTAATAGACGGGATCAGTTTTGTTTATTGCAGGCTTATTTTTGTATAATTAGAAGTTTTCATGGTCATGTAATTGGGTAAAAATGACAGAGAAAGTAGATTGGATATTTTTGTATGGACCTGGCTCCAACTGAGTGAGAAGACGCGCATAAATCAGCGCGAACTTAGCTTCTTAAGCAAAGTTCGCGTATTTCTTCTTTGGAACTGCACAATTACGTTTGTTTGTAAAATATATTTGCTGATTTCAAAAAAACTGTGTTAGTTATAGAGATAGTTTTATTTTTTCTGTAATATTAACATAAACCTTCATCAACTCTATTTATTCCAAATTATTGGCTTTGCAAACTTCGGAGATAAGGGAAGGGAATGGTGTTTTCAGACTTTTTCCTCATAAGTCAAAAACTGTGCGGTATTAATGAATATAAAAATATATTTTATAATCTGCAAATGAAACCCTTTCATATGATACCCCACTTGACTTAGTAACCCCACTTAAAAATCATCCCATAATTTCGCCCCCCGTTGCAATAAAAAAACGATTCTTTTACTTGTATTATAATACAAGTAAAAGAATCGTTTTTTTAGGATTAATAAGGTTAGTCCAAGGTTAGTCGGAGAGGGGGTACTAAGCCGAAAGGGTGTTAAAGTACCCATAATAATGGATAACTTTTGTTCTACAACTTTCTCCAAAAGTCAATAAAAATACGCTAAATTCTATCTATCCTCAGAAGTGATCAGACATCTTCACATTTTACGTCATATTTGGGGTCACGGATTAGAAACTCCATTTTCTGAATTCATAACTAAGCAGAGATGAAGAATTTTTGAAAAAACTAAAATAAAAATAATTGTTCATGGAAAAAAAAATAATTGAATTTTAAAATTTTAACACTCTCTAAAACAATCATTAGTGATACATTAAGTGGCCCGCAGCTTAGTACCCCCTTTCCGATTAACCTTGTAGATGGGTAAGCATTATTTAAAACTATTCCAAATTCCAAGTCGGTAGAATTAATAGTTTCTGAAATAAGCAGCTGTGACAGACAGACAGACAGGCAGAAAGACGAAGTCGCAACATAGGGGTCCCCTTTTTACTATTTTGATACGGAACCCTAAAAATCATAGAGCAACGCGGCCTCCAATGTCATCGACTGCGTGTTGCAAAATACCCCATTAAAAACTATTTTTTACTATAAAATTCTATCACTGTCTATCGCAATCATAGATAAAACACTTGTCAGAACTCATTAATCTGTGGTCAGAACTTCAGCAATCAGCAATTTTGGAGCAATTTCAGAACAAGTACAATTCTGGCAACGAATTTTTTAGTTTATTTATTTTACTTTTGTTCATATTCTCTTTGATTCAGACATTATTATACTAACAGAATGAACACTAAAATTAATGTTACCTCAAATATTCCTGTTATTTTTTGCAATCACCACATTTACCGAAGGAGAGCGCATAATAACTACTTTAAAATACTCAATGTTCCATGTAACACCTACTATTGTCAACGGCAACCCCGCGGTGAAAGGGAAAGTACCTTACATGGTGTCTATTAAACAATCGGTGCAGAAACTGAGTTATAAGCAGAAACTGTGGAGGAATCTATGTGGTGGCAGCATCATATCACAGTGGAAGGTACTAACAGCAGCTCACTGCTTCGAAGATAACAATTTCTATTATAAGGGACATTACAGCGAGTTGCGAATTGTTGCGGGCAGTTTGACTAATGAAATAAAACATACAGGTGTTTTCATTATTATTTCTATCAATATAGCAATAGGCTCGCCCTATTACATGGGACTTAAACATAACGGCGAAATGAGGGTGTTACTATACACCTCTGCCCAACCCTTCGGGGAATACAGGCGTGGTGTTATGTTGTGTTCTATCAATATATATAATATTTTTAGGACTATTTGACCCTGATAACTTGGACGACGGGGTAGACTGCACGGATCGTAGCGCAACTAATCTGACAGCATCAATAATTAATGTGACAAGCGGGCTTCTTGAGATTAGTGGAAGGTGGAAGCCTCCCGGGGAGACTGAAGGTCAAGGCCCAACATTGGAACAATCAGGGTCATCCATCTTCCACCTCTCCACCGCTTTTTGACAATCCTCGAATTGATCTGTGACTGTGAACATATTTTATCTCAGTCACATAAAAGAATGCTCAGTTGTCAAAGAAAGAGGGGAAGAAAGACAGCTGCAAGCAGTTTGTGATCGTAGAACCTGCGTCGGACCCACTGTCGATCATCGTAATCGAGTATATTTAAGAATATTAAGATACGTGGACGAAGCGAAAGGAGTATGTAAGGATCGTAGCATGTGTTGCCGCATGTACATTTAAGAGCTCTGCCTCATTAGTGCGTTGCGTTGCATCGTCGCAGCGTCAACGCTGCGTCGTTTCCCATATATTCTAAATGACATGCCACATTAAAGCGTTGCGTCGTCGCACGCGACTTTTCAACGGATCGGCTAACGAGAGACGAAGGGTGATGCGCTGCGCTGTTGGAGCTCCGGTGCGACGACGGACAGTGTTCCACTGATAGAGGGGCAAACGAGACTGACTGAGGTGCGTGCGTCGTCCTGATACAATGCGTTGATCTGTTGCAACGACGCAACGCAACGCACTAATGAGGCATCGCCCTATGATTGAAGTTTTGATAAGATCTTAGACGACACGAGCGCGCGTGATGGTCTTATCCCCGATATCTGTGACTGTAACCGATCAAAAACAAATAAAACATGAACATTATATTTGCAGGTCAAACAGAAACTACAGAGAGCGCACAATGGAGGTCAATAGCCAAAGTAACGCTCCACAGAGAATTTAATTTCCCCTATCACGACATCGCCCTAATCTTCGTAAATAGTGAATTCGTTTTCTCCCACACCGCCGTCGACTATGTTATTCCTGCGAGGGCAATGACGGACTATCCGCAGACTTGCATGGCAGCGGGCTTCGGGCAAACTGGTCACGATAAGAGCCATAAGGTGTCTCAAGTACTTTTGTGGACAGACATAACTGTACTACCGAGAAAACAATGTGATGTGTGGTGGGAGATGAAGATGGACGATTTCATCTGTACAATTTCGTATTTCACTGATGTTAGTCGGGGCGATTCGGGGGGTCCTCTGTCGTGCCGTAGGACCCTCGATCCTACTGAGAAGAAGGACAGGCATCTGCTGGTGGGGATCGTGAGCGGTAAGAACATTGACAGGACAACGCTCTTCATCCGGGTGGCTGCGTACAAGCATTGGTTGGACAGGAATAGTTGTAATCTCTGTGAACCGAATAAATTAGTTGTCAGTTCATGTTCGATGATTATATTTTTTTATATATGTTTATTGGATCAATTTATTGCTGCCTAAACTATTAGAAAAGTTTTTTCAAATATTTCTATAGACATTTTGCAAGCCTCCTCTATAGCCTAGCGTTAGAACCCTTACCTCCAAGAGGATCTGATTTCGATCCCTGCCCGTACCTCTAACTTTCCGGATTCATATGGCGATCAGAATTTGATACCCTTCTTCTTCTTCTTCTTCCTGCCCTTATCCCACACTAGGTGGGGTCGGCACAACATGTACCTATTTCATAAATCCATGTTGTTAGAGGTTTTGGCTTATTGTTTTATGACCGGCCGCCTGCCTGACATCAACCCTCCTTGGGAATAATCGTTGCGCCGTCGCGCGGGTGACCCAATCTGAATTTGATACCCTATCACTTGCATTAACGGTGAAAGAAAACCAAAAACATCGTGAGAAAACCAGCACACCTGAGAAAGCTCCAAAAAGTTTTCAATGGTGTGTGTAGTCCGCGAACCGGCACCAAGTTAGCGTGGTGAACCATAATGCCTACACCCTTCTCATTTTGAGAAGCGGCCCGTGTCCAGTAGTGAGACAATAATGGGCTGATTATTATGCTTTTCTTGTATCGTTCAGTATTATTGGTTCCTCTCGTATTTTATTTAGTTTTGATATTGAACTCAAAAATTATGGTGATTATTATTGCATGTTTAATAATCCGAAGCACGTTCAGGAAATAGTAACTAACAGGACAGCACGACAATAGTACTTTATGATACAAGTGTGTTATGTTAGTCATTACACTCGAGGCGGTATTATGCGTTATGGGAGCTGAGAGTGTAATGATCAATGATGATCAATCTTACTAGTATTTTTATATGCTCAGTTTGGCAATAAAAAACGCTATCATTGGTATAGTACCATTGGTTTAATAAGCAAAACGATCGTTTTTGTTTATAAGAACCGGGCATTAGTCCATAAAGAGCTTCGGCCAAGTGTGAAACGTCAGGTAGTGACATCTAGGTCGCTAACGTGTAACTATGAAGCCTAGTAGCGACATCTACATTTAGCAAAAATGCAACTTTGAATGACGTAGCCAAATCCGGAATGTGTGTAGCAAGATGAGAAAAATAGTATAGAGTAGACAACGAACCCACGACGGTTGATATTGCCAATTTGAGGGTAAAAATCCGCTAGGTGGCGCCATTACCAAGGTGCAAAATATAGAACCAATAGCTATTAAAACAAATATTTAAATTAGAATTGGTCTGAAATAAAATTATTTAAGTATTAAATTGCTTTTATTATAGCACGGTAAATCGCAAGAAATTGACAGTTTTGTCATTTTTTAATCTAAGTTCCCAGTGGCCAGTGTCTGGTGGCAGAAAAAATCCCCATTGTCGGACCAGCGATCCGTTAGACATAACCCCTCTTATTACGAGAGATGGACTAAGAAAAACCTCGGTATTAAAATAGCTCCATCTCTTTTTGTTATATGACGTTAGCAAGTGATGGGTATATTATAAATCTGGGTTTATCTTAGTCTTGGTTTAAACCACTTTTTGTAATAAGCGCCAATACGTCTATTTTTACGTGGGAAAATCCACATTGTAACTTTCCCCCTAGGGAAGACGAATCTGTGTGTGTTCTTCTCAGAGCTAGTCAGATAGGAAATGCCGGCGCCATCTAGTTTTAAAGAAAACATTACATTGGTGTCGATGTTACACATTTTGACAGTACTAAACTAGACTAAACGCAACTGTCACTTTCTTTTTCTATTGAAACAGAAAGAGACAAACACCCTTAGTTTAGTTTAGTCCTGTCAAAGTGCGCAACAGAATCGACACTATTGACTTGTGAAAGTGTCTGTAACAGATTTATTTACAGAAATAAAAATCATTTATCATTTATGTGCACTTGGAACTTGTGATAGAAGTGTGGATATAACGTGATGGCATACCGGTTACTCCTTTCAAGAAATAAAACGCAATATCTATAAAATATGTATTTATTCATCTTTAAACAAAATTATTTTATATAAAACATAGTTCGGCATTAAATACCTATATACACTATTTATATACTAGACTGACACTACTACACATGTAACAAATAATAACAATGAAGATACCGTTTGAAATTTTTGGGTAAAAATCGATTTTGACAATGTATCTGGAAGATCAATTGTTTGTCAAAATTGATCGATTTGCCTAGGCTTTTAGGGAGCCGGAGTTGCGGTGCATGCTTTTGCGAATCCCACGACCCCGGCCGAACGGTCAGAAGGAGGGACACCGTTGGTTGTTAGCGGTAAGAGTCCGGCAGACCCCATCGCCTTCCCCGGGGCGAGGGACATCCATGAGGATTTTCCAAGGGTAAAAAAAGAAGTTTTTAGTGATGATGGGCGAGATTATTGTATTAAAACTCTATTTCAAATAGTAGTGTGATGGTTAGTAGGCAATTATAACCCCTCAATAATTTTCTTCTTAAATGTATTATTTTCCAATAAAATATTTGTTTACATGTGGTGCAGTGTCATATTACGATACTGTCAACATTGTAAAAATCATTCATAAACAACTCTAATAAAGTTGGTGTATGATTTTTATAAACACAAATAATTGCAAAAATATATTTTGAATAAAATGAATAATCATTTTCAACAGCTTTAGAAGTGACTTGAAATCCTTTTAATTTTTTGCAAAATATCAAGTCATTGACGATGACTGTACTTAAAAAATACCTACTTGTGTATTAAAACTTATAATTAAATTTTCAATTAAAAAACGACTGTAAATAAGCACTTGCTCGTACAACTTCCGCTCATACAAATTAAGTATACAGGAAAATTATATAATTTATTCAATTTATTTATAATTTTGAGACTATTATACAGGGTGTTAAGAAATCATGTAATTCCTTCAAACCTCGTGTTGTACTGCTGACATAGATTAACCCTGACCGGGATATGAAAAAAATTATAACATGTAAACATGTGTTTTTAACGTGAGACATTTTAGTGCATCGAGCGAATTGCGCGATATCGTTCGCCGCGTGGTTTTTTAACTCGGGGCGCTATAATGCCTCACGTTAAGAACACATTTTTACAACTTGTAATTTTTTTTTTATTGAATCTTTTCATATCCCGTGCAAGGTTAATCTATGTCAGCAGTACATCACGAGGTTTGAAGGAATTACATGATTTCATACACCCTGTATTACTATCTAACCTAATCTACATCTATAGCCTGTAAGTTTATATAATACGATATGGAATATGTATATGACAAATTAAACAATGGATACAGTGGATATAGAATATTCTTATATCATCAATCTTCCTCCTACCCTTTTTCCCAATTATGTTGGGGTCAGCTTCCAGTCTAACCAGATGCGGCTGAACACCAGTATTCTACACGGAGCGACTGCCGTCAGATCTCCGCAACTAAGTAACTGGGCAATGCCGATATAAGGTTAGACCGGTTGTCGACTTTCGGGCTTCTGACTACTTATAACGACTGTCATAGGTATTCTTGACAACCGGGACCGACGGTTTAACGTGCTCTCCGAGGTACGGAGCGGTCTCGATGTGTAACGAACGGTCACCCATCCATGGACTGACCGCGGCAAGATTGTTAATTAACCACGAGCCCCTGATTCTTATATCATCAATAATAATCATTAATAGTATATACTAATGGCGAATACTAATTAGAAACATAATTTTATGAATTATTTCACATCGCAATTTTTTTTAAATAATTTATATAATGTTGTCGTCTCATTCGTTGAAACTATTAAATAAAATGAATTCGTAAAAAAATTACACATAGATGGCGTTGAAATCGTAATCTTTTCTACAAAAACATAAGCCAGCGATCAAATAAAAATACTTTTTTTTTATTAAATGCATTTTTTTTGTGTTTTTTCCGAAATTAAAAGCGGTTGCATGTACTAGAGGTAGGTTTTGGAAGACAATACATATCTTATTCTATTGAGAAACAAATGTGCGATCTAGGTACATCTTAATAATTTATTGATTTTGTCTTTTAGTAATATTTACGTCATTTACGATGTGTAAAAATGTTTTATTTTTTTATAAAACAGAAACAGAATTATTATTTGGCGAGTGTTAACCCAAAATACGTAGACTAACATATTCTATTATAAGACTATAATGTGAAACAAAAACGTAGTACAGTAGACACAATACACCGAAAAACGGGCCTAACAGGCATAACCGGCGTAACTGGCATAACCGGCGCAATCGGCATAAGTGGCGTAACGCTTTTTCTAAATTTCACACATCGTAAATCACAAATTACCTTATGAGCTTAATACTCCTACCTCCAATGTAAACCTTATGCATTAGGCGATATCGCTATAAATAATTCAAATCCACCTTATTTCCATGTAGTGAGGTTTCTCGCGTTATCTCATGTCATAAGTACGTGTTTATATAAGAGAGAGCATACCTGCGACTTTGTCGTGCGATTTTTTGTCTGTAGGTGAAGCACGAATGCTGTCGAGTTACTAACAAGATTCAAGATTCAAGACATTTATTTGTAAACGTTACGTTAATGTGAGTGAATTTTGAATCGGAAATACTCGCTTCGCACATACTAATAATTAACCTTTTAAGCGCGTGGCTAAATATCAATTGCCGTGCCCCTAGCGCGCGACTACGAATCGATAAAATAATACTTACAATAAATACAGGGTGTAAACGAAATCATGTAATTCTTTCAAACCTCGTTATGTACTGCTGACACAGATTAACCCTGAACGGGAATCTTTTGGATTCAATAAAGTAAAAATTACAAGAAATAAACATGTGTTCTTAACGTGAGGCATTTTAGCGGCCCGAGTTAAATGACCGCGCGGCAAGCGATACCGCGCAATTCGCTTGGGGCGCTAAAATGCCTCACGTTAAGAACACATGTTTACTTCTTGTAATTTTTACTTTATTGAATCCAAATGTGTCCCGTGCAGGGTTAATCTATGTCAGCAGTACATCACGAGGTTTGAAGGAATTACATGATTTCGTTTACACCCTGTATATTAAGCTTTTTCAATACTTAGAGCTATGAAACAATTTTAAGTAATTGTTGTAAGTTATATCTCTATTGAATAATCGTTTTAGTTGTACCACGCAGTTCATAGGATGAAAATAGAACAAAAAAAACATGCATGTTCTCTGTCGCAGAAATACGACACGCGCGCTAGGGGCACGGAAATATTTGTCGCATAAATGGGTGAATATTCGAAATTTTTTAACATTATTTTAACAAATCATTCTTCTCCCAGGTTGTTAACGTTATAGTATTGTCAGATTGTTTTTATTCTTGTCTTATTGCTTGACGGCAGCGGTATAGTTTCAGTTTTCATTGTCATAATTATAGTATTAAACATCTGCATTCTTAACTTTGGGATGATGCTAATGACGTTCTCAATTTCTGTTAATATTTTTCGAAGAATGGCCCAAATGCGACTCACACGCTTAAAAGGTTAAACTGAAAACTTTATTCATACCTATGTACGATAAAAATTGCGCATGTCGGAAAAATAAACTAAAATGTTATAGAACAGTTGTATTTTCGATTCAAAATTCGCTTACATTAGCGATACGTTTACGATACTATGCGCCCAACGTTCGTGCTAAGCCTACTATTCTTTATGATATTTCACAGATTGAACTTCATCAATGTGGTTATTCTGTTTTAGACCGCGCGAGGCATTAGCAATATTCTATGGCATTCAAAAATTCGACCAGTATCTCAGAGGCACAAAATTCACACTTGTAACTGACCACAAACCTCTTATTCACATATTGGGCCCGCAACGAAATCTCCCAAAAATTGCCAATAATAGACTTGTGAGGTGGGCACTCGTGATTGGAAATTATGATTATGACATAATTTATAGAAAAGGGGAACATAACATTATTGCTGATTACCCATCCAGAATGCCAAATAGCACTGAACAGCTGAATGTCCCAGAGGTATCGATATGCAAAATCACTAAATGGATACAGCATAATAAAATGAATGACTTGGCCTTGTCAAAGTCAAAGTCAAAGTTTTTTATTTCAAATAGACCAGATTTCAGGCACTTTTAAAACGTCACGACTAGGTGCACGGTTCCAAAAGGTAGGTTCTATGGAGAAGAGCCGGCAAGAAACTCCATGAATACTCTTTTTAAAATAGTAGTTCATTACAATTCCATTACAGTAGTGTGAGAAATAGAATGAGAATAATGCAGGTTAATGTAACAAATAAACTCACATAAGAGTAACAAATAGAAAAATATGCCTTCTATGATTGCCATAGCAGTTAAGAATGAAGAGCATATCAGAGATCTTGAATGAAGAGCATATCAGAGAAGAAACGAAACACGATGCCACGCTGAAGCAAGTCATCCAATTAATCATAACCGACTGGTTGGACTGTTCAGAGACTGATCTGAAACCGTTTATCAGAAAACGCAACTATAGAGAACAAGATCATCATGTGGCAAGGTAGGATTGTTATACCGAGTAAATTAAAAACTACAGTACTGCGTTATTTGCACATTGGCCATCCTGGAACTTCTGCAATGAGAGCTCTTGCGCGTTTCTATGTATGGTGGCTAACACTCGAAGAAGACATTGACAATTTTGTAAAAAAAAAACAAAAATGCCAGGAAAATAGACCCAACTACCCAGAATTTCCTGTATGAGTATTGGTCGATTCCAGAAAAAGTATGGGAAAGAGTTCACGTCGACTTTGCCGGGCCCTTTGAGGGCAAGTATTGGCTAGTACTGGCAGACGCCTTATCGAAATGGGTAGAAATTAAATCTATGACAAAGTTAACCGCCGGAACATTATGCGAGAAACTAGATGGTATTTTTTCTACATTTGGATTGCCTCAAATTATTGTCTCCGACAATGGACCTCAATTTACTTCCAAAGACTTTCGAGCGTATTGCAAGTCGAAGGGTATAGTGTACATCACATATTCACCCTACCATCCAAGAACCAATGGATTGGCCGAACGACTCGTGCAAACTTTTAAAACAAGAATGGCTGCAAGTGAAGCAGATAGAGTTAAGAATAAACAGATACTTCAAAACTTTCTCTTTTCTTATCGTAACACACCACATACTACCACAGGAAAGTCACCCGCCCACTGATGTTTGGCAGACAGCTAAACTGCTTACTGGATAATGTGAGGCCAAATATGAAAAGGACGTTGCGCTTTAAAAACTCACAAGGTAATATTCAATCTAAACAAAAGACCCCGGATTTCCAAAATGCGGAAGCAGTGTACACTAAACTGGAAAATAAGTGGAAACCGGCTATCATTGAGGAAAGGAAACACAGGTATTCTTATGTGGTTAGAACTCCAGGAGTCCTGAAGCGCAGACACGCCGACCACATACGCCCCAAAGCGAGTGTAGCTCGGTCACCAACCAACGAGCGAAACATTACGATGGATCCATCGTCACCGGCTGACTCATGGACTTTCACACCACACGTAGTTCTACCTCGTGCCAGTTTAACTCCAACCAATCAACCTCTGATTGAAGCTGCTGTCTACTCGCCGCGAGCACTCGAGCAGACGCCGGTGTTGAGGCGTAGCAAGAGGACTGTACGCCCGCCGCATCGCCTCATAGAGCAAATGGACTAAGGCCGGGAGGAATGTTACAGACTCCTTGTTATCATAGACTTTATATTCTTTGTCGTTTCATATAGTAACTTTAAAGCGTCTACACACGGCCCTAATATCAGAGGCAATATCGGGAGAGTGATGGTAGGGATGAAATCGGCTACTACTCTACACACGTCCCTGCCAGTTAGTACGTAACCCAACGTGCAGCAAAGCGCTCGTCGATCCAAGATGCCGCATACACTCTCAAAACATCAAAAAATAGGCATCGCTCTGGCACGGTGCGACCAAAATAAAGACAAAAGAGGAAGACTGGGTTAAGAGGTGGTTGATGAACACTGCGGAACACTGTTGAACACGCACACTGCGGGGAAATCGGTCCCGATTTCGCTACACACTCTCTGACAACGCTCCCTAGAAGATAGTCGGCCCTAAATCGTGAGCTCGCCCGAACCGATTTCTGAGTTAGCGGTAACAATAATAATACTGATTACGATTTGCCTACACACGAGGCGATCAAGAGAGCGATCTAGGGCGCTCCCCACCACTCCTCTGATATTGCCTCTGATGTTAGGGCCGTGTGTAGGCGCTTTTAGTCCTTTATCATCCTTCTGACTTTTCACGTCTTGTAAAGAATTACAATAAAATACAATAATTAATGTTTTCCACTAATAAGTTTTATTATAGTTGTTCTGCCTAGCCTTTTCCCAATATGTTGGGGTCAGCTTGCAGTCTAACCAGCCATGAAAAGGTGTTATAATTTGACACGACAGAATCAGCACGTGTGCTCACTCCGACTATTTCTACGTAATAATATTGACAGTTATTATTTCGGGTTAACGTTTTAAATTGTGACTTCTATTTTTCGGCTAAAATTGCTCTTACAAATAACCAATTTTTTGTTTCACACGTAAAGGTGGTATGCCACTGATCAAATGTCTTTGTCCAAGATTGCATCAAATTTTTTTAACGATTGCCTCATGCCACTGTTCCAATTTCTGTGTCCAAGAATTGATCAAACTTTGACAACTGCCTCTTGCCACTCATTCATTATCTAAATATTTGATTTCAAGATTTTTACAAGTGTTATATATTCTGTTGAAATTCATCTGTCAAAAATCTTAAAGCAAACATAATGTTGCTCGTATATTTGATGAACTCATCAATTTTCATCCAATTTCTTTGATCAAAGTGACATTAGGATAAGAAATTTGACGAGTGGCATAGCGGTCATACCATCCTAAGTTGTTGCATAATCTGCTTCGTATATTTAATTCATAAAACTGTCAACATTATATTTATAATTCATTATCATCAAAATTACTCATTTATCAAAATTAAAAAGTCTTTTATAACAATTATAATCTAGCTTAAATAGTTTTATACATCTATATTTTTATTAAACTATCTTTTGCTGAAGGTATCGAAAGATTTTAGCGAAAACATTATACGTAAAGAATCATCTTTAAAAAATATAATAGCGATGACCCAAACAGCGCAGTGGCAGAGAATCCGCCTTCTATGTTAACGGTCGCGGGTTATATTCTCGCATCAAGACAAATATTAATTGTATAACCTTAACTTGTTTTTTTCGACCACATGTTTTGTGTATGTCATGGCACTCACAACACATGGGAGTCTCCATTTTGATTTCATGTATGCATGTGTATGTAAAAACTTTGTATGAGAGCTTGACGTAACGTGAGGCATTTTAGCGCCTCGAGCGAATTGCGTGGCTAACGCTCGCCACGCGGTCATTCAATTCGGGGCGCTAAAATGCTTCACGTTAAGAACACATGTTTACTTTTTTTTTGTTGAATCCAAAAGTATCCCGTGCAGGTTTAATCTATGTCAGCAGTACATCACGAGGTTTGAAGGAATTACATGATATCTTTTGCACCCTGTAGTGCGTGACAAAGCTAAAATATTCTTCAAATTGTTCAACCAGATTAAATGTACAGCCAAGCTTTACTATTTTAATATAATAAATGTAACATAATCTAGCGCTCTATAGGAATGTCTCACTTGTCCTGTAACTGCACGTAGTTTGCCGGGAACAGCCCGTACGCACCCTTGCATAGCCCTTGCCACCAGCCCTCGTCGATCTGCGGGTAAATAATACGTTTGAATTACGTCACCAACGTTATAGATGTGGTACTTTCGTTTAGTCAACCGGGCACAAATCCAAACACCGCGGGCTGCTACTGAGGAGTTCCACACGGAAAACCCAATAAAACTTTGCCCGAACTGGGGATCGAACCCAGGACCTCACGATCAGCAGTCGCGCTTGCCATCACTAGACCAACGAGGCAGTTAAATAATATTAGTCAATAACTGTACGATTTTATTGGTACTGTATTTTTGGTTAGGTTAGATAGGTTAGGACAAGACAATTAGGAAGAAACTGTAAGATCATAAAACCCAGGTTCTGTATCAACAACCAATGACAGAATACCTACATATTTCATCTATTAGTAGTCATTATGACTTGGCATCACAATTTAAGTGATGATATCATCATGGTCAGAAACCTAGTACCGCTACCTACTAAACTGTTTCTAAAAGGTATACTTCTCTTCTAAATCTTAATAGAATTGATGATAATAAACTTACCATGACAATGTTGGTGATGATATCATCAGGGTCGAAGGAGATCTCATCGGGAGCGGCCGCCTGGTAGTCGTAGAGCGCCCGCGCATTGTACCCATCTTCATCATCGGCCTCCATCTCCCCTTCTCCGGCCATTTCGCTCTCCCAGCCTACTGGGGATACCACGATTGTGGGTTGGCGGGTGATCTGTGAACAGATAACGGGTATAAGATATTTTTTAATGCCCAATGCAAAAAGAGGAATGTTATAAGTTTGAAGCCTCGTCTGTGGCATCGTAAATCTTAAACGGTTTAATTTAAATATCTAAGGCTCAGTTGCACCAACTAACTTTACCTATAACAAAATTTCTGTCAAATCAGAACTTCAACAGAGACGGTGGTTGGACGCTGCCACCTGCCTGGAAACCAGCTCTGAAGTCTACGTCATACAGAAGTGAGTTAAGTTTGGAGGGTGACATAGTTAGCACGGCATGCACCGGCACTCAGTCCCTCAACAACTCGGACACGACAAGTGACGAAGATGCACGAGCAATACCGACACAGAGCGCGCCCCTCCCGTCGCGGCGCGGTGCAGCGCTAGTTCGACTCGCGACCTCGCCGCGTGATCAGCTCATGATCAAGGGCTCCGTTTGGGTCCGAAACTAGTCGGGCAATCCCGGAAAATGCACGTGAGTAAACCGTAACTAATCATAAATCAGTACAAATTTGACGTAATATGTCAAGAGTTATAGTTAGTTGGTGCAACTGGGCCTAAATACTTAAGTATAAGATGTGTACACGGTGCTTGTTGAGAAAGTAAGTAAGTTTTTAGGTAACTGTTACACCATTTGTCATTATATTAGTGTAATTAAATAAAGTACTTTCTTTCATCAATGGAAAATCAAAGCACCATCAAATGTGGTAAAACATACATAAACTCACGCCTTTTTCCCATGGGGGTAGGCAGAAACTATAGAACACCACATGCTACGACTCTTACATACCCCTTTCGCTTCATCCACATTCATACATCTTGTCATACACGCACGCCGGTTGAGAGTACTACGCACCTGACCTTTGTGAAGAACATCACCAATAACATCGATGTATGTCCTTCTAGGACGTCCTCTACCGGCGTTCCCATTAACATCCGCCTTATAAATTTCTTTTGTTAATCGCCGTTCACTCATTCAAAATTCTCTCATGTGGCAAAAGTTTCAAAGAAATCGCTACATAGATGATTCCTAGTTTCATTTTAGCTCAATGGGTTAAATCGATTCGACTCGATTGCTACATGTGCATGTACCCGGTGCGTCAGGTGAGTGCAATAGATATATGAATTAAAATCTTGTATTACGTTTGTTACTAAGATAGCTTATAAGTAGTGTGTA
This sequence comes from Amphipyra berbera, assembly GCA_910594945.2. NCBI lineage: Eukaryota > Metazoa > Arthropoda > Insecta > Lepidoptera > Noctuidae > Amphipyra > Amphipyra berbera. The sequence continues at coordinate 15,296,786 of OU343142.1, forward strand.
TTACTAACATCATATGGATCAAGGTGTGAAATAAAGTAATATTTTTTTATTTTTTAAATCAATCAGAAACTTGCAAATAGTCAGTAAAGGTACAGAAAAAAGCAATAAAAAAAACAATCAACAAACCTCTTCCTTATCCTCCTTGGGCTCCCCAACAAGCGTCACATCCGGCAAATTCGGCAGATGTTCCGCCGCTGACGTCACTTCCGCCGGCGCAGGCGCAGCATCGCCCGTCGCGGGCGGCGCTACCTCGGGCTGTACATCCTTTTTTAAGATCGGTGATAACACCGGCGAGGTCACTGGCGATATGACTGGTGATGCGATTGGTGATATCGGTGTTGGTGATATTGGCGTTGGTGGTATTTGTGCAGGTAGCACCGGCTGCCTGTTGGCCAGCTTGCCTGGGGCCGGCATGGTTGGAGGTTCCGGTTCGACGTCCGGTTCAGGATGGTCGGCTTTTTCTTTGTCTACGCGATCTTTTTCCTGTTGAATGATGATTGGTTTATTAAATTTTTTGACTAGACGGAGACAACACTATTACCACAATGACGTCATACCTTAAAAACTTCATAGTAACTTAACATCACTCCGTACAATATCCGTATTTAACACAAAATACCTCCTCCACAAGCTTCAAAAGCTCATCTATGTTTTCATTTTTTTCCATGTCATTTTCTTTCTATACTTTCTTTAAAATAATACTAAATTGTTGTACATTTTTAATAGTAGTGAAATATAGAACGACACACCTAAGAAGTCGCATCGGCAAACTTCGTAAAACCGATCACTTCCGAACTGAGTGCGATTACAAGACCACGAATGTTTTTCAGTAATGTAGTATAAAATTATCTTTACGCTGACGCTATAATTGCGAGTGGCGTTAAAACTAACGACTGCCATTGGTTGTGCGATCAAAGGAGATCGGATATTTTTGTATGGGCCTTGGTCCAAGTGGCGTCGGAAGATGATATGTTATATAAAGTATTCAGTACTTAATTATAATGTTATTTATTAAAGCCCATGAAATTCGCACCATGAAAAAAAGTTATTTAGGTATTTATTTGAGCTATTCCCTAAGTATAACTTTTAACTAAAACTTAGTTTTAACCTAAACCAAACTAGTTTGTACAGAACCTAGTGTTGACAACGGCGGGTCCTCTGTCTGGCGGGCTACTGTAAAACGGATGCTTTTTTTATAAATAAAAATCTGGTGTTCTGCCCTTATATGCTCCTTGCGGACTGTTTCTACATAACCGAGCAGTTATCATGTTGGGAAGTTGTATATATTAGGTCCCCACCTATGAAATCAGCGTTTTGTATGGAGAATTTTAAAGAAGTTGCATTTTTCATACTAACATTTTCATAATTTATTTAACAACTATGAACACTGATGTTTTAAAACTTTTATGCACTAATGTTTAAAAACTAAGATAACGTATGCCACTTAGATTATGCGACAAATATCAGTTTTGGCTAAGTTAAAACAAAAATAGTGTTCATTTCTGCTGATAAAAAGAGGAGGCATTTTTAAGTTATTTTTTATGTTTAGAAAACTATAAGTAATAAGGTTTTTTTACTATTGGTAGTTGTCTATGATGGTCATTATTCGATATAATATCAAGCAATTGATTAATATTTTAAATCATAGAAGTAACGAGGTTCTCTATTTGTGAGAAAAAGACGCCAATTTCATAAGTAAGGACCTAATATTATACTATGTGCATGTCACAAAAACAAGCAGTCCCAGCAAACAAAAACAAGAGACTGAAGAAGATGCGCATAACCAGTGAAAACTTAGCTTCTTCAGAAGAAGCGAAGTTCGCGCTACTTCAGAAGCAGCTAAGTTCGCGCTGGTTATGCGCGTGAAATGTGTGCCCCTCCCTCAGCCCCCTCGGTTCCCTTTAGCGCCTTTGATTTTATCGTAGTGCGTCTGGAGAGTGTAGCTATCTCATTTACACGCATTTACTAAAGAGATACCACGTGTTTGAACTGTTCTGACTTAGACGCGTATAAATGAACAAGATTATAATATAAAAAGTGGGTTTATGTATATATATTTGAATATTCATATTTTAATTTTAATATTTTATTTTAGCCCATAACTTTTTTCTCAAAGGATAGATTTTTTTGCACCCATAGAAGAAAAGTTACCGTTAATAATGAGCTTTTAAATAAAACAAGTCTCATCATCCGACGCCATTTGGACCGCCCCCCTCCGGTCTCCTTTGCCGATGCGATTTCCTAATTGTGTCGTATTGTACCCTATTTAGCGTCATTTGTATCTTTACCTTTTGTGACAAGTCTTTGTCGATCGCGTCCCTCTGCTGTCTTATCCTTTGCACAGATTGTAATGCTTCCTAAAGAATTGTAAAATTATTAATTAAATATTGTATTGTATGTTCTGCATATTGTAAATAACGCACGTTTAAAATTTCACGCTAGCATTCTGTGAGAGAGTAGTACAGTCAACATAAAAAAATATGTAAATGTTGGAATTTCAAAATTAATTATCTCAGAAGTTAATTGTAAGTCAAAATTATTTATAGTACTATTATTTTAAAAAAATCACTTTTCTATCGTTATTTGTTAACAAAAAGAATATTTAGCAAATTTCATTCATAAAACAATTGCCATGTTGACTGTACTTCCTCGGTCGAGCCAGCCCGTTTACAAGCAGTAGTCAACTTCTTCCTACGGGCTCTGCCACGGCGGAAATAACTCACCTGTTCCTTCTCCTTAGCCATGTTCTCAAACTTGGCCCTGATAGAGGAAGGCTTGGCGGCGCCAATGTCCGGCTTCTGCTTGGTGTAGTTAGTGCCGACCTTCTCGACCTCGTCGAATCGATGAGCCGACTTGTCCACTCTGTCTGTTTCCACGCCGAATTTGCCGCCGAAACCCTGTGGTAATGAGAGCCAATAATGAAGCAATGTCTCTGAATGATGATTTAACTGATGAATGACTTATTGTTGTTGCATTTTACAAGCACACATGAAACAGTTTATTTTAAACCTTAAGAGCCACTACAGTGCGTTCAATCCACTTCAGACGCGCCCCACTCCTTGCTGTGATCGAAAGCCATGTGGTGCGTATGCACACATCTCTTATTATTATCTTATACTAGCACACCCGTCCCGGCTTCGCACGGGTGCAATATAGATACTAATATGGGGCATATAAACCTGCCTCTTGAATCACTCTATCTATTGCTGAAAACTGCATTAAAATCCGTTGCGTAGTTTAAAAGATCTAAGCTTACACACAGCGGGAGCGACTTTGTTTTATCTATAGTAATATTATAAAGAGGAAAGATTTGTATTTTTGTATGTAACGAATAAACATAAAATCTACTGGACCGATTTCAAAAATTCTTTTGCCGTTAGAACGCTACATTATCACTGAGTAACAATAGGCTACGGGCGGAGCCGTGAGGACACAGCTAGTACTATGTATAGATAAAGATTAGCGTGCGTAAGCACACATCTAACTATTATGAGACCATACGACGGACACAATAGCTATTTATAATACACACCTGCACTGTAACGATTTAGACAAATTTATTTTTATTCTTTCAAACATCCAACGACAATGGTGTCCATTCTGCAGCACATTTTGACAGTACTAAACTAGACTAAACGCAACTGACACTTACCTTTTATATTAAAACAGAAAGAGACAAACACTAGGGCTCTTATTACAAAAGATGGTTTAAACCAAGACTAAGGTAAACCCAGATTTATAATATACCCATCATTTTCTAACGTCATATAACAGAAAGAGACGGGGCTATTTTAAAACCGGGGTTTTTCTTAGTTCATGTCTCGTAATAAGAGTGCCTTAGTTTAGTTTAGTCCTGTCAAAGTGCGCAACAGAATCCACACTATTATCATTATTTTGATAGTTTAGTTAATTTTAGTTGTGTCGTTAAGTTTCATGGCTATACGCTGCCAATAATAATATAAGTAATAATTGCTCCAACAATTATTTTTTAGCCAAATTATTATGATGAAATAATGAATACTGTGTGGTCATATTAATTGAATAAAATTGTAATAGGTATATCACTTAAGTAATCGATAAATCTATCCGTCAATTAATGAGCTCATCAGTCATTATATTTATACAAGTATGATATTTAATACCGACCTTCTTATGGTCCACCTGGCTACCATGGGCTTGCGTCTTCTCCTGGTGGTCCCAGCCCAGTGCAGACGCGTCTTGTCTATCCGTCTGCACGCCAAACTTACCACCAAAACCGATGGTGTAGTCTGGAAGAAAAAATATATAAATCTATACTAATATTATAAAGAGGAAAGATTTGTATTTTTGGATTTTTGTATGTAACGAATAAACTTAAAAACTACTGGATCGATTTCAAAAATTCTTTTGCCGTTAGAAAGCTACATTATCTCTGAGTAACATAGGCTACGGGCGGAGCCGTGAGGACACAGCTAGTTACAAATAATCAGTAAACTGGCCACACTTTAGTACATTATTTAACCACGTTACGTAGATTGGCAATAACAAGGAAGATAGGTTTGACGTGTGTTAAAACGAGATTGGTTGACAGGACCAATTCCAAACACGATATCGGCCTGTATCGGCCGGGCTTCGATGTGAACGTAACAATTTACAGTTTTCACAAAGTAATTTTTTTAATACCTTTAATGCGTAATGATGATATGTGGAGTACTTGGTATAGCTCAAGCGTATTACGAGCACTTGCGTGCAAGAACTTGCTAGTCAACTTTGCGCTTTACGCTTTATCCCGTGTGGGGGACGGGTCAGAATATAAAACTTCCTCACCGCACGCTGGGAATAGACACGTGTTGATTCAACAAAACCCAGCACGCGACGTGGTAGGATCTATACAGTCCGCCTGGCTAGCTACCACCTGAACATTAAAGTTCGGCGCCAAGCAGTTTACTGTGTTCCGTCGTGTGTATGTGAGAGCCAGAGGGGTATAGAGGAATCCCTCTATATCTCTGTTCTTTGGATTCGTGTGCTCCATCTTAGACCCTGTCTGCGCTTACCATCAGGTGAGACTAGGGCCAAAAGCGACCAAGTCAAGAATAATAAAAATAGCAATGGATTGCTAGATAGAATACCTTTCTGTGATTGATGATGTTGAGCGTCTTCCCTGTGGTCCCATCCTACAGCTGACGCGTCTTTTCTGTCGGCTTGTACTCCGAACTTCCCTCCAAAACCATGAGAATAGTCTTTCTGTGATGAATGCTTTACTACTTGTTCCTTGTGATCCCAACCGGCCGCGCTCTGAGGAAGGAAAACTACCGTTAATATGAAGACCACACAAGGTCAAGGTCACATGTATATGTGGCAGGGAAATGACGATACCAGGGATATTGCGAAATACCTGGTGATACCACGAAGTCACGGATGATATTCAAACCGTTTATCATCTTACTAATAAAAAAAATGTGATTTTGAAAAATCTTCTGTAAATAAAGCCTTTTAAGGGCCAGCGCAGATTTGGCGAGGCGCAGCGCAGAGCATTTGTCATTGCCAAGCCATTATAGACTATCTAGCGTTTAAATAATATCGAAAATCACCTTTCGCTTCTAGTCGCTTCGATGCTCTCGGAGTCTCGGGGACTAGTAGTTGTGTTAATTGATTTTCGATCTTATTTCAACGCACACAAAGATGATAATGCTTTGGCTGTAAAAAATGCTCTGCGCTGCGCTTCGCCAAATATACGCCCGCCCTTAAAGGCTAAACTGGTTACGGAGATATGTCATTTCCCAGTGACATGTATTATAAAAGTCGCAGAACAGAATTACAAAAAAATAATAAGGTCTTATTAATTTTATCGACAAAAATATCCCCTTTTATAATATCAAGCCTACAAAGACACCCTCTAAAAGGTAGCCTATTTGATTTTTGACCTGCCCAGTAATATACCGGTTCATTAAAATGTAAATCTTAAAGTCTAGGAGTAGACAGAATCTAGGAGTACACAGGATCTAGGAGTAGATATTATTGTACTATGATTTGGGGTTACAATGGCAGTAAAAGGTTGTGACGTCAGCACTCTACTGTGCGCTGACGTCACAACCGATGTTGCTTCTATCTAGTAAACCATATAAAAACACTTATTTAACATGGGCGTTTGATTGTTAATCTGGGCGTTAATCTGTAGTAAAAAATAATAGTAGTCAGATACGCTGTTGTTTTTCCAATTAAAAAAACATTTGTTCACAATGGAACCTATTGATTTGTTTACTGACCTTATCAACCCTATCGGTTTGTACCCCAAACTTGCCGCCGAAGCCCTGCGAGTGGTCAGTCTGTGAGACGTGTTTCTCTACCTTAGCGACATAGTCATGACCCACGGCTGACTTGTCCATGCGGTCAGCTTGCACGCCATATTTTCCACCAAAACCTGGATATTTTTGAATAGTAAAAAAATATAAGAAAACTCAGACAGATCGAGGCTTTAAACATATATAAGGTGCGGCTTAAATAATGGTTCAGCGTTTAGGAGTCCACACACTGTATATTCAGCTATCACATACCACAATTTGAACCACTTTTTACCGAGGGTCATAATTTTTTTTTAGATGGTAAAAAATGGTTCAAATTTCGCTATATGATAGCTGAATATACGATGTGTGGATTCCTAAATGCTGAACCACTATTTACGCCACAATCTGTATAAGAAAGGTAGATATTAGATATGGCTACTTCAAATGAAGTGGCAAAACTTCACCGGGTTATTAGGTATGATTAATAGAAAACATTCGAACAAAAAAATATCTAAACGTTAGTTGATTAGATAACAAGATACCTACTATCCACGAAGACGCGTCCCACTCATTGTCTAAATCGCTACAGTGCTAAAGTGTGCATTAAGCGCAGGCCACAGCGAGCTGGTGGCGGGCGAGCTGGCTTTTTCATACTTGGGTTTACATCGTTTGAGTCGCTGAAGTAGCTAGGCTCGGTGAAACGTTGCTCGCCCGCCCGCCCGCCAGCTGGCGGTGTGGCCTGAGCCCAAATGGCTATTGTGTTAGTTCTATCGCCACACAATAGTTAGATGTGTGCATAAACACACTAATCTGTAATATATAAAAACCAGTCTCTCAAAAACTTGAAAATGGTTCGACCGATTTGTTTTTTTTTGTTTTGTTCGCCTCGATACTGGTTTGGGTGGTACGATGTTCACCGGGTCATCTAGTATAAGATAATAATAAGAGACGTGTGCATATGCACCAAGCGGGTATCGACCACAAAAAGGAGTGAAGCGCGTCTGAAGTGGATTGGACGCACTGTTGTTTTCCAATTCACTATGTTACCTTGCGCGTAATCTTTCTGTGACACGTGTTTCTCTGTCTTGCCGACATAATCGTGACCCACCGCAGACTTGTCCATTCGATCCTGTTGCACACCGAACTTCCCTCCATATCTAGTAAAGAGAATAAGTAAGTTTAGTGTTGATCTTCATTAAAATCTTTAACATGTTCCACCAATGATTGTAAATGAGTTCAGATCTATAGAGCACTTGCGACCCAATGTGCGTGCAAGGTAGATACTAATGTGGGGCATGTAAACCTTCCTGTTGAATCTCTCTATCTATTGCTGAAAACTGCATTAAAATCCGTTGCGTAGTTTAAAAGATCTAAGCGTACAGACAGCGGGAGCGACTTTGTTTTATACTATGTAAAGATAAGTAAGAGTATTTGACTACTATTCAAAATGTACAATTTAGTATTGTTTTAAAGAAAGTACAAATAGAACTTGATATGTGTAGAATAAATTAAATCGATGAAAAAATAGAAGAACTTTGAGGAGGTGCCATTTTCTGTCCTTGTCGCGCAAAACGTTAATTATACTATGAAGTTTTTAAAGTCTGACGTCATTACGGTAGTAGTAGTGTTGTCTTTGTCTAGTGACAAAATTTCAATCGTTTATAACTTGGACATTTTATTGAATATTTCATTGGTTTTTTCACTGTTGTTTATCATTTTTGAAACAGTTTCGAGAATAATAATCAAATACCCTATTTTTATTAATATATTACTCTCAAGATATCTTTATCTTATTTTACAATGATTTTTTAGCTAAGTTTGGATGACATTTAATTATGTCAATTGTTTTATATATACTGGCCTGCAAAAATAAGTATCACACTTTTAAAATTGCAATAACTTTTTAAGTACACAAGATATATTTTCGAAGCAAAAAGGACTCAAAAAAGAGTTTAACTTTGTTACTATAGTTTCAAAGAAAGCTGATAAAAATTGCTATAACACATTTTTAATTTTAAATCTCTAACTTCAATAGTTTAGAAAAAATTGAAATTTTAAAAGTGTGATACTTATTTTTGCAGGCCAGTGTAGTTTAGCTTCCTTTTCACTTTTGTATGTGTGAGAGCTTTGTGAACTATAAATTTGTAAATTACTATTATTCTTTTTTTTTTTCTTTTTTTAATTTTTTTTACCCAACTCTTTTAGTACTACATTACTCATTGGTCTGTGATCAAAACTTCATTGTTCTCTCACTATCCTAAATCATTGTACTGTATCCACTGAAATTGTTAGATATTATTTTTAAAAGAGTAACCATGGAGTTTCTTGCCGGCTCTTCTCCATAGGAAACGACTAATTGGAACCGAGCATCTAAATTCGACTTTTCATAAGCACCTGTATCGGTTTATGTGGAATATTTTGTTTGTATTTTTGATTTTGATAGATTTAAATAAACAAACCCAAATGAAGGTTTAGGTCCTGCCTCATACTGCTTCTTCTTTGATTGGGAGTCAGCCTCCAGCACCTCATCTCTCAGCTTCGCCATACTGAAAGTAAAAAGCCATTAATGTATGTATTTTCTCCCTCGTTGGTCTAGTGGTGGCAAGCACGACTGCTGATCGTGAGGTCCCGGGTTCGATCCCCAAGTCGTGCAAAGTGTTAGTGGGTTTTTCCGTGTGGAATTCCTTAGTAGCAACCCGGAGTCTGGATTTGTGCCCGGTTAATGGCAATAGACTCGCACCTATTAAATGGTAATTAAACTTTCTTAACGTGAGCATTTTAGCGCCGCGAGCAAATTGCGCGGTCATTTAAGTCGGGGCGCTAAAATACCTCACATTAAGAACACATGTTTACTTCTCGTATTTTTTTTATTGCGTCCTAAAGTATCCCCTGCAGGGTTAATCTATGTCAGCAGTACATCACGAGGTTTGAAGGAATTACATGATTTCGTTTACACCCTGTATGTAATCTCTTTGCTAAGAACAATGTTTCGAAGCCATTTCATGATACAAAGACTGTTATTGGTTGTGTAATATGCACGTGGCTACATGATTTCAACAAAAAAGAGTAAATTTCTTTCTCTGTATCATGAAACATGCTATTCATTGTTCAAAAGAAAATATCACCCACACACTTCCTTTTCAATATCAATTTATATAATTAGCATTGTCTGATGCGATACTACAGGGCATTGGCATTGATGGCGCGGCCGCTTCCTTTGCTTAGGGTTGCGGGTTCGATTCCCGCGTCAAAACAAATACTATGTACCGTGCATTTTTAATGGACAGGAAATCTTACAAGAGTAAAGTTAACATAACATCACGCCTGTATTCCCCGAAGGGTTGGGCAGAGGTGTATAATAACACCCTCATTTCGCCATTACGTTTAAGACCCATGTAATAGGGGGCGAGCCTATTGCCACCAACCGGGCAGAAATCCAAACTCCGGGCTGCTACTGAGAAATTCCACACGGAAAATTCCAATAACAATTTGCCCGACCTGGGGATCGAACCCAGGATCTCACGATCAGCAGTCGCGCTTGCCACCACTAGACCAACGAGGCAATATCTTAATTTTCCGGTTTTTCAGGCCCTAGTTAAAAGATTCGCCAGACAGCAAAGTCGTATTTGTAAGTGTAATATCAGCTTTATTGTTAAACAAGTCACAAGTTGTTATGATAATTATGAAGTTTGGATACGAGTCGTTTAGTGGTTTGGCTATTATCAAATACATACATACATAACCTCACGCCTTTTTCCCATGGGGGTAGGCAGAAACTATAGAACGCCACATGATACGACTCTTACATACCCCTTTCGCTTCATCCACATTCATACATCTTGTCATACACGCACACCGGTTGAGAGTACCACGCACCTGACCTTTGTGAAGAACATCACCAATAACATCGATGTATGTCCTTCTAGGACGTCCTCTACCGGCGTTTCCATTGACATCCGCCTTATAAATTCCTTTTGTTAATCGCCGTTCACTCATTCTCTCAACATGACCAAACCACCTAAGCATACTCCTTTCAATTTTTGTCACTACATCATCTTTTAAACCGCAACTTTGTCTAATCTCATCATTTCTCAACCTATCATTCAAGTTTCCGCACATACTTCGCAAGGAACGCATTTCCACGGCATTTATTCTACTTTCATGCCTCTTCTGCCACGACCAACATTCACTTCCATACATAAGCGTAGGTACTAGCAGCAGTATTATCAAATCTATACTAATATTATAAAGCTGAAGAGTTTGTGTTTGTTTGAACGCGCTAATCTCAGGAACTACTGATTGGAATTGAGAAATTATTTTTGTGTTGGATAGGCCATTTATCGAGGAAGGTTATAGGCTATATAACATCACGCTACGACCAATAGGAGCGGAGCATAAATGAAAAATGTTGCAAAAACGGGACAAATGTCCACCCGTGCGAAGCCGGGACGGGCCGCTAGTACATTATAATACCCAGTGAGGCATTGTGTTAATTGACGTTACGAAATCAGAATACTGATATACATTTTTTGATAATTTTCATTACAAGTCATTAAATGTTAAGTTAATTAAAAACACAGTATTATTTATTCACTCTAGTTTGATTCATACACATTCTCAATAAACCTAAAGGTGCGTACGCGACGAATGCTCACAGTGAGCCACCCCATCCACACAGCCAGAGGCATGCGTGAGAAGCCATTCGCGGCGCATCCCACGCGATTTCTGAGCGCACCTTAATATCAGTCTACATGTCTGTGACACACCACCAAATGACACCACCAGTGGTGTCAAGGGGAATGAATGATGCAGTTAACAACTTGACCCAATTCAACTCATTCCCCTTGACTGGTGGTGTCTTTTGGTGGTGTCAACAGAAATTAATCTGTGACATTGGTTTGGACAATGAGCTTTAGTTAATACACAGAACTAAAATTATTGTTTAATTAGCCATCTATTTCAACTGCCTCGTTGGTCTAGTGATGGCAAGCGCGACTGCTGATCGGTGAGGTCCTAGGTTCGATCCCTAGCTCGGGCAAAGTTTTATTGGGTTTTTCTGTGTGGAATTCCTCAGTAGCAGCCTGAAATTTGAATTTGTGCCCGGTTGATGGCAATAGGCTTGCCTCCTATTACATGGGACTTTAAACATAATGGCAAAATGAGGATGTTACTATACACCTCTGCCCAATCCTTCGGGGAACACAAGTCGTGATGTTATGTTTTGTTTTTCCTGTATAAAATTTATGAGTTAAGGAAAATATGTTTAGTCAATACAATTACTGATTTCCTGCAAGGCAACAGTACAAATTGTTACATACATTATATTTTCGTATGTATAGTGACTAACCTGGTGTCAGAGTTTATGCCGCCCATGGGCCTTTGACTTGGCTTCACATGCCGTCGAGAAACATCTCTCAAGCATCCTCACAATATTTTCCTTCACCGTTTTTAAGCAAGTGATAATTAAGCAATACACACATGAATCCGAAAACTCAGAGGTGCGTGCCTTAGGTTCGAACTCGAGACCTATAGCTTGGCAGTCCTACGGTTGCACCACTAGATTATCACTGCTTAATAGCCATGAGCCTTGATCACCACATTGACACGTGACACCATTTGCAAAGTTAGGGTCCATCTCCATACCATAACGTAACACAGGTGATAATATCAGAAACAGGAAAATAGTTTCAAAATCGATCCGTAACAGATATAGTAATAACAATAGTGGTAACAACAGTAACAACAGTAGCAAAAGCGTGGAGCGCTTTGTTTAAATTAATCAAAAGTACACACAACCAAAAAGCGGCGGCAAACCTCATAGACGGGTGGCACGTGTCAAATGAGCCATCCTTTGCAGACCACCGTCGCGTGTGTTTCCAAATAAAATATAAATTAACCGACCCTGTTCCATATCGTAACCCCCGTAAGACAGATATAAAAAGGTACATAACGCTACTAACCAAAGCACTAGGTGACACACGACTAACGGACGTAGCACTTAGTACAGACACCATAGAATCAACCATACAGATCCTAACCGCGACTTTATTAGAGAGCTATGAACTGGCATGTCCTGCAGTTACACCTAAAGGTCCGGAAAAGAGTTCCTGGTGGGGGTCAGAACTGGAACGACTGCGTAAGGGACTCAGGACACTCTTTAATAGAGCGAAAAACACCAGAACTATCGAGGACTGGGATAAATACAAAGCAGCACAAAAATACTACAAGAAGCGGATCCGATTCCGTAGAACGGAGGCCTGGCGCAATTTCTGTAGTAACATCAACTCGACCAACCAAGCCGCAAGAATAAAGAAAATCCTGGCTAAAGGTGACCTCAATCTCTTGGGCTCACTTAAGAAGGAAGACGGCAATTACACTAACACAGATAATGAAACCAGTGCAGTACTGCTGGAAACACACTTTCCCGGGTGTCATATCACATCAGACCTCGAGTGATGTGACGAACTCCACTGCACACCAACAAGCCTAGACTGGGAAGTTGCAAGTAATTTAGTAACTGCGGACAAAATAGAATGGGCCCTGAAAAGCTTCAAACCATTTAAATCCGCAGGGCTGGATGGGATATTCCCAGCACTACTACAATGGCAACCCGGTCTGGCTACTAAGTATCTACTACCGATCTACAGGGCCTGCATAGCCTTTAAATACATACCCAAGGCATGGAGAGAGGCGAAAGTAATTTTCTTACCGAAACCAGGTAAAGAAGACTACACACACGCTAAATCCTTCAGGCCCATCAGTCTAACATCATTCCTTCTGAAAACGTTGGAAAGACTGGTAGATAGACACCTAAGGGACGGAGTTTTAGAGAACAATCCGCTACATCCCCAACAACATGCTTATAGGAAAGGCAGATCAACAGAGTCGGCACTACACAAGTTGGTGCAAAAAATAGAAATGGCTATCACAAACAAATCCTCAACACTTGCCGCCTTCATTGACATAGAAGGGGCTTTTGATAAAACTATGCACAACAGCATCAACCACGCCCTACAAAAATTCAAAGTGGAACCAGTTATTCGTAGCTGGATCACTGAATTGGTTAGTAAAAGGGCGTTTCAAATAGTGGTGAATACTACCACGAGGGCAAAGGTGGTTAGAGGGTGCCCTCAGGGGGGAGTCTTATCACCACTTCTATGGAACATAGTAGTGGACAGCCTCATAAGAAGGCTAAATGATAGAGGTTACACTACTATTGGTTATGCAGACGACTTGGCAATACTGATAAATGGAAACGCCGAGAACGTCCTATGTAAGGTCATGCGGTCGGCCCTTCAGATTGTGGAAAAATGGTGTGACGAGCAACGACTGTCAGTAAACCCGAAGAAGACAGAACTTATCCTTTTCACCAACAAAAGGAAGTTACCAGAACTCCAACTACCAAAATTATTTAACACCAAACTCTCCCTATCAACACAAGTGAAATACCTGGGCGTCATACTTGACAGCAAGTTGAACTGGGCAAATCATATAGAGGAAAAAACAAAGAAGGCCTGCATAGCTTTTTATCAGTGTAAGAGACTTGTTGGTAAAAAATGGGGTCTCAATCCGAAAATAACACTTTGGCTATACACATCAGTCATCAGACCTTCTATGACTTACGGATCAATTGTATGGTGGCCCAGAACACAACTGACCACGATAAAAACAAAACTCCAGAGCCTACAACGCCTAGCGAGTGTAGCTGCTACTGGATGTATGAGAACCACCCCATCAGCCGCAATCGAGTACCTCCTCAACCTGAGACCATTAGATCTGGTCATACAAGAGGAAGCGAGGGCAGCCGCCCTAAGACTTAGAGCTAACGGCTTATGGAAAGTAAACATAGAAACAGCTCACTCCAAAGTTCTGCAAGGGGTCTTGAAAGAAATTCCTCTTCTTGAGGCGCCCATGGACAGAACACCATGTCACCACGTCTTCGATCGAAGATACAATATCCAACTCAACGCAGAAATAAAAGACAGCTCTGGCAGTTGCGAAGTTAGGATATACACAGACGGCTCCAAAACCTTACACGGTACCGGGGCAGGCGTCTTCTCGAATGACTTAAATATCAAAATATCAACCACCCTAGACAGAGTAAACACAATATTCCAAGCGGAATGTATTGGCATCACCAGAGCGGCACAGGCGGTTGCAGCCAGAGACGTCAGAGACCAAAAAATTAAAATCATCTCAGACAGTGCATCCGTACTTCAGGCCCTACAAAACAATACCATAACTTCTGTCCTTATACTGGAATGTCACAACAATCTCCAGTCCATCGCAAGTACAAATAAAGTGACTCTGCAATGGATTAAAGGACACAGCAACTCGCTCGGAAACGACGCAGCGGACGACCTGGCCAAAATGGGGTCAAAAACAATAGTGCACGGACCGGAGCCGCTACTGCCTATACCCCAGGCCCAAATAAAAACATGGCTGCGCACAAAAACAGAAGAAACCCATTTATTAGAATGGACAAACAGCGAGGGCTGCAGGCAAACTAAAAATGCGATTCCGGTAGCATCAAAAAGATTGTCCCGCAACCTCATCAGATTTAAAAGGGGCGACATCCGGAAGATTATTGGAATCTTAACAGGACACTGCCCTCTAAACAAGCACCTATTCACCATAGGTGTAACAGATAGTCCCCTGTGCAGAGGATGCATGGAGACAGAAGAAACGCCGCTGCACGTGCTTATGGAATGCAGGAGCGTGGCCGAACAACGGGCACGGATTCTTCAATCACCAGCATCGCTCCCGGAGGCCTGTAGCAGCCTGAGAAGGCTGCTAACCTTCTGGGACGACCTAGGTTGGTTGGAGTAGGAAGGTAAGACAGAACACGCACAATGGCCCAATCAAGAGGCTAAGTGCGGATACAGCCCAGGTAAACTAAACTAAACTAAAACAACCAAAAAGCGCTCCACGCTTTTCAAATTAACCATTGGATATAAAATAATTATTTTATAACTTTTAGTGCATGATAATAGCGTGTTCTTAATTTTTTAAACTGTGTATATAATATAATTTTAGTTTATGATAACTTTTTGGTTTTTCAATAATAAAAGCCTTGGTTTTTATTATTGACAAGGTGTATTAATTAATTAGGTACATCCAAAAATTGTAAATAATACATTAGCAACGAGGATGGGATTTTGATTCATCCAAAAAAGGTGAATGGTAAAAGGTTCTAGAATCAAACTATAGGGCAGCGTAGGCTAAAATATAATAGCTACTCACTCAATAGCTTCCACATTTCTTCCTCCGGGCCCCCAACGCTGCTCATGTTCCGTAACATCATTCACAAAGTCAGGGTCCGTCTCCCAGTCATCAGCCTCGGCTAATGGTGGTGGGACCACGTCAGTTGCCGCTTTCCACATCTGGAACATGGTCCATTATTATTTACTGCAAACTTTGGCAAATGACTGAAAATACTAGTCTTTTTTTTTACACGAAAATTTGTCTACTTGCCGTTGCATGACTAAAGAATTGTTTATTTAAAATTACCATATTTTTTTTGTAAAATCAACTAAAACTCCTTATACCATAAAGATATAATGGGAACTACTGTTTTTGAAGGAAATAATCTATGTTGTTTTAATTCAATAAAAAAAAAATATTGATTATATCCAGGCACAATACTCAAAAGAAAAGATCAATAGGTGATTAAGAATATGATGGTAAACACAATAATCAGAACATTTCCCTGATTTAATTCAAGGAGTTGAATCATAGTATTTGTTTAGATACAGCTATTGAGAACAAAATTATTATTGTTGTATTTTACCCATATAACACGAATTATTATCTTATAGGCACTGAAATGATTCACTAACCATTTTTAAAATATTATTTAGCTCGATTATATCACAAACACATTCGCAGTACCTACTGAAGTGATCGCTTTATCTAATATTATCGTGACATTAGATATACAGGTAGAGCACTATCTTTAAATGTTCTAATCATACACAAACTGTACAGATGACTCAAAGTAAGTAAAACAGCGTCTAACTTTACTATTAATAAGAGAAAATGTATGAAAAAGAAAGCGCAATCTTACCTTTTTTAAGCCGGTTTTTCAATTACAAGTACACGCACAGTTTCACGCTTTACTGACAAGATAAGGACATTCCAACTGCAAAGATAATCCCTGAGTTATGTTAAGCAATTATTTATTACGAAATTGTTATCAATTATAACACGACAGACTGTATTATTTCGATTTATTTTGCGAAACAAATAGGGCGATACCCCGCGATGCGTCACTCGTAAATTGCGTTTGACGTTGACAGCAACTGTCATTAGCAAAATGACAGTAATAATGAAGAAAGTTGCCAAGCTGAAAAATGAAAAAATAATAGTGGCAATGGTATGACTTCATGCTTTGGTTGGTTAGGTCCATACTGGATCTCGCTAATATGGAATTTGATACCAGAATAAAGCTATTGGTCAGCGAACGAAATTTTATTTTTTTCAAATTTTATACAGGCCTCGTTCGTACTCATAGCTCAATTCAGCTTCCTCATTACAAAAAAAAATATTCTAATACCACTTCTTTATCCAAAGTGCGCAAAGTAACACATCTATAAAGTCTGTGTGTTTGTTTTAAAAGAAGATCTTGACAAAATTTGTATTATAACGAAGCCCTTGTTAGCAATTCAGTATAAAATGAAATAACCACAGTATAATTCAGTATTGCACACATTTATTCAGGGTAGACACCATTCGAAAAATAAAGTCTGAACCATCTTAAGAAAAGTCTTAACTTTTGCAAATAATTTTAATGAATTATACATTGAACTATGGACTGTCCAGACAGGTTGCATGATTTTATTAATAGATCGGGTCACAAAGTAATTTGTACAATTATCCAAAATACATACAAGTTTATAAAATGTGACAGGTATTTGGAATACAAATTGAACAGTAGTGTAAACATAGAAATATAAGGCCTAGATTCTTCACAATGGAATTCTGTCAAACATTTTGACAGGACTAAACTAAATTAAGGGTATTTGTCTCTTTCTGTTTCAATAGAAAAAGAAAGTGAGAGTTGCATTTAGTCTAGTTTAGTCAAAATGTGCAACAGAATCAACACCAATATGTTAAAATCAGTTTCCAGTCCAACCAGATAGGACTCAATAATATTAATATTTTGCAACCTTCGGATTTTCAGCAAGCCAATTAATGATAGCGACAGTACACCTACCTATGTCAGGTCTGTAAAATCTTTTCACAAAGTCGAAGCCTAATAACGCCACATTAGTTGAATCATATTTCGTTTTATAATCGTAATCATAACTGTAATTGAGCTGCACATCCACTCGGTAGTTGTCACACAGTTGCACTGACTGCGTCTTAACAGCCTTCAAGCTGCATTTGGCAGTTGTTTAGTTTGCAGTCGCGATTGGATGTGCAGTCCTAGTCTTTTACCAACTATGTTGGGGTTAGCTTCCAATCTAACCAGATACGGCTGAATACCAGTATTTTACACGGAGCGATGTGTTATGATCAAAAATATGAAATGAAATATGATTCACCAAATGTGAGGTTATTAGCCCCCTAAACCTCCGCAATTAGGAATATCCTAAAGTAAACCGTCTGTGTAACTTTTGGACATCCAGTCAGGTGCTCGATAGTCGTTACTAATGGTCGGTCATAACGACTGTCATAGCATAGTACAGCCTAGCAAAGCCTATTATATGGCAACTGGGACCGACAGCATAACGTGCTCGCTGAGACTCGGAGGGGTCTCAATGTATGAAGGGCAGTCATTCGGAGCATGACGTTGTGAGTCTAAGTTGTACATTAGGTAAAATAATGAAAATAGATAAGCAAAGAAAATTATGACATATTATCACGCCTTGTATTCCCCGAAGGGTTCAGCACAGGTGTTTTTTAGTGCACCCTTGTTTCGCCAGTTAAGTTTAAGTCCCATCTAATAGGAGGCGAGCCTACACTTTGCCCGACCTGGGGATCGAACCCAGGACCCCATGCTCAGTAGCGCTTGCGACCACTAGACCAACAAGGCAGTCAATGTCAAGAAAAATTTTATACCCTATCCATTTATCAATCATTCTTCATCATACTTCAATTACGTACCTACTTATATGAATGATTTATTACAAATGTAACGTAGCACAAAATGATAAAAATGTAAAAAAAAAAAAAACATTTCGTAAATTTTTAATGCGATGCTATAAGATGAAATGGCTGTTTTACAGGTTTCGAAATAATTGATGTGTAAAAGCACTCTTTACACTATACAATTTAGAGCGTCTATTTAGAAATAGAGGGAATGGGTTGGGGCAATTTAGAGAGAGTTCTTTGCATTACAGGATCTAGTGCATTCAGTGCCTCTACCAGTGCACTAATTTCATAATGTTAAGAACGCTTAAAATCTATTTGCAAAGTAAAAGATGTAGATACCTTATGTGCCTACTTTATTAAGATTAATATTAGTGTATCTAAACTAAATGCTTAGGTATTTATAATTTTAATAAATATGTTTTTACATTAAATAAATAATATTAAAAAATAGCCCTCAAAAATGCTATTAGATTGTGCTCTACCATGAAAATAAAATTACCTTACCTAGTACTTAAATATTATCTATCCATCATGATTAGGTACCTTCACAGTTTTTGGCACATAGGTCGTAGTGATACAATACATATAAACAATAAAAAACTGAACATTTAACTTTGTATCACAGTGGAATTAAAAAAATTAATTAAATAGAATGTACTTTTTTTTCAACAAGTTGATAATTACGATCTAACAACATTTATTTTATACAATATTATTCAAAATTCTGGATCAGGAGCATCGATCGCATATCCGAATTTTTGCAAAGCGATCTTTATTTCGCCGAATACGCTAGGATCTTCTATCGTAGATGGCAGTTTCACTAGCTGAGACCTTGCCAACTTAGCAATGGCTCCACGTAATGCTTTTCCAGACCTGGTTCTGGGTAACGCGGGGACAGCCACTGCCTTCCTGAATGCTGCGATGGGCCCAATCAAGTGTCGGACCAGCGCGATCAACTCTTGGGTCACTGTGCTCTCTGCTACAATTTCTTCATCTGTTTACAAAATTGTTTTATAAGATAGAATTTATGTTTTTAGTAAAAGAGAAAAAAATTAAGGACATCGCGATACCATAAATGAAGAAAGAACTGTTTATGCCCCTTTTTAAAGACACTATCTTTTAACTATCCGAGTTCTAACGATAGGCCAAAATAAGGAAGAACAATAAGGCTCCATCTTGTTCAACTTATAATGATCTTTAATTAGATCTTAATCAAGGTTTTCATCAAATCACATACCGTCTAGTGGAGGCCTCATAACGTAAAGGCAAAGTGGGACGTCCCCTTTTGTAGAATCTGGAGCTCCAACAACCACCGCGTCAGCTACCCTGGCGTGTCTCAGCACCACATCTTCGAGCGCAGCGGTAGAGAGACGGTGGCCGGCTACGTTGATGACATCATCAGCTCTAGCAACCACCCACACGGCGCCTTCGGTACTTATCCAGCCAGCGTCTTGGGTATCATAGTAGCCCTAAAAAGATTAGTACTATTACAGATAGTATAATACTATACTACTATTGATATCACTCAATGTCGTATTTTTTTGTAGGTACAAGTATTACATTCGTTAAATGAAGCTACTGAATAGTTAGATAATAAATTATAAAACTAAATTGTTTTGTAGCAAGCTGCATATTTTATCACTGATTAACATTACATTTTATTTACAAATCAGTTTTAAATTAATTACCTACTTAGTAACAAATTTTATTTCGCAATTTACTCAATTAATCCAATTTTATTTTTGTGTCTCGCTATTTTGCATTCAATTTTACTAACATCCATTAAGATTTTAATTATCAACTAAGGAAAAGCTTTTGTTGTACTAACACAGATATTAATTAAATAAAGAAATACGTTGCCCCACACTAGGTCTTCTCCTGTATCGTGTCTTGGTATACAAACACATATCATCACATGCACAAACGCAAAGACCTGCAACAACTACATGTAGGCCAGACAGATGTATGTTTAGTGCGTGAATCAAGCCCTCAACCAGTAGAGCAGAAAGCCAAGCCAAAAAAAAACTAAAAGCAAAATGATCTTACCGGGTAAGTCTCGAAGTAGGTCTCCTTGAACCGCTTGTCCGCTTGCCACAGAGTAGCCGCGAACCCTGGTGGTAGAGGAAGCTTGGCCACCAGCCTTCCCACCTCACCTGGTTGGCATTCCGTACCGTCTTCTTTTAGGGCACGAACTGAAAATAATTAATTCCGTTAATAATCAGATACAAGAACTTCAAAACAATTGATATTACGTAAGAATTTCAAACTCACTTAAGGGGAACTTGCTATGATCATCAAGCATGGTAAATGGATTGATGATCGCAGTATAATAGCATTGGTAATAATAGCAGACAGGAGGACTCTGCAGCCCATCCTCTTGAGGTAAACCCTATATCGCCTTCTACGACATTCGTGGACTTACACTGTGCATTAACCGCTAACCAACTTTGCCATGATCAAGTCTTGAATCGTTCATCTGTTCAGCATAAGTTGTGTATTGACAGAAGGAGCTTAAACTAACGGAGGCCCAAATAGCATAAATAATTATGTGAGAAGAGCCAATAATCTAATCCCTGAGGATGCACAAGGTCAAGTTAAGAAGAGAAATGTTAATGGAAGCTACAGTCAAATGTCTTTTCTAAGGAAAATATGGGTAGTTGACAGGTGGACACTAGAAAGAAGGACAAAACCCGTAAGTACTCACTATCGTATCCAGGGACTGGGTATCCAGCTGAATGAGGTGGTATGGCCTTCACGTTGTATCCAATGCAAGGCGCAGTGATGGGAGATCCTGACTCCGTCTGCCACCAGTGATTCAAGACTGGCACGCCGAATACACGCTCTGACCATTGCTATGCGCCAGAAATAATAAATTATTACAGCCTTTCCTTTCATTAACAATTTTTCATCTTTCTAATCTCTTGAATTGTGTTGTGACTACAGTCCACGACAAGCCGACATGGCAATCGAGTATGAGGTGAGTCGTGCAGGGGGGACGCCCCGCACACCCGCACAGCGCCCGCACCATCTTAGTCTTAGCGTAGCACGAGTCCGCATCGACCGCGTTTATCAATTTCGATCTCGCTCACGTTGTTGCTTGGAGTTGTGTATTGAAAATAACAAGAAAATTCCCATGTCGAGTTGTCGGGGACCGTATAAATCTCATTACGGAAAGATAGTTGAAATTGTATTACGTACAAATTTTTTTAACGTTTTGTATATGCGAAGTATCGAGCGTGAAGTCGTAGGTCAATATTATTCTAACATGACAATGAACGCATTAATTTACTTAATTTAGTTTTCTGTTACATACTCCGCTATTCATGATTTATCGTTTCAAGGAGAATACTCAATTAATTACAAAACTTTGCAAAAATAAGTGATTTTATTTTTGGGGTTTATTTACGAACACAGACATTGACCGTTGAGCCACTTACCACCATTCATAATTTGACCGTGTTTTACAACTATGATGATTGACACCACAGAAATAAGGTAGAGTGCGCGCAAGATAAGTCTGCGCGCGACGGAGGGCGTGCTAAATGTTGCCATGATCGCAAAAATACAAAGTTCTACTTTTCAAGGAAAAGTAGTATATAATATTCATGAGCATTCAAATTGGGCAGCCCTCTTGTGGTTTATTATATTTTAATTGAGCTAAGTTATGTACGTTTAAATTTACTACCTTTCAACTAAATAAATTAGTATTTTTACGTAATTTGCAAAGGAAAAGAACTAAGGTTATAAATGTGCCGTGAGTGAATAAGAATGCAGTATGATTATTATCGTCTGATGAGGTCTATTATAATCTTTATTATTATATTTTCTTTTATTCAAATCAAGTAAATCTAGTGACAAAGTTAATAAAACGGCAACATTATGGCGGAACATGATTAGTTCCGATTTTGGCCGCGCGCAGAGTTATCTTGCGCGCACTTCTAATTTATTTGATTGGCATGTCAGTTCGAAATGACAGAACTTTGTATAACCCGACAAAATTAAGAATAGTGAAGATGGCTCTAGGAACAACGTCTATGACCGTACAGTGAGTTTATGTTTATTTAATCCACCATAACATGCCTGAACAGTGTTAGATATGTATGGTAATGATACCTCATTAGAATCATTAAGTTACCTCGGGTAAAAAGGCTAGGTGACGTTTAAAAAAATGGGGTGGCTACATTGGTACAATATGTACTTACGTACGGTACCTATAACTTACTAACTTTTCTTGAATGAATAACAATGTGGTATTGACGCAGATTATGTTTGTGGAGGACAGTTTTTTTTTTAAATGTCTTCTTCTAAGAAATTGTTTGGGGAAACCCACTTCCATCCTTCTGGATAAAAAGACCAGTAATTATGATATGTAAGGTGGTTTCTGGCTTAACAAGAACTAAGGGTATACTATTATTCTCTATGTTCCTAGGTTTAAGAAGGTGTTGTTCTATAAGTTCCTAGGTGTTTGAGAGCAGGAAACTGATCCGTCGCATGAAAGACAGCCAGTAATTTTTTTAATTTTTTTTTTTATTTATTACTAGGCCTGCGTTTGGCCGCCATCTCGCCTGATGTTGAGCGATGATGCGGTCTACGATGGAGCACGCTTGCCCAGAAGAAACCGATTCACTCGTGACTTGAAGACACTCAGATTGTAACTGTCGGGGAACACCCACTCGGGCAGCGCATTCCACTGTTTGGCGGTTTTCACAATGAAAGTGGAATCAAAACGCTTCGTTGGGGTTTTTGGTATATCGACCATGAACCGATGGCGCTTTTTCGTGCTTCTGGCCGTCCGATAGAAAAAAGGGCAGGGGGGTATTAGATCATGCAGATCTGAAGCACACTCTCCGAAATGTGTCCGATAAAAAACCGATAGACTAGCAACTTTGCGCCGATGCTCAAGACTTTGGAGCTTGATCTGAACAAGGGAGTCGTTGCTGATGAGCTTCTTGGCACGCTTCTCAATGGACTCCAACGCCTCAAGCTGGTATTTTATAAATCTTTTTCTCGTCCATTATAACCTGCCTCGTTAGTCTAGTGGTAGCAAGAGCGACTGCTGGTGGTGCGGCCCTAGGTACGATCCTCAGGTCGGGCAAAATGTAATTGGATTTTTCCGTGTGGCATTCCTCAGTAGCAGCCCGGAATTTTGATTTGTGCCCGGTTGATGGCAATAGGGTCGCCCCTATTACATGACGAAATGAGGGTGTTACTATACACCTCTGCCCAATACTTCGGGGAATACAGGTATGATTTAATGCAATGTTATTATAAATATATCTGTTTACTGCATTTCTTATGTGATTATACCGAATTACACTAAGTTTATAATAAACTATTTATTGCTTTGTTTAGTAGTATTCTAATTTAATATTGTACGTAACATGTTTATTTATTTATTTGTGTCGTTATTGCCCGTGGCATCACTATGGTCCTATCTGAAAACCAGTGTTGCGACATTTTTTTTAAATGTCGCAGCATTATGCTGAGATAGGAGCCCTTTTTGGCCTCGTGCAGGTAGTATAAATTCTTATCCTTTCTTTTTTTTTGTAAATATTGTTTTTGTTTCTGTAACTGCCTGTGTGAGTCCAAAATAAATAATTTTCTTTCTTTCTTTTAGTTAAATGTAAATTACTTCCTCAAAACTCACCCTCGTATCATGGTCACAGTGTTCACCAGCAATGAACACTGTTTTCAGCGTATTACTGCAGTATCTCCTGGAGTACTTGGAGTTGGGATCTGCTCGCTTTAGCACTCGGAATACCGTGGGGATCGTAAAGAGGGCGTTGACACGATGCTGCTCTATGATTCTGGAAGCAATAGAGATACATTTTAATATAAGAATCTTGCTGATCTTCTCTTCGTGTGGTTAGTGACTAACCTGGTGTCAAAGTTTATGCCGCCCATAGGCCTCTAACTTGGCTTCACTGTCGGGCATGCCGGTTTCCTTATGATTCCTTCACCGTTTTTAAATGTGATAATTATACAATACGCACATGAATCCGAAAAGTCAGAGGTGCATGCCTTGGGTTCGAACTCGAGACCTTTGACTTGGCAGTCTGACAGTCACACCACTAGGCTATTGCTGCTATCTTGCTGATAGTTTCGAAGTAGAGCCAAGAAATTTTCGAGAAAAGACATTATATTTTAAATAGGTATTTACAAGTATTTAAGAAAGAGGGGCTCGTGGCTAAATAACAACCGCGCCGATCGTACGATTTGCGAGGTTAAGCTGCGCTTGCTGCGGTCAGTTCGTGGATGGGTGACCATTTGTTACACATCGAGACCCCTCCGTGCCTCGGAGAGCACGTTAAGCCGTCGGTCCCGGGTGTCATACGAATACCTATGACAGTCGTTACGGGTAGTCAGAAGCCCGAAAGTCTGACAAACGGTTTAACCTTAGGATATCGGCATTGCTCAGTTACTGGGTTGCGGAGGTCTGATGGCAGTCGCTCCGTGTAAAATACTGGTATTCAGCCGCATCTGGTTAGTCTGGAAGCTGACCCCAAGATAATTGGGAAAAGGCTAAGAGGAAGTATTTAAGAACCGTTATAGGTTTAGTTATATGGTTCCAAAAATTTGGTCCAGAAACTTCATGGGTCGTCCATCTTGGAAGAGGCTGATGATCAGCAAAGGATTGTAGATGATGTGGGGTCAGTCCCTACGTCTTTTTCTTTCATCAATCAATCACACATTCTATCAATTTTTCTTTGGTCTACTCTTTCTTTTATAGCCATCCAAATTCATACTCAAAACGTTTTTGGTAACGTATTCTTCATTCCTTGGCATCACCCACGACTAGGGATGCTACAAAAACTTTCTGTCATCACCGGGGAACTTTTAAACTGTCTCTTATTAAAGGAATAATCTCTTTTGGTTGTGGTCCATCTTGCTTGGCCATCACATTAAAGAATTACGCATACAAAACTCACCTGAAGTACTGTCCAGGGTCAGGAGTCCTATCTGGCTTTCCCTCATACAAAACAGAGGTAACTCCAGCTATTAGAGGTCCGTAGCAGATGTAGGAGTGACCGACCACCCATCCAAGGTCTGAGGCTGCCCACCAAACGCCTTTCTTTAATCCGTAGACTGTGCGGAGAGACCAGCAGAGGACAGCTGCATGGCCACATGGACGCTGGATGCCTTTGGGCGCGCTAGTTGTGCCTGTTTGGGGAAAAAGTTAAGATGGATTAAGGATACTGCCTTGTTAGTCTAGTGGTGGCAAGCGCGACCGCTGATAATGAGGTCCTGGGTTAGACTTCCAGGTTGGGCAAAGTGTTATTGGGTTTTTCCGTGTGGAATTCCTCAGCAGCAGCCCGGTGTTTTTAACCTGTTGATGGCAATAGGCTCGCCCCCTATTACAAGTGACTTAAACATAACGGCGAAATGAGGGTGTTACTATACACCTCTGCCTAACCTTTCGGTTAGGCGTGATGTTATGTTATATCCTGATCTATTTTGTATGCGACATGTTGTAATATTTTCTGCCTAAATATGGTCCCTAGATACGCTGCTATGTTTTTCATAGGGTTTCTTAAAAAGTGACTTATGGTTTAATTCAGATGGGCATCAATACCCGGTCATCCAAATCTTACGCCGGCTCGGCACACCGGTGCAAACTATTGGGCTGAATAGTTGGGCTCAGTGTACAAGGTTAGTCGGAAAGGGGGTACTAAGCCGAAAGGGTGTTAAAGTACCCATAATAAGGGATATCTTTTGTTCTTATATGGGAAGTGGTTAAGGCTAAGGTGTGGCTTAAGTGGTTCGCGGCTTAATACCCCCTTTCAGACTAACCTTGTATAGATCAAGTACTCCAAGAGGTGGAAGTTTAAACAGCTGTCACTCTACTTGAAACCAGAACATGAAACTTGCTACATCATTAGTGAAAAATGACCAAGCACTTGCTAAGAAGCGTTAAACAAATATTGATTCATTTTTGGTTTAAGAGGCAGTTCCCGTTTCACAGCCGTCTCAGATGTCATCACAAATATTTAAACAATAGTTTTATTTCCATACATGATTTATAGAAAAGAAACTAAAGTCATTTTTCTCTCTCCTCCTCTTTCTAAGCAACAAATCAAGACGAAAATATGTTTCAAATATAATTATAATGTTACCCTGAAGGACGTATACAGAATACAATTTTCAATATCGCCTAAAATCTATTTAAATATTTAAAAAAGGCTTCAAGTTAGCGAGACAGGAACGGCTTCTTAATTATCGCGTTACACGCTATCATAAAACTAAGAATTTCCTTTTATTTTCACGAGAGACAACTAAACAGAAGGCTTTCTTACATCAAACAATACTCTAGATACAAAATTTAACCACATTTTCCCAGCGTGTCTCGTTTTATATGGTAAAGACACACTTGAATAACAATGGGGCACTCGATAAAAGTAAATTATCAATTATAATGACTAGAACAAAGGTTTGAGCTCTAATTAAATAACAATAAGTGGCGTTGAATGTTGAATGTGTATACGTGTTGTTCGAATCACAGGTCATTGATATAATAGGTATAAGGACCACGCCGCTTTATCTCTTTTTTTTCTAGACACGAGCTTCCTAAAAATAGAAAAGCCGGACAGAGATTCATATTTAGCCGGACATTTTGCTCTGAAAGCCTGACACACTGATTTTTAAAAGAAAAAAAAATTGTCTTCTTTTATTTGAGTAGGTACGTGCGGCCCGTCCTGGCTTCGTACTGGTGGACATTTTTCCCGTTTTTGCAACATTTTTCATTTATGCTCCGCTCCTATTGGTCATAGCGTGATTTTATATAGCCTATAACCTTCCTCGATAAATGGACTATCCGACACAAAAATAATTTTTCAATTCCAACCAGTAGTTCCTGAGATTAGCGCGTTCAAACAAACAAACTCTTCTGCTTTATAATATTAGTATAGATAATGCGTGAGTCGCTCGCGCGGTTTAGGCATCTCTTGGCGGAGACCAAAAGCCTAACAAAAGCTGGACAGGCCGGACTTGTAGGTATATATTTGGCCGGACACGACTGTAAAAAATCGGACACCTCGCTACTCTAAGCGGGGCTGACTATCCAGGGTGGATTGGAGATACTCAAATGACGTCACTCATGCAGGAGCTCTTGCACTCTAATACCACAACACATATTGGGATCCCTAGTTTGATAATATAAAACCTAATATGTTATCGTTGAGGAACCGAGACAAAAAGTGGAAACGCCAGTGAAAGAAGGAAGCGCTAAGTAATAAGACCGACTTTAGGCCAAAAGGAGTATTCCCAACGATGTCTTGCAAAAATAATTATTAAGTAATAATGCGAAAATCACAACACATAACATCACGCCTGTATTCCCCGAAGGATTGGGCAGAGGTGTATAATAACACCCTCATTTCGCTAATATGTTTAAGTCCCATGTAATAGTGGGTAAGCCTACTGCCATCAACTGGGCACAAATCCAAAATCCGGGCTGCTATTGAGAAATTCCTAATGGAAAAACCCAATATCACTTTACCCGACCCGGGGATCGAACCCAGGACCCCATGCTCAGCAGCCGCGCTTGCCACCACTAGACCAACAAGGCAGTCGTAATAACAGACAGTACAGTCACGAGTACCAATATGTCAACACTTGACAACTTTCAATAGAGGTTTTTTGAACATGAAATGAAAAAATGAAAAATATTTATTTGGACACAACACAAATAAGACACAGACAAGACAATTAGGTACAGCAAAATAGAACACAAAAAAATAATACAAAATAAATTAAAAATACTAACATAAACAAAAGTAGGTAGGTATGTGTCTCACGGCTGGACCAAATAGGTTCCAGATCAGCTTAGTGCCAAGTCACAAGTACTTGGCGCTGGTTTTCATCTGGAACCTGTTTTTCGTGGTATAACGAATACAACAATGAAATAAATGACACATTACATAAACCCATGGGGTCGAAAATACTATGTTCGCAACAGCATACGATTTCATTCAAAAATTAAGGAGAAAATCGGTTTTGAACTTAGCCAAATGTGTAGATATTTATGCTCGTGACTGTACAATACATTTTTTTTAATGTTTCCTTATAATATCAAACTAACGGATAATATCCGTTAGTTTGATATTATTGCTACTATTGATCACGAAAAGGTCTACCTAAATCCAGCAGTAGAGGGTTTCTAAAGAAACTAATGGAGTAGGTTTTAAAACAACAAGGTTCTCGACCTCCAGTAACTTCGTGTTGACACCTAGGTTTTTATATAAATAGTAGGTACCTATCGTCTGCGGGCACTGAACCTGAATTGACACATTTTTATAATTTGGATTTTTTTATCGTTACTACGGTTTTCTGTATAATATTAATAAAGAATAGTTAAATAAAAGGTTGAATAGTCAGCTTAGTTGTCGGCAGTAAGATTGACAAGCATATCATTTTGGAACCCACTGCATAATATCAGAAAGCACATTGCCATCCGCGCGACGGCGCAACGTATATTCCCAAGGAGGGTTGATGTCAGGCAGGCGGCCGATCATAAAAAAATAAGCCAAAACCAAAACATGAATTTTAGAATAACATGTTGTGCCGACCCCACCTAAGTAGTGTGGGATAAGGGCAGGGAGATGAAGAAAAAGTGAAATAAAAGGTTGAAAAAGAATTATGTCTATGTCACAAAGCTTTGAAGACGATATCTTGGCTGGCAGGGCGGTCTACAGAGGAAGGTTGTGGCACGTACCCAAATAAACCTGACTTTCAATATAATGAAGAATTTGAGTTTTCTTGCGTCGGTAAGTAGGGCAGAATTCACCTCTTAATTTTTTAATAAAAAAATGACTTCACTGGGTGCATAACAAAATAAAACCGACTTCAAAAAAACGAAAAAAATCTTCGATCACAGGATTAGCATATAACCTAAAAACTATTATGTAGGTAATTAATAAATATTCTGACCTGAAGTATACAAAATGTAAAGTGGTTCATTAGCTTCTACGGACACGCAGGGCACCGGTTCTGCTTCCATGGCTTGCTCCCAGGTGATATCCCGACCAGGTTCTAAGGTACACTCCAACACTCTTCGGCGCTGGAAGATGATGCAGTTGGCCGGCTGGAAATCTGACTGGCATAGAGCTTCGTCTAAGATGTCCTTGTACCTAGGGAGTCCAGTTCATCCTCGTGTTAGTTTAACTTATAAGCAAAATATGACAAATGAAGGGTGAGTAGAGTAGAGATGATGTAGTGACAAAAATTTAAAGAAGTTTGCTTATGTGGTTTGGTCATGTTGAGAGAATGAGTGAACGGTGATTAACAAAAGGAATTTATAAGGCAGATGTCAGTGGAAACGCCGTTAGAGGACGTCCTAGAAGGACATACGTCGATGTTATTGATGATGTTCTTCACAACGGACAGGTGCGTAATACTCTCAACCGGCGTGCTTGTATGACAAGATGTATGAATGTGGATGAAGCGAAAGGAGTATGTAAGGATCGTAGCACGTGGCGTTCTATGATTTCTGCCTACCCCCATGGGAAAAAGGCGTGAGTTTATGTATGTAGAGGCTGAGTCTAATATATCTATAACAGTTCATCGGGTGAACTTTAGAATTCAAACCTCAAAAACCATAGGTATCTATCCAATAGCAGTAAGTTTTTTTTAAATTAATATTGTTGGTTAATTGTACCTGACAAGTTTGAAAGTGGCACCAGTGACAGAAAAGTTGAAAGGAAATCGTTTGTCTTGGTATGGGCATGTGACTAAGACAGTGATGAATATGAATGTTGATGGATGGAGGGGGAGAGGGAGACCTAAGAAAAGATGGATGGATTGTGTGAGGGAGGATATGAAAGATAAGGGAGTAAATGATAATGAGACGGCTGACAGGGAAGAGTGGAAGACAAAAACATATTCCGCCGACTACAAGTAACTTGGGACCAGGGCAGGAAGAAGAAGAAGATCGTTGGTAAATACCTGACAATTTTGTTGGGCTCGACTCCACAGCTAGCTGCTATGATCACAGTTGGTTCAGCATGTTCGATCCTTGTCCTCAACTCCCTTGCCGCGAAACCTGGGGTAATTGGAAATGTATTTTTTCTTTTACTTAATTACTTGCATGTATGTAAGCAATGAAGTAAGTAATGGACGCTACTGATAACGCTAAACTCGTAGCTAAGTTCTGGGCTGACTCAATTTAAATTGCCATCGACACGCTAAGGCCCCTCGCCGACGGCGACTTTTTGTAGCGATGCTGTCGCACGTTTCGTAAACGCGCGACAGCATCGCTACTAACGCGCGTTAATCGCATTTGCAACGCGCTACAGAAGCGATGCCAACGCGCTACTAACGCGCTACAGCACCAAAAACAACGTGACTAATGTTGCCTTAACGGAGTCCATCTTGCAACTGTGGCATTTTTGTGGCGTTACTGAATCGCGTTTGCATCGCAACAGATGCGCGACAGTATCGCATTTGCATCGCGATTGAGAATCGTGATGTGGGCGAGGGCAAACAGCTAGCGACCGCATCGCGACTGTATCGATGCGAACGCGCGACAGCATCGCTACTGCATCGATACAAAAAGTCGCCGTTGGCAAGGGGCCTAAGAAGAAGAAGTAAAAGAGTTTTCATACGATTCTATATACATATATATTCTATACACATACGTCACAACAGTTCATTATAGTTTCAAAGATATAATTAGTTCAGTTCAAAATATTATTTACAGAAATGTGGGTTCCTTCAATTGGTGATCAAATTCTCTCATAAACATACCTCCAAACACTACAGAGTGGATAGCTCCTATCCTGTTGGTGGCCAGCATAGAGATGATGGCTTCAGGTACGAGCGGCATGTAAATCAGTACCCGAGAGCCTCGGGTCACGCCCAATTCGGTCAGCTTGCCAGCCAGGCGAGACACCTATGATAAAATATTTATTTGCATGTTATTATCATAAATCTACATTGTTTACCAAGCTGCAAATAATTATTCAATCTATACTTTGCTTAATATAACATTAGACGAAAGCGACCCACCAAGGCACGAATCTTTTGAATCATTTCTTCAAATAGAATTTCATCTCATGTTGATTGACCGTTAAGTTTCATAAAACCATGTTGAATCTCTGCTTGAAGCAAACACGTTGCTGATTTCTATACATTTCCTAGCTAAAATATGTCAATTTTTCTAATGTCATATTCTGAATCCTTCATCATCGGTCCATTAGCCTTTGGCCAGACTGCAAACGCGGGCGCGGTGCGGCGAGTTCAAACAGAAGAACTTCATTTGAGTGTCCATAGTGGGCACGCGGGCGCGGGAAGCGGCGCGGGCTACTTGGTGCGGGGAGCGCGCGGGTAGCTCACGCCATAGGTCGTTCATACAAGTGGCCGCAGTGAGAGCGCGGGCGGCAAGCGACAACCCGCACGGGAGCGGGGGATCTTAAACTAGTTCGAGCTGACCACGCGCGTTGTTGTGATAGCGTCTTCAAAATTAAATGTTGAAGAATTAATAAGTGCTATTCAAGCACGATCTGCACTGTGGATGTCGAAACATCGTTTTTTAGTAAGAATTTTCCAGTAAAAATAAGTCTTCTTTATCCATATGATATTTTGACAAACACTGGACACGGCAACGCTCAGAACGAAGCCACGCTCCACTGCGGACAGGTAAATCGCGCGCGTTCCCGCACCCGCGCCGCTCCCCGCACCGCGCCGCTACCCGCACCGCGCTGCCAGTCTGGCCAAACACTTACCTACTGTCTTTATCCTAGCCTTTGCCCGACTTTTCTAGTATCTGCATTGCTATCGTTTTATCATCCCCATTTCTGGTTGCACACACACATCTGTCATTTAGGGCTGTTACACAAAACTGCGAATCGACGCGATGCGAATTCGCAACGCGGAAAACTGCGACGCAAATTGCTGCGATGCGACTTCGTGCGGCAAGGCGTCTTCCTTCTAGGGTTCGGATGACCAATCCCTCGACGATCGGTAACCGTATGGAACGTATTTTATACTAGGTAGAATAAATTTGCGTAAAAAGATTTGCGCACTGCTGTTACTGACAAGAAGATATAGAAAAAATCAATTACGCGAATCAATTCGTCAGTTCTTGCGATGCGTCGTGCGAGCTCGTATATTTCTACGATGCGACGTCGCATCGCAGTTTTGTGTACAAGCTCTTAAGCTGCGATACCTCATCAATGCTCAACATAGATGAACAAAATATTTGACAATAAGCAGTAATTTTTTTTTCACGAAGCGGTCTTGATAGTACAGCCGAAAAATTAAGATGAAAAAAGTAGAGGTCGCCACGTACAGTTAAGTACTTCGGTCACCACGAGGTCGCCACGTACAGTTAAGTACTTCGGTCATCCGAGTACTCTCCGAGAGATTGTCAGCAACATTAAAAGTCTGCTGGCCTTTCTCGAGGAGTTGGGTTACGGGGTGTCCTACGTAAGTGACAAACGCGACGCGTTGCGACGCGACGCGTTGCGACGCGACGCGACACGACGTGGAACAAATACGCGTTACGTCGCGTCTCGCTACATAGGCCGCTAATATGGAATGCCTTGATCGCGTTTGTCGCGTTCTTCGCGTCGCGTTCATCGCTTATGCAGGACACCCCGTTAGATCAAATCAGTTATATATTCCCACCTGCCCGTGAAACCTCAAGTAGAGCTTACCACATGATATCGATTAACGGAATGTTGTATAAAGGAATGTTGGAGAACTGACCTGTTCCTGAATCTCGGAGTAAGTGATCTTCCTAACGGTGTCGGTCAACGGTGAATCGTGGATCAGCGCCACCTGGTCGCCCTTGCCGCTCTCAACGTGTCGGTCCACCGCGTTGTAACATACTGACATCTCCCCACCTACCCACCTGTAGGATAAAGTCAGAGTTAATCATCTCCATCGTTAAATTTTAACTCTAAAATCGGAATCGGTAATAATATTAAGCAAAAAGAGACAGCGTTTCACCATAATTGGCCTTTTCATCTACATAAATAATCAGCCTATTACTGTCCCACTGCTGGGCATATGCCTCTTCTCAGAATGAGAAGGGTTTAGGCCTAAGTCCACCACGCTGGCCCGGTGCGGGTTAGTGGAATCACACAACCCAGAACGTTTTTATACGATGGATCCCCACAAGGTTAAAGCAAGTTGTAATCAAATTCTAATCCGCACATGAATTCGAAAACTCAGAGGTGCAGGCCACGATTGAACTCAGACCGTCCTGCATGGAAGACAAGTGGTCAACCGGTAAAGACCATGTTGAAAAGCTTATGACTTAAGAATTATAGGCTGAAATATCTATTATTCAAAAAGTTACAAACCATTTTGTAAACGGTGGATTGCTGTTATCCAGCACACGTTCCCAAGGTTTGGTCCAATCCAGTTCTTTGGCGACTTCGCCCCAGAAACCCTCAGGGTCATTCAGGGAGCGGCGGTAAGCCTCCTGGTATTCCGGAGTCACACAACTTTCACCTGAATGAGAAAATAAAAATGTTAAACAGAAATTCTTCATACAATCATATACAGTACTGTAATAACCTAGTGGTGTGACCGTCGAACTGCCAAGGCATAGATCTCGAGGTCGAACCTAAGGCACGCACCTCTGACTTTTCGTATTCATGTGCGTATTGTATAATTATCACTTGTTTCAAAACGGTGAAGGAAAACATCGTGAGGAAACCTGAGAGATATTTCTCGACAGCATGTGAAGGCAAGTCAGAGGCCCATGGGAGGCATAAGCTCTGATACCAGCTTAGTCACTAACCACACAAAAAGAAGAAGACGGATCATATGATTAGCGAGGTTAAGCTGCGCTTGCCGCGGTCAGTCTGTGGTGGGTGACCGTTCGTTACACATTGAGACCCCTCCGTGCCTAGAAGAACACGTTAAACAGTCGGTCCCGGGTGTCATACGAATACCTATGACAGTCATTACAAGAAGTCAGAAGCCCGAATGTCTAACAACCGGTCTAAACTTAGGATATCGGCATTGACCAGTAACTGGGTTGCGGAAGTCTGATGGCAGTCGCTCCGTGTAAAATACTGGTATTCACCCGCATCTGGTTAGACTGGAAGCTGACCCCAACATAGTTGGCAAGCTAGGGAGAACCTAGACAGAGGTTACATGCGTACAGTCCATGCGTACACCATTTAGTGGTGGCATTATGTTGTTATTGCTAATATGGATGGATACTTGTATCCATCCTCTTGACTGTTAAAGAAATCCATGACTGGAGGAGAGGCTGTCCTACTCTTTGTTGGAAACCACAGGTTAATCTTACAAATACCAACTAACTTCAAAACTTGCATAGCTCAATGGCATAAGCATAGCATAATCAGCCCATTACTGCCACACCTTAGCCTTAGTCCACCAAGCTGGCCTGGTGCGAGTTGGCGGACTACACACCATCGAGAACTTATTTGAGCCTTCTCAGATGTGCAGGTTTCGGTTACCGCAAGTGATAATCAAATGCATCAATTTATCAGTGATAGCCTACTGGTGTGACCGTCGAACTGTCTCGAGTTCGAACACAAGGCACGCACCTCTGACTTTTCGGATTCATGTGCGTATTGTACAATTACCACTTGCTTAAAAACGGTGAAGGAAAACATCGTGAGGAATCCGGCATGCCAGAGAGATATTTCTCAACGGTACGTGAAGCCAAGTCAGAGGTCCATGGGCGGCATAAACTCTGACACCAGGTTAGTCAGTAACCACACGAAAAGAAGAAGATAGTCAAATTCTGATACACACATGAATTCGAAAAGTCAGAAGTGCGGACCGAGATTGAACTCAGACCCTCCTGGGTGGGATGCACGCGTTCACCGCTAAGCTATCACTGGTAACGTTACCTCCATCCACGTGCAAAAATAAATTAAGTATGTAAAATTAAATCTAAGTCTTTTAAACAATTCAATTTGCTTAAAACCTTTGCCCTCGTCTTTGTAAATCATTATTGACAATACTTACACAATTTATTTAAATTTCCAACACATAAAACATTTTCATTTAAAGTAACCGTTGCCATATGATACGTATTTAACTATTACATTATTTGAACTAGGAAGAAATTGTTATGTAATGTACCTACTAGCGACTCGCCCCAGCTTCGCACGGGTGCAATGTAGATACGAATGTGAGACATATAAACATTCCTCTTGAATCACTCTATTTATTAAGAAAAAACCACATCAAAATCCGTTGCGTAGGTTTAAAGATCTAAGCATACATAGGGACAGACAGACAGCGGGAGCGACTTTTTTTATACTATGTAAAGATTAGGTACAGTTTTCGTATCGTAGAATACAACAGGTAATATTGTGCAGTTGTCTTTTAAACTTATTGTATTTCCCATCAAAAGTAATAAGCTCGTCTCTTATAGTAAACTAGCGACCCGCCCCGGCTTCGCACGGGTGCAATGTAGATATTAATGAGGTGCATTTAAACCTTCCTCTTGAATCACTCTATCTATTGCCGAAAACTGCATTAAAAACCGTTGCGTATTTTAAAAGATCTAAGCGTACAGTCACGTGTAATAATATGTATAGGTACACGTAGCAAACTTCAAAAGTGATATTCTTCTAAAATATCAATTAAAATTATGAAATATTACACACATAGCCTCTTTAAATCATACGAATTATTGTTTCGAATATTTCTTATTTACAATCTATTTTCTAAAATAAATTCTCTTTTTAAGCTCATTATGTGTATACATATTATTATACACGTGACTGTACAGACAGCGGGAGCGACTTTGTTGTTTACTATGTAAAGAAGATGTTAATATATTTTCAAAGCGCCGTATCTAGCGCATACGTCACGCGACACAACACCTCCATATACTTAGTAGCGACCCGTCCCGGTTTCGCACGGTGGAGATTTTTCCCGTTTTTGCAACGTTTTGCATTTATGCTCCGCTCTTATTGGTCATAGCGTGATGTTATATAGCCTATAACCTTCCTCGATAAATGGTCTATCCAACACAAAAATAATTTTTCAATTCCAACCAGTAGTTCCTGAGATTAGCGCGTTCAAACAAACAAACAAACAAACTCTTCAGCTTTATAATATTAGTACCGTAAAACCTGGCAACTTTGCCCAAAAAATCAGAGTATTTTTGCATTAGTTGAGTTATTTCCGAAAACGTTAATGTATTTCATATTATTTTTGTACCACACAATACTATATGTTCATATCTCGATATTTATTATTGAAAATATCCAGAAAAATTAATTTGTGTGTGTAAAAACCACAATTATAATTGTTGGGCAAAGAATCACAGGTTTTTGGCAACTTTGCCAACTTGTAATATTTCAGATACTATAAACCGTATCATTATTTTAAAAATGGCTGAATATAAATACAGGGCCATAAAGTATAGTATCAAATTATGAGATGAATGAACATATTCGCTGTCCTTCAAAATTGAGTGGGCAAAGTCAAAAAGCCTCCTAGTACATTTTTCTTACCATAATGGTCAATGTCTAAGGGCTGTCATCATTGAATAAATGCTACATTTAAATACTTAATGATAAAGTTTTTGATGTGGAATATTTCTATTGAGATAATCATAAATTCAATAAGTATATAATGGATACAAAATGAAGATATACGGTATATTGCCAGTTAAGTTATATTGCTACGATATATTACTAACTTTAAGGTAGCCAAAAGACAAAATATGTGACTAAACATCTACACAATATGTCGGAAGACAGTCACCAGTTGCAGATACTGTTCGAACTAACAAATTCGATGAATGCCTATTTATAAATAGTTCTACACATGTATTGCTGGGAATTGTTTCATTAAATATGTAACATCAGGTTTCTTTTCTTCCAATTTGCTAAAAACTAGCGTTTTCTAGTCCAACTTGGTCATTGGACAACCTTATTCATCAGAAGCCACCAAAACATTTACAAGTTTTTCTCTTTTAGCGTTCTATTAGTTTGTGCATAGGTACCTCTTAAAATTATAATAAATTTAAAAATTACAGGTGACAACCCTACGGAAAAAAAATTGGTGGGCAATGTCGTCAACCATGCTCAAAAAACATGCATGTGACTTTGCCCATCAATATATTTTACAATTTTCTATGATGTTTTGTGTGAAATACCAGTCTATATTATTCATTTCATACATATTAACGGTGGCAAAAAAATTAATTACCTACTGTATCTGCAACTATCACTTTTTGATAAAGTTTTTTGACTGGTTTTTGCCCACTAAAAACAATACCAACTTTTAAAGGTTCCTGACAGCCAACGGAAGTAACATAGGTGACATTACGTCACTTGGTATTGTCAGAAAAATAATCAATTTTCTACCACAGGCAAAAGAATACTCCTAACTATAGACAAATTTGCTATGCATCAAATTTTAAAAAAAATACTCAACTGGGCAAAGTCATACCTCAAGGGCAAAGTTGCCAGGTTTTACGGTATAGCTGACGGATGACGTCACGTGTTAAAAAGCGCAGGAAGCAAAAATTTTAAAAAGGTCTTAGTTCCAATGCCTATAACTTCATTATTTTACCACTGCACTGTTAGTAACATAATAAACGTGATATATATTCATAAAATCCTAAATTTAGAAGACGAGCTCCTATGCTTCGATGTGAACTAAAATTTTGAACCTACCTACGGGCAAATTCATTAATACACTATTGAAAAATTCTATGGAATGAAATTGTGAAATTGTTCTATGAAATTTTCGTAGTCCTTCAGTCCTTTACCCATCAATGAGAACTTGTCCTACCGCTGTCAACTGCTGATCATAGGCCTCTCCTAATTCCTGGTCCTCCATAATTAATTCTAAACTCACCATAACTCTCAATATCAGCTGCAGAAACAAACTGTTTCTTCTTCAATTCACTGATAGAAGATTCAAACTTGTTCTTCTCCAATTTAGCCCCAACTTCATTGTCTTGGTACATTTTTGATCAAAATTAAAAAAAAACTATCAGTATTTAAAACGCGGTTTTCGTATCGTCTATCCCTTGAAAGTTACGGGAAGACACTGCCAGTGACAAATACGGTAATCGTATTACGAACTGGTTTGTAAGTCAGTTTGCATTTCAATGTAAGACCTGTGAACTTATTGAATTATTAAATAGGTGAACTGAAAAGAGTGTGACGCAGTCGAGCCGTACTAACACAAATAAAACTAAAATTATAAGAGAAATACTAGAATTAACCCTATGACGGTGTTCCGGATAAAAGTGGAGAAACTGTTAATATACCATGTTTACATTATTATTCCGTGCTGCATCTTCTTTACGTAGTATAAAAAAAATCGCTCCCGCTGTCTGTACGCTTAGATCTTTTAAACTACGCAACGGATTTTAATGCAGTTTTCAGCAATAGATAGTGATTTAAGAGGAAGGTTTATATTCCCCACATTACTGTGCGAAGCTGGGGCGGGTCGCTAGTATAATAAAAACTGTTTAACAAAAATAAAATCGACTTCAAATTGTCTATCTCCGAAGTGCTTCATCAGATCTTCGCCAAATTTAAATGGGATCGTTTCGAAAGAATACTCTTTCAAACAAAAAAATAATCATTAAAATCGGTTCACAATTAGCAAAGATAACGCGGAACAAACATACAAAAAACAAAAAAAAACATACAGTCGAATTGAGAACCTCCTCCTTTTTTTGGAAGTCGGTTAAAAATAATTTTCCTTTAATAAGACGTGTTTGCCAGGCTAACATGGATAGAAAATAGAGAACTTTGGAAGGCAAAAGGGGATGCCTTTGCTTAGCAATGGGTCAGACCATAGACTACAAAAACAAATGATCTTATTCTTACTAAAGGAGGGCTTCATGGTTAATTACCAAGTCCTCCCGCTAGCAACGTCCTAAGCTGAGGTCCGAGTCCCATTAGCGGTCGCCCTTAGTGCTTTGTTACTAGTAGTCATGATGTTAGTAGTTAGCTTAGGTTAATTTTTTTACTCGTCCCCATTGGTTGAAGACCCTTCAGGTCTCGCCAATAACTGCCCGGTTACGTAGAAACGGTCCGTAAGACCATCTACAAGCATTGCAATAGTGAAAAAGTTAATTTCCAACCGCGTGGATTATATGATTTGCAAGGTTAAAACCTGCGCTTGCCGCGGTCAGTTCGTGGACGGGTGTCTATTCGTTACATATCGACACCCCTCCGTGCCTCGGAGAGCACGGTAAACTGTCGCCCCCGGGTGTCATAAACGTCAAAGTCAATCTACTGTCATAGGACAGTCGGTAATCAGACGCCCGAAAGTCTGACAACTGGTCTACTAACCTTAGGATATCGGCATTACCCAGTAGTTACTCAGTTGAGTTGCGGAGGTCTGATGGCAGTCGCTTCGTGTAAAATACTGGTATTCAGCCGCATCTGGTTAGACTGGAAGCTGAACCCAACATAGTTGGGAAAAGGCTAGGCAGAACAAGATTTTGTTCTTATACATGTATTTAGAAATTAAATAAGAATGTAACATGGACAAATAAAGTTTTCTATCGGTACCTAGTTCTGTTTAAACAGCTTCGTTTTCCTTTTGTGGCTTTAGAAGTTTAGACTTTAACTTATTAAATAACGGCATGACAAAAAATGACATGACTCGTTTGGCGAACGCGTTAAGGGGATCAGTTTTAGATTTTAGACGTTGTTGTTCTATTGGCCAAATCGACGCTCGGCAGTGAAAACCTCGTAAATAAATTTTTCTTCAAAAGCCTTTTATTTGTTCACTAGCTTTTGCCCACAGCTTCGCTTGTGTGATTTTTTTTCACCCGCTTAGGTGAGGAATTTTGAAAAATCCTTCCTTAGTGGGTGCCTACGTTATAAAAGGTACCCGCTGCCAAAATTTAAGGTTTATTAATTTCCCATTGATGTTAGCCAACTCTGCTCCCATTTTTAAAAATGGACACAGACAAATTTATAAATGTAAAATAATTGTGAAAAACAACACTAAATTAAACTTATAAGACAAACTAAAAGAAAACTATGAGAAATAACTTTCTTCCCCTTTTTAACCCCGTTAGGGGAGGAATTTCAATAAAATACGAAACACGTCTTCCATCAATTCTGTTAAAAAAGAATTATGCAAAATTTGAAGTAGATTGGACCAAGGAATCATGTTGTCCCATACAAACGTTGCCCCTCTTTTTCGGAAAATCCTTTCTTATCGGATGCCTACGTCATACAAAGAACACACTCTCCAAGTTTCAGGTCTCTACGATCAGCGGCTTAGGCTGTGCGTTGATCCGTCAGTCAGTCGTTCAGGACAAAGCATTTTATATGTATAGATTAGATCGATCAACTCGTCATACACGTACTAGTTCAACAAACTTTCAATTCAAATACTTGTAAGCTATCTATGACGTACTATGACAAACTTGTATTAACATTTTGATCTGGCATTTTTTTGCAGGAGACAACTGTCTGTTATTTCTATCTCTTTAAAAAAATGTATTTTACACATACGTGGTTTTCTCTGCCGACCGACGATATTGAAAAACAAAACAAAAATTCTTCCTAAAAACTGTTTAGCGTAGGTATTCACCTTTCGTGCGTGGGGTCAGATTCGGTTTTTTTTAGATTCGCGTCATCGCGTATATCAGTGTTTTGACCATTGTGTTTGTCAATGTAAGTATTAAAATGATTTGTTAATTCAAAGGCACCCTCGACACAGGGAATCCTAATGCGGGTGACGTTGTGGGTCCCACGTTGTCATGACGACAGATAGTCGTGTAGTTTTAAGTGTCGTGGCTTATACAAGGTTAGTCGGAAAGGGAGTACTAAGCCGCGGGCCACTTAATCTATCACTGATGGTTGTTTACAAGAATGTGTTAAAATTTCATGATAAAAAAAAGTCCATGCAAAATTATTTTTATTTTAGTTTTTTCAAAAATTCTTCATTCCTGCTTTAGTTACAAATTCAGAAAATGGAGCTTCTAATCCGTGACGCCAAATATGAGCTAAATTGTAAACACAGCTGATCATAGCTATGGACAGATAGATTTTATCATATTTAGCTTTGAAAAGCTATTTCTCTTAAACTATCGAGTTTTGGTGAAAGTTGTAGAACAAAAGTTATCCCTTATTATGGGTACTTTAACACCCTTTCGGCTTAGTACTCCCTTTCCGACTAACCTTGTATATTTAAATGGAGGTGTTCACATATAAGTCGACACGATTAACTGTCGTTCACGACTTGTTTTTGCAGTGACGACAGATTGTCAAGTCAATGGGAACGGCTAGCACGGCAGTATTCCAACAATAAATTTATCGTCACGACATCGTGATGTGTCGTTGTTACGACTATCTGTCGTGGTCACGATAAAAATATCGTCTCGTCGTAGCTTGCTACTGATTTGCTAACGACAAAACAACTGTCGTGAAACGATAAAATGTCGTCGCGATCATGATCATGGGATCACGGGAACATTGGGAACAGCTAGATACGATAGTCGCGAAACGATAAAGGTCATTGGGCCCTTTAGTCTGGAAACGTTACCCACGGCGGACACAAATTAAATATAGCAGAATGTATTGATATAATGGCATTGATATACTATGATATTAGTCGCATTAATGTGGGTCGTGGGAATCTTAAAAAATTAAAAGTATCGTAATACAACTTTAGTATGTTGTAGATGTACTAATGTTACTGAAGTGATGTAGGGAACTGATACTGTACTTAACCAGAGGGCCGCAAGTACGAATCCTTGCTCGCGAAGTAATTTTTACATATTCTAAAAACAAAAATGTTGATGTAGGGAAAATAAATAAAATACTAATTAATTTTATTTTTGTTCATTAATTTCCTATAGATATCATTTTATCTATCTATCTAATACCTTTAAACGAGCAATTCTTGTATATATTAATTCTTATATAATCTGAATCTCGGAAACGGCTCCAACGATTTTCATGAAATTTTGTTTGCAGGTGGTTTCGGGGGCGATAAATCGATCTAGCTAGGTTTTATTTTTAGAAAACGTAGATTTATCCGTGTTTTCAGGCAGTGAAAAACTGCTACAATATCATTAGAATACGAAGGTAAATTTCGCCATCATCTAGTGTTATAATTGATCAGGTCGGGAAACGGGCGCTCCCGAAACCAGAAGAATCCGGTCCGAGCCCAGATGATTATTTTTCCCTTTTTTTATGTTTTTTCTTTTTCCTTTTTTTTTCTTTCCAAAAACACTATTTACCAAAAAAGAATACCCGAGCTAGGCTCGGTCATCCAGGTACTTATTTATTATTCAACTTAATTCAAATCAATTATTAGCTCATCCAGATGTCTTGGGTGTAACCTAGTCTTAAAACCTGTTGCAGTATACAAGGTTAGTCGGAAAGGGGGTACTAAGCCGCGGGCCACCTATAGTATCACTGATGACTATTATAAAGCAATTGTTAAAATTTCAAAATTCGATAATTTTTATTTGCATGAAAATGGATTTTTACTTTAAATTATTAAAAAAAAAACATATCTGCTTTA
Source organism: Amphipyra berbera (assembly GCA_910594945.2). Taxonomy (NCBI): domain Eukaryota; kingdom Metazoa; phylum Arthropoda; class Insecta; order Lepidoptera; family Noctuidae; genus Amphipyra; species Amphipyra berbera. Next base: position 15,339,604 of record OU343142.1, read on the forward strand.
GTTATGAATTCAGATTTTTTTTTAATCCGTGACCCCAAATATGACCCAAAATTGTAAACAGCTGATCATAGCTATGGACAGATAGATTTTAGCATATTTTTTACGAAATCTTTGAAAAGCTATTTCTCTTAAACTATCGAGTTTTGGGGAAAGTTGTAGAACAAAAGTTATCCCTTATTATGGGTACTTTAACACCCTTTCGGCTTAGTACCCCCTTTCCGACTAACCTTGTATACCTACGTCTATACTCTACTAAAAAAATATTCAGTTCGTTTGTCTCCCATCGATTTTTAAACAAAAAATTATATACAATAAAAGGACACATTATTTTCTTTATTTTAAAATAATTTTGGTTAATGTCCGCCACTCTTCGCAAAGCGGGTCAGATATGCCCAATGACCTTTATCGTCACGACGTAGTGTTTGTTCGTTTGTTCTTTGTTCGTTGTTACACATCCATGCCGGAAGTCACACTACTTACTTTACCATAAGTTTAGATTAGTTTAGTTTAGGTTCGATTCAGCCCACTCCTCTGAATTTTCGAATTCATGTGCGGATCAGAATTTGATGATCACTTGCGTTAACGGTGAAGGAAAACGTCGTGAGGAAACCTGCACATCTGAGAGGGCTCCAGAGTTTTCGATGGTGTGTGTAGTCCGCGAAACGGCACCAGGCCAGCGTGGTGGACTGAGGCCTAAGTCCTTTTCATTCTGAGAACGCCCGTGCCCAGCAGTGGGACAGTAATGGGCCAATTATGTATGTCTAAGTTTAGGTTGATACCGGTTTGTCAGATAAAGGTCAAGTGGAAATTCTAGACGACGGGACATTTGTGTGTAGGAATCATTGCTATAGATTATTATTCCCCGAAGGGTTGGCCAGAGGTGTACAGTAACACCCTCATTTCACCATGTAATAGGGGCGAGCCTATTGCCATAACCGGGCACAAAGCCAAACTCCAGCTGCTACTGAGGAATTCCACACGGAAAAACCCATTAACACTGCCCGACCTGCGGATGAAACCCAGGACCTCACGATCAGCAGTCGCGCTTGCCATCTAGATAATTTTAGATAATAATATTAATGGTAGTACCTGGATGACCGAGCTTGGCTCTATTTTTTTTTGGTAAATCGACGTTTTCAAAAAATGTAACCAAGCTAGATCGATTTATCGCCCCCGAAACCCCCTGCATACTAAATTTCATGAAAATCGTTGGAGCCGTTTCCGAGATCCAGATTATATATACAAGCCGCGGGCCACTTAATGTATCACTGATGGTTGTTTTAAAGAAAGTGTTAAAATTTCAAAATTCGATATAAAAAAAACATGCAAAACGATATTTTGGAAAATTCTTCATCTCTGCTTTAGTTACGAATTCAGAAAATGGAGCTTCTAATCCCAAAATATGACCTAAAATGTAAACACAGCTGATCATAGCTGAGGATAGATAGAATTTAGCATATTTTTTACGAAATCTTTGAAAAGCTATTTCTCTTAAACTATCGAGTTTTGGGGAAAGTTATAGAACAAAAGTTATCCATTATTATGGGTACTTTAACACCCTTTCGGCTTAGTACCCCCTTTCCGACTAACCTTGTATATATACAAGAATTGCTCGTTTAAAGAAGGTAAAGAAAAGAAAAAGAAAAAAAGAAAGAAAAAACACAAAAGATATTAAAAAAGAAAGATAGAGAAAGAAAAAAAAAAGAAAAGAAAGATAAAAAAAAGAAAAAAAATATATTAGAATAAAGATTAAAAAAAAGGAAAAAAAAGATTAAGAAAAAAAAAAAGATATTAGATAAAGAAAGAACACAATTTAACTTACCTTTAGGTTTGCTGACTTTTGAGTGCTCTGAAAGTAACCGTTGCAGACACAGGATACCAATTCTACAGGATACATGTTGAAAGAGTTCGGATCATTTGCATGGTCGTTCAATATGTCGCGGACACACACCGTTCATAGAGTTTGATAGAATTAAGTATAGCATTACAGTTTAGACCAGTGTCTGCTTATCAGAAGGTAAAGCAGGTATTACGTAAATAAAACCAACAAAGACTCTCCACCACTGAGAGTATTTGGGTTAGTTGTTAGTTACAGAAGCTAATTCACAATATAATACTTTACACAAGACCGGAAAATAAGGACAAGCTAATCAGATATAAAAGGTCAGACTTCTTCGGCTCGATATGGAATGCCCCGCTCCGTCGAATGACAACTGTTTTTATAACTTCGGGTACGTTGATTCATCTTTACAACTACCCTCCTTTATTTTCTAAATGATTAATTCTCCGATGATTATGTTCCTTATCTCAACCAATTTGTTAAAATTGACGACACGTTTGGTGAAGTGGCTGAGTGATTGGCTACTGCGCTACGGGTCATGGGTTCGATTCCCACACGAAACAAATATTTGTATGGCCTACCTAGATAGTTGTTCCAGGTCTAGGCGTTTGTGCATGTGCAGATTTGTGTCTGTAAACGCACCCACGATACCGCATCTTAGTGTGGGGCAACGTTTAATAAAAAACAAACACAATAAAACAAAAATAAATTACTTTGTATGGGTGATTCAGAAAATTATCTATGTAGCGCATGCAATACAAAGGATTTTTTAAAAAAAATATTTGTTTTAGAATTAATATTAACAACTTGTTTGCGATAAGGAATAGCTACTGAACAACTATGCAAATTAACCACACTACTTAAAAAAATATCATGTAGGTATAACTGTTTTTAATGGCATTTGACCCGCAGCTGGGCGCCTACTCCGAAAAACGAACGTCGAACTTTCAGATCAAAACAAAACAACGACGAACATCAAACTTATAAATATCGGATGTAAGAGCTCAAACGTACTAGCGGCTGTCCGTGACGCGGCGCGCCGTTGCGGTTGGCCGCACTTCAATTTTGATATGAAACCGCTTGATACCAACGCACTGACTTGCGGACAGCCGTCAACCGCTCTGGTTGTCTTGGAGCTGTGGTGGGCCGCCCCGGTTGAATGTAGCGGCGCACCGCACCCCCTCAACGCACTCGGCGCGGTTAGCCGCAAGAGCTTCCCGCGCTCTTAAACTCTTTGCTATCATGTCGTGTCTCCAGTAGAGGGTGTATCCAAAATCGACATTTATTTTGATGTTTTCCACGATAATTTAATAACTACAGCAACTTCTTCTACGTCCATCATGTCCAACATTTCTAGAAGCACTGACGACGAAGTACGGCGGACCGCTACAGAACCGAGACGATACGGTTGGCCGGAATACGGCGTGCTGTTGCGGCAGACCGTATATACTGCGGCCCACCGCAACGACACGCCGCGTCACGGCCAGCCGCTAGTGCGCTTGAGCTCTAAAATACCCTTAGGGCTCAAACGCACTAGCGGCGTGCCGTTGCGATTGGCTGCAGTATATACGGTCAGCCGTAACGGCATGCCGTATTCCGGCTAACCGTATCGTCTTGGTTCTGTAGCGGTCCGCCGCATTTCGTCGTCAGTTGATAGACTTAGAAGAAGTTGCTGTAGTTATTTATTTAAATTATCGAGGAATACATCGTCGTAAAAATAAACATCGATTTTGGATACACAAACACGACATGATAGCAAAGAGTTTAATATTTTTTTATCAGAACTAAAGAAATATGAAGATAAATTCTTTAGATACACTAGGATGTCCGTAAAATCGTATGAAGAATTATTATCAAAACTATATTTAAACATTCGTGGCCAGGATACCGCGGATATTCGCGCCCTGCATACAATGTCTAGCGACTGATTGGCCGGTAGCGGGGAGCGCGGGAAGCGCTTGCGGCCAACCGCGCCGAGTGCGTGGAGGGCGTGCGGTGCGCCGCTACATTCAACCGGTGCGGCCCACCGCAGCTCCAAGACAACCGGAGCGGTTGATGGCTGTCCGCAAGTCAGTGCGTTGGTATCAAGCGGTTTCATATAAAAAATGAAGTGCGGTCAACCGCAACGGCACGCCGCGTCACAGCCAGCCGCTAGTGCGTTTGAGCCCTTAACGAAGCCGAAAGCCACGTATTCTTCCTATCATTACGAAGATTTTTTGGTATTGGGCCATACTTGGGAACCGACTGGTTATGGAGATATTGAATGTCAAAGTCACCATATTTTTGAGCGTTTTTCACGAAAACTAAATTTAAATATTATTACTAAACATTCCTATACAAACATTATCAACATTTTAGAAATGTAGGCACAGTTGGCGGCGCGCGCGCTTACATCGCGCGCTACAATTAAAAGCTGTTTTTAATACCAAAAAATAAAAGTCGCTTCCCAGCAATTATTTTTGCTGTATGTTACTTTGTTTTATGTACAGTATGCGTAGACTTCGGCTTCGTTAAGGACATTTTTACACCCAGTATACGACCAAAGTATTGTCAAACAACGAACTACCATTATGTCAATTAACTAAATAAATTGTACAACAATGACGTTATTACGCTTTTTTTTAAATAAGTTAAATAATCAAAATGTGCGGAAAGACTATTTACATCGGGAACAGCGCTTCCAGATCGCGTAACCAAAATTACAGTTTTACGAGTTAAAAATTACAGAATGTGTAGGTACATTGGATTATACAGCGAATTCCTAGACCGTATTTTATTTTTTATAGCATACAATAGGAAACCCAACATGACATTTTTAAATTCATTGTAATTACAGTAGATCTGGAAGCACAGATCGGAAGAAACATATCCTGTATGTTTTTAAAAAAAAGTTAATGATAATAATATATAATAATTGCACAATTGATAATTGTTGCACCAAATTAGCTATTTGGGAATAGGGTGAACGAGAGACAAAATGTCAAATCGTGAAAATCAAATCGATCGTCGGATCTGAAACATTTTCGTGGTTGTAAAACAGCCGTAACTTCGTATGTAGATTTTCGGAGTCGGCCTCCTGACCACGGCCGTTCGACATTATCTCTGTACAAAAAAAAGTCAAATGGCCGTGTTTCAACTGGGATTCGATTGCGATTTTAAACATGGTAAAATCTTCTTCTTCTTCTTCCTGCCCCTATCCCACACTAGGTGGGGTCGGCACAATATGTATTTCATAAATCCATGTTGTTAGAGGTTTTGGCTTATTGTTTTATGACCGGCCGCCTGCCTGACATCAACCCTCCTTGGGGATACATGTTGCGCCGACGCGCGGGTGACCCAATGTGCTTGCTGATATTATGCACTGGTAAAATCAAAGTAGGTAAAATAAGCCTTATTTTAATTTTTTTTCGTGGGAAAGTATTCCTCTCCTCCGTTCTTATACATATATTTATTAGTTTATTATTTTATGTTTTTATTTCATATTTATGTAATTATTTTGCCATGTATTTTATATTATTAAATTTAAGTAATATTATGTAGGTACGTAATGTACTTGTACACCTACATTGCTCGTTTTTCTGTATCCATTCTTCCAATCCATCCAAAGGTTGTCTGGAAGAGATCGCTTTGCGCGATAAGACCGCCCATTGTGCATTTTTGTATTTAAATAGTTTTTCCTGTTGTGTTAACCTAGTGTATGTACAATAAAGAGTATATAAATAAATAATCCTCATAGATGTTTCTCGCCTTCTCCAGGCGGTCCGCCGGACTCTTACCGGCTAAAAACAGACGATTTTCCTCCTTCTAACCTATGGCCGGGGTTACGGGATTCGCTATTGCATGCACTGCAACCCCGGCTAGTAAAATAGGCCTCCAATAACTAGGTTCTTAGTGTGTTCACGATATCCCTATCACCATTGTAACCGTAATGACGTAGTTAATTTAATAAAGTTGATAATTTACTTAATTTGTGGATGAAGCGAAAGGGGTATGTAAGGGTCGTAGCATGTGGCGTTCTATAGTTTCTGCCTACCCCCATGGGAAAAAGGCGTGAGTTTATGTATGTATGTAATTTACTTATTTATTATTAACCGCCTCGTTGGTCTAGTGGTGGCAATCGCGACTGCTGATCGTGAGGTCTTGAGTTCGATCCCAATGCCAGGTAGTGTTATTTGGTTTTCCGTGTGGAATTCCTTAGTAGCAGTCCGGAGTTGATTGCAATAAGCCTTATTTTACGGCGAAATGAAAGTGTTACATACAAGTCTGCCCAACCCTTCGGGGAATACAGGGGTGATGTTATGTCATGTTGACAATTTACTGACCATTGATGATATGTAAGTACTTAGTTAAGACGCGTTAACGACTGTTGTTTGTAAGGTCATCAGACCTACGAAACGCCAGAGTGGCCTTACCTGTGTTCAATTGTGTTTCTTCATCATCCGTAGTCGGCATTTTACCCATTCTGCTACACACACAAAACTCGCAGTCATGAATGCCTCTAATCAACGTAAATTTATAATATTTGTAACTATCTTAGCTTGACTTCAGATCGTTATGAGAATAAAAAGCGATTACATCTTAATTAACGTATCTAAAATAATATTTTAAATACAATTTAATAATACATTGCTAAGTTTAATTAACTAACTATGGGCGGTGCCTCATTAGTGCGTTGAGTTGCGTCGTCGCAACGGATCAACGCATTGTATGCCACATCTGCGTTGCGACGACGCACGACGTCGCAGCGCAAGAGGCCGACGCACGCACCAGTGTTCCCAACCGTACGATTAATTATCGTACATGTACGATAATTTCATAGCTACGTACGATAGACGTTCCCGTCACTTTTCGACTGTATAGCGGTCATAGGTCCGTATTACAAACCGAAACTCAAGCATTAATCTCTGTTTAAAACTAGTTTTGAGTCGACTTTTAATTTTAGAACATTCCTCAAGCATAGATTCATTGATCATAGTTCAGCTGAGATTGGCTTTATTTTAGATCGTTACTCAGTTCGTAGATTCGACCGCAAGCAGTGATTTGATCTGTAATCAACCAATCGATCGGCTCGATTTGATTCTCATTTCATCTGAGTATAGATTGATTACTGTTCTGGAATAAGACCGATGCTCAAGTACTGATTCTATACTTAAACAGTGATTAACTGATTACAAATCAAACTGGACTTGAGGAATGTTCTGTAATACGGACCATAGTGTCCTAGACATGACAGAAATAATATGGGATATTCTATAAAAAAAAGCTCGTCAAACTATCGCTTGGATGATTTTGGGGAATTGACAACACTTTTTTTATTGGTATCACAACAAATTATGTATTATAGCCATTATCCTGATGGTACGATAATTTTTGTCATTTTTGATCCGTGTATGATAATTTTGGCCCTGGTAACCTGAAGCTAATCGTAGCTTCAGGTTCTGAACACTGGCACCCACCTCAGTCAGTCTCGTTTGCCCCTCCAGCAGTGGAACACTGTCCGTCGTCGCACCAGAGCTCCGACAGCGCAGCGCATCACCCTCCCCCCGCTTTGTCTCTCGTCCGCCGATCCGTTGAAACGTCGCGTGCGCCGACGCAACGCTTTAATGTGGCATGTGATTTAAAATATATGGAAAACGACGCAGCGCTTACGCTGCGACAACGCAACGCAACGCACTAATGAGGCGGCGCTCTATGATTTGCGTGAATTCGAATTTGCTCGGTTCTAACCAATGATGAAAATCCAACCACCTACCTACTTATGAAATATATAATAAGTTATCTATTAAAAAAAACACAGAATAACAATGGCCGTATCGAATATACGCACGAGTCATACCAATATTTAGTGTATACCTACAGGGTGTAAACAAAATCATGTAATTCCTTCAAACCTCGTGATGTACTGCTGACATAGATTAAACCTGTACGGGATACTTTTGGATTCAATAAAAAAAATATTACTAAAAGTAATGTGTTCTTAACGTGAGGCATTTTAGCGCCCTGAGTTAAATGACCGCGCGGTGAGCGATACCTTTTTTTTTCGTTGGAAAGTCCTCATGGATGTCCCTCGCCCGGGGAAGGCGAGGGGGTCTGCCGGACTCTTACCGGCTAAAAACCAACGGTGTTCCTTCTCCTGACCGTACGGCCGGGGTCGCGGGATTCGCAAAAGCATGCACCGCAACCCCGGCAGACGACGAGCATTGACGGCGAGCTAGCCGCGCAATTCGCTCGGGGCGCTAAAATGCCTCACGTTAAGAACACATGTTTAAATCTTGTAAATTTTTTTATTGAATCCAAATGTATCCCATGCAGGGTTAATCTATGTCAGCAGTACATCACGAGGTTTGAAGGAATTACACGATTTCGTTTACACTCTGTATAGTCTTGGGAAAGGAGGTTTTATCCTATCCGGCTGTTGTAATAGTATTCTGGGGTAATGGGAGGGGAGGAAGAGAGGATGTGAGCTATTTATTAGGGGGAAATAAAACAGATTTTTTATGCGTGATAAAATCTGAAGATTTTTTCAAAATAATACTGGATACGTGGGTGTACAGACTTCTGTAGGTACTAGGAGAACACCTCTGCGTACTTCTTCGGGGGTTACAGGCGTTAGGGTATGTATGTGTAATACATGATAATCTAATTAAAAAATATGATTTTTTTTATTACCAAAACAATGTGCAAATACTGCTACTTACTTAAAATATTTTATTAGTTTTTTGTTAATTTACAGGAAGTAATTAAGATAAGTAATTGTAATTGCATTTTTTTTACGTTATATAGCCTTTAGATTAAGAAAGGAAAATGTTTCGCTGCTTGATCCTAATTTATGGTGAGAATTATATTGTTTGTTTAAAATTGTTATCTAGTTTAATTAAACAACCAAGTAGATAGTATGTGTTAGAGCAGCGCAAGATAACAGGGTGGCCTGCATAAGCGACAAACGCGACGCGAAACGATGCGACACGACACGGAACAAATTCACGTTACGTCGCGTCTCGCTACATAGGCCGCCAGTAGGGAATGCCGTTGTTTTGATCGCGTTCGTCGCATTCGTCGCATCGCGTCGCAGGACACCCCGCAACAGGGTGTCCTGTGTAAGCGACAAACGCGATCAAGACAAACGGCATTCCCGCCTAGCGGCCTATGTAGCGAGACGCGACGTGACGCGTATTTGTTCCACGTCGTGTCGCGTCGCTTCGCACCGCGTCGCGTTTGTCGCTTACGCAGGACACCCCGTAAGTCTGCGCGCGGCCAAAATTGTCACTAGATCTACCTTATTTGAAGAATAAAAGAAAATATAATAATAAAGATTATAATAGACTTCATCAGACGATAATAATCGTAATGCATTCTTATTCATTCACGGCACATTTTAAGCTTAATCCTTTTCCTTTGCAAATTACGTAAAAATACTAATTAGTTTAATTGGTAGGTAGTAAATTTTAACGTAGGTACATATTTTAACTCAATTTAAATATAATAAACCGTAAAAGAGGGCTGCCCAATTTGAAGGCTCACGAATGTACCTATAACTTTTCGAGGTCCGAGTCGCCCTTAGTGCTGTTGTTGCTAGTAGTCATGATGTTAGTAGTAGCAGTAGTAGTTAGCTTAGGTTAAGTATTTTACTCTCATCCCCATTGTTTGGAGACCTTTCAGGTCTCGCCAATAACTGCCCGGTTACGTGGAAACGGTCCGAAAGACGATCTACAAGCAGTTCGAATAAAAAAAAAGAAGAAAATAAAAACATTTTTTACAAAAAATTTAAACCGACTTTAAAAAAGAATAAAATAATTACCATATAAAATTAACAGTTTCAGAAGTCGATGCTGATCCACGCTGAACCAAATTGAAGGCACCGACTTCTGAAACTGTTAATTTTATATGATAAATATTTTATTCTTTTATGAAGTCGGTTTAAATTTTTTGTAAAAAATGTTTTTATTTTTTTCATTTTAGTGGCCTTAATTAAAACTTGGTTGGACCTACTAAAGACGCTGCTCGTAACATAATCACATCATCACAATATGCGTACTGTTCGTCATTGAGGAGTTCCATTGTCTATCTCCGAAGATCTTCATCAGATCTTTACCAAATTTAAATGAGACCAACTTCGAAGTATACCCTATCCATTAAAAAAGAATCATCAAAATCGGTTCACAATTGGCGAAAATATCGATGAACAAACACAAGAAAAAAAAACATACATACAGACGAACATAGTAACCTCCTCCTTTTTGGAAGTCGGTTAAAAATCGGTTCACAATTGGCGAAAATATCGATGAACATACACAAAAAAAAAACATACACACAGACGAACATAGTAACCTCCTCCTTTTTGGAAGTCGGTTAAAAAACGAACATCTACTGAAAGTCGAAACATTTTGCTTTGAATATTTACTTTGGTAGTCTTTGGTAGATTTCCAAACTAAATATTCTATCTTTTACTAGGGTGTTTAGAAAGAGATAGACCATCAAAGTAATATTCAAGGCCAAATCTTTCGACTTGCAGTAGGTTTTCATAGTGTGGTCTCCATTTCTCACCTACCTTCAATTCAGTAGCGTGCAATTGTACATAGGCAATTAGGCAGTGCCTACCTCATAAGATTTAATCTTTAACATAACATCACGCCTGTATTCCCCGAAGGGTTGGGCAGAGGTGTATAGTAATACCCTCGTTTCGCCAGTTATGTTTAAGCCCCATGTAATAGGGAGCGACCCTATTGCCATTAACCGGGAACAAATCCAAACTCCTGGCTCCTACTGAGGAATTCCACACGGAAAAACCCAATAACACTTTGCCCGATCTGGGAATCGAACCCAAGACCTCACGATGACCAGTCGCGTTTGCCACCACTTAACTATTATTATAAATAAAATAAGCGTGTATGGCTACGATTTCTTTTGGTCAGAATCGTATTAAAATGGGCTTAAGCGTACAATTGTAAGGCGACATCGCTAGTGTCTGCCTACCTAGTCCGAAAACCAATGCACGCCACTGAGTCCTTCATGACAGCAACTCAAAATTGAGTACTTTTGAGTATTTGGCCGTTAGAGTACCTAATAATGAGTCATCACTTAATTAATTTCTAAAGAATATAGGTTGAGATTAAATTATGGAATGTGATGTCAGAAAAATGGCTGCCGCGACCACGCTGGCATACCTACCCTTTTTGGCATTTACGATCACGAAGAATAAACACGTCATAGTACTTATGAAGTGGAGGGCTCGTGCCTAATTACGAACCGCGCAGATCATACGATTTGCGAGGTTGAGCTGCGCTTGTCGCGGTCAGTCCGTGGATGGGTGACCGTTCGTTACACATCGAGACCCCTCCGTGCCTCTGAGAGCACGATAAACAGTTGGTCCCGGGTGTCATACGAATACCTATGACAGTCGTTACGGGAAGTCAGAAGCCCGAAAAGTCTGACAACTGGTCTAACCTTAGGATATGGGCATTGCCCAGTAACTGGGTTGCGGAGGTCATGGCAGTCGCTTCGTATAAATTACTGGTATTCAGCCGCATCTGGTTAGACTGTAAGCTGACTTCAACATAGTTGGGAAAAGGCTTGGCAGAACGGAGTACCTACTTATGAAATGCCCTTATTCAACAAACGAGTAGAATATTCTTTGCCTTAGTAATTTGTAGATAGTCACCTTGTCACATAGGTACCTACAACGTGTTATTTAAATAACGCAAAACGGACATCCGAACTGATTTTTGTTGTATGTACCTAATAAATAGATCCAGCTTCATTTTCATAGGATTCCTACATTATTGTAAAAGATATTAGGATTTTTTGTTAACCAGAATATTCCGATTTGTATTTTCTGATAGGAAGACCACCGCCTCGCCTCGCCGACCACCTACGTAGTGAATTTTAGTCTAGGAATACGATGTGGTTTGCTATAATAATTTAGAATTGACATTGTGAAAATATAACCATTTGTTTAAAAAAAACATAGCAATAAGCCAGTATTCCCCGAAGGGTTGGGCAGAGGTGTATAGTAATACCCCCATTTCGTAATGTTTAAGTCCCATGTAACAGGGGTGAGCCTATTAACAATTGCCCCACCACTGGAGAGGTCCACCAGAAGAAGCTGGTGGACCGAGACCAGCCGGGGTTGCGGTGCATGCAATAGCGAATCCCGTGACCCCGGCCTTAGGTCAGAAGGAGGGACACCGTTGGTTTTTAGCCGGTAAGAGTCCGGCAGACCCCCTCGCCTTCCCCGGGCGTGGGACATCCACGAGGATATCCCAAAGAGAAAAAAAAGGGGTGAGCCTATTGCCAAAAAAAAACCTACATTAAAAACTTAGTCGAATCGATTCTACTCTCGAAATATGACAAAATTACGTTAAGTTTTTGCGTTATATCTACAACTAGTTGTTTATTCAAATAACATAGAATAGAATAGAATATACTTTATTGTACACCAAAATTGTAACACAGCTCTTATACAATAACAAACATTAAAGGGTACAATGGCGGTCTTATCGCTGATAGCGATATCTACCAGACAACATTTGGATGAACAGGAAGTCAACAACAACAAATAATATATATAAGGTCCAACCAAAATACCTGGACAAACTTTTACACAGTGTTCAGTAAGTGTAACTGAACATATCTAAGCAAAAAAAAACGAAGTCCAAGTGCTTTTTTTTCAACTTTAACTTTACTTTTTTTTACATTTTTCACTTCGCTGTTTAGGTAAAAAACGGCATGAAATTAGCGCGCACCCCTATAGCGGTCGATGCATAAGAAATATATGAGTTTATTCTTAGAGAGTACAGGCAATTTAAAACGTTATTATTTTTTGGTTAGAAAAGAAAACACTTGGATCTCGTTTTTTTACATAGATGTGATTAGTTAAACGTATTGAACAGTGTGTAAAAGTTTGTCCAGGTATTTTGGTTGGACCTTATATATGAACATAATTTATTTTACAGGTCTATCACTAGCCGATGCCTACACAATCAAAATCTCAGGGCAAGTAGAGCTAGGTAGCAAGTTGTCGCAGCTTTTCAAAGAATTTTGCTCGCAGTTTGCCGAAAGTCAGGCGTCAGCGAGCGAATCTCCACCCCCCGTCCCCTTAAAAGAACATAGTCGCCAACCCCTACATCAAGCCAAGAAACATGACTCTGATGATGATATTGACTCCGACTATAGCTCCGACAAAAGTACCGAGGAAATACCAAAGAAGCGTAAGAACAGAACAAAACGTAACAAAAAAAACAAAGAAGTTAATGATTTACGCGTTCTGGACAAAATGAAGGAAAATAGTAACGACAAGCTTCAGGACAAGAAAAAAGGGCAGCCTTTGAATAACCTAAATTTATAATTTTTATGAAGATATAAATTTATCTTTGTGATATTGTTCTTATTATCAATAAAAAATCTTAAGATCCCAGTAATATTGATTACCTCACATTAATTACCTCCGCCTATCGCAGTCCACTGCTCAGTGGGGCCAAACTGTGCAGCGTGGTGGGGGGCAAAGGGGGCCACGGTCCCGGGTGGCACAGTATTAAGGGGCGGCGTCGTGCTGAGCTCGCCGCCGCCCGGATGCAGCGTCAAGTCATAGTGATCAGATCAGATAACTGTATTGTCATCGGGACTACTTCTTCCTGCCCTTATCCCGCACTAGGTGGGGTCGGCACGATATGTATTTCATAAATCCATGTTGTTAGAGGTTTTGGCTTATTGTTTTATGACCGGCCGCCTGCCTGACATCAACCCTCCTTGGGAATACTCGTTGCGTTGTCGCGCGGGTGACCCAATGTGCTTGCTGATATTATGCAGTGGGTCCCAAAATGATATGCTTGTTAATCTTATTGCCGCCAACTTAGTAGACTATGTTCTTCTTCGTGGTGTATACTTGCAAGTTCCTAGACCGTTCATCGGGACTACATAGGTACTTATTTACGCAAAATTTCAAGTCAATGGGACAAGTGGAAGTTGTTCAAAATAGAACAGCAAGATTGATGATTATAGAAAGTCGTTTTATTTTTAATCCTTTTGCAATCAACACAGCAACAGAATATAACAGAATATTCACCGTTTTTTGCTTAGTTGCGAAAATTGGATTGGGAAGCGGCAAATTTAGGGTTGGTCCCGGGTTGAAGAAATACACGCTATACCACATTGCTGGATGTAGACCTCTCCCAAGTTGCGCCACAGAACCCTGTCCTCCACCTTTCGCATCCGGTGCAGTCCAGCTTACTACCTTCTCCAGGTCGTCGGTCCATCTGGCTAGACGGCGTCCACTCAAGAATTCGTCATCTCCAACCACCATTGGTCCTTCGACAGACATGGCCAAACCACTGCCACATCCGGCTGCTGATTCTGCAAGCTATGTCGGTTAATCCGGTTCCTCTCCGGATAGGTACCTACCTAATTCCATTTCGGATGTTATCCTTCAAAGAAACTCCAAGCACAGCTGGCTAAGCGACTGAATTTGTGGACTATCTGTGTCCAAGACTCGGCGCCGTAGGTCATGACATGTAAGATGCACTGGTTGAAGACCTGAAGGACATGACAGAACGGAGTTATTCGTTGAAACAGAAAAAAAGCTATAAATAATGATGTACCTAATTAATATTACAGCATCTTAATGAGTTTCAAATGTTTTAACCTATTTTTCAATACACTTGCTCATAAAGTGGCTCTTATAGGACCGCTTTTAGGTTCGTAATGTAGCTTATTACGGACTAGTCCGGTAAAATGTACCACAGATTAATGATATATGTCTACGAATTTCACTTTACATTCTTTTTTTTAATTTACCATATTGTTTTTACGCATATAAAATAGTAAACTTTTTTATTATAAAAATAGAATAAATAAACTGTGTTATTTAAAATATCATAAATAGACATTTCATTTAATTAAATTATTTATTTTTGTCAGCAAATTAACATTAATTAATGTAGGCGACGCATACAATTATATTGTTTAAGAGGAAATGCGGTCGGCATTTAATCCATACACACTTATTCTTCAGTTTCCTCCTTAGATAATGTCACTAGAGCAAATATTTTTTTCGCTCGCCTATTTTCTTCTTCTTTCATTCATTGCATCCTGCTGTTTTCCTTATCCCTCGCTTACAAATTAGTTTGTGTTATAAACACAAAAATAATCAGTTTTTTTTATATTAGACTGTTCGCCCTGTGGTCATTCACCTGCGCGCGCGTAGCTAACTCGGCCACGGGCACCACAGATTAATTATATATGTTTACAAAGATATTCACGCGCCATTTATCACAAATTCTTTTGTATTAAAGACTTACAAGTCTGTTATTTTCCTCGCGTGTTGAAAAACGTCGTATGAAACGCGTGTGCATTGATCATTACACTCTCCGCTCACTTATCGCAATCGCCTGCGGCTCGCGCGCTCAATACCGTCTTGACCGTAATGATCAACATAGCACACTTCTATCATAATGTACTATTCCAGATTGTCTGTGAGACAATCTGAGAAAATAATACTATTGACATATACTAACTGATGTGGGTTGTTGATAACCTCAATTGTAATGCTAATATAAGTTAAAAAAAACGTTTTTCTTCTAACTTGATTTTAATCTAAATGTATTCTACAGAAATATGTATGGAAAATCTAAATAGTTGCCTAACTCATTTAAAATCTTCACATCATAAAATATTAATAATTGTTTCCTGTTGTTACTGAACGAAAAGAGTTGTTTTTTTTAATAGCCTATGGAATGATCCACGACTGAGCAAAGGCCTCCCCTTTTGCCTTCCAAACCTCTCTATTTTGTGCTGTTTCTAACCATGCTAGTCCGCAAACATGTCTAGATCGTCACGCCACCTACGCCGCGGCCAACCTCGACGACGACGTGACTCCTTCAGGTGTCCAGTGAGTGACGATCTTTGCCCACCTCTCCGGGTGCTTTCGAGCGACATGACCGGCCCACTCCCACTTAAGTCTGGCTGCACGTTGCCCCACACTAGTATTTCTCCTGTATCGTGGGTGCGTTTACAGACACAAATCTTCACATGCACAAACATCCAGACCCGGAACAACTATCTGTAGGTAGCCCATACAAATATTTGTTCCGTGCGGGAATCGAATCCACGACCCGCAGCGCAGAAGCCGATCGCTCAGCCATTGCACCAAACGTGTAGTCAATGATGAAAGTAATAGAGCCACAATGGCTCAAGTGTGCGTGAGAGTGGTGCCATCTATTGAAAAATTATAGAATAACTTAGGCCATTGTGGGGGGCATTCGAAAAATACTAACAAAAATTGAGAACGTCATTAGCATCATCCCAAAGTTAAGAATGCAGATGTTTAATACTACAATTACGATAATGAAAACTCAAACTATACCGCTGCCGTCAAGCAATAAGACAAGAATAAAAACAATCTGACAATACTATAACGTTAACAACCCGGGAGAAGAATGATTTATTAAAATAATGTTAAAAAATGTCAAATATTCACCCTGTGGCTCTAATACTTCCATCATTTGCGACAATAAACAAAATCCGTTAGGCCACTCGGGTTCTCATTGGCTCAACAAGTCATAGATAGAACACATTCAAATAAAATAACCTTAAACTTAGAGATTAATCTATATCTATACTAATATTATAAAGAGGAAAGATTTGTATTTTTGTATGTAACGAATAAACTTAAAAACTACTGGACCGATTTTGAAAATTCATTTGCCGTTATAAAGCTACATTATCACTGAGTAACATAGGCTACGGGCGGAGCCGTGAGGACACAGCTAGTTTTAAATATGCCTACGACTTGCGCGCTCTTCGCTACTGTATACAAGGTTAGTTGGAAAGGGGGTACTAAGCCGCGGGCCACCTAAAGTATCACTGATGACTATTTTAAAGCAAGTGTTAAAATTTCAAAATTCGATAATTATTAAGTGCGTGCCAAAAGATTGTTATTTTAGTTTAAAAAAAAAACATATCTGCTTTAGTTATGAATGCAGAAAATTAAGTTTCTAATCCGTGACCCCAAATATGACCTAAATAGTAAACACAGCTGATCATAGCTATGGAATTATGGATAGATAGATTTTAGCATATTTTTTACGAAATCTTTGAAAAGCTATTTCTCTTAAACTATCGGGTTTTGGGGAAAGTTGTAGAACAAAAGTTATCCCTTATTATGGGTACTTTAACACGCTTTCGGCTGAGTACCCCTTACCGACTAACCTTGTATAAGCTCGAAGGGAAGGAGAGGAGTACAATGAAAAACCATAACATTTTTGTATTAACACTTTATTTTTTACATTAAACGAATATCAGTGTGCCATACAATGCGATACATAACTGGCGTTGCTATGGTTACGGATAATTGCGAAACTTTAATTCTAGACTGTATTTCAGTATGCCACACCTAAGAGCAGAAATATTCAAAAAATTAATTAATTTTCTTTTAAATTATTATTTTATTGGTTGTAGTGGGCAATTTTATATATATATTAGTAGTTTTGACCACAGTCGAATGGGCAAAATTAAGGTCAGACATACTTGCCTCAGAACCTATTGCCCGAGAGAGCACTTGAATACTTACTTATAGACAAACATAGACAATTCTCTTCTTGAATATTCATTTTGACGAATATGTTTTCTAAAAAAATATCAAAAACAAAAAAAAAATTGCTATATTGAAAATTTTGTTCAAGTATTAGATGTGGCATACTCTTTAGATTTTACCAAAAATGTAAGCCTAACATTAAGGCGAATTTTTAGACATATTCAGTGAATTTCTTACAATAATTAAAAATCCGACTGTTTATTACCGTACGATTTATCTAGAAATTACGCGCTCGCGACTAAACGCAAGTGCGTAAGTTACCTTAGCTAGTCAATGTTGGGAAGCCGCTTTACTATGTTGACTGGGTTCGCACTACGATTATTCTTGCGACAAAATTGGCAACAAATCGCCTGTTACCAAATCTGATCGTTTAAACTTCAAAACCGCGTCAGCTGATCATAAATTCAGCTTTAAAAATCGCAACCGTGTGCGTAACATTACGTTTCAGTTACATTTTCATACACAGCTTGTTCTAATCATAGTGCAATCACAGCCATACGCTTGGACATAATAATGTCAAACGTTTGACATTTTCGATGTTTAAAAAATCTTGCATGTCGAAAGCAAGTTTTTTTTAGATAATTATACGTCCAACATTACTATCGCTGAGCCTAAAAAAGAAAAAAAAAGGGTAAAAAAAATAATAAAAAAATTAAAAATATAAAATTTATTAACGAAACAAGACATTATTTACAACAACAAAATATAATGTTATAAATATTATTTTTTAAATCTAAATGAGAATAGGCCCCATTACAAATAACGTTTATGGGAAACAAACTTGAGAAGTGATAATGCCATTAACATTGCATATTTTTATGATAAACAAATAAAAATATTTTTTCACACATTTAGTAAAAAGGTTAATCAAGGTACAATTTAACTGATCAGAGATTTAATTAAATTTTGATTAGCGTTACAAATAACTCGATCAGCGATAAACAATAACTGATCAGTGATGCATGATCAGAGAAACGATTTTAGACCATAAGTCAATCTGCGTGTTTAAAAAAAAACCAGGAAACCTTCTAATGGTTAGAAGGTTTCGTGTTTATTTTTTAAACACGCAGAATAACTTATGGTCTAAAATCGTTCAAATTAGCAGCCGACTCAGTTGGTTAGGTTAGAATCTAACCTAACCAACCTAGTCGGCTGCTAATTTTTGTCGCTGAATTTTGAAATAAACATTGCCCCACACTAGGATTTCTCCTGTATCGTGGGTGCTTTTACAGACACAAATCTTCACATACACAAATATCCAGACCCGGAACAACTATCTGTAGGCCATACAAATATTTTTTCCGTGCGGGAATCGAAACCACGAGACCCGTAGCGCAGAAGCCGATCGCTCAGCCATTGCACCAAACATGTCGTCGCAATATTGATTCCGCTGACCAAGTATTAACTTCGCTAATCAAATAATTAGTTCCTAATATTAATAAGTAGTTAATCCGACGAACTATGACGTAAATATACATCGTGTTAAGACTATTGACCAATGTAGCCTGAATGAGGTCATCTTGATTAGCCGCTTAGTTTGCTTCTAATGTTATTTACCTCATTATATTGAATAATAGAAAAAATAATTGAACGAGAATTGCTGCGAAACACAACATTGTGATTATTATTATCCACTGTATCACCCTCAATTCAACAACAATAAAGATTGCCATCAACAAAATTCAACAACAACAGAAACTTCCTAATATTGGCAATACCACTCCATCAAACAATATTGTACAGGGACATCCTTCTAATGCTAGTTAAAAACAATAATATATACAATAAACGCCACGTCGGCATCACAATATAGGAAAAAATAAATATAAATAACGAGTATATACTCAAATAAGTGTACTGCGTAAATTGGAACGTCTCAGTTTTTCGTACAGATAAAAAACATTTTCGATAATGATTTTACTCCAGACTTATATTCTAGCTATATCGACTAAATCCTGAATACTAAATATGTAGTCTGTGTCACGTCGTTTGACAATTAAAAATGTATACTAAAGTCAACAACGTAATATTTTTGATTTAATTATGAATCTTAATTAATGCAAATTAATCATGTGTTCAAATTCAAAATTCAAACCGTTTACTCGCAAAATATGGGTAGAATCGTCGTACCCGCATATTGACCATTATTGGTATGCGAGTTTTTTTCTTTTCTAATCGACTGCTTGTAGAAGGTCTTGCGGACCGTTTCTACGTAACCGGGCAGTTATTGGCGAGACCTGAAGGGTCTTCAACCAATGGGTCTTCAAACTTACTAATATTATATTCTAGTTTAACAAATTAAGTTTTTGGGGCAGCCAACATTAAAATCAACAGAGGGGAAGAGTCGTTTGTCCTTTAGTTTTGCTATTCTTTTATCAACCAACACTTTTCATTCAAGGTTTTTGGATCTACAACTACCAAATAACCACCACGAAAGTTTACTAAACTCTCCTACCGCTATCAGTCAACATTTATATCAATTTACACTACCAAACAAAAAAATAGCACAATATAAGTATAATTTGTCAAATAATGTGACACAGACAGGTTTGCCTAACTGTTACAGTGAAATAGGCATAATGAATATACTACAGAGTTTATGATAAAAAGGAAACATTATATCGCCCCTCGTCGCCGCACACCGTCATGCAAGCATTTTTTGAGCATCAATCTGCTTCGATCATTCATTTTTTACTCTATAGATCATGACAATGTCAATGTGACAGAAGAAAAGTCATGACTGGAACGTTACAAATGTCATTTCATGTTAAACGTCAGGTTGCATTTTGACATACCCGTCTCAGGGTTAGATTTAATTGTTTTTTTTTTAATTATTTTTGTTAAGTATATTTTTTTAGAATTATTAAACATTTTAACATAAAACTGCATTATAATTAACATAAAATGAGTAATATTGATAGGGTAAGTAGCTAAACTAAAAGCTAAGCATGCCCTGCGATTTTACGTAAAAACAAATTCGATTCTTCTTTTATTATTGCGACAATATCAAGCAATTTAAAATCGCAACGCGTGCTAAGCTTCAACTGTCAATTCAAAATTGGAAGATTCTGATTTCAAAAACAACAAAAGATATAAAATATATTCCTAAATAAATTGCCAATGGAAATAATGTTTCGATTTTTGAATGTGGTAATAAGGAAAAATAAGGCTTGCCACTCACGCGACGCACACGGCTGCGGCGGGCACGTACCTGCGACTGACTCAACGCAGGTCGGGGTTGTCGTTGATTTGTTTCTTGATACGTACGAGCATCGTTGTATACCACTGGTCCAGTCGAGATATGCTGTCGTAGTTTTTAACGGCCTCGGTGAAGGCGTCCATATTCTGCTCCTCCAAATGTTCGATCAATTCCTGGAAAAGGAGATAACGTTACACCTGATTATTTTTTTAGGTACATAACACCACCACATATTTCCCGAAGGGTTGGGCACAGGTGTATAGTAACACCCTCATTTCGCCGTTATGTTTAAGTCCCATGTAATAGAAGGCGAGCCTATTGTCATCAAACGGGTACAAATCCAAATCCAACTCCGGGCTGCTACTGAGGAATTCCACACGGAAAAACACTTTGCTCGAGCTGGGGATTGATCCAGGACCTCACGATCAGCAGTCGCGCTTGCCACCACTAGGCCAAAGAGGCAGTTTTATAGTTCAATACGTCGTGTACTGGATTATGGTAATCACTTGGACCACATTCAGCCCAAATAGTACATTCGGCTCTAGACATAAAAGCTGAATATTTAACCACTGTTCCACTGCTGGGTTCGCGCCAGTTCTCAGAATGTAAAGGGTTTATGCCTTAGTCCACCACGCTGGCCTAGTGCGGGTTGGCGGACTACACACACCATGATGTTTACCCTTCACTGTTAACGCAGGTGATAATCAAATTCTGATCCGCACACTTCCTCGTCGGTCTACTGGTGGTATTCGTTGCTAATAACCAACGGCGTGGATCATACGATTTGCGAGATTACATATCGAGACCCCTCCGTGCCTCGGAGAGCACGTAAAACAGTCTGTCGGTATCATACGAATATCTACGACAGTCGTTACGGGTAGTCAGAAGCCCGAAAGTCTGACAACCGGTCTGACTTAAGGATATCGGCATTGCTCTATAACTGGGTTGCGGAGGTCCGATGGCAGTCGCTCCGTGCAAAATACTGGTATTCAGCCGCATCTGGTTAGACGGGAAGCTGACCTCAACATAGTTGGGAAAAGACTAGGCTGAACAAATTCGAAGTATAGTGGGCCGTCTATCAGTACTTCCGTAGATCATTCCCGGTCTTAACTCACAAAAATACCAATATTTTAACTCACTTTGATCAGCTTACATTCCCGGGTATCAGCGAAGGCCGGGTACAGTCCGCAGTACTTCTCCAAAGCGTGTTGAGCGTTGAGGATGTCCACACACAGGTGGCAGAGCGCTGCGCGGAACATGTACTCCTTAGCGCTGTATTTCAAGAGGCTATTGTCTAGGGACGACTTGGCGATCTGAAGGGAGATGAAGATATGTTTGATTAACAAGCCCTTGGTAATTTTTCTAAATATTGAATGTATTTCTGAATAAGTCTGTAAGTCAGAATGAGTATGACAAAGGAACTTTGAAAGTAGCGCCAGTGACTAAAAAGTTGAAGAGTAATAGGTTAGCGTGGTATGGACATGTTATGCGGAGGGAAGAAAGTCATGTTACTAGAAGAGTAGTAAATATGAATGTGGATGGATATACAAATAGGGGTAGGCCAAAGAATAGGTGGATAAGAAAGGAGTGAGTACTGAGATGACGGCTAATAGAGGAGAATGGAAGAGGAATACGTGTTGTGTCGACCACACTTAGTGTGGGATAAGGGCAGGGAGATGATGAGTAAGTGTAATTCTATAAAAATGTATATTTATACGTGAGCCATAATGATAAATGACGTATATAACACAAATATCAACTTTAAGAACAAGCGAACTAAGTTGATTTCAGAATGTCAAAAACTTTTGAAACCAATTTTAGTTGCAATATAAATTAAACCATGTTTAATGGAGTTAAGGTTTCTAATCCGAAATTTAAAAATAGCTGGAATAGAGGCACACTTGGTTTTCAATCGGATGTCTCTTCTTACTGGATCGTCAGTCATTAATATTACGTATAAGAAGCTTCATGCATGACCGTGCAACTGTATCGATATGCCATAGATTGTACAAAAAACAATAGATTTTGGATCATATTTAGTACCAACCTGCTCATAGATCTGTATGGCCTTGTCGTAATGCTCCAGCTGAGCCGCATACTGCGCCAGCTTCAGCATGCACTTGTTGGCCGAGGAGGTGGACTCCTCGCCGCGGAAGTAGTCGGCGGCTTGTTCATAATGCTGCATCGCGCGGGAAAGGTCAACGCATTCTGTCTCGTACAACTCCGCTATGTTCTGTGAAGACATAATCATGATTCACATCTATTGATAAATTGCATTGTATAAAGTGAATTTCAAGAGGATCATGTTTTCAAGACTAAGTGGTTCAACCGCCACTTACACGCATATTCTAAGACGTTCCTCCAAAACTTACTCGACTTATACTCGACTCAGAACGGCCTCGAAAACACCTTCAAAATTGTGTTCTTAGTCGCAATTTCGAGTGAACTTTGAGGTTCCTCGACGGAGTCATTACGTCATAATTTGAATTATCTGCATCACGCAAATAACGCCGCGACAAATAATTGTAAGGATTATCGTAAGCATAGTCGATAAAGTCTTCAAAATTCATTTTTATTACATACGAACTTTGACAATTCCTTCCTTAAGGTAGGTTCCGAGGTACCTTGAGTTTGACAAATGATTCCTTACCTCGACTGAGGAAAATCTCGAGTCAAGGACGCTTATGTCAAGTCGAGGTGGAGTCGAGTCGAGTAAGTTTTGGAGGAACGTCTTAGAATATGGGTGTTAGTGTCGATTTCACCAGCTTCGGATAAGTTTAATCGAGGAATAAATTTGACGTTTTGACAGCTTTTGTATAGAAATTATGTCAAAATGTCTTACTTGTTCCTTGGATAAAAGCTATCCGACGTTTTGCCTTAGTGCAGCAGCAGTGTCTAAAAATCCTACACAATATGTTTCATTAAAAATCGATTAGTGCGTCAAACATTTTACATTCTTCAAATATTCAAAAGGCAATTGATGGTAAAAATAATTACCTGATGCTGTTTAGCAGCTACAGTGAACCGGCCCATGTCGGTGTAGATCTCGATAGATTTCAGAAGGCACGATACAGCCTCTGCAATAAAACTTATCCAATTAAGCACAGTTCACAGAGACACAGAGTTTAATAAGATTAAATGTCAGGGGGTTAAGACTAGAATATTATTATATCGTAGCAAATAAATTTTAGATATAAGAAGTTTTGTTTCGATTCAAAATTAAAATATGGGCCTCAAAATACTCCTTGAGGGACACCAATATTTTTAGGTTAAGTTTAAAACTAGAATAGGTAATATTTGGCAGGCGGACTTCAAACTTGAACATAAAAATAAGGAAATTGCTATGAAAACCTTTTTGGCGCTGATATGAAAGTGGTTACTGCCAATGATGTCATGTTGACCGTATCAAATGCCATAAAGAAATCAATTAACACCATTTTGTGGCACACTTCATTTTGGAGCAGACAGCCTACATTCACAACGTCACGCATATTATGGCAACGTTACACAAATCATTACGAACAATATACAAATATAATATCAATTTTTACCCTGTGTGGGGACGGGTGAGAATATAAAACTTCCTCACCGCACGCTGGAAATACACGCGTATTGTAAGATTCAACAAAACCCAGTACGTGGTGGTACGATCTATACGGTCCGCCTGGCTAGCTGCTACCACCCTCACATTAAAGTCCGGTGCCAAGCAGTTTACTGTGTTCCATCGTGTGCATGTGAGACACAGAGGGGTATAGGGGAATCCCTCTATATCTCTGTTCCTTGGATTCGTGTGCATCATCTTAGACCTTGTCTGCGTTTACCATCAAGTGAGACTAGGGCCAAACGCGAGCAAGTCAACAATAATTAAATAAATTGTTGTTGGTAAGTAGCCTATCTACCGATGCAAGTCTATCCCGTCAACAAGTATTAAGTTCACGGTTATCTTAATCTATCTACTCCTCTATCAGCTGACTTATCTAGTATCGTTCATCATGTAGTACAAAGCTATTCTTCTCTCACATCGGCACGAGCTATATGAGAATACCTCATGCCGTGGTGAAAAGATTAGCCAATTCAACTATGGGGCTAGCAGAAAATTTATCGAAAAGCAAATAATTTTTACCATGTATATAAAATCGATGTTCGATTTTTGTAATTTTTACATACATATGTTTTTTCATATTACTCAATTGACTAATAAGATCTATAATTAAGCCCGTAGTATCTCATTAGTCCGTTTTATTGTGTTGTAAAGTTTAAGCAAACAGATCAGAGATAAGCTACCACTCGATATCCCCGACCTTGATGCGTTGATCATCCGTTATCAGCTAACATTCGCACTGATAACGACGTACAAAATATGATGTAATCGATTTGAATAGATAGTATAAAAAATAGTTTTTGAATTTTATTATACTGTTTAGCTAGCTATCTGTGAAGATGTACCATTCGATTTGCCAATGAGAGTAATTCAATTGGGACCGATGCTAGTTGTATTTGTCGCATAGTAGAATCTCGGAAGATTACAAATACATAGTGATATTGCCCAGGTGCAAAGGCGATACAATTTTGCTCATTATAAATTCTAACAAGATAATAACCGTAACATAATTAGCGCATTACTGTACCACTGCTAGGCACGGGCCTTTTCTCAGAATGAGAAGGGTTTAGGCCTTGGTCCACCACGCTGGCCTGGTGCGGGTTGGTAGACTACATACACCGTCGAGTACTTTATGGAGCCCTCTCAGGTGTGCAAGTTTTTTCACGATGTTTTCCTTTACCGTTAACGCAAGTAGTAATCAAATTCTGATCTGTGCATGAATTCGAAAAGTCATAGGTACGGGCCGGGTCTAAAGATTAATTAATTACATAAAATGTCTGATTACGGTTGCTCTTGAATTTCGTAGATTAAAATACTACTAAATGATTTGATAAACCTTTAGTATAAGGGAACTGACCGTGATTTACGATAACGACGCTCGTTGAAATATAGCCCGGCCAACGAAAAATTAAAATTCGTATCCGCGATTCTAACAAGGAAACAAAGGCAGAAATAAATTATGTGAATGCATAACAAAAAAATATATTACAGTTGGACGGAAAAAATAATTGGGCCACCCCCCTAGGGCGAGCACCCCGTTGTGCGAAACATCGTAAAAATATGTTACAAGTACATTCACTTCTCGATCCTATCTTCAAAAAATCTTTTATTTTCTGTTTTATGCGTACATAAGAACTTTTTAGTCATTACGTGGTTCTCGTCGAACAGCTTATAAATACTGGTTGGAGTGAGCTCTTTATAATGATAATGGCAATTGTCTGTATTAAAAGGAGAAACTGACTGATCGACTGATCTATCAACGCACGGTCTAAACCGCTGGGCTTAGAAACTTGAAATTTTAACAGAAGATACCTTTTATAATACAGAGATCCACCAAGGAAGTATTTTAGAAAATTTCACTACCAAAACGGTAAAATAGGGGATGACAGTTTGTATGAATAAAACCACGCAAGTGAAAGCTATGGGCAAAAGCTAGTTTAATAATAAAAGGATAATATAGAATGCCCACTACACTATAAATCCGACTTTGACGACACGTTTGGTGCAGTGGCTAAGCGATTGGCTTCTGCGCTGCGGGTCGTGGGTTCGATTCCCGCACGGAACAAATATTTGATTGTCTACAGATAGTTGTTCCGGGTCTGAGTGTTTGTGCATGTGAAGATTTGTGTCTGTAAACGCACCCACGATACAGGAGAAATCCTAGTGCGGGGCAACGTTTTTTTTTAAAGAGAAAGAAAGAAGAGACTACTGCATCTTCATTTCAGTCCAAATTGGCCATTAAACATATATAGCTTTGTACTCCGTCCAAAGTGGTTCTGAAGATCGCTACCACACCAGAGGAGTTTATTTATTTGCATTCACTAACCAGTTTTTCCTTTCAGTTACCATAGTGATCAATTAATATGAAATCACTTTTAAGTACAACACGTTTCCACGTCGGTCAGCTGTGGACTATCGAGGCAAGGTTACTGTTAAACTCGGACTCAAGTGGTTTCGATAACTTAAGAGACCGTTCCAGTTTCACAGCCGTCTCACTCTAACTTAAGCTGTTTTATAAGGATTTAAAGAGATTTTAGACGATATTGAAAAATGTATTCTATTAACTTCCTTCAGGATAACATTATAAGTATTTGAACATATTTTCGTCTTGATTTGTTGCCTAGAAACAGGAGGACAAAGAAAATTTAACTTTTGTTTTTTTTTTTCTATGTAAATCATGTATGGAAATAAAACTATTGTTTAAATATTTGGGATGACACTCAGAAGGTGGATACGCTGAACTTCTATAGATTAAATTTTTCAATATCATCTAAAATCTTTAAAAAAGGCCTCTTAACTTTGCATTGGTAGGTACAACAAATCCCACCCGTAACCAAAGTGGGAAGTAGGTTGTAGATATATTAACAGCTTACAATCCAGCCATGAAGTTCATTCCACAACTAAACGGCAGCTTGGCGGTCGGCCAACGCGACATTGTCTGTACTCGCTGTTAGTATGTCGGCTTTACTTAGGTCGTTCTGAGAACGTCCCTTAGCTGGACGAAATGTAGGCATTGGATGTTTTTTTTTCTCTAATCGACTGCTTGTATATTATCTTGCGGACCGTTTCTACGTAAGAGCTCTGCCTAATTAGTGCGTTGCGTTGCGAAGTCGCAGCGTCAACGCTGCGTCGTTTTCCATATATTGTAAATGACATGCCACATTAAAGCGTTGCGTCGTCTCACGCGACGTTTCAACGGATCGGCGGACGAGAGACGAAGTGGGAGGAGGGTGATGCGCTACGCTTTCGAAGCTCCGGTGCGACGATGGACAGTGTTGCACTGCTAGAGGGGCGAACGAGACTGACTGAGGTGCGTGCGTCGTCCTCTTGCGCTGCGACGTCTTGCGTCGTCGCAACGCAGGTGTGGCATAGGTACAATGCGTTGATCCGTTGCGACGACGCAACACACTAATGAGCCATCGCCCTAACCGGGCAGTTATTGGCGAGACCCTTGTCTTCAACCAATGGGGACGAGTAAAACCCTTAACCTAAGCTAACTACTACTACTAACATCATGACTACTAGCAACAACAGCACTAAGGGCGACCCCTAATGGGACTCGGACCTCGGCTTAGGGCGTTGCTGGCGGGAGGACTGGGAGGGAGACAGCTTGACGAGGGCTGTATTATCGGTCGCTTTGGATGAGAATGAGATGTTTCATTTACGCGGTAAAAGATGATGTGTAAAAGGTATTATGTCTAGGAGTAGAAACGATGTGGTAATTTAATTTATTCATTGATTGATGTGTGTTTGGTTTTACTTGTCCGAGAGCTACGAAGAGGAAGATTGTGTATTCATGTACGTGTGTCGATGAAAATCTCTGGATTCTATTAGTTTACTTGAGATATTTTAACATAACAGCAGAGGTTCAGCAGAGGTGTTTTCAGTACAACCGCGTTTCGCCAGTTATATTTAAGTCCCATGTAATAGGGGGCGAGCCTATTGCCATTAACCGGGCATAAGTCCAGACTCCGGGCTGGTACTGAGAAATTCCTAATAGAATAATCCAATAACACTCTGCCCGACCTGGAGATCGAACCCAGGATCCCATTCTCAGCAGTCGCGCTTGCCACCCTAGACCAACGAGGCAGATATTTCAAACCCAAGCAATATTCGATCCAAATCAATGATGAGACGTGATAACAATTCTGGATGAGTCCCAAACAGGCTTTTGATTGACATAGTCGACAAGTCTAGACGGTTCTAAGTGCGGCGGCTCGATTAGTATTTGTGGGCGACTGACTTCTGCGTACGGATCGCGTGTTCGATTTCCAAACGAAACATATATTTGTATGGTCTACAGATAGAACAGTTCCTGGTCTGGATGTTTGAGTTAGTGAGATTTGTGTCTATAAACGCACCCACAACATAGAAGAAATACGAGGGCAATGTTTTCTTTTACAAGAATAAAAAAATAACATAACATAATTAGCCCATTACTGTCCCACTGCTGGGCACGGGCCTCTTCTTAGAATGAGAAAGGTTTAGGCCTTAGTCCACCACGCTGGCCTGGTGCGGGTTGACGTACTACACATACCATCGAGAACTTTATGGGCTCTCAGGTGTGCCGGTTTCCTCACGAAGTTTTTCCTTCACCGTTAACGCAAGTCATAATCAAATTCTGATACGCACATGAATTCGAAAAGTCAGAGGTACGGGCCGGGATCGAACTCAGACCCTACCGCATGGAAGGCAAACGTTCAAAAATTAAATTAAATTAGGAGTGCAATTGTGGTGCTGTTCCACAAACGATGGGACACCTGACATCATGCCCTGCGTGCCCTGATACCTGCACGGTACAGGAACTAATTGACGCTACTGATAACGCTAAACTCGTAGCTAAGTTCTGGGCCGACTCGCTAAGAAGAGGAAGAAGAAAGAGATAAGTCTAAGTCAAATATTTATTCTGCAAATACGTTGTTACACTAAATGAATGGGTCGAAGAACTTCAAGTATACTGCACCAAGAAGAACATTGCTTAGTTGTCGGCAATAAGATTGACAAGCATATCATTTTGGGACCCAGTGCATTATATCAGCAAGCACATTGGGACAGCCGCGCGACGGCGCAACGAGTATTCCCAAGGAGGGTTGATGTCAGGCAGGCGGCCGGTCATAAAACAATAAGCCAAAACCTCTAAAAACATGGATGTATGAAATACATTGAAATACATGTTGTGCCTACCCCATCTAGTGTGGGATAAGGGCAGGAAGAAGATGATGAAATAGGTTGTTACACTACGCTAGTTAGCACCGGCTATGACTACGATTAGTGATGCGGCTCGAGTCCGATTTTACCTCTCGAATCATTTTACAATTTCACTCGAGTGGTCCTCGAGTCACTCGAACATTTGACTCTTTCGAATCACCTGTCATAATACTTAAATAGGTATTTCATGTATTATTTATATTACTCTATGGATATTAAAAAAGTAATAACTGAAGGAGCAAATTTTTTTCTAATAAAAATTTGAAAACAGGTTTTAACCTATTTGTCTCGGCGAGTGACTAGAGTCCGAGGGAACTCGACTACGATTTTTTATGATGTCACTCGAGTAAAAGTGTACTCGAATCACTAACTACGATATCCATCAACTTGTTTGCCAAAAAAACAAACAACTGTTTTAATTCCCAACTCAATGAATAGTTTATGCTTAGCGTATCAGTAATGTCTAAACTAATTCTAGTCTAGAACAAGACGCCCAGTTATTGATTTTGCAAACAGAAATATTGTAACACTGACATTGCTGTTCACTCCCAAATTTCAAGCGAAAATATTGTGTAATAAGCTGTTTCTCGTCGTTGTTGAATAAGGTTTTTTGTATATCCTTGGGGAACTATTTCTATTTGATTTATCGGAGCCAAAAGTATCTTATGTTTTTGTCGGTAACACAAGCTACGCTTTTCAGATCGACTAAGGGATGATTTCAAACGGCTCGCATCGCATCGGATAGGATACGAACGGATGCGGCGACAGCCGATCGCGTCCGGCAGGATGTCGACGCAAACGATGTCACTTGCGAACGTATCCGTTTCTGCGCCTAGTCAAATAGTTTCATTCCTACCGTGTTGACAGCCGAAAGGATCCGATCGGATACGACGACAGGCGAACGGAGACGTACGGAGCCGTACGCGCATCGCAGCATACTTTCGGCTACGATCGCGTGTCGCGGAAGACGCCCGTGGTCAAGCTGCTGTGCGCGACTTGGTAGTATAGACTTTAAATACTGTGCACACGATTTAATATCGTTTAAAGATTGTAAAATCCGTTCCGATCCTATGCGATGCGAGCCGTTTGGTGGAAATCATGGGTTATTCCTTTTGATCCCCAGTCCTTCGTCCCCACTGGGGGTGAACAGGATTTTTTTCCTGTTGTCCCCCACTAAAATTAAACGTTTAATTTTAGTAGGGGACAACAGGAAATTATAGTTACGTTCACCCCCAATTAATTGTAGTGGGGGACAACAGGAAAACAAATTCCTGTTCACCCCCAATAAATTAAAGTGGGGGACAACAGGAAAGAAATTCCTGTTCACCCCCAGTGGTGAGGCCCATCCTTAAGTATTTAAATATTCAACTGCCTCGTTGGTCTAGTGGTGGCAAGCGCGACTGCTGATCGTGAGGTCATGGGTTCGATCCCTAGGCCGAACAAAATATTATTAGGTTTTTCCATGTGGAATTCCTTATGAGCAGCCTGGAGTTTGGAGTTGTGCCCGGTTGATAGGTTCGTCCCCTATTATCTATACGTTTGTTGTATGGGAGCCCCCTTAAGTATTTATTTTATTCTGTTTTTTAGTAATTTGTTGTTATAGCGGCAACAGAAATACATCGTCTGTGATCAACTTTCTAACTATCGCGGTTCATGAGATACAGCCTGGTGACAGACGGAAAGACGGACGGACAGACAGCGGAGTCTTAGTAATAGGGTCCCGTTTCACCCTTTGGTTACGGAAACCTAAAAAATAAACACTGTTTCGTAAGTGCCGATTTCACCAACGTCGGATAACTTTTATCTCAGGAATAAATTTGACATTTTGACAGATTTTGTATAGAAATTCTGTCAAAACGTCTAACTTATTCCTTGGATTAAACGCTATACGACGTTGGTAAAATCGGGCCTAAGTAGCAAACATGTAGGTATGTAGATGTTCAAAATACTTGATCAATTTTTTATAAATGTTCATTGCTTGTAATATCATAATAAGTGCATAATATCAGCAAGCACATTGGGTCAACCGCGCGACGAGCGCAACGAGTATTCCCAAGGAGGGTTGATGTCAGGCAGCCGGCCGGTCATAAAACAATAAGCCAAAACCTCTAACAACATGGATTTATGAAATACATGTTGTGCCGACCCCACCTAGTGTGGGATAAGGGCAGGGAGAAGAAGAAGAGTTCACTGCTTATAAATAAGCAGGTAACTGCTTTAAAAAGGACCTTTACACAATTTGTTTACAACTTGTTTTTACGTGTAAGCGAGAGGTTAGGCTTACTTAAATAATGCTGTCATTTGCCAACAATTAGAGTAGGAGCGCACGGGCGGTCAAATAGCCACCTTGATTTATCATACGGTATGCCGCGGGAAAATTACCGCATTGTGCGCGCACAATGTACAATGCCGTATGTTCTGCCTAGCCTTTTCCCAACTGTGTTGGGATCAGCTTCCAGTCTAACCAGATGCGGCTGAAAACCACTATTTTACACGGAGCGACTGCCATCTACTTAATATCGCGCACCTATGCTGAAATTTTTCTAAACGCCGCGCATTATGGGTAGTAACACTACACACACAGAGTAGTTTGACAAATATCCAATCTGACCTATTACTTTGCGACAGCTGTGATTGTTTTTTCTTGTAAAACGAAAACAACCAGCGTGCGAGTATGACAAGATGTATGAATGTGGATGAAGCAAAAGCAGTAGGTATGTAAGGATCGTAGCATGTGGCGTTCTATAGTTTCTGCCTACCCCCATGGGAAAAAGTCGTGAGTTGATGTATGTATGAAAACATTGCCCTCGTATTTCTTCTGTGTTGTGGGTGCGTTTACCCAGACCCGGAACAACTGTTCTATCTGTAAAAAACCACCTAGCCTTTTTCCCAACTATGTTGGGGTCAGCTTCCAGTTTAACCAGATGCCGCTGAATACCAGTATTATACACGGAGCGACTGCCATCAGACCTCCGCAACCCAGTTATAGGGCAAATATTCTAACATTAGACCAGTGGTCAGACTTTCGGGCTTCTGACTTCCCGTAGCGACTGTCATAGGTATTCGTATGACACCCGGGACTGACTGTTTAACGGGCTTTTTGAGCCTAGTGGTGTGACCGTCGGACTGCCAAGTTTAGGTCTCGAGTTCGAACCCAATTCACGCACCTCTGACTTTTCGGATTCATGTGCGTATTGTATAATATCACTTGCTTAAAAACGGTGAAGGAAAACATCGTGAGGAAACCGGCATGCCTGAGAGATATTTCTCGAATGAATGTGAAGCCAAGTCAGAGGCCCATGAGCGGTATAAACTCTGACACCAGGTTAGTCACTAACCACACGAAAA
Organism: Amphipyra berbera; assembly: GCA_910594945.2. Lineage (NCBI taxonomy): Eukaryota > Metazoa > Arthropoda > Insecta > Lepidoptera > Noctuidae > Amphipyra > Amphipyra berbera. The sequence continues at coordinate 15,372,386 of OU343142.1, forward strand.
GAGACCGACGGTCATTTAACAGCCCGTGCACTTCTATAAGCTTACATCCTATTCCTACTAACATTAAACAAAAACTGTAAAGTATACATACATACACACATGCATAAACTCACGCCTTTTTCCCATGGGGGTAGGCAGAAACTATAGAACGCCACATGCTACGACCCTTACATACCCCTTTCGCTTCATCCACATTCATACATCTTGCCATACACGCACGCCGATTGAGAGTATTACGCACCTGACCTTTATGAAGAACATCACCAATAACATCGATGTATGTCCTTCTACTGTGAAGTATGTTAATTAGAATAACAAACAGCTGAGTCACCACGTAACAAGATTTAAAGATAACGCCTTTACGCTTAGCTTATGTTTATTTTTTCCAGTCACCGTTACAGCTGGCGCGTGATGATAACATACTGATAAGCTCAGCATAATTTTGTATTTAACACGGGTCGGAATTACGTGAACAGCTTACTAGCTGTTCACGTAATTCCAAAAAACGGTACTCCGTTTTTACAGAGACACTCACGGTGCTATATTAGTTTACGACGTGTCAGAACCAAAGTCCCTAGCAAAACTGAATGAGTGGGTCGAGGAACTTCAAGTGTACCCCACCAAGAACTTAGTCTGCTTAGTCGGCAATAAGATTGATAAGCATATCATTTTGGGACCCAGTGCATAATATCAGCAAGCACATCGGGTCACCCGTGCGACAGCGCTACGAGTATTCCCAAGGAGGGTTGATGTCAGGCAGGCGGCCGGTCATAAAATAATAAGCCAAAACCTCTAACGACATGGATTTATGATATACATGTTGTGCCGACCCCACCTAGTGTGGGATAAGGGCAGGAAGAAGAAGAAGAAGAAAGTACCGTTTACGGATTAACAAAGAAGTTGTTTTTTTTTTGGACTTCTTGTAGAGATGGTCCTTGCGGACCTTTTCTACTTAACCCGGCAGTTATTGGCGAGACCTGAAGGGTCTCCAGCCAATCAGTGACGTTATGAATGGTTGGCTATTTTTATACGCGTGATAATCTGGAAAATCACTGGGTAGGTCAGGGTAGGACGGACAAACAACTATGAAAGCTGCCACAGACACCTGCTCCATGATTCGGGGGGCCTATTCTGAAAAAACGTACGTCGAAGTTTCGGATTGAAACAAAACAACGACGGACATCGAACTTATAAATATCCAATCAAAGTATTGTCAAACAACGAACTAGTAGATGTCAATTAACATTTGGGAGTAGAACGCATAGCATAGCATTTGTGAACGAGTCAAAATATCAAATCGCGTAAATCGAATCCATCGTTGGATCCGAAACACTCGATCCATCAGCCAAAACTTTGTAGTTCGATTTTCAAGGAAGCCTCCAGAACCTACCGATTCGGCTTCTTATCTCGTTTCGTTTAACATTCTTGTAACAAGAGAAAAAGAGATAACAAATCGAATCTTGCCAAAACATGACTTAGAATCTTTCTGGACCAGGGGGCTGGCCCATCTTTCTGGAAAAGGATTTGATTACCATCTAGTTGAGTGCCTCTAACAAGGTTATGAAGGTCGGCAATCCGTGTAAAATACCGATATCCAGCATTATCCGGTGAAACAGGACGCTGAACACACTGTAAACAGCAGTGATAACCTTGTGGTATGACCGTCGGACTGCCAAGTCATAGGTCTCGAGTCCGAACCCAAGGCACGCACCTCTGACTTTTCGGATTCATGCGCGTTTTGTATAATTATCACTTGCTTAAAAACGGTGGACGTAAACATCAGGAAACCGGCATGCCTGAGAGATATTTCTCGACGGCATGTGAAGCCGAGTCAGAGGCCCATGGGCGGCATAAACTCTGATACCAGGTTATTCACTAACCACACGAAAAGAAGAAGACATTGATGCATAAAAAACTTTGTGTATCAATGGTTGATCACAATATACAGGGTGTAAACGAAGTCATGTAATTCCTTAAAATCTCGTGATGTACTGCTGACATAGATTAACCCTGAACGGGATACATTTGGATTCAATAAAAAAATTACAAGAAGTAAACATGTGCTCTTATCGTGGGGCATTTTAGCGCCCCGAGCGATAGCCGCGCAATTCGCTCGGAGCGCTAAAATGCCTCGCGTTAAGAACACATGTTTACTTCTTGTAATTTTTTTATTGAATCCAAAAGTGTCCCATGCAGGATTAATCTATGTCAGCACTGCATCACGAGGTTTGAAGGAATAACATGATTATACCCTGTATTTAAAAATAAACAATGATAAGCTCCAGCTTACTCCAGCGTAGTACACAAATTTAAATTCAACTCACCATTGGGATCACACTTCTTGTAACAATTAGAAGCATCGACAAAGTTAGTAGCGGCGTCATGTCGGACGCCAGCCTTCAGATGCAGCTGTGCAGCGCTGCAGAATGCCTGCCCAGCCTGCGCCCATTTCTTCGCCATTTTGAACAGGTTCGCCGCCCGAAGGTAGCAGTCCACTGCTTCTTCTACTTTCGATGAGCCACTGTAAGATATCATCATCAAATCAGCCCCTCCATCACGCCTGTATTCCCCGAAGGGTTGAGCAGAGGTGTATGGTAACATCCTCATTTCGCTGTTATGTTTAAGTTCCATGTAATAGAGTGTGAGCCTACCACTTTGCCCGACCTGGGGATCGAACCCAGAACCTCACGATCAGCGGTCGCACTTGCCACCACTAGATCAACAAGGCAGTTAATACAGAACATGCCTTCCTCGTAGACAGAGACGGCCTGCCTAGTCTTTTACCAATTATGTTTGGGTTGGTTTCCAGTCTAGCATATGCGGCTGAATACTAATATTACACGGAGCGACTGCCATCAGACCTCCTCAACCACGTTACTGGGCAATGCCTAAATCCTAAGGTTAGACGAGGTTGTCAGACGTTCGGGTTTTTGAATATCCGTAACGACTGTCGGGTATTCGCATGACACCTGGGAGGGACGGAGGGGTCTGGATGTGTAACGAACTGTCACCTATCCACGGATTGACCGCAGCAAGCGCAGGTTAACCTCGCAGTTGTTAATTAAGCACAAGTCTCTTTCCTCATAAACAGAGATACTGTTGTTATTAGCAATGGATGAGTATGTTATTCCCCTCTTCTTGACGTCTTCCCTGAGGCCGTTTATTTCCGAAACGACACACTACTAATGACGTAGAACAGTTCATAGATATATATGGCGCTCAAGATCAACACCACACCACAAAATAGACAGGTACAGAAGTCAATCTACATACAAGTGCGCTCGAGCAACGCACACATAGACACTGCTCATGGACACGATATCTCGGACCATTTGGGACTAGAGTGCGAGTGAGTGCGAGCGCGAGTGCCATGCGCTTGAGAGAGATAGATATAGGCGCCCCATACACAGTCAATCTCGATCGCGATCCGAAATCAAAATCATTGATCGCGATCCAGATTGATAATGTACGAATTAGATTGACGGATTGATGCATCTGATCACAAAACAATCTGGATCGCGATCATTAATTTTGATCGCGGATCGCGATCGAGATTGACTGTGTGCGGGGTGCCATATAGATAGAGCGACCGCCGAGCGTAGGTATGAAAAGTGAAGTACATACATGCGATTGACTTCTGTACCTATCTGTTTTGTGACCACACTGTGTCGGGTCGTGAGTTGTGGAACAACAGCCTTACAGTTCACTCTAGTGATGAAACGATTACGAGTAATCGTAATCGTCGATTATAGTCGCTATTGTTTAACGATATATTTTTTATGTAAAGTAATATTGTAATTATTTTTATCAAACACCTGAAAATATCGTACATTGTATTCAAATACAATTTTTTATTACCCCGAGTATTTTTTTTGGTGTGCATTGAGTTGTTTAATATCAGCTTGATATTTGCTTTATTTATTTTCTTTAGATATTGTTTTACATTTTTAAATAATTTTATAAAAAAGATTTTAAAATATAATTAAAAAATAATATCCCACGGGCATCGGGAAACAGGGTCCAATCAGCTTGATTAATTATTAAGGTTTTAATAGTTTTTCTTTAGTTCTTATGAATGGTATGCAAAACAAAAATTTCCAAAGAAATAAGGCAGAATTTAGAAAAAAAAAAGATACTTGTAATCGACTATGAGTACTAGAATAACGTAATCGCTAAGTAATAATCTTTACATCACTAGTTCACTCCAAGGGAGACAATACTTCCAAAGAATACATTTACATACTTACCTACTGAAATAATTCTCGAGGACTGTTTGCTCACAATTCACAAGAGGTGACTCTATGTTAAATATACATACATTATGTAGATTGTTCTAAAAAAAACTGCTTTGAATTTGTTTTTGTGTGCCCATAAATTATATACCTACAGGGTGTCCTATAATTAATGGATAACCTTGAAATGGCGTATAGCAGAACTACTGACGTTTCAAAAAGAAATACAAAAAAATATGTATATCCCAAGATGTGTTTTATTTTTACTTCATTTTAAGTTCTTGTACGCCACAACCATTAAGTATGAATTTCATCGGTATTGTGTTTTTATAATAATTTACATTAGGGAACGTAAGACACTACGTGACCCATTTTTTACAGTTTTTACCCCCCCTCGGTGACCACCCGTAGTATATGACCAGGTCCCCTGTGACCGAACGTGGTATTTTGAAAACCCCTTCCCCCCCTGAACGGATCACGTAGTATGGGTACGTTCCCTTAACTGTACTGATACATAAGCAGTGAATAGTACCTACGACAAGATTTAATGCATTTTTTTTAAATACTGGGGTTACTATTTAAATGCAAAATTTTCAAAAATAGTTTTTAACGTATCTTGGGATATATTTTGTTTGTATTTTTTTATAGGTCTTTAGTTCTGCTATACGCCATTTCAAGGTTATCCATTAATTATGGGACAGCCTGTAGATGTTCAATGAATACAATTGAATGAAATCAAAACACTTACCAACAAGAGCATATAAAGATACTTTTAAATTGTCAAGAATTGAGTTATAATTTTCCAAGACAGTAGAAGGACAAACAAGAAACTATAGGTATATGTATAACGGGCTGGTGTCCGCAACTGCACGTCTGAGCGCGTATTTTGCGTCACGAAACTATAGGTAACATTTAGTATTGTTCTGGGGGTCAATTCCACCATCAAAATTGTTGGCAAACTGTAAATGAACCACAACCGTCAATCAACGAGAACTGTCATAATGTTTGGTGTTGTTTTTACTGTCAAACAATTTGACAGATTTTGACAATGAAAACTGTAAGACTGTATGGTTTCAGCCTTGGTTCGGTAACAATTAATCAATGTTTCTGTTAGATGAATATCTTTATCTAGTTCGAGAGAAAATCCATGGAATGGAAGTAGGTGTGTGGCCAATATAAGAGCCTCCAATTCCTAAATACAAGGTTAGTCGGAAAGGGGGTACTAAGCCGAAAGGGTGTTAAAGAACCCATAATTATGGATAACTTTTGTTCTACAACTTTCCTTAAAAGTTATTAGTTAAAAAGAAATAGCTGTTCAAAGATTTTATAAAAAATACACTAAATTCTATCTATCCTCAGCTATGATCAGTTATGTTTACATTTTAAGTCATATTTGGGGTCACGGATTAGAAGCTCCATTTTCTGAATTCGTAACTAAAGCAGGGATGAAGAATTTATGAAAAAACTAAAATTGAATCATATTGCATGGTTTCTTTTTTAATTAAATTGTGAAATTTTTCACTTTCTTTGAGGCAATCATCAGTGACACATTAAGTGGCCTGTGGCTTACTACCCCCTTTCTGACTAACCTCGTATATTAGTAATTGCCAAATAGTCAAACGTTGCTCAATCTTAAGTTAACATTAATTACATATTGTAACGTTAATTTCACCTTAAAGTGAGAGCGACAGCACAAGATTTAACAGCAACTTAAAATTGAGTAATAACTTGAGTATTTAGTCATAAATATATCATTTTCTTCCTTATTAACTCAAATGCATGTAAATTTTTTATTAATGCAAATTGTATAAAATAATATTATTATGACATGCAAACTTTCTTTATACCTACTTTCTAAAACATAACATAAAAAATAATGTAACATCACGCCTGTATTCCCCAAAGGGTTGGGCAGAGGTGTATAGCAACACCCTCGTTTCGCCATTATGTTTAAGTCCCATGTAATAGGGGGCGAGCCTATTGCCATCAACTGGGCACAAATCCAAATCCCGGGCTGCTACTGAGAAATTTCACCCATAAAACCCAATAACACTTTTGCCCCACCAAGGGATCGAACCCAGGACCTCACAATCAGCAGTCGCACTTGCCACCACTAGACCCACGAGGCAGTTAGTTTCTAAAACATTTGTCCTTATTTTCATTAATTGTTTTGACGACACATTTGGTGCAGTGGCTAAGCGATTGGCTTCTGCGCTACGGGTCGTGGGTTCGATTCCCGCACGGAACAAATATTTGTATGGCCTACAGATAGTTGTTCCGGGTCTGGGTGTTTGTGCATGTGAGATTTGTGTCTGTAAACGCACCCACGATACAGGAAAAATCCTAGTGTGGGGCAAGGTTTAAAAAAAAAAAAAAAAAAAAAAACCAAGGTACCCTACTTCTGGCCCCACTAATCTTTCAATATTCTCTATTTTGATATGGTAGCATGGAACTATTTTTTAATAAATGCTGAATAAAGTTATGTCCTGAATAATGTTGATATATAAGCTTGTAATAAGTTTATTCAACATTTACTAGTACAGCCAATAGTGAACAATTACCGAGCTTCATTGGAACTAGAGGTGTTATGTAAAGACGTTTTGGAGATTAAGTAATCAGTTAAAGCCCAACAGCTGATTTTAGTGTATTACTGCATATAATTATTTGACTAACATAACATCACGCTTTGTATTCTCCAAAGGGTTTGGCAGAGGTGTTTTTAGTACACCCTCTTTTTGCCAGTTATGTTTAAGTCTCATGTAATAGGGGGCGAGCCTATTGCCATTAACCAGACACAAATCCAGACTCTGGGCTGCTACTGAGAAATTCTTAATGGAAAAACCCAATAACACTGCCCGACCTGGGGACTGAACACAGGACCCCATGCTCAGCAGTCGCGCTTGTGATCACTAAACCAACAAGGCAGTGAAGGCAATTATTTGATTACATTGCAAAAAATGTAGTTATACATTCATAGCTTGAAACATATGTCATTGAACAACAAAAAAACCCATGTACAGTTATCGAAAAAGCATAGGGCTTAACTTAATAAATTACTTATATAAAATGAAAGTTTTACCTATTAGAGTTACAGTTTATTAATGAATCATGGTCTAGATTCTAGACTAGGCGTTTACGCTATTAGTCATAGTTAAATAAAAACTGACAATGAAAATTTAATAAGAGCACCGTGCTTAATTACGAACATAATTCACGGTACCACGGTATTTTCAATTAGAGTGCCCAGGGAAGCTAAGTAGTACAACAATGAAATTATTCAATTTGCGAAGATTTTTTTGGTAATTAAGTATTAAGCATGCTTGGAGGATATATTCAGTCTTTGTCGAGAGACAAAGAGGGACGTAAAGAAATCAATTATGTCGTAATTAGGACAATACAAACAAAATAATGATTAACTCATTGTCCTCACCCGAAAAGTGATCCAAAGAAACTTTTCGATGAACTCAGCTTCTTCTCCGCCTCTGCGATTAACTGCATAGCTTTCTGTTCATTGTCTGCCATCTTAGTGGCTTATTAACACTATACACTACGAAAAGTTTGTTAAATTCTCTTCAATTTTACAATTTATTGACAAAATGTCGTCAGCGACGATATGCGAAAATCCGCCGCTGTCATCGATTGATTTTGTGTTGCTAGCTCAAAAAATGTGATAATTCCGCTGCGTTCCTATGAATAAAAAATGATTGAATAAAACCGTGTTCCACGGTTATAATATTTTTAGATTGTAACTGAATATAAAATTAATAATTTAATGCTTTTGGCATCTTTGATGCTCCAATCACCTTGACCATCTATTAAGATTTTCAGTACTTATACGAATTCGATATCATAACAGTAGGTACCATTACTACCGTATCATGGTTTCTGGGTAAGAAATGGGACACACCTACGCCACTCGTTGGTGTCGAAAAGGGTGTCTAAGGGATGTCAAAAGGATGATCAGCTGCGTCCTCTTGTCCGATAATAACAACAAATAACTTTCCCATTGACCGTTCATTGGGAGGCGGATGTCCAGTAATTACCTACTGGATAGAGCTGATTATCCACTATCATCATTTTTCACTACTTATTATCAAATTATCAGCTGCTGATAGGACGATAAACTGCAGATCCAGAGAATTTAAGTGGCCTTTCCTTTCATAGGATTGAACGTCATTGATAGGAACTATACTAGGGGTGACGGATGGGTTCTGCAGATCGTTTGTACGAGTTACGTAGACCTTTCACATGCCTTCTTTTTAACAGACTTCCAAAAAGGAGGAGGTTACTATGTTCGTCCGTGTGTTTTTTTTTTGTGTATTTTCATCGATATTTTCGCCAATTGTGAACCGATTTTATTAATGATTATTTTTTTAATGGAAAGGGTATACTTCGAAGTTGGTCCCATTTAAATTTGGTGAAGATCTGATGAAGAACTTCGGAGATAGACAATGGAACTCCTCAATGACGAACAGTACGCATATTGTGATGATGTGCATATGTTACGAGCAGCGTCTTTAGTAGGTCCAACCAAGTTTTAATGAGGGCCACTAAAATGAAAAAAATAAATACTTTTTTACAAAAGATTTAAACCGACTTCAAAAATAATAACATAAATACCATATAAAATTAACAGTTTCAGGAGTCGGTGCCTTCAATTTGGTTCAGCGTAGATCAGCACCGACTTCTAAAACTGTTAATCTTATATGGCAATTATTTTATTCTTTTTTAAAGTCGGTTTAAATGTTTAGTAAAAAAGTTTTTACTATGATGAAGAGCCTGCTGATTCTAGGTACTTATTCGCTTCAACGTTAGGCCTCTGTAATATCATTGCGTTAGGCAGAGTTGATTGATGTTACTTTATTATATGAAACAACTCCCTTTGTAAAGGAAGGTAGGTAGGTAGACAGGCAAATAGTCATCTACTAATTGTTACGTCATATGTTCTATCTTTCTGGGGAAGGGATGAGAATCTGGACGATTACTTTTAATTTTTACATGCGCCTTTTTTCTCACCTAGGGTAAAGCACTTTTTTTGGCAGGATTGTGAGATGTAAGTAAGTAGGTAGTCATCTATAATAATTCTCATTATACATTCCGAATTCTATGTAGGAATTAAGAGGGTAGGTATTGATATTCTTCAGCATAAATATAATTTAAAATAAAATACCAGTCTATAACTTTTATTAATTTATTGTGTTTATAGATAGATCAATCGCCCCACTATTTGAGATTCAACAAGATAAGTACACAACTTTCAAAAGCTAGAAGTAGGTAGTTCCAATGAAGAAACTTCGTTACAATAAATTATTGTTCATACAAGTAGAGAAACCACTTTGCTCCTAACAAAAATATATTTTTCGATAGGTTGCCTTTTAATTACTAAATACAGTCAGATTTCATCTTTTTTTAATTGCTATTGCAAAAACAGATTAAAATAAGTTGGCTCGATATAACATTTAATTTTGTTTTTTCACATACCTATCTTCTATGTAATGTAATTTTAACCTACACAGTTAAACATTCACAAAAATATATCTAGTAATTAAAAAGTCACCTGAAATATTTTTATAGAGCTAACAGCTTTACAATAATTTCTGATAGACACCTATAAAGTGCTACATTAATACTGTGATCTTGAATATACGACTAGGTTCACCATAATATCAGACTGTCCTAGTATAATCCCCGTGTACAACCGAACCGGCACTGACACAAGCTTCAAGCATAGTTCTCTAAGACAGACCAATAACTCTTAAACACAAACAGGCCGTTATATTTATTGTATTGTCATAGGAATAAGAGGTAAACAGACACACAATATTCTAGTATTTAGACAAATATATTCTTTGTTCTAGTTATTGATAGCTGATTAACTATTCTATTAAAAAGGAAATTCTAGGGCTTTTTGAACTTTTTGGATAGGCTCAATCTGGACCCTTGGGTTTAAAGCAACTTAGGGATAAACAAAATGAAAAACGAAAAAATAATATTAATTGATTTATTTATTACTTTTCATAAATAAACTAAATTGAATATCTAAAGACAGAGCTAGTAAATAACATAGAAGGGATATTTACATAAAAACGTAACTCATTAGGTACATTGATAAAAATAAATGAATAAAATTTACAACTTAAAATTTTTAAAGGCCGCTATGAGCACTAAAAACTAATTCAAAAATTGTGGTTTAACTAGTATTCTCTTATAAAAAGAAACTTATATTGTTAACTAAGAGCGAACCCCACCTATTTCAAATAAGTCAGTCGAATTCACCTGACATCACAGCATCCATCTAAGAAGTACAGTATGGCCAACTGAAAACATCTACCAAATCACTGGTTTTTGCCTGTCCATTATGTTCAAATTATAATCCTTCAAAAGCTACATAGATACGCTGTCGTTAATGTGCAAAAAGCTGGTAATCTGCAGATTACCTAATTCAAGTACACATTAACGTTAACAGATTACACAAACATTAGTGTTGCAAAGAATAAAATTTACAAAAAAAATATTGCACAAAAATACTAGCAATAATTTCAAGTGATGAAATACTCAACAGATCTCAAACATATATTGCAAATGATATCATATATCATTAATTTGGATTATCAAATTAACCTAACATTTAGCGCTATCATTTTTCACTAAAACACGCCTACAAAGCCAGCATTAGAACTGCATAATACTGCTAAAATCAGCTGCATATGGAACCGTGCAAAATCTGTTGCGTCATGCTTTCAATCAGTGTTGTACAATCTGACTTTAGCAATACGACCAATCAGCTAAAATTTAGATTTAATAACGAAATATAGACAGTCACTGGCCTTTATAATGTGGATTAAGCTAGCTGGAGTAACATATTAGGTATAATTAGCACTGTGTACTATGCGAACACCTATTACATATTTACATACACCACTGAATCACGGCTGAGCTGTTCAAACATCATCTTTTGCTTCTATTCTACAATAATAACCATGTTTATACAGCTACATGTACCTGTGAATATATATTTAAAACTAACACTGATTATTAGTGCAGCAACATCGACGGTGTTGCCATACGAAAATCACGGCTGATTTAAATGTCGTTATTTTATTATGTACGTGTTAACGATGGCAACAATTATACAATACTTTGTCCAAACGATAGATGTAAGAAACACTCATAAAAATAATGCATACTTTAATACTTTTGAAATATTGATTGCAGTCTTTAGAAATGAAATATCACAAGAAGCGAACGGTATTTTTTCTTTAACTAATACATTTGTACAAAGTATTGCTTTTAACTGTTAAGACTATATAAAGTAAGGGCGTAGACTTATGTTCCAATATATTTGGCAATATCCAACTGTATTTTTTTAAGTCCATACTTTTGCATTACCATGAAATCACCAGGTTTATCGCACCGCAACGAGCATCATTTTAGGGCGTTAAACGAGTATTCATAGCAAATTTTGGGCCCCATCCACGTGACCATCCAATCTTTTAAAAATCTATGCATTATGCTGAAAATTTTGTATTTTCAATTTCACGTAGTTTTACACCGTGGAACGGGACCTTTAATGTAGCAAGCACCTAGTTCATATATTCACAACAGCCATACATTTATAATATACACCCGTAACATCTAATTTTATAACAATCTAATGCAATAACCCTCTATACATAATATTCTATATGACAAATACAGTTTTTTACATAAGATAACTGGAGGATATGGAAATATGCTTTTTTTATCGATTGTATTTTCACCCAAAGGTAGAGGTTACTTTTGGCGCAAAAATTACATTCGAAGTTTAAAACACGTAGGCTTAGTATATGACTAAATATGCAAGTATTTATTTTTATACACATAATATAATTATTATAGTTCAAGCTATAGAATAGTATTATTAAGGGTATCTATGTGACAACTACCCGATTTAACTATATGATTTTATATTTATTTTTGCATCTGATGCTGAAAAATAGTTTTTACGTTTTCAGCTCAATGGATAGACACAAAAGTGAATAAAAAGAATATTAAAAAAAACTAGAATTCACTTCAATTCCAATTTATAAATACTGACAATGCCAATGGTAGGAAATAAGCTAAGTTAACAAACACTTCAAAATAAATTATTATTTTTCTCTTTGTACAATTATGGAATGTGATGTGTATAATTTTGAAAATTAAAATAAATTTTGCGCACCTTTTTCATAAGAAAATCTGATAATTTATTTTTCATAAGTCAAATATCGAAAAGATAATTGCAAAAAGAAATCATCTAAATATAATTAGTTTCAAATTATTTAATTAAAATACATATATCATGGTTTGCCATCAAAGTTATTTATAATCATAAGGAGTGATTAAAGTATATTTCATATAAAACATTGTTAGAATTTTATCTCAAAATTCAATATTAAAATTGTATCTCAACATTAGAAGATAATAATTTTATACAAGAAAAACAAATGAACATTATTGTATTTCTAAACAAGTAAATACTTGAAAAGGTTTGAAAGTAGATAATTAATAATCTGAAGCTGAAAAATTCCATTCAATCGTTTTTCCCATCAAACTATTTAATACAGGTAACTTTAAAAAAAATAACTAGTTATTAGTGTCGACTGGCAACCCCAACTTCACAATGAACGCATTTTTATTGACATAATAATGTTTCGTTTAAAAATCGCAACAAAACGGTGCACTTAAAAAATAAGTGACCTACCAATTACATGTCAGCTGATGATGACACTATGACCCGACTGCTTTTGATCGTTTTCAAAACATACTTAAAACCAAGTATTATTTATAAGAAGATAGAAGTTTCTTTTAAGACAGAAATACATCGAAAGTCGTGATTTATATAATATTGTTAATATATTAAATCGAGTGTGACAATAGTCTTAAAACTAATGTTTAGTAATTTCATACGTAAAGTAAATTCAAAAAAATTGAGCTCAAAAAGAAAACTAATATAATTTCAATTCCAAAAAACCTATTACATAAAAATTCTATAATTTCAATATTTTTTTACTAAATAGACAATACTTTTCACTATTACATTAAATAATCTAATATTTAGACTTCAAAGTCTTCCTTGTCTTACATGGTTTCTTCTACACACTTTACCTAGGATCCTCCTTGAACCAGCTTCAATGGTCTTATCTTTAACAATATTCTAAGCAGTCGGGTCGTCTTATTAACGTAAACCTCAAATTATAAAGGTGGTGCTTAACTGAATTGGTTGGTGGTAGGCTGGGGTGGCACGGCGGGCCGCATCGGCTGAGCCATGCCCATTGGCATCATTGGCGCTCCTTGCATGCCCATTACCATGCCAGGCTGTTGCTGAGGGTGGGAATTCATCTAGTTGTTAAGATAACTATAGCTAAGACATGTCTTAAGTAAACTGTAGATGTGGTTGCTGAATTTTCAGCGTAAACGAGTGAAAAGAACTACATACACTTTTTTAACAAAGCTGTTGCCATAAATGTTTTAGACAGAGATAACATACTAGAAGTTTCTACAAGAATTTTTCTTACAATACTTTTAAACTGTGTTCAAAATTGTAGATTAGACGTAGAAGTAATTGCAATTTTCTTATAGTTCAGAAGAAAACACCACGAGAATGTGTTCATACAAAATTAATCACACTGAATGACAACACTTAACATTCTCCGAAAAAGTATGAGGTGACATGAGCTCACTATTCATGCAAACATTTCATACAATCATACAAAAGTTCATACATACATGCAGGAAATCTTTCAAACTGTAGAAATTATTTCCCTTAATGGAATCAGTAATCAGATTTATTTTATAATCTCGGCTCGTAAGGTTGAGAGCAGTTTTTCAAAAATGTTAGTTTAAATTATTTCGAATACTAAAACCAACTCATAGAATTACAACCTAGTGAGCCAAGACATTAATTTTGAAAAGAGATTGAAACACTCAAATAGTACATTGTTGTCTTACATAAGGATATTTGTAGGTTCATAGCTGACGCTTCAGTTGAAGGATAAGAATAGTCGAAGTAGTTCAAATCTAAACTCAATACTGGCCAAAAATCAAACAAAAAAAAAAGAAAAATCTAAACTACGCGTGTAAACTACGCTAAGCAAAACAGAAAAAAAACGAAACAAAAAAAAATATAGCAAACTTACCATGATATAATGCGGGGGGTGGTATGCATGGGGCATAGTATGGGGCATTGTTGGGAGTGTCATGCCTGGGCCCTGCAACGCAAAAAGGAAGGCATGCTACGGGAAGAAAGAACATAAAAGAGAGAGCTTTAAAAGCAAACAAGGTTTTAGCATAAATATGATGCGACATTTAAAGCAACAGAATTGCGCAGCGGTTGCTCTAACGCTGCTTGACATTAAGACATTGTTATGGTCCAATGGTTCTCAACAGTAGTTTTTTTTCTTCTATAAGTGTTGCCAAATAGAAAAAACGGGGATACCAATTTTTACTGTTAATAATATTCGATGATATTGCCATACTTTTTTAATTTCATATTTTCAGATTTCAGATTGAGACACCATGGACCGAGTGTGTAATATTGTCAGAATCGTTCACTCCACCACGCTTTCTAACTGTGGGAGCATAAGCAAACTGCGTTGTGTTGCCAAAATAAATATTGAAGCAATAGTAACATAAAAAAAAACTAAAACTTGTAAATCTAAATTTATGACAATTCTGATGTTGCCAATTAAATTGTTTGTTTTATTTTACCTACAACTTCGGAGCCCACCAGATAATATCAATAAATCCTTCAATTTTGATCCCAAAAATATTTTGTACAATTTTTATTTATAAAAAAATACGACTATGTTGTAACTTACTTCTATTAAAGCGAAAATATGGCGTGTACAATTCTGCCAACTATATCAACTACGTGTTTAAAGCGGTGTCCCTTACCATTGGTCTGTATCCCACTCCTGTAGTCGCTTGCATAGGCTGCGGAGTCCACGTCTGTCCGGGTTTCGACGCGTTCTTCGGCGAATTCCACTGCATCGGTCTAGTCGACACCACAATGGTGTGAGTACGGTCATGCGGCGTACCATGATCAGGGTGAAAGCATTACGTCACGAATTCACTTCGCAAAAATATTTAAGTATGTTTTGTTTTATTAATACTATGAACGCATCTTTTTGGGCCACAGTTTTTCTTATATGGCAACATTTCTTTCATTATTAAAAGATTTAAACAAAAAAGTATGTAAATAGTTCTGGACAGTAATGCCTTCACTATACAAGTTGCCTTTAGATAATAAAATACCAACATCTAAACAAGCTATTCACACATCTAGGTAATTGCATATGAAAAGGTAACTCGACTCATGATTGTATAATAATTTAAAAAAATAACAGGTGCTTTGTCATGATATTTCTAAAGAGATATCATGGCGGTAGACTAGCTATAATCACTGGACGCCACTCGAATTTAACGCATCAAGTTTCAGTCAAAAAGTTTTAATGTATTTGTTTTGTGGATGTTACAAGTACTGAAAATTATTTGACAATGCATTGGTGATAATATAAATTGCTATTTTGTTGATCCAGCCAGCTTGATTCAGAACTTTTCGATACTTTGGCCAACGATTCGTTTTTTTATCTCATTTCCTCTCGTTAGGAGAGTCGTAGTCAAAGCGAGACAACAAAACGAATTATCGAAACAGCCTGAATCAGAGGGCAGGTCTGAAGCAGTGTGGTGTTCCTAGGCAATTAGGCAATTAAGCAATTGTATAATGTACAGTGTTATTGCGTAGGCCTTATAAATGTATTTGCTTCAGTAAGCGCTATGTAGTGGAAAGCGTTGAGAGTAAAGACGGTTACAATCGATCTGAATGTAGTGCGTTGAATCCACTGCAGACGCGCCCCTCTACTTTTTGTGGTCGGTAGCCGCGTGGTGCGTATGCGCACATCTCTTATTATTATCTTATATTAGTTTGTGTATGCGCATATCTGTAGTCCTGTTATTTTGTCGTTGCAGACGGAGTCATAGAAAGTGAGACAGGTGCAGCGAGTATTTGATTCTCCCTCTCTTTCGCTCTCAACATCCTCACCGCTCTAGCCTTACTATGATTTATGACCCCGTCTGCAGCTAGTAAAAAAACTACTATAACTATCGTGTGGCGATAGAACTAACACAATAGCTATTTATAATGCACACCTTTGCACTGTAGCGATTTAGACAAAGAGTGGGGGGACGTCTTCGTGGATTCAACTATATGTAATGTACAATTCTAAATTTTCTAGAAATTCAGAACTGAATTAGTGTTTTTTTTAATGTGGAACTTTTGACTGAAACTTGACCAAACTACTTATAGCACATGACAATGAGTGTAAGAATATAAAAAAAATATTGTTTCTACGTAAATGTTTTTCACTTACTTCTGCGCTGTGGCGGTCTTGTTGATGGACAAGTTGTTAGCCAGCTGGGCAAGCGAAGAGTCCAGATCACCCGTCAACACTTTGCCTTGTTGCTGGTGTGGTTGTTGACCTGTAATGCAACTTAGTCAGTCGTAGTAAGGTTCACAATTGTGTGCAGAATGATAACAGCAGCACTTGTAATGTATGAGAAATTATAACGGTTTTGAGCCATGGCGGAAATCATATAACATAATTATGATAAATACTAATAAACCAGAAAGCGTTATGTTCATATTATTATGTAGTTATATGGAGATGTGGTGTTTTTGATTTCATTAATTTAAATTGTAGCATGTATTGCGATGAAATTGAAAATTAAATGTGTATGAATTTTAAAAACACAGTTGATGTAACATTTATCATGCTATCAACAAAATTCAGTTTCGGGTTATGACAATGAGTGTGTTATAAAAAATACATAAAATAAAAATAAAAATTTACACAAATTAAATAACTAAACACTGGCTTATTTACAAATTAATGCGACACAAAACCTGTGCAAGGGGTAAATATAAACATAAAGACCTGTGAATTAAAAATTAAAAGGCACAAACGACGTTTATTACGGGCAACTCTGCAAGCTATTAAAAAAAAACAACAATGAAAAACGGTCCATTTAAATGTTTGAATATCGAACCGGTCGCTCCCATCGGCATCATTGGTTGTCGGGCCGGAGAGCCGAACATCATCGGCTGGGACATCGGCATCGACATGACGTCACTGAAAGGCTGCGCTGCCATTGGTTGTGGTTGTTGAGTGATCGGCTGCTGAGATTTAGCCGGGGAGCCTCCCAGTGACATGCGCATCACGTCTTCGAGGTCGTCGAACGCTGATTTAGGCTGTGGGGGGATGGAAGGGGGAGGGGGACGGGCTGGCGACGCGGAGATTGGCTGTGTGGGGTCTCCCATACCCATGAACGGATTAGCCGCGGCAGCTTGCACAAGAAATTTTGACATTTAATTTTATATAACAAGAATATACATAGTATAGAATTTAAATAGTACTCCCATCACCAGAAATAGATTTTATTTGAAGCATGGTTGGGGCTGCCGTGCTGTTTGATATTTTATCATGTTTTTTCATTAGATTGAACTGTGATCAAAATGATTTCAATAATTGTATCGTATCGCATTAATCAATTTATTTATATGAATATACTTTATGTGAAATAAACCGTGGCCGTTTTCGGACTTATTGTACGATATAAAATTTATTGGTTAACTTTTAATCGATACCGCGACGTCAAATTAGGCGGCCTAACAAGTAAAAAAAACTACCAAAATAGTAGATTAATTTCAAATAACATGGCAACCCCTGCACAATGACTACTAGTGAAAGCTCACCTGCCGTGTCAGTGTTATCGAAAACGTTAGAGAAGTTAGCCTCGGACACAAACGTGTTGTTCTGTTGCTGAGGCGGGAAGGCCGCGAAGCCGTTGCTCGGTTGTTGTTGTGACGGCCACATCGGCGCCCCCGTCGCAGGCGCCGCTAAAAGTGTTGTCGCACTTAATAACAATGCAGTACTACTAATGGTAGTTTTTTATTAGAATGGATGTGTTTGAAATTAGATGAGTTGTACTTTGCAACTGGTGGTTAACAAATTGAATGCCAGAATATTTTATCTGTTTCTTTATTTTTTTTTACAGACTACGCTGGTCTTTGATTCTTTAATTAGATTCTCTAAAGCGTGTGTATGTAGCTTGAGCTTGTTTTTAATAATTAAAAAATGCGAGGACTTGTCTTTTGAAAGTTACCTATAACTTTACACCAGTTGCCAATATCTCAACTAATTTAAATGCGTATTCTTTCATTGTATTCTTGTGTACTGCATCGGTATTCAGTTTGATGTGGCGACTTACCACTTTGAACCTTATGTAGGTATGTGTAAATAGAGTGTATAGTGCTCCAACCATCCCCATTAATCTAAGGGATGTGCTTTATAATACAGTGTGAAGGGTCATGTATAGTGCTTTCCCATTGATCCTATACTTCTACAAGCACCAGATTATTTACAACCGTAAATCCATAATATTTCCATCCATTATTTTAGAAACCCTATACGTCTTTCGTTTATGGAAAAAAAGTATATTTGATATTATAACTTTTATCTTTAGTTTCAAAATTAACAGGTTGTACGCACATGGAGTCACTAACGGCCGAAACCAACAACCTATCATTTTTTTTAAACTCTTAAGCCATGATCGCCCCACTGCAGGGCAAAGGCCTCCCTATCCTCCTTCCACTCCTCTCGGTTTAAGGTTTTCTGTGGCCAGTCCAACCAATGAGTGTCTAGTTCATCCCGCCTACTCTTTCTGGGCCTGCCGCGACGTTGTGTGGGCTCAATTCAGTGATGACTTTTGCCCACAGCTCGTCCGACATGCGGCAGACGTGACCAGCCCAGTTCCATTTTAACCTTGCAGCTTTCTGACCAACGTCGGCGATCTGAGTTTTGGAGCGCAGTACTTATCTAATGGCGGCGTTTATTTCCTACTAGAAATGTAAAATTGTCATAAGCTCCATAGAAGTAATGACAAATTTCTATCTCTAGTACGGCAAACCACCGGTAGATGGGTTATAGGTTTCGTCCGTAAGTTACTCGAGTCATAGTTGATCGCTATTTGTTTTAAGCTGCAGTAACCGTTTGGTGTATGGTCTGCGGCTAAAAACAAATGGCGATTAAGAGTCAGTTTCCACCAAGCGGAAAAATCCTCGCGATTTTTAATCATTGAATAAAGAACTGTATCAGTTATTTTATTTTTGCCTAGCTTTTTCCCAACTATGTTGGGGTCAGCTTCCAGTCTAAGCGGATGCGGCTGAATACCAGTATTTTACACGGAGCGACCGTAAATAGGCAATGCCGATATCCTAAGGTTAGACCGGTTATCAGACTTTCGGACTTCTGACTTCCCGTAACGACCGTCATAGGTATTCGTATGACACCCGGGACCGATTGTTTAACGTGCTTTCCGAGACACGGAGTGGTCTCAAGGTGTAACAAACGGACACACATCCACAGACTGACCGCGGCAAGCGCAGCTTAACCTCGCAAATCGTATGATCAGCGCGGTTGTTATTTAGCCACGAGCCCCTCTGTATCAGAATCAGGCATGCGCAAGGAAACGCTAGATGTCTATATTGAATTGTATACTTAAAGTCAATATTGATACAGTTAATTATTCAGTGAAATATAAAAACTGCTTGATCCGCGAGGATTTTTTCGTTTGGTGGAAACTGACCCTATGTCTTGAGCAATTTAATAGCCCACGTGCGATCAGCTGTGGGGCCATTCAAGTATTACGTAAGCACGAAAGGGTGTGAGGGGGTCCTTGTTTAGCTTATTTTTGATGACATGGGAGACGGGGGTGTCTAGATGATAATTACGTCAGCAATTTTTATTTATTTACTTATTTTTTTAGCCTTAAAAACTGCTGCTCATGAATAACAATAAAGAAACATGATCAGTTTAAGAAATATATACCAATGTTTACGTAAGCATAGGAGGGAGGGTAAAAGCTTTGCTTACTTTTGCTGACAAGTGGGAGGGGTGGGTCAAAAATTACTAAAATTCAGCTTACGTAATACTTGAATGGACCCTGTTCAGAAACCTTACTGAATACATATCTGTATTATTACTGGCCCTTATTGGACCTAGGTATTTATTATCTGTGTCCGACTGAAATTATTAAGTGGAAAATTAATTATTATGTTACATAATTAACAAATATTTTAGTATTGTGAGTCATAATTTTAGTCAGTTATTGTTTCCATAGATTTTATTTAGTTACTTTAGAATTCATTAGTTTTACATACCGTAATATTAAAATAATTTACATGGTTATCGTTTTTATCTTTCGTCTGTGAAGTTTAATCTGAATTTAAACACATTTTAATGTAATTGCAATATTTCGGCGCAGATCACATCAGAACTACATTCACCAAATTGAAAATTGGTAATATTCTGTAGACTAACACCCATATTCTAAGACGCTCCTCCAAAACTTACTCGACTCAGGACGGCCTCGAAAACACCTTCAAAATTGTATTCTTCTATCGTAAACATATTCGATAAAGTCTTCAAAATTCATTTTTGTTACATACGAACTTTGACACTTCCTTCCTTATGGTATGTTCCGAGGTACCTTGTGTTTGACAGATGATTCCTTATCTCGACTGAGGAAAAATGTCGAGTCGAGGACGTTGATGTCAACTATAAGTACCGATGGTAGTGAGAAAGACTGAGTCGAGGTGGAGTCGAGTCGGGAACGTATTAGAATATGGGTGTTACTGTTCAAAGTTGAACAGAGGGTTGATTGTACAATGCCTTAATCAAGATACAGGTCAAGACCATTTTAAGTGCGGTAATGACGAATCTCGTTTGTTATACAGCGTACACACCTAGCCAACAAACGCCAAAGAACGGGTCTCGATACCGCTAAAAACCGAAAAACCGGATTCGTTTGTGGCGGCATCTATCACGCCACATGGGAACAATGCAGCACGACGAATGTCTAGCAGACTACAGCGACAATAATAACAACTCTCAAAAAATTACGTCACAAATCCTGCATCGCGATATCAACATTTGAAACGCAGATAGTATACAACGTGTTACATAATCCCCCA
Source organism: Amphipyra berbera (assembly GCA_910594945.2). NCBI lineage: Eukaryota > Metazoa > Arthropoda > Insecta > Lepidoptera > Noctuidae > Amphipyra > Amphipyra berbera. The sequence continues at coordinate 15,393,668 of OU343142.1, forward strand.
TGAAAAATGTAAATAAATAATCCAGTAGTCTTTTATGGTTGTTGTCATTTACCTCTCAGAGGAAATTAGGTAACAATGTAAATAACTTTCTGGGTAGTCTACTCTTTAGTTTTATGTTTTGAGGGTTACATTTCAATGATGAATAATTTATGTTCTATCCATATTTTTTTTTTCGGTCATATTACGGTTTTCAAATATTGCCAATAGACTCTTTACAAGGGACCTTTTAACCCACTTTCGGCTTTAGGGGTATTTTTGTAACACGTTGTATACCCAACTTCCCAACATCAACCGTTGTGCCTGCAGCATAATGGTTTGTCCAGACCTGACGAACGCGCCATTAGACCCGCCTGGTTGGAGGATCCTCCCTTTTCGTTGGAGGAAAACCTTCAACCACAAATTCAACAAATGACGCACGTTCATTGGCTTTCGTTGGTCAGTTGTGTACGCACCAAAAGATCTCCACTATTTGATATACGAAATGATTTGTGCAGTTTTTCCACTCTCCATTTCATAATACGTTGTAGTAAGCACAGTCTGTACACAGCTTATGTAACCTTTAAACCTAAAGCTTACCTCCAAACATATCAGCAAACGGATTGCCTAGCGAGAGCAGGTCATCAGAAGCCTTGCTCGCAGAGCTGGCGTTATCAGCAGGAGTAGGTCCGAACAGGTCTACTATAGACTGGTTCTGGTTACTCGGGGCCGACGAAAGGAATGGGTTGCTGGCCGCGTTCGTTGGAGATTGGACCTTATTCTGTGGGAGATAAGGTTTATTAGTCGTTTGGAGGAGACGGGTGTGGCCGCCACCGTTGAAGCGAATGTGGAGATGAGAGAATAGTACACAAATGTTTGTTTTATATGATCACAGTTTATGTTCTTTATATGACGTACATATTAAATAATAATATACATTATGGAATATGGACAGTAGTACGACATAATGTATGTACTTCGCCAATCTTCGTGCTTCCGAACTAGTACGAATGATGCGTTCCGATCAATCTTTCGGATTTTTCCTTTTTGGACCAACTCCGGGTAGATCACTAGTCGCACACTTCGTACAAATTCGGAAACACGAAGATTGCCGAGGCTTGTAACTTTATCGTAGGACTGTATGTATGTATGTAAGCAATGCTAAACATTGTGTAATGTAATTATATTTTTATAAAAAAATACTATGGAATTTCGTTATGAATAAGTTTAATATTTAGTATATTGCGTTGATAATGAAATAATATGCTTAAATACGACTAAACGTGTGACAGAGTAAACCGTGTGATGTATGGACGGGTATTGTGACTTGTGACTTACTCTAACATATACACACACAATGTGCTGAAAACACTTTACCATAAACATATAATTATTCCTATTTGCATATTTAAACCCTTCACTGCTGCGTAGCAAGAAATGGAGATTATTTTCATGATGATAATTGGACAATGGACATAAATACATATAAACGGTGTAAAAAGACCCTTAACGAAGCCGAAAGGCACTTATTCTCCACGTCTTCATTGCGAACATTTTTTTTGTTCTTGACTATGCCTGGGAACCTTTTAGTTACGGAGATATTGGAGGTCAAAGTTCCAACTTTTTCACAACGTTTTTTTAAATACTAGTTTTGAAGGTTGCAAATGTACTTGAAATACCTCCATTACCCGTTTACTACTCATTGCATCTATCAGCACAGTGTTTTGAGTGCGTTACAATTAGCTTTACAGTAAAACGTTTACACCCAAAAAAAAGTCGTTTCCCAGCGACAATTTTTGCGTAGTGTTACCTAGTTTGATGTACTGAATGCATGGTTGACGGCTTGGTGAAGGGTCTTTTTACACCTTGTAATATTTTAAAGCACGGATATTCGAAAGATCTGACGTCATACACATAGCATATACTGCAAGAATAATGTACATACAGACGATTCCCTGCTCCCAAAGCCCTGTACCCTAAGCACCACATAGGACCCTGGCATATCTTACTACTATCTCATTAACGTCCTCCTCGCCTGTCCATTCTTCACCTTGGTATAAGCGCACCTGAAATGTTTTGTCAATGTATTTCTGTTCCACATTTGAAATATTATTGGTTTGAAATGTTGGTGGGGAAAATGTAGGCACTAATTTGCTACAGTGTTGTTCGCGATGCATAAAATTATATTGTTTGTTGTGTATCTATAATAAATTTGGACCGGACGATCAGAAGGAATGTGTGACAATGGACGACCAGGGAGGTCGCTTAGAGCGTCGATCGCGCCTCCCCGCGGCATTGTTGTCACCTTTATGTACTGTCACTTTTTTTCATTGTCATGAATTGCACGCACATTTGCTTTCGTTTGCTTATTTTGCTACAATTAAAGCGCAGGCCACACCGCCAGCTGGCGGGCGGCTGCAGTAACTGGGCAATGCCGATATCCTAAGGTTAAACCGTTTGTCAGACTTTCAGGCTTCAGACTACCCGTAACGACTGTCATAGGTATTCGTATGACACCCGGGACCGACAGCTTAACGTGCTCTCCGAGGCACGGAGGGGTCTCGATGTGTAACAAATGGTCACCCATCCACGGACTGACCGCGGCAAGCGCAGCTTAACCTCGCAAATCGTACGATCGGCGCGGTTGTTATTTAGCCACGAGCCCCTCACTTGTCACATATCTATGAAGAATAATATTCCCTTGTAACAGTTGCAGTAGCCTTTGTTCAGTAGTTTTTCAGGCTTATATGGAAACTGGCGCATGCTAAAAAGATTTGATATTCTCGTTAACGTGAAAATGTGTTTGTGAAAGGCCCCTGGTAAGGTCTGAATTAATCACGTCAGGCAGACAAAACTCACATTCGAAGACTGTTATTACTTCTACAAGGTTAGTCGGAAAGCCGCGGGCCACCTAAAGTATCACTGATGACTATTTTAAAGAAAGTGTTAAAATGTCAAAATTCGTTAATTTTTATTTGCATGAAAAAAGATATATTTTTAGTTTTTTCAAAAAAAAATCATACCTGCTTTAGTTATGAATTCAGAAAATTAATTTTCTAATCCGTGCCCCAAATATGACCTAAATTGTAATAACAGCTGATCATAGCTATGGACATATAGATTTTAGTATATTTTTTACGAAATCTTTGAAAAGCTATTTCTCTTAAACTATCGAGTTTTGGGGAAAGTTGTAGAACAAAAGTTATCCCATATTATGGGTATTTTAACACCCTTTCGGCTTAGTACCCCCTTTCCGACTAACCTTGTATATAACATTCCTTTAGCTGTCCAAACTCGTTTGCCGTATAAATTACCTTCAGGTTAGCAGAATTAAGTAATTATTATGGAACAGTATTCTGTAGTGTACAATGCAACTTTGTTTCAGTTTTTTTAAGGTAAACGTGTTATAGCTTATCATGCTGTTAAAGATTATATCTTATTAAAAAAGCTGCGTTGTGGAATGATAAGTCTTCTCATAATCACCCCTTAACATTTACGATATTATAGAATGACACAACTAAGAAGTCGCATCGGCAACGTCGCATCGTAAAACCGCTCACTTCCGAACTTCGAAGACCACGAATGTTTATCAGTACTGCAGTAAAAAATGATCTTTACGCTGACGCAATAAGTGTGGGTGGCGCGAAAATGAGCGACTGCCATTGGTTGTTCGATCAAGTTTGCCGATTTTATTTTTAAATCGAGATTGATGACTGAGCACCGTTTTAGAATACCGGCCTAATGGCCAAACACTCAAACGCTACTCATTGAAGTTGCCGTTAAGTTCGTGCTATCACTGTCACTATGCCTTTAACAGACAGTGACAGCACGAGAATTAACGGCAACTTAATATTGAACAATGTTTGAGTATTTGGCAAAATGAATTCCTAAGAGTATATCTTACCTGCTTTTTGTATCTACTAACGAAGCTCTGACGGTCTCGCTGGAGGGCTAACCATCGGACTTGGCTAAGAGGACTAGCAGGTGCGAGAGATATTTTGGTGACCAATCTACTTGCCCAGTGTGGAAACTAAGATACTGCACATGTTGGTAGATTTCCATGTCTTGCAGTGTACTATGATATGCTAGAGTCCAGCCATTCAAAGCTTGTATAAAATGTAAACAAACATTTGATCGTGAAACATTAATTCGGCCCTAAAAATCCATTAAACATACACATTCTTAAAGATCCTTAACAATTATTTTCAAATCGTTAAAATATGTGTATTTTTAAACAATTCTTAGACGTCAAATCAACTAGTTTTATTGCGCAAGTTATTGCACGCAAGTGCTCGCTTAGTTCGTAAAACTTGCAGAAGTCGACGTGCTGCGGGTGTGTCCACAGTTTGAAGGTCAATTGCACAAGTCATCTTGCACAATAAAATTTGCTAAAGGATCTGGATCATTAAAGATAAATTAATGTTTCACAATTAAAAGTTTGTTTACCTTATATAAGGTTGTCGGAAAGAGGGTACTAAGCCGAAAGGGTGTTAAAGTACCCATAATAATGGATAACTTTTGTTCTACAACTTTCTTTGAAAAAGCTGTTCAAAGATTTCATAAAAAATACGCTAAATTCTATCTATCCTCAGCTATGATCAGACGTGTTTACATTTTACGTCATATTTGAGGTCACGGATTAGAAACTCCATTTTCTGAATTCATAACTAAAGCAGGAATGAAGAATTTAAAAAAAAACTAAAATTAAAATAATTTTTCATGAAAAAAAATTAATCTAATATTTAAATTTTAACACTTTCTTTAAAACAATCATCAGTGATACATTAAGTGGCCCGCGGCTTAGTACCCCCTTTCCGACTAACCTTGTATACAAAATTTGAATGGCCGGACTACAGTTTACTGTGTGGCTCCTTCCTTACCTTATACTGATTCATAGCGGCCTCCTCTTCAGCCAAAGCTTGTTGTTTGAGCGTGTCATCAATGAACAGCGGCGAGGCCCCGTTAGGCTGGTTGTCTAGCCGCGTGGATGCGGCCGCGTTGCCGAATGATGACGACGTGGACGACAGGGCGCCCATAACGCTTGCTACGTTCTTTTGGGCGCTGGAAAGATATAATGATATATTAAAATGAAGTTTATGAATCACTCGCACATTCCTAACACACTACAAACATACACTCACTTCATTCACTACACACTACACTATCACAGAACACCCCATCCACTTCCTTACACAATCATCAAAAATTTACTTTTATACAATACAATTCACTCTTCACTTTCTCACTCTCACATTTTTAAAAGTTTACCACAAGATCAAAAAATGCACCCACTTGACACAGTCCACTGGCACATCTGCCACAATAGAATCATATAAGCATACCCTATAGCCGGGTACTGCCCCCTAAGACTGCCTAGCCTAGTTTAGGGGACAGGGTTGAACTTATTGTACTTACCTACTTATTGCTAAATTAAGATCTTTAATCTGTATACAGTGCAATGTACTTGAACTTTGTGGTAATAAACAATTTTTTTATTTTTTATTATTATGTTTCTATTGCTACAATGAGTGGGGGAGAGGATTAATATTATGTACATTAGGTTCGGCGAATGGTTGAGCAGTAGCAAATTTACCTCCCCACCTATGAAATCAGCGTTTTGTATGGAGAATTTTAAAGAAGTTGCATATTTCATACTAACATTTTCTTAATTTATTTAACAACTATGAACACTGATGTTTTAAAACTTTTATGCACTAATGTTTAAAAACTAAGATAACGTATGCCACTTAGATTATGCGACAAAAATCAGTTTTGGCTAAGTTAAAACAAAAATAGTGTTCATTTCTGCTGACAAAAAGAGGAGGCATTGTTAAGTTATTTTTTATGTTTAGAAAACTATAAATAATAAGGTTTTTTTTTCTATTGGTAGTTGTCTATGATGGTCATTATTCGATATAATATCAAGCAATTGATTAATATTTTAAATCATAGAAATGACGAGGTTCTCTATTTGTGAGAAAAAAACGCCAATTTCATAGGTAAGGACCTAATATTATGTACATTAGGTTCGGCGAATGGTTGAGCAGTAGCAAATTTACCTATACAGGCTGTAAACGAAATCATGTAATTCCTTCAAACTTCGTGATGACCTGCTGACATAGATTAAAACCTGCACGGGATACATTCGGATTCATTAAAAAACAAATTACAAGAAGGAAACATGTGCTCTTAACGTGAGGCATTTTAGCGCGCGGAGCGGCAGCCGCGCGATTCGCTCGGAGCGCTAAAATGCCTCACGTTAAGAGCACATGTTTACTTCTTGTATTTTTTTTGTTGATTGAATCCAAATGTATCCCTTGCAGGGTCAATCTATGGTCAGCAGTACATCAAGAGGTTTGAAGGAAATACATGTTTTCGTTTACACCCTGTATATTTTGATACTGAACAACCACTCGCTGATCTTTAGAGGTCTAAAAGTTTGGCGCGTACTATAAATCCCGGCAAAGCATAGGCGACTACTGGGGTCTTGACGTCATTAATAGGAGGTTGGGGAAGCGGAAACCGAGGTCACCAATCTGTCTGCCGCGTTTCGTGATTATTACAATTACTGACAGATAACTATGGAGGCCCGTATACAGCCGCGGTTATTTACGGGTTGATAATTATGATGATGACAGCTTTTGACTCATATGCTGGAGCCCAAGTCTAATAATTTACGATCGCTTCGATAGTGTCGATAGAATAGTGTCTATGACATTTATTAAAATTATTAACATTGGCAACACTGTAAAATCATTTTTGTAATAAGTTGGCAGCACTGCGACCGACTTCCCTTCTTAAAAACGCTCATTGTACGGCAAGTATCGAAAATCTACCTAGATACTTCAATAAATAAATAAAAATATATACGGTCGAATTGAGAAACCTCCTTCTTTTTTGAATTCGGTTAAAAATTACTTACCAATTCCTACCTCTCTCCTAATATTTTTGCGTGCCCAACAGGGTCCACGATGTACTATATATATTTACTCACCATCTATTAATACCATTGTGGAAAGCAAATAAAAGTTTGAGTTTGAGTATTGTTCCTTCCAAAATTATTAAGAAAACTAACTGTGAATTTCTCAAACTTTTATTTTAGTTAAACAAAATGGTGCCGAAACCAGAGACCTTTAGATGTTGTAAATGCCAACAATGTATCCAACCATCTCAGGAATAAATAGTTTTAGAAATTTGGCTTTCTAATGGTTATATTAACCTTTTTTTATTTAGGCTTTCCACTGACTTTCCATTGAACAGTAATTTAACTGCCATAGAACTATTACTTCAATAGAAAACATTAAAGTTTTAGCAGAACATCTAATCAGTCACAATCGTAATGGAATCTCAATAGGGGTGTCGGTGGGATAACAATTGTATGTTATTTTATTATAGCTAGCAGATTTGACCAGATTGGTATCACTTACCTGGCTGTCTGTGTGGGAGTATTGGCAGCGGAGCCCTTCTTGCCCTCCAGGGTAGCGAGGTGACCCTCCAGAGCATCCAGAAGACTGCTCGGCGCTTTAGTTAGGTCGGGGATGTCGCCCTTATCTATGCCCACGTTCTCTGCCACCTGTGGAACAAAATAGATTGTTGAGGTACTTTAAATTTATAATTACCATGTTTTAGGATTAGAAACTTTAATTCCATGAGACATGGCTCAGTATCTATTGCATATAAAGCTGGTATTTGTGTTAGCTGCATATTAAAAACTAGCGGCCCGTCCCGGCTTCGCACGGGTGGACATTTTTCCAGTTTTTACATTTTTCATTTATGCTCCTCTCCTAGTCGTAGCGTGATGTTATATAGCCTATAACCTTCCTCGATAAATGGACTATCTAACACAAAAATATTTTTTCAATTCCAACCAGTAGTTCCTGAGATTAGCGCGTTCAAACAAACAAACTCTTCAGCTTTATAATATTAGTATAGATTAAATAATTTTTCCGAGCACATGTGTCCATTTCTATGCACCTACCCGAAAAAAGTTTTAAATGATAAATTTAAAATAAATGATTTTTATTTGAGTAAATAAATAAATCTGTTAGAAACACTTTTACAATTCAATGGTGTCGATTCTGTTGCACAATTTGACAGGACTAAACTAAACTAAGTGCGTTTGTCTCTTTCTGTTTCAATAGAAAAAGAAAGTGACAGTTGAGTTTAGTCTTGTTTAGTACTCTCAAAATGTGCAACAGAATAGACACCAATGTAATGTTTTTTTTTAAGACTAGATGGCGCCGTCATTTTTTATCTGACTAGCTTTTAGAAGAAATGCCGAAACAAACTCAAGAGGTTTGAGATCTCCTATAACTTAATCATTTATATACCATACCACATTTATGCACCTAGTTTTGACGTTTTAAAAGTGCCTGAAATCTGGTCTGTTTGAAATAAAAAGCTTTGGACTTTGAATACATACATAAATAAACTCACGCCTTTTTTTCCATGAGGGTAGGCAGAAACTATAGAACGCCACATGCTACGACCCTTACATACCCCTTTCGCTTCATCCACATTCATACATCTTGTCATACACGCACGCCGGTTGAGAGTACTACGCACCTGACATTTGTGAAGAACATCATCAATAACATCGATGTATGTCCTTCTAGGACGTCCTCTACCGGCGTTTCCACTGACATCCGCCTTATAAATTCCTTTTGTTAATCGCCGTTCACTCATTCTCTCAACATGACCAAACCACCTAAGCATACTCCTTTCAATTTTTGTCACTACATCATCTTTTAAACCGCAACTTTGTCTAATCTCATCATTTCTCAATTTATTATTCAATAATTTGTATGTCCACGCGTATAGCGATTCTTATACAAGGTTAGTCAGAAAGGGGGTACTAAGCTGAAAGGGTGTTAAAGTACCCATAATAATGGATAACTTTTGTTCTACAACTTTCCCCAAAACTCGATAGTTTAAGAGAAATAGCTGTTCAAAGATTTCATAAAAAATACGCTAAATTCTATCTATCCTCAGCTATGATTAGGTGTGTTTACATTTTAGGTCATATTTGGGGTCACGGATTAGAAACACCATTTTCTGAATTCATAACTAAAGCAGAGATGAAGAATTTTAGAGAAAAAAAAAATATCATGGAAAAAAAATTCGAATTTTGAAATTTAACACTTTCTTTAAAACAATCATCAGTGATACAATAAGTGGCCCGCGGCTTAGTACCCCCTTTCCGACTAACCTTGTATACAAATGAAAGGTTTTATCTAAAAAGAATACTGAAGACTTATATTTTGAATTAAACATGCGTTTTCCTTACGTTGTTATTATAACATTTAACTTAACACAATGTTCTTAACTATTCAACAAACAAGCTTCAACGGGGCTATTGTCTCTCTGAACTCAAAACAAAACCAGGAATTGCGCTAGTGCCTAATGCGTTTCAACTCTCAACGTACCCGATACCCGTATCGAATTAGGAAGGGAAAAACCGAAAAAAAACTCACTGACATGCATACACACAAAAACCGTCAGTTTTTAGGCTGGATCGAGATTTCTTGGATGGATTTAAGGACGTATTTACAAAAAATCTGTTATTTAATAAATAATAATTGAAATAATTAAGATTGTACAAAAAAAAAACATAAAATTAGTAATTATAATATGGGTTCGTAAAATTTAAATTAATTTAATTAAACTTCCAAAAAGAAAGTTAATATAAAACATGATTTAAAAGTTAAGTGTGAGCGAAGTTAGGTGCGACTACGGATCAATTGGGACTAAATAACTTTTAATAATCAATAACTTTTGACTTAAACTGAGGTCAGAGAAGATGTAAATGTCCTAGTTGTTAGAGAGTTAATAAATAATACATTTTGGTACATTTTCCGACGAATCCGTAAAACTTATTGTTAGTCAAATGTTATGGTTAGCTACAGAGAGACTATTACTTTATCTAATCGGTAAAGTTTTCTTTAATTCTTTTTTTTATTTGTGCCTCCTCCCGCTTACATAAAGTGCAGTTTAATCAATAAACAATGTATTAGAATAAAAATATGAAAAAAAAAATAAGACGCACAGCAAAATAAAAAACCTTTTTTAAATATTTTCATAATGTTTTGCTAACACGAATCAACCTTAATACTTTAGAAATAAGGTGGCTTTTACTTCGGTCATTATGTTGTCATGGTTTTGTGTCGCTTGACAGCAGCAATACGTGGTCAAATAGATACCTCTATGGTCAAAAGGATTTGGATTGTTCTAACTTAAAGAAAAAGGTACGCTGTGTGTGTGGGGCGTGCGTATGTAGTACGATTGGATATGTACGCATTTTGCAAATGCGTCCTTAAATGCATCTTTTGTGAGAGAAGTGAAAATTTTGATATACCTTCAACGACTGTCTGAGCTTTTCCATCTGCGAAGAGACCTCTACATGTAATAAATGTATGTAGCATGTGAAAAGCCTAAAAGCCCAGTCAGACAGAGCGTGGCTAAGTGTGATATTCACGTCGGGTGTTGATCGCGTGCTTTTGGCTTGTGAGTTACTATGACAATGTATGGATGACGCCACACAGAGACTGCCACGCGATCAACGAGCGACGTGAATATCACACCCAGCCACGTTCTGTGTCTGGCCAGGTCTTTTGCGTTTGTTTGGACACCACAGACACTACTTCAAAGACGACTCAGGGGTTTTACGTCACGAGGAGCAGTTTTTATATTCAGCAATGTCCTCGCTTGAGCTAAAAACAACTGCTTTCACTAATCTCTGCCAATCGTGATGCATGATCAGTCCATTACTGTCCTACTGCTGGGCACTGGCCTCTTCTCAGAATGAGAAAGGTTCAGGTCTTAGTCCACCAAGCTGGCCTGGTGCGGGTTGGCGGACTACATACCATCAAGAACTTTTTGGAGCCATCTTAAATGTGCAGGTATCCTCACGATGTTTTCCTTCACCGTTAACGCAAGTGATAAGCAAATCTGATCCGCATATGAATTTGAAAAGTCAGAAGTGCGGGTCAGGGTCAAGTGGAAGGTAACCGCTAGCCTATCACTGCCTCGCAAGGGTGATGATTATCACAATATTCCATCAGAGGCTCTTATTTAGCAGTGTATCTTAACGGGCTGGGAGGATATAATATTTACCTTCAAGAACTCTCCAACTCTATCCATCCTGATGAGGAATTTCTTATAGAGGTCGAGAGCCTCTCGGCAGTTCTTCTTGTTCATGTCGAAGTACTTCTCCAGCAAGTTGATTATGCCGTCGTTGTAGCACGCGAACAATCTGCAATGTGACAAAATTGTACGGATTGGTATGTGGTAGATTTTAAATCAATGACGCGACAATCGACCTTCGGTCTTGGGGAGGAGTGATGTGGATCTATCACGCCACATGCAAACTGCGCAGCACGAAGAATGTGTAGCAGACTACAGCGACAAGAAAATGACATCGCGATATCAAGATTTGACACGCAGATAGTACATACAAAGTTGGTCGGAAACGGGTACTAAGACGCGGGCCACTTAAAGTATCACTGATGACTATTTTAAAGAAAATGTTAAAATTTCAAAATTTGATCATTTTTATTTGCATGCAAAAAGATTTTTATTTTAGTTTTTTCTTTTTTTTAAAAAAACATACCTACCTGCTTTAGTTATGAATTCAGAATATTAAGTTTCTATTCCGTGACCCCAAATATGACCTAAATTTCAAACACAGCTAATCATAGCTATAGACAGATAGATTTTAGCATATTTTTTTCGAAATCTTTGAAAAGCTATTTCTCTTAAACTATCGAGTTTTGGGGAAAGTTGTAGAACAAAAGTTATCCCTTATTATGGTTACTTTAACACCCTTTTCGGCTTAGTACTCCCTTTCCGACTAACCTTGTATATACAACTTTCCAAAATCAACCGTTGGGCAGTAGCCCGCCAGGCATAAGACCCGTCTGGTTGGAAGATCTTCCCTTTTTAACCGAATTTCAAAAAAGGAGGAGGTTCTCAATTCGACTGTCTTTTTTATGTTTGTTCCGCGATATCTTTGCTAATTGTGAACCGATTTTAATAATCCTTTTTTTGTTTGAAAGAGTATTCTTTCGAAGTGGTCCCATTCAAATTTGGTGAAGATCTGATGAAGAACCTCGGAGATAGACAATTTGAAGTCGGTTTTATTTTTGTTAAAAAGAGATTATCGTTGGAGGAACACAATACCTCGTTTCTCCACAATAGGTAGTAAACAATTTAATTGATTTGATTTGTTTTAGAGGTGGCAACTAAAATTTGCGGTTTGGATGTAATTTGGTTGCGATTCATCAATAATTTTAATAGTATAATTATCTTTCCCTTATAAGGGACCCTTGATTTTCCTTGTCCGTGTCGGGATGTGCTACAGTTATTTTATCAGACGAAGGCGGGTGAATTATTACAATTTGAACCTTATATCAAAGACATAAAAGTCACAACACTCGCCTTCCTGAGATTACGAAAATAGCTAATGCCGTGGTTAAATGAAATTGCCAGTCAGCAAGGTTGGTAGTGGGGCTGGCTGACTGCACAGGAGACGCCGGTCGTATTTGAGTATCTTCACTCGTTTAAGCTCTTTTAATGGCCTTCATCTAACTATTTGATAGTGTTCTGAAGGATAAATACTTACTAACTTCTTGTTTTCCATTACTACAATAAAATACTTAAATGTTCGTTTTTTTCAAGATCTGTACTTATGTGATCTCTATTGTATGGATATCGAACTCAGACTGTGTCAGGGATTTTGTTGGACGGTTCCCCAAGTTCTGCAGTCTGGCGTAAATTTCTCTCATAACGACTATTTACCTGCAAGAGTCCAGTTATCAATTTATGAGTAAGCCTCACCTGATGAGATCTCTAAACAGCAGCATGAAGCACATGTTGATGACGCCGTTGGTGAGATCATTAGCTGTGCAGTCGAACTCGAGCAGTCCGTCCAGCTGCGCCTGCAGCACCGGTAACGTCTTGAGGAGTTTCTCCGCGTTCATCATGCGGAGGGAGCCTTCTTCCTTACTGTTGAGGGAATTGAAGATTTTGTTAGAAGCTACATTCATGATTTGGCTTAGACCTACTAACATTTTTGGTACAGTAGGTCCATCTTCAAAATGGCCTTTTAATTTGGCGTGGTCTTCAGCTAACAAGATCTTTATATTTTTTCTCATAGATATCATAAAGCTAAGAAATTCTACTAGGCGAATAGACAGCAGCACCCACCTTACCCCTTATAACATTATAAATAACCCAGTCTAACAAGTACTGAGGTTAGACTTCCCTTTAGCTCTCTTTGTGTGACGTCATGAACTCGTTTGATCATGGACTGTTTATGCATTAACCGTTCAAGAAGACCAAGCCGAAGAATAACTTGAAAAATAAAACACACGTGACTATGTCTCTTCAGTACCCTGAAAACAAAAACATGTTCCTCTACTCACCCCCTCTTAACCTTGCAGAAGTCGAAGGCGACAGTCCTGTACGACAGCGCCTTCTCGTTGAGGTACTTGGCGTACCGCCGGATGAACGGGGACATGTCATATCCTGGACATATAGAGAAAAAATAAAACATGTCCCGGACTTGTTGGCTGTGAGTTTGTGTGCGAAAAATTCAGCGTTCATGCATGTTACAGATAGGGGCACGTAAGTTGAACCAAAATGGCGGTCGTACGCGCAAATATAAATCGCGGCACATTATGACTTTGAATGCGCAGTAACACATTTTCGGGTCTCAATCGAAGTGCAGTATGAGGTGCGCCGCGAGGGCCCGCGCGTAACCATAGCTGCTGCGATTTATACCTGCGCGGACGACCGCCATTTTGGTTCAACTTACGTGCCCGCTATCTGTACTGGAGTATGGCTAGCTTCAAGTCTTGTGTTTTTCTTTTAGTGACATGAGTATGGCAGGTTTTCAACAGGCAGTTAGCCAAGCCAATGATTTCGGATTGGTTGCCGAAGGCTCTGGGTTATTTGGATCCGTATAGACTCGGATCATTCTTTATTTACAATTCATAGCAAAGGCTATTTTTACTCTATATTTGAAATGTTTTGCATATTCACAAAGCTGAAATGCATTAAAAGTCTGGCTTTTGATGCCTTAATTGCAATGCTTAAGCCGTTTAAAAAAACAATAAAAACCATGCAGTGATTCTCAGTCCATGTGCAATTAAGGGCGACATTCTCTATTTCATATGATGTACGCACTACAGTGACAAGACAAGACAGGACGTATGTCACGGATTCTTTAGAATTTTGTGAAGCGTTGAATCCACTAGCAAGTTAAATTGCACAAGTTATTGTAGTAAGTGCTTGCTTACCTGTTTACACTGAAAGCAAGTTTTGTTTAAAACCTTACACAAGCAGCTTGCGCAGTGGCGTAGTGTGAATTTCTTCAACACGGGGCCATCCCTACATTTGCCGCCCTGAACCCTATTTTCGCAACTGAGCAAAAAATAGGTGATAGTTCTGTGATATTCTGTTGCTGTGTTGATTGCAAAAGAATTCAAAATAAAACGTCTTTCTATAATCATCAATCTTGCTATTCTATTTTGAACAACTTCCACTTGTCCCAATGACTTGAAATTTTGCGTAAATAAGTACCTATGTGGTCCCAATGACAATATAGTTATCTGATCTGATATAGTGATCTGATGACCTGACGCTGCAGCGGCGCCGAGCTATCAGCTCGCCGCCGCCCCCTAAATCTGCGCCGCCCGGGGCTGTGGCAGCCTTTGGCCCTCCACGCTACGCCACTGAGCTTGCAGCAAGTCAGGCAAGTCGGTAAAACATCCCGTAGTCGACATGATGCAGGTGTGTCCACAGTGGAAGTTGATTGGAGAAGTCGAGCAATTTAACATACTAGTGGACGGTGATGGGTTTTCAGACATTCGGTAAAATTGACACATGACACGGCGTGATAGCCGCCTGGATATCAAAATAATGGGCTGATAAAGTATGCCCAACATTGGCCATTGTATACAGCCCAACGAGCAATTACAGATAGTTGTGGTAGTCGTTGTTCTATATGGTCATATCATGTCTAAAGTGATATCAAGAATGTCACCCCAACGTACATTAAATGTACTTAGGTGCAATCATTACAAAATTATCTGTGTTCTATGACCTGATAGGTACATGAATGAGTTGATTCAACTATTAATTGTGTCAATAAAATGGCTATCGGCTGTGAATTATAATTATTAAGGTGATTTGTGATATTAATTGCCATTTTTATTGCCCAATATTTATTAGTTTATTGCCAAATACAATTTTATTTCAGAAAAATATTTAACAATAAATATGAGACCTTATCGGCAAAGTGGAACAAGTTAGATTAAATGATTTTCGTGACGACAATACACAGTGCATTAACATTTACAAAAGCGTGAATTGTACCTAATCGTTACAAGTATGCAAATCTCTATTTGTTCAAAAATAATTCTAAAATAAACGAACGGCAAAATAAAACACTTGGTTTATCTAACCCAATTCGTCAGTATCATGTTTTCTTGTGATACCGTATCCGAGAAAAGAAACTGCAAGCACATACATGCCTATGAAAAAAAAAACTTTAATGTACTTAATGTTGTTTTTAATGGTACTTGTCCCTATAACTGTCTTTTTAATTGATTTATTTAATCAAGATATTCCAAAAACATGCCTTGAATAAATAAACTATTGTTCCTCATTAAATGGTGCTGCAAATCAAGCTTTTTCATCTCAAGCATCGGTACAGTGCAAAATGAACAAAAAAGAAAACTAAAAATTGCACCCAATCCAAGCGTGTACCAGCTACGACACGTGAACAGACGGACAGACATTTACAAAAAGCCGCCATTTTGTAATTAAACTCACCAATCCGGGCACCGGCCGCGCCTTTCCAAGCATTAGGGAAAATTAAATTCAGTTAGATACAGTTTTGGTATAATTACATTTAAAAATTTTACGGAATAAATTACATGATCAGAAGTATTTATATGTATAATTGCGTGTATGGAACTCAGATAACCAAAATAGTGTGGTGTTCCAAATTTTCGTATTTTAGACTTATACTGTTGTGTCATTCAGTAAGTGCAGACTGCCAAAATGTGCTTAATGCAATAGACAATGTGCTCAAGACATACATTTTTTATGACTGAAGATGCAAATAAGGGATTTATCCTGTGAATGAGTAGAACTTGCATTCACCTGTACACTAATAAAATCATACTGCGACTATCTCACTGCGCGTAAATCTCGTCATTATCCTGGATAAGCCTTGGATTCACTAGGAGACAAAATGTTCCTCAACATAACGCGCAACATCGAGTCTCCGCGACTCTGCATGGTGCGATTTCTACGTGATGCGGGACTGTTGCAAGTCGCCGCTTAGAGAGCGCAGACGTGCGAGCGAATTGTTACGCGACATTGTCCCCAGGGCATTCACGTAGATGTCCTGCGTCATGTCTTGTGGCATGTTGCTACATTTGTTCCTTAAGGTCTGGTCAGACAGAGAGCGTGGCTGGGTGTGATATTCACGTCGCCTGTTGATCGCGTTCTCTTGGCGTGCTAATTATTATGACAATGTATGGAAGACGCCACGCAGAAACTCTTAATGCGTTTATGAATCGCGCGGCAGAAATGCCCCACCAGGCCAAGCTTTGCGTGGCAGTCTCTGTGTGGCGTCTTTCATACTTTGTCATAGTAATTCGCACGCCAAAAGGCACGCGATCAACACGCGCTGTGAATATCACAACCAGCCACGCTCTCTGTCTGACCAGACCTTTAGTGAATCTAAGACTTAAAGGAAATGAAAATGTACTTGCACATTAGAGCGAAGTCAGTTTTAGGCCTAAATAGGATACCAGCAAAAGGTCTAATCAGCTGTAAGGTCAACAAATAAGGTTGTCATCAATTTTGCAAAGCATGCAGTGTTGCCTTCACAAAAAATACCATATACAGGGTGTAAACGAAATCATGTGATTCCTTCAAACCTCGTGATGTACTGCTGACATAGATTAATCCTGCACGCGATAATTTTGGATTCAATAAAAAAATATTACAAAAAGTAAACATGTGTTCTTAACGAAAGGCATTTTAGCACCCCGAGTTATATGACCGCGCGGCGAGCGATATCCACGGTAATTCGCTTGGGGCGATAAAATGCCTCACGTTAAGAACACATGTTTACATCTTGTATTTTTTTTTATTGAATCCAAAAGTATCCCATGCAGGGTTAATCTATGTCAGCAGTACATCACGAGGTTTGAAGGAATTACATGATTTAGTTTACAACCTGTATATACACAATACAGGATAAACTATCATTAAAATGACTCCGTCTGGTTTTCTAATACATACAGTTATTACCATACATGGTACAACAACATGTTTTATCAATGGGTACTTAACATTAATTAATAAATCGCAACATTATTATTATTGAGATAAGGATAATTATGGTTTACCCAGACCTACATAGTTTAGTCACGCGTGTCGTTTGACTATTAATCCTATTGAGCATGCATTTGATTATAATTATGTTGAAGTTTCTTAATTAGATATTATAATACTGCAAATGAAACTTTATTTAAGGTATAAAAAAGGATGGTATTTAAGATATATTAATTTGTATTTGGTATTTCATAGAAGATTCTTGTCTGACTATATAATACTACAAATGAAATTCTTATATCAAACAAGATTATTCGTATTTCATAATTTGAAATATAATTATTATAAGTTTACCCAAAGGGCTGGGCTGGTCAGTCAAATATAACAGACTGATTTATTGGCTGAGCGATTGGCTTTCTGGGCTACGAGCTGCGGGCTCGATTCCCGCACGGAACAAATATTTGTATGACCTACAGATAGTTGTGCCTGGTCTGGATGTTTGTGCGTATGAAGATTTGTGTCTGTAAACGCTCCTATAGTACAGGAGAAATCCTAGTGTGGGGAAACGTTTTAAAAAAAACACACTACATAATATCACGCCTTGTGTTCCCCAAAGGGTTCGGCAGAGGTGTTTTTAGTACCCCCTCGTTTCGCCAGTTATGTTTAAGTCCCATGTAATAGGGGGCAAGCCGATTGCCACTAACCGGGCACAAATCCAGACTCCGGGTTGCTACTTAGAAATTCCTAATGGAAAAACCCAATAAACACTTTGCTCGACCTGGGGATCGAACCCAGGACTCCATGCTCAGCAGTCGCGCTTGCGACTACTAAACCAACAAGGCAAAAAACTTCACAATGAGCTCTACTGCTACTAAACCATTTCTAAATAAGTTTTTATCACTTCAGTCCAAGCAGTTTAACCCCATTGTCTCATTTCATACATCCGACCCACATACATACATACATACATAAACTCACGCCTTTTTCCCATGGGGGTAGGCAGAAACTATAGAACGCCACATGCTACGACCCTTACATACCCCTTTCGCTTCATCCACATTCATACATCTTGTCATACACGCACGCCGGTTGAGAGTACTACGCACCTGACCTTTGTGAAGAACATCACCAATATCCGACCCACACTATTCTAGATTCCCATTATCCTAAAAACAAATAAAACCTAGCCACACACCCACACGTTCCTACTAATATTTTCTCACAGTAAATACTAGGCAACGAGAGCGGCGCCCAATCTTCTAAGCCTATTACGTAAGTGGAGCCGACCATGACAACAACGCCTGTATCGAGGACATGTTTTAGAGACGGTTTTAAGGACACTAACATTAAAGAACGTCGTCCATTTAAACCCTTCAGCACCAGACCAGCACACTACCATACAGCCGGTCTTCTTCTATTCGTGTGGTTGGTGACTAATCTGGTGTCAGAGTTTATGCGCCCATGGGCCTCTGACTCGACTTCACATGCCGTTGAGTAATATCTCTCAGGCATGCCGGTTTCCTCACGATGTTTTCCTTCACCGTTTTTAAGCAAGTGATAATTATACAATACGCACATGAATCCGAAAAGTCAGAGGTGCGTGCCTTGGGTTCGAACTCGAGACCTACGACTTGGCACTCCGAAGGTCACACTACTTGGCAATCAATAGGCTATACAGCCGGAACCTATCTATCGGCGGTTTGTTCTTCAAGAGATAGAAATCTGACATTAGCTCCGTAGAACTAATGTCAATTTACTATCTCTAGTACTGCAAACCATTGATAGATAGATTACTGGTTTAAGCCGATAGTCAATAAGGAAGGTGAATAAGTAATATAATCTATCTGCTATCATCCTGATAAATCTAGTAGGTACAAGGGTTGCGGAGGTCAGATAGGTTTGCGTATAAACGGAAATCTGAGATGACCAAACCTTTGTTAAATGTATGAAGAGCTCCTATAGCTAAAGCTGAGTTTAGAGCAGTCCAGAAAAAGAATAAAAGACAGAATGAACGTGGTAGCGTTTAGAGAACATCGATATAAATCTATAGACACTACATTTGTATGAAGAAGAGAACGATCATACACAGAGAGACCAGAGCCTAAGCCGAGGTCGAAGTCCCATTAGGGGTCGCCCTAAGTGCTTGCCCGAGGACCCTTCAGGTCTTGTCAATAACTGCCCAGCAAAATAGAAATAGTCTAATAGAAAAAAAACATATAGAGAAAGGTTAATTACATACATAACCTCACGCCTTTTTCCCATGGGGGTAGGAGGAAACTATAGAACGCCACAGGCTACGATCCTTACATACTCCTTTCGCTTCATCCACATTCATACATCTTGTCATACACGCACGCCGGTTGAGAGTACTACGCACCTGTGGCTTGTGAAGAACATCACCAGAAATGTTAATTTTCAGATAAAAGTCACACAAGTTTTGTAGCTCTAAACTTAGCCAAAAAACTCTTCTTACATCCTTATTGCTCCATTTACCAAAAAAAATAGTATTACGACCTCATTTTCCGCTGTCTTCCACCGCAGACAGAACCGTAAAAAATAAGCACTAAACGGCGGTTTTATTATTACCTAACAATAAAGTTCATACAATGATAAATTGTATTAAAGTAAGGAATTCAAAAGTTCAAACAGCGTAAAGGACATTAGCAATGGCTTTTACGTCCTTTTGCACTCCGAGGGATCGATGTGTTGGTCATACTTTGAATCTGAGTTCTGCGTTGCCAAGAGGTGCATGCCTCTTGATGACTCAGGCTTGAGAATGTTGAACCATATAGTATTCGAAACAAAAAATGCAATATATACTAATATTATAAAGCTAAAGAGTTTGTTTGTTTGTTTGAACGCGCTAATCTCAGGAACTTACTGGTTGGAATTGAAAAAATATTTTTGTGTTGGATAGTCCATTTATCGAGGAAGGTTATAGGCTATATAACATCACACTACGAAAAATAGGAGCGGAGCATAAATGAAAAATGTTGCAAAACGGGGACAATGTCCACCGGTGCGAAGCCGGGACGGGCCGTTAGTACAGAATAAAATTATTTTTCACAGAACTACCGTAAGATTATGTGGACAAAATCCATAACATAACATCACGCCTCTATTCCCAGAAGGGTTGGGCAGAGGTGTACAGTAACGCCTACATTTCGCCGTTATGTAAAAGGGGGCGAGTCTATTGCCATCAACCGGGCACAAATCCTAACTCCGGGTTGCTACTGAGGAATTCCACATAGAAAAACCCAATAGCACTTTGCCCGACCTGGCGATCGAACCCAGGACCTCACGATCAGCAGTCGCACTTGCCACCACTAGACCAACGAAGCCGTGGATAAAATCCAAAGATCAGAGTTGCAGAAATGGAAAAGCAAATTGACAATATTGAGCAACACTGTTAGCTATAAACGTTCAAGCGGTTCAACGCTTGTCTTCCATAGAGGTGGGTTTGAGTTGAAACCCGGCCCGCTCCTCAGACTTCGAATTCATGGTGGATCAGCATTTGATTATCACTTGCGTTAACGGTGAAGAAAAACATTGTGAGCAAACCAGCACAACAGCGAGAGATTTAAAAAACTGACCAAGTGCGAGTCGGACTCGCGCACGAAGGGTTCCGTACCATTATCTATAAAAACGGCAAAAAATATTTATTTTATTCTGTTTTTTAGTATTTGTTGTTATAGCGGCAACAGAAATACATCATCTGTAAAAATTTCAACTGTCTAACTATCACGGTTCATGAGATACAGCCTGGTGACGGACGGCCGGACAGCGGAGTCTTAGTAATAGGGTACCGTTTTACTCTTTGGGTACGGAACCCTAAAAAAGTTCTCGGTGTGTGTAGGCCGCCAACCAGGCCAGCATGGTTATATTAAGGCCTAAACCATTGTCATTTTGAGAAAAGGCCCGTAAACATCATGAGGAAACCAGCACAAAAGAGAGGGATTTAAAAAAAATACTTAAGTGTGTGTAGTCCGCCAATCCGCACTAAGACAGAGTGGTTGTGCTAAGGCCTAAACCCTTCTCATTTTGAGACAAGGTCCGTATCCAGGAGTGGGACAGTAATGTGCTGATTATGTTAAGATAAATCGATTTTAAAAAGGAGTCCTTATCTTCAGCAGAGGACGTCTCAGAATCGACTCAGCAAATAAAACATTAAAGAACACAATTAAAATAAATAGAATTGTTGTTTTCAACTGTTCTCTCAATAAAAGCTGTTAGCTATGTAAATAGTCGTTTATCACAACATTACTTGAACGTAAACAGACTAATGCATGGCTATTATTCTAAAGCTTTTTCTTACATACATACATACATAAACTCACGCCTTTTTCCCATGGGGGTAGGCAGAAACTATAGAACGCCACATGCTACGACTCTTACATACCCCTTTCGCTTCATCCACATTAATACATCTTGTCATACACGCACGCCGGTTGAGAGTGCTACGCACCTGACCTTTGTGAAGAACATCACCAATAACATCGATGTATGTCCTTCTAGGACGTCCTCTACCGGCGTTCCCATTAACATCCGCCTTATAAATTCCTTTTGTTAATCGCCGTTCACTCATTCTCTCAACATGGCGAAACCACCTAAGCATACTCCTAAGTTTTTTCTTTTAATCGCAAATACCTGTTATTGCTAAACTCATAAAAATAAATTTCTTCCTTTTTCCTAACTACATTGGGATCAGCTACCAGTCTAACCAGATGTGGCTGAATACCAGTATTTTACACGGAGCGACCGCCATTAGACCTCCGCAACCCAGTTACTGGGCAATGCCGATATCCTTAGATTAGACCGGTTGTCAGACTTTCGGGCTTCTGACTACCCGTAACTTGCTGCTGAATACCAGTATTTTACACGGAGCGACTGCCATCAGACCTCCACAACCCAGTTACTGGGCAATGCCGATATCCTAAGATTAGACCGGTTGTCAGACTTTCGGGCTTCTGACTACCCGTAACTTGCTGCTGAATACCAGTATTTTACACAGAGCGACTGCCATCAGACCTCCGCAACCCAGTTACTAGGCAATACCGATATCCTAAGGTTAGACCGGTTGTCCAACTTTCGGGGTACCCGTAACGAGCTGTCGTAAGTATTCGTATAAATAAAATACACTCTAATCCCATTCAGATTCAAATTTCATTCTCTAAAAATTGCAAAGGAAGAAATCAGAGTCGCTCAGCTGAGCCGAGGCCGTGGTGTCATTGAACTGTAAGGTCACCGGTCAAAGAATAGTACCCACATGTACACACGTTAGCCGGAACGAAACCGATATGCCCACGTATTGTGGGCATTATATAACTACTGGTAACATTCCGGACCTCAGCTTAGATCAGTGGCGAGCATTGCATATAAGCAATTAAGCAGTGCCTACCTCATAAGATTTAATTAACTACTCCATCTTTAACTATTACTATAAATTAAATAAGCGTGTATGGCTATGATTTCTTTTGGTCAGAATCGTATTAAAATGGGCTTAAGCGTACAATTGTAAGGCGACATCGCTAGTGCCTGCCTACCTAGTCCGAAAACCAATGCACGCCACTGGCTTAGATATTCGTCAGTATACAGGGTGTAAGCGAAATCATGTAATTACTTCAACCCTCGTGCTGTACTACTGACATAGATTAACCAAGAACGGGTTACAATTGAATTCAATAAAAAAAAAAATTACACGAAGTAAACATGTGTTCTTAACGTGAGATATTTTAGCGCCCCGAGCGAACAGCGCGGCTATCGCTCGCCACGCGGTATTTTAACTCGGGGCGCTAAAATGCCTCACGTTAAGAACACATGTTTACTTTTAGTAATTTATTTTCATCCATATCCAAAAGTATCCCGTTCAGGGTTAATCTTTGTCAACAGTACATCACAAGGTTTGAAGGAATTACACGACATCTTTACACCCTGTATATTGTAGATATTCAATGCCAAAGTTACGCTTTATAACATTTACAACGGACTATAGAGGAATAATCCCCTTGTAACTTGTAATACGCGAATTGATGGTTTATTACGTTGCAGACCATCTATCATCCTTATGAGGGATTCATCGATCATACGATTTGGTACGGCGACGATACGATTTTCGAGATTAAGTTGCGCTTGCCAGAGATGGGTGACCGTCCGTTTCACATCGAGACCCGTCCGTGCCTCGGAGAGCACGTTAAACCGTCGGTTCTGGGTGTCATAAGAATACCTATGACAGTCGTTACGGGTAGTAGTCAGAAGCCCGATAGTCGGACAGCCGGTTTAACCTTAGGACATCGGTATTGCCCAGTTACTGGGTTACGGAGGTTCGATGGCAAGCGCTTCGTGTAAAATACTGGTATTCAGCCGCATCTGGTTAGACTGAAAGCTGACCCCAAGATAATTGGGAAAAGGCTAGAAGGAAGAGACCTATCATCCTTATATCATTCTAAAATCGCTTCCCAGAACTCTTCCAGAAGTAGGAAAGGATATATTAGTCCTATATAGACACAATCAGACATTTGGTAAGGAAAAGCCTACAACACACGTTATACCATGCAATATTTTTTTATGTAGCCATGACTAACCTACCCTTGCGACAGAATGCGGTGGAGAAGAATTATGACTGTACTCTGCCTAGACTAGGGGTAATAGAATAAAATGAGGAAGAAACCGACTAGACTTATCCAATATTCAGATGGAGATACCACAGGGCAAATAAAACCTTATAATGTTGTCATACAATACATTTCAGAACAGAACTCAGATGAAAAAACGCCAGTCATCTTTTAGCAGACAAGAAAGACGCTTCCCAATATAGAGCAACGAACGTTTAATTGTAGTTTTGCGCCATATACGCCAGTAGGGCGCCAAGATTACTTGGCAGTGGCAAATGTACATAATGACGCGGAAATAGTACACACTCGACTTGTAGTTCGTGTATCCGTTGCATAACACCATCCATGACATTACTACGGGTTCTCGGGTGTGAAACGCAGTCATTCTTGTTAATTAAGTCAGTGTAAGTGTCTGATTGCGTTTGGATAGAAAATGTCCACTGCGTGTTTTGCTTTTACCACACTAATATTATAAATGTGAAAGTTTGTGGAGATGGATGTATGTTTGTTACTCGATCACGCATAAACGGCTTGACGGATTTGGATGAAATTTGGCACACAGATAGATCATGTCCCGGATTAACAGATAGGATACTTTTTGTCCGTGTACAGGAAGTAGTTTCTCTAGGATACGAGTGAAACCACGGGCGGCAGTTAGTAGACAATATTGTTAAGCTGCGGTCCCAAGACCCGTTAACTGACGTTGCCACGCCTGTCGAGGCCTGTCGCAGCCCGTGTCGAGCAACTTTAAACTTACCGACTCCCGACTGATCGGACAGGTGACGACAGGCCACTGCAAGCCTCATCGGACGCCATGTTTCCAAGGCCTGTCGGCCTGGCTAGCCGCGGCCTGGCCTGTCGTAAAACAAGCCGTGGGACCGCAGCTTTATAATAACGACGCTTGCTAAATAGTTTTATTGTCGGTGTTTTGATATTAAGTCGGATGCTGCATTCATTCATTCCATTCTATTGATACTTTTCACACACTCTGTATTACCCCGTCCTCTCATAGGCCCGTTGCCGTGTAAGCGAGCTGTAAGAGGCGACGTACCTGGCACCATAATTGAGCCCGAAAAATGGCAATAGTCTCGCCTCCTTGCATGGGACGTAATACCGGCAAATCGTGGGTGTACAGACTCATGTAATAGGTGAACACCTCTGCTTACCCCTTCGGGAATTACAGGCGGGAGTATATAACATAACATCACACCTGTATTCCCCGAAGGGTTGGGCAGAGGTGTATAGTAAAACCCTCATTTCGCCGTTATATTTAAGTCCCATGTAGTAGGGGGCGAGCCTATTGCCATCAACCGGGCACAAATCGAAACTCCGGGTTGCTACTGAGGAATTCCACACGGAAAAACCCAATAACACTTTGGCGGACCTAGATCGAATCCAGGGAGCATATGCAC
The DNA here is from genome assembly GCA_910594945.2 of Amphipyra berbera. Lineage (NCBI taxonomy): Eukaryota > Metazoa > Arthropoda > Insecta > Lepidoptera > Noctuidae > Amphipyra > Amphipyra berbera. Next base: position 15,419,019 of record OU343142.1, read on the forward strand.
GTATGTATTATAGAGGACCATTTAAGTATTCTTTCAATGTTTTGTATTCAAAATATAAATTCATCGTGTTTATAAATACGCCTAGAATAATAGCGGAAAAAATCGATGCATTATAATAAGTTAAACAGTCATAAACACGCTAAACTAAAACATAACATCACGCAACCATCTTGTTTCGTGTTTGCGTGTTTGTTTCACTTACAATAATTTTGGGTGTGAGATTACCGAGTACATCGCAAATGGTACCCGCGACGGGGTTTCCATATCCGTTCCAATATCTAGTCTTAAGTTATCAAATACGTTCGAATGTATAAAACTTCGGGTACGATCTCCAGGACCGGCAAAATGTTATTGGGTTTTTCTGTGTGGAATTCCTCAGTAGCAGCCCGGAGTATGGATTTGTGCCCGATGATGGCAAAAGGCTCGCCCTCTATTACATGGGACTTAAATATAACGGCGAAATGAGGGTGTTACTATACACCTCTGCCCAACCCTTCGGGGAATACAGGCGTGTTTTGTATAAAACTAAACCTACTATGGATATTGCATCTCGGAGTATCTATTGGAGAAGGTAATTGCTTGCCAGGGTATCAGCTAGCAAGTATGTACCGTATCCGAGGGTGCGGTGACTAAGGCTGGTTTTACAGTGCCGCTTTCGTCAGCGCGGTTAGTAAGCGTCGCGGGCCACGAGCTTTGAGTGTCTTGAAGCGTTTTAGAATAATCAACGCGTGCAGTGATCAGCGCTGACGTCAAGTCATACGTTTCACGTCACGGTCAGCGTGACTTCAAACCCAGCCTAAGCGAGCGAATCCGCCCCACTGACAAAAGGTATTTGGAGATGTGGTGTGTGTTTCACAGAAGAAATTACACACATCAGGGTCCCTAAAGCCCGGGGGCCACGTACAGTCAGCAACAAAAGTATGTTAACACTTCAGTTTTTTACTGTGGGTAACAATAAAATAACACCAACTCTTGACTATTATAATTATGAAATTCTGAAAAGCAGTGTATCTAATAATTGTTACGTATAAGTAACAGTGTTAACCAACTTTTGTTGTTGACCGTACCATTGATACGGCTGATACGACGGTAGCTACGCCCCTGATTAGGAGGAACACCATGGTGGCTCAAGTGGGTAAGAGTCCAACATATCCTTTCGTCTAACCAGCATCAAGATTCAGAACTTTTTGGTAAGCCAGTCGTCGAAAGATTCGTTTTGTTATCTCTTTTTCTCTTGTTACGAGAATCATTGAAAAAACAAAATAAAAAACCGAATCGATCGACAGCCGACTCAGAAACGTTCTAAGTCAGGGGCAGGTAGAGGTTACAAATGTTTCCAAAAAAAATGTGATTTCCAAAAAAAATGTAAGTACCGTATTAATTTTGAGTTGCTAGGTTCAATTTCAAGGTCGGGAGAAATCTGATTGGATTACTAATATCTATAATAAAAATTCTGGTCGGGTCCGAAATTGGGATGGAACCTAATAAATGATGACCTTGAGGGTCACATGTGTCGGTAAGAAAAGGTCCTTTGAATAAAAGTATGGGAATTATTGGAAATAATTCTGTATGTATATAAATATAACATTACGCCTGTATTCCCCGAAGGGTTGAGCAGAGGTGTATAGTAACACAATCATTTCGCCGTTATATTTAAATCCCATGTAATAGGGGGCGAGCCTATTGCCATCAACCGAGCAAACTCCGGGCTGCTACTGAGGAATTCCATACAGAAAAACCCAATAACAGTTTGCCCAACCTGGGGATCGAACCCAGGACCTCACGATCAGCAGTCACCCTTGCCACTACCAGACCAATGAGGCAATCTGTATGTACTTACATGTATAACAATACAATAATAGTACGAACTATTATTCATCAATTAATTCAGTTAATTGTTTAATTTCCTTATAACGGTAAAGGTGGCAATTAAACATAATTGAATCTAATATTACATTAAACAATAATGTAATATTTACAACATTGTGTTATTTAAGTACTTTTAAATTCATTTGCAGTATTTTAAATTCATTAGCAGTATTTTAAATTCATTTGCAGTATTTTAAATTTATTTGCAGTATTTTAAATTCATTTGCAGTATTTTAAATCGTTTATATTGAGAAATAATCAAATAATTTCTGTACATACCTTGTACTCCACTTTTGTCTAGAAAATTGCTAAGCTGAAATGTTGAATTACTCGATGCTAGATATTGTGTGAACCTCTGGAAAATAGAGAAAAATATACATTAGTATTTATTACACTATAGAGCGCTTGTGCAATACGATCCGAGTTGTTACACTCACATAGTTTTTATACCACAATGTCTGGATTTTAAAAGAGACCTTGATCTCCGAGTTTGTTTCGGCGTTTCTTCTCAGAGCTAGTCAGATAGGAAATGCCGGCGCCATCTAGTCTTAAAAAAAACCATTACATTGACTTGTAAAAGTGTCTGTAACAGATTTATTTACAGAAATAAAAATCATTTATCATTTAGTACCTACTGCAACTTGATTGATTCCGATCCTGGCTCGCACATTTGACCTTTTCAAAGAAGAAAGAAAGAAAAGAAAGAAAATTATTTATTTTCATTTCGGATTCTTGTGCGGATAAAGAATAAGAATTATTTATTGCGTAACTGTGTACAATTAGATCAGAATTTGATTATCACTTGCGTTAAAGGTAAAAGGAATTTATAAGGCGGATGTCAGTGGAAACGCCTATAGAGGACGCCCTAGAAGAACATACATCGATGTTATTGATGATGTTCTTCACAAAGAGCAGGTGCGTAGTACTCTCAATCGGCGTGCGTCTATGACAAGATGTATGAATGTGGATGAAGCGAAAGGGGTATGTAAGGTTCGAAGCATATGGCTTTCTACAGTTTCTGCCTACCCCCATAGGAAAAAGGCGTGAGATTATGTATGTTAAAGGTAAAGGAAAAACATCGTGAGGAAACCTGCACACCTGCAAGCTAATAAACAGTTCTCGATGGGTGTGTAGTCCGCCAACCCGCACCAGGCTAGCGTGATGAACTAAGGCCTAAACCTTTCTCATTCATTATGCTGAGATAGGAGCCCTTTTTGGCCTCGTGCAGGTAGTCTAAATTCTTATTGTTTCTTTTTTTTATATTGTTTTTGTTTCTGTAACTGCCTGTTGAGTCCAGAATAAATAATTTTCTTTCTTTCTTTCATTCGGAAGAGGTCCGTGCCCAGCAGTGGGACAATATTAGGCTGATTATACTTATATTTGATTTACAATCTATTGTAAAGCTCGTCTTTGGCTCCGTTGAAGATATTCATGAAAGTGAGAACGCTTCTGAGAATTCCCTTTGAAGATGTCAGGGATGACTACAAAGCATTCCTCCAAACGATTCCTATAACCTTTGCAGTTTCATAAACAACATCACACCTGTATTCCCCGAAGGGTTGGGCAGAGGTGTTTAGTAATACCCTCATTTCGTTGTGTTGAAGTCCCATTTAATAGTGGGCGAGCCTATTGCCATCAACCGGGCACAAATCTGAACTCCGGGCTGCTACTGAGGAATTCCACACGGATAAACCCAATGACACTGCCTGACCTGGGAATCGAACCCAGGACCTCAGCAGTCGCACTTATCATCACTAGAACAACGAGACATAAATAACTTATCACGTATTTCACTCCCATGGAAAATATAACACGTTCTATGTAACATGTGTATTTTTAGACATCACACAAAAATAGCCCTAATTTCCGGAAACATTTTTAGGTCAAATGCAACATGTCTTTAAAACAACGCTCGTTCAATCTCCGAGTTTTGCATGTGAATATTTGAAACCTCAATCTTTTGGAAACACAGAATGGTAATGGAACTATAAATGTTTAATTGGTGAAGTCATTCCTTAGTCTTCCATCTTTACCTATGTTCAGAGTTATCTATACTAATATTATAAAGCTGAAGAGTTTGTTTGTTTGTTTGAACGCGCTAATCTCAGGAACTACTGGTTGGAATTGAACATTTGTATTGTGTTAGATAGTCCATTTATCGAGGAAGGTTATAGGCTTTATAACATCACGCTACGACCAATAGCAGCGGAGCATAAATGAAAAATGTTGCAAAAACGGGAAAAATGTCCACCCGTGCAAAGCCGGGACGGGCCGCTAGTTTAGAATAAAGCCTAGAGCGATAAAATTTTAATTACTATCGTTTAAAATAATCAAGTCGTCGTAAACCTGTTTTACGAGGTATTGATTCTATCTTTAATTGTCATCCCTTCTGGCAGAGTGGTTCTCAGGCAAAGACTTGGTAACCTACACCCTCTCTATTTCGAGCAGATATCCTCATGGATACCCTTCGTCTGGGGAAGGCGGAAGGGTATATCGGACTGGGTGGCCGTCCTCAACACTAAAGAAGGGAGCTTCGAGATCCGCGGTCTCTCTTCAAAGTATTTATTGTAGTTAATTAATTAATTTTATTTATGTGATTAATTTATGTATTTGCGCGTGACTGCCCGTGGTCTCACTATCAGGACCCATCCGAAAACCAGCGCTGCTATACTTCGGTGTAGCAGCATTATGCTGAGATGGGCTTCTTTTTTATTCTCGTGGAGTCATGTAATTCTTTTTATTTTGTTGTTTTTTTTATTTGTCTTTTAATGTGTTTGTATGTCTGTAACGAGACTTAAATAAATAATTTTCTTTCTTTCTTTCTCTTTTGCTACGCTTTTAACACGTCCTGAGGAAACAACGTTGACACCTTCGGTGTAAAGCAGCACGAGACCACTACGTGCTGCTGTCCTCTCCAAGGTCCCTTGATGGACGCCTCGACTGCTACCTTTAGCACTCACGACTCCGAACCTTGTCTATTGCTGTAGGTGTCATAAACGAAAACTAAAGGATGAAATCCAGAAAATGGGCAGCGGTATCATTTTTCTTTGTGCTAATAACAATAAACTATAACTAGCAAACTAATCTTTCTGTATATAATCCCTTAAAAAAAACGTTCAAGTTAAACGGTTTTATTTCATAGTAACACTGCAGTATTAGGATTTGAGGATTGAATTTATTGTAATGTTGTATTGTCATGGGAATTGAATTTGTGTGCGAAGTTTCAGGAGAATCGTTAGTCAGAAGTAGTTGAAAAATCTGTCGCAAGATTTGAATCAAACAAACAAATAAGTATTTCAAGTGAAGCTAATTAAAACGGTTTAAAAATAAACATAGTAATAAGAAATAGAAGAACCCCCCAAAGGCAATGTTTTTTTTATAATAGAAAACTTGTCCATCACATCCGCGGTTGACATCCACCCATCCCAATAAACATTGTACAAATACAGATTATATTTGTAATCTCATAAGATTTTCATGTGGGTGGACTGCCATCCCCCGAAAATAATCATACCTCCCACGACACGAAAGAGATTGGGTCACCTATTCTTAGTTCGGGACCAAATGGATATATTTTCGTACATCCAAAATAATATGATTAACTTTTGTCAAACCTGTCCCTTGAAGGCCTCAGCAATTTTCCAATCTCGCTCAGTAACGTAGATCAATTACTAATAAAGTAACAAAACATACATGGCCATAATAATTGGCGTAGTATCTGCTTCTATATTTTTATAATGAAGACTGACGCCTTCATATACTCCTAGTTATTGGTATACAGTGGAACTCCCATAACTCGAATCTTAATGGAAAATCGGAACAGTTCGTGACATCGTAAGTTGAAGGAAAATATTGATTTCTGTGCTGAATAAAAATCTATTTATACGATTCGAATCGATTCATTGATCTATTTTAGGTACAAAGAAAGCACTTCATGCTTCGATTTGGAAGATTGTATTGCCTAAGCTACTTTAGATACGTACATATGATCCACAGAGGATTGCGCAGATACAGGTCTTCAATGACACTTCTAGATCCCACGACTGAGGGACAAAATGATCTCCGTAGATTGCGCTCAATACGAACACCCATGTGGTGGCTTGAATATAAAACTTCCTCACCACACGCTGGGAATAGACGTGTGTTGTAAGATTCAACAAAACCCAGCACGCGACGTGGTAGGGTCTATACGGTCCGCCTGGTTAGCTACCACCCTCACATTTAAATCCGGCGCCAAGCAGTTCACTGTGTTCAGTCGTGTGTATGTGAGAACCAGAGGGGTATAGGGGAATCCCTCTATATCCCTGTTCCTTGGATCCGTGTGCTCCATCTTAGACTGCAACTTACAAAAGTAAGCTGCTGAGAATTCGGGGACTATATTGAGAGATCAACATAGTCCCCGAATTCTCGTGTCATATTTCAACACACGCGTGATGAGAGAGGGTAGACTATTCTGACCATGGAAAGCAAGGCTTATAAGCCATATTTCACTCGTTTTCGACGTACCTTAGTTCCACTGTATACATCGCACATTCAGTTGGACGTCGTTTATTGACACAAGTGGTCACATTGTCGACATTTTATTTGCAATTGTCGTTTAAGTAAATCTTTCTGACTGAATAAAAGTTGCTTACTAAAATATTTGTAACATGTTTTTAATATTAGCCACGTTCGTAACTGTTTTAGTTATTATCGGTTATTTTCCTTGTGATAAGATCATTAAAATGGCAGTAGTGTATTACCAAATATGTACTTGCAGTTGGCCGGTGCATGGGTTATTATTAGATCCTAATTTAATGCTATGCTATGAGGGGCCTCGTGGCTAGTTACCAACCGCGCGGGTCATATGATTTGCGAGGTTAAGCTGCGCTTGCCGCGGTCAGTCCGTGGTTGGGTGACCGTTCGTTACACAACGAGACCTCTCAGTGTCTCAAAGAGCACGTTAAAGAGTCGGTCCCGGGTGTCATACGAATACCTATGACAGTCTTTACAGATAGTCAGAAGCCCGAAAGTCTACAACCGGTTTAACCTTCAGAGTACCGGCATTGCCCAGTAACTGGGTTGCGGAGGTCCGTGTAAAATACTAGTATTTAGCCGCATCTGGTTAGACTGTAGGCTGACCCCGACATAGTTTTTTTTTCTATCAAAAACGTTGCCCCACCTTAAGATTTATCCTGTATCGTGGGTGCGTTTACAGACATAAATCTTCACACGCACAAACATCCAGACCCGGGGAATAACAATCTGTAGGCCATACAAATATTTGTTCCGTGCGGAAATCGAACCCAAGATCACTAGCGCAGAAGCCGATCGCTCAGCCACTGCACCAAACGTGTCGTCAAATAGTTGAGAAAAGTCTAGACAGATACATAATTTAATGCCATGCAAGCGTACTTCCAATTACGGGCTGGAATTAGCTCAATATCATTTTGTATCACAGGATATTCAACCTTGTAAAATCTTTTCTCCTCATATTTTACAGCCAATCGCAAAGGCAATGTTCTCGACTACGACGGGTAAATACTTCAATCTACCTACCTCATTGTTCTCCTATGACGTATGGATCCTCTTAAACTGTGTATATGCAATGTATTACCTATCTACCTACATTGTCTCACTTAATTGATTTAGCAATATCGAAAGATTGATAAGCAGCAAGATAATCCATTTTCTACTCCGTGAAATATAGGTAGCGTGAGTAGGTAACGATTTCAGTTTTATTGGAAAACATGACATAACATCTCGCCTGTATTCCCCGAAGGGTTGGGCAGAGGTGTATAGTAACACCCTCATTTTGCTGTTAGGGTCAGCTTCCAGTCTAACCAGATGCGGCTGAATACCAATATTTTACACGGAGCGACTGCCATCAGACCTTCGCAAACCAGTTACTGCGTTATGCCGATATCCTAAGGTTAGACCAGTTTTCAGACTTTCGGGTTTCTGACTTCCTGTAACGACTGTCATAGGTATCCGTATGACATCCGGGGTCGACTGTTTAACGTGCTCTCCGAGGCACGGAGGGGTCTCGATGTGTAACGAACGCACTGACCGTGGCAAGTACCTACAGCTTAACCCCGCAAATCGAGCCACGAGCCCCTCTATATTAGGCTTTTTTTGAAACATAAGATTTTAATAATAAAATGAGCCTTAGGCGTATACGAGGACCTTGTACTGGGTCTGAAATCAAAAACCTATTTGTAAACCCTTATCGAAATCAAATCCTTGCTACGCATTTTGGGTAAGTCAAAATTGGTCCCGAGAATACTCATTTGCAAGTACCAAATTGCCTAATAAGTACATGTAAATTAAATAACTGGTAAAATTAAGGTGGGTTCCTGATGAAGCTGGCCGATAACCTCCATAATTAGAGTCACTGTCACACTGCGACGACAAGTCACTTCCAGTGAACGCAGCATGAGAATTAGGACCGCTAGTCTTTACATAGTATAAAACAAAGTCGCTCCCGCTGTCAGTTCGCTTAAATCTTTTAAACTACGCAACGGATTTTAATGCAGTTTTCAGCAATAAATAGTGATTCAAGAGGAAGGTTTATATGCCCCACATTAGTATCTACATTGCACCCGTGAGAAGCCGGGGCGGGTCGCTAGTTTATGTTATAACTTCCATGATAATTCCATCGAATCTATGGATGGTATCCTGGTGTGGTCAAAGCCTAAATAAAGGAAGCTACTCTCTTTAGAAGGCGTAAAACGCAACTTCGTTTTCTTATTATTCAGTCTATTTACCCATTTTTTTTCGTGTGGTTAATGACTAACCTGGTGTCAGAGTTTATGCCGCCCATGGGCCTTCGACTTGGCTTCACATGCCGTCGAGAAAAAACTCTCAGGCCGGTTTCCGCACGATGTATTCCTTCACCATTTTTAAGCAGGTGATAATTATACAATAATTGCACATGAATCCGAAAAGTCAGAGCTGCGTGCATTGGGTTTGAACTCGAGACCTATGTTTACCCAATGTAAAAACAACATGAAAATAATCAGTATGTTGGGACAACAATATCTTCTTATATACTGACAACTGCCTAGTGGTCTAGTGGTGGCAAGCGCGACTGCTGATCGTGAAGAACTGGGTCCGATCCCTAGGTCGGGCAAAGTATTATTGGGTTTTCCGTGTGGAATTCCTCAGCCAGAATTTGGATTTGTGCCCGGTTGATGGCAATAGGCTCGCCCCCTATTACATGGGACTTAAACATAACGGCGAAATGAGGGTGTTACTATACACCTCTGCTCAACCGTTCGGGGAATACAGGCGTGATGTTATGTTATACTGTTGTAAGCTATGATCGCTAAGCCGCCTTTTAAGCTGAAGATTCAGTCATTATTGTTCGTAAACCGATTATTGGAACGAGTAGACGCCTGAAAGGCTGTAACAGGTGGGATAATTATATTCACACGATGACACGACAAGGGGCGCCATTCTCAAAACATCGCAAGTAATAATTAGCAATAGATCATCAGACAATCAGTTTAAAACCAACGTCAGGCACTAGTGGTCTGACATTTATGCTGAACTGAACCTATTTGGCACAGCCGCTAGACACACAGCTACTTTTTTTTTGTTTTCTCTCTTATGAATTTTTTGTCTGAGTGTCTGACTGCTTTCGTGCCAAATAAATTGATTTCTAAAATCGAGTATTATTAAGATACTTCTTGCAAAATAAGCTACTTCATACGTATCCAAACTAAAGCCACGAATTCATTGTATACACATGTTGAGCAACAGTTGCTCAACATTGTTGATAGCAACCTAAAATACAGTGCGTACATACCACACAGTCTGGCAACTTGTTAACACGCTGCCAGCAACACTGAAACATGTTGCTGCAACAATGTTTCTAAACATTTATTTACCATGAATACGTGTCTTAAAGTTTCTTATAAATAAGAATTTAAGATACAGATCGGAAGATGAAGGAATGCTCTCATAGTTGCCAAAAACATCCTTAATAAATTACATAATGGCATTATGTACTTCGCTGCGCTTGCGTCGCTGTTTGTATGGAAAATTAATAGCCGTAGCGTGACGCGTTAAATTAATATTTGATAAGACTAGAGTTCGGATAAAAATGTTGTGTAGCAACAGAGAAAATAATTCCTATTAATTTGTTACGGTATGGGTCCAGGTTGAGTCAATATGCTGCCAGGGAGCGCGTGACGATCCCCGGCCACCCTAGTGAGTGGCCTGCGGGCGGCGGGTTAGGGGAAGCCCGACCAGTAACAGGCCCGGGAGGATGGCGCACAGTGTTCTGCGCGCGCCTCTCAGTGGGGCAGGGGAAATATTGCCCCACCACTGGAGAGGTCCACCAGAAGAAGCTGGTGGGCCGGGTACCTGCCGGGGTTGCGGTGCATGCAATAGTGAATCCCGTGACCCCGGTCTTAGGTCAGAAGGAGAGACACCGTTGGTTTTTAGCCGGTAAGAGTCCGGCAGACCCGCGAGGGACATCCAAGAGGATTTTCCAAAGATAAAAAAGAGGTTGAGTCAATATGAAAACAGAGTTACCATTGAAAAGTATTTAAAAAAAAATGTTTTGATACTCCGGTTGTTGATCTGAATGACTTTCATAATTACGTTATTACCAATCTATGCGATTACAAAGGTGAGAATACATGACGTAGATAGCAGAGCTTCAGCTGGTACGAATTACAACATAACATCAAGCCTGTATTCCCCGATGGATTGGGTAGAGGTGTAAGGTAAAACCCTCATTTCGCCGTTATGTTTAAGTCCCGTGTAATAGGAGACGACCCTAGCTATCAACCGGGCACAGACCCATACTCTGGGCTGCTACTGAGGAATTCCTAATAACACTGCCCGACATGGGGATCGAACCCAGGACCTGTCACGCTTGCCACGACTAGACCAACGACAAACACTGCAATAAACGAGTTTATAAAATTTTATCACGCAAATTGCACTACGTGGACATTTCATTTACCTAATCATTAAAATATAACAAAAACAAAATGCAATACCGATCTTCAAATATCTCCGACAATTTCAAATAAAACAAAACCCACGCGTGACGCATGCAGCCTTTCAGAAACACGTACATTTTTTTCGCACTTGGCAACACTGCAACTTATGTCAGTGCTTGTGACGTCATCATTAGTTATTCTTATTTCGTGTAAAGAAGCCGAGGTCGGGATGCATGTTACGTAGAGACCCGCCTCTCGCCTGTCATCATTACGACACACGTCTGTCTGATTAACTGCCTTGTAAGTACTTGTAAGGCGGGGGTCATGAGTCGCACCTGATTGATATCAAGATACTGCATCATTAAAGACGTTCTCTTTTACAACTGTGTCAACTTTTTCTCAAGGACTGAGTTGAATTTCATGTTGTGTTCAAATATTTATTATAATTCCAAACTATGGAAGTTTGCGTGGGATATCAAAGTTTGAAAAATACAGAAAGTTGGTCGTTAAAAATGTACGACCACTTGCGGCCAATATCGGCCATCATGTAAAAAATAGGGCATCATAAGTGAGACTGCGATCGATTCCAGTTTTCTTTTTAACCGACTTCAATAAAGGTCGTTCTCTATACAGCGCGTTTTTCTGAATGAATAAACCATTAACTTCGCAGTCCACTGCACTCTCAATCGCAGGCATTTCCCTTAGTAACTAAATTAATGAATGAAAACCGTCAATTTTATTAAACCATTAAATATTTACGATATCCGGAGTTAGATATGCTTACGTTAATCACAGTTTCGATTCATGGTATGCGCAGACGACGATTTCATTAAAGTTTCCAGCTGCTAGATTGTCGATGGCCGCAAATAAATGTGGAAGAACACAATTTTATTTCTGGTGTTTTTTTTTCAGTAGCGTTTGACCTTGCTTATAATGGGTTCTTTTTTCAAACGTTATGCATAATTCTATTTTTAAATTATTATAAGTAACGATATAAATATTCGTTGTGTCATACTGAATGTTTCTCTATTTAAACGTTAAATTTTTCCTGGAAACTTGACTGTTATTCTATGGACTAACGTTCTGACTTTCAGATAAGAGGGAAAACCCGATCTTTTCTACGAAAAGCCTAGAAATGCCCCCGTTGATATAGACAAACAACTTTGTTTTCAGAAGTGTCGATAAGTATCGTGACCTCCATATCGTAATTTGATAGGCGGGAAATTGAATGATTTACATTAATTAGTATCCAGTTCATGGCCTTCCTCATGATCTACTCTTCTAGACAGGGTATTCTTCATTAAGGAATCGGGGTCAAGTGCAAGGAAACGTTAAAAAAAACCCAATAAAATTCTTGTCTTTTTTAATGATGTTCTATACTTCGTAGGAGTTTTACTATAACGTGGAAGATCTATGGTATAACAAATATTTTTTTCTGCATTTCTTTTTCCCAATTGTGTTGGGGGTTGGGGTCTGTGTCCAGTCTAACCAGATGAGGCTGAATACCAGTATTATACACGGAGCGATTGCCATCAGTACTTCGCAACCCATTTACTGGGCAATGCCGATATCCTAAATTGTTATTGATCGGAAAATATCACAAATCGCAGGAAGAGAACACCTGACGGAGTTGTATTATCACACCTTGGGTAGCATCAAAGATAACTTTGCTTCCATGGGAACTTATAAAGGTTTGCGAAGGCCTATTAGAATAAGGCGAGAAACTAGTACATCCACCCGTGTTAAGGATGACTCACGCTAGTGCCGGGTCCTAGCCGGGACCATCAGACCTCAGTCGCTCAGTGCTGGTTATTTAGCGTCAGTGACCAGCCAGGAAGCGGCGGAGCTCTTGCTTCGGTACAAAATCTATGCGATGATGTGGCTCTGTCTCGCACGTGAGACACAGCATTATGCTGAGCGATGGCCGTTTTGCGCGGATGTGACGCATATTTTTCCCCAAGCTTCTATTCAGTTTTGTTACTTTTATTTTATTTTGTGCGTCATGTTGGCGCGAATAAATAACTTTTCTTTCTTTCTTTCTTTCTTATGATGATCTCCGGCCCGGTCTCGGCTCGGGCCCGGCACGGTCTAGCGTGAGTCATCCTTTATGGATGAGGAGATTGGTAATATAAATATAAGCTAAGTGGAAAGAGACAATGGACCGGAAATCTCTATCTATTGTTTTAAAAAGAATAGTTAAAGAAATAACTACCTCGTTTATCTAGCGATGGCCACAGAAAACGGTGCAGCTTTGGTATAACTTGTGAACTTATTTAACCCGTCAGGGATCAATCTCGACTATGATTTATATCCGTGCCGTCAGTTAAGACAGGTCCACTCAAACATACGGCACTTTCCTAAAAAGGCCATTCCAGATGTTGCCCTACATTGTTACACTCACATAGTTTTTATACCACAATGTCTGGACTTTAAAAGAGACCTTGATCTCTAAGTTTGTTTCGGCTGTTCTTCTCAGAGCTAGTCAGATAGGAAATGCCGGCGCCATCTAGTCTTAAAAAAAACACTACATTGACTTATAAGTGTCTGTAACAGATTTATTTCCAGAAATAAAAATAATTTATCATTTATCGATGTCTATGTGGTTTTTGCTCTTTCCGCTTGATTCTATAATGAACTGCCTCGTTTGTGTAGTGATGGCTAGCGCGACTGCTGATCTTGAGGTCCTGGGTTCGATCCCCAGATCGGGAAAAGTGTTATTGGGTTTTTCCGTATGGAATTCCTCAGTAGCAGCCCGGATTATGGATTTGTGCTTGATTGATGGCAATAGACTTGCACCCTATGACATGGGACTTAAACATAACGGCGAAATGAGGGTTTTACTATACACCTCTGCCCAACCCTTCGGGGAATATAGGTGTGATGTTATGTTATATACTCCCGCCTGTAGTTCCCGAAGGGGTAAGCAGAGGTGTTCTCCTATTACAGGAGTCTGTACACCCACGAAATGAGGGTGTTACTATCTCTGGCCAACACTTCAGGGAACACAGGCGTGATGTTGTGTTAAAGAAATATATATTCAGTCCAATATTGTCAACTCATCTTTTTCCTGTACCTATTTCGATGCTTTTCTTTTTAAACCTAAGGTTGACTGGTAGAGAATGCCTTATGATATTAAGTCCGCCTTATGTACTACCATAGTGCATAGAAGTATAAATAAATAAATAAATATTTCTGTATAAGATGTACTGACCCAAGAAGACGAAAGAATACCAACTTCAGTAAATCGTGACTCATTAATAAATACTTAAGTTTTATTCACAAAGTAAATACAGCTGTTTTACGTGGGAATAAAACAACACATACATTTAAGTGACAAACAATCAAACAATAGCTGCGTTTACGTTTATGGGAATTATAAGACACGTTTTCGAGAAAATAATAACCTTGAAATACTATATCCTTGATAAAATGCCCATAGAATTCTTGGGAATTTTGTGCAGTTCTGTAAAAGCTGTCAGACACGGTGCAGATACTATAAGATATTTGTATTCTAGCGCATATCTTAAGATATGGCTCTTCATAGTCAAAGTATTTATTTCAATTAGGCACATAAAATACATTTTTGAACATTAAAATGTACAAAAAAATAATTGAATTGATTCTAGTCGCCCCTTCCAAGAGGTAGTTTCGTATGGAGAAGAATGGGAAAGAAACTCCACCGTTACTCGTTTACAATGTTTTACAATATTTTGTATAGGTAGGTACATTAACTATACAATTATATGTGAAGACGATGCACCTAGAATAAAATTACTGTACCACAATAGGTAAAAATAATTAAAAATTAAGCAATGACTAATTAATTATGTGATAGATACATGGTGCTCACATATTTACAAACATTGCAAAAGTATACGTTTTCCCTAACATTTTAAAGTAATAGGTCAGTGTGTGAGTTAAGGTAGGTACTTACTCACAGAATCTAAAATAAATGGCATTAAAATAATCTATACTAATATTATAAAGAGGAAAGATTTGTATTTTTGTATGTAACGAATAAACTTAAAAACTACTGGACAGATTTCAAAAATTCTTTTGCCGTTAGGAAGCTACATTATCACTGAGTAACATAGGCTACGGGCGGAGCCGTGAGGACACAGCTAGTAAATTATACAACTAAAATAGCAACCAGTTTGATTTTGTCTAGACTCTAGATTGTCCTATGGAGCTGGACCAGCATGTTTCCAAATAGAAATCAATTGCTCTAACACACACGCGCAAATAATATACAACGAGTAACAGAAGTACGAAATAATACTTTAAGGGCGTATGAGGTACTCTATAACATCACGCCTATATTCCCCGAAGGGTTAGGCAGCTGTGTATAGTAACACCCTCATTTCGCCATGTTCAAGTCCCATGTAATAGGGGGCGAGCCTATTGCCATCAACCGGGCACAAATTCAAACTCCGGGCTGCTACTGAGGAGTTTCACACGGAAAAATCCAATAACACTTTGCCCGACCTGGGGATCAAACCCAGGACCTCACATCAGCATTCGCGCTTGCCACCACTAGACCAACGAGGCAGTTGGCTCTATAAACAATACTTAGAGGTAGGTGTTGGAACCGAACCCCTATCATGGGAAAATCCTCATGGATGTCCCTCGCCCGGGGTAGGCGAGGGGGTCTGCCGGACTCTTACCGGCTAAAAACCCACGGTGTTCCTCCTTTTGACCGTCGGCCGGGGTCGCGGGATTCGCCTAAGCATGCAACTCAACCGCGGCAGGTCCTGGTCCACCAACTGCTGGTGGACCTCTCCTCAGTGGGGCCCCACCCTACGACCTCCTGAGAGGCGCGGGGAGCACCCCACATCACCGGCGCACCAGAACACATGGCACGCCGTGACCACCCCCGGGACCAAACAAGCACACGGACGCCAGACGATAAAACCGAACCCCTAACAGTTCTACAGGTGATTCTCTATTTGATAATTTTGATATACATACATCGACGGTCCCTACGTATACTATCGAAACTACAAAATCTCAGTTGTTATTTTATTATGTATGTACACCGATTACGCTGAGATTTAAGATCCGATTTATGTGATTCTTCTTTAGTTTGGTGCGGAATAGTTGCCATTTGGTCCCATAAAAATGTATTATTTTATAACGTTTAAGATAATATAATTTCACACATTTTAACCTTTTGAACGCCACAGCATAAACGCATCGGCGTACCCCCCACGCCAAGGTAACTGAAATCCCATCGTTTTTGTCACATATTTGTGACGTTGCCGTACAGGGTAAGCTTTCGTTTGTCACATATATGTGACAATGGCGTCCTAAAGGTTAAGCAGATAAAATAAAAACTGAGATTTTGTAGTTTCGATAGTATACGTAGGGACCGTCGACATGTTCTTCAGAGTTGTATATTTAATCGTTAAGTATCTGAAGATACCGACCGATACCGACATCCTACTAGATACAAAGTACACGTGAACATAAACTACGAAGTGCCCGCCAAACTTAGATTTACGGCATCACCTTACCATCACTATTTTCATTGTTAAACAGTGCATGTCTTCCTATCGGTAGTAATGTTATGCATTACGTAGCCATAAAATTTTACAGTTTCGGCTATCATATCAACAGATGGCCTATAAAAGGCCTTTGAAATTCTTTTGAGGAAAACTACACGTGTTGATACTGAGATGAACGCGTAAACAGATCATCAGTTTATAAAATGCATACTGTTTCCACTGGTTAATAATTTGATAGACGTTTATCTGCTGGATCAATTTTAAATGTCTTTGGTCAAAATTAACTTTGACATTATAGAATGCGTCCTCGTTGTGTCGAGCCCCCTTCTCTGTCGTCTACGCGTGTTGGAGTACACTTTGCGGCGCTCGTACGTCAAAACTATTTATTGACTTTATGAAAAAAGGTAGAAGGTTCATTTTGTATAAACTGTTCTTATCGTAAAATGAGTCGGAAAGGAGATATTGCCAAAAATCTGCTTTTAGGCGCCATTTTTCCAATATGGCGGTGCGAGCGACAAAAATACGAGGTAGCAAAGTCGAAATTCGGAAAGAGCACATCAAAATCTATAAAATTACCAATTTTCAAAACTCCTGGATGACTTTCCAGGTAAAACTACCAAATGACTGTACTATTACAATAATATCGATAACAAAGGCCGCCCAGCTGAAGTGGGACTGGGCAGGACATGTCTGACGTATGCCGAATGAGCTGTGGGCCCGTATAGCACAAGACTGGAGCCCCGAGACAGCGAGACGGGGTCGCGGCAGACCGCGGAGATGGCGGGAAGAGTTGGATGCCTTTCTTGACAATTGGCATGAAACTGCACAGAATCGCGTCAGATGGAATGAACGGAGAAATACTTTTGCCCAGCAGAATTCAAACTCTGAGCAGCTACCGAGGAAATCCACGCGAAAAAACACAATAACACTGCCTAACCTGGGGTCGAACCTAGGATCATACGATCAGCAGTCGCACTTGCCACTACACAACCAACGAGGTAGTTCGAAAATCAATTTACTTAAAAATGCAATTGGGTTTTTCTGTAACCAAATTTCCCAGTAATAACTGGTTTACTGTGACTCACAGAGGGGAGAAAGCTCGCCCCTATCTGATGTGGGCTCACTACCTGTCATCGACAAAACGTGGGGTACGTTTGTAGGTACTCTACCTACCCCGATTGTTTCTGACACGTAATACAGGTATTACCATTTTTTCGATTCGAATAGGCTTTTAATCAGAAAATCGTTTTGAATTTCATTTCGAATCTAGCTGGACAGACTTCGTTCTGTTAAAAGTTATTGGCCTGTAGTGGAAAAAGAAAAGTGTCGTTTTTACTATTTTCCACGCAATTTTTATGTTTTTTTCTCTCCATAAGAACCTTCCATGTGCCTTAAGGAACATATTAAAAAAACATTTTTATTTATATAAATATGCTAAACCCGAGTTGGAGATACTTCCTGAACGTCAAACAATACAGACAGCACTCAAAAATCCTACATATTTATCAAATTTTGTAAAAAATAATTGTAATTGTATCTGCCTCGTTGGTATAATGGTGGCAAGCTCGACTGCTGATCGTAGGGTCTTGAGTTCGATCCCCAGGTCGGGCAGTGTTATTGGGTTTTTCCGTGTGGAATTATTCAGAAGCAGCCCGGAGTTTGGATTTGTGTCCGGTTGATGGCAATAGGCTGGCCCTTATTACATGTGACTTAAACATAACGGCTAAATGAGGGTGTTACTATACACCTCTGCACAACCCTTCGAGGAATGCAGGTGTTATGTGTCCTATGTGTAAGTTGTGGTCTAAATTGAAACTAGAGCATAGTTTTAAACTTGATACCTAAAAACCAAATCTGCTTACCTCATTTCCATAATGCTTATACCATGATAAGGAGCTTTGAACACAACTATCCATTTGATGTGCGCTCTACCGGCAACTAAACTCAAATTAATTTAGTGTTCGTTTGAACCTACGCTTCGTTAGAAGTCTAGTTGGCTGAGTGAGCTGGTTCAAACAAAACAACAACCAACGTCAACGAGGCGCTGACGAGCGACGGATGGCGGTTGAGAAATTTGCTATAAGAATTACTTAAGGCATCAGCGTCTTAACTGCGAAGATCAGCTCAGCGGTTATCATCTGCTTGCAAGCTGTGATAGCCTAGTGTAACCGTTGGACTGCCAAGTTATAGGTCTCGAGTTCGAACCCAAGGCACGCACCTCTGACTTTTCGGATTCACGTGCGCATTGTATAATCATCACTTGCTTAAAAACGGTGAAGGAAAACATCGTGAGGAAACCTGAGAGATATTTTTCGACGGCATGTGAAGCCAAGTCAGAGGCCCATGGGCGGCATAAACTCTCGACACCAGGTTAGTCACTAACCACACGAAAAGAAGATCTGCTTGCCCAGTATGGGGACTGCAGGTGTATACTGCAATGCTAACTGCCGATATTAATAACTAATGTCAATCCAAAATCTCTGGATTGTCGCAGATTTTTGGCAGAAATTCACACACATACATATACTCATGCCCTTTTCCCATGGGGGTAGGCAGAAACTATAGAACGCCACATAATACGACCCTTACATACTCCCTTTCGCTTCATCCACATTCATACATCTTGTCATACACGCACGCCGGTTGAGAGTACTACGCACCTGTCGTTTATGAAAAACATCACCAATAACATCGATGATGTAGTGACAAAAATTGAAAGGAGTATGCTTAGGTGGTTTGGTCATGCAGAAATTCAATAGAAGTGATGTCATAAACCTGCATCAATGCAAAGAGAGAGAGAGAGAGAGAGACAGAGAGAGAGAGAGAGACAGAGAGAGAGAGAGAGACACAGAGAGAGAGAGAGAGACACAGAGAGAGAGAGAGAGAGAGAGAGAGAATATCGGCCGTTAGTTGAGCCGTGAGCGATAAACCTACCTATAATGTTCTCTATTATTTAATTTTATATGTTAGGATCAGCTTCTTGCCTAACCAGATGCGGCTAAATACAAGTATTTTACACGGAGCGACTGCCAACAGACCTCCGCAACCCAGTTACTGGGCAATGCAGATATCTTAGACCAGTTGTCAGACTTTCAGGCTTCTGGCTTCCCGCTACGACTGTCATAGGTATTCATATGACACCCGGGACCGACAAAGTGCTCTCCGAAGCACGGAGAGGTCTCGATGTGTAACGAACGGTCACCCATCCACGGACTGACCCCGGCAAGTGCAGCTTAACCTCGCCTTCGTATGATCCGCGCGGTTGGTAATTAGCCACGAGCACATAAATAAATTATATTTTCATATTGTCAATTTGCAGTGGCCAAAAAAAAATTTGCTTTTTTTTCATATACAATATACTAGAGCTCTGCTTACCTCATTCCCATATGCTAGTAGGTGGTGTACGGTGATGAGAGCTTTGTACACCACCACCCAGTTGGTGTTCTGAGTGCGCTCGACCAGCAAGTTTGCCAGCTGTGGTATCGACACGTTGGGCTCGTTTGTGCAGTGGACTAGATCTGGAAAGAAAAAGAAGATTTAGTCGACATTCTGTTACATAACATAACATCACGCCTTCTATTACCCGAAGGGTTAGGCAGAGGTGTTTATGTAACACCCTCGTTTCGCCAGTTACGTTTTAGTCCCATGTAATAGGGGGCGAGCCTATTGCCACTAACCGGGCACAAATCCAGACTCCGGGCTGCTACTGAGAAATTCCTAATGGAAAAACTCAATATCACTTTGCCCGACTTGGGGATCGAACCCCTATGTTTAGCAATCACGCTTGCGACCACTAGATCAACATGTGGACAAAATGCCGTTGAGCCACGTGGTGGAAAGTGGTTACTACCGCCTATGAAGACCAACAACACTAAGGGAATTTCTGATGCGTTGATGCATTAACGTGGATTTAGACCAAACAAGCAAATGCTCATTTCTAGGCCCACTTCATCAAATTCTTTTGGTGTAAACAAAGACAGAGCATTCGTTGTTCTATCTTGTGTGCGGAGATTCTATGGAATGTTCTAAGAATGCTCGTTCGCTTGATGTAAGCCGCGCACGAGCGTGCGAACAGTCGCTTAGAGCGTTCTTTCGTGTTCGAACGTGCTTGCTCCTCGAAGCGATCTCTTCAAAGCGTTCTTGTGTTCTAGAGACTTGACCGATAAAGACCTGGTCTGAAAGAGAGCGTGGCTGGGTGTGATATTCACCTGAATCTGCTTTCAAAACATCTCTAGAGCATTGCAAGAATTCCAGTTCTTGTTTGTTGTAATTCTTGCTCGTTGGTATTCTTTTGGTGTAAATGATGAAAACTAATTATCTTTTACACCAAAAATGCAATAAATATACAATAAAATATTACCAAAAAGCAACAAACAACGACGCTCTGTGCTCTTGTTCTAGCACTAGCTCTATGTTTGTTGGGTCTAAACCCACCTTTAGAGACACCGCTATGAAGTCTCACTGACACACATACCCTTCAAACGAGCACATAAGCAATGCTTCTTGGCGGCAAAAATAAGTATGGGAATAGTACTTCCACGAACTATAAAATACATACAACAGTAACGTGTAGGGGTGAATCTATCATTACAGTTGTAGCTAATATCAATATGTCAGGATTGGGAGCATGGTAAATAAAGTAAAGGAAACCAACATACGACTCTCCACCACTGAGAGTACTTTTAATTGGGTTAGTGGTTAGTTACAGAAGCTAGTTCTCATCACAATATATTACAACATAATAATTTACACGAGATCAGAAAATAAGGACAAGCTAATCAGATATAAAAGGTCAGACTTCTTCGGCTGTTCGACACGGAATCCTTTGCCCCGTCGAATTACCAGTGTATGTATAACTTCGGGTAAGTTGATTCATCTTGACGATTACCCTCTTTTATCAACATTTTCCAGTGTTACCAGTTACCGATAACAGGACGAATTCTTTCAAAAAAAGTTACTATTTCTAGAAGTTTATTAGTACTGTTGACAGAGCAGTCCATGATAATAAGGTCGATAAAAAGTTAGAACGAAGTAAGGACGAGTGTTGTCTTGCCTTATCAATCATTGTTCTGACTTGCAAATATATTTATATCAACAAAACAAGGTAATCATAATTTAAATAATAGAGACACATTGTTAAACTTTATATCCACTCGGCTATCGGTCAAAGATAAATAAAACAGATGTCATTTATATGTAATATGATCTCAATAGTAATTCCAGACACATTTTGGACATATCAAATGATTATTTTAAACTGCAGATCTAATTTCCATTTTCACGTATCATTAAATATTTAGCCTACTTTTTATCAGATTGACCATAGAGGAATACATCAATAATATCTCGAAGAAACAGATTGACAACTGCCTCTGTGTGGCAAGCGCGACTGCTGATCGTGAGGTCCCGGGTTCGATCCCCAGGTCGGGCAGTGTTATTGGGTTTTTCTGTGTGAAATTCCTCAGTAGCAGTCCGGAGTTTGGCTCGTCCCCTATGACATGGGACGGCGAAATGAGGGTGGTACTTAACACCTCTGCCCAACCCTTCGGGGAATACAGGCGTGATGTTATGTTAAACAGATTACCATTGCCAAGTATTTATATGGAGAAATTTTGATAAGATCGCTAATAACTTTGCACTAGGTATATTAACGAGGCATCTAAGACATTAATCTGAAGTACGAGTAGCAAGAAACACCTGTTTATACACACATACACATTTATGTACATATTTTGATCACCAATAAGCCCATTAAGTAGTAATTTAGGCTAGATCCCTTCAAGGTTGTTAAGTGTTACGGTCCCCAGAGAGGCTCCTATGATCGTGTTCAGTAGCACATTAACGTGCTAAAATAACTTAGGGCCAGTGCAGACACGATACTTTTAGAAATTGTGTCATGGGAATATATCGTATCCCTCACCTCACGCACATTTGCCCACAATGACGGTGCGCATACGACGTAGTGTTGCCGATCGATAGGCAAATATCGATAGCAGTACGATAGTCTATCGATAGTTCAACGATAGTATGACTATCGATTCTATCGGTAGTATCGATAGCTAAGAAGGTGGCAATAGTACTGTCAGAATGTCAGAAGTTCAGAAAAGCAATACTATCAAAGTTCTGAAAAGCAATACTATCGAAATATAAGCCACTATCGATTCTGTATAACTGTCGAAAGTATCGATACTACTGAAGATGCCAAAAAACAATACTATGGACAGTATCGATACGATTGATAGTATCATCTTTAGGAGCTTCGATAGTATCGATACTATTGATGCATGTCAATAGTATTGACGGGAACCATGCTATCGATAGTATCGATAGTCCTATCGATGGCGTAGCTGATTTTCAATTTAAAATATCGATCGTTCGGCAACACTAATACGACGTCGTACACCTTGTATGAATACTTTTTCTGCAACTACCCTAGTACTAACACTATCACTGTTTTAATGTTATAAATTGTAACCTCATTTGTCATAGTACCGCCCACTGCGCCTATCGGCTTAATTTAGTTTTTAAGTTATAAATATTGTATTTTCTATGTAAGTGATTTTATAAATGTTTTGAGAAAAATAATGTCTAAAAACCTTCCGGTTGCGCAAACTGCATCGCGTTTTAGCGACCCTCTGCATTCGATCGCGGTATTAATTTTCGAGTGTTTTAGCAATTGCATTGGGCATTGAGCCATGTTCCGAAAATTCTAGAACCTTAGTCACTGCGACTGGCGATTAAATCGGAGATCGCTGATGTTAAAGTATCGCGTCTAGGGTGGCCCTTATTGACAATTTGTAGGTAGGTGAAAAACACATTAAGCTCACAGTAATGCGTTGCAAAAGCTCTAATTGATATCCATTAGCTTTTCCTTGCGTAATAATAGTTCTGAAGCTAAACTTAGAACTAAATCGATGTCTTTTGATGTTATAGTAACCTTAATGGTAACAGTAGATATTGACAAAGCTGAATATTTTAATGCTCACAGATGCTCGTTAATGACATGACGTGGATATATACAGTCCGCCTAGCTAGCTACCAATCTCACATTAAAGTCTGCCACCAAAAGTTTACTGTGTTCCGACGTGTGTATGTGAGAGCCAGAGAGGGGTACAGGGGAATTTCTTTATATCTTTGTTAATTGGATTCATGTGCACCATCTTAGGGCCGGTTTTTTGATCCCTAGTTAGTCAACTAACGGTTAAAAATACATACAATTTTGTGGAATTTTTAACCATTTGTTGACTTAACTAGGGATCTAAAAACCGGCCCTTAGACCTCTGTGCTTACCATAAGATGCGACTATGGTCAAACGTGTACAAGTGAAGGACTAAAAAAATATTTAAGACTAGCCAGCGGACTGACCATCGATATTGAAGCGGATACCATTCATAACTAAAAAATCAATGGGATTTATTGTCATATAAAATTGCTGGCAATTAATAGTAATAACAGCCTAGTATGTGTAATACTATCGTCCTAATATCATTGCTAGTAGAATAAAACACAGAAAACCCTTATTCAATGGAAACGTTCAAGTCCATCTTTCAAATCAAATATCGTTTATTTGTCAATGTAGGTATATTACAATAGATGGTAAGTAAGAAATTAGTTCGCTACATTGTACATGTCCATACAGATATACAAATTAGTTTGGTTTTTGTAATTCTTAATCTAGGTACTTAACGCTGGGGTCGCGGTGCATGCAACAGCGAATCCCGTGACCCCGGCCTTAGGTCAGAAGGAGAGACACCGTGGTGGTTTTAGCCAGTAAGAGTCTGGCACACCCCCCCGTCTTCCCCGGACGGGGGATAGTCCATGAGGATTTCCCACGCAAAAAAAAAAAATGTACTTAACGCTAGTGAATTATAATATCTTTTAACACCAATTATGTCTATCCTTGTAATTATATTAAACATATCATTATAGAAACATAAATATAATTGTAACAGTTTTATTATTCTACATCTATATATATACATATATTATTCCATATTTATATATTTATTCTATCTCTATCAGTCATAAATTCAGTCATAGTATAGTAACACTTATTTATTAAAAAATGTTTTAATTTCTTTTTGAAGAGAGGTAAGTTTAAAGTTCTAATTTCCTGAGGTAATCTATTATATATTAATTTGTGGAGCCATCACAAAGATGGAGATTCTTTATGAACCTGTTACCACGCGAACGATTACCATACGTAATACTGATTGCTCAGTTTTCTGCCCCACCTCCTAAAAACGCCATTCACTAAATTACTTAATACCACATACTAAAATAACATTTCAACTTATTTATAAACATCAAAAAATCCCATTGCATCACCCAGAGACAACATCAGTCGTATAACAAGTTGTGTTGATGACGAAAAAAAAGCAGTTTTAAACTCCAACAATTAGCGACTTCTCGGCATTTGCGATATAACCTTTGGCTTGGCCAAGTCAAACCATCCTTTTGTGAACTTTATAAATTATCTAAGTAATACGATCTTTGAGAGGGATCTCGACCGATATAATATGAACCGTGGTTTAAGGCCATCGCCCTATCCCCGGATGAAGTGCTTAGGTCCATGGCGGTGTCAGTTAGGGCCAATTTAGAAGATTTTGTTCAAGAGTATTGAAAGCGGATACGTTTGAACAATTTTGGGGGGTTCAAGGGCAGCCGATCGTAAAGACTTTACTAACTACTATTGAAATTTTGTCTTAGTTGAAAGATAAGCAAACCTTTAGACCGCAAACCAAATAGGAAAACGTTAAGAAAATAGGAAACAGACCATTTCCCGGGCCCATATAAATAATAAAGTTGTGTGCGACAACTGCGCTTGGCTACATCTACTTTTATTTTACCGACACACAAGTTTTTTTACGTGAACCAGTTTTGTTGTCTTTATTTACCTTGTCGTCCGCAGTGTCAGATGATAAAATTGTTTAGATACATGCATTATTCTGTCTGTAGACTAAATGGTTTGAGGTAGACCATGGGTGCATTAAGAGAACCTCCACGAGTGATGACATTTAAGTGAGTCCAGTGCACCCTGGGCAGTCAGCCCCGCTAACCTTGCTGACTGGCTAATCCTTTTACCACGGCATCAGCTATTCTGGCATAGCTCGTGCAGACACGACAAGGGTTACCATAGCAAAATGGAGGAATGCTGTCTAGAGTGCCTAAAATGCCTGATTTTACAGAAAAATGCATGTAAATCTCTGTGGTGTACGCAATAGCTCATGTCGTGAAAAAATTAGGCAGTTAGCAAGTTTGTCAGCGGGTCTGACTACACAGTGTACTCTGTACGTATCTACTTAAGTATCATTACACATCGAGGCTTTTTTAATGCATCCTTACGCTCGTCTCAAAGTAATACCGGCTGCACGCCTGTCTAAATCTTAAAATGCCTGTCAAATGCGGCAAATGCCTGTGATATGGTAGCCCTAGACACGACAGAGAGAGGAGGTAGACCGTCATCAAAACGTTGATTTTCATTCAACTAATGATGCTACAACTCACACTTTCATTCATGAGGTGAAAGCAGATCACCTAGCGATATTGACGCATCGCAAAAGCGTGCTAAATTCAGTTCAATAATGTATTCACTCAGTGAAATATTGGAAATCTACAACACATTAGAGAAGAATTTCCCTGGGGCGCAATAAATTGGTTTCGATAGACAAGCATTTGGTAATGGTAAGTTATCGTAAACTCCTACAAGAGTATAACCAGCATTCGAAAATATCTGTTAGGCAACAGAACAAGACATTTCAGGAAATAGGAATATTAATGAGTTTGGAGCTCATGATAACGATGCATCGATGTCAACTTACAACGTAGCCCTAGAACTGATGCCATTTTGGATTGTAGATAGGTATGGGTTCTATCCGGGGTTGCAGTGCATGCAATAGCGAATCCCGTGACCCCAGCCATAGGTTAAAAGGAGGAACACCGTGGGGTTTTTAGCCGTTAAGAGGCCGGCACATCCCATCGCCATTCCGGGGCAACGGACATCCATGTGGATTTTCGCAAGATAAAAAAAAAGGTATGCGTCCCATAAAATATTTTTGGAGATGAATAAAAATACATTTACCGTACGAATATTAGCATAAATAAGAGTCGCTGTGCCTTTAAGTGTCTTTGATGCTGAATCTTCATTACTCGGATACGGGTCAATACCATTCGGCTCAGACCTGACAGGTAGGATCGACAATATAAAAACCGAGTAATAAACACTCTGCGTCTCCCTAGGATCTCATTAAACTGTCTTGGAGCTCTCAACGAAATTAATCGGAAAAGAAAACAGGAGAAGTGGGAAATAAAATCGGTTTTCACCTCCTTAGAAAATTTTGGTATGCAAGTTCTGTCATAGAGGATTACAACTGGAAAAAGACCGTTTGTCAACACGATTCAAAGGTCATGTGTTGACCATGGCATTGTTTTCCCATAATCCTAGTCACCTCATGCGTGATGACACACAATAAAAAAAACTTTCGCACTTCAGCAACGAACAACGGGCATAGAAAAAAAAAACAATTACGCCAATCGCAACTGAGGTCAGGTCGCACAGCGTAACAAAATCATTTATTATTTACCGCACTTGACCTGATAATAAACAATTATTTCGTTACGAAAACCGCGAACGAAAATTCGAATCGAATATGTCAAGAGTAGCGAATTTACGATACTTTGTCATGAATTGTGACGTCACAAGATTTGGGTCAAATTGGCGTCAAATGACGTTGGCTATCTTTATTCTTGTTTCTTTGACGGATGATTAGTTATTCAGACCTACATGACGTGACGTCATCAAGTGCGTTAACACCTCTCGAACCACGTGTGCATAATAAGTGGTAGATTAAAGATAACATGTTTAGAAGTAGGTAATCTAATAAAATAGCTTTCGTACAATAACATTCATTTTCCTCAATTATAATTATTATAAGAATGTGATAACGGTTCACTTTTGTATGCCCATGTCAAATGAAAACAAACACGTAACTAATGAGAACTGTATTACAAAGTAATACGTAACAAACAAAAGCTTTCTTAGGCCCGAATGAATAAATAATTAAATGAAACGGAAGACGCTCCCATAAGAATGACAAACGACCGACTGCAAAAATTTTTATCTAGAACACAAATGCTTTTTTATGCTTATCATGTATGCAAGGGATGTCGGCCTGGGCTAATGGAGTTCCGTCCTAAATAGAGAGCCAATTAAGCCGAGCTGGCTAAGTAAACACTTCGAAATACGTCTCTAAAGCGCTAAATTCACTAGCAAGGTAAATTGTGCAAGTGCTTGTTTCGTTGGTGAAATATCCAGAATTGGACTTGCTACCATAAGCGTATTCAGGGTGAGGCAGATGGGGCGCTTGACCCACCCTGGCACAGGAAAGAACAGGTAAATGGTCTAGATTCAGTCAACTTGCCACCCATATCCATTGAACAAATACTCAAAATAGGCAGACCAATGCCCGACTCCGTCTATACTTATTTGGACCTCAAAAATAAGGTTATGGGGCAAAATTTCCCCAAAATCCCCTTTTGCACTTTCAGATTTATTGAAAAGACAAATATTTACTGTCTGACTCAGTTTGCCCCACCCTGGACAAAATCCTGGCCACGCCCATGCTTGATACCGGTATGTCTACAGTTAAGTTGGTTGCAGAAGTCTAACTACCCCAATTTATCTTGGGAGTGCATACGACGCTTAAGGCATCAAATGCAGAACGCACATTACGGCGGCCAATCCGAAATATTTTATTGACAAAGTAGCCTAAATTTTGCTCCCAGATTGGCTAGCACCGTTGGCAGTTCAGTCTGGCAGTCTGGCACTCTGGCGACCTAGTGCAGACGTAGACGGATCGATAGCAACATCATTTGTCAAAGCGGTCCAGTGGTTCAGACATTTCTAGAGATACAACTGTTACTACGATAGAATTTACAGACTATTAATGACCTTTCTAGGGTCAAGGTTCTAACCGTTCAGAAAATCTATAATTCTCTCCAAAGCTTTCAACAAGTTTATCAGTTATTCAAAGTTATCTATGGCCATCAACTTGATAGCTAGGAGGTTATAATTCTGATAGAGGCTACAAGAGAAGAGAGCTAAGAGTCATCCTTGCAAATCAAAACGGTGTGGTAATAGGGCAAACGTCTTGATTCGATCGGTTGACCCACTAACCGCTGTACTGAGAGTGAAAATGACTTCATAAAGAGCTAATTGATCTTTATTGGAATAAAAATGGCACGAAGCCTACATAGTTCAACGAGAGATAGTTAGAGTTCTCAATAGTCAAGATTGGTACTCTTAGAGTAATACAATACTGTAGTTTATTTCCTTACGCATTGTTAGATTTTAGGTTCAATGCCTTGATGGCAAAATTGGATCACATCTATTAACGTGTTAATTGTTCGTCTAAATGGACTAATGCATTAGGATTTCAGAGAATTGGGCAGCGTGGGTCAATCCCGTTTTGTGATAGTAATGACTAAGATTTCTGAGTAGATACCAATTAAATTTTTGATACTCTTAACAATTTGTCAGAGGAAATGGATGTATTTTATGCATTTGTATAAGCTGGTCTTTAATCTATGTTTTCCCATCATCTCATATGACCTCAATGTAGTGACCTCTAACATTATAACGTATGACATAAAAACATGTTGAGTTGGAAGATTTAAATTACAATAAAACACATCTAATGGCATTAATATTCTGAAGCTAAAATTCTAATATCAATCCAGAGCGACTTTTAAATCGTTTTCGAGAACGTTCAGTTGATTCTGGAATCTGGCACTCTTTTCTCTTTTGAGGCGTGATCTTTTGTGTTATGTGGGTATTTATGTAAGAGAAATATAATTAACAATATTACGTAAGATCAAAACTATCATCAGTAACTGCGATTCTAAAAAGAGCCTCGGGATGCATACCTTATTCGGTGCGTAACACCATTTACAAGTCTTTGGTCAAGTCTCATTTAGAGTACAAAACATGACACCATCTTTTAGAACCGTTCGATCTCTGTAATAAGTATAAACATTGTAATAGATATTCATCATCATCATAATCCTCCTGCCCTTATCCCAACTTATTTGGGGTCGGCGCAGTATGTCTTCTTCTTCCATACATTTCTATTAGTCGTC
This sequence comes from Amphipyra berbera, assembly GCA_910594945.2. Lineage (NCBI taxonomy): Eukaryota > Metazoa > Arthropoda > Insecta > Lepidoptera > Noctuidae > Amphipyra > Amphipyra berbera. The sequence goes on from OU343142.1 coordinate 15,448,465, forward strand.
ATCTCAGTAGTCACCCCTCTTCTAGCTATATCATCTTTCACACTATCCATCCATCGCTTCTTTGGTTTTCCTCTACTCTTATAACCATCCACATTCATACCCAAAACTTTCCTCACGACATGTTCCTCGTTCCTCCGCATCACATGCCCATACCATGACCACCGGTTTCCACGCAACTTCTCATTCACCGGCGCCACTTTCAGGCTTCCTCTTACATACTCATTTCTAATTCTATCCATTCGCTTAATACCACACATCTTATTAGTTCACAGATATTATTAGTTATAAATTAGTAATTTAAGCTCATTGTATGTGAACTGTATTCTTTATGAGTAATAAAATTCAATAAACCTAAATATTAAGAGGCAAAAAAATCGCACTTTGATTCAAACAACAACCGTCAGGTTTCGGTCCATCAAGTAGAAATGCCTAGTTTAGTTGGTATTCTGGTAATTTTCGTAAACTGTGGTATAAAACGTGATGTCGGTATTAATGTGAACCACACCTTAACGCCTAAATGCTTTTAAAAATAAGTAAATTAAGTAAGCTCATAAATCCCCCTGGAGAAACAAATCCATTATTTAACGCGCAAAAAAATATTGTATAAAACATTTGTTTCAAAAATCTCAGGAATTTACGACTATTTATCATCCATCTTTTCTTTGAGACTTCGTGAAAAGGGAGTTTCTGTTTCCCCGATTTCTTCAAACTGTTCATTCGTGATTTTATGAAAATGAGGTGTATTTTTTTTTTGGGAAAATTCTGTGTATCCTTTCATCTTAATACGTTTGGGATTTTCACGGAAATCTATGACGGATTTAGTTTGAGATTGCTTCTATTTTTAAGAAAATTATTACAGAATTGGATTCAAATCGAACAGCGTCTCGATAATAACAACAAATATTCTCAAATTTCGAAGCTTCCAGAGTACAACATGACGACAATTTGATATGATAGCTGGACAGGAAACGGGCCTGTCCTGTTTATCATATTTCACTCCAATCACACCAATTATCGTCCCGAACATATAGAGTACATTGTTGCTGTATCCAATTGTGATAGAAAGAACATTAGTAATACAAATACGACACCAATGCGTCAACTTCATGTTACAAACCTTTTCCATGTGAAAAATCGGTTAGGGGTTAGTTCTGAGTCTTCTGAGGTTGCGGTGCATGCTTTTGCGAATCCCGAGACCCCGGCCGAACGGTCAGGAGAAGGAACACCGTTGGTTTTTAGCCGGTAAGAGTCCGGCAGACACCCTCGCCTTCCCCGGGCGAAGGACATCCATGAGGATTTTCAAACGACGATAAAAAAAAGGGGGCGGGTTAGTTCTGAGGCTCACGAATAGAATTAACTTGGCTTGTGTGACAAATCTAAGGTAAAGCCTTATTTTTGGAATGAGTAACAAGGGACCTATACTCAGGGTAGATGTGGGCTGATATAACATCATCACGCCGTGTATTCCCCGAAGGGTTCGGCAGAGGTATTTTTAGTAAGTACAGCCTAATTTCGTCAGTTATGTTTAAGTCTCATGTAATAGGGGGCGAGTCTGCCATTAACTGAGCACAAATCTAGACTCCGCACTGCTACTGAAAAATTCCTAATGGGAAAACCCATTTTTTCTATAAAATCCGGTATTTAAGGCACTCAAGATAAGCATTCCTCCATTTTGAAACTAATTTTGAAAATAATAACACTATCCGCACCAGGATTCGCATAAAACAGAAAACGCCCTTGCACGGAGGGACTATTGCCTGATATCACATAATCAACTGAGAGATGTTAGGGCCTATTATATACTGGCATAATGCACTGGTCGCATATTTCCACTCCCAAGAAAAATAACGCTTATTCCTAACTCCACTCGATATAAAATCAACAGAAGCTACCCAATATCCCTCGAACTAACAATACAAACAATTGGCTGCAGTGATCCACATAACTACATCTCTAGACATAACATTGTAATCCTTTCACTGACCCGCATATTGTTATTAGTCATAACAGGTCTGCGAAACAACATTTCATTGATATCCAAACCGTAATACCTACCTACCTACCTACCTATGTTATCTTCAATGTAAAGCAGTGATAGCCTAGTGGTGTGACCGTCGGACTGCCAAATCATAGGTCTCGACTGCGAACCCAAGGCACACACCTCTGACTTTTCGAATTCATGTCCGTATTGTATAATTATCACTTGCTTAAAAATGGTAAAGGAAAACATCGTAAGGAAACCGGCATGCCTGAGAGATATTTTAAATATTATTTTTCAAATGTTTCACAGTAAGCTTTGTTTATTTTTAATTTGGTATTGCCTCACATACACAACACTACTTAGTGCACCTACCATGTTTTTTTTGTCTGCACCACCCTAAGGTCGACTGGTAGAAAATGCCTAAGGCATTAAGTCCGCCTTTGTACAAACTTTGTGCGAAAGTATAAATAAATAAATATTTCTCGACGGCATGTGACGCCAAGTCAGAGGCCCATGGGCGGCATAAACTCTGACATCAGGTTAGGGACTAACCACAAGAAAAGAAAATCTTCAATGTGTACTTAAAATACATTTACGTAAATACATAACCTACGTTCGGGAGTTCAAGATGTAGGTACCTACGTCAAACCGTATTGATTTGTTGGAGGTTTTTTCTGCCTAGCCTTTTCCCAACTATGTTGGGGTCAGCTTCCAGTCTAACCAGATGCGGCTGAATACTAGAAGTTTACACGGAGCGACAGCTATCAGACCTCCGCAACCTAGTTACTGGGCAATGCCGATATTCTAAGATTAGACCGGTAGCCAGGCTTTCGGACTTCCGACTACCCGTAACGACTGTCATAGGTATTCGTATGACACCCGAGATCGACGTTAAGGGATTATTTGAAACCAAGGGACATTTTGGGAAAGGGAAATTCTGAACCTGATCGGTTTTAACGTACTTTCCGAGGCACGGAGGAGTCTCGATATGTAACAAACGGTCACCTATCTACGGACAGGCCGCGGCAAGCGCAACTTAACCTCGCATATTGTATGATCCGCGCGGATGTTCATTAGCTCCGATCCCCTAGTTCTTCTAAATGTAGAATTGTAGATGATCTTCTTCTTTTCGTGTGGTTAGTGATTAACCTGGTGACGAGAGTTTATGCCGCCCGTGGGCCTCTGACTTGGCTACGCATGCCGAGAAATATCTCTCACCCAAACCGGTTTCCTCACGATGTTTTCCTTCACCGATTTTAAGCAAGTGATAATTATACAATACGCACATTAATCCGAAAAATCAGAGGTGCGTGCCTTGGGTTCGAGCTCGAGACCAATGACTTAGCAGTTCGACGGTCACACCACTAGGATATCACTGCTATTGTATATGATAATACTAAGTTATTGCATTTTTTTGTTATCTGAATTATTTTTCAATACCCTCTTAGTTCATACTTTTTTTAAAGTTCTGACTTATTTGATAATAATATTATTTTGTTATGTTTAGATAAACAAATGATATTCTGTTTTCAGCATACGCTCTCAGACCACAATTATCTGCTTTGATGTTCAATGAGTTTGAAGTGTTGTTTAATAAACAGGTCAATATTTATTGCATGTACTGCTGGTCAGTAAATGTGAATTACATTTTTTATATTTCAATGAATCCATTCTTGTTTTATCAATCAATCTTATGTGGAAACGAATGCATAACATAAATAGCCCATTACTGTCCCACTGCTGGGCACAGCCTCTTCTCAGAATGAGAAGGGTTGAGGTCTTAGTCCACCACGCTGGCCTGGTATGGGTTGGCAGGCTCTTAAGTGTAAAGGTTCCCTCACGATGTTTTCCCTTCACCGTTAATGCAAGTGATAATCAAATTCTGATTCGCACATGAGTTCGAAAAGTCATGAGGTACGGGCCGGGATCAAACTCAGACCCTCCAACATGGAAGGCAAGTGTTCAACCGCTAGGCTACACTGCTTTTGGAAACAGATATTATGGTACTAATATTACGTATGTTATGTGCCTTTGGCACCATTATATTATGGTACAAATATTACGTATGTTATGTGCCTTTGGAACTATAGGAGAACGAGATATTGTGTTCCACCTACGAAAAGGAGGATCCTCCTACCAGGCGGAGTCTTGTGCCTGGCGGGCCACTGCCCAACGGTTGATGTTGGGAACTTGTATATATACTATCTGTGTGTCAAACTCTGATATCGCGATGCAGGATAGTTCGCATGTGGCGTGATAGATGCCGCCACAGAACCATTATATTATGGTACAAATATTACGTATGTTATGTGCCTTTGGAACCATTATATTATGGTACAAATATTACGTATGTTATGTGCCTTTGGAACCATTATCATTAGCTCTAACCTAATCCCAGCTGCCGATTCTTGAGACCCCGAGTTCGAATCCTAGGTCGAGAAAATAGGAAATTTCCAAGAATGCACCCTAGATGGAAATTGTCTGCCAAACCTTTTAGGAAGTTAGCATAGCGTCATGTTAGCACATTTCATAATCATGTAATTCATTGAAGTACCATTTTGAAGTCAGATTAGATAAGTAATATTTATGATAGCAGTTTAAGTAATTTAATTTAGTAATTTTAGCCCACTTCAAAAAAAGAGGTTTAAAAAAATATTGCCATTGAATTTTGCCAGAAACATATTTTGCTTGCCCTCTGAACAGAATAATAGTGATAGCAAGCTATCAAAGGTGATTCACCTATAGGTATTGATAATTTGAAACAAGCCTTCAAAGTCTAAAAAAAAATATTTTTGTAAAAAATTCATACATATATAAACTCAGACTTTTTCCACTAAGGGTAGGCAGAAAACGCCACATGCTACGACGCTTACATATTCCTTTCGCTTCATCCACCTTGGCATACACGCACGCCGGTTGAGAGTACTATGCACCTGTCCTTTGTGAAGAACATCACCATAACATTGATGTATGTCATTCTAGGATGTCCTGTACATTTCAATTGACATCCGCCTTCTAAATTCTTGTTAATCGCCATTCACTCATTCTCTCAACATGACCAAACCACCTAAGCATACTCCTTTCAATTTTTGTCACCACAACTTTTAAATTGCAACTTTGTTATAAAAATGACCACTTAATTGTACATTGTATCAAGCCAGTTATTAATGCACTGCAATCAATTGTTCCATTAATCATCGTAACAGTTAAAACATATGGGGCGTTAGACATTTAGCGTAACAAAATGTTAAAAGATGAGTCATGGGAGATATTGGCAGTAAAATGCTAATGTAGGAATATTTTAGTAGAACTTGCTGTTATGAGAAATATTTATGCACCATGTATAGAATAATAATTTTATTGTTTTATGGCAAATTGTTGAATAGATTACTGAAATGTCTGACAACTGGTCTACACTTAGGGAACATACCCATACTACGTGACCTGTTCGGGGGTCTTCAAAATACCACGCTTGGTCACAGGGGCACTTACTTACATACTACGGGTGGTCACTGAGGGGGCAAGGGGGGTAAAAATATTGTCAAAAATGGGTCACGTAGTATGGGTACATTCCCTAAGGATGTTGGTATTGCCCAGTAACCGAGCTGCGGGAGTCTGATAGCAGGCACTCCCTATTAAATACCAATATTCAGCCACATCTGGGAAGATTGGAGGTAGACCCCAAAATAGATGTGATACAAATAGGCGAAAGGAGGTTGATATAATGCTTAAAAATACTAGGCTAGCACTGGTGTGCATTGCATGTAGGCAATTATGCAGCGACTACCTCATAAGATTTAATTCACTACTCCATGTTTAACTATTACTATAAATAAAATAAGTGTGCATGGATAATTATGACTTCATTTGGTCAGAATCATATTAAAATAGGCTTAAGCGTACAATTGAAAGGCAACATCGCTAGTGCCTGCCTACCTAGTCCAAAAACCAATGCACACCACTGTAGGCTAGTGATGTGACACTTTTTAGTTTTGCTTAAATTAACTAATTACTGTGTTAGCCTGTTACAAGTACTACACATCATCTTCATATAAAATTGTATAATTAATGTACCTATACAAAATATTGTAAGGCATTTTAAAAGAGTAACGGTGGAGTTTCTTGCCCATTCTTCTCCATACGAAACTACCTTTTGGAAGGGGCAACTAGAATCATTTCAATTTTTTTTGTAAACTTTAATGTTCAAAGGTGCCTTTTATGTGCCTAATTGAAATAAATACTTTGACTTTGCACATAAACTGATAGAACTCCAAAACATTATAGATTATGCTGACCTATAGAAAGACTAACTAATTACAAAAGATTGTCTCCGATAGATCTGTAATAATTAGCATATTTTTAAGTGATAATTTCCTACATAGGTAGGTAGGTACATATTCTGATAATGACAATTTCTGGAACTGATAAAGCAATTAATACTATATGTTGTGTATTTTAAAGATAATTTTGACTTTCAGACTGATGATTCAGAAACTTAATTTCAAGGTTAAGGATAACTAAAACTAATGATAAAATTAATTACTTACCTACATTAAAAATAAATTTCAGAGCAGACATCTTATGATGACTGTGATAATTTTGATCTTTTTAAAAGGAATTGATTGAAGCAATGGAATGAGAAGGATGTAGAAGGATGAATATGAAGGCCTTTGCTCAGCAGTGATATATTGTGGATATTACAAAAAAAAAGACATCTAATATACAACATTTAAGGCACCTGATTAAAATATGTAAAAGGTTTGTTCTTATTTTAGAGGATAGGGTAGTTTGTAAAATACTTCATACATTTTTTCAGCATAGATATTTAGATTATTACTTTCATTCATAACCTGTTCTTACCAATCCTTCAAGTAATACATTAATTTGTGAACTTTGTTTATGCCAGAATAGGCGGTAAAAAGTGGCGCGACTCTAGAGAATAAACGACAGTTGTGGTAGATAATTATTACATTATACAAATTTTATATTAGAGGTAGTAGATTTGCAGTCGTTAGATAGGTTCTTACATAAAATCAATAAGTAGGTAGTTAGTTTTTTTTTCTTTAACGAACCGACACGTTATATCCAGTATAACATGACATAACTTAGGTAATGTGTGTCAAGCCACACAATTGTGAGAATCAACATTATGTAAAAATATTTCGACACTTTGAATGTGAATTCAATAGCTAATATATAATTATTGTTTTATTGAAAAAGAAGACGCGTTCTATGAACTTGAGTGCGGTCGTCACGGATTACATTCAATATCGTAGAAATGTTATCGACCATTGGCAGTCGCTGTGGCGACGACATCGTCATGATTATTGACCGTAAAAAAATCATGTGTATTGAGAATGACGATCCAACGGATACGTTTTACTACTACAGTACTTACAATCTAAATGTTTCTTTTTGGGTGCTATCATTTCTTCGGTGGTGGCTTTGCAAACGGATTTAGCTAAACCCTGCCCAGCGATGCTGTGGCGGGCGGCCAACAGCCTATCGTTTATAGTCTGACCCGCCATCCTCACGTTCAGTCCTGACATAAACTATTTACACGATATAACGACACTTATTTTCGCGTTTTTCCAACAAATTCACAAAATTACGACGATGACGGGTAAAAATATGTCACCGCCCCCCCGACTGGCACAATACTAAATTCAAGATGGCGGATGTGGGTATGGAATGTTACTATATGCAAAAAATCTTCAAGAACCTATAGATAAAATATTATTATGGAAAACTAATTTTTAAGTGATCTGCCTTTAATAAACAAAATAGAATAAACTTCAACACCCGGGTACCAACTAGTGCAACCCCAAGTGAACGAGAGAAATCGAAAGCTATCCAGTGGCTTCCGCCGTCTATGTAGTCTGTGCTTTCGCCGATAGTCAGAGTATAGGCACCGCACGCTCGCTTGACTTCTCCATTGAGTCCACACCGCACATAATTATTACCACTTATAATTACCAAAAAGATACAAAAATTATAGAATTTGGCTCAGATATTTCGACCTTTACATATTCAAACACTCATAACTTAAGATCGAGGTCATTTAAAGAGGTGTGATTCTTTAAAAAATAACACATAAAAGACGCGCGAAGCCCCCTGTAATTTTTGTAGTATTTATAAAATGTGAAAATAATGTGTAAAATGATATAAGTACACTTTTTTGTTTCATTACAAGAATTGTTTAATATTTTTTTAGAATATCTATGCTATAGCCTTTTAAACGAAATTTAATTTATGCCTCTCTGAAACCTAGGTCTTAAGTTATGAGTGCTGCAATATATAGAGAAATAGGTAACTCGGATACGAAAATAGCTCTATCTTTTGGGGGGGAGGGGGAAACTACAACAGGGGTGTTTTTGTCGATAAAATTGAGTGTATAAACCGCGAAACAGTTGCCGCTCGTCTTAGCCGATGCGTCGGGGCTCCCGCAAGTGGCTCGAGCGGGTAAAACTTGTAACGACACTTATATACCAACTAATTTCAATCTTGTGATTGGTATTCCCTTGAGTAGGTATTTAACGCCTCAAATGAAACATAGGAGTGGTTTAATTTAATCTCCACACATCTAGTGACCTCATTAAGCCAGAAGTGCAAAGTGAGGCGCAAAGAGTACGAAAGCGTCATTAAAAAAAACTAAATTACGTTGACTGTTGGGTGACTGTCAGGAGCGTATGTCAAGTTCATAATTAAAGTTCTTTTTTACTACGGCAGTCAAATTACATTCTATTAATTCCCTGTAAACAGAAAATCATGGAAAATGGGTTTACCTCCTGGCAATGCTGAAAACGGAAAGAAAATCTTCAAACAGAGGTGTGCCCAGTGCCACACTGTTGAATCTGGTGGTAGAAACAAAGTTGGTCCCAACCTATACGGTTTGATTGGCCGCAGGTCTGGCTCGGTGACCGGCTTCGCATATTCAGATGGCAATAAGAACAAAAGTATCACATGGAATGAGGAAACCCTCTTTGAGTACTTGGAGAACCCGAAGAAATACATTCCTGGAACTAAAATGGTATTCGCCGGTCTGAAAAAAATTACTGAGCGAGCGGACGTCATAGCCTACCTTAAAGAAGCAACTAAATAATTTATGAATATACAGGCAAAAAATACTGTACTTGTGCCTTAAAAATAATGTTGAATTATATTTCTAGAATGTACTACAACTTGTTTGATAACCTAATACCAATGTTTACCTAATCAATAGGTATTATTTTTTGCAAAATAGTATTGCTTGACGTTAATTTGGAACTTGATATAATAATTATTAGCTGAATAAATAATGGTGAGCGAGCGATATACTTTACTATTTTATTTTTAATAATGCTAAGAAAGCCTTTGTATGGAGATGTGCCCAATGCCACATTTTCCATTACTCAGTCGAACGATTTGGTTTATCTCGTTTTCTTTTGTTACACGAATCCTAGACAAAACGAGATAATGAACCGGATCGGTCGACAACGAAACTGAATTATCGAAACGTTTGAATAAGCCTCGTGGTTAAAAATAATACGTTTTCAAAACAGGGTCCAAGCTACCAGTGGTCAGGGTTTTAGAGAGAGGAACTTTCTAACAATACACGCCGTGTCCAGAAGTACCGCTTTCTGTATCAGGCCCTTGGCTCAGCCGCCCAACGAGAGCCTCATCAGATGTTGGTCAAGACTGGGCTATTAAGCCATTGGCCGTAACGACTACCTATCGGCACAACGAGCGCTGAGTCAACCTCCCATATGTCGAAAACTCGAGAACCTCGTGTGCCAAGTCTTGATACTTAATAAAGAATAAGTTTTCAAGTTAAAAGTTTTTAAGCAGTAGGGCTGGTCACACATTGCATTGCCAGATGAAAATAAGGTAAAAAAGGTATCACCTAGAATAAGTATACCATTTTTTGTGTTCTTGGAGAACCGCTGGGATACATGTCATGTTAGGCAACACCATAAAAGTACTTTGTGGCAACCACCTTTAACTACTCTGATGTTATCGTTTTCAACCAAGCGGTTGAAAACGGTTGTTTTCGTTTTCAACGATTTTTGATGGCTCGAAATGGATACAATACATTTTTTTTAAATGGAATCAGTTTTTTCTCCTAGGTAATGGATAGACCACTTTAATATAATTGAATAGTGTTTTTTTAAAATTAATTAATCATAGAAACTTCTCTTCAGTGTAGCTACTTTTATTTTGGATTGAGTAGTTACCTACTAATTGAGTAATTGCCTATCTCGCGCTTGCAAGTTGGAGCACACAAATCACGCTTATCGCGACGTTGCTACATCGTGCGGTAAGGGCGGTTGGGGGGCGCGGGTGACTAGCATTGTAGTAGAACAGATTGTAACTTTATAAATACGATATAGTTATTTTATTTGTTTTCTACCATTCACACAATTCGACATTTTTCGATGCAACATTTCAATAAACAAACCACTTCTTTATGTAGGTATCCATAAATCCTTTAGTAATTAAAAATAGTGTTGATTACAAATAAAACAATTTAGGCCCAAACTGTAAAAACGTAACCATCCTTTTTAGCTTGCAGTCGGATAAACAACCAGTTTTCAACAGTTGTTTTCGGCTACTTTGGATAAATATCCGTTGTCAACCGCTGTTTTACAACTATACCTACCCGTATTCCTACTATATTACTATACTCTTTCACCCGTACCTATAGTGAATATAATAGGCACACCACTAGGTCTTTGACCAAAGGCATTGAGATTTATAGGTCTATGGACCAAAGGTCATTAAATAGAGATGTGGTGTAAATTGCGGAAATGTCATAAAGTGGTAAAAAATCAAAGACCAAAGAGTTCTTTGGTCATTACATGAAGGTTTTATTATACCGTCATGGGTCATTATAAAAATACATTAGTTTATTTGGTTTATTTACGTTTACTCTATGGTTCTATTTGATTTTGACTTTTGTTTGAGTGGTTAATGACATTTCTTCCAGCCAGCCATGTTGTTCTTTCTCTAAAGTCTCGTAATATTCGTTTATTTGCTGCTAGATTTGCCTCAAATCAATAAAATACTAAATAAACACCGTCAAATGTGTTACACGTAAATATAAGAAGTCGAATACAGTGTTTCTTACTTAAAAACGACACCACATTAGTGTCGTTAGACAGACAGAAAACTAAAGAATCAAAATGGCCAAGAAAAAGGTGAAATCTAAGGCAAAACAACCACCTAAACCTTCGATACCCGAGACGGTAAGCTCAGAAGTAATAGCTGCGGCCTACAGTTCTGTTTCACAACCAGTTTTTATGAAACTCTGTCGACTGTGCGAAAGTAAAGATGGACCCTTCCTCAATATTTTCGATGCTGACAAAGTCACTGCGAGAAAAATAGACGAGCTAATGCCTTTTGGGGTAAGAGTATATTATATTACCTATGTTTTTTCTGTATAACAGGAATAATGACAGCTGGTGTACCTTAAATTATGCACAACATAATTATTATCTTTGCACACACTACTGTTTTATGTTAAAAACATGTTACGTTGTCTGAGTAGTCAGCTGTGTACTTGTGATTTATTTTAAGCATTCTTTCATTTACATCCCTAATGCTTAGCTAAAAGAGAGTATATTATTTAGCTAAACTACATACACAGCTTTAACTTAAAAAAATATTATGGAACTTGGAATAACTATTTTAACTTTTATAAATGTTTATTTTTGGCACTATTCTAAGAGCATAATTTTGTTAGAAACTCAGATCACTTAATGTTCTCCTAACTGAGGTAAAATAAAGTTTAGCCTGTGTGTTGAAGAATGTATATAAATGTTACTGCTAAACCCTATTTTCAGGTAAAACACATTGTACCTAATAGAATCTCATTTTGATGCAACACCTTTACTCAAACTAGTTTTGTGTACACCATGTGTCTGATACCTATGTGGTTATGGAAAGAAAGTACTTTAAATATTAAAAATAGTAAATTTTACTAAAGGACACTTTATTTTATATAAACTATTTGTTTGTCTCAGAAAAGCGGAAAAAACATTTAAATACGATAATTTATAATTGAATAATAGTAATTTTCCATATCCTCCTACTACGAAAATACTGAAAATGGTTTCAGGATTGGAAACATATTCCTGAAGAATTCAGAGGTTTTAATAAATAAATACAATATGATTAGTTAGTAGACATATTTACCTTAAAAATGGTGGAGAAAAAAAATAAGAAAATGTTTAAAATATGCACAGGAAAAGAAAAAAATGTGTTTTTCATATAATTTGCTAGACAATGAACCTTAACTGTGTCAAAATGAGGTTGGTTTTCCATTTGCCATTTTACTGTCGGCCATTGGTTTTCCATTTGTCATTTTACTGTCGGCCATCATTGTGTGCGGGCTTGTGTTGCTTGACAGCAGAAATAAGCAGTCAAATAGATCCCTCCACAGTCACAAAGGTTTGAATTTACCCAACTTGAAGAAAAAGGTATACTGTGTATGTGTGAGCTGATCGCATATCGTTATTTTACTTTTTACCTACACTTTCTGCAAATGCTTCCTGAAAACTATAGAATCCAAAAAAAATTGTTCAACTTATTTTGTTGGCAATAAAACATAATTAAGAAAACAAGTGTGGCAATGTAGGATATCGGCAATTCCCAGTAAATGGGTTGCGAAGGTCTGATGGCAGTTGCTGCGTGTAAAATACTGGTATTCAATTGCATCTGGTTAGACTGGAAGCTGACCCCAACATAATTGGGAAAAAGCCTAGGAGGAAAGGTGTAGCAATCAGTTTGGTACAGATTTATATTTTTTTTTTGTATCACTTTCTCTCAACTCGGCCACTGTTGGACATAGGTCTCTCTCAAAATGCACCATAACATGTAGAACATAGTTGATCACTTGCAGAGATTAAATTGTAAATAGACAATCAAATATGTCGCCAATATAAGTTTTTATTTTTAGAATGTCAATATCATTTTTATTTTCTATACATATTGCCAAACAGACTTAATGAAAAATGGTTTTTTTTTTCCAAATTATTACAAATAAAAAAAAAAACTATTAAGTCATTAAAATATAATGATACAAGTTAGATTGATTAAATGGAACAATTCAACATCGTCCACCACTGTTTTAACAGAGTTGAATCTGAAAAATAACCACCAAGTGCAAAGTGATCGCGATATGATCACTTGTGATCACTTTGCACTTCTAACCTGACCTAACAGAGTCGGCTCCAGTCTCACTTGTTCGACATTAGAACAAATCAATCGAACTACTGGGAATAATAAACCTGATGTTTTTCTCTTTTTAGATTGCAGAAAATGATGACCTTCCACACAAAATATGCTTCAGATGTTCAGCAAAGCTGGAAGAACTTTACGAATTTATACAGAAATGTATCAAAACACAAGAGAATTTACGGACGGTTATAGGTAAGACTGGGCCATTTATAATTAAAACTAAAACTAGAGCTGCCTGGGAAGAAAAGTTAAATAAAACTAATATGAGCAATGATGATATTTGTGATGCTTTGATAAAAAAAGCAATGGAGGGAATTAAAGATATGCCTCTTAAAACATTGCCTGTACAAGAAGAATTACCGCCACCAACTAAACGAGTTACTAGAAGAACTGAACTGCTAGCACCCAAAAAAGAATCAACTTCTGACGAAAATGATGAAAGTGAAGTTAATCTTAAACAGGTTCATGAAAAGTATGATGTAAAAGTACCCACAAATAAACCGACCAAGTCCAGCAATGTTGAAGCAACACAATCTAGTAGTGATAAAAATTCGCAGAACGAGAAAAAAACAAGTGAAAGCAAAGCTAAACACAACTTACTTACAAATAGTTTGAGTTTTGATTATGTGGAAGAAAAAAAATCTAGCGATAATGATGAAGAAAAAGAGGAGAAACCTGAAAAACCCTTTAATATAATGGATCATATTAGCATGATCAAAGTCAATGGAGTAGGTGTACTGTTTCAGTGTAAACTGTGCAATAGAAACTTCCTTAAAAAAGAAGTTGTTGAATCTCACAATTGTGCAAAAAATGGAATACCTAAAGTTGAGACTCCTAAGACGGTACCTGTGCCAGAACCACCTAAGGTTTCTACAGTAAAATACATTAAAATGGATGCTGATATGAAAAAATCGCTCTTATGGAAGCCTTTTAGATTTGAAAATAATGAAATTCCAAGTATTGATCAAAAAAATATAAATGACATCCTTGGTACAGATAATAATAAAACAAAAGATGAAAGTCCAAATATAGATAAAAATAAAAAGGAAGAAGACAACATTCAATGCACTTCAAAAGTTAAAACTAGACCAAAAGCAGGGCCAGCTAGCAAGACAAGACGAGTAGAAACTAATTCAGACGCAGGATCTTCTCAAAAAGATTCTAATCCCCAGGATTCACAATCATCAAATTCACAGTCTCCATCTGTGCATATTCCCTCTTTACCTAATTTGAATGGTCGTTACAAATTAGTTCCTGGCCCAAATAATATATTCACGTTAGTTGAAGATTCAACTCCAGCCACTAATCAAGTACCAGTCAAAGAAAATCATAAAATGGGTAAAAAGCGGAAATCTGAAACAGAAATTTTAAATACTGTCGAAACCAAGTCAAAAGATCGTAAGAAAGATTCTCGTGATAAATCTAAAAGTCCAGAAGTCATTGACCTTGAAGATCAATCAAAGCCATACCCAGTTGGATTATTCCAAACTGTTGGCCATTCTTCCAGACTTTATGAACCGCCAATCGCTACCCCTCCAGCGCCATTTACTACACCGGCCATGAAAAAACAATCTTACACTATAGTTCAAACTGGAAACCCAAGCAAATTACTAATATCAACGAAAGCACTTGCACCCCCTGCCGAAGTGCCTAAAAAACGCCAAAGGAAGTCTAAACTTGAAGTAAAGGACGATACGGATCCAAAAGAGCCGTTTACAGTCACGCTAGAAGACGTTGCCCATCCGAAAGACGCAGGTTTTTTCACATTTATCAATGTAGACCCACTATTGCAACCCTCATATGTTTTACCTACTGATAATATTATACAAGAATCCCAAATTTCGACGTCCACAGCCGTTGTACGCAATGCCCCAGAAAGCAGTAAAGAAAATAAAGATAAAGACAAGTATTCCTGTAATATGTGTGGAGAGGCGTTCTCTAGGGAGAAAAAGCTGTTGTCTCATATACAATCTCATTACACGAAGATGGACGAGGAAGATCAGTTAAGGGCAGAAAGAGGTTCAAAGAGAAAGGGCAGGAAATAATGGCGGCTTTAATGGACCTCTAATTGATGAGGTTGTTAAGGCAATGAGGAATCCACCTTTGTGTACGATAGTCTCCCTGCAGGCTTTTTAATCATTCTACCTAGAATTGCACTCTGCAATGATGTTAGGCATTTATGGCTGAAACCAATGATCCCAATCCAAAATATCTGTATTGATGTAGGTTTTTGACAGAAATTCAATACAAGTAATGTCATAATACCTACACAAATCCACGGTATTTGGATTGAGATTGGTTATAGGCTTTGACTGTTGGTCGAGCTGTACTATGGTTTTGTGCCGTTGGAGATTGAAACTTACGCAACGAAGAAAAGTGAATGGTCACTTTCTAGATCATCTCATACTTGCATTTTAGTGAAATATTGGCTGAAGATGCTATTTGACGGAAATGAAAAATATTTAAAATATTGATTGATTATTAACTTACGAGGAGGAGTATTGTTGTAAATAATATTATTTTAAGTGTTGTTAAGGAAATAGTTGTCTTTTTCGTTTAAACAGAGTAGGTTTTCGCGTCACCAATTATTGTTACATTATTTGGATGTGAATTAGTTTCATGTAGGTTTTTAGGTCTAGTATCGTCCGATACATTTTACAAAATATGCGCCTGAAGGTTTTAAATTACAGTTACTGGTAATACGCGTTTTACCAAGCAAAAACTAGTTCTAGCTGAAGAAAGCCTTTGACTAGTTAAAGCTAGAATTTACAAATTAACTGATTTGAGTGTTGAATACAACTAGTTTTAACTAGTAAAACTAACCTAACCTAAGCTCACTCGAAATTATTGAAAACGAATTTTGTTCTATATTGATCAAGTAATTTCAATACCACATTGTTTGGTTGTTAGTTGATCAATGATCATCATAATAATAATTATTTTGTACTGTATATGTGATAAATGCTTTTAGTATAAGTAATAACTGGTGCATATTTAATTATAATCCCAGCAATTGATAAATGCAATGAATGATGCAAGAATAATTTATTCAATCGGATTTTGGGTGAGATGAAAGGTCTCGTTCAGTAGTTCATGACCAGTTAAGTTAGTCGTGATGGCAACAACGCCGTTCAGACAGAACTAGTTTTCACTGGGTAAAACACGTTTTACCTGGGTAAAACGCGAGTTAACCGGGTGAAACGAGTTTTAAAGAATAATACGCTTTTTCATTGTTGTTCCAAAAACTTTGAAAAAAAACCTAGCATCCTTGGCGACATATCGGCGATCGTTTAGAATAATCTCTTACAGCCGAAATTAATAAGAGATATCAATCCAAAATAGGTATCTCTACTCTAACCCAATCCAGAGATTTTGGATTGAGAAAAAGTATTGGTTTCGGCTGTTAAGCCGTGTCTACACCAAAGAAAAATTGACAACTTTTCTGTTGTCAACACGTGTTTTATTTTGTTAGCTGAGTCTCCACAAAAGAAAACACGTGTTGACAACATAAAAGGTTTTTCAACACACAACAACATTTTTAAACACACGGCTTTTGAGATATATTACGTGTTATAAATATTATTTTGAATTTTACATTGAAAGATTAACAATTAAAGATATTTCGATATAATAATGGTAGGACTCACCACATTATAGGTAAGTGCTGCTAAGATAAAGCTAGTTTAGGAGCTAAAAACTTTTATTAAATATTGTATTGACATGTGTATCATTCCACTCTGTATGTTTTTATTCCCTTACGGCCAGATTTTACAAATGTCAGATCCGAGGAATAAATTTTACGTTTTGACAGCCTTTGTATTGAAATTCTGTCAAAACGTCTCGCTTATTCCTCGGGTAAAAGTTATCCGACGTTGGTAAAATCAGCCCTAAATATGTAGATTTACATAATGCGATCTGTCTGGCTTTCAAAAATAATTCTAAATGATTGATTTTAACTTTGGTTTCGTTATTTCAAGTATGTTAGTTACATCATTATAATATTATGGTTTTGTTTATAGAAGCTTTAATTTTTATTTTTCTTGTGTGTTTGTTGAGTAAGTGTAAATATTCTTGAAAACTTGTGATGGACACGAATATTACTTAATACTATTTCTTTTTGTTTTATTTTAAATATTTATTTTCAGGACTGGTTGTTTTGAATCTCACCATTTCGTCTCTTGAGCTTTTTTTATATAGATTGAGGTTTTCCTGTTGGTAATAACTGGTATCATAAATAAACATAACTAAGTTCAAATATACATAGAGTTACTTGAAACTAACTGGCGAAACTTCACAGGGTTACTCTGTACTTCTTCTTCTTCTTCTTCTTCTTCATTGCATGTCTGTGGCTCTATCATTAATAGAACGCAATCAAATAAAATATATCCTAAACTTTACTAAAATAAGATAAAAAGGTATCACTAACGTCTATTTTTAATCCCAGATAGTAATTTGACAGGTGAAAATATCAAACTTGCTAACAATGTTACTAAAATTTTTAAGTTTGACATTTGTTCCTGTTAAATTCTTATCTGGGGTTAAAAATAGACTATACATGCGCGCTCTTTGGTACTTTATTAGTTAGCAGTCTGTGTGGCGTCTTCCATACATCACGCCAAACTTCGCGTGGCAGTCTCTGTGTGACGTCTTGACGTCTTCCATCCATTGTCATAGCAATTCGCACGCCAAGAGCACGCGATCAACACGCGACGTGAATATCACACCCAGCCACGCTCTCTGTTTGACCAGGCCTTTAGAGTCTGGCAAACGAAAGTAGACACTCGAATTATTTTCAAACTTTATAAATGGCAACTATTTTTCAACAAAAACAAATAATTCTTAAGTTCCGTTTTTTTTTCTTTTCAGTTTTTAATTTAAGTTCATTTACTACGCAGTCGGGTTTTTAATTTTTTAAATTAATTTGATATATCTCGTGAAATTAATTAAATGAATATTAGAATGAAGTAAAATAAATGTTGATTTTATAACTTTTTTGTGGTATCAAATTAGGATATTCCTTTATTTTGGGGTTGCTATGCTGATATTTTTTAAATATGCCGCGCTTTTTCAGTGTCTACTCTCGTTTGCCAGACTCTAGGAATCTTGTTATCTAACTCACCAAAGTTTATGTATTATTATGTATTTGAATTATGATAAATAATAACCCTGTGAACTTTCGCTAATTAATTTGAAGTAACCTTGTATATGGAAAGTATTGTTATAATATAAGTCTTTTTGATTGGCATTGTAAACGAGCGTACAGTACCGGGCAATCAATATTACACGTCGAGCTTTAAGCGCAGGCCACACCGCTAGCTGGCAGGCGGACGAGCAGGCTTTTTCATACTTCGGTTCATATTATTCACATCGTTTGAGTCGCTGAAGTAGCTCGCCCGCCCGCCAGCTCGCGGTGTGGCCTGCGCTTGAGAAAGAGGTATTGGCTAGCTTCGGCGTCGTAGAGCGTCGTCTCCTTCACTCACACCTATGTGACGTTTTGTCGCTTCGTGCGGCAGAGATGACGCTCTATAAAGCCGAAAGTAGCCAATATCTCTTTCTAAAGCTTGATGTGTGATATTAAATGCCCGGTACTGTTACTGCTTGTTAGGTATTTTTTCCTCTATAATTCTCACACAATTACAAAACACCATAGATAGCCTAATTGCCTCATATGAAGAGCCTAAAAAAAGAATAAATAGATATCATTGATGTTGCTCGTTGCTCTGCATACCGAGTTTTCAATTCTGTTGACAGATGACATTAAAATTCTAAAAAGCTTTTGTATATTGGTAAAAATAATGTTAACAATTGAAATTAACGATATGGAATATCACAAATTACATCGGTTGCAAATACATTGGCACAATTTATCGATTTTAAGTGATCCTGTGGCGACATCTACCACATCACATGTGGACTACGCAGCACTACCATTTTGTAGCAGGATACCTACAGCAACAATAACGACAATTCACAAATTCAATGTCGTCACAGAATCCTGCATCGCGATATCAAGATTTGACACGCAGATAGTATAAATATACACAACTTCCCAACATTAACTGTTGGCCAGTAGCCTGCCAGGCATAAGACCCGCCTGGTAGCAGGATCCTCCCTTTTCGTTGGAGAAACCCCGTATCTCGTTCCTCCACAAGCCAATCAAAACGTTAAACGCCAGAACGTGGAAAGGAGAAACAAGAGACAGGTCAAAATCTAAATAGTTTTACTTACAATCCGTCTGCAAGAATGAGATTAAAAATGGCGCCGCTACTATTGTTGTCATTATTTGCTTCTTGCTCATGCACGCTCTCTATAAGTGAAAGGCAAACAGAGAATCGGCCAGTACTACCCCTATTCATTTCATATAATTTTGCACACCGTTGGTATAGTGCCGTGTGACGTGCCCGTCAGCCCACGTGTGAAGGCAGGGCAAAAGTTTATCAGAACCCCATCTCATCTCGCTACCATGAAGATATAGGCAAAAATGGAGACCACACTATGAACCTAAAATCGAATCATTTGGCCTTAAATATTTACTTTGGTGGTCTATCTCTTTCTAAATACCCTATTTAGAAAGAGATGGATTCCCAAACTAAATAAATAATCAAGGCCATCCATTTTTATGTATACCTTCATGCTCGTTACCCATCAATCTATAGGTCATAAGGCCAGAAGCCTGAAAGTCTGACATCCGGTCTAACCTTACGATATTGGTATTGCCCAGTAACTGGGATGCGGAGGTCTGATGGCAGTCGCTCCATGTAAAATACTGGTATTCAGCTGCATCTGGTTAGACTGGAAGCTGACCCCAACATAGTTGGGAAAAGGCTAGGCAGAACAGAACCTTCATGCTCGTTACTTATCAATCTGTAGGTCATAAAGTTGGATTATTATGACCTCACCTCACATAACAGCAGTGATAGCCTAGTGGTGTGACCGTCGGACTGCCAAGTCATAGGTCTCGAGTTTGAACCCAAGGCACCCACCTCTGACTTTTCAGATTCATGTGCGTATTGTATAATTATCACTTGCTTAAAAACAGTGAAGGAAAACATCGTGAGGAAACCGGCATGCCTGACAGATATTTTTCGACGGCATGTAAAGCCAAGTCAGAGGCCCATGGGCGGTATAAACTCTGACACCAGGTTAGTCACTAACCACACGAAAAAGAAGACCTCACCTAACTGAAGCCAAGACAGGAGCAGATGATAGGTATTTATTTATCAGTTTTTAAACAAGTGCTGCCGAAGTAGTTCTAAGTACATAGTTCTAGGAAATAAAAAAATATACAGTGTTGTAACATTTATAGTAGGAGGTATCATTAATCTTTGTAAATATTACTTTAAAATACATGCATTGCATAGATTATCTTGTGTTTTTATTGGTCCGAAATAGTCCAAACGAAAGCCATGTAGGTATTGGCTACGGTTGCACCTAGGTTTAGCCGGTTACTACTAGATGCAGTTGGTTAGAATTAGGTGTAGCCTATTTTGGCCTGTGGGCGGTCGGTTAGACCCGTCGCCCAAAGAGTAATAGGCCGGAAAAGGCGGCGCGCAGTGTTCCGCGCGCGTCTCCCTGGAGGACGTGAGCCAATGCCCCATAGAGAGATCCGCCAGCGGCTGGCGGATCAGGGCAGGGGCTGGTGCATGCTTACGCGAATCCTGCGACCCCGGCGACCCCGGCCGACGGTCCGGAGGAGGAACACCGTGGGTTTTTAGCCGGTAAGAGTCCGGCAGACCGCCTTCCCCGGGCGAGGGTCATCCATGAGGAATACTCCACGATAAAAAAAAAGATTTAGCCTATTTAATGACGCCCAAAAATAGGATTAGCCGGTTGCTTCCGGCTAAAACTATATCTAACCTCGTAAGTTTAGCCTAGTCTGAGCTAGCTTGGTTAGGTGAAGTTAGAAGTAGAAAGAGATCGCAATCCCAACGCGATCACATTCGACTTCGTTGTTTTTTTTACCAAAGTATTTTGTTGAAAATCTGACGCAATCGTTAAAATCTTACCCTCTTTTGACCCTTTTAATAAATAGGATACACGTAGTTCTAACTACCTGTTACCGGGTGCACATAGTTGTAGCGGCGATGCTTGCGAAAAGCAAAAACATTGCTCTTAAGATTAAATTTTTTTTAGTTCCTCGTTTCACGGTCTACCAACTGTAAGTAGGTACAGTCTTATCAAGTTATCTGTGAATTAAAGAGCATCGCTCTGTTCACCCCGGTGTTGCCATTCTATGAATAATATATCCATTATGATATATCTAGTCTGACATTTTTTATTAGGTAGTTATTGTAAAGTGTTTGAAAATTACTAAGGACAATAAAATTGGCCTAAATAAAGAAATATTTTTATTACTAAAGGCCTCACGGACAGGCATAGCCTGTATGGCACAGTTTCGCTATCAAATATTTAATTAATGCACGGAAAAAGGTTTTTGTCATTCTGGCAACTGAATTAAACTGTCAATGTCACAAGTTTCAACTATTTGCCATTTCACAGATGAGTTTGTCGAACTCAGTCGAACTATACCTACAGTGCGTCCCATATTTCTTTTAAAAACTGCGAAATATACATACTGTGTTTGACACTGGTGATTTTTGCCGTAAAAGTAGGTACAAGAAAAATAAAATGGAGTTTAAAATCCATGTATAGCCACGCCAAGAAAATAATATTTTATAGAGTACGTTCTGATAGTTGTTTCATATGACTGGGTAAAACTTTAGTATATCGAAGTTTTAATACGTCTCTTTCGGATGTAACAGGGTTTTTGTTGTACAGTCACGTGTAATAATATGTATACACATAGCGAAATTAAAAAGCGATTTCCTTCCAAAATATCTATTAGAATTATGAAATATTCTACACAGTTTTTACAATTACACACGAATTACCGTTTCTAATATTTCTTAAGTACTTACACTTTATTCTCTAAAACAAATTTGCTTTTTAAGATCGCTACGTGTATACATATTATTACACGTGACTGTACCTACATTGTATTAATTAAGAAATAAAAATAATTTTTATTTTCTATATTGTAACTAAATACATTACGAACAATTTAATTTAATTATTATTCCAGAAGAAGTATCAACAATAACGGTCGCCCTTCGCAACAGTCATATTTGCCAATCAACCATGTTACTAGACCGCGGTGTTAAGCATTTTCTATAAGTACAACCTTCATCTAAACATATTTTTGGTTTTTGTCTTACAACCAGCGTCGCCAAGTACACAAGCACAAGAAAGGGTTTTCATGAACGGGTGGAACTCATAAATGTGATATAAGATGGCAGTTGATTGACAACGCTAAACTGACAAGACTGCAGTTCTTCAGACTGCATTTTGATGAATATTGCAAAGGAATTAATAGAAGAAATCAAACAGAGTCTGGCAAAAGAAAGTAACGACTGTAAAAGCGCGGTAAATTTGAAAAACATCAGCATACCGACCCCAAAATTAGTATGAAATATCTGGAATATAATTGATTTCGTTGAAATTTTGTTGCCATATTATATCTAGATACTTTCGTTTGCCAGACTCTAGTAATATACAAAAAGATGGCGACAAGCGTCAGTTCCGGTTTTGTTCGCGTACATTTCAAGACTTGTCACGCTATCTATACAGGGTTATTGGTAAAACACTAACAACCTTGCAGAACTATGTTACCAACATCATAAACAACAACTTTTGTTCTATGACTTTTTACAAAACATAATATTTATCAAAAATAAATTTCGCAAGATTTCGTTGTTCTATCTAACACATTTCAATTCTGTATTTTGTTGTACCTACGCCTCCCGTGCACTGTCACTCGTAGTAATAATTCTGATTTGGTAACTCGATACCCTACGATTTCCCGCCTTTCTACGTAAAAGCCAAATAGGTAATAACTACAATCGGATATTTGTGCCATGAAAATGACCTAGATCTTTCACAGTAGATACGTACTACTACCAACTAGGTACTGGTCACATTTTCTGTAAAGTTGCAACTGGTTAACACTTTTAAAATTGTTTGTAGGTAGACTGAATCCACTCTCCCTCCTTACTTCACCAGGCTTAGGACTGGCTACATTAAAGAATAAATCGTATGTAGGTACCTAAATTACCTACCTACGTAATGTGACGAAAGTTAAGTTAAAGATTCTTTAATGACTTCTTAAAACTGATTATTAATCCATTCTTATTTTTTAATGCAGGCAGGCATATTTAAAAAGTGGCATCAGCATATTTACAATAATTGGATTAATAATTATTTAAATCAGTATTTACAAATTATTACCTCTTAAGTTCAAGTCTCGCGGATATCGGTGAGTATCGCGCACAAAGCGTTCAAAATAGTCCTTCACAACCAATACAAAGTCCACACCTAAAAATCAACTGTTCATTTAGGTACTCGCGATAGATTGTTACTCGGCTAGGTGAAGGTAGTCAGGTTCGGGAATCGTATGGCATATTGGCGACAGGCTTCAGAAACATTGTCATCACACCTAGCAAGCATTCGCACCATTTCTGTGTACTCGACATTCGAATATTGATACGCCATCGTGCAATGACAATTACGTCCGCACTATCGAATTTCGCTACAAGGACACGTATGACGCGACGCGGGCGCATCAAAGCGGACGACTGACGGCAGCCCGGGCGCAGATAAATAGGTCAAGTTCAAGCGCCCCCACCCCCCCTTTTTAGATAGCAGTTTTTTTACCGAACTAGTGCCTTCTTTTGCTACGCGTAGAGTTCGTAACATTTAGAGTGGTGAATTTAAATATTTTTATGTTTGTATGAAAAATTGATGAATTAAAAAATGATGAATTATTAAAAGTCATAGAACAAAAGTTGTTGTTTATGATGTTACTAATATGGTCCTGAGAGGTTGTTAGTGTTTTACCAATAACTCTGGATAATATATGTTACGCTCAAAGACCGAAAACGCTCATTGAGCGATAAAACAGCCCACAACGCGTGGTGGTCACTGCAAAACATCCACATTGCGAAATTCGTGTTATAGCTCTTATAAAAATGCCCATGACGCGTTGTGGCAATCACGCAAGGACCACATAGCGAAATTCGTGTCGTGGCTATCATGTTATGCGACCATAGCGCATTGTGGCAATGAAGAAAAGCCAGGTAGGTAGGTAGGTGCGCCGTAGATACGTAGTGCTGCCCGTGCGTAGCTGGGCTGGGTAAAGCTACAATACAATACAATACAATACTCTTTATTGTACACAAAACAAACAAGAAACATTACTAAAAAAATAGAGATGTACAATGGGCGGTCTTATCGCACTAGGCGATTTCTTCCAGACAACCTTTGGATGGACATGAAGTGCAAGAAAAAAAGAGAGAGGTAGTTCACAGTGTAACAATAAATTAGGAGACATTAAATTATGTACGTAAAATAAACCTAAAAACACAAATAAATAAATATTATAATTATACAATAAATATGAAATAAATATATATATATATAAATATATATAGTGTAATGTGTATGTAATACATAATATAAACAGACAATAAATAACTATACATAAAGATGCAAAATTAACTATATTGATAGGTAGTGATCCTTGACGAGTCTTTTGAAAGTGACCAAGGATTGCGCACGTCTAACTGTAACTGGCAAAGCATTCCAAAGCCGAACAGCCTGAACTGTGAATGATTTACCAAAGAAGTTGGTAGAATGCATTGGCATTTTTAACGTCAGATTCTCTGATGACCTTAATGATCTCGAGTGTGTGTCATGGAGGAACTCGAAACGTTCTTTAAGGTAGGAGGGAGTAGAAGGATTGTACAAGATATTGTATAGAAGGTGAAGAATATGTGAATTCCGGCGATAGCGTATTGGAAGCCACTTGAGCTTAGTACGAAACTCAGACACATGATCATACTTGCGTAGACCAAATATAAATCGTATACAGAAATTTTGAAGACGCTCAAGCCTATCAAGTTGGCCCTCGGAGAGATCAAGATAGCTGGTGTCGGCATAGTCAAGGATAGGAAGAAGAAGGGATTGTGCAAGCGCAGTTTTGGTGCCAACTGGTAGGAAGTTGCGTAGTCTCCTCAGAGACCCTGCAGACGCGAACATCTTTCGACTGACTTCCTTTATTTGTGGTTCCCAGGATAGGGTCTTATCAATAAATATCCCCAGGTTCTTAACTTTGTCACTAACGGGGACCGTAGTGCCATCGAAAAGAACCGGTGGAAGTTGAATCCAGTTTACTCTTGAAATCATCCTGGGACTACCGACCACAATGACCTGGGTCTTTGAAGGATTAACCTTCAGTCCATACGCATTGCTCCATTCACGAATTAGGTCCAGATCGTGATTGATAGTGTTAACCGCTTCCGACAACTTATCTGGTACAGCCATGGAATAGATTTGGAGATCATCTGCATAAAGATGGTAGGATGAAAGAAGTTCGTTAGAGATAGTATTGATAAATACGGCGAAAAGTAAAGGAGATAAAACGCCGCCCTGTGGCACGCCAGCAGATGTAAAGCACCAGGAAGAAAAACTTTCTTCTATGCGAATACGCTGTCGGCGGCCAAACAGGTAACTACGAAACCAATCAATCGCTGTTGGAGATATGTTAAGGGAGCGCAATATTCCAAGCAGGATGTCAAAATCTACGGTGTTAAAGGCGTTGCTGAAATCAAGGAGCGAGAGGATCGTCAGATTTCCATCCTGCATGGCTGACCTGATATCATCCGTAATATTGATCAAGGCTGTAGCGGTGCTGTGACCAGGACGGAAGCCGGATTGTAAGGGATTGAGGAGATTGTTCTTACAGAGAAAAGAGCTAAGTTGCTGATACGTCAATCGTTCGAGTACCTTAGACAGGAATGGCAAAATGGAAATGGGACGATATTCAGAAAATGATGAAGGATTAGACTTTTTCGGCAGGGGGATAATCTGGGCTTCCTTCCAAGAAGTTGGAAAACAACCGCTGGAAACAGAGGAATTGAGGATGTGACAGATGACTGGTAGAACATTATCTAGGATAGGAAGGATCATATTACGGCTGACACAGTCGCTACCAACAGCATTGGAAGTGATAGCCAAAATACTCTTCTTAACATCACAAGCAGTGAACTGATTAAAGACAAATTCTGAATGGTTTGGGGTTGGCAGACATGAAAGATATTGTAAAGTATTTGCTTTTGTACTCCTATCACAGCTGGACGAAGAAGAAAAGTGTCGATTGAGTAAATCAATGTTTAAATCTTTGGAGATAGAATCTTGACGAGATTTCCCAACCCCCAATGTTCTTAGAAATTTCCAAACTTTAGCCGGATCTCCGTTTTCGACAGAGCTATGGATATGTCGGCGTTGTGCATTCCTACACACCTTATTGCAGTGATTCCGTATAGAAACATATTTTTCCAAATTAAAAGCAGAAGGACGACATTTGTACCTGCTTTTTGCCGCTACTTTTTTTGACATAATGTCTTTTATGTCATTAGTTAACCAGGGTGCCGGAAGATGTTTTACTTTTATTTTGCGAATCGGAGCGTGCATGTCATATAATTGGACAAGGCTCAAAGTAAAAATGTTGACTTGGTCGTCTATTGACTCCGAAGCCAACAATGGACCCCAATCAATGCTGTCGGCATCCCCACGAAGACTATCAAGGTTCATGCCACCAAAACTACGTTGCAGAAGAACTTTTGGCTTTGCCTTAGGAGGACGAATTTTGTATGAGAGAAAAATTAGATCGTGATAAGAAAACTCATCGGCTGAGCACTGACCATGCTTAGCGACGTGATCAGGAGATGAGACAAATATAAGATCAAGTAATGAAGGGACAGAGTTGGGAAAATTATGTGTGGCGTTAAGAGGGAGAATGGATAAGTTCTTAGATTCTACAGCAGAATAAAGAGAAGAGGCACGAGAATCATTTTTGAGAAGGCAAGTGTTAAAATCACCCATAATGATAGTATGACTGTAAGATGGTGTAAGATTTTCTAGAATATTTTCGAGAGAAGAGAAGAAATCTATGCGTAATGAGGGACAATAATAGGCGCCCAGTAACACTTTTGTGTGCCGGAGTTCAATTTCCAAGAAAAGATGCTCGCCCGCATTAGCTGGCGGTGGCTGCGTTGACATACTAACAATAGAAAAAGGAATATGAGCTCGTAGATATATGGCAACACCACCACCTCCGCCAACCGTGCGATCATTCCTTACAAGAACGAATCCAGGCAACGAATAGGAAGTGGAGGGGAGACATGGTTTAAGCCATGACTCAGAAACAAGAATAGCATGGATATTCTTACAGTCAAAGTTAACCAGCATATCGGGGAAATGAGCCGGAATACTCTGGGCATTTATATGAACAACATTGAAATTCATAGGTACATCAGAGAACTGGGAATTAAGTGTGTCGGCCAGAGAAGGAACACTAACAAAGCTGTCATCATCACTATCAGCTGAAAAAAAAGTTGTACTATCGCTATCTGACATCTTTAAAATATTATGTCTATATTATAAAAATACACTTATATAATAAAATACAATATATAAATAAAGCATAAATATATACCTAAAAATTAATTATATCCTAAAAGTATAAAATACACTCAAGATCAACCTGCCAGTTGAGTGATTACAAGAAAAATTCAATTAACATAAATGTAAACTCAACAACAAAATTAAAATAGATTGTCCGGGCAATACAACAAGATTATAAGAGAAAAGTTACAAGAAAAAGATTTAAATAGATGAACAGAAGTAAATACTTAAAGAAAATCAGAAACAGGAGTTTTTTCTGTCATGCCTAATATAGAGATATGGAAGTGAAATGGAACGCAGCGATAAAAAAAAGAAGTTGACATAACAAAACAAGTAATTAAACGACAGTGACAGACACCTGACACTCGATAATATAATAATAACAAAATAAAAATGTGCGGTAGCTTAAAAGAAATAGAAGTGAACAATTTGGTGGTAATAAAATTATCGAATAGTACATATCAAAAGTGTGGGTGACATTATAATAGATTAGAAAAACATATTATAATACCCGGACATAACAAAAGTGTTCAAAAAGTATGGGATTATTTTCTCATAGCAGCAGCGCGCTTAGGTCTGGATGCCACTGCCTTTACAGAGTCTGCTGCGGATGGGGAATCCTCCTGCGGCTCCTGCGGCTCCTGCGGCTCCTGCGGCTCCTGCTCAATGTTATTGATTTCTCGGAGGGTGCTTATCCGATGCCGTTTCCCATCTGCTCCAAGAACAAAGATGTGACCCTCCCTGGTCCAGCACTTGTTGACGCCAAACCTAACACGAGCGGCCATAAATGTGTTGTGCCTGGACTTAGTCAGGAACTCCGAGACTGTTATCCCCGAGCCCTTAAACTTTGTCTTGCTGAACCAGATAGTGTCCCGTACCACCACACTCTGAAGTTTGAGCACAATCGGCCGAGATTTATGCTCTGCCCCTTCACGCCCCATACGATGACACCGCTTGATGTCACTCACCTTGAAATCAGCCATCTGAAGATGTTCTTGGACAACTTGTGCGACAACCTCATCTGTCTCCTCTGTCTTCTTCTCTGGGATGCCATGAAGAAGGAGCATCTTACGCCGACCTCGCATCTCAAGGCGATCAACATCATTGGCAAGCATCTCAACCTGTTTCTGGAGGCTGCCGAGTGCCTGCAGTGTGAAATTTTTGAATGCAGCAAAATCAGCTGACAGGTTCACATTGCTGGATGGTACATTGGGGGCCTTCTTAAGCTCAGCTTCAAAGTCGGCCATCCTCTTCTGGAACATCTCCATGACATTGGACAGTGTGTCCTTCATCGCCTCCATTGTGTTGTTGTTGTGTGTGGATAATTATAATGTAAATATATCACTTGACTGGCAGGCACGGTAAATTAATTGTATATTATTATCATTAAATATGTATATAAATGTTTTAATTATTTAATTAAATTTTAATTTTGGGAGTGCAAAAAAAAAGCAGCTACACTTTACAACTACCCACTAGTTTCTCAAAGCTAGCTTTATTAAAGCTAGTACTTTAATAAAGGTTATTTAATTTTAGCAATGCTATTGCACGATATGCTCTCTCTTAGGTATATTCTGTCGCATAAAACGATACCCAACATAAAAACAACATGGTTTGGATAAGGTTTAGATAATATTGATTAAATGAAACCCCAATTCAAGATGATTCATTTATTGGTTTGTTATTTAAGAACAATAAGCCATTTATACTTAGTTCAAAACACATAATACCATCTAACAGAGTTCAAAGATCGCCATTTTGTTGAATATTATAAGTAGAATCCGACGCAAGTTAAAATTAATAACCTATATTACTAAAACCATTGATATTCATAAAAATTCACTTATGCTAACTACATGTAGTTAAAATAGTAATATGAACTTTAGATCTAACGGATAGAGAATATATTTACTACTGATAGGTACACACTGAAACATTGTGATTGAGACTAAGATTTGGCGATTGAAAATACTAGAAGATCTATTGTGGGTTAATTAAACTTCTGGCAAATACAGGCTGCATTTTTTTAAACATTAAATCTGGCAACATTGCTTATTAATAACGGCCATGTTTCTTTTCATTCCCGCCATTTGTGTGACATTTACAATGAGTTTCTAGCGACAGCACTGGTCTTTGAGTGCGATATATATTTTTACCAGCAAAGCGTATGTATTTTCAAACAAAATACTTATTAATTTGTGTTCTTAAATTTTGTCATTGAATTCCCAATATTACATCGTGTACCTTATTTTCCTCATTTGAAGTGAGACATTATTAATAATTCGTTGTCATATTAGCCCGCATTTGACAAAAGTTATATCATTACAACACCGATATGTAGATCTAAGATGTTAAAAATGAGTGACGATAGAATTTGGACTCTAATGGGTTCGAATTTAATATCTACGAAGTTAATTCTTTTCTACGTCTTACTCTAGAATAAGTAACATACGATAAATCTAACATTTATTTAATAATCACATTAATTTTGATATGTATCTGGATTCAAGTGCAGCACCGTTATAACTATGCTTTTTATTTTGTTATATAGTTTTTTTTTCAATGACGAAAAAGTACATACTAAAAGGGTCTATAAAATGTCGTACACTACAATACCGATCATATTAAAATAATTGTACTTTATTCGCTACTGATTATAATCTATGATATGTATTTTTACCTAAATCTAAGTTTACAATGATATGTTTCCATGGTCCTATTCTGGATTTTTCAAAAAGCCAGATATAAAGCGTATGCATTCTTTCAACGATTCTTATATTTTTTTATTAATCTAAGGACACACATTTTCATATCAACCGACGTTTAGCTTTATATCTCGCTTAGAATGGACGCTTGACGTTTCAATGGAGTCGCCTCTGATATAAGTCCAAGTTAGGAAGGATAAATTTTGGGGGCGACATTCAATACAACATACATTCTGTAATAGTTATCAGGGTCATCATAAAGTGGGATGCGATAATTAGCTTAACTTTGACTAGTATAACACTAAAGTCACAGTCTTAGCCTCTTTCATTTCACACTTAATGATAGACGCGAGTGTTGGGCCCTGATAATCTCTATGAAAATTTACCTAAAATCAATTTTGGTTTATAACCTAACGAAGCGTATGTTTATAAAAATATACCTATCCTATTCGAAAATTAATACCCTCTTTCTCTACCTAAAATTTCGCTGTAAGCTAAAGTGTATACCGAAAAGAAATGATTTTTGGAGACAGAAAAGTCTACGTGGCCGGTTGTAGAAGTCAATTCTGAATTCCAAAATCATTTCTCGAAAGGTTCTGGAGTTCCTGGGTTTCAAACATTCCAACAATCTCACAGGATAGATGTGATAAAGGTACGATTTACTTTCTCCTATATTTAATGGAGTCGTAAGGAAGGTAACTGTAGAAGGATGAGCTTATCGGAGCAAATTGGACGACGTGATAGTAATCAGAGGCAGACTCCGGTCCTATTCAGTCCAGGAATCCTGTGTTCACCAGCTTCTCCAGGAAGAACTTGACATCTCCAAGCTCAGAGTCCTTGATGCCGAGAGATTTAAGCATGCCGAGGTCGCCGTTTTCCACCGCCATGAATACCGAGCGTAGGTGTTCGAGGTCCGATCTCATCAGATGTAAAGCAGCACCGAAGTCTTCAATGGTTTGAGATTCTGGAAATTAAAATTAGACTATGATTAGATATATGTACCTTATATACTTAATGGCTTGAGAATGTTTTTTAAGGAGGATTTTACTATTGCTGTTTATTGGCACCCAACAGGGGTTACGTGGTCCCAGTGACGGCGCCAGTACAATTTACAAATGATATTATGTTTGTGTAGTGAGATGAAATTGTCGACAAACATCCATCCTTTTAGGATAAAGGGCAGCGAATATACGTAGGTTGAATGAAATTTTCCGGTACTATAAAAATATTTTGAAGAACGCGTGGGCGCGCGGTCGTAAAATGAAGATATATTACCTGAGAGAGCAATGGCGACCTTTTCGACGCCGCCTAGTGGTTCGAGAGCGTCTCGCGCCTTACTTCCAAACAGCTTCTCGAGATAGTTCGGCCCGTGGGAAGCCAGCAATGATTGGAGAAAGGATGCCGTCTCTTCAACAGGTGGCCTCTTAGCTGTGGAATTGAAAACATTTTATTTATACGTTATAGAATATGATCGCATAAATGTGACGTGAACGCGTAATCTGTTTAGTAAGGACAATTTAGGAGTCTGTAATCGGTTCGACGACATGTTTGGTGCAGTGGCTGAGCGATCGGCTTCTGCGCTACGGGTCGTGGGTTCGATTCCCGCACGGAACAAATATATGTATGGCCTACAGATAGTTGTTCCGGGTCTGGATGTTTGTGCATGTGAACATTAGTGTCTGTAAACGCACCCACGATACCCACTAGTAGGGCAATGTTTTTTAATGAGAAAAAAAAATGCCTAACATAATGTTCGTTAAAAGGGCTCGTGGCTAATTACCAACTGCGCGGATCATAAGATTTGCAAGGTTAAGCTGCTCTTGCCGCGGTCAGTCTGTGGATGGGTGACCGTTTGATTACACATCGAGACCCGGAGAGCACGTTAAACAGTCGGTCCCGGGTGTTATACGAATACCTATGACAGTCATTACGGGTAGTCAGAAGCCCGAAAGTCTGATAACTGGTCTAAACCCTAGGATATCGGCATTACCCAGTAACTGGGTTGCGGAGGTCTGATAGCAGTCGCTCCGTGTAAAATACTGGTATTTAGCCGCATCTGGTTAGACTGAAAGCTGACCCCAACATAGTTGGGAAAAGACTAGGGAGAACGATGTTCGTTAAAGGTACCTAACTATATAATAACAGGAGTAGCTCGATATTATTATCATATATCATGTACCTACATAAGCATTTCAAACAAATTAAATGGCGTCATTGAAACGTAGTCTACTATAGAAATCGATAATTTTTCATTACATTAGCTCAGTCTGACATACCTAATCGTTATTTATAGAAAGTTAACCCCCTCGTAAAAACAAAGTAAGTACCTACCTACGTAGATACTTTAGACTTTTACATGTTCTATTCTGAGAATAGAACATGTGAAAGTGCTATATTTTGCTTTCTGAGACTCAGTTGCAAACAATTTCTACATCATTATCCTTTTGAACAGCCTTCATGATGAAAAAAATCACTTCACCCAATTGTGAGGAATGTGGAGTTGTTGAAGACATACAACATCTTTTGATGGAATGTGTCCAATATGAGTCTAGTAGAAATAATTTAGTAAGATCCCTGAATTTGAATAGAACTGATGTAGGCATGTACCATATAATTCTATCCCAACAAAAATGGCGACGATGCGAAGGGTTTGTTCAAATTCATGGCTCATGTCATGTTTTATGAAAGTACAATTGTTTAGGATATGATGGGACTGACATACGCTATGCGTAAAAGCCCCTTTATATAAATAAAGAAAAAAAAAAACCTTTTGAACGCCATACTAAAAGTTCGTTGTACTTTTTTGACGTCTATAGACGTCGTTGGCGGCCCGAGTACCTACATTTTCGTTTGACGTCTATAGTCGTCGATGGTGTTCTAAAGGTCAAAGCTAAAACTCTTGACCCATTGAATGTAGGTAGCAACAAGATAATCTTTTATAATCTAGGTTACAGATAGGTAGTACTTCCACGAAGACAAAAAACGCGCCCCACTATTTTGTGTGAGGGGTAGCTGCTGGTTGCGAATGCACAAACCATAAATAATTTATAACAAACTAGCGACCCGCCCCGGCTTCGCATGGGTGCAATATAGATACTAATGTGGGGCATATAAACCTTCCTTTTGAATCACTCTATCTATTGCCGAAAACTGCATTAAAATCCGTTGCGTAGTTTAAAAGATCTAAGCGTACAGACAGCGGGAGCGACTTTGTTTTATACTATGTAAAGGTTACATTCGTATTGCTTTTTTTATGCACATATACATAACATTTTCAGCCCATTACTGTCCCACTGCTGGACACGAGCCTCTTCTCAGAATGAGAAGGGTTTAGGCCTTAGTCCACCACGCTGACCTAATACGGGTTGGCGGACTAAACACACCATTGTGAACCTTATGGAGCCCTCTCAGGTGTGCAGGTTTCCTCACGATGTTTTAACTTCACCGTTAACGCAAGTGATAATCAAATTATGATCCGCACATGAATTCGAAAATTCAGAGGTTCGGGGCGGGATCGAACTCAGACCTTCCTGCATGAAAGGCAAGCGTTTAACTGCTATGCTATGATAGCATGTCAATGCATACATCTTTTATTATCACCTTATATTAGTGTGTGTATGCACACATCTCTAACTAATGCCTGGCGATAGAACTAACACAATAGCAATATATGACGCACACTTGCACTGTAGCAATTAAGAAAATAATAAGGGCGTCTTCGTGGGTAGACCTATCTGTACCAGGTATCCACGTTTTGATTACAAAAATAAAATGCGACACAAAATTTCGTGTCCGTGCTGTTGACCGTTGAAGAGTTCATTTATCTGGAGCTAATCCTGCATGCCGATTCAGGTCATGCTTACCATAAAAATGCATTGTCATCGGAATTGAACTGACGTGTAAAAATTCAACTCCGTAGCATAAGAGGAAGTGGTTCTAATTCAGCTTGCAAGATTCGACCTAAACTAACTAAAGCTGGGTACAGATTATTTGCAACATAAAATTTAAGGTAACATGCAATGCTACATTATCCATACATTGTAATGTGTTCGCGAGCACAGTGTGCGCGCAGTACGCCCACGAACACATTAAATGTATGGAAAATGTTGCATTACATGTTACCTTACATGCAGTGGCGTAGCGTGGGTGTCGGCTGCCCGGGGCGGAAGAAAATTTTGCCGCCCTCTTATTTAGGTATTTCAATTTAATGTATACTATACATTACATACATTACCTATAATTATAGAGAACTTTTCGGCAGGAACCGTCATCATTATTTTGCATTGTACAGGTTAGATTTTAAATAAAAAACGGGAAATTCCCACAAGTACAGACGTTGTTGCCAGTCGCTATAAAATATCATTCAAAGAAAAGTGATTCCCCGACTTCGCCACAAAATAAGTAATGAAAAATTCCGTGCTCCTTTCAATCGGTCCGAATTTGTAGTTGCGATAAAAATATAAAATGGTTCAAATATTTACAAAATATTTTTATTATTTATTGTTAAACCTTGCCGCCCCCTAAAAAGTGCCGCCCGGGGCGGACCGCCCCTGCCGCCCCCACTACGCTACGCCACTGCTTACATGTTGTATTGGAAATAATCTGTACCCAGCTTTACAAAACATTACAAGTTAAATAAAAGCTTGTAACAAAAATCTTATAAGTTTATTCAAAAGATTTTTCCTAACAATATTCTTTGAACGTGCCACCGTTCCCAGGACTTTCAACGGCTTCCTTCAAAAGTAGTTAGGTACCTATTATATAAAATAAGTAGCTTAATAGCTTCTGAGGGATCAAAGTTATGACAGAGAACAATAATTCATTAAATTTTCCTTTACTCTTTGTTTCTCATAATTTGTTATTATTATAACTTTTCAATTAATAATTTTCATTGTTTGCGCCAAAGCTTTTAGACTTCCGCCATTTTATGTTGCTGACGGCGACAAAGGCCACTCTGTTGGAAAAAAAGACTCATAGTTTGCAGTGTTTTATTTTTCAGGTGCACCAGTCCACTCGTTCGTTCGTTCTGCCCAGCTTTTTCCCAATTATGTTGGGATCAACTACCAGTCTACCCAGATGCGGCTGAATACCAGTATTTTACACGGAGCGACTGCCATCAGACCTCCGCAACCCAGTTACTGGGTAATACCGATATCCTTAGGTTAGACCGGTTATCAGACTTTTCGGGTTTCTGACTTCCCGTAACGACTGTCATTGGTATTCGTATGACACCCGGAACCGACTGTTTAACGTGCTCTCCTAGGCACGGAGCAGTCTCGATGTGTAACGAATGGTCACCCATCCACAGACTGACCGCGGCAAGCGCAGCTTAACCTCGCAAATCGTATGATCCGCGCGGTTGGTAATTAGCCACGAGACCCTTTACTACCCAGGTACCTATACCTACCTAATGTATTTTTAACATTAAGGGAAATAACATTTATAATAACAGCCTGTAACTATTCCACGTCCCATTGTTGGGC
Organism: Amphipyra berbera; assembly: GCA_910594945.2. Taxonomy (NCBI): domain Eukaryota; kingdom Metazoa; phylum Arthropoda; class Insecta; order Lepidoptera; family Noctuidae; genus Amphipyra; species Amphipyra berbera. The sequence continues at coordinate 15,484,371 of OU343142.1, forward strand.
AAATGCCTCTTCTCATAAAAAGAAGAACCGAATTTGATCGCCACGTTTGCTCACTGCGGGTTGGCCATTTTGGACCATAAAGCCCAGTTTTTTCTTGGTGTAGCTTAGGTTTTTGTCGCGTATTTTTACGGTTAATCTAGCAATTTATAAAGGTAACATGAGCAAGGTCACAGCCTCATTAAAAGCAAAAAAACTGCTACTTCTCTCTATGTCAAGGAAGGAAATTTCAACAGCTGTTTTTAAATGAAACCTTTTGAAACAGCTCCCGTCGCGTAGATTTGAAGAGAGTCAAAGCGAAATGTAGGGCACAGATGTGCGCAGCAAAGTTATGTTTTACAAATGGTATTAAATCTTAATGTTTTTGACTTGGTACCTATTAACGTTAAAAAGTATCTTTATATATGAGTGTTTGGCGGCAAGTTTTAATAAATCTATACTAATATTATTAAGCTGAAGAGTTTGTTTGTTTGAACGCGTTAATCTAAGGAACTACTGGTTGAAATTGAAAAATTATTTTTGTGTTGGATAGTCCATTTATCGAGGAAGGTTATAGGCTATATAACATCACGCTACGACCAATAGGAGCGGAGAATAAATGAAAAATGTTGCAAAAACGGGAAATATGTTCACCCGTGCGAAGCCGGGACGGGCCGCTTGTAAATACATACTTTTGATTCTATGTTGGTTTAAGTATCTATTTAACTACTACCTCGTTGGTCTAAGTGCGACTGCTGATGGTGGGGTTCTGGGTTTGATCCCCAGGTCGGGCAAAGTGTTATTGGGTTTTTCCTTGTGGAATTCCTCAGTAGCAGCCCGGAGTTTGGATTTGTTCCCGATTGATGAAAATAGGCTCGCCCCCTATTACATGGGATTTAAAAGGGCGAAATGAGGGTATTATTTATACACCTCTGGCTAACCCTTTGGGGTATACAGGCGTGATGTTATCTTATGTTAGGTGCTCTATTATTCTTCTATTCAGGTCAAGGTAATAGCCATGTAGACCTTCATCGTTTTACCTAGCCTTTTCCCAACCACATTGTGGTCAGCTTCCAGTCTAACCAGAAGCGGCTGAATACCAGTATTGTACACGAAGTGACTGCCATCGGACCTCCGCAACCCAGTTACCGGGCAATGCTGATATTCTAACGTTAGATCGGTTGTCAGACTTTCGGGCTTCTGACCACCTGTAACGATTGTCAAAGGTATTCGTATAACACCCGGGACCGACGTACACTCTGAGGCAGGGGTTCCTAAACTTTAAAGATAACGGAACACCAACCAAATACCTTTTATTTTATGGAACCCTACTATTGAATAGATAGTGATATTTGGTAGTGGTATTATTTATAGCTAATCTATACTTCTATACTAATATTATAAAGAGGAAAGATTTGTATTTTTGTATGTAACGAATAAACTTAAAAACTACTGGGCCGATTTCAAAAATTCTTTCGCCGTTAGAAAGCTTCATTATCACTGAGTAACATAGGCTACGGGCGGAGCCGTGAAGACACAGCTAGTAATAAATAATTTTGGCGGAATCCTGATGACTATTCTACGGAACCCAGTTTGGGAATCCCTGCTCTGAGGCCTTGTGTTCCTTATGCATATTTTATTAAAAAGGTACGCGAGATTTTAAGCGAAGGTTCGTTTTAAAATCTGCTCGCTTGCTATTTTAAGCATTATTTGTTTAAAACGCAGTTGGAGTGGTCTCATGGGTCTCATTCACGAGGCATTCACTAAAATGGTACCTACATCTTTACATAGTATAAAACAAAGTCGCTCCCGCTGTCTGTACGCTTAGATCTTTTAAATTAAGCAACGGATTTTAATGCAATTTTCAGCAATAGATAGAGTGATTCAAGAGGAAGGTTTATATGCCCCACGTAAGTATATACATTGCACCCATGCGAAGCCGGGGCGCGTCGCTAGTACTAAAATAAGTTTCATTGTTAAGTAGGTAGTGTATAATTTTATTATTCTAATTTTAGCTCTCAAATAGAAAGTAAATATTGAATTCCATACTGATGTGAGTTTTCATTCATAAATGCTTTTATTCTCAGATCTTAGGTAACAGTCATAACATCATGCCTTTATTCCCTGAAGGGTTGGGTAGAGGTGTATAGTAACACCCTCATTTCGTCTTCAAGTCCCATGTAATAGCGGGCGAGCCTATTGCCATTAACCGGGCACAAATCCAAACTCCGGGCTGCTACTGAGGAATTCCACACGGAAAAACTCAATAACCCTTTGACCTAGGGATTGAACTCAGGACCTCACGATCAACAGTCGCGCTTGCCACTACTAGACTAACGAGGCTGTATCTTAGGTAGGTCTAGGTATTATTAAGATTTCTGTGGTCTAGTTACTAAAATAACATTCAAATTGGTGGATAGTGGTGTCGATTCTGTTACACATTTTAACACTACTAAACTAGACTAAACGCAACTGTCACTTTCTTTTTCTATTGAAACAGAAAGAGACAAACACCCTTAGTTTAGTTTAGTCCTGTCAAAGTGCGCAATAGAATTGACACCATTGTATAATTTTTAGGGATGACCCGAATATTCGTTTTATGTTCGGTATTCGGCATATTCGGCAGGTTTACCGAACATTCGTATTCCGCCGATTATTCGGCAAAAATGCCGAACATTCTACCGAATAACTTTTCGTGATAAAGATGCCTTTATGCTTTTATGAAGTACTATAATTACATAATTGTATCCATATCAAGTATGTCTTATTATTTATCACCAGTATCATCGAAAAATGTCCAAACGTCGACCTCTTCCTTCCATTTATTTAATTGTTTTTTGGCAATTTATTGAGTTATAACGAAATTTCAAATTCACGTGCTAATGTTTTGTCGCTAACTAGATGTCGCAATAACAGTCCAGGGGTAGTAGCGTCAGAAGTCGGAAGGGTCGCACGATTCAATGTGTATGACAAGTACAGACTTGAATTTTTGCAATGCACGATATATCGCGCCAAATCCTGCCGAATATTCGGCCGATTGTTCGAATTGGTAAACTTATTCGGCCGATTATTCGTATTCGGTGATACCCTTATTCGGCCCACCACTGATAATTTTAGTAAGTATACTAATTTTAGTGCTCAAATATAAAGTGAATATTCAATTCCATATTCATGAGGGTTGCTTCTTACGCGTATCGGCTTTAAATGGTATTTCGGTTGTAATAAAATGTTGGGTTTATATTAGGTAAATATTGGTAACCTTTCGCCCATAAGTGGTCCAAATAGGTGCTTACTGGGATGATATGAAGTTATCTTGAGATACCTAATAAATGGATACCAATCTATATTGCAATTTTATATCTTCCCTTGTATATGTTTATGGAGAGGAAATGAGAGGAAATTGAAACGGCTCCATTTGGCTGCTGAATCTTAGGGTAGGAAAATCTTTTATGTATTCATAGCTTCAGGGGTCCTGGGTTCGATCCCCAGGTCAGGCAGTGTTATTGGATTTTTCCATTAAGAATTTCTCAGTAGCAGCATGGAGTCTCGATTTTGCCCGGTTAGTGGCTATAGACTTGTCCCCTATTACATGGGACTTAAACATAATTAGCGAAAAGAGGGTGTACTAAAAACACCTCTGCCGAACCCTTCGGGGAATACAAGGAAAAATCCAATAACACTTTGCCCAACCTGGGGATCGAAACCAGGACCTCATGATCAGCAGTCGCACTTGCGACCACTAGACCAACAAGGCAGTCGATTATAGATAAGTATCTACATATAATTTTTTTACCCTCTCTGTCATAGCCATAAACATTAGACAACATTATATCAAAAATATTGGTATAGGTGTTACCATAAGTAAAAGTCACATCAAAAAGTAATTTCTAAACGAATTTTGATTAAAAAAAATCCCCTTCTAACCTTCACATATGAAAACTGCATGAATCATTCAAAAGAAGACATTAGTCAAGCGAGGGAAACGACTTTTTCCATTATTTTTAATGTAGGTAGGTACTTATCCGTTTCCACGAATATTACGATACACACGACTTTTATAAAATAAATTACCTACAAGGACTTTTAATTTGTTCATACGAGTCATAAAAATGGTTTATAATTTCAATATCAACAGCGACAAAAATAACGGTTAAAACAAAAACAAAATGGCGTCACGCCGATCAAAATGGATACCGCAATGTATTTTCGCAACTGGATACATTTCTTTAATTGCTATCTCTGAATTCAATTTACGACGACTACGTAGATAAAAAGTATCTTATAACTGTCAAGACGAAGGTAAAAAACTGACACGTAAATAACTTAAGTAGGTAATGGAGATGAAGACGTAGATTACAGAAACACCGGCCAAGTGCGAGTCGGACTCGCGCACGAAGGGTTCCGTACCATTATCTATAAAAACGGCAAAAAAATCACGTTTGTTGTATGGGAGCCCACTTAAATATTTATTATATTCTATTTTTCAGTATTTGTTGTTATAGCGGCAACAGAAATACATCATCTGTGAAAATTTCAACTGTCTAACGATCACGGTTCATGAGATACAGCCTGGTGACAGATGGACGGACGAACAGCGGAGTCTTAGTAATAGGTTCCCGTTTTACCCTTTGGGTATGGAACCCTAAAAAAAACAATTGGATCCTACTTTTACGCTTTTTCGGGTTCCGTACCCAAATAGTGTCTACGGGATTCTCTAGGCATATGGCCAAATACTCAAACGCAGTGGCGTGCATTGGTTTTCGGACTAGGTAGGCAGGCACTAGCGATGTCGCCTTTCAATTGTACGCTTAAGCCCATTTCAATACACGCTTATTTTATTTATAGTAATAGTTAAAGATGCAGTAGTTAATTAAATCTTATGAGGTAGGCACTGCTTTATTGCCTATAGTATGCAATGCACGCCACCAAACGATATTTAATTTTAAGTTGTAGTTAAGTTCGCGCTGTCACTTTTATTTCGCCTAAAGTTGAAAGGCGGAGGGTTGATGTCAGGCAGGCGGCTGGTCATAAAACAATAAGCCAAAACTTCTAACAACATGGGTGTACGAAATATATGTTGTGCCGACCCCACCTAGTGTGGGATAAGGGCTGGGAGATGATGATGATGAAATGTCAAACAAATCTTACACTAGGTACTACAAGCGTAATGTAGAACCATCAATAAGCGAATGTCGGTCGCACTTGGACAGTTTTTTGTTTACTTCCTTATTTATTGGATCCCGGAACAGAATTACTGTCAGACTATTAGATATAGTTACCAACAGTAATGCGTGCAATACGACGGACACATATGGGGAAACTTGTTCCATCAAGAGGTTAGTTACGGTTAACTAATTTAGGTGTTCAATGTTCTTTATGTTGTTTGTGGCAGGTCTTTGTTTAAGGCTGACCGCACATAGCCCAAGTAGTAGCTAGAGACACAGTTGACGGCAATTTTTGTAGTTGCTATCGTGCCCTCTTTTACTGCAGCTACAAACAAATAGTGATCAACTGAGCCGCGGGCGACCTTTTTTTTTTCTAGTTTGAAAATCCTCATGGATGTCCCTCGCCATATTGCTCGACATCCATGGGTCTGCCGGACTCTTACCGGCTAAAAACCAACGGCGTCCCTCCTTCTGACTTAAGGCCGGGGTCACGGGATTCGCTATTGCATGCACCGCGACCCCGGCAGGTCTCGGTCCACCAGGTGCCTAGAGCGACCTGGCCCATGTTTGGTCAGCTTTAAATGTCAGATAGTTAACAAGTGTTCAACAAGGATGTACGAACTGGCAAAGCGACGAAAAAAACAATATTTGGAGTTCCTTTTGTCAATAAAATTCTACTATCAAAATTGTTGTCAAAACGCAACCAAACGTTCATAATTACTGTCAATATTATTTTTATTTTTAAAAAACGTTGCCCCACACTAAGATTTTTCCTGTATTGTGGGTGCATTTACAGACACAAATCTTCACATGCACAAAGATCCAGACCCGGAACAACTATCTGTAGGCCATACAAATATTTGTTCCGTGCGGGAATCGAACTCACGACCCGCAGCGCAGAAGCCAATCCCTTAGCCACTGCACCAAACGTGACTTCAAAATCTTTCGTTTGGATGTGATTCAGTTGCGAGTTGTCAACAAGTTTAACTAAAATTGGTCTTCAGGTGCTTAAAAGATCTATATCTTACCAGCAGTGCAAAGCTTGGAGTCCTCGTCGTAGCCATCGATGCAGTCCGGGGCTCCATCGCATAAGTACTGGATAGAGATGCAGTTCCCATCCACCGGACACTTGAACGGCTCGTAAGGGTGGCAGTATTCTGGAACATGATGGAGAAGAAGAGTGTTAATTATTACCACACTACTGTGTGTGATCAGCTTCCAGTCTAACCAGATGCGGCTGAATGCCAATTTTACACGGAGCGATTGCCGTCAGACCTCCGCAACCCAGATACTGGGCAATGCCGATATCCTAAAACTAGACCGGTTGTTCGGCTTTCGGGCTTCTTACTATCCGTAATGACTGTCATAGGTATTCGTATGACACCCGGGACCGACAGATTAATGTGCTCTGCGAGGCACGGAGGGGTCTCGATGTGTAACGAATGGTCGCAAATCATGTGATCTGCGCGGTTGTTGATTAGCCACGAGCCCCTCTCTAATTATTATCACACTACTACTTATTATAAATGTAAAAGTTTATTTATTATCACACTACTACTTATTATAAATGTAAAAGTTTATAATGATGGATGTTTGTTACTCAATTACGCATGTCTGAACAGATTTGAATGAAATTTAGCACACAGAAAGAGCAAGTCTTGGATTAACACATCATACTGTTTATCCGGGTACAATCTACAAATCCATTATAAGACCTGTCGTGCTGTACGGATCAGAGTGTTGGGCCGTGAAGAAGACGGATGAAAGAAGATTACACGTAGCGGAGATGAGAATGTTGAGATGGATGTGTGGAGTGACGCGAATGGATAAAGTAAGAAATAAGTATATTAGAGGAAGTTTGAAAGTGGCACCAGTGACAGAAAAGTTGTAAGGAAAGCGTTTGTCTTGGTATGGGCATGTGCTGAGGAGGGATGAAACACATGTGACTAAGAGACTGATGAATATGAATGTTGATGGATGGAGGGGGAGAGGGAGACCTAAGAAAAGATGGATGGATTGTGTGAGGGAGGATATGAAAGATAAGGGAGTAAATGATAATGAGACGGCTGACAGGGAAGAGTGGAAGAGAAAAACATATTGCGCCGACTCCAAGTAACTTGGGACCAGGGCAGGAAGATGATGACTGTTTATCCGGGTACCTACATGAAATACTCTTACAATGCGAGCAAAACCACGGGAAATAGCTTAGGTTATAATAAAAATAGTTAATTAAATAGATTTATATTTATAGGTACAATAATTGATCAAGTCTGTTTAGTCCGCAAGTGATTAGAAACATGATTATTAAGATAATAATATACCTATTCTAACCCCATGCGTCAATCTTGAAAAAAAAAACTAATCGAATTAGTATCAACAACATCGAATTTCAATGAGTGAGTTTATTAGGTAGGTATACTTCTTAATATGCGACGTACTCTCAACTGGCGTGCGTGTATGACAAGATGTATGAATATGGACGAAGCTTCAATCTTCAAAATATCGTCAATCGTGTAAGTTCGGAATACGAAGATTGCCGACCGGTATTCCGTACGTTTATCTTTCAATTTCGAATTCCATCCAATCACATTAAAATTAGTTACTTAATGACAAAGGTACCAATAGGAAACTTCAATGTGCTGTCCTTGTCGAGTCGATAAAACAGTTGCAAAACACGACCAAATTACGAATAGTGACAGCTGGCTCAACAATAAATGTATAGTGCGCATCAAATAACTAGAACCAAGATGGCGTCGACTGCGTGATCTATGTGAGGTTCGGGTCATATGATTTGTTTTGACGAGTCCAATAGATTGCACTTGGTGTTCAGGGTCTGATGATGGAGCTAGGAGGTGGATAGTGGAACTCTTCAGTGGCTACTAGTAAACTTCTCAAGTTTGGCAGTCGACGTCATCTTGGTTCTAGTGTTCTAGTAATTTGACGTGCAATGGACGCGACCGTAATCTTACAAAGTTATATGAAAGAAATGTAGACACAAAAATATAATAGCTGTAACAAAGTTATATGAAAGAAATGTAGACACAAAAGAAATCCATTAAACAAAAAGTATCTCATTTCCAAGTCTTACAAACAATTACAACTAAGAACTCTCATAGACTAATCTTCATTGAAGATCCCTAAACAAACTTTTCAATTATTGCCTTCCTAAAATCCTAAAACCTAACAGATAACAATAAAAACCAAATTCTATTGGAGCCGTAATTAGACGTGTCCATAATGTTCGCGTCTTCTCATTCGTAAGAAATAAAGGCATCCCTCCATTCAGCCTCTGTTATTTCTGATGGTAACACTGCCGATTAGATCTGTTAATGTTATTAGGTCCTATTAGGGCAGTTGTACATTTGATGCAAGATTCTTTTTTTTTCGAGCTTTACGATAATAGCTCATGCTATGGTGAAAAGATTAGGTAGTCAGCAAGGTTAGTAGCAGGACTGACTGTCCAGGGTGTGTTGGACGTAAGGTGGAGCGTCTTGGTGGAGCGCCAACGATGCAAGTTGCAAGAATTGGTTAAATAAGTACGAAATCTGCGTCGGTAAGTCTTAACACGTTCGTGCGCGGTAACGGTTATGACCGTTATTTTTAAATTGAAATATCGCCAGTACGGCTACTGCCGTAAATCTTTAATTTCATAAAACCATCAGTACGGTTTAAGCAGCGAAAATTGTATGTAATATTCATATAATACATTTCCACTGGCACCCTTTATAAAGAGCTTGACGTTCTACTGCCAAAATGCAATGTACTAGAGTGTATTTTACATAGTTCAGTACACGCACATTTACGAGTGTGCACACGTCTATACTACGGCTGTAACCGTTGTAATTGTATGACAGTTACTTCGGCGCGCAATTCAGTGCCACATTCAGTGCCATTCGAGACGTCATCTTAGGACTCTTGTCGTTGTTCGCTGCGCTCCGATATCGAAAGGAAATAAAAATACTTTTTGTGGCTATATCGAGTAAATAATCTTGCTTAATATACGATAAAGAATATAGTATTTATATTATACTAACCTTGGATTGAGCCAATAATTGTAGCCAATAATATTCAGTCATTATTTTCGTATTATTTGAATAATGTAGGTATATCTTTTTAGATGAATAGAAGAAGACAAACGGATAGTGAGCGCATCAGGAATATTTTAGATGAAGTGTCTACGTCTGGTTCGGCTCCAGAACAAGACACACAGTGTTGACCAAGAATTTAAACCGGATTTCAATGACTTGTCGAGTTCAGACGATAAGCCTCTGCGATCAAGAAGAGAAGAGTTATATTAGCATATTTTGTTTAATTTAGACTGAAGTGAACTGAAGTAATAATAGTAATAAATCCTGATAATTTAAAAACTGTGATTTAAGAGCTATATGACTCATTAAACACATAATTTCTGTAAATGCCGACTTTTATTTACGGTATTACGGTAACGGCTATAACCGTACTGATGTTATGATTATGGAATTACATTATGTTATACGACAGTACGGTAACAACAGTGATTGGGAAATGTATGGAGTTTGTTAGTGCTTTTTTGGACAATGTTAAGTAAGACTACCGCGCGCGAACGTGTTAAGAGGAAACGTGGGCTGCAAAATATAAATAATTTGAATAGGTTTTTAAGCGATCTATTTACGTCCTACCCCTCCCGCAAACCTTCCCAATTAAGCGCGAAAGAGACACATGCATCTCGGACTGATTTTTCCTGTGCAATATTAGCGAAATCGTACTTTCGTATTTCCCTGTTTCCTTCTTCAAATCTGAACCGATTTTAATATTTTTTTCGGTAATAATTTTATAAAGATTTTGGTTATGTCTGTATGTTTTTTTAAAAAAATTTATACTCGTCAAATTTGTTTGCCAGGTCTTTGAAAACGGTGGTAAAAACGGTGTAAAATTTAAACGTTTCTAGCTCTTTTAATAATTAATTTATTTACAAAAACAAAACATAGGGACACAGTGGTGGTAGATATATATTATATGGTAAAAAATATTTGCTCTAGTGACATTATCCAAGGTTGAAACTGAGGAATACGTTTGTATGGACTAAATGCCGACCACGTATCCTCTTAAATAGGTACGACTTCTGCGACGGTAAATAAGACGATACAAAACTACGCTACCTATTAGTACTTGTATACATACATACATAAACTCACGCCTTTATCCCATGGGGGTAAGCAGAAACTACAGAACGCCACATGCTACGATCCTTACATAGCTTCATCTACATTCATACATCTTTTTTTATTTGAGATTGGTTTGCTATTGACTGTAGCTAGGTTAGAGGTGACAGAGACAAAGTCTACGATGGAGTGAGCTTACCCAAAAGAAGCCTGTTCACTCTACCTTTGAAGAGAATCGGGTTGTATGCGTTCGGGAACACAGACGCAGGTAGTGAGTTCCACTCTTTTGCCGTGCGCATTATGAAGGATATTTGGAAGCGCTTAGTGCGAATTGGTGGAATGGCAACTAGGTATGGATGGTAACTTGCAGTGCGTCTAAATGTCCGATGGTTGGTCTAGGTTGTGGAGTTCTTGAGCACATTCACATCTTGTCATTCACGCACGCCTATCAGTACTTTTAGTATGTTATTATCATTGTCATCATCAGGCCCGGATTGGCCATATGGGAAAATTGGGCAAATGCCCGATGGGCCGGGCACACAGTCGGGGAAATCGAAAGAGTGAGGGGAAAGTCAAAAAACAAAAAGGTCGTCCAACTATCGCCTATCGCTTGAAAAAGAAGCCGCAAAACACCCAAGAGAAGGAGAAAGAGAAAGAGAGAAAGGAGAAAGAGAGAGAGGGGAGTGCCTAAAAAAAATGTCGTCCGTCTAATCACTTGGGAATGAAATTTTTTTTTTGCCAGCATTATGCCGACCGTCTCTTAAATGCCCGGGCCAATTTCAGGTCCCAGTCCAGCCCTGGTCATCATCATAAATAGTCTGTGCTTACTCACTTCTAAGAATTTATTATAGGCTTCTCTTTGATTGCGCCATTACACTTTGTGGCATTATTTCTAGCAAAAACTTAGTTGCAAGATCCGATAAATAACGCATAAATCAAATAAAACGATATATATTCTCTTCCTCTAGCCTTTTCCCAATTATCTTGGGGTCAGCTTCCAGTCTAACCAGATGCGGCTGAATACCAGTATTTTACACGGAGCGACTGCCATCAGACCTCCGCAACCCAGTAACTGGGCAATGCCGATATCCTAAGGTTAAACCGTTTGTCAGACTTTCGGGCTTCTGACTACCCGTAACGACTGTCATAGGTATTCGTATGACACCCGGGACCGACGGCTTAACGTGCTCTCCGAGGCACGGAGGGGTCTCGATGTGTAACAAATGGTCACCCATCCACGGACTGACCGCGGCAAGCGCAGCTTAACCTCGCAAATCGTACGATCGGCGCAGTTGTTATTTAGCCACGAGCCCCTCAAATAAAACGATATATCCACCTACTTATTGTATTTTCTTGCATTTAACAAGTATACCTACAACATCCCTTATACTGAGATTAAGTGTAATATTATCTGTGTTGTTCGTTCGGATTCTCGTCGGAACATGATTACGTCTCGTAATTATTACTGTTCGTAGTTCTGGTATTAGGTTAAGCTTCCTTTGGTCCTTTTGTTCGAGAAACTACACGTAGTTTCGGAATGTTCCCTCGTTAGTGGGATTTGTTGGTAATTTCTCTAATTGTGGATGTACTAATTGGAGCAAGGATATTAGTGATTGGCAGCTCGGTTCTTAGCTAATTGCTGTTATCAGGTTCTTTTAAAGTTCTTGTTTCGTCGCTTTCGTTGTTAAAGCTTTTAGTTTTAATGTTTATCTATTCTATTTTATAAATTACTAGAATATTACTCGCGGTTTCACCCGCATCCTAAGGGAACTACTTGATGTATCCGGATAAAAAGTATGCTATGTGTTAATCCAGGGCATAGTCTATCTGTGTGGCAAATCTCATCCAAATCCGTTTGGCCGTTTTTGCGTGAAAGAGTAACAAACATCCATACATCCATCCATACATCTATACATACAAAATTTCGCGTTTATAATATTAGTAATAAGGAAGTAAGGATATTACAACCAAAAAAATAAGAAGCACTGATTTTATTACGGGACTGCGATGTTTTGGTAAAAATACGGCTTTCTTTAACCCGTCAAGTGTCGGGCGCACATACGGGTGTGCGTAAGAAATACGGGCGCGAAGTGTCGGAGGCACACACGGGTGTGCGTAAGGAACGCGCTCCTATGGTAGTGGATTTTGTACGTTTTATTTTACTGTTTACACGAACCGAATTTATAGGAGCGCGTTCCTTACGCACACCCGTGTGTGCCTCCGACACTTCGCGCCCGAATTTCTTACGCACACCCGTATGTGCGCCCGACACTCGACGGGTTAAGAACGAAAGCGTGCAATTTCTGAAGGCCTAGCACGAACGTTCAAAGTACAGTATCGTAAACATATCGCTAATGTAAGCCAATTTTGAATCGAAAATACAACTGTCATAAAACATTCTGTTTTTTTTTTGCGACACGCACAATTTGTATCATACATACTTAAGATAAATGTGAATAAAGTTTTCGATTTAATTAAGTAGTAGGTATGTGCGAAACGAGTATTTCTGATTCAAAATTATATATAACTAGTTGTGTCCTCACGGCTCCGCCCGTGGGCTATGTTACTCAGTGACAGCTTTCTAACGGCAAAAGAATTTTAGAAATCAGTCTAGGAGTTTTTAAGTTTATTCGTTACATACAAAAATACAATAATCCAAAAATACAAATCTTTCCTCTTTATAATATTAGTATAGAAGTATAGATAATATTCAGTCCAAAATACTCATCTTTTTCCTGTACCTATTTCGATGCTTTTCTTTTTAACACTAAGGTTGACTGGTAGAGAATGCCTTATGGCATTAAGTCCGCCTTATGTACTATGGTAGTAGTAGTGCATAGAAGTATAAATAAATAAATAAAATTCACTTACATTAACGTTACGTTTAGGTTACGTTACGTTTAGGTTACGTTACGTTTAGGTTACGTTACGTTACGTTTAGGTTACGTTACGTTTAGATTACGTTACGTTACGTTTAGGTTACGTTAGATTACGTTACGTTACGTTTAGGTTACGTTACGTTACGTTTAGGTTACGTTACATTACGTTTAGGTTACGTTAGATTACGTTACGTTTAGGTTACGATAGATTACGTTACGTTTAGGCTACGTTACGTTTAGGTTATGTTACGTTACGTTTAGTTTACGTTACGTTACGTTTAGGTTACGTTAGATTACGTTACGTTTAGGTTACGTTACGTTACGTACAAAAAAAAAAGGTTTACATTCGTGCAGGCCCACTGTAGTTATTTATTTTTGGTTTTATGGAAACGTCAAAACCGACCTAAGTATTACGTTCGCAACTATAGTTGATGAAGAAGAACATTACCGTAAGTAGCATACATAACTTATAATGCTTGTGAATCAAAAAGCGGGAGTCGCGTTATAAAGTAACACACGCCGTTACTTTTGTGTTCCTACAGGATGCGAAGTTTTAGAATGAATGTTTTATTTTCCGACGGGATGTACTTGACGTTGGGTTATAAGCATATAGCACTTAGCCAGCAACATAGTCCGCGTGAATTTTCATACAAACTTCCATCCCCTATTTTACCCCCTAGCGGTCAAATTTCCAAAAATCCTTTCTTACTGGATGCCTACGTCATAAAAGGAATCTACTGTCCAAATTTCAAGTTTGTAGCCCCAGCGGTTTAGTCTCTGCGTTGATGAATCAGTCAGTAAGGACAAGTCCCCCTGGCTTCACACGGGTGCATTGTAGATAGTAATGTGGGGCATATAAACCTTCCTCTTGAATCACTATCTATTGCTGAAAACTGCATTAAAATATGTGCGTAGTTTAAAAGATCTAAGCGTACAGACAGCGGGAGCGACTTTGTTTTATACTGTGTAAAGAAGAAGATATAGAAGATAGGTATTTTGCAAAAATATGTTCCATAAACTGAGTGACATTGACATCATTCAGTCAGTGTCACTCAGTTACTTGATTTTGTACAACTACACGTTATCTGCATGCGCGTACGTGTCTCATTCATTCTCATTCAAACATTCATTTACAAGTCCTTTAAATTGGGTATCCTAGCCAGAAAAAAAAAACAAAAGAAATACGCTTGTAACTTGTTTTCTCCGCACACCACAGATTTGCTGCCATAGAATTAAATAATAACACACATAACATAACATCACGCTTTGTATTACCTGAAGGGTTCGGCAGAGGTGTTTTTAGTATCTACACCCTAGCACAAAACAGATAGGTACGGAAGTCAATCACATGTATGTACTTCACTTTTCATACCTACGCTCGGCGGTCGCTCTATCTACATATCTATCTCTCTCAAGCGCATGGCACTCGTGCTCGCACTCACTCGCACTCTAGTCTCAAACAGTCCGAGATATGTGAGCAGTGTCTATGTGTGCGTTGCTCGAGCGCACTTGTATGTAGATTGACTTCTGTATCTATCTATTTCGTGACCCTAGTTTCGCCAGTTTTGATTAAGTTCCATGTAGTTGAACGTTTCTATCTTTAGATCTCCTGTGCATCAAAATTTGAAGGTTGAAACTATTATAATGTTATATTGTCATGAGAATTGAATTTGTTAGCGAAGTTTCAAGAGAATCGGTTAAGCAGAAGTAGTTGAAAAATCTGTCGTAAAATTATTACAATGTTGTATTATCATGGGAATTGAATTTGATTGGGAAGTTTCAGGAGAATCGGTTACGCGGAAGTAGTTGAAAAATCTGTCGCAAGATTTGAATCAAACAAACAAATATACGAATGTGAAGGTAATTAAAACCGTTTGAAAAAGATAGCTAGGTACTGAAGCACAAAACAGATAGGCACAGAAGTCAATCTACATACAAGTGCGCTCGAGCAACGCACACAGAGACACTGCACGGACACGATATCTCGGACTGTTTGGGACTAGTGTGCGAGTGAGTGCGTGCGCGAGTGCCATGCGCTTGAGAGAGATAGATATATAGATAGAGCGACCGCCGAGCGTAGGTATGAAAAGTGAAATACATGTGATTAACTTCTGTACCTATCTGTTATGTGGTTATATTGAGCTAACGAACCTTTTTCGATGTTCTAGATTTAACTACTTCGTTGGTCTAATATTGGCAAGCGCGACTGGTCTTGGGTTCGATCCCCAGTTCGGGCAATGTGTTATTGGGTTTATCCGTGTGGAATTCCTCAGTAGAAGCCCGGAGTTTGGATTTGTGCCTGCTTGATGGCATTAGGCTCACTATTACAGGACTTAAACATAACGGCGAAAACTATTTGACGACACGTTTGGTGCAGTGGCTGAGCGATTGGCTTCTGTGCTACGGGTCGTGGGTTCAATTCCCGCACCGATCATATATTTGTATGGCCTACAAATAGTTGTTCCGGGTGTAGTGTGTAAGAGTATGTAACCCTAATGTAATGCTTAGCATGTAAGAGTTCAGTATAATATACGCCTTACATTGGACAACACGTCTTGTTATTTGACACGTAATAATCCCCACATTGCATGGCGACCCTGCCAGTGCTGCCACGTCGGCAGCGCTGCGCATTGATCATAAATAGAGTAAAAGGAGCTAAAAAAAAAAGGCTTGTGTTATAATTTAAATGTGCTGGTTTAGCCTTAACTAGCGCAAAAATTAAAGAAACGCGTGTGAATTGAAGCTGAAGAAAATGTGACGACGTTAAGTCCACGTGTCCTTGTGCACCCCTGCACCAGAAGATGCACCTTTCAGAGGAATTGGAGATAATGTTGGTGTACCTGCGCCTGTGAAAGGCAAGGCTGGTGAGCTGTTGTGTCGTGAGTTGGGGAACGGTCTGAAGACAGCTCAGCCCTATTTGTAATGTGTGTGAGTGTAGTGAAATGATGAAGATAAATTAGTGGCCTATTTGCTGTGAGGGGGCTACATTTGTATTTTGTTCCGCGGACACAGTTCATATTATTTTAGGTATTATTTAAGTATCATAATAAGTAATACGAATGTTACGTGTTTTAGTTATAAGGTCCAGTCTATACTAGTTGACAATAACTAAATCATTTTAAAATTAAAATATTTACTTCGGGTAATTGATAAAAATCTGCTGAAAATCGTAGTTTAGATTTCCATTAGATATTAAATTTGTTTTTTCATATACCTATAAGGTACAGATTTGAATGATTTTGATTAATAAAATTTATGTTTAAAATACACTCAGCATTCTGTGCTTAGTTATAACACAACATTTCAAGTGTCTTATGTCCGAAGTTATTCTACGGAAGCTCAAATTTCTGTTCCACGTATCATATACAAGCATTTTTCTGTGACTTTGTCTATGTTAGTTTTTATAATTTGTATTGCTTGTGGTAATTTTTGTCATTTTGAGTTTAAATATTTTTTTTTTTCTTAAATAATTTTGTTTTCTTTCACTTTGAATCAAATAAGGACTTCTTTCCTTATTTCGTTAAATATAATGATTATAATGACCTAAGTATATTATATCCATTACAAAGTTAAATACAATCTCAACAACAATCTTTAAAAGTTTCGTTTCGTTGTGTAAAATTTACCTACTTTACCAGGTACGCTAGGTACATATTTCGCTTATGCATGAAAAGTAAGATGTGATGTAATGCATTGTTAGGTGTCGAAATTCAATCGCGTTCTACAGTGAATTACTTTGTTTATAATTGGATGGTACAATAAGGTAATGTTTTGAAATAAATGACTGAAGTAAAGGCTGGAATGATGTTGAATTGTTTAAATAGGGATCGTATTAAATATCTTTTGTCACCTTTGGAGTGTCATTAGGTACGTTTTCTGAACAAAAGTACTAGTAGGAATAACGGATACGAGTAATTATGAGATGTAAGGATTAATATTGATGGAATATTGTAAGTTCTGGTTGCGTAAAAGGATAGTGTGAATAGTAGAAGGCAAGCATTTGGTAAATAAGGCTTTGGTATGCCGACGGACTGATCACCCGAAAGTGACGGAGACCTTATAGACCTTATGACTCATATTAGTGGTTTGAGTAATTGTAGTGGTATTAGAGTGAGATGTAACATGGTACACAATAAAGAGATATAATTAGGCCAGTTCCTTCGATTTGATCATGGTGCAGACGAGCTCTCTCTGTGAAGATTGTTGGAGACTAATAGTCTTAAAATCTTGGTCCGTATAGTAAAAGAAAAAGATAAATATAAAAGATGGAAAGATGTTATGACCGGCCGGTCCAAAATGATGAAACACGTGTACCATAGTAGTGAATAAAAGAAAAGTATGATGAGAAGGAAGTGAATTGTGTTTATAGAATGATGAAAGTGCTGAATTTCGTTTAAAAGAACATAAAATAAGTATTAAAAGAAAAGAAGAATATAACAAGAAAGGATGGATACGGTACAAAACGATGAAATGTGTTGATATATCTTATACTTATAGTATGATAAGTATTTGATGATGAGAAGGAAGTGAATTGTGTTTATAGAATGATGAAAGTGCTGAATTTCGTTTACGATGAAATGTGTTGATATATCTTATACTTATAGTATGATAGTATTTGGAAAGGGTGTTTGAAATTGTCTTAAATAATGATAAGAGGATAGAAATGTTACAAAAAAAAAGAAGAAAGTAATTGTTATGTATGTACCTACCTACCTATGTATTTTGAAAGGATTTCAAAGAAAATTAATTAGATAAACAGAATAGGTATGATGAATAAGGTATGGTGGATAATTACATTGATGAAAAATTTATTGTTATGAGATTAATATAATGTTCTGCAAATTATAGATATTTTTTTTTTGTTTTGTAAGTTTCATAGTATTAATGAAAGTAGCTATTTTATAATAATTAATGTCAACAGTGCATTAAAGTATGTAGTTTAAAACAAATACATTATACATTTCTTAAAAATAATATTGTTTTAAGGTTACATGACATTCAGTTTTAAAGTTACATGTCTTGTTAATTCCTTTTGATTTCAAAATGTTTGATAACTGAAATGTGTAGGTAAACATTTTTTATTGTTTGCAATATTTAAAGTTACAATGTAACATTTTTTTATGTTCACAAGTAGGTATTTTTTATCCGTTTTCAGAAGAAATAAATTTTATAAAATTGTTTGAATGTTAGGTATTTACCAGCATTTTATAATTCCATAAATTGGTATACATTAAGGTGTACTATAAGTTAGTGTGTAACAAAGTAAAAAAAAAAAGAAAACAACAATTTGTTTTTTTTTTCTTTTATAAACGGGGAAGGTGTAGTGTGTAAGAGTATGTAACCCTAATGTAATGCTTAGCATGTAAGAGTTCAGTATAATATACGCCTTACATTGGACAACACGTCTTGTTATTTGACACGTAATAATCCCCACATTGCACGGGTGTGGGCGTTTGCGGTTGTGAAGATTTATGTCTGTAAACGCACCCACGATACAGGAGAAATCCTAGAGTGCGGTAACGTATTTTATAAAAAAAAATATACACCTCTACCCAACCCTTCGGGGAATACAGGCGTGATGTTATGTTCTACCTAGTTACCAAAACGCCAAGAAATAACAACACCCCCTAACTTTTCTACTAAGAATGATATTAATGACACTAATCCATTTATTGTCATAACGGATAGACGAACAAATGTAACAGATACCAGGTCAAAGATGGCGGATGAAGCATTGGTAACATTAATATAATAAATTCTGCAATGTCTGTCTTAGTTGTTTTGTGCGTGGAATATTTGGGAAATGAAGATGGGGAGGATCTATTTTTGCAAAATATCTATTGAAGAAATATTATTTTACCGCTGTTTTCAAACTATTTGCCCTTATTAGGAGTTTACTGAGTAGAATTTGCTGAATATAGGTAGATAATTATCTATACTAATATTATAAAGCTGAAGAGTTTGTTTGTTTGAACGCGCTAATCTCAGGAACTACTGGTTGGAATTGAAAAAAATCTTTTGTGTTGAATAGTCCACTTATCGAGGAAGATTATATGCTATATAACATCACGCTACGACCAATAGAAGCGGAGCATAAATGAAAAATGTTGCAAAAACGGGGAACATGTCCACCCGTGCGAAGCCGGGACGGGCCGCTAGTATTTAATAAAGAACTATTCTTTCGTAGGTCCGTGGCTAAATAAAAGCCAAATGATTGTGGGATTAGCTCAGAGAAAATAAACAATAACTGATCACCGTCCAAGTCTGATATCGTGACCGTCCAATTCCGTTTCTCCTTTATTTGTCAAAACCAAATTACAAGTTTGACAAAAGTGTAGGGGAACGAAGTATGGTGTTCCTCCTACGAAAAGGGAGGATCCTCCTACCAGGCGGGTCTTATGCCTGCCGGGCCACTGCCCAACGGTTGATGTTGGGAAGTTGTATATATTGTATATATTGTTGTATATATACTAACTCCGTGTCAGATCTTGATACCGCGATGCAGGATTTGTGACATTTCATCTGACAGCTGTCATTGTTGTCGCTGTAGTCTGCTAGACACCCGTAGTGCTGCGTAGTTCGCATATGGCGTGATAGATGCCGCCACAAAAGGACCCCTTCTTATTTAAAACTTATTTGAAATAATAAGCGTTCGTTCTCCTTTCATCACTTATCTCTTTCACTCGTTGCGTTTCGTTTTCCCCGCATTATTATTTTGAAGTTTCGTGGAACTCCGCACGTGTTCACGATATTGCCTGCTCCAAACTGTCACCAAGACAGTTCGAGACTTAGATCCTGTCCTTTGCTATTTGATATTAAAAGTAAAAGATAGAGATAACGTCTCGGGTTGTCTCGGCGAGAGTGTGGAGCAGGCATAATACGAATTACTTTTGCGATCTTCCGCCGACACATACATATCAGGTGTAAAAATACCCTTAACGAAGCCGAAAGCCACGTATTCTTCTCATCATTACGAAGATTTTTTGGTATCGGACCATACCTGGGAACCGACTGGTTATGGAGATATTGAAGGTCAAAGTCACCATATTTTTGAACGTTTTTCATGAAAACTAAGTTTAAATGTTATTACTAAACATTCTTCTATACAAACATTATCAACATTTTCGAAATGGAGGCACAGTATGATGTGCGCGCGCATCCATTGCGCGCTATAATTAAAATCTGTTTTTTAATATAAAAAAAGTCGTTTCCCAGCAATTATTTTTGCTGTATGTTACTTAGTTTTATGTACAGTATGCGTAGACTTCGGCTTCGTTAAGGTTATTTTTACACCCAGTATATATTTTTACACCCTGCATTATACAAGGTTAGTCGGAAAGGGGGTACTAAGCCGCAGCCCACCTAAAGTATCACTGATGTCAATTTTAAAGCAAGTGTTAAAATTTCAAAATTCGATAATTTTTATTTGCATGCAAATATATTTTTATTTTATATTTTTCATTAAAATATCATACTTGCTTTAGTTAGGAATTCAGAATATTAAGTTTCTAATCCGTAAAACCAAATATGACCTAAATTGCAAACACAGCTGATTATAGATAGATTTTAACATATTTTTTATGAAATCTTTGAAAAGCTATTTCTCTTAAACTATTGAGTTTTGGGGAAAGCTGTAGAACAAAAGTTATACCTTATTATGGTTACTTTAACACCCTTTCGGTTTAGTACCCCCTTACCGATTAACCTTGTATACCTGCTCTAAAATATTTTTACGCAAACCCAGTCCCCTGAATCAGGTTAAAAACACAAAGCCACACAACTTGAGAACAGTAAATAAATTTATGGTACGATGTTCGTCATTTTAATAATTATAGTATACTCATCCAATGCATTCATTCTAATGTAGGTACTTAAGAATTTGCACATTTTTTTTATATCCCTTCACTGTTCTGAGTGAATAGGTAACACATCAAATCCTGCTATAGTTTAAAAGTATAGCAAACATTAATGATAGCCTGAAATCGCTGCCGATAAAGGCATAACACTATCAATTCTAATCCACATTAAAGACTCATTTATGATCCTCTGAATTCCTCACCAGTTCACCTTTAAACTATAATCCAAGTAATTCATCTTTACTACCACCTAACAAATAACTTATCGTATAACTTAGCTCAGTTAATATCCAGACGCTCCGAGCATAAGAGCCCATACACCCGTTTATAACGATACAATTTACCGCCACAACTAGGGTTGCCACCCGTACTATAATATATAGTATCGTACTATATTTCAGTCAATTGTACTATATGTTATAGAAAAATAATATAGTACGAAAAATACTATATTTTAATCCCTAATTCAACTGTCGCGCTTTTTTATGTTAACTGTGAAAACGGAAAGACGAAAGAAATAGAGCATCTATTAATTTAATTAAAAATTAATTGTTAATTTATTTTAATATGAATCTAAATTGCTCAGATTCCTATAATTATTTTAAAGGTAATAAGATCATGGATGGCCAAAGCGAAGAGCAATAATAAGTATAAGTAATAAGTACTTTTTTTCCTGAATTTCCCAAATGTACTATATTTTTGCATTTTTTTTGAGAAAAATACTATACTTATTCCAAAAAAGGGTGGCAACCCTAGCCACAACCGTAAAATTCTCGCATCACACCAGTTAAGTTTCAACAGGGCGAGCTAAAACTTAATTTCGAGTCTGCTCGTTTTTGGTAATTACGGAATTTGGGTTGGGTCAATTCGAAAATGGGCACTGAGTCTATTGTAGCGAAAGATTTCGGAGAAGGCTTTTTGCAAAATGCGTTCAAAAAGTTTGGGGAAGTTGATTTTCGACGTTGAAAAGTTTTAAATATTTTGCTAAACACTTTCCTTGTTGATTTGGGACGTAATTTTTATGTTATTTAAGTAAAAAGTGTACCAGAGAGGCTAATAACGATGAAGAAATAAGATATGTGACGGGTGGTGGCGGGGTTCCGGGCCTATAAAAGGTCGGGCACTTTGCAGATCGGTCCTCCCAGCCCGATAATGATTGCCCACCCCTCAGTGACCCACTAAGCCGAGGCCCGTACCCCACAGGGGGTGCCCTTAGTGCCGCGTCACTTAATTTAAATCCATAGTTAGTAAGCCCTGGCTGGGGGCCTTACAGTAATTTTTGGCCACCACAGGATAGTCCGGTTAAGTAGTAACAAAGCCCTCGCGTGCTTTAAACTACGAGTGGTCCTACATAAAAAAAAAAAAAATACAGATCGGTCCTCTCGCGCCGCTGCAGTTGCGAGAGGACGATAACCTTGTGAAAGCCGAGAAAGATAAAGAAATTAAGTATCAACACTTGGCACACGAGGTTGTCTACATGTGGGAGGTTGACTTAGCAGTCATTGTGCTGATAGTCGTTACGGCCAATGGCTTAATAGCCAAGAGCCTCAACCAACATCTGATGAGGCTCTCGCTGGGCAGCTGGGTCAAGGGCCTGATACAGAAAGCGGTACTTCTAGACGCGGCACGTATTGTCGGGAAGTTCCTCTCTCTGAGGCCCTGACCACCGGTAGCTTGGACCCTGTTCCCGATTCCGGTGGGCTACTATAAGCTAACTGTTACACCTGCTCAAAAAGACCCTGGACTCCTCGCATTGTACGAACTACGCCCTGTTAATCTCTTTGTACTTAATTCTGATTAAAATATATATAGTGTACGGTTACAAGTGTTATTCTTTATCCTCCCGTAAGTACACGCCTGCTAAATTTTATGTGCACATGCTGGTTGAGGGTTTTCTCTTAAAGCCACCCTAAAGTGTTACAGATAAAAATCGCTTTGTATAACGGATCCGCATAGGTCCGTTATACAAAGCGATTTGCACGTTTGGTTAATAATAACTGAACTGCTGATCATGTGGTCCTGGGTTCGATCCCTAGGTCGGGCAAAGTGTTCTTGGGTTTCTCCGTGTGGAATTCCTCAGTAGCAGCCCGGAGTTTGTATTTGTGCCTGGTTGATGGCATTACGCTCGCCCCCTATTACATGGGACCTAAACACAACGCCAAAATGAGGGTGTTACTATACACCTCTGCTCAACCCTTCGGGGAATACAGACGTGATGTTATGGTATGGTGAAAAATATTTCGTTCATATCAGAAATGGATTTGTAAGGGCCCAAACGGATTGCATCGCGACCGCAACTGGAACTGTCAAATGCAGTTAAGATTATGCAGTCAGTCCAACTGCGTGTCAACTGCCGACTGGATGTGCAGTCTTCCTGCAGTTATAAGCAGTATCGATGAACGAAATATGATTAGCCCATAAAGTATGTGATTGTTACACAAAGAGACTTTTATTTTATTTACTAGCGGCCTGTCCCGGCTTCGCACGGGAAGAACATTTTTCCCGTTCTTGCAACATTTTTCATTTATGCTCCGCTTCTATTGGTTGTAGCGCGATGTTATATAGCCTATAACCTTCCTCGACGAATGGACTATCCAACACAAAAATATTTTTTCAATTCCAACCAGTAGTTCCTAATTCATTCATTCATTCATTTGCTTTCCATATTGTGTATAATATTAGATGGTAAAATATAATATTTAGTTTAGTGACAATTATAGACCCTGTTATAGGGCACAACAACACAATCTTAATTCTATTTTTATTAAAATTATATTAATTAATTTTTACCTTATACTATATCATACATTATTATTTTTACTAATTATACAGTTATACATTGGTATGCTTTATTATTTTATATTAATTAAATTATTATCTATATTAATTATGTCAATTATACGTTACATCTTATCCCAATATTGTAGTATTTATTTTATATTATTTATTTGACTGTATTGTATATTATGTGTGTGTGTGTGTATTGTAATAGTGTGTATGTTATTAGTCAATTATTCTAAGCTAGATATTCATTTAAGTTGTAATAGCATTTTAGGATTAGGTATTTTTTAAATTCTTTATTAAATTTATTTTCAAATTCTATATTTTTTATTGTGTCAGGTAGTTTATTATATATTTTCACAAACATTACAAGCGGTCCAGCGTGGAACATGGCAAGTTTAGAAGCAGGTAGAGCTTATTTATTTTGGTTTGGTAGATTTCGTTTTTGGGGTCGTTGGTCCTTTAGTAGGGTAAACAGCGATGGATGTTTTTTTACGAATTTACATACTTCAAAATTATAGATACCTACATGTTAGTGTTAATATTTGTAGTTTACTAAAATATAATTTACAGCTAATATAGTTGGATCTGAAATATTTGCTAAGATTCTTGAGCATTTCTTTTGTAAAATAAATAGTCTTTCCGCGTCCACACTGTTACCATACAACACAACAATACCATAATTTAGCCTCGAGTATGCATTCATGAGAAAACTGTGAATATACTTAGTGCTATCAGGAGAACATCATCATCTCCATCCTGCCGTTATCCCACACTAAGTGGGGTCGGCACACCACATATTCCTCTTCCATCCGCCCTCTATCAGCCGTCATCTCAGTACTCACTCCTTTCTTACCCATGTCATCTTTTCTATCAGCAAAACGAGAATTATTATTACTACTGACCAATCACTAGATAAAATGCACAGCAATGATAGCCTAGTGGTGTGACCGTCGGACTGCCAAGTCATAGGTCTCGAGCTCGAACCCAAGGCACGCACCTCTGACTTTTCGGATTCGTGAGCGTATTGTATAATTATCATTTGCTTAAAAACGGTGAAGGAAAACATCGCGAGGAAACTGGCATGCCTGAGAGATATTTCTCGACGGCATGTGAAGCCAAGTCAGAGGCTCATGGGCGGCATAAATTTTGAAACGAGGTCAGTAGCTAACCACACGAGAAGAAAAAGAAGAAGACTAGATAAAATGCTTTAATTATCACTAACAATACCCCCAGATATGATATCAGTAGACTATGAACACCGTTGTAAGCGTTACCATTTCTTACCGTTAAACATGAGACGTAATATTGGTGACATATGTTTTTTGGTAGACATTGCAAATGGCTCGATTGATTGTCCGGAACTACTCAGCAAAATACTTCTTCGCACTAACCAAAATAACCTACGCAGACGACCTCTGCTGCAGGCACCATGCGCATCGACTAATTACAGGCGCAACGCATTCTTCATTCGTAGTGTAAAAGCCTTCAATAGTTTACCATCGCACCTAGAGATCGATCTATTTTGCACCAATGCACACAGTATTAGAAAGATCTTAAACAAGGAATATTTTGGAAGCAGTCATGAATAATTACTAAATAGTTCAACTTCGATATCTAATGTAATGTTACATTATGTGGTTGCTCATATATTATTCTACTGTTTTGACGTTGCACGACTCGACTAATTAATTTTTATTACATTTATAACCAATTTAACCTTTTTTATCTTGTTTTTTCTCTTGGTTTGCAAGTCGCTGTTAGCGAATATAATCAACGCAAAGTACCTGTGACTAGATGTGTATATGTGGAAGCTTGTAATTAGCAAATTTTCCTACCTACGAATGATTTTTAATTGTGTTATTAGTCTGTAAGCTTTCTGTAAAAATAAATAAATACCCTCAACTAATTAAACGCCATCCAATTTTTTAAAACGAAGAATTTGCTAAAACACTTTAGGAGTAAAAAGATAACAGGAAAAGGTAAAGAGAAATGCTCAGCATACATAAAGACTCCCGAGTTAAGTTGTCTTAAAAAAGTTGGAAACACTTCAAACACTAGCTTTATTAAAACGCTTCTTTAAAAGGTAACTGGAGGATTTAACTCGATTATACACTCCTTGACTTTAATAAACCTTTTACGATACGAGCGGGTAAAATGGGCGAAAAATTTTGTAAATGTCAGCCGAAAATATGTCGACATTTTCAGAGTATTTTAATTTTTTGTTTTTTTATATGGATCGGTACATGGTGTATACCATACTAACGGCCAGTCCCGGTTTCGCACGGGTGGACCTTTTTCCCGTTTTTGCAACATTTTTCATTTATGCTCCGCTCCTATTGGTCGTAGCTTGATGTTATATAGCATATAACCTTCTTCGATAAATGGACTATCCAACACAAAAATAATTTTTCAATTCCAACCAGTCGTTTCTGATATTAGCGCGTTCAAAGAAACAAACAAACTCTTCAGCTTTATAATATTAGTATAGATTTTAGTGAGATATTGGTTTGTAAAAGATTGTGTGATGAATCAAGATAAATGACAAATGATTTTTATTTCTGTAAATAAATCTATCACAGACAGTTTTACAAGTCAATAACATAACATAATTAGCCCATTACTATCCCACTGCTGGGCACGAGCCTCTTCTCGGAATGAGAAGGGTTTAGGCCTTAGTCCGCCACGCTGGCCTGGTGCGGGTTGGCAGACTACACACACCATCGAGAACTTTATGGAGCCCTCTCAGGTGTGCAGGTTTCCTCACGATGTTTTTCCTTCACCGTTAACGCAAGTGATAATCAAATTCTGATCCGCACATGAATTCGAAAAGTCAGAGGTACGGGCCGGGATTGAACTCAGACCGTCCTGCATGGACGGCAAGCGTTCAACCGCTAGGCTATCACTGCTTACAAGTGTAATGTAATGTTTTTTTAGACTAGATGGCGCCGGTATTTCCTGTGTGACTAGCTTTGAGAAGAAAAGCTGAAACAAACTCAGAGATTAAGGTCTCTTTTAAAGTCCAGACATTGTGATATAAAAACTATGCGAGTGTAACAATGTAGGGCAACGTCTGGAATGGCTTTTTGAGGAAAGTGCCATAGCAGGTTTGAGTTGAGCTGTTCTAACTGATGGCACGCATGCATCAGTTATCGCGTAGCTCAAAAAGAGTGGGACAGAGAAGAGATAGGAAAAGTGGGATACTTTACCCGACCTGGGGATCGAACACAGAACCTCACGATCAGCAGTCGCGCTTGCTACCACTAGAGCAAGTCAGTTAAACAACCCACAACGTTTTAAACGCCTTAGGGATGATTTCCACCAAACGGCTCGCATCGCATCGGATCGGAAAGGATACGAACGGATGCGGCGACAGCCGATCGCGTCCAGCAGGATGTCGACGCATACGATCGGCTCCGTACCGTCGCTTGCGAATGTATCCGTTTCTGCGCCTAGTCAAATAGTTTCATTCCTACCGTGTTGACGTGTACTCATTTTTGAAAGGATCCGATCGGATACGACCGGTGAACGGAGCCGTTCGCGCGTCGCAGCATACTTTCGGCTACTTTCGCGTGTCGCGAAAGACGTCGCGGCCAAGCAGCTGTGCGCGGCTCGGTAATATAGACTTTAAATACTGTGTACACGATTTAATATCGTTTAAAGATTGTAAAATCCGTTCCGATCCGATGCGATGCGAGCCGTTTGGTGGAAATTATCCTTAATAGATATACCAAGGTACATAGCTTGTGAAATTCATGTCGTTACTGATTAATATGCATGAAGGAACGTGTTGCTGTAAGATTTATGAGTTTAGAGTTATTATATTACTGCGTTGTGGCAGAGGGATATCGTATATCATAGCTATGAGCTTTATATACCTGTCAGAAGTTCAAGGTGTGTGAAGTTTTGAATTTCATAACTGTTGTAATGCGGAACTGCCTCGTTATGTCCTGGGTGGCATCCCTAAGTCGGGCAAAGTGTTATTGGGTTTTTCCGTGTGGAATTCCTCAGCTATAGTAGCCCGGACTTTGGTGCTAATAGGCTCGCCCCCTATCACATGGGAATTAAACATAACTTTGAACTCCTGTATTCTGCATGTTGAACTTGTTACATTTTATTTTCTTCTTTCTTATTATAACGTTGTATATCATGCTGTGCGATTACGTTAGGGTATCAATCTGTGCAAAACCTATAATTTTATGACCACCCATACTATGTGATTGTTACTTGTTGTAATTGCCTTATGAAATAAATAAATAAATAACGGCAAAATGAGGGTGTTACTATAATCTTTGCCCAACCGTTGAATACAGGCGTGATTTTATATTAGGAGATAAACGGTTTTTAAGTTTTTGGAGGTGCAATTTTCTGTCTATGTTATTTGTATAGGTTCAGAAATCTTTACATAGTATAAAACAAAGTCGCTCCCGCTGTCTGTACGCTTAGATCTTTTAAACTAAGCAACGGATTTTAATGCAGTTTTCAGCAATAGATAGTGATTCAAGAGGAATGTTTATATGCTCCACATTAGCATCTACATGCACCCGTGCGAAGCCGGGGCGGGTCGCTAGTATCTAATAAAATAAAGTAAGTCACCTGCGTTAACAGGCTCTATTCAATGCAGGTAGGTATACCAATACGCTATTAAGTACGACGTCCTCAATAAACTGAAGCCAGTTGTTACGTCGAACCTTTGTCGAACAAACTGCGTGGGTTGTACAGTAGGGGAATAAATACGTCCGACAGTTTTCAAATTCATTCCTTTCCCACATCGCGGGCACATGTTACCTTTTCAAACTGTTAAACGGAACAGACCAATGCGTGGGAAATTATGTTTAATGGTTCTACTCTTAGCAAATATCAAAATTGCCTTTTACCTCCAATGACGTAGTAATGCCATGTAATGTCTATGATTTGATTTAAGGAGTTTTGTTGTAAAAACCATGACATCAATCAATACGATGATTAAATAAATTGATATTACTAGTGGTTGTCATTATTATAATTTTTAAAATAGTATTGGTAATACCGTCGGTCGGAGTCATTACTAGAACATCTCCAAAATGATGTGTTTTGGACTACTAACAAACTAAAAACATTGCATAGTTAGTAACAATCTCATAATAAACTATAGTTTTTTTACGATATGTAGGCATATCAAACATCAAGATTACTAAAAGTTATGTCAACAAAATTAGCCTTTCAAAATATCTAAAAACTTTAACTTGGATTTTCTAAAAATAGCATAGTTTGAATTGTACCGGTAATGTTTCCGACCGACGATACGTAGTCGGTAAAATAGATTGTTTCTTGCACTGTGCAAGCAAAAATAGACTTTAAGGTGTATAATACTTTCGTTACCCTACTGTACAATATGTAGTATCATTATATTTGCCCTAACGGTCATACGACACCATGAAATATGAATACGACCTCAATTGTGATGGGAGTTTGGGTGACATTTAAAACGTGTACACCCACTCCTTGAAGTATTAGGTAAATGCCAAGTTTACCTAATCAATATTTTATAGATGAGGGTTCATGACCTTTTATATCTGTATACCTTTTATATCTGTATACCTTTTATATCTGTATAATCTATAACATTAACGAACAGGAAAGTTTCCCAATACAAAACTACTGTAGAATACATAATTAAGTTGCGGGTACTTACATAATTTCACTCCACGCATAACACTTATTACAACAATTTATCACATCTGCTCGACGTCCGTATGTCACTGCAGGGATCCAGCAGAATATCAGCGTCAGGTATATTTGCCTGACACATGCTTAGCTGGACTCCCATTTGGTGCAACCTTGAGACGCACACCGCACCTTGTTCGAATTGACTTTTAAAGTTTGTCATAGTGTCATTCAATTCTATAAATATGTTTTTCTTCTTTTTTTTTTCTTTTTGTGTATTGGCACCTTGTTTTTATATGGTTAATTTATTATCTAATAACGATTGTGCTATTGTGTGCTGTGCTATGTCTTTTGTGTGCATTGAATAAACTTATTACTTCCTTACTATGACCGATTCCTATAATTTACGGAGCGTTATCGGTTCAAATTGGGACTTGTATTTCTGCCTAGCTTTTCCCAGTCATGTTGGGGTCAGCTTCCAGTCTAACCAGATGCGGCTGAATACCAGTATTTTACACGGAGCGACTGCCATCAGACCTCCGCAACCCAGTTAAAACGGATCCGCTGTGTGAATGGGCACTTACACCGCACACACATCATAAGGAATGCAATTCTTGTTACCGGTAACTGGTAACACTGGATAATGTTGACATAGGAGGGTAACCGTCAAGATTAATCAACGTACCCGAAGTTATAAAAACAGTGGTCATTCGACGGAGCAAAGGATTCCATGTCGAACAGCTGAAGAAGTCTGACCTTTTATATCTGGTTTGCTTGGTCTCATTTTCTGATCTTGGGTTAATTATTATATTTGATATATCGCACTGCTAGATTAATAGTATATCAACTCAAATTGCAGCTTTTTTCAGAATCGACAGAAAACTGATTACTTACTTCCTGTTATAGATTACAAATGAAGCGAATGAAATGAATTACATGTTAAAATTTGTGTTTGGAAACGCACCCACGATACAGGAGAAATCCAAGTGTGAGGGCAACGTTTAAAAAAAGACGAAAATTGTCTCAAATTGATCAAATTTTGAGTTGATACAGTATTTATCTAGCAGTGCGATATTGTGAACTAGCTTCTGTAACTAATCACTTACCTAATTAAAAGTACTCTCAGAGTCTATGTTGGTTTCATTTACTTTATTTAGGTACCACGCTCCCAATCCTGACATACCGATATTGGCTATAACTGTAATGTTAGATTCACCCCTACGATTCTGTTGCCTGTCTCTTATATTCTACGGCATTTATTCTACTTTCATGCCTCATCTCTTTCGTTTCTGTTATTCTAGCACTTTAAAATATATGTTCTCCAAAGCCATATCTGCTTTCATACAATCTTGTAATACCCGCTGATATATAGTAGCATATAAGTATATGTACAATTCCTGGAAGGTAACGTTTTCTGGTATCCAATTGCATTTCGTGTTGAATTTTACACTCCATTTCTCGATGCTTCCTTATTTTGTATTTCCTATTTCCGAGATATTTTGCATATATATACGTTGTTATATATGGATAAAGTTTCGTATTACGTGGGAGTGGGATTTCGAATTAGTATTTTGTTATATATAAGTATCACTGATTGCGAATACAAACGGAATATGTGATACGGTATATTGTTTTGATTTCTAAGAATTGACTCGCTTTGAAGATATAGCTTTTTACTCCTCATTTACTATAATAAGCAAAGAATAAATTCAGAAAAACCACTGTATTATTATTTCTTTATATCTATATATCTAAATACCTTTAAACGAGCAATTCTTGTATATAAATATAATATATAATCTGAATCTAGGAAACGGCTCCAACGATTTTCATAAAATTTAGTATGCAGGGGGTTTCGAGGACGATAAACCGATCTAGCTAGGTTAAATTTTTAGAAAACGTCCATTTACCAAAAAATTAAACCGAGCAAAGCTCGGTCATCCAGGTACTCTATACTAATATTATAAAGCTGAAGAGTTTGTTTGAACGCGCTAATCTCAGGAACTACTGGTTGGAATTGAAAAATTATTTTTGAGCTGGATAGTACATTTATCAAGGAAGGTTATAGGCTATATAACATCACGCTACAACCAATAGGAGCGGAGCATAAATGAAAAAGGTTGCAAAAACGGGAAAAATGTCCACCCGTGCGAAGCCGGGACGGTTTTATAATAAATATATATTCAATTGCCTCGTTGGTCTAGTGGTGGCAAGCGCGACTGGTGATCGTGAGGTCCTGGGTTTGATCCCCAAGTCGGGCAGTGTTATTGGGTTTTTCCATTAGGAATTTCTCAGTAGCAACTCGGAGTCTGGATTTGGGCCCGGTTAATGGCAATAGGCTCGCCCTCTATTACATGGGACTTATACATAACGGCGAAATGAGCGTGTTACTATACACTTCTGCTCAACTCTTTGGGGAATACAAGGTGTGATGTTATGTTATTATAATAAGCAAATAATAAATTAATATAGAGAAACACTGTATTATATTTTTTTTGTATTTTATAGTATATCTGCCTACCCTTTTCTCATCTATGTTGGGGTCAGCTTCCAGTCTAACCAGATGCGGCTGAATACTAGTATTTTATACGGAGCAACTATCATCAGACCTCCGCAACCCAATGACTGGGTAATCCGGTATTCTAAGGTTATACTGATTGTCAGACTTACGGGTTTCTGACTATCCATACCGTACCATAACGACTGTCATAGGTATTCGTATGACACCCGGGACCGACTGTTTAACGTGGTCTCTAAGGCACGGAGGGGTCTCGATGTGTAACGAAAGGTCACTCGTCCACGGGCGGGCCGCGGCAAGCGTAACTTATCCTCGCAAATCGTATGATCCACGCAGTTGGTAGCCGCGAGCATATATTGACTAAAAAAAAACAGGCTATGTATAGTAATTTGATACAAAGTTATTAGGTAATGCAATTACATTTATTTTGCATTTCAAACATTGACGAAAATATGCGGTCGGCATTTAGTCCATACAAACGTATTCCTTAGTTTCCTCCTTGGATAATGTCACTAGAGCAAAATTTTTTTTACCATATGATATATATCTACCACCACTATGTCCCTATGTTTTGTTTTTGTCAATAAATTATTTTTAAAAGAACTAGAAATGTTTAAACTTTTGCTAAAATCAACCGGTTTTACCAACGTTTTCAAACATCTGGCAAACAAATGTGACGAATATAAAAAATAAAAGAAAAGCATACAGACATAATCAAAGTTTTCCTTAAACGATTACAGAAAAAAATATTAAAAGCGGTCCAGATTCGAAGAAGGAAATAAGGAAATACGAATGTACGATTTCGCTAATATTGCACATGAGAAATCAGTCCGAGATGCAGGTGTCTCTTTCGCGCTCAATTGGGAAGGTTTGCGAGAGGGTGGGACGGAAATAGATAGCAAAAACCTATTCAAATTATTAATATTTTGCAGCCCGCGTTTCCTCTTAAAGAGTAAATAAGATTGTTTCGTGTGTTCTCCCGCTACTAATATGGGTTACGGTCCGTCCCACAGGTGTCATAAGCGGCAACCCCATATGGAATTTTATTATGAAATGGACGGTAGCATTTATGTAATTCGTTAAACAACCCGTACCCAACATTGTCGCTCTTTGTGTTCTATACTGACGTATCATGAGTGTAATAATAACCACATTATACACCGCAATTGTGCCCCAAAAATTACAATAAGCTCACCATCAGCACCTATTACATGGGGCTTAATAAAAAAGGCGAAACATACAAACAAACATACATACATAATCTTGTAATAGTAGGACATCTCTGCTAACCCCTTTGGGTATTACAGGCGTGATTATATAATATGAATGTAATGACCACAATATTCTTCTTCTTCTTCCGGCCCTTATCCCACACTAGGTGGTGTCGGCACAACATGTATTTCGTAAATACATGAAATGACGGGTGCTTAAGCCATAGCTATGCCAGAGCCTAACATTTTTGGTAGAAAATGGAATACATAGGTACTTAAGCTGAATTACACTGCATGTATTTGCAGATGATATGTTTTTGAGGCACACGCTTAAGCATTATTGTAATCTGAAATACCTGACCAAAATAATAAAACAACAAACACATAACATCACGCCTGTATTCCTCAAAGGGTTGGGCAGAAGTGTTTAGAGAGTCGAGCCTATTGCCATCAACCGGTTACAAATCCAAACTCCGGACTGCTACTGAGGAATTTCACACGGAAAAATCCAATAACACTTTGCCTTACCTGGGGATCGTACCCAGGACCACACGGCCAGCAGTCGCGCTTACCACCACTAGAACAACGAGGCAGTCAATCATATTTTACTATGGAATAATTAAACCAGCAATAATTTTCCTTCTTGTTACAGTAAACTTTACTTCCTAAAATGTAACTAAGGCGTTCCAGTTGGTACCTTCCAACTACCTACAGTACCCCTACGTACCAGTAAATCCTCTACCTGTACCAAATATTTCCGCTTCGCTCAGTTACAGCAACGGTAGACTTACCAATTCCGTTGCAAGTAAAGTGTATGGTACAAGTAGAAGCGGTTAGCGGATATCTTTATTTTAGTCGACTTCTGGATAGGTGTCTCCCATCTCCTGGACAAAGGTATTGACAGTACACTGGAACAGCTGGTTGATGACCCCAGGTTCTATTGTGCCAGTCTTCTTGCATCTATCTTATCCTGGGGTCTTATTTTCAATGATATATCCATACGTACCACACTAATAAAACGCCCGTGTTACCATCCGAATGAGCAATCGATAAAATAGATAGAAAGATATTAAAATAATAATAATAATGAGCCCATTACTGTCCCACTCGGCACGGGCCGCTTCTCAGTATGAGAAGTGCCTTCATGATTAAGGCCTTAGTTCATCACGCAGGCCTGGTGCGGGTTGGCGGACTACACACACCATTGAGAACATTATGAAGCCGTCTCAGGTGTGTAGGTTTCCTCACGATGTTTCTCCTTCACCGTTAACCCGAGTGATAATCAAATTCTGATCCGCACACAGGGATCGAACAGAGAGATATCGATGACCGAAAATACTAAGTATTTAGGCCACCATGTTATTTACATAAATGAATAGAAAAAAAACATTAGCAAACGAATTAGCAACATTAAAAGCACAATCCTTTTTTTCATTTTTATTATTTCAAGAAAAGTAATTTCATTTAACAAGTTGAAAATAAAAATCTTACATAGTTAAAACAAAAATAAACTTCACATTTCATCGGACAAGGGTCGCTTTTATCTAGATTTGGACTTAACGTAAAAATGTACCTACAAAAACAAAATGTTGGCCTCTAAAGACTATCATGAAGTCTTTATTTTTACTGAAAAAGTAATGCTATCAAGTCACCTTAATTTAATTAAAATAAAGAAACTAATTTAGTTTTACGCTTTGTTTTAATTAAAAAACGTATTTTTCTTTCCCAGATGAGGTACTGTTATTTGTTCTCACAATTATTTTTCTAGGCTGCCATATTTTCACAAAATACTTATTTTCTCCCGTGAAAATGTTTGATTGGTCAAAATTGCTTCAGATACAAAACATTTTCTGTGTGCTTATTGTATCCAGTAGCTCGGGGGTGTTCAAGACCGCCTCTTTAATTTTTGCATTTATTTTATAAATGAGGCACTGGTCACGTGGGGACTAGCTCAGAGATGGTCATGTCACAAGTGACCCCTGGAGTCCCTGGAGTGCCGCCTACCTTCCAGATTATCAAGAGCATAGGCAGCAGCCATCGCGATTCATCCATCTTACACATTAGTGTAACATCATACTGTGATTTGGATCCATGAAGAACAGTGCGTATAAATACGAACATATATATATATATGGTTTTTTTATGTAAACAATAAAAAAACCAGTTCGTCTTAAATAAAATAAAAAATTGAAAAAAATAATTTTGTTCTTTATGTAAATATTATTATTAAAAATAATTGGTTGTGCACTTACCACTGAGCGCATGACCTAGGACAAAAAAAAACATATTGAAGAACAGTTTTATTACATAAAAGAAAAAAAAATAGGGCCAGGCAGAATGGCACAAGCAAAGAAAGACTGAAATTTATTTATTTGTGTAAAGCAGTGACCGTTTTGCGTAGGGATAGTGCTTTACGTACGTACGTTAGTGGGGTCGTGGGGTAAGATTGTTTTAGTTTGTAGTAAGCTAAGTAAGTAGTTCATCTATCAGTGCTTACACGTAAAGATGGGCTAAATTCGGTACATCTATCTATTAAAGACTGAAGACTATGAAGCCGGGAAGCCGGCCGTATAGTACTGGACTGCATGCGTCACGCTTGACCAAGGTAAGCACTCCAGCTCTGGCTTCACTCTTACCAAAATTGACCCTTCGCCACTGATATTTAGCATTGGATAAACTCAGACTGAGAATGATGATGATAATGAATCGATTAAAATAACGAGTGAGCAAGAGCCTTAAGATGTAGCGAGATGGAAAATTGTTTTCAGTAATTAGCGCCAGGCGGCCAGGTGGCGGTCCGCAGCGGCTACTGGGGTCTGTCAATATCATTGAACACTCTCGCGTTTGTAGTCAGCGCTCTGATCGTCTTACCAACCGCTCGTATTACGATTAGGTTGGTCTAGCCGTCAAGGCCAAAAATACTAGCCACCACGACCTGGCTGCGCGTACTCTTAAGGATGATTTCCACCAAACGGCTCGCATCGCATCGGATCGGAACGGATT
The DNA here is from genome assembly GCA_910594945.2 of Amphipyra berbera. NCBI lineage: Eukaryota > Metazoa > Arthropoda > Insecta > Lepidoptera > Noctuidae > Amphipyra > Amphipyra berbera. Next base: position 15,520,547 of record OU343142.1, read on the forward strand.
TTACAATCTTAAAACGATATTAAATCGTGTACATAGTATTTAAAGTCTATATTACCAAGCCGCGCACAGCAGCTTGACCGCGGGCGTCTTCCGCGACACGCGATAATAGCCGCAAGTATGCTGCGACGCGCGAACGTCTCCGTTCGCCTTCAAAAATTAGAACACGTCAACACGGTAGGAATGAAACTATTTGACTAGGCGCATTAACGGATACGTTCGCAAGCGACTGTACGGAGCCGATCGTATGCGTCGACATCCTGCCGGACGCGATCGGCTGTCGCCCCATCCGTTCGTATCCTTTCCGATCCGATGCGATGCGAGCCGTTTGGTGGAAATCATCCCTTACGGTGCCCACGGGCCACTCGCCACAAGCTACTGACTAACTTTTCCATTAATTTCACGGGACTTGCTGCACACGTGAAGCTGGCGATGGCCACTCAAAATGTATGGAAAACAACTTGTGGCCTTAACGCAAATTGCTGGAAATATTTTCTTTCTCCCGCTACCGCTTATAACTTAGACCACAAAAAGAAGATTATGCCAGATACAGTTTGCAAGATAATGGGGACAGCCCCTTGGGATGACAGTAATGAGAGCTCGAGTCTCTTTGAGTTTTATAACGATTTTAGACTCTATTCCTTTGGGTTAAGGATGATAGGGACGTTTGTAAGGAACGGCGAAGTGAAATGAATTTGTTCTCGTTTTTTGTACGACGATTTTTACTTGAAGAACTGTTTAATTACTGAGTGCATATTATATTAAGCTTTGTTATCATGAGTATGGTTATAATTACTAAAAGATTGTGAAGGTGGTGATCATGGGGTCCTGGGAAATACATTGACTTTGAGCGGGACATTGATAAACTTAAAAAAAATAAGTTACGTTCTTTTTCATATGTGTCGATTAGTTATAAGAGAACAGCTCACGAAGCCGTAGTGAAATTACAGCTTGATTGACCACGGGTTTGATACCCGCACTGAACCAATATTTGTATGGCCTTTTTAGCTAAACATTCATCATTTCCGCGTTAACCCTTCATCCTTTTTTGAGAATCATTTATCTTTGTTATAAAAGGAAATTTTTGTAAAACTTTTCCGGTAAACAATGTTACCTTTACCTTTCGTTATTAATGGTCCTTTCTTTTTTACAAAGAAAACAATAGAACGTTTTGTATTTCAGTCTATCCCAGTTTGTCTATTTCTCACATAGAATGTAAGAAATGGATTTAATTCCTTAATCGCTTCACTGAATGCTGGGAATAAAATCAAAATCAAAAAATCAAAATCAAAAATTTTTATTTCACATAAACCAATACAGGTGCTTATGAAACGTCGAATTTAGGTGCACGGTTCCAATTAGTTGTTTCCTATGGAGAAGAGCCGGCAAGAAACTCCATGGTTACTCTTTTAAAAATAATACCTTTAACAATTTCAGTGGATACAGTACAATGATTTAGGATAGTGAGAGAACAATGAGGTCCTGACCACAGACCAATGAGTAATATAGTACTAAAAGACTTGAGCACAAAAACTAACAAACAAAAATAAAATTAAAAAAAAAGTAATATGAATAATATTGTAGTAATTTACAAATTTATAGATGCAGGTCCACAAAGTTCTCACATTTACAAAAGTGAAAAGGAAGCTAAACTATATAAAACAATTGACATAATTAAATGTCATCAAAACTTAGCTAAAAAATCATTGTAAAATAAGATAAAGATATCTTGAGAGTAATGATAGTAATAAAAAAAAATAAAAAATATATAATCTTAATTGTGGATAGTTAGTAGACGTACACATATGTTTTTAATGAGGTTCCAGGGAAGCCACATGTGCAAGAACTAATGCCAAACATCCCTGTCGTGTCATAGAGGTGTGTTGTAAGATTTAACAAACAAAACCTAGCACACTTGGTGGTAGGATCTATACGGTCCGCTTGGCTAGCTACCACCTGAACATTAAAGTCCGGCGCCAAGCAGTTTACTGTGTTCCGTCGTGTGTATGTGAGAGCAAGAAGGGTATAGGCAAATCCCTCTATATCTCTGTTCCTTGGATTTGTGTGCTCCATCTTAGACCTTGTCTGCGCTTACCATCAGGTGAGACTAGGGCCAAACGCGACCAAGTCAAGAATAAAACAATAACATTCTATATGTGACTGAAATGATAAATATTTTTGGTACATTTGCTCAACAGGTTAACTGGCAAAGAAAAGTTACGTGGTACACGTACAGCCACTATGCGCATGAGTTCATCTTTCTATTTTTTACGGTTTTTGTTTGATTCAAATCTTGCGATTGACTTTTCAACTACTTCTACTTAACCGATTCTTCTGAAACTTCGCACGCAAATTCAATTCTCGTGACAATACAACATTATAATAATTTCAAGCTTCAATCGTCAAAAACGGATGCTGCAGGGGTACTGCAAGATACCGTTTAGCTCCGTTTATCTCGTTTACAGTCCATACATATTCACTCACCCCACACACACATACACAACACCCCTAACTCACAATCAACCCACCCATCCACTCTCCCAATCCAAACTCATACTTCACTTGCTGCTGTTAACCTTAAATAACTAAAATGTCATGGTTCTATTATAAAACTGAAGCAGTTAAAACTGCCGACTTCTAAGATACAAGTCTGCGTACCTAGTTTAGGGGCCAGAATTGTATCATTAAATTTAAAGATTTGATTGTACAGTGGGGGAATAAATAGGTTCGCCAGTTTTCAAATTCATCCTTTCCCACATCGCGGGCACATGTTACCTTTTCAAACTGCTGAACGGAACCGACCAATGCATGGAAAATTATGTTTAATTATTTGGTAGCAAAGATAAAAATTGCCTTTTGCCTCTATATGACGTAGTAGTGCCATGTCTTTGATTTGATTTAAGGAGTTTTGCTGTAAAAACCATTATGTACATCAACCAATTCGATGATTAAATAACTTGACATTACTAGTGGTTGTCATCATGTCACCATTATAATTTTTAATATCCTATCATAAAAAACTTATATTTTCATTTCTATGATGTTGACTATACGTAGTCAGTAAAATAGGTTGTTTGTTGCACTGTGCAAGCAATAATAGACCTTAAGGTGTATAACATTTTCGTTCCCTGACTGTACAACCTGCTGTTGTTTCACGTGCTCTGTATTGTGTTTTGTAAGTACAAATAAATTATTATTATCTTTACATAGTATAAAACAAAGTCGCTCCCGCTGTCTGTACGCTTAGATCTTTTAAACTACGCAACAGATTTTAATGCAGTTTTCAGCAATAGATAGAGTGATTCAAGAGGAAGTTTTATATGCCCACATTAGTATCTACATTGCTCCCGTGCGAAGCGGGGTCGGGTCGCTAGTTATTGATATAATCTTAAAAGATTTTTTAAGGGATTATTTAATTCAAAACTAAGCAGTCTGCCAAATTAACTCGTCGCTGAATCTGTATTCTGAATATATTATGTTATTACGATCCTTGAAAGCTAGATTTACAAATTAACACCTAGTTTCAGAGTATGTTGAGAGCTCTAGAGATTAAATAAATGTGTATTTCTTTGTATTTTCTACAAGATGTTTAAATATTCAAGTTGAGTTTGGTTATTTCGAGTTGAATATTCATTTATTTTGTATCAAAATGTTGGTATTTCTAGAAAAACTAAGACCGTGTCTAATTTTTGATGAATACGTAATTATTTGAACATTTTAATGAAGTGAAGCAAACCTTTGTGTAGCCAGAAAGCGCTAGGATACCTATAGGATAAATGAAAGTACCTGCTACATTGGATTTTAAGCGAATGATTCTTATCCACACACATCTTATAGTCCGGTCATTAAAATTTTGTTGTTGTGCCTACCATTTTCCCAACTATGTTGAGGTCAGCTTCCAGTCTAACCAGATGCGGCTGAATATCAGTAGGTATTTTATACAAAGCGACTGCCATCGGACCCCCGCAATCTAGTTACTGGGGAATGCCGATATCCTAAGGTTAGACCGGTTGTCAGACCTTCGGGCTTTTGAATACCTGTAACGATTGTTATAGGTATTCGTATGACACCCGAGACCGACTGCTCAACGTGCTCTCCGAGGCACGGAGTGTTCGCGATGTGTAGTATCGAACGGTCACCCATCCACGGACTGACCCCGGCAAGTGTAGCTTAACCTCGCAAATCGTACTATCTGCGTGATTGGTAATTAGACACGAGACACTCTCTAAAGTATTTAGAAGTTAGTATGTTTAATGGATTCTTAAAACAAAATGTTTCACAATCAAAGTTTTTGGACGGTGCAAAGCTGTAATCGTACCACTATATAAGGGAAAAGGTTCACAGCAGGAGTGTAAAAACTACCGCGGCATTAGTCTTTTGAGTGTGGTCAGCAAACTATATGCGAAAGTTTTAATTAACAGAGTGATAAGAATAACAGATGAGAAAGTATGGGATGTTCAGGCAGGGTTCAGAGAGGGGATGGGCTGTATGGATCAGATCTTCTCCTTGAGGTGCATAGCCGAAAAACATCTGGCAAAGCACAAGAAAGTGTACTGCGCTTTCATTGATTTGGTGAAGGCCTATGATAGTGCGTGGAGGGAAGAATTGTGGTCGACACTATCTTTGTACGGGGTGGACTGGCGCTTGATACGGGCACTGAAATCGCTGTACAGGGATTCCAGTGCTTGTATTAGGATAAATGGGGCGTTCACAGACTGGTTTGGCATCTCCAGAGGTGTTAGACAGGGTTGTGTAGCGTCTCCATGGCTGTTCAACCTATACATGGATAGTTGTTTGACAGATTTAAAAGGGAGTGAGTGTGGATTGAAAATGAATGAGTTGCCTGTCAAATGTCTTCTCTACGCAGATGATCAAGTTTTGCTTGCATCGTCGGCGGAAGAGTTGCAAGACATGGTAACTATGATGAATGGAGCGTATAATATGAAAGGGATGAAAATTAATGTAAGCAAGACGAAAGTAATGGTTTTTGAAAGAGATGCAGATGTATCTGAGTGTAAAGTAAAGATAGGAGATGAAAGTATTGAACAGGTGAATGAGTTTGTTTATTTGGGAAGCATGTTTACAAGAGATGGTAAGATTGACGAAGATGTGGAAAGGAGAGCAAATGCGGGAAATAAAGTAAATGGTGCTTTGCATGCGGTTGTGGCTAGCCGGTCGATGTCCAAAAAGGCACGACTGGCTGTCCATAATGGTGTGTTGGTACCCACGCTTATGTATGGAAGTGAATGTTGGTCGTGGCAGAAGAGGCATGAAAGTAGAATAAATGCCGTGGAAATGCGTTCCTTGCGAAGTATGTGCGGTGTAACTTTGAATGATAGATTGAGAAATGAAGAGATTAGACAAAGTTGCGGTTTAAAAGATGATGTAGTGACAAAAATTGAAAGGAGTATGCTTAGGTGGTTTGGCCATGTTGAGAGAATGAGTGAACGGCGATTAACAAAAGAAATTTATAAGGCGGATGTTAATGGGAACGCCGGTAGAGGACGTCCTAGAAGGACATACATCGATGTTATTGGTGATGTTCTTCGCAAGGGTCAGGTGCGTAGTACCCTCAACCGGCGTGCGTGTATGACAAGATGTATGAATGTGGATGAAGCAAAAGGGGTATGTAAGAGTCGTAGCATGTGGCGTTCTATAGTTTCTGCCTACCCCCATGGGAAAAAGGCGTGAGTTTATGAGTTTATGAGTCAAAGTTTTTACTTTTTTTACTAGTCGAACTACAAGGTTAGTCAGAAAGGGGGTACTAAGCCGCGGGCCACTTAATGTATCACTGATGACTGTTTTAAAGAAAGTGTTAAAATTTCAAAAATCGTAAAAAATTTACTTAGGCCGGAGCCGCACTGGTACGGCGACAGCGACGCGGCGGCGACGCGAAAAAATAGGTGGCCGTATTGCAAAACCGAGAAGCCAGCGAAACGCCGCTACGTCGCATATGTCGCGCTCTTTCGGACGAACGTCGCGAGGCAGTGCGGCCGCTCAGGTACATCACCGCATATTTTGTTGCAAATCGTGACAAATCGCCGTCGCACTTATCGTACGAAATTCAAGTGTCGTCGCTGGTCGCGGAATAATTTTATTTAATGCGAACACCCTCATTATTTGTAGAACATTTTAAATTTCTTTACGATATGAACATATAAATTTCGCTTGTCGTTTCTGCAGTGCGTTCACGAACATAAATATTTATATGAGTTTGTTTTCACGATATCGCCGTCGCGTCGCTGTCCCCGTACCAGTGCGGCCCCGGCCTTATGTATTACAACTTGGTAAGACCTCTGTCCAACAATGAACTTCATCTTAATGACGTAATCAAATATTGTTAGTTATGCATGCATTCGTAACGGCTGTTCGCTTGACTTCCAATTCAGGTCAAATTAACAAGAATAGGTACTACAGTCCTGGTGGGGCTTGTGGCTCATCATACGATTTGCGAGGTTAAGCTGAGCTTGCTGCTGATGGGTGACCGATCGTTATACATCGAGACTCTGAATACTTCGGAGAACACGTTAAACAGTCGGTCCCGGGTGTCACAAATACCTATGACAGTCATTACGGGTAGTCAGAAGCCCGAAAGTCTGACAGCCGATGTAACTTTAGGATATCGGCATTGCCCTGTAACTGGGTTGCGGAGGTCTGATGGCAGTCGCTCCGTTTAAAATACTGGTATTCAGCCGCATCTGGTTAGACTGGAAGCTGACCCCAAGATAGTTGGGAAAAAGCTAGATGGAACGAGGTATTACAATTCTGGTGGGGCTCGTGGCAACTACGCAACCAACAACGCACGGATTATTAATAAAATAAAAAAAAAAACAATATGAATAATAGTAATTTACAAAATAAATGCAGATCCACAAAGTTCTCACATGTACAAAAGTGAAAAGGTAGCTAAACTATATAAAACAATTGACACAATTAAATGTCATCAATACTTAACTAAAAAAATAATTGTAAAATAAGATAAAGATATCTTGAGAGTAATGATAGCAATAAAAAATAAATAATAAAATTGTTCTTCACAAAGGTCAGGTGCGTAGTACTCTCAACCGGCGTGCGTGTATGACAAGATGTATGAATGTGGATGAAGCGAAAGGGGTATGTAAGAGTCGTAGCATGTGGCGTTCTATAGTTTCTGCCTACCCCCATGGGAAAAAGGCGTGAGTTTATGTATGTATGTAATAAAATTGTGACATAAACGAGACTTATAGTGTCTAAAATATAATAGGCCCGTTTTGACAGCTGCCAGATCAGTACATTTTATGTCGAAATTGACATAACATGTTCTAATCTGACAGCTGTCAAAACGGGCCTATTAAATTTTATCCACTATAACGGCAAGTTAAAATTGAGTAGCATTTGGCCATAAGGGAACCTAAATACCTACCTAATTTTAAAACACGGGCTACTCAAAACGAAAATTAGACGTACATTTCCCATTTGACCGATTGCAGATTCCCAGTAAACTGATTCCCAAACTGAGAGCTTTTAGCAATCGATCGCTTTGATAACCAATCGCAGTGTTGATACAGTGGATGAGCGAGTGCACTTACATTGCAATCGGCAAACCAAAATGGCCGCTATATTTGGAGCGTTTCAAAAATTGAGTGGTGGAACAGAGCGATGAAATAAAAATCGGTTTAGGTTTTTTTATTCGTGTAGTGTTGACGTTTTGTGTTGAAATATTGTTAAAGTTTTTTATTGGTCGAATCTTTTATTTTATATGCATTGTTTTGTCGTCGGATTACAGAGTGTGTTTTAACTCGATATTTGAAATTGAATAAATGTTGAGTGTTAAAAATACAAGGTATAAACTTTTAGTTGAATTTTAAATCTCGTTCCAAAGGCAGAACTGTCATCGCTTTTACATACATACATAAACTCACGCCTTTTTCCCATGGGGGTAGGCAGAAACTATAGAACGCCACATGCTACGACCTTACATACTCCTTTCGCTTCATCCACATTCATACACCTTGTCACACTCGCACGCGGATTGAGATTACTACGCACCTGTCCTTTGTGAAGAACATCGATGTATGTTTGTTCTGCCTAGCCTTTTCCCAACTATGTTGGGGTCAGCTTCCAGTCTAAACAGATGCGGCTGAATATCAGTATTTTACACGGATCGACTGCCATCAGACCTCCACACCACGGTTACCGGGCAATGCCGATATGCTAAGGTACTAGTTTACCCGTAACTACTGTCATAGGTATTCATATGATACCCGGGACCAATGGTTTAACTTGTTCTCTGAGGCACGGAGGGGTCTTGATGTGTAACGAATGGCCACCCATCCACGGACTGGCCGCAGCAAGTGTTGCTTAACGTCGCAAATCGTATGATCCGCGCGCCCAGTTACTGGGCAATGCCGATATCCTAAGGTTAGACCAATAACATCGATGCATGTCATCGCTTTTTTTTAAACAATTTTTTTTCCATGGTTACTCCTTTGACCGTTCATTGTAGGTCCGCGTCCCACAGTAGACTTTAACGTGCTGATGTGTTGAGTAGCATTTACGGTCTTGAATGATGATGATTTTTGTAGTTTGATGCATCTAAAATTTCACCAGATTTAGCCAAACGACGGCTAACTTGGCAACAGTGTAGATTCGGTTAAATCGATTACACGATGAGCTTCAGTTTAGGTAATTGTTGACTACTGTCCACATGATACGATTTGATTGTTAATTTACGCTAACTGTCAATCAAATGTCATTATTGCTTCAGTCTCGTTTTCTTAACAAGAAGATTACAACCCAAATTAATCTCTCCACAAAGATAAAAACCATCCAATAAATGTCTAATTCTTTCTTCTTTTCATGTGGTTAGCGACTACCCTGGTGTCAAAATTTATGCCGGACATGGGCCTCTGACTTGGCTTCACATGCCGTCAAGAAATATCTCTCAGGCAAGCCGGTTTCCTCACGATGTTTTCCTTCACCGTTTTCAAGCAAGAGATAATTATACAATACGCACATGAATCCAAAAAGTCAGAGGTGTGTGCCTTGGGTTCGAACTCGAGACCTATGACTTGACAGTCCAACGGTCACACCACTAGGCTATCACTGCTTTTTATATCTAATTCAATGCAAATCTAACATCTTCATGATTATCGAGGACCCTCCAAGAGTTCAATTAGTAAATCAAACAAGTGAACAATTAGAAAAGCTAACAAATCAGTTCTCCCGTCACCTTTGTCAATATTCGAGTTCGTAACAAAATGGACTTTTCCAGTTCTAGGTAAAATTTCCATCAATTAAATTATAATTGGGTACGTGGACTGGGAAGTGGCTGAAAAGGTTTTCGAAAGGTTATTAAGGAACATTTTTATTTTACTTTTAAATAAGTAAATGAAAAGTTTTCTGAGATATACTGGTAAGCAAACTCATGGTTCGTTAGAGCTACGAATAAGTTATTATTTTCTGTGGTTTAGGTAATATTAATAATTATGGTTCCAATAGTTGGCTTTTACGAGAGCTCGATGTTCTATTATCGACTACTAACTTTTACCCGCAGTTCCGCTTGCATGATTGTTTTCATACACACTTTCATCCCCTATATTATCCCTTTGAGGGTGAAATTTTCAAAAACTCTTCCATGACAGATGCCTACATTATAAAAAGAACCTACTGTCAAAATTTCAAGTTTCTAACCCCAGCGGTTTAGGCTGTGTGGATAGCTCAGACAGTCAGTCAGTTTCTCCTTTTATAAATACATTGCGGAGAGCTTTATATTAATTTTCGAACCAACCGTTGAGGTCGGAAACTAGAAAACCGGTATTAGGGACAGATACTTAGCCCCAAGAAAAGTTTCTTGTAGCACGACGGAGCTAGATATTATGTTTACTGACACGCTATACTATTATTACGATATATTGCAAATTGGAACGTAGTCTACTGGCGAGGTAGGGAACAATCTACAGGAGCACATAGAATGGTACTCGACAAGTCGGTTAAAGTGAAGCTATGCTTATAAAACACAGAATGAACATGGTAAGTGACAGGTATGGGGTATAGGACACTTGCAACTGGCAGCGTTCGGTTATACATTGTGACAGAACCTTCAGCTGTTACGGAGTTATTGATGATGTGCGGCAACGTGTTACTTACCGGAGTGTTTAGTAAAGGCTCTAGCCCGCAGGCTCTATTAAGGTCTGAATTGAGCAAAACTGCGATTGAACACATGCCGAGATCTTAACACTTCTGATAGTGCAGCAATATAATTACAGTTCCACAAACGATGGGACACCTGACATCATGCCCTGCGTGCTCTGGTTTCTGCACGTTACAGGAACTAATGGATGCTACTAGTAACGCTAAACTCATAGCTAAGTTCTGGGTCAACTCAATTTAGATTGTTATCGACACGCTAAGAAGAAGTGCAATAATGACCAATATTCAATATGATTGATGCACGTATTATGTTCTCTACAATCGATGACTTAAGTAGCAGGTGGTTTCTATAGAAGAACTTACCGGAGCGCTTAGTATGGTGCCCGTAGAGCCTGTTGAGGTCCAGAGCAAGCACGGTGTGCGGCAGCGCGCAGCTCACCGCCGCCAGCGCAGCCACGCAAGCCGCTACACGGCACGACGACATCGCTGGAACAATGGAGACACACATGAAATACTGCTATATCCACGCATGCGGGAGACTTTCACAATTTACAAGTTGCTAGATTAAAAAACCTAGAAATAAGTCGTTGCTACGACGTAGCTGACATGTCATGTCATGTCATGGCTACGCCAGCTACGTCGTCGTAGCCTCGTAGCAGTCGTAGCAGATAACTGATGTACGAAGCGATGATTCTTGAATCTTTGTTGTACGAACTGACGCTACGTCATGGCTACGCCGGTTACGTCTTTGTAGCCTCGTAGCTGGCGTAGCAGATCTACGAAGCGCTGATTCTTGGATCTTTGTTGTGCTACGAACGTACTTTTTATAACCATCCTTTTATTACTGAACTGATCAAAATGGCCCCCCTCATAAACAATGCCATAATAACCAAAATTGGTACAAATGGAAGAAGCAATTATGATTTACTTGTGGTTGCCCGCGGTTTTACTCGCATTGTTTAGGAACTACTTCACGTACTGGAATAAAACTATCCTTTATGTTAATCTTGTACATGGTCTGCCTTTGTATCATTTCATTCGTATCCGTTCAGCCATTCACGTGTGTAATTGAGTAACAAACATCCACCCATCCATCCATAATCACAAACTTTCACATTTATAATAATACTAGCTGCCCGGATAGACTTCGTTCTGTCAAAAGTTATTGGCCTGTAGTGGGAAAAGAAAAGTGTTGTTTTTACTATTTTCCATGCAATTTTTATGTTTTTTCTTTCCATAAGAACCTTCCTTGTGCCTTAAGGAATATATAAAAAAAAATAGCCGAATTGCTCGAGCCGTTCTCAAGTTTTGCGCTTAGCAACACATTTGGCGATTCATTTTTATTTATATATATATAGGTCAGTAGGATTTGACATTCTATCTATACATAACATAATTAGCCCATTACTGTCCCACTACTGGGCACGGGCTTCTTCTCAGAAAGAGAAGGGTTTAGACCTTAGTCCACCACAATGGCCTGGTGCGGGTTGGCAGACTACACACCATCGAGAACTTTATGGAGCCCTCTCAGATATGCAGGTTTCCTCACGATGTATTTTTTTCACCGTTAACGCAAGTAATAATCAAATTCTGATCCGTACATGAATTTGAAAAGTCAGAGGATCGAACCCACACCTTGCTGCATGGAAGGCAAGCGGTCAACAGCAAGGCTATCACTATAGGGGCCATTCAAGTATTACGTAAGCAGAATTTTAGCAATTTTGGATCCACCCCCCACCCCCCCCCCTTGTCAGCAAAAGTAAGCAAAGCTTGTACCCCCCCTCCTATGCTTACGTAAACATTGGTATATTTTTTTTTAAATCATCCGGTTTCTTTATAGTTATTCATGAGCAGCAGTTTACATGTCTAGAAAAATAACTAAATAAATAAATATTGCTTACGTAATCACCATACAGACACCCCCGTCCCCCATAACATCAAAAATAAATTAGATTTTTTCTTAGAATTATTCGTGTCAAGATCAAATTACTTACATATTGTATTCAAATCAAATTACTTACATTTAGTATCTCGCGACAAGTTTTTAAACCATATAAATAAATTAATTGTATTTATGTAATAAATTGATGGGTTTGATTTAATTTAAAGATTATTTTCTTCGTTTTGAGGATTTGAATAAAAGCTTGTTTTTAAAAATGTTTTTTTTACTATTAATTTATTTTTATTTTTTAGTATGTCATGGTGAAACTTAGATCAGGCTTTCACAATTGAATGCGTATACAACATTTCATGCCTGTGCTGCTAACCGTTGAGGAGTTCCCTAGTCAGGACCTAACCCTGAGTGCAGCAACCATGTGTCGGTAAAACTTAAAACCAGCTCTCATAATATATACGTACACAAAATGTCGTGTCTATGCTGTTGAACGTTGAAGAGTTCCTTTATCTGGAGCTAATCCTGGATGTCGATTCAGGTCATGCTTACCATAAAAATGCATTGTCATCGGAACTGAACCAACATGTAAAAATTCAACTCCGTAGGATAAGAGGAAGTGATTCAAAATTCAGTTGCAAGATTTAAACCGAACATACATACATACAAACATTGCAAGTTAATAAAAAGCTTGTAATAAGCTAAGCAAAGACCCCATCACCCCCCTTTCGTGCTTACGTAATACTTGAATGGTCCCATACATACAATAGCACACAGTCAAATAACCCGTCTTATTCAAACACAAACTTAAATTCATGATTCCTCAATAATTCACGTAGCAACGTAAAACCTTCGCAAAACCATCTTCCTCCACAAAGGTTAAACGTATATCAAGATAACTTGATACCCACGCTGAGTACCTGATACCCAAGCTGAGACCTTTTAACCTCGAAACTTGGCCGATACTGATAACTTGGTCGAAGTAACTTAAGGCTCTTAAACTTGGTATAGTTAATTAATTACGATGTTCAGCTGATGCTCAAATTGTATTACGATCAGATAGAAGGCCTCTTGGAAATGGTGTCGATGGTTTGTTAAATAGTTATAGTTTGTTACGTGTCGTTTAGATTAAGATTGAATGAAAGAACGGATGGATTATTTATGAGTATGTATTGCAATATCTAAAATTAAAAGAACTAACGTAAAATAACCTACGTACAAAATCCCTAAAATCTAAATACCTAATGATTGTTTCACCTATATTCAAAGTACCGAAAGTTTGAAATGTCAAATGGATATGTTACTGAAGTTCATAAAGCTAAAACTTGAAATTCCTATGTACAAAGTTCCTTAAATTGGTTTACCTCCCCGTTAATTGACCAAAATGAAAAATACCGATCTAATAATAATTGTAAAGAATAATACCTACTACAAAATTACAGTTCTAAATAGCTTTAGTACCCAAAATCCTAACCCTACACGGCCGACGTCAGGGGAACCCCGAGGTTCGGTTTGTTTAGGTTCCTTTAAACTCTTGAAATAGCCGCCGACAATTTGCTGGAGTTTGACCTCATCTAAACCAAATGATTCACCAACAATAGAGGGGATGTGGCGCTCAGCGGCCGGTACCGTGGCAAGCTCGCTTCGCTTGTTCGCCTTCTCGCGTTAATTTACATTGATATAACCGAACCTAACCTAGGACATTCGATACTCTGTACTTCGATATTTAGGTCTTTTTTTTGTGTATCAAACTTAGGCGTAATAACTGTTGATATTTTAAACATTAGATATTTAGTCCAAACAGTTTTTTAAACTTAGGTAATTCATAGGTAGCTGTTAGATGCTTAGGTATTTAAAAACATTAGGTATTTAGATTTTAGGGATTTTGTACGTAGGTTATTTTACGTTAGTTCTTTTAATTTTAGATATTGCAATACGTAGGTACCCTTATTTATTCTGTAGTGAGTAGTTCTAAAATTGACACCAGGTGGCGCCACTGCGATGTAGACCTGTTAAAAATCTGTATGTGGGCCTATCATATATAATAAAATACCAATCAATTTTAAAGAACATCCATTTCACATAATATTTAAAACTAAGCTGACTGCATTACGATCTCGGGCTGCTGTGCGCGTCTTGGTAATATAGACTTTAAATACTGTGTACACTATTTGATATCGTTTAAAGATTCTAAAATCCGTTCTGATCCGATGCGATGAGCCGTTTGGTGGAAATCATCCATTAAGGATGTAAACGGTTCACCTCACGTAAATATTTCGGGGAAGGTCAATCAACAAAGAGATCGTCTCTTAAATAATTATTTCTTGTACTTTGATAACATACTAAATCGTTCTGCCTAGCCTTTTCCCAACTATGTTGGGGTCAGCTTCCAGTCTAACCAGATGCGGCTGAATACCGGTATTTTACACGGAGCGACTGCCATGAGACCTCCGCAACCCAGTTACAGGGTAATGCCGATATTCTAAGGTTGGCTCGGTTGTCAGACTTTCGGGATTCTGACTTCCCGTAACGACTGTCATAAGTATTCGTATGACACCCAGAACCGAGTGTTTAACGTGCTCTCCGAGGCACGGAGGGGTCTCGGTGTATAACGGTCACCCATCCACAGACTGACCGCGGCAAGCGGCAAGCGCAGCTTAACCTCGCAAATCGATTGATCCGCGCGGTTGGTAATTATCCACGAGCCCCTCAGAGCCACAGACTGTATATCTAGCCCAAAAGATAACAAAAACATGATATATTTTTCCTCTGTTCTTAGATTCTGTCATCACAGAATCTTTAATACATTTGTAATCTCAGATTTCTTCTCTGTATTTGCATGTTATTAGCTCCCATCCTAATCCGAGATTCGGAAGCGAGCTTATTCAAATAAGTCTAATTAGGGATTACATAGACTTGGATGGATAAAAACGTTTATTTCTTAATTATGTGCATGTGTAATGAGTTTTTGGATATTTTTTTCTTGTTTGTTTTAGATATTTGATAATAGATTTGACGGTTTGCATGGATTAAAAACTGAATGAGTGGGTCGAGGAACTTCAAATATACTCCACCAAGAAGAACATAGTCTGCTTAGTTGTCGGCAATAAGATTGATAAGCATATCATTTTGGGACCCAATGCGTAATATCAGCAAGCACACTGGGTCACCCGCGCGACGCGGCGACGGCGCAACGAGTATTCCCAAGGAGGGTTGATGTCAGGCAGGCAGCCGGTCATAAAACAATAAGCCAAAACCTCTAACAACATGGATTTATGAAATACATGTTTTGCCGACCCCACCTAGTGTGGGATAAGGGCAGGAAGAAGAAGAAGGTTTGCATGGATTAACACTAGCAGTGATAGCCATGCGGTTAACAGCTACCTTCCAAGCAGATAGGGCCGCGTTCGAACTCACCCACACCTGACACTTTTCGAATTGATATGCGGATCTGAATTTGATTATCACTTACGTTAACGGTGAAGGAAAACATCGTGAGGAAACCTGCACACTTGAGGGCGCTCCGGAAAATTCTCGATGGTCCGTCAACCCGTACCAGGCCAGCGTGGTGGACTGAGGTCTAAACCCTCCTCACTCTGACAAGCGCGTGCCTAGCAGTGCTGAATATACTAAAGATTCAATGTTCTCCCTGGCCTTTTCCCAACTATATTGGGGTCAGCTTCCAGTCTATCCAGATGCGGTTGAATACCAGTATTTTACACGGTGTGTCTGCCATCTGTCTTCCGCAACCCAGTTACTGGGCAATACTGATATCCTAAGGTTAGACCGGTTTTCAGACTTTTCAGGCTTCGGACTGCCCATAACGACTGTCATAGGTATTCGTATTTCACCTGGGACCGACTGTTTGACGTGCTCTCCGAGGCACGGAGGGGTCTCGATGTGTAACGAACGGTCACTCATCCATAGACTGACCGCGGCAAGCGCAGCTTAACCTCGCAAATCGCGCGGTTGGTAATTAGCCATGAGCCCCTTATACTAACGATTCAATACAAACAATAATGATCACACTGCGAAACCCGAAAAAGATAAAGAAATTAAATATCACACACTTGGCACACGAGGTTGTCAACATGTGGGAGGTTGACTCAGCAGTTGTTGTGCCGATAGTCGTTACGGCCAATGGCTTAATAGCCAAGAGCTTCGACCAACATCTAATGAGGCTCTCGCTGGGCAGCTGGGTCAAGGGCCTGATACAGAAAGCGGTACTCCTGAACACGGCACGTATTGTCAAGAGGTTTCTCTCTCTGAGGCCCTGACCACCGGTAGCTTGGACCCTGTTCCCGATGCCGGTTGGATACAATTTTTTTATATTTTTAAGTGTTTTTTTATAGAAATATTTAAAAATGTAAATCTTTATATATATAATTCGACTGTACGTGTGTATGTCACTGAATTCCTCTAAACGGCTGGACCGATTTGAATGAATTTTTTTGTATGCATTTGGGTGGCGCCCTGGATGGTTTAGATTCACAATTGGACCTGGTAGGTGGCGCTGCTGTCGGTATGTCACCAAATGTTTAGGGCAGGACGACGTACCCTGGCCGTACGGTCAGGAGAAGGAACACCGTTGGTTTTTAACCGGTAAGAGTCCGGCAGACCCCCTCGCCTTCTCCGGGCGAGGGACATCCATGAGGATTTTCCTACGAGAAAAAAAAAAAAAAACGTCTGCCAGGTCCGCTAGTTATATGTAAAGTTAATGAATAAACGAGTAATCACACTACTACACGCAACTTTTTAAATCTAAACGCAACAAAAATAAATTTATTAAAATAAATATCTTTAGCCGTTCATTGTAGTTGCCTAACAAAGTAATTATAAGTTCCTGCTCGCCATTTGGATGCTGTTAGACAGAGATCTCTTGGGATAAGATGATGGCGTGAAGTACTTCAGTACTTAGCGAAGTACTCGAGTACTGTTTGGAGTTAGTTTGTTTTGCTTACTTTATGGATGAGTGAAATATTATGTAGAAATAAGGTTTGTGATTTACATCTAAAATAAAATGTGAGCATTGAATTTTTTTAAGGACCGATAAAGATAAAAGATAGGGGGATGAGATGTAGATGAGGGGCTCGTGGCTAAATAACAACCGCGCAGATCGTACGATTTGCGAGGTTAAGCTGCGCTTGCCGCGGTCAGTCCGTGGATGGGTGACCATTTGTTACACATCGAGACCCCTCCGTGCCTCGGAGAGCACGTTAAGCCGTCGGTCCCGGGTGTCATACGAATACCTATGACAGTCGTTACGGGTAGTCAGAAGCCCGAAAATCTGACAAACGGTTTAACCTTAGGATATCGGCATTGCCCAGTTACTGGGTTGCGGAGGTCTGATGGCAGTCGCTCCGTGTAAAATACTGGTATTCAGCCGCATCTGGTTAGACTGGAAGCTGACCCCAAGATAATTGGGAAAAGGCTAAGAGGAAAAAGATAAAAGATAAAGAAACATTTTATTTGGACACAGTACAAAGACACACAACACATAAAAAGTGTGATATAAAAACCAAAAGTTTTGGGTATGTGTCTCACGGCTGGACCACAAAGGTGTCCAGATCAGCTTAATGTCAAGCGCTATAAGTACTTGACGCTGGTTTTTTTCGTGTGTTTAATGACTAACCTGGTGTCAGAGTTTATGCCGCCCATGGGCCTCTGAGTTGCCTTCAGATGCCGTCGAGAAATGTCTCTTAGGCATACCAGTTTCCTCACGATGTTTTCCTTCACCGTTTTTAAGCAAGTGATAATTATACAATACGAACATAAATCCGAAAAGTCAGAGGTGCGTGACTTGGGTTCGAATTCGACACCTATGACGTGGCAGTACGACGGTCACACCACTAGGCTATCACTGTTCAAGATTTAAGATAAGTCAATGACATGCAAGTCGTTAAATTAAGTTTGAGCGTAAGTCGAGTTTAAATAGAGGCTAGTAAAAGCTGCAAGTCGTGAATATAAACCAAGTTTAAACTTATAATACTCTATTTGCATTTTGCATGTACCGAAAGCTTTGCCAATACAAATCAGAAGCAGAAACCAATCTTGCGAGACTCCCGCCACAAATTCACAGTTTGAAATCGAATTTCCTACAAGTTTGTGGAGGTGGGAACTAATGCAGTGCGGTGCAGGTTCAATCGATTATTGGTTCTCCTAGATTTAGGAGGTTCCCAACTCCTTAGGCTAGCAGTTTGTGAAGATTTGTTACTGTAAGTTACAAATTGCTACTGTTAGTTCAGAGTTCAACTTAAAGTCAAGTTTAAGTTAAAAACAATCTAGTGAAGATTGTTTTTGGGTCCACTAGCTTTTAGCTAGCTCTGCTGAAGTAAAAAGTTAATGAGTTAAAGTAAATTAGTTAATGAGGTATACTGGAAAACGCAGCACAGCAGTTACAGCAGTGATAGCCTAGTGGTGTGACCGTCGTACTGCCACGTCATTAGGTCTCGAGTCCGAACCCAAGGCACGCACCTCTGACTTTTCGGATTCATGTGTGTGTCGTATAATTATCACTTGCTTAAAAACGGTGAAGGAAAACATCGTGAGGAAACCGGCATGCCTGAGAGATATTTCTCGACGGCATGTGAAGGCAAGTCAGAGGGCCATGGGCGGCATCAACTCTGACACCAAGTTAGTCACTAACCACACGATAAGAAGAAAGAAGAAGACTGGAAAACTGAGGATAGCCTAACGGTTGAAAGCTTGCCTTCCATGCAAGGGTCTGGGTTCAATCCCGGCCCACACTCTGAATTTTCTAACTCATGTGCTGATTAGAATTTGATTATCACTTGCGTTAACGGTGATAGGAAACATCGTGAGGAAACCTGCACACCTGAGAGGGCTTCATAAAGTTCTCGACAGTGTATTCGACTAAGGCTTTAACCCTTCTCATTCTGAGAAGAGCTTGTTCCCAGCAGTGGGACAATAATGGGCTGACTATGTATGAACTTACATTAGCACACGTCTGCATATATCTTTTTGAGAAACACAGACTTGCCTAATTGGTGTTAATTAGAAATTTATTATCATAAGGAGAAACAAGTTCTTCGCAAATATGTTGGCGATATTACTCGCGTTCTATTTACATGTAAGAGTACAAGATATATACTGTTCTACTAATTAGCAACATGTAGTAAGTATATTATGTTAGAAGGTATTATTTACTTGTAAATACAGCCTGAAAATTATTTTCGTTAGACTCATTAGGTTAAGCTGCGCTTGCCGCGGTCGGTATGTGGACCATTCGTTATAAATAGAGACCTCTCCGTGTCTCGGAGAGCACGTTAAACAGTCGGTCCCGGGTGTCATAAAAATACCTATGACAGTTGTTACGGGTTGTCAGAAACTCGAAAGTCTGACAACCGGTCTAACCTTAGGATATCGGCACTGAACAGTTAATGTGTCTGTTCTGTTCTGCCTAGCTTTTTTCCAACTATGTTGGGGTCAGCTTCCAGTCTAACCAAATGCGGCTGAATACCAGTATTTTACACGGAGCGACTGCCATCAGACCTCCGCAACTCAGTTACTGGGCAATGCCGATATCCTAAGGTTAGACCGTTTGTCAGATTTTTGAGCTTCTGATTACCCGTAACGATTGTCATAGGTATTCGTATGACACTCGGGACCAACGGTTTAACGTGCTCTCCAAGGCACGGAGGGGTTTCGATGTGTAACGAATGGTCACCCATCCACGGACTGACCGCAGCAAGCTCAGCTTAACCTTGCAAATCATATGATCCGCGCGGTTGTTAATTAGGCACAAGTTATATACTGAAAATACAGTTATTAATAATATCATCATAGTATATGGCAAGTGCCTCGCTGATCTAGTAGTGGCAAGCGCGACTGCTGATCGTGAGGTTCGATCCCCAGTCGGGCAAAGTGTTATTGAGTTTTTCCCTTAGGAACTTCTCAGTAGTAGCCCGGATTCTAGATTTGTGCCCGGTTGATGTCAATAGGCTCGCCAACTATTATATGGGACTTAAACATAACGGCGAAATGAGGGTGTTACTATACACCTCTGCCCAACCCTTCGAGGAATACAGGCGTGATGTTATGTAGATTATATTCTACATAATCTCAGTATCACGGATATTGAGTTAACGAACATTATTGAGTAATGTTTGCTCGGATGATTCCGGGAAATGTTACGCCAAAGAAAATAAATAAGTAATGATATATTTTATGTTGAACATACACGTTACATCCATGTTTTTGACAGAATAATCAATCTTCTGTACATCTTATAATAACATTGAGTACCTCCCGAACTGCTTGTGGCGAAGGTGAACTTTATTCGCCACAATAATATAAAATTATAAATTAGTTTAAATTGGTGTGGTATACCTGTATGTTTATCGCATCGATTTGAAACTTTGGAAATGTATGTAATTCTGATGACCATATAATAATATGGTACCATCGAGCTGATATAATGATGGAGCCAGAAGGTAGGTACTGGAACCTTCATGGTTTTTACTTTTCAGTATATTAACAAAAGCGTGGCTTTTTAGTTTTTAAAATATACTAGCGGACTGCAGACGTCGCCCTGCCCGGATAAGCAGCGCCATCTACCGGGTCCAATTATGTTTTCAAATCAACCAGGAATACATTGAAACATACACAAAAAATTTCATCCAAATCCGTCCAGCCGTTTAGGAGGAGTTAGGTGACAAACACACGTACAGAACAATTGGTGCAACGTAGATACTAATGTAGGGCATATAAACCTTTCTCTTGAATCACTCTATCTAATGCTGAGAACTGCATTAAAATCGGTTGCGTAGTTTAAAAGATCTAAGCGTACAGACAGCAGGAGCGACTTTGTTTTATACTATGTAAAGAAGATGTCGCAGACACACCGTTTATAAAATTGGATAGAAGTGGGTACAGCATTACAGTTCAGATCAGAGTCTGCTTATCAGAAGGTAAAGCGGGTATTTGGTAAATAAAACCGACATAGACTCTCCACCACTGATAGTACTTGTATTTGGGTTAGTTGTTAGTTACAGTTGTCACAATATAATTCACACAAGATCATCAGAATATAAGAAGGACAAGCTAGTCAGATGATAAAGGTCAGACTTCTACGACGGTTCGACATAGAATCCCCCGCTCCGTCGAATGACAACTGTTTTAATAACATCGGGTACGTCGATTCATCTTGACGACTCCCCTTTATTCTCTAAACTAGCGACCCGCCCCGGCTTCGCACGGGTGCAATGCAGATACTAATGTGGGGCATATAAACCTTCCTCTTGAATCACTCTAGATATTAAAAAAATCGCATCAAAATCCATTGCGTAGTTTTAAAGATCTAAGCATACATAGGGACAGACAGACAGCGGGAGAGACTTTGTTTTATACTATGCAAAGATGACATCATTCGATATGTATATTATAATACACAGATTATAGTTACTGTAATTCATGGATCGCCATTTACCAAACAATAGCCGAGCTATTTATCATCGTCGGACAAACGTATTTTATAAAATATTACGAAGAACATAATTCTTTTCAAAATATGTATGTGAAAAACGAGAAAATGTGCTAAGAGAAATGTTGAATAGACTGCGGTTGAAAAAGTACGTAACAACGTATTGTTGTGTAAAAATTTAATGTGGAGGCTCTCTTTTAATTCAGTTGTAGAGTATGAATACATAAGTTAGTAGCGCGAAGTCTGTTATGAAAAGTACGATATTATAACGTACAATTTATACAGAAGGGACGAGACAGAAGACAGAAGGGACGAGTGTGTACATTGCTTGCCCCACCAATACAAATAAATAAAATTGAAGTCTGTTTGTTATTTCAAAATAACAGCTTTTTACTAATGCATATGAAAGTATTTATTTATTTATTCATGATTAATTACAACGGCTTGCGCCAATAACAGTAATTAACTGGTAACACTACACAAACATAAAACTAAACATATTACATAATTAACATAATTCAGAAACAAATAACAAGTCAGAGATCAAACATACTTAAAAACAACTTAGTATGAGTGAACGGCGATTAACAAAAGGAATTTATAAGGCGGATGTTAATGGGAACGCCGTTAGAGGACGTCCTAGAAGGACATACATAAATGTTATTGGTGATGGTCTTCACAAAGGTCAGGTGCGTAGTACTCTCAACCGGCGTGCGTGTATGACAAGATGTATGAATGTGGATGAAGCAAAAGGGGTATGTAAGAGTCGTAGCATGTGGCGTTCTATAGTTTCTGCCTACCCCCATGGGAAAAAGGCGTGAGTTTATGTATGTATGTATATGAAAGTATATACGGTTCTTAGAAAAAAATCAATTTTTAAATTTTTTGTCTGTCTGTTCGTTCCGGCTAATCTCCGAAACCGCTAGTCAGATTTTGACGGAACTATCACTGGCAAATAGCTGATGTTATAAGAAGAAGTTAGGCTACTTTTATTTTGGAAAGAGCAAAAAAGATTAGGGATCCGCGCAAAAAAATTAAAACCCATCCAACTTCTACGCAGATAAAGTCGCCGCCACAGCTAGTGAAAAGTACGGTATTATAACGTACAATTTACATAGGAAGGATTAGACGTAGACAACGGACATGGACGTGGACGAGGTGCGGACGTGGACGCGGTGCGGACGTGGACGCGGTGCGGACGTTTATCCATTACTTGCCCCATCTACGAAGTTTCACACATCGAGACCTCTTCGTGCCTCGGAGAGCACGTTAAACAGTCGGTCCCGGGTGTCATACGAATACCTATGACAGTCGTTATAGGAAGTCAAAAGCCCGAAAGTCTGACAACCGCTCTAACCTTAGAATATCGGCATTGCTCGGTAACTGGGTTGCGGAGGTCTGATGGTAGTCGCTCCGCGTAAAATACTGGTATTCAGCCGCATCTGGTTAGACTGGAAGTCGACCACAATATAGTTGGGAAAAGGCTAGGCAGGCAGGCAGCACTACGCGTCATATGGGCAATTGATTTATTTAGCGGGTTGATGAAGGGACGCAGACATTATTAATCGTTACACGTGTTCGGCCCGCGGTGACATTTATGTGACATGTTCCAAACGAGGACCGAAGTGGGCCGAACGTTTTATACGTTTTGTTACTTTATTTTGCTCGGGAAAAGGAACCACTCGCTACCCGTAGGTATCGTCAAAGACAATTGAAGGCTGGAAAAGATAAAGGTGCTAATTACAAAAACTAAAAAAATGAAACTAAAACCTGTGTATCTTATGTAATACCTATATGAATAATTTTATTTTCGTATAATTAAAATTGTTGCATTCATGGTCAAATAGAAAAAAAAAACATAAACATAAAATCACGCCTGTATTCCCCGAAGGGATAGGCAGAGGTGTATAGTAACACCCTCATTTCGCCGTTATGTTTAAGTCCCATGTAATAGGGGGCGAGCCTATTGCCATCAACCAGGCACAAATTCAAACTCCGAGCTAATACTGAGGAATTCCACAGGGAAAAACCTAATAAGATTTGCCCGACCTGGGGATCGAACCCAGGACCTCACGAATCACGATCAGCAGTCGCGCGTGCCACCACTAGACCAACGATGTCTAACCAACTATGAAGTTTAATTGTTATTCCAGTTATTTTTATCACGGTTCGAGTCACAATACCGGTTATCAAGTTAATAAAATCTATTGAAATAATCGTCCCTCCGCTTTAACACAAACACGAATGTCGACATGAACTTTTATGTTTTTCAACCCTGCAAATGCTATACTGTAATAACAAGACCATATTTCTCAGAAACACATAACGTGTGTGCGGTAAAAACAACAGTGTTTTGTTCATTGTTTTTCCTCTACAAATAACGAGCTGTCAGGTAGTGGGTTCTTGTGTTCATTTTTACGCAGTAAAGACTCTGAGTTATACTTGGAAGGTTTTATTTTATATTTTGCGCGTTAAGTAGGTTCAACTACCTATTTGGTCTAGTGGTGGCACGCGCGACTGCTGATCGTGAGGTCCTGGGTTCGATCCCCAGGTCAGTCAGCGTTATTGGGATTTTCCGAGTGAAATTCCTCAGGAGCAGCCCGGAGTATAGACTTGTGCCATTTGATGGCAATAGGCTCGTCCTCTATTACATGGGACTTAAACATAACGGCGAAATGAGGGTGTTACTATACACCTCTGCCCAACCCTTCGGGGAATACAGATGTTATGTCATGTTGGTTAGACCTCGTTTGTTAACACGCGGAGCTTAGAGAGCGTGTTGCGGAGCGTACAGCGGACAATTCAAACATTGGCGATGTATTAGAGTTTTTATGGAGACGCATTGTCGTCGAGTATTTTTTTTCAAGTTGTAGTTGTGTGTTTAGCGTTACCTGGCAGAGTGTGAGGCGGATACCGCGGACAGTATCCATTGTTTTATCATAGAGAGCTAACAGAATCGTATAGGAGTGAATCTATCATTACAGTGTCACACTTCAGTGGTCAGGGGTGGCTTTAGGAGTCAACCCTCAACAAGTATGTGCACATAAAATTTGGCGTGTACTTACGGGATGCTAATGAATAACACTAGTAACCGTACACTATACATATATCGACACCTCCCGCGCATTAGGTCGTATGTCCAAATTTGTGATTTTTCAGGAGAGAGATTCTTAACTTCATCTTTGTCTTGATCAGCCGCAAACGATAGTGTGGGATTAATTTTAGAATATAGCAATGATTGAAGGTTAAAGGGGATAATGAGGCCTTTCGATTGAATTAAAAACTCATATTTTCGTTAAAATAGGCACAAATAAAAACTTACGACCTTATTCTTGTTGTCGCAAAGTCGTATCTATTTGTTACGACCTTATACTATTAAAAAGCACAACGAATACAGCACGAATAAGGTCGTATGTCAGACATAAGACTTTATGCTGCGTACAGATTGTTTAAATACGATAATATTGACCGCGCATAAAATCGCAACTTTCATGTTTCGACGTTTTGCGTCGGACGTATTTCAAATTATTAACTTACGAAAATAGTGATGAAAATCATTATATACTTAAAAACAATTTACTAACACGATTAGGATAAATATGCAAATCATGATAGTAAATTAAAGTAAGGAATAAACTTACCATTTTGTCAACGTTCATTAGCCGTTATTTTCACGTTCGAATCATTTTGGTTATTTAAAGCTAATTTTAAATCTTTGATGACCGTACATTACTCATAGTACTAGTATCTAATAAAAACAAAACAGTAAAGTACAAAACACACACAGTTTCTTGTTTTTTTTTAGATTATCAAACTCCAAAGTAATATTTTGTACTGTTTACATCTTACGACGTCGGTACTTGCCGTGATTAGCCGGTGCGCGGTCCAATAGTTCAAAGTAAATCGTCGTAACTATTGGCACGACCATATGCGCGGGAATTTAAACATGATAAGACTATTACCGGGTAAGAATCTTGGTATTTAATGTAAATATGAAAATATTGTTTTCAAGGATGTGTAGTATTTCTATAATAATGAACTGTAGTGCTAAAATCTCATTTTACCAAAAAAACGTGTTACGACTTTTTGCGTGGGAGGTATCGATATATTTTAATAACAATTACAATTAGATCAACATGGCATGTTTCGTGACAATGCGAGGAGTCCAGGGTCTTCTTATGCAGGTGTAGTACTCAACTTGGCAGCTGCACCGGCGCGAGAGAGCGATCTGTAGCGTGCCCGACCTTTTATAGGCCCGGTCCCCCGCCAGTCGTCACCACCCGTCACAACAGTTACAGCTAATATATGTGTCAGATACATGGTACAGGTGAATATAATAAACTAGCTTTTGCCCGCAGCTTCGCTTGCCTGTTTTTTTTCACCCCCTTAGGGGAGGAATTTTGAAAAATCCTTCCTTAGTGGATGCCTACGTCATAAAAGGTACCTACTGTCAAAAATTCAAGTTTCTAACCCCAGCGGTTTAGGCTGTGCGTTGATAGATCAGTCAGTCAGTCAGCTTCTCCTTTTATATATATAGATGATACGTACATAGAATGTCCTCCACTGAGAGTACTTATATTTGGTTTAGTGGTTAGTAACATGAGTTAGGTCACAATATGTTTATTTAAGCGTTCGTCCTGCCTAGCTTTTTCCCAACTACGTTGGGGTCAGCTTCCAGTCTAACCAATGCGGCTGAATACCAGTATTTTACACGCAGCGACTGCCATCAGACCTTCGCATCCCAATTACTGGGTAATGTCGATATCCTAAGGTTAGACAGGTTGTCAGACTTTCGGGCTGCTGACTACCCGTAAAGACTGTCATAGGTATTCACATTACACCAGGGACCGGCGATTTAACGTGCTCTCAGAGGTACGGAGGAGTCTCGATGTGTAACGAATGGTCACCTATCCACGGACTGACCGTGGCATCCGCGTAGTTGTTAATTAGCATGGGGTCTCTCAATATGTTAATTTAAGCAAGATCTGAAAATAAGGACAAGCTGGTCGGACTGCTTCGGCTGATGGACACGGAAAAGGTAGCTGTATCAAAGACAGGTTTTATAACATCGGGTGCGTTGATCCATGACGACAACTACCCTACATTTATCATTAAAGTAGCGACTCGCCCCAGCTTCGCACGGGTGCAATGTAGGTACTAATGTGGGGCATATAAACCTTCCTCTTGGATCACTCTATCTATTGCTGAAAACTGCTTTAAAATCCGTGGCGTAGTTTAAAAGATCTAAGCGTACAGACAGCGGGAGCGACTTTGTTTTATACTATGTAATAGTAATGAAGAAGTTGCTCAGTGTTGCCGGCAGAGTACTCACTTTACTAAAGAGAGATTACGATAAATGGGCCTTCAGTGACCTTTTACCTAAATTGACAAATATAAAAAAGTACTTTTAACTTGAAAAAGATCTAAAACACAAATTCAGCTGTCTTTTAGACGTAAAACTCAATGTCACCTTGGGACATACCTTCCGCAACTTTTCCCTAAAATATTAGATGAATCAAACTAAGCCTTAAGTCACAGGCTGGGCCCCCGGGGGCCCAAAGTTCAGGGGTCAGTGGCCCACTCAAATAAATTGTATGTCAGACGAAATTGTTAAAAAAATACGTTACAGAAAAAATGTTTTCAATCTACTTAACATCTCAAATTAATGTACCTTTTCATTGTCATTATGTTATGACAAACGTAAATATTAAAAAAAGGAAATATGTGTATCTACCTGACATGCAATTTGTTTAAGTCAACTGGGCGGCTAGATGATGGTTAATTTATTGTAAAAGGTCGACAAAAAAAATGGTAGCTACGTTGTTTTCTGAATAAAATATTAAGGGAAGTAAGATTCTTACCTAAAGGTAAAAATAAAGGTCACAAACTAGTCATTTGTCAACTGTTTTAGTAAAATAGCGGCCCGTCCCGGCTTCGTACCTTGCACATATTATTTGATGTGTACTCATGTTTTACAAAATAAATACTTACTTACTTCGCACGGGTGGACATTTTTCCCGTTTTTGCAACATTTTTCATTTATGCTTCGCTCCTATTGGTCATAGCGTGATGTTATATAGCCTATAACCTTCCTCGATAAATGGACTATCCAACACAAAAATATTTTTCAATTCCAACCAGTAGTTCCTGAGATCAGCGCGTTCAAACAAACAAACAAACAAACAAACTCTTCAGCTTTATAATAATTTAGTATAGATTTCGTTCTGCCTAGCTTCCCAGCTATGTTGGGGTCAGCTTCCAGTTTAACCAGTTGCGGCTGAATACCAGTATTTTACACGGAGCGACTGCTAACAGACCTGCGCAACTCAGTTACTGGGCAATGCAGATATACTAAGGTTAGACCATTTGTTATGATAAAATTTTATGAACATAATACGTAGATTTACGACTGTGCTACTACCACCTTATTTCCGCCGCCATGCAGCATTGCTGTGTTTCAGTTTGAAGGGTGTTCCAGAGCAGAGCGGAGACGTGAATTTTATGCAATTCTATTGGTTAGCTCCGCATCGCTAAGCTTCTCTCTGCTCTAGTGGACAGGTAGCCTAAACGGGGCTTTTGGATATATTGATGTATATGTGGAGGAACGAGGTATGGTGTTCCTCCAATGAAAAGGGAGGATCCTCCTACCAGGCGAGTCTTATGCCTGCCGGGCTACTGACCAACGGTCGTTTTTTTTTGTAATCGACTGCTTGTATAATTGTGGTCTTGCGGGATTAGCGAGACCTGAAGGGTCTCCAACCAATGGGGACGAGAGTAAAATACTTAACCTAAGCTAACTACTACTACTACCATCATGACTAGCTAGCAACACCCTGATGGGACTCGGACCTTGGCTTTGGGCGTTGCTTACGAGAGCCCAACGGTTGATGTTGCGAAGTTGTATATAAATATACTATCTACGTGTCAAATCTTGATACCGCGATACAGGATCTATGTCGTTTCATTTGACAGCTGTCATTGTTGTCGCTGTAGTCTGCTAGACATTCGTCGTGCTGCGAGTTCTCATGCGGCGTGATAGATGCCGCCACATATACAAGCATCAATATACCTAAATAAAGAAATTATTATAAGAAATTGCAATATATAACCTTACAATTTCTTGTAATAATTTCTTTAGAATTAATAACAATCCTGGCTTGAAGCTGATTGCATTAAGTTCATTATTTATGAAGAACGAGTGCATTGCCTGTGACTGGCATGGTGTATTTATACCAACAAGTATAACGGTTTTACCCAGAAAAAAATACACCTACATGGTTTTACCGCCGTCAATCCTCATAGGTTCATTAGTAACAGGTTGCACGACATGCAGGGCGTGGTTGACGTGTGGTAAAGCCTTTTACAAATCAATCACGTTGCAACACGTCACTCGACGATACTGCGTTGCATTTCGAACTTTGACGTCAAAAACACGTATGTACGTGTTACGAAATGACGGTTTTACGTCAAAGCGTAAAGGGCGAACCGGCTTAACCGTATTTTGTACCGGATTACGTATCTTTGATCAGCTTATTTTTATTTTAGCGCGAGATACTTTGGTCACGATTTTAATTAAATTATAATCTGAAATATTATAGCTGTCTGACCTTTTTCAAATTGAAAGTAAATACTTTTTTGTCTAAAATTATTCTTTGTTCTATAAAAAGTTTTGCTGTGAAAGAAGGTATCTTTTTATAAAAATGTTTTCTTATTTTTGTGAAAAAGTTTAGCAAGATTAATTAACTTGTTTATGGCTGATGAACAATAACGATTGATTAAATTCCAGTAGCTACTTCTTTACATAGTATAAAACAAAGTCGCTCTCGCTGTCTGTACGCTTAGATCTTTTAAACTACGCAACGGATTTTAATGCAGTTTTCAGCTATAGATAGAGTGATTCAAGAGGAAGGATTATATGTATATGTTTACATGCCCCACGTTAGTATCTACATTGCACCCATGAGAAGCCAGGGCGGGTCGCTAGTATTTATATCAAGCT
Source organism: Amphipyra berbera (assembly GCA_910594945.2). Classification (NCBI taxonomy): domain Eukaryota; kingdom Metazoa; phylum Arthropoda; class Insecta; order Lepidoptera; family Noctuidae; genus Amphipyra; species Amphipyra berbera. The sequence continues at coordinate 15,550,007 of OU343142.1, forward strand.
CAATTTTATCAGCATTTTGTTTGGATTGAGTCATCATCATCATCATCATCTCCCTGCCCTTATCGCACCCTAGGTGGGGTCGGCACAACATGTCATTCGTAAATCCATGTTGTTAAAGGTTTTAGGCTTATTGTTTTACGACCGGCCGCCTGCCTGACATCAACCCTCCTTGGGAACACTCGTTGCGCCGTCGTACAGACCCAATGTGCTTGCTGATATTATACACTGGGTCCCAAAATGATATGCTTGTCAATCTTATTGCCGACAACTAAGCAGACTATGTTCTTCATGGTGGAATATACTTGAAGTTCCTCGACCCACTCATTCAGTTTTGCTAGGGACTTTGGTTTTAGCACATCGTAAACTAACATAGCACCGTGAGCGTCTCTGTAAAATCTTGACGTCAATGTTCTGTATCGCTCCTGTCCCGCTGTATTTATACCAAGCTACCAAGCTTGACTTTAACACCGTTCACGTCCATGACGTAAATTTAAAAAATGTTATTATAACAGTCAAGATTTATTCCTAGTTTCAGTAGACGCTTTGTTCTAACTGTACATTAGGTACATTGTCTTCGCTTGGCTTTGTGGTAATCCTCAGACGACAAGACAAAGGCGGTGTGTACACTGAGGGATCGTGTGGGGTGAGCGCTTGTACGTGGGTTAAATTATTGTGAGGTTTCAGCGTGGGTGCACTGGAGGGCTGGGTAAGAATATTTGTTTTGAGAATATGCTAAAGAGGCCAGTGCTAGTCGTAATTAACATTTGTTTTATTCATTCAGCTCATGAAACTAACAAAAGGTACTGTTTCATGTCTACACTTACGTACAATGCTTAGTTTCTACAGTAAGACAATAATAAAGTCATTGTTATATTATCACTGTGTAGTACTACCTCGTTGATCTAGTGGTGGCAAGCGCGACTGCTGATCGTGAGGTCCTGGATTCGATCCCCAGGTCGGGCGAAGTGTTATTGGGTTCTTCCGTGTGGAATTCCTTAGTACTCAGCCCGGAGTTGGGATTTGTGCCCGGTTGAGGGTAATAGGCTCGCCCCTTATTACATGGGACTTAAAAATAACGGCGAAACGAGGGAGTTACTAAAATACCTCTGTAGAACCCTTCGGGAATACAAGGCGTGATGTTATGTAATTTTTACTTTATTTTTACATTTGTAGTTTTTTAAATATTTAACAAAATCACTTCTCGATGGATTGCGTAGTCTGCTAACCCGCACCAGGCCAGTATGGTGGACTAAGGCTTAATAAACCTTCTGAATGTCTTTTAACCGGTTTGCTGCCAATTCCGCATGAAACAATTAAAAATCTATTGTTTAATGAGTGATGGCATTCAAAGCGTTAACAAACGGAAAATTAGGTAATTTTTATTCAATTTGAAATTCTCGAGATTGTCTTCTTCTTTTCGTGTGGTTAGTAACTAACCTGGTGTTAGAGTTTCTGCCGCCCATGGGCCTCTTACTTGGCTTCACATGCCGTCGAGAAATACCTCTCAGGCATGCCGGTTTCCTCACGATGATTTCCTTCACCGTTTGTAAGCAAGTGATAATTATACAATACGCATATCAATCCAAAAAGTGAGAGCTGCGTACCTTGGATTCGGACTCGAGATCAAAGACTTGGCAGAGATGGTTTTTATACGAATATCTCTAACTAGCGGCCCGTCCCGGCTTCGCACGGGTGGACATTTTTCCCGTTTTTGCAACATTTTTCATGTATGCTCCGCTCCTATTGGTCGTAGCGTGATGTTATATAGATAACCTTCCTCGATAAATGGACTATCCAACACAAATTTAATTTTACAATTCCAACCAGTAGTTCCTGAGATTAGCGCGTTCAAACAAACAAACTCTTCAGCTTTATAATACTCGTATTAGTATAGATAAAAAATGGAGTCCTCATTATTTTTCCCAAACAGCATGTAACCAATACAGTACAATCAAAAACAATTTCAAATATTCTCTACTTTCTATTATTGTTTGATACTTGATATATCTGAAGGTTGTCTAGGTGACTTGTAAAAATCAATACAAACACAAAATCGATAACATTCTGAAGTTACGTTCGTACAACGTCACCGGTCTAAATCAAGGTCAGATTCATGGGGGGACGTGTCCCCCACAGACAGTCAACAAAGACTATAAAAAACACAGAAATTATGATTTTAATCTATACTAATATTATAAAGCTGAAGAGTTTGTTTGTTTGTTTGAACGCGCTAATCTCAGGAACTACTAGTTGGAATTGAAAAATTATTTTTGTGTTGGATAGTCCATTTATCGAGGAAGGTTATAGGCTATATAACATCACGCTACGACCAATAGGAGCGGAGCATACATGAAAAATGTTGCAAAGACGGGAAAATGTCCACCCGTGCGAAGCCGGGACGGGCCGCTAGTTTGTAATACAGCTATGTATAATAATGCTACTTATAAGTACACCTCATTGTCTTTAAGGTCTTTGTACCCCCCCCCCCAAATATACCACATCCGCCCTTGTTATAAATAGATCGAGAAACTCGATATACAAGGTTAGTCGGAAAGGGGGTACTAAGCCGCGGGCCACTTAATGTTAAAGAAAGTGTAAAAATTCAAATTTCGGTAAAAAAAAAACCATGTAAAATGATTTTTATATTATATTTTACAAAAAAAGTCCCTGTTTTAGTTACGAATTCAGAAAATAGAGCTTCTAATCTGTGACCCCAAATATGAACTAAAATGTAAACACGTCTGATCATAGCTGAGGATGGATAGAATTTAGCGTATTTTTTATGAAATCTTTGAACAGCTATTTCTCTTAAACTAATGACATTTGGTGAAAGTTGTAGATCAAAAGTTATACATTATTATGGATACTTTAACACCCTTTCGGCTTAGTACCCCTTTCCGACTAACCTTGTATAAAAATCTGTTGTCTAAATATTTAATGACGTCACAATTCGTAGAACCGAAATTCCCATCCCTAGCATAAGTTATTCTGAATCCCAAAGCACTGACGCGCTTTGACGGGGCCAGCTCCAACCAAAATTACTTCGAAAGCTTGCCTCCTTTTTGTGTTCCTATTATTTTATTTAGAATAAATAGTCTGTTTTTGACTTCAGGAGTACTATTGCAGAAGAATTACGAACAGTTATTTTTGTTTTTTCTGTGAATTTTATATGGGAGTCGGTGTGAGATTATAACATTTGCGTACATAAAATATTATGTCAGATTTCTCGTGGTGAGAGGAACATTCTTTGTCTTTGTACCAAATGTTTGTGTTAGGGTGCGAAAGATAAATAGAATCAGCTTTTTCTTTTGATATGTTGTGTGTCGACGGGAAATATGTTTTTTTTTGGTGTGGCTATATTGTGTGGTGTAACTATCACCTTATGTGGTCTGGGCGAACTTTACGACTTAAAATAATCAAAATATCACCTGCAATCCCTTTAGGACGTTTTAAGTTCCTTCATGACACTCATACTAGAGACTTAAGATCATCGGAAAAGAGACTTTCGATGCCCTCGCATTCTACCAAATTCTATGACAAATCGTTCACAGTCCAAGCTGTACGTTTGTGGAATGCGTTGCCGATGCCAGTAAGACCAGCTCAGTCACTGGATTCTTTTAAAAAATTAGTTAAAGATCATTTCTTCTCTCAACACGTTTCTAATTCCTCATAAATCGTCAGTCTACCTTGTTTTTCCCTATCACATAATTATATATCATATATATATATATTACAATATTTATATATATATATAATATGTAAGTATTATATCTATGTATGGTGTGTAGTATATTTTTTGCAGCAGTACACCATGGACTACCCCGCCTATCTTATTCATTGACTTCATGTTCGTCCAAAGGTTGTCTGGTAGATATCGCTATCAGCGATAAGACCGCCATTGTACCCTTTAATGTTTGTTATTTTATAAGAGCTGTGTTATAATTTTGGTGTACAATAAAGTATATTCTATTCTAGGATTATAAATGAAAATATGTGGTTAAAAAAACTGAAAAACTCGCTTTGATCACACACTAAAAATTATAAAATAATTAATATGACTTGTATTAGTTACAATATAAGTACTTATGCATTTTACCCTTGCCAATATTTTACCTTTATTGTAAAGTAAACGCAAACAGCATGCGTGGTGTTTGATTGATTGAACACGCTGCACAATGATCTTGTTTTTAATAAGGGATGTTTTGAAAGTTTCTGAAGTAATATTGTTTATAAAGACGGTCTTAAAAGTTGAAAAAGTTCATGTTTCTTGGACTATCGATTCTTAACCTGTATTATAAAACACTAGCTGTATCCTCACGGCTCCGCTCGTAGCCTGTTACTCAGTGATAATGTAGCTTTCTAACGGCAAAAGAATTTTTGAAATTGGTCCAGTAGTTTTTAAGTTAATTCGTTACATACAAAAATACAAATCTTTCCTCTTTATAATATTAGTATGGAATTAAAGATAAATGATTTTTATTTCTGTAAATAAATCTGTTACAGACACTTTTACAAGTCATTGTAATGGTTTTTTTTAACTATATAGATGGCGACGGCATTGCCTGACTAGGTCTGAGAAGAAAAGCCGAAACAAACTCAGAGATCAAGGTCTCTTTAAAGTCCAGACATTGTGGTATAAAAACTATGCGAGTGTAACAATGTAGGGCAACGTCTGGAATGGCTTTTTGAGAAAAGTGCCATAGCAGGTTTGAGTTGACCCGTCCTAACTGACGGCACGCATGCATCAGTCATGGCGTAGCTCAAACCTAGCCTAAAACTAGTCTGGAAATAAAATGTACATATATGTCGAAGAATAAATCATTTAGAAAATAAAGGAGGGTAGTCGTCAAGATGAATCAACGTACTCGACGTTATAAAAACAGTTGTCATTCAACGGAGCGGGGCATTCCATATCGAACAGCGGAAGAAGTTTGACCTTTTATATCTGACTAGCTTATCCTTATTTCCTGAACTTGTGTAAATTTTTATATTGTTAACTAGCTTCTGTAACTAACGACTAACCCCAATTACAAGTACTCTCAGTGGTGGAGAGTCTATGTTGGTCTTATTTACGAAATACCCGCTTTACCTTCTGATAAGCAGACACTGGTTTAAACTGTAATGCTATACTCAATTCTATCAAACTCTATAAACAGTGCGTGTCTGCGACATATATTTGTTTACATAGAGCCCTACTTGTTATTCAAAGTCGCCGAGTTCAAAGTCCTCATATTTTGACTGTCATAATTTTATAAACGTCCCAGCTCCATCCATTTAATAAATTAGAAAATTTAATACATAAATTCTCCGAAATCCGATTATAGTTAAATTATGTATCATTAAAATATGAACGTAATTAATTAATTTACGTAAGCATCAAATTTTAGCCAAATATATAAAATTTAATTAGTCATAGAACATTAAACAAAATTGCTTTCATTAAGTGCTGTGAAATATAAAAAGATAACATAATATAACATCACGCCTGTATTCCCCAAAGGGATCGGCAGAGGTGTTTTTAGTACCCTCGTTTCGCCAGCTATGTTTAAGTCCCATGTAATAGGGGGGGAGCCTATTGCCATTAACCGGGCACAAATCCAGACCGGGCTGCTACTGAGAAATTCCTAATGGAAAAACCCGATAACACTTTGCCCGGCCTGGGGATCGAACCCAGGACCGCATGCTCAGCAGTCGCGCTTGCAACCAACAAGGCCATCAATAAAGTATAAAAAGGAAAAAAGAAAAACTCGTTTCGCCAAAAGCGATGGACGATAAAAATTGTGAAATTGATAGTGCGGGTTCACAAAAGCTTAATTTGCAATTATTATTTATTCAAAAAGCCGTACCGCATAATAAATGTCTGAAATTACACGTACCGAATTTTTAATGACGCTTTATTTTAAATTTTATGCGGCGTGTACCTTTTTTATTTTTAAGCTGCGAGTATGAGTGAGATGACAATATTTCTAAATGGCTGATTATTTTGGACATTCTCCGCACGCAGAACACTTTGTGTCTGGAGATCCAAATTTCTGCTTAAAAACTAAAGCGTATCTCCAGACACAAAGTGTCCTATGTGCACCAAGGTGTACCAAGTGCGGAGACAAAGTGTACCATGTGCGGAGACAATGTGTAAGTGTACGATGTGCGGAGATAAAGTGTACCATGTGCGGAGATAAAGTGTACCATGTGCGGAGACAAAGTGTACCATGTGCGGAGACAAAGTGTACCATGTGCGGAGACAAAGTAACCCGTATACGGAGACAAAGTGTACCATGTGTGGAGGCAAAGTGTACCAAGTACGGAGACAAAGTATACCAAGTGCGGAGAAAAAGTGTACCACGTGCGGAGATAAAGTATGCAGTGTGCGGAGAAAAAGTGTACCACGTGCGGAGATAAAGTATGCAGTGTGCGGAGACAAAGTGTAGCATGTGCGGAGACAGTGTCTCATGTGCGGTCAGTCTTAGCGAAAATATAGCAAACATACAGACCGACAGACAAACTCTCTGGCGAATTTTTAATATTTGTATGGATAAGCCAAAAAATCTTACGATATACGCTTCAAAAATCCTTGTAATTTAACTAATTATGTTTACCCTTAAACGAGAGCAACTTGAAGATTCAATCTTCTCTCACTTCCACTAACGCATGTTATTCTCACAGCAGAATTACATTAATTAATCAACGCAACGAGCACGGGAACGCGCAGTCAGTAAAGTGACACTCGACGGCGTACCATGGAGTAAGAAATAAACGGAGAGCTAATGAATGAACTACTGCTACGATTAAGGTCGCTCTTAAAATGCCTGTATTCAATACACTAAGCCAGCATTGCCACTGTAGATCCTGGCGTCCCATAGTCGTTGGGAAAGTGTGGGGGGTTTTTCCGGAAAAAATACACTGGGCCAGCAGCAGGAAGCCGGGGGAAGCAGCGGTGTCAGTTTGGTTTAACCTGTGTGTTGGATAAGATGGGCTGACTGGTTAATTGGTTAATAGCCATTTGTCGGACATCAGATTCTCCTTTGTCAGTTACTGGCCGCACTTCGTGATGAGTAACTGGCAAGCCTAACATGCTCAACGCGATATAATTTATACATTAGATTAGTCATACATTATCACGTCTCGGCACGAGGTAATGCGACGACAAAATTATGTTCCACTGCGTACTGCGCATAAGGCCGGTTGAAAAGGATAGGTTAACATAGAACTGGATATAATTATCGCTACAGTCTCTAAACGGTATCCTCTGTATGACTTGGATTACTGGCGATCGTCAATGCCACGTTTCTTCTCCCTCACTACACAAATTGTGTGAGATTGAGTTTAGGAAATATATGCGAGTTAACATTCCATTAGTTCTCTACTCCGTGCCGCGTACTACGACTAAATTAGTTTACCCTACTTGGCGTACTCTCGTTTCGTAGCTACAAAGTTTACGTAGTCACGAGAAATTGTTGTGTTTGACGTCGTCGCGATGAAAGGGAGCAAATTTGAGGTTTTTGTTAAATACCTAACTTTTGTTCACAGAATATCATTATTAGAGAAATTAATTTTAGTCGTTTAACTTAAGACTGAATTTTATTTTTTACTAGCGACCAACCCCGGCTTCGCACAGGTGCAATGTAGATACTAATGTTGGGCATATAAACCTTCTTGAATCCCTCTATCTATCGCTGAAAACTGCATTAAAATCCGTTATGTAGTTTAAAAGATCTAAGCGTACAGACAGCGGGAGCGACTTTGTTTTATACTATGTAAAGATAAACAAGACATAGTTATGACAGTTGTTTTAAAATGTTGAAAGAAAGTTTGATTAAAAGCGACACGATTGGTGCAGTGGCTGGGCAATTGGCTACTGAGAGACGTGTCGCGTGTTCGATTCCCACACGCAACAAGTATTTGGCCATTCTTCGAAAAATATTAACAAAAATTGAGAACGTCCTTAGCATCATCCCAAAGTTAAGAATTCAGATGTTTAATATTATAATTATGATAATGAAAACTCAAACTATACCGCTGCAGTCAAGCAATAAGATAAGAATAAAAACAATCTGACAATACTATAACGTTAACAACCCGGGAGAAGAATGATTTGTTAAAATAATGTTGAAAAACTTCGAATATTCGCCCTTTTGGCAAAATTTTTCTTTCGGGTTTGTTGTTTGTGCATGTGAAGAAATAAGATGAAATAAATTGAAATGAAAATTTATTTGCTTGAAGTATGGTGCATTACAATCAGTTGGTATATATAGGTAATTTAGTTTAGTTTCACATGTTTCGTCGATTAATTGTGTTTGTGAAGGCACCTATAATAAAATAATAGTCCAGGGCTAACCAAATAAATCCCTTTCAGCGACCATACTAAAATTCTGCCTAGCTTTATCCCAACTATGTTAGGGCAAGCTTCCAGTCTAACCAGATGCGGCTGAATACCAGAATTTTACACGGAGCGACTGCCATCAGACCTCCGCAACTCATTTACTGGGCAATGCCGATATTCTAATGATAGAACGGTTGTCAGACTTTCGGGCTGTCAGGTATTCGGATGACACCCGGGACCGACTGTTTAACGTGCTCTCCAAGGCACGGAGGAGTCGCGTGTAACGAACGGTCACCCATCCATGGACTGACCGCGGCAAGCGCAGCTTATCCTCGCAAATCGTATGATCCGCGCGGATGGTAATTAGCCATGAGCCTCTCCTGTTAGCAGACATATAAACTTCACTAAACAATGCGCCAATATTGTGCGAATAGGCCTTTTTCTCTAAAATCTATATCTATACTAATATTATAAAGCTGAAGAGTTTGTTTGTTTGAACGCGCTAATCTCAGGAACTACTGTATGGAATTGACAAATTCTTTTTGAATTGGATAGTCCATTTATCGAGGTAGGTTATAAGCTATATAACATCACGCTACAACCAATAGAAGCGGAGCATAAATGAAAAATGTTGCAAAAACGGGAAAAATGTCCACCCGTGCGAAGCCGGGACGGGCCGCTAGTAATAAATAAACGCCTTAACCAACCAAATCGGCAACTTACACTCACTTAAGCCAACTCAAAGCACAGCTTAATACCTATCCCGATCTCCACTTGATGCATTTAAACGATCTAATTAAATGAAAGGGACGGCAATAGTGCTGATATCGTTTTCTCGTTCTTTTCCTCGTGACGTCTACCTTAATTGTAATGAGGAGTTAGCGTTTGAAACGTGATCCTCATCTGGTATTAGGATGTAACGAGTTTCGATTGGATTTTGTGAATCTATTGGTGTAGGAGCTGATTGGATGACTGTAATAAATTTTGATTGATTGATGTATATAGGTATTGTACTCTTGTTAACTAAATATTCGAATTTTTTTAACATTATTTTAACAAATCATTCTTCTCCCGGGTTGTTAACGTTATAGTATTGTCAGATTGTTTTTATTCTTGTCTTATTGCTTGACGGCAGCGGTATAGTTTGAGTTTTCATTATCATAATTATAGTATTAAACATCTGCATTCTTAACTTCGGGATGATGCTAATGACGTTCTCAAATTTTGTTAATATTTTTCGAATATTCGCCCACGTACTATTAATTGTCATTTATTATACAAGGTTAGTTGGAAAGGGGGTAGGTACTAAACCATGGGCCACTTAATAAATCACTGATGATTGTGTTAAAATTAAAAAAATCTATATAAAAAAATCAATCAAAACGATTTTTATATTAGGTTAAAAAAAACAAACATCCCTGCTTTAGTTATGAATTCAGAAAATGGTACTTCTAATCCGCGACCCCAAATATGACTTTTAAAAACGTTGCCCCACACTCGGATTTCTCTTGTATCGTGGGTGCATTTACAGACACAAATTTTCACATGAACAAACGCCCAGATCCGGAACAACTATGTATCTGTAGGGCATACAAATATTTGCTCTGTGCGGGAATCGAACCCACTACCCGTAGCGCAGAAGCCAATCGCTCAGCCACTGCAACAAACGTGTCGTCAAAGACTCTTGCTATCACTTCAAGACTACTGAACTATTTATACTAAACACAAGTACTAAAACTTTAATGAAATCTACAAAGAACGAACTAACTGCTTGTACACTAAAGTAAGTTAAAATTGAACGGGCGTGTTCTCGTCACTCAATATTACTTTCAATTTGCATCATAACTTTCAGCGCTTTTAGCGTTCGCTTCATTAAAAACTTTGTAAAGCGCTTTGAAGTGCTGAGGTCGGGGAAAAACAGAAAATGAGAATGACCTGGATTTTAGGTACAATGCAATATATCTTGGTCGCGTTTGGCCCTAGTCTCACCAGATTGTAAGCGCAGACAGAGTCTAAAATGGAGCACACGAATCCAAGGAATAGAGATATAGAGGGATTCCCCTATACCCCTCTGGCTCTCACACACACGACGGAACACAGTAAACTGCTTGGCGCGTCTTTAATGTGCAGGTGGTAGCTAGCCAGGCGGACCGTATAGATCCTACCACCAAGCGTGTTGGGTTTTGTTGAATCTTATAACACGCGTCTATTCCCAGCGTGCGGCGAGGAAGTTTTATATCCTAACCCGTCCCCATACGGCGTAAAAACAATACGACAGACAGATAGACGGCAAAACAGGAGCTTATTTTTTAAGTTGACATAATAGGTCAGCGTGGTGGATGGAGAATAAAATCATCGTGAGGAAACCTGCACACCTGAGAGGGCTCCATAAAGTTCTCGATTGTGTGTGTAGTCCGCTAACCCGCACCACGCCAGCGTGACCTGATGCAGACTGACTAAGGACGGAACTCTTCTCATTGTGATAAAAATCTTATGTCCAGCAGTGGGACAGTAATAAGCTGATTATTGCTACGTGTAGCATTAAATAATAAATAAGAGTAGCGCTTTTTTAGTAAAACTAAAACCTGAAAGTATAATTTACACGTACGCTACTAAAACAAACCGATGATTACCTCAATTTGTTAAATCGGTCTAGTAGATAGCAGCTATGAAAGTAATGGGTACCTTCATGAAAAAACTGCTGAAACGACAAAACCCAAGTTAGGTTTAGGGTTATTTTAGTATTGTTAAATTATTTTCCGTTTTCTGAAATAGAGTTAGATGGAGGGTAGTTTGTCGTATTTGGAAGTGAATCGCTTCATATATTAACCCTTTGACCGCGCCCCGGTCGGGTTTATATGACAAATAAAAATGTTTTCGTGCCCGCGTCTCCTCGGTCATATTTATACGACTGAGGCGACACAGGCACGGAAATATTTGTCATATAAATCCGACTGGTGTGGTCAACAGGTTAATGTCTAATAGCGCAAACAGGCTTATGCGGCGCGATGCCAAGTTATATGATATAGAAACACACTAACCTTACTTTTCGACCAACTCTTCTGTGAAATGGCAAATTGAAGAAGCTTGTGACATTGACAGTTTAATTCAGTTACCAGGATGAAAAATATCTATTCCATCCATTTATAAACTATTTAATAGGTAATTGGTGCCTTTACAATAATGTTCGTAAATTATATTACCTCAACAATCGGGAAAAAAATTGACTCCAATGTGTGTAGTCGGCCTTATTAATGTCTGTCTTGTCAAAACGTCTCGTATCTGGCAATAATCAATGATTTTGTTACGACTTGCGTGACAGTGTACGGAAAGAGCTATCAGAGCTACCAAATCATCTGTAAAGTTGCAGAAAATGGAACATAATAAATGTTTATATAATATATCGGGTGTATAAATACCCTTAACGAAGCCGAGAGCTACGTATTCTTTCCATCTTCTTCTTCTTCTTCCTGCCCTTATCCCACACTAGGTGGGGTCGGCACAACATGTATTTCATGAATCCATGTTGTTAGAGGTTTTGGCTTGTTGTTTTATGACCGGCCGCCTGCCTGACGTCAACCCTCCTTGGGAATACTCGTTGCGCCGTCGCGCGGGTGATCCAATGTGCTTGCTGATATTATGCACTGGGTCCCAAAATCATATGCTTGTCAGTCTTACTGCCGACAACTACGCAGGCTGTGTTCTTCTTGGTGGAGTATACTTGCAGTTCCACGACCCACTCATTCAGTTTTGCTAGGGACTTACGTATTCTTTCCATCATTACGAAGATTTTTTGGTATTGGGCCATACCTGGGAACCGACTGGTTACGAAGATATTGAAGGTCAAAGTCACCATATTTTTGTACGTTTATCACGGAAACTAAGTTTAAATGTTATTAATAAACATTCTTCTATACAGACATTATCAACCTTTTTGAAATGTAGGCACAGTCTGCAGCGCGCGCGCTTCCATCGACCGCTAAAAGTAAAAACTGTTTTTTAATTCCCAAAAATAATAGTCGTTTCCCAGCAATTATTTTTGCTGTAGGTATGTTACTTAGTTTTATGTACAGTAAGTATGCGTAGACTTCGGTTTCGTTAAGGCTATATTTTTGTATGTATGTCATGTCAAATTAGATATCCCTCATAATGGATCATTATTCATAGAACGGCAACACCGGAGTGAATAGAGCGACTGTCTTCAATACACAGGTAACTTGGTCCTAGTATGTACCACGCAATTTGTAGTCAGCCTTGTCAGTGAATGACGTGTCGTATACGTCAGATGGCGTGTATAAACTCAATTTACGTGCATAATGGGAATTGACTCTCAGTGACGTCATAAGTCTGCTTCTAAATTGTGCCATTTTGTATATCTTTACATGGTATAAAACAAAGTCGCTCCCGCTGTCTGTACGGTTAGATCTTTTAAACTACGCAACGGATTTTAATGCAGTTTTCAGCAATAGATAGAGTGATCCAAGAGGAAGGTTTATATGCCCCACATTAGTATCTACATTGCACTCGTGCGAAGCCGGGGAGGATCGCTAGTTATACATAAAAGCTACTGTCAAACTACTTTGCTACTAGCAAACTACCTCGTTGGTGTAGTTATCTCTGATCGTGAGATCCTAGGTTCGATCCCCAGGTCGGGTAAAGTGTTATTGAATTTTTCCGTTTGGAATTCCTCAGTAGCAGCCTGGAGTTTGGATTTGTACCTGGTTGATGGCAATAGGCTCACCCCCTATTACATGGGACTTAAACATAACGGCGAAATGAGGGTGTTACTATACACTTCTCTGCCGAACCCTTCGGGGAATACTGGCTTGGTGTTATGTAGATAAAAGCTGATGGTTTTTGATGGACATAACATCACGTACGTCGCGTCGCATAAGCCCAGTATGTTTGTGAGTTAATACTCACACAAAAAAGTAGAACTCGGCCGCTTATATATTCATTGACCTGTGTGGTCTTTGGGTAAAAAGTAAAAACTCGGACGGCCACAAAAATTTGAGGATAAAAAAAAGAAAAAATAAGAATGGCACCAATTAATCCTATTACAAAGAACGTAAAAAAAAAAAAACAAAAATAACTGAACTGGGAACGAAACACTTAGCGAAGCGTGGGAAACATTTACATACAAACTGAATTCACAAAAAATATCTTCAATTCATTTTTTTCACTCCCGGTTGACTTACAAAAGGAGTTCGCTTGAATAAAACACAAAATATTTCACTTTGTGTACGGTAATCTCACCCTTTATCGCCATTACGTTCCCGAGAATTCTTTCAAAATATTCTATGAAAAGATATTTGAAAGTTTCGAGCGAAAAATAAGAAAGGGATTTGTTGAAAATATTATATTTTTGTGTTGTTGTTTTGTGTTTGTTACACAGGATTGGTTTTAGTTGGAAAATATTTGAGATATTGTTTGGGTATGGAATGGGTCATCCGTGACTTGTTGGGCCATTCTTCGAAAAATATTAACAAAAACTGAGAACGTCATTAGCATCATCCCAAAGTTAAGAATGCAGATGTTTAATACTATAATTATGATAATGAAAACTGAAACTATACCGCTGCCGTCAAGCAATAAGTACGTTAACAACCTGGGAGAAGAATGATTTGTTAAAATAATGTTAAAAAATTTCGAATATTCACCCTGTTACTCGTGTACGGGCAATGTCTTCATATAATGCAGTGTACAGCTGTACGTCCAAATTATTATGACTGTTTTGAACATCGTGCAGGTGGTGGCGGAATAAATTTTTTAGCAACAAACATTTTAACATAAACACGACCGACTTCAAAAAAACGAATAAATAAATAAAATAATTACCTAATTATAAAATTAACAGTTTCAAAAGTTGGTGCTAATTCACGCTGAATCAAATTGAAGGCACCGACTTCTGAAACTGTTAATTTGTAATATGGTTATTTTTTTTTAAGTTGATCTTGTTTTTTTTAAATGTTTTTTTATTTTTTTATTTTAGTGACCTTAATTAAAACATGGTTGGACCTACTAAAGACGCTGTTCGTAACCTAATCACATCATCACATTATGCGTACTGTTCGTCAATAAGGAGTCCCTTTGTCTATCACAGAAGTTCTTCACCAAATTTAAATGGGACCACTTCGAAAGAGTACTCTTTCATACAAAAAAATAATTTTCCAAATCGGTTTAAAACGACGGTGTTGGGAGGTAACAAACATTTAAAAAAACCAGCCGAATTGATAACCTCCTCCTTTTTTGGAAGTCGGTTAAAAAAACCTGGTGTCAGAATTTATGCCGCTCATGGGGCTCTAACTTGGATTCACATGCCGTCAAGAAATATCTCTCAGGTTTCCTCACGATGTTTTCCTTCACCGTTTATAAGCAAGTTATAATTATACAATACGCACATGAATCCGAAAAGTCAGAGGTGCGTGCCTTGTGTTCGAACTCGAGACCTATGACTTGGCAGTCCGACGGTTACACCACTATCGCTGCTAAACTATACATCTATATACTACAACTAAACTATAAAATATTCATCACTTCTGTACCAACTCGTCACCTATGTGGTACCAACTCTATTTCCCGCTGAGACATGATAGACTGTGACGTGACTAGAATCTCATGTTAACCTACCCCTGTATCTAGCCCTACTTGCACGTGACACACTTGGGGTGAAATTCTATAGCTGTGAATGGAAACCATGTATAAAACAACGACACGATTGGCGAAGAACGAGTCACGGGTTCGATTCCCGTACAGAACAAACATTTTTATGGCATATATTATTTAAATTCTTATCTTAGTCGCGTTAGACCCTAGTAAGAGCTCTGCCTCATTAGTGCGTTGCGTTGCGTCGTCGCAGCGTCAACGCTGCGTCGTTTTCCATATATTTTAAATGACATGCCACATTAAAGCGTTGCGTCGTCGCACGCGACGTTTCAACGGATCGACGGACGAGAGACGAAACGGGGGGAGGGTGATGCGCTGCGCTGTCGGCGCTCCGGTGCGACGATGGACAGTGTTCCACTGCTAGAGGGGTAAATGAGATTGACTAAGGTGCGTGCGTCGTCCTCTTGTGTTCTGACGTCGTGCGTCGTCCTCTTGCACTGCGACGTCGTGCGTCGTCGCAACGCAGGTGTGGCATACAACGCGTTGATCCGTTGCGACGACGCGGTGACGCAACGCACTAATGAGGCATGGCCCTAACTGTTTCGGGTCTATGTATTTGTGCATGTGAAGATTTGTGTCTGTAAACGCAACCACGGTATAGTCGCCGGCACGTAACTTGTCAAGGTTTTGGCGTTGGGAGTAACTTTGCGCATGTACACTTAGTGCAACAAACAAATGGTCACTTTTATTGCATGTCATTATTCTATGGTTATTGTAATAATTTATTATTAAACATGTCTGTTCAGAGGTAAGAAAGAAAGGAGAGGAATTCTCTTCACTACTCTACACTACAATTATACACCTAATTAAACACACCAAATAATTTATAATAATATATTTAGTTGCTTGAATTTCTACTTAGCCCTCTCTCCTAATTTTGCTGTGCCCGACATGGTCCATATTGATCTTTTACTTGTTATTACCATCTATGTAATACATAATATGGAATTCAATAAAGTATTGAGTACTGAGTATACCTATTTCTTGAATTGAGCAAAGTTAAAAAAGAAAACCAGTTTTTTTTAAATTTGGGATTTATTAGAGAGTTTGGATCAGGATGAATTTGACTTTTTAACCGACTTCCAAAAAAGGAGGAGGTTCTCAATTCGACTGTATGTTTTTTTTCTTCTTTTTTGTATGTTTGTTCCGCGATATCTTTGCTAATTGTGAACTGATTTTAATGATTCTTTTTTTGTTTGAAAGAGTATTCTTTTGAAGTGGTCCCATTTAAATTTGGTGAAGATTTGATGAAGGACCTCGGAGATAGACCATTTGACGTCGGTTTTATTTTTGTTAAAAAGTTTTATTATTGATAATATCGTACAAAAATATGGGTTTCGAGTTAGTTTAAGCCGCATATCCTTAGGGACATAATTATTTTCTGCGATATGTGTCGCCAGCGATATTCGGCGAATCTAAAACCAAAACTCTATAGAAATAGTGTACCACTCCTCTGTGAATTGCGACAATATCATAACGTTGCTAATTATCGACCTAATTACGTCATTACACCAGTAAAATTGTAACTACAGTTTGCCCACACAATACCACTGGGAGATACTGGGAAACAAATCATTTGATAATAACGTGGGACGTACACGTATAAACCTAGTGTAGATAAACGGATTTAATTGGTCACCATTGTGTTCTGATAAGTGCCATTTTTAACCGACTTCCAAAAAGGAGGAGGTTACTATGTTCGTCTGTATCTTTTTTTATTTTTTTGTGTATGTTTATCGATATTTTCGCCAATTGTGAACCGATTTTGATGATTCTTTTTTTAATGGATAGGTATACTTCGAAGTTGGTCCCATTTAAATTTGGTGAAGATCTGATGAAGAAATTCGGAGATAGACGATGGAACTCCTCAATGACGAGCAGTACGCATATTGTGATGATGTGATTATGTTACGAGCAGCGTCTTTAGTAGGTCCAACCAAGTTTTAATTAAGGCCACTAAAATGAAAAAAATAAAAACATTTATTACTAAAAATTTAAACCGACTTCAAAAAAGAATAAAATAATTACCATATAAAATTAACAGTTTCAGAAGTCGGTGCCTTCAATTTGGTTCAGCGTAGATCAGCACCGACTTCTGAAACTGTTAATTTTATATGGTAATTATTGTATAGTCACTTTATATCTGCCTAGTCTTTTCCCAACTATGTTGGAGTCAGCTTTCAATCTAATCAGAAGCGGCTTAATACCAGTATTTTACACGGAGCGACTGCCATCAGACCTCCACAACCCAGTTACTGGGTAATGCCGATACTCTAAGATTAGATCGGTTGTCAGGCTTTCGGGCTTCTGACTACCAGTAAAGACTGACATAGGTGTTCATATGATAATCCGTGACCGACTGTTTAACAACCGCCGCCGCCCCCGATCCACCGTGCTCACTCGCCGCAGCCGCGGAGCCGGTCGTCCCTTCTGACTCCGCGCAGTCACCGTTAATACAGCCCTCATCAAGCTGTCGTATCCCTCCCAGTCCTCTCGCATTCAACACCCTAAGAGGTTCGAGTCCCCCCTGAGGGACGCCCTTAGAGTTGTTGCTGCTATAATAGTCATGATGTTACAGTAGTTAGCGTAGTTAGCTAGGTAGTTAGCTTAGATATTGGTTCGGAGACCCCTCTGGTCTCGTCAACAATAGCCCGGTTACGTAGAAAAGGTCCGCAAGACTATCTACAAGCGTCGATTAGGAAAAAAAAGAAAAAAACCGACTGTTTAACGTGCTCTCCGAGGCACGGAGGGGTCTCGATTGTAACGAACGGTCACCCATCCACGGACTGTCCGCGGCAAGCACTGCTTAACCTCGCAAATCATATCCGCGCGGTTATTAATTGGCTCTGAGCCACTATCTCCTATCGTCACAATATAACTGGGAGATATTTTGAAACAAATCATTTCATATAATTGCCTAGCTGGTCTAGTGATCGCAAGCGCGACTGCTGAACATGGGGTCCTGGGTTCGATCCCCAAGCCAAAGTGTTATTGGGTTTTTCCATTAGGATTTTTTCAGTGGTAGCCTGGAGTCTGGATTTGTGTCCGGTTAATGGCAATAGGCTCGCCCCCTATTACATAGGACTTAAACATAACGGTGAAATGAGGGTGTTACTATACAATTCTGCCCAACCCTTCCGGGAATACACGCGTGATGTTATGTATTCTAACTAGTTATGTACTATTTGACGCAGTCGTGAGGCACATAAAATATGATCAGTGTTTTTACTTACGTAGTTTTAATTTGGTTATACGTGTTCCTTCATGTACTGTTGCAAAATAAACATTATTCTTTCTTTATTAACTACTATCTCCTATCATCCCACAGAATATAACTGGAAGATATTTTTTGAAACAAATCATTTGATATACCGTGGGACGTACCAACGCCTACGTCACTAGGTATACCTGTGACGTCACCCGTGTGTTTCGCTTCGCGCATCGCTTGTTATTACGTCTACTATAATAGTTTGCTATACGGGTACATTCTCGTAACGTTCCGTCGCGATTTATTTTATTAGAGTTGTGTCGGTGTTGCACAGATATTGAAGTGGTATCGTTAGTTGGAGTGAACTTCTTGTTTAAAAGATTTGTTAGTTACCGTGATGGGATATATGTTTAGACTAGTGGCCCGTCCCGGCTTCGCACGGGTGGTCATTTTTCCCGTTTCTGCAACATTTTTAATTTATGTTCCGCTACTATTGATCGTAACGTGACGTTATATAGCCTATAACCTTCCTCGATAAATGGTCTTATCCAACACAAAAATATTTTTTCAATTCCAACCAGTAGTTCCTGAGATTAGCGCGTTCAAACAAACAAACAAACTCTTCAGCTTTATAATATTAGTATAGATTAAATCTTGTAAGTACAATTGTGTCGGTATTGTACTGGTATTGAAGTGGTATAGTTAGTTGGAATAAACTTCTTGTTAAACAGCTTTGTTAGTTACCGTGTTGGGATATATGTTTAAATTAAATCTTGCAAGTTAAATTTTAGCCAGTTCCTGATATCAAAACAGGCTGAATTTTAATTAATTTTATAAACCTGTAGTTCTGATGACAGTACAATAATAATTTTTGACATTTTATTTTTTTCAAGACATTACTAAATATACTGGCCTGCTAAAATAAGTATAACACTTTTAAAATTGCAATAACTTTTTAGGTACACAAGATATATTTTCGAAACAAAAAGGACTCAAAAAAGAGTTTAACTTTGTTACTATAGTTTCAAAGGAAGCTGATAAAAATTGCTATAAAACGTTTTTTATTTTAAATCTCTAACTTCTATAGTTTAGAAAAAAATGAAATTTTAAAAGTGTGATACTTATTTTTGCAGGCCAGTGTAGTTAGGAAATAGGACAATTATTTAAAAAAAGTCAAAAAAATTTTTGGTACATCTGGAAACTAAAAACTTTGATAATTTTGGGGTTTGAGTCATTTTTATAATTATATTGCATATTGATTGATCGCCCTCAAAGCTGTTAGTTATCAGATGCTTCAGTTTTTTTTCTTTTTTTTTTTAATTTGAGAACGGAGTTCATCCTGCCTTCACTTATTCACTTGCCAAGCTTGGTGATTATTGCAATATACCTACCCTCATATTCATTCTGCGCAATTATCTTCCTTTTCTTTTCGTGTAGTTAGAGACTAATCTGGTGTCAGAGTTTATGCCGCCCATGGGCGTCTAACTTGGCTTTACATGCCGTCGAGAAATATCTCTCAGGCATGCCGGTTTCCTCACGATGTTTTCCTTCTCCGTTTTTAAGCAAGTGATAATTATACAATACGCACATGAATCCGAAAAATCAGAGGTGCGTGCTTTGGGTTCGAACTCGAGACCATTGACTTGGCAGTCTGATGGTCACACCACAAGGCTATCATTGCTGTTTGAGCAATAATAATATTGTCTGACCTTTATGTATCATGATGCGTAGTAATCAAACACAGTACGCCCACTATCATTACACGCCACAATTCACAATTTAACACACACACAGTACACTCTATTCCAATTTCACATGGACCGTAATTTCGGCACCCACTCGCCGATTTTAAGTAAAGCCTTCGCTTATTATATGTGTGTATAGTACGTGGCAAAATTCAATTCCGAAGTACCTACAGTACACGCGCGAATTCAATGCAGAGCTAAGGAATGCGTGTGGGAATGCACTAGTGCTGTTAGATGACAAGGACAGCACTACATTTAAGGGCGTGTGGACGGCGAGGCGTGCCGACGGCGAGGCGTGCCGACGGCGAGGCGTGCGGACTGCGAAGCGCGGGGACGGCGAGGCGTACGGACGGCGAGGCGTGCCGACGGCGAGGCGTGCCGACGGCGAGGCGTGCCGACGGCGAGGCGTGCGGACGGCGAGCCGTGAGGACGGCGAGGCGGGTGGACAGCGAGGGTACCTTTTCATCTCAGGCCCCGATGCATTCAACTCGCACGCCTACTACATTAATATGTGTTGACAGAAGCTAGAGGCATTTTTTTAATAACTTTTTCTTCTTATCTATTTTCATTGGAACATTATTTTGATCATGGCTGTACAATACATCAATAGCTTAAAGAGATAACACTGTTTCTCCATTATTTCGGCTTTCTGATGCAGTTCAAAAACTGTTTTAGGTTTTTAGGATTCCGAATCTCTAAATTATAAAACGGAAATTCGGAAAAACGGAACCCTTTTAGTATCAGTTTGTTGTCCGTCAGTATTTTTTTTATTAGTAAATGCAAAATAATCACATCGTCAGTGGAAAGGTAAAAAGACTAAAGCGCCAATATACCTACTTTACAGTAGAGAGATTCAAAGTATTTTTTTTAAGAAAACAAACATAGTTATTTTTCTTAGAGTATACATATTAAATATATAGTTTAATTATCTATTTAATATGTATACTCTAAGAAATATAACTATGTTTGTTTTCTTAAAAAAATACTTTCAATCTCTCTACTGTAAAGTAGGTATATTGGCGCTTTAGTCTTTTCACCTTTCCTCTGACGATATGACACTCAAATACATCGATATACAAAACACACAGTACACAACACAATGCCTCACATTATACATTGTGTACGACACGGTACACAATTTCACATCCCAAAGCTCCCAATTAATAGAGCTTGAATGTCGACACCTCCGCTCTCGATTTGCATCCAAATTGTTTTTCAAATAGAGGTGCGCCCACGGTACGTTGTGATTTATGGAGCAAACATTGGGTTTATTTAAATTAATTGAAATAGTGGTGCGCGGATACTGTTTGGAAATGTGAATAATTAAAAATACATACATACATAAACTCACGCCTTTTTCCCATGGGGGTAGGCAGAAACTATAGAACGCCACATGCTACGACTCTTACATACCCCTTTCGCTTCATCCACATTCATACATCTTGTCATACACGCACGCCGGTTGAGAGTACTACGCACCTGACCTTTGTGAAGAACATCACCAATAACATCGATGTATGTCCTTCTAGGACGTCCTCTACCGGCGTTCCCATTAACATCCGCCTTATAAATTTCTTTTGTTAATCGCCGTTCACTCATTCTCTCAACATGGCCAAACCACCTAAGCATACTCCTTTAAATTTTTGTCACTACATCATCTTTTAAACCGCAACTTTGTCTAATCTCTTCATTTCTCAATCTATCATTCAAAGTTACACCGCACATACTTCGCAAGGAACGCATAATTAAAAATAGGGATGTGTAAAAAGCTTTGGTTTATTTAGTTTTATAAATAACTGTTATTAGTTTTGAATAGTTAATATTAATTAAACTCTTCGTTATTCTGGCAGTTTTCAAACCTATAGCAGTGATTGTTATGTTATTCTTAGGAAAGTTAATTAAATTTATATATAACTGGCAACCCGCCCGGCTTCGCACAGGTGCAATGTAGATACTAATGTGGGGCATATAAACCTTCCTCTTGAATCATTCTATCTATTGCTGAAAACTGCTTTAAAACCCGTTGCGTAGTTTAAAAGATCTAAGCGTACAGACAGCGGGAGCGACTTTGTTTTATACTATGTTAAGATTATATATCTGCCTAGCCGTTTCCCAACTATGTTGGGGTCAGCTTTCAGTCTAACCAGATGCAGCTGAATACCAGTATTTTACACGGAGCGACTGCCAGTAGACCTCCGAAACCCAATTACTGGGCAATGCCGATACTCTAATGTTAGACGTTGTCAGACTTTCGGCTTCTGACTACCCATACCGACTCATGACACACGAGACCGACTGTTTAACGTGCTCTCCTAAGCACGGAGGTGTCTCAACGTGTAACAAACGGTCATCCATCCACGAACAGACCGCGGAAAGCGTAGCTTAACCTCGCAAATCGTATGATCCGCGCGGTTCGTAATTAGCCAATTAATTAGATTTATATGTACTTATAAATATAAGCAATAAAAAGTAAAAAAAATATTTTTGTCTACCTACTTACATTAAAAAATTACTTCACACCGTCTGCGTAAGTATAAAATACAATACAACTCTAAATAGAACATAACTCTTCGATTAAGAACCGTATCTCACAGCCATAATCGTAAAACACCCATAATCCAACACGCCATCCATTCTAGAGATCCACTAAAAAAAAATACACAACGCTACGAGTTACGTAGCAATACGCTACGGGAATATTGCTACGAGAGATATCAGACAGATGCTACGAAGCTACGCCGCTACGAAGTAATGGTTTTATAGTAAATACTATTGAAGCTTTTTCTTAGAATTTTGCTACAACCTTTGAAATAATAGTCTGACTAGTTTTTTTTTATTAAATATATTCTTTCAATTCTAAGAAACGAAAGAAAAATATGAAATAGTATCTCAACTGTCTTCATTCCCACGCCAGTTATTAAATAGTAATTAATTTCTAAGAAAATTGCTTATAAATAGGTCTTTTTAAGAAATACTGAACAAATTGAGACTAGAATATTTTTTCTAACGAAGACTAAATTATTTTATACAAGGTAAAATTAAAAAAAAACTGAAAACCTCTTAAGGGCTTGTTGTACTCATCATTATAAACAATTTCTACTAGGGACCAACACTGAAATCGCGAAATAAAATCTACTGCTCCATACATTTATGTTCGCATAACTCGACAAAATGTATGGAACGGCCATTTTTTTTGTCGCGATATCTGATTGGTCCCATAGTAAAAGTTTTTCATAATGATATTTTTTCATAATGGTTAGTAAACAAATGTGCAATATTTAAAGATCACAAGTAAAGTTTCTGTAATATGTTTTTAAGTAATGTATATGTGTTTACATAGATTATGATAAACAAAACTACAAAATTTATTGTTAAAGGTAATTTTAAGTACCTACCTACTAGTGCTTTTAGTCTGATGATGTATATCTGACTTATTATTATGCTGCTGTGCCTTTACCGGGCTTTATGCTGAACCTTACTATATTTACTATGTAACACATGAACGCAATAAACAAATTGAACTTGAACTATGTACAATGAGCCCTTAAGAGGTTTTCAGTTTTTACATTTACGCCTTGTATAATGGTGTAAACGAAATCATCTAATTCCTTCAAACCTCGTGATGTACTGCTGACATAGATAAACCCTGCACGGGATACTTTTGAATACAATAAAAAAAATATTAAAAAGTAAACACGTGTTCTTAACGAATTGAAAAGAATTTTAGCGCCCCAAGTTAAATGACCGCGCGACGATCGATATCCGCGCAATTCTCTCGAGGCACTAAAATGCCTCACATTAAGAACACGTGTTTACTGTTTTAATATTTTTTTTATTGTATTCAAAAGTATCCCGTGCTGGGTTAATCTACGTCAGCAGTACATCACGAGGTTTAAAGGAATTACATGATTTTGTTTACATCCTGTATAATTTTTTCAGAGCTTATAATAATTGAAAATGATTAGATTAAATGAATATTATGAAAAGATTTTTTGTGATAACATTTATTTTAATATTATTATCTTTTGTTTATCTTTAGCTTATTTGAGGACTGAAAGCTTTTTAAGTGGATAATATCCGAGGAAAGCTTCCTCATTATCCCGGGGGGAATTTGAGCACGTCTTTTGCCTGGGAAACGAACTGAGAACTTTGTAGGAGACACTAAAACTATTATAGAGGAAACTTTTGTTCAAAATAGTTTGCGGTAAAATGGTTTATTGAAGTTTAGATGAATTTTC
This sequence comes from Amphipyra berbera, assembly GCA_910594945.2. NCBI lineage: Eukaryota > Metazoa > Arthropoda > Insecta > Lepidoptera > Noctuidae > Amphipyra > Amphipyra berbera. The sequence continues at coordinate 15,574,184 of OU343142.1, forward strand.
ATGATTGTGTGTGTTGAGGAAAATTTGAATTTTGTAATAGTTTTATTACTGGTAGACAGTAATAAAACTTTGGCTCGTGTTTAATTGCCAACACCGCGGATCATACGATTTGCGAGGTTAAACTGCGCTTGCCACGGTCAGTCTGCGGATGGGTGACCGTTCGTTACACATTCAGACCCCTCCAGGCCTTGGAGAGCACGTTAAACCGTTGGTCACGGGAGTCATACAAATACCTATGACAGTCATTACGGGTAGTCAGAAACCCCAAAGTCGGACAACTGGTCTAACCTTAGGATATCGGCATTGCCCTGTAACTGGGTTGCGGAGGTCCGATGGCAGTCGCTCCGTGTAAAATACTGATATTCAGCCGCATCTGGTTAGACTGGAAGCTGACCCCAATATAGTTGGGAAAAAGCTAGACAGAACAACTACTGCAGTGCAAAGTCCACCAATCCGTATTACAAAACATTATAAATTAACATAATATCGAAACTACAATAACATTACATCACGCCTGTATTCCCCGAAGGGTTGGGCAGAGGTGTATAGTAAAACCCACATTTCGCCGTTATGTCTAAGTCCCATGTAATAGGAGGCGAGCCTATTGCCACCAACCGGACACAAATCATAATTCCAGGCTGCTACTGAGGAATTCCACACGGAAAACCCAATAGCACTTTTCCCGACCTGGGGATCAAACCTAGGACCTCACGATCAGCAGTCGCGCTTGCCACCACTAGACCAACGAGGCAGTTAATACAATATTAGCCAAAATTAGGTTTAAACTGTTCAAATTACCGAGTCAATGCCGCTATTTAACCCTCAAATAGCTAATAGCGTTGTATTGTATTTTGGGCTGTAAATAATTATACACGGTATTATACAAACTACTAGCTAAGTGTTCCCAGGGAAGGCAACAACTTTATCTCATTAGAGTTAAAAGCGTGAAGGGTTTACGTAGATTATAACTTGCGTAGTTGTGAAGATTATGCAAGGCCGAGTTCTCACTTTGTCGTGACGCCAGATAGTCGTGTAGTTTTAAGTGTCGTGGCTTATATATTTAAATGGAGGTGTTCACATATAAGACGACACGATTAACTGTCGTTCACGACAGATTGTCAAGTCAATGGGAACGGCTAGCACGACAGTCGTAAAACGACAGGAAAACGACACGACATCGTCATGTGTCGTTGTTACGACTATCTATCGTGGCCACGATAAAAATATCGTCTTGTCTTGTAGCTTGCTACTGATGTGCAAACGACAAAGCGACGGTCGTGACACGATAAAATGTCGTCGTGATCCAATGGGAACACTAGATACGATAGTCGCTAAACGATAAAAAAAAATGTTGATAAACAGTCGTTATAATGGGAACAGCTAGAGACGACAGCCGTCCAACGATAAATTAATCATCACGACATAGTGGGAACGCACCCTAAGGCAGCCTTATATGCGAAAGCGCCTTTTCAAGTGGTTCTGTTCTGTTTTCTACATACATACATAACATCACGCCTTATATTCAGCGAAGGATGCGGCAGAGGTGTTTTAGTACACCCTCGTTTCACCAGTTAAGTTTAAGTCCCATGTAATAGAGGGCGAGCCCATTGCCATGAACCGGGCAATAATCCAGACTCCAGTCTGCTACTGAGAAAAAACCCAATAACACTTTACCCGACCAAACCCAGGACCCCATGCTCAGCAGTCGCGCTTGCGACCACTAGACCAACAAGGCAGTTCTGTGTTCTGCCTAGCCGTTTCCCAATTATGTTGGGGTCAGCTTCCAGTTTAACCAGATGCGGCTGAATACCAGTATCTTACATGGAGCGATTGCCATCAGACCTCCGCAACCCAGTTACTGGGCAATGCCGATATCCTAAAGTTAGACCGGTTGACTTACGGGCTTCTGACTACCCGTAACGACTGTCATAGGTATTCGTATGACACCCGGGACCGACTGTTTAACGTGCTCTCCGAGGCACGGAGCGGTCTCAATGTGTAACGAACGGTCACCCATCTACAGTCTGACCGTGGCAAGTGTAGCTTAACCACGCAAATCAGCCATGAGTTCCTCCCTCCTTCCGTTCATTAAGCTAGTCGAAGCTTAATGAACGGAAGGTGGAATTGGAATTTCATTAAGCTCCAGGTTACCTGAAATAGCGCCTGAATAGGATTCTTTTACTTATAACTCTCTGCTGACCTTTATTGAAACTCTTTGAGTTAAGAAAGTAGACAGCCGGCACGTGTACGAAGTTTAAAGTTCAATCTAATGACATTAGTTTTAAAGTCTCATTTACTTTGTGTAACCAACCTTTACCAATTAGTAAATGTATAACTAGAAAGTGCATATCGACGCTCGGCAGTGAAAACCTCGTAAATAAAATTTTCTTCAATTGCGTTTTATTTGTTCTATAGATTGATAAACTCGTCATACACGTACTAGTTCAACAAACTTTCAATTCAAATACTTCTAAGCTATCTATGACGTACGATGACAAACTTGTATTAACATTTGATCGGCCATTTTTTTTGCAGGAGACAGTTATTTATATCTCTTTTAAAAAATTGTATTTTACACATACGTGGTTTTCACTGCCGACCGTCGATATACAACGTATAACAGAAATAAGTAGTCATATTCTATGTCATATGTTAGTTTTAATAATTATAATGGTGTATGTATTTATAATATTTATAAGTTATATTAATATTGTATTGTATGTGTTTATATGGGCCTTGATGCCTGAAATAAATAAATAATAATAATATTCAAGGGGTTTGTTTGGACTCGGGTCCCGGTCGGTCCCAGCTGTCATACGAATACCTATGACAGTCGTTACGGGAAATCAAAATCCCGAAAGTCCGACAACCGTTCTAACCTTAGGATATCGGCATTGCCAAGTAACTGGGTTACGGAGATCTGATGGCAGTCGTTCCGTGTAAAATACCGGTATTCAGCCGCATCTCGTTAGACTGGAAGCTGACCCCAACATAGTTGGGAAAAGGCTAGGTAGAACAAGGTTTGACAAGCTCATTGAACAGAATAGTACTTAAATACAGAATTTAGTACCATGAATTCTGTATATGTAGAGAAACAAAATTCATCGTAGGTACAGTCAACGACATAAATAAATAAGAATATTACTTAAAGTTTCAAGTATCATTAATAAACCAATTGCTTTCGATATCACATTAAAATAAATAGTTTAAAAACAGAAAAAAAACACTCTTTTACTACTGTTTTATATTGAAAAGTAAAAACAATGAGGAGTTCCACCTTCTGACTCCATCATGACATCAACTCAATGGTACCATATTATTGAATGGTCATCAGAATTATATACATTTGCAAAGTTTCACATCGATGCGACAGTTAGAAGTGGGTGAAAATCAAAACCTAAGTTTTGTTTACAAAAAACAAAACTTAGTTACAGGTATAGCTAATATAAGCGTCTTAAAAAATCACACATTTCATGTATGCACTAGCTACAAAACTATATAAGGTCCAACCAAAATACCTGGACAAACTTTTACACAGTATTCAGTACGTTTAACTAAACATATCTATGTAAAAAAAACAAAAACCAAGCGTTTTTATCTAACCAAAATTTTTTTATCATTTTTTTGGTTTTTTTATTACATTCTTTATTTCGCAGTTTTAGTAAAACACGGCGTGGAAGTAGTGCGCAGGCAATTTTAAAACGTTATTATTTTTTGGTTAGAAAAAAACATTTGGTTCTCGTTATTTTTTTACATATAATGTTTAGTTACACGTACTGAACACTGTGTAAAAGTTTGTCCAGGTATTTTGGTTGAACCTTATATATAAGGTTAGTCAGAAAGGGGGTACTAAGCCGAAAGGGTGTTAAAGTAACCATAATAATGGATAACTTTTGTCCTACAACTTTCCCCAAAAGTCAATAGTTTAAGAGAAATAGCTGATCAAAAATTTCATAAAAAATACGCTAAATTCTATCTATCCTCAGCTATGATTAGCTGTATTTACATTTCGTTTCATTTACAGGTCATATTTGGGGTCACGGATTAGAAGCTTCATTTTCTGAATTCGTAACTTAAGCAGGGATGAAGAATTTTTGAAAAAACTAAAATAAAAATGATATTTCAAGCAAAATTTGTTTTCGAATTTTAATATTTTCTTTAAAATGACCATCAGTGATATATTAAGTGACCTGCGACTTAGTACCCCCTTTCCGACTAACCTTGTATACTATTCAGTTTCATGGTTCCGTACAACGTTGTCTTGGATTAATTCAGATTATTGGATAAAGCTATCCCCTTTGATACTCGCTCGACTCATTAATATGCTAGCGGGAATTAGTGACGTCATGTTAGGGTTCCGAGAACGCTTCCTATAATGTTCATGGAGGATTTGATGTGATTAATTTCAAGGTCGGCCTTGTTTAATATCTGTTGTATCTCGAAACATTAGAAGATGTAATGAGTTGTGTGGTTTGCAAAATTATTATGAAAGAAAGAAGAAAGAAAGAAAAAGTATTTATTTTTTCGCCCAAGCGGACGCACACGTATGCTTAAAATGTAAAAATTCATAAAATTAAAAAATTAAAACTACAACAAAAATGTGTATTTAAATTTAAACATATTATTATAATTACCTGGTAACCCAAACACAAAATAGATAAAAAAATACGAGCTACTAATTTATAGTCTGTGGTGCATGGGTTACCTAGGCATCCTAAATCATTTTTTATGATGTGAAATTGTTGAAATAAATTTTCATTTCTTTTTATAAATATAACTGTTGAAAATTATTCTTATTGATAATACTTTCAGCTAAGGAGATTTAAGATCTTTTGCCCTATAGGGGGTCGGTCCCGGGTGTTATAAGAATATCTATGACAGTCGTTACGGGAGGTCAGAAGCCCGAAACTCTGACAATTGGTCTTTCCTTAGGATATCGGCATTGCCCTGCTACTGGGTTGCGGAGGTCTGATGGCAGTCGCTCTGTGTAAAATACTGGTATTCAGCCGCATCTGGTTAGACTGGAAACTGATTTCAATATAGTTGGGCAAAGGCTAAGCAGAACTTGTTCTATACGGTGAGCGTATCGCACTATTGGAATCTGGGAAGGTAATAACGTCACAATTGATGACTGCCCCGTTGGTCTAGTGGTGGCAACCGCGACTGCTGATCGTGAGGTCCAGGTTGGGCAGTGTTATTGGGTTTTTTCATTAGGAATTTCTCAGTTTTCTCAGCTCGAAGTTTGTCTTTGTACCCGGTTGATGGCAATAGGCTTCCACCCTATAATATGGGTCTTCAACATAACGGCAAAATGGGTGTTACTATTCACCTCTGCCACCCTTCGGGGAATACAGGCGTGATGTTATGTTGATGAATTATATTTCGCAATCATAACTGGGCTGCACATCCAGTCGGCAGTTGTCACGCTGTTGGACTGACCGCATCCTAACTGCAGTAGCGACTGGATATGCAGTCAGTTACAATTATGATTAGGTTTTTTTTTTTAATTATTTTCTTGATAGCGTTTCGCCCTAGTCTCACCTGATGGTAAGCGCAGACAGGGTCTAAGATGGAGCACATGAATCTAAGGAACAGAGATATAGTGGGATTCCCCTATACCCCTCTGGCATCTCACATACACACGAAGGAACATAGTAAACTGCTTGGCGCCAGTCTTTAATGTTCAGGTGGTAGCTAGCCAGGCGGGCCGTATAGTCCCTACCACCACACCTACAATACGCGTCTAGTCCCAGCGTGAGGTGAGGAAGTTTTTAACCCGTCCACCCCGCACGGAATAAAACATAACGTAAACAAAAACAAAACAAAATGTGATGTACACAGTACATTTTTTTTCTAATCACACGGTTTATGATAAGTACTGAAAACGAATTTTATATCATATTCCGTTTTACCAGAAACATTAACCACAAAAGATATTAACTTCCCAAAAGATAAAAGATATTTATACAAAGGGCAGAATTTATTTATCGAGAGGGATCAAAAGGTGGTCTGGTTGAAAGGTAAAATATAATATTTTTGGGTAATTCTATATTTCCGAGGCTCAAAAGGTACCGATTATGAAACTTTTGATGTTTTGCATTATAATAAATACTTTATTTATTTTTTGTAATATCGATAACGTTTGACAGGAGAATAAGGTACCGCGTACCTATTCTTTAGGGGACAAATGTGTGCCGGGGTTGCGGCGCATGCAATAGCGAATCCCGTGACCCCGGCCTTAGGTCAGAAGGAGGGACAATGTTGGTTTTTAGCCGGTAAGAGTCCGTCAGACCCCCTCGCCTTCCCCGGACGAGGGACATCCATGAGGATTTTCCAACGATAAAAAAAGGGGTCATATGTATCGTGACACTTGTCGCCAGCGATTCAACATCGCGTGACGTGTCTGGCGAGTAGTCATAACACGAAAATGTCGCGGAAACATGTCTGGCGATGTTGGCGACACGTGTTGCGGGACATTAATGTCTTCTATTATTCTTTATTCTTCAATCAGTGCATCCTACCAGTCATGACATACGGAGCCGAGATGTGGACACTTACGGTACGACTAGTCCACAAAATGAAAGTCGCTCAGCGAGCTATGGAAAGAGCTATGCTTGGTATTTCTCTGAGGGATCGAATCCGGAACGAAGTCATTCGCCAGAGAACGAAACTTACCGACATAGCTCAGCGGATTAGCAAACTTAAGTGGCAGTGGGCTGGTCATATTTGCCGCAGAACCGATAACCGTTGGGGTAGACGAGTTCTAGAGTGGAGACCGCGAATCGGCAAACGTAGTGTAGGACGTCTTGCGACTAGGTGGCGCGACGATATACGTAGGGTAGCCGGCAGCGACTGAAGAAGGAGAGCCGAAGACCGGGCTCAGTGGCGTGCTTTGGGAGAGACCTATGTCCAGTAGTGGACTGATGTAGGTTGATGATGATGATGATTCTCTAGGGGACAAATGTCCCATGACACGTGTCGCTAGTGAAGTCCGGTGACATCGCGTGACGTGTCTGGAAATTACGTGACGTGTTTGGCGACGTTGGCGACACGTGTCGTGGGACATTACTATCCTCTAATGATTGAGACGATTGTATGTAGCAATAGTCGAAAACCAACGAGATGTTGGAAAGGCAGGGTCCAGAGAAGCACACGTGCGACAAGGATGGTTTCATCAAGGTGGAAAAGAAGAAGAAGAAGAAGCCTCCTTGTCGGAACCAGTGCGGCACCGCGCAGGCAGGACCCGACATGCTGCTGCGTCCAGCAATCCCGTCAACGCTGCTGTACGTGTCCAGACTGCACCACTCCACGAAGGTTGAGGAGTTCATGGAATACGTGCGTGTGAAGACTAACTGGACTTTGAGGGTCGTGAAGTTGGAGTCGCGTCACAACACGAACTTCAAGTCGTTCGTGGTGCGTGTCCCGACACATCACCTCGACAAGTTCCTCAAGAAAGAGTTCTGGCCCGAGGGTGTTGTGTACCGCCGGTTTCGTGGCCAGCTACATGACACCAGTCAGCGTAACACGGCGCAGACACTTCGTGTGTGTTAGTTTTAATAATTATAATGGTGTATGTATTTATAATATTTATAAGTTATATTAATATTGTATTGTATGTGTTTATATGGGCCTTGATGCCTGAAATAAATAAATAATAATAATAGTGGTTTATCGGTTGGGCATACAGGCAGCGCGAGCGGTCTGTGTAGGTTCCGCTTGTAATCCCGATCTATTTATGTTTTACTTAACAAGTCCGTCTATGTTTTGTATTTGGAAAAGCAGGATGGGAGTGTCGAGTGACGAGAAAGATTTAAAAAAACATGTCATTTTAGTTTTTTACTTTTTAGTAATCAATCGAAAAAAAAAAAATGTTGAAAGTATAATTAATTGTATTGTCATCAGAACTATATCGTCAGTGGAAAGGTAAAAAGGCTAAAGCGCCAATATACCTACTTTACAGTAGAGAGATTCAAAGTATTTTTGTATGAAAAATAACAATGTTTAGTTTCTTAAAAAAAAAACTTTAAATCTCTCTACTGTAAAGTAGGTATTATTGGCGCTTTAGTCTTTTTACCTTTCCACTGACGATATGTGTATGCAAAATTTCAGCCTGTTCTGATTGCAAGAACTGGCTCAATATTGACGTGTGACAGACAGACAGACAGCAAAACATGCTGAATAAAAAAAGAAAAAAGCTTTTAAGGTGCGTACAAAAATCGCGAAGCATGTGCCGCGAATGGGTTGTCACGCATGCCACAGAGGTTTGCCACCCCGTCCACAAAGACGCAAACCATTAGCAGCGCATGCCTCGCAATGTTTGTACGCACCTTTACACATAAAATAACATCACGCCTTACATTCCCCGAAGGGTTCCGAAGAGGTGTTTTAGTACACCCTCGTTTCCCCAGTTATATTTAAGTCCCATATAATAGGGGGCGAGTCTATTGCCATTACGCATCTTTCAAATACATATTTCGTGGACAATACGAAATCTGTTATTATTGAAAGCATTATTGTCTGTTATCTCCGGTTCCTATTAACAAAATGTTTTTTATAACAGTTACTATCCTTGGAATTCTGAATTCCACTGTAAACTAAAATAAAAAAGTCTATTTCAAAACCGCATTGCAGATACAAGAAAACAAAAGAAGAAGTAATAACACAACTTTTAAAGTTAAAGTTAGAACTTAATAGTTAGATCTACGTGCGACAGCCAGACGGGCGCCTGAGTTAGTTTAGTTAACATTCATGATTGCGTTTAACACTTATTTCAAAAATTAACATTCTTCTCTGCTTTTCGTGTGGGTAGTGGCTAACCTGGTTTCAGAGTTTATGCCGCCCATGGGCCTCTGACTTGGCTTCACGTGCCGTTGAGAAATACCTCACGATGTTTTCCTTCACCGTTTTTAAGCAAATACTAATCTATACATACCTATATAATTACTTGTCCTGACTGACTGATTCATCAACGCAGAGCCTAAACCACTGAAGCTGAAAACATGAAATTTGGACAGTAGGTTCTTTTTGTGACGTAGGCTTCCACTAAAAAAGGATTTTTGGAAATTCTACCCCTAAGCGGGTAGAATTGGGGATGGAAGTTTGTACGAAAATTCAGGCGGACGAAGTCGCGGGTTAAGTGCTAGTCTACAATATATACATAAAGAAGTAAATACTCTATATATAATACAACTACTACTACTACTACTATATAAATACTCCCAAAGCTTTCAGTTTGTAGATGTTCCAACTTTTTTTTTGTACGTTTTATATAAATACATAAAACATAACATCACGCTGTATTCCCCAAAGGGATTGGCAGAGGTGTATAGTAACACCCTCATTTTGCCGTTATTTTTAAATCCCATGTAATAGGGGCGACCCTATTGCCATCAACCGGGCACAAATCCAAACTCCGGGCTGCTACTGAGGAATTCCACACGGAAAAACCCAATAACACTTTGTCCGACCTGGGGCTTGAACCCAAGACACATAATTAATGTGTATTTATGCAAAATTTCAGCCTATTTGGATAACAGAAACTAGCTCAAAATTAACTTGCAAGATTTGACCTAAACATATATCCCAACACGGTAACTAACAAAGCTTTTAAACAAGAAGTTCACTCCAACTAACTATACCACTTCAATACCAGTACAATACCGACACAATTGTACTAACAAGATTTAATCTATACTAATATTATAAAGCTGAAGAGTTTGTTTGTTTGTTTGAACGCGCTGATCTCAGGAACTACTGGTCGGAATTGAAAAATTATTTTTGTGTTGGATAAGTCCATTTATCGAGGAAGGTTATAGGCTATATAACATCACGCTACGACCAATAAAAGCGGAGCATAAATGAAAAATGTTGCAAAAACGGGAAAAATGTCCACCCGTGCGAAGCCGGGACGGGCCGCTAGTCTAAACATATATCCCAACACGGTAACTAACAAAGCTATTTAACAAGAAGTTCACTCCAACTAACGATACCACTTCAATATCTGTGCAACACCGACACAACTCTAATAAAATAAATCGCGACGGATCGTTACGAGAATGTACCCGTATAGCAAACTATTATAGTAGACGTAATAACAAGCGATGCGCGAAGCGAAACACACGGGTGACGTCACAGGTATACCTAGTGACGTAGGCGTTGGTACGTCCCACGGTATATCAAATGATTTGTTTCAAAATATCTCCCACTTATATTGTGTGGGACGATTGTAGAGAGTAGTTAATAAAGAAAGTAAGAATAATGTTTATTTAACAACAGTAGGTACATGAAGGAACGCGTATAACCAAATTAAAACTACACTGGCCTGCAAAAATAAGTATCACACTTTTAAAATTTCAATTTTTTCTAAACTATAGAAGTTAGAGATTTAAAATAAAAAACGTTTTATAGCAATTTTTATCAGCTTTCTTTGAAACTATAGTAACAAAGTTAAACTCTTTTTTGAGTCCTTTTTGTTTCGAAAATATATCTTGTGTACCTAAAAAGATATTGCAATTTTAAAAGTGTGATACTTATTTTTGCAGGCCAGTATATGTGAGTAAAAGCACTGATCATATTTTGTGTGCTTCACGACTGCGTCAAATAGTACAATACCTAGTTAGTATACATAACATTACGACTGTATTCCCCGAAGGGTTAAGCAGAGGTATATAGTAACACCCTCATTTCGCCGTTATGTTTAAGTCCCAAGTAATAGAGGGCGAGCCTATTGCCATCAACCCGGCACAAATCCAAACTCCGCGCTGCTACTGAGAATTTCCACACTTTTTGGGTAGGTAAAGTATAGCACAATCATACACTTTTTGTCACTATCCACGCTATTCATAAATTTTTATTTTTCTAATTTTTCATAACCTCTTTCAGTTTTGTAGTCATTTAACATAACTAACATCATCCTACAACATCAGCTGCACAATGTAAACAAATAAGAAATCAACAATTTCTCAAAATCCTGAATATCATAGCTTGAACTATGCTCGCGTTTTCACACTGTGTGATAATAGTGACAAAAAGTGTACGACTGTATTACACTTAACCTACCCATCAAGCAGTTACAAGGTTTGCCCTTTGTTGTATTACGTACTGTATAACATTAGTTTTACCCCGTGTGGGGACGGGTTAGAATATAAAACTTCCTCACCACATGCTGGAAATAGATGCGTGTTGTAAGATTCAACAAAACCCAGCGCGCTTGGTGGTAGGATCTATACGATCCGCCTGGCTATCTACCACCTTCACATTAAAGTCCGGCGCCAAGCAGTTTACTGTGTTCCGTCGTGTGTATGTGAGAGCCAGAGGGGTATAGGGGAATCCCTCTATATCTCTGTTCCTTGGATTCGTGTGCTCCAACTTAGACCCTGCCTGCGCTTACCATCAGGTGAGACTAGGGCCAATAACGACCAAGTCAAGAATAAAAAAAAAAAATACAGATTAGTAAACTCCCATTGCAATCTTTTAACAGAAAAAGGTACCTACAACATCACTAAAATAAAACAAAGCTATAAAAATAGGTACTTATCTGGTTGTCAAACCGTTTAGATACCACAACACGTACCAAACACGACTTCACAAAGTAACATGTAAATAGTTTACGACTTCGGCAAGTTTGTCGCAACTTTTATTTTGAAAAACATCGAGTTTCGTAAACTGTTTGTTTTCTTTTAATGGCAGCATTGAATAACATTGTTATGTAGACCTATCATTGTCAAATACTCAGTCAAAATGTCAATGTCTAATACATTCTGTTTTCTGTGTAACGATCTGTTTTGATGAGATCTAGAGAACAAAAGTGTGTTATAATTTTTTTAAACTGTTCATTCTGCCTAGCCTTTTCCCAATTATGTTGGGCTTAGCTTCCAGTCTAACCAGATGTGGCTGAATACCAGTATTATACACGGAGTCACTGCCATCAGACCTTCGCAATTACTGGGCAATGCCGATATCCTAAGGTTAGACCAATTGTCAAACTTTCCCGTATCGACTGTCATAGGTATTCGTACGACCCCCGAGACCGACTGTTTAACGTGCTCTCCGAGGCACGGAGAGGTCTCAATGTGTAACGAACGATCATCTACGGACTGACCGCGGCAAGCGCAGTTTAACCTCGCAAATCGTATGACCCGCGCGGTACGTAATTTTTTTAAGTATATTTTTTATTTTAACATGAGAACTAAATTACAAGAACTAACTCCATCTTACTTATGACATACACACGATCAAAATCATGCAAATAACTGTCGCCTTTCAAATTCATGTCACAAAAGTTACATAGCGATCTAACCCTTCGTTCTTATATTACAATGTTATAACCTACAGTGACACAATAGACTTTATACAATAGATCTAGGATTAATGCTAAGATATCATATATTCCCTTTTGAATAGATAGGAGCGAGTCGGTGTAGCCCGTAGCTTTAATAAGAATAGAAGTCGTATAATGAGATTTATGTGATATTATGTTGAATTGAAGTCGTTAAACTAAGTTCAATCTTAAGCTAGGTAATGGTTCCTGGTTCTATTGCTAACCAACATAACATCACGCCTGTATTCCCCGAAGGGTTGGTCAGAGGTGTATTAGTAACACTCTCATTTCGACATTATGTTTAAGTCCTATGTAATAGGGGGGAGTTTATTGCCACCAACCAGGCACAAATCCAAACTCCGGGTTGTAACTGAGGAATTTTACACGGAAAAATCCAATAATACTTTGCCCAACCTGGACCTCATGATCAGCAGTCGCGCTTGCCACCACTAAACCAAAGAGGCAATTTAAAACTACTCAACAAATTATCTATACTAATATTATAAAGCTGCAGAGTTTGTTTGTTTGAACACGCTAATCTCAGGAAATACTGGTTGGAATTGAACACATATTTTTGTGTTGGATAGTCCATTTATCGAGGAAGGTTATATAACATGACGCTACGACCAATAGGAGCGGAGCATAAATGAAAAATGTTGCAAAAACGAAAAAAATGTCCACCCGTGCGAAGCTGGGACGGGCCGCTAGTTCCTAATAACCTCGTCCATGGTTTTGATCGCAGTAGTGGAGTAACGAAATGGACTAAGTTTGTTCTTCGTGTACAAACTGAGGTTTAGACCACTAAGATGGCCTGATTAGATAGTTATGTTAATGTAAGTATATCTACTAGGTCTGTAGGAAGTACCTACCTACAGTATGGCTAGATTTTCTAGACCGCTTCGAATTTCGCGGATATATAATATACAGGGTGTAAGCGAAATCAAGTAATTCCTTCAAACCTCGTGATGTACTGCTGACAGAGATTAACCCAAAGAAAAATTACAAGAAGGAAACATGTGTTCTTAACGTGAGACATTTTAGTGCCCCGAGCGAAATGCGCGGTTATCGGTTGCCGCGTGGTCAATTAATTCAGGGCGCTAAAATGCCGCATGTTAAGAACACATGTTTACTTCTTGTAATTTTTTTTATTGCATCCAAAAGTGTCCCGTTCAGGGTTAATCTATGTCAGCAGTAAGTCACGAGGTTTGAAAGAATTACATGATTTTGTTTATACCCTGTATACAACGTGTTACAAAAATACCCATAAAGCCGAAAGGGCGTTAAAAGGTTGCTTGTAAAGAGTCTATTAGCAATATTTGAACACCGTAAAAAAAATATGGATAAAACATTAATCATCATTGAAACGCAACCCTGAAAACATTAAACTATAGAGTAGACTGCCCAGAAAGTTATTTAAGTACATTCTTACCTAATTTCCTCTGAGAGGTAAATGACACCAACCATAAAAGACCACTTTTTTATTTCGATTTTTCATGGGGAATTAAACCAAACTCAAACTCAAAATATTTATTAGCACACTAAGGTAAAATAATACAGATCTTATTATATAGAGTAGGTACAGCTTAGCAACCCTTTCCAGGTGTTGCAATATTTGAGGGCTCTGATTAGATAAAAGTATATTTATAAATTTACTTATGTTTCTATTTGGTACATAGTGCCTAATTCTTGACTATTCTTATTCTTAATACACAATATTTTTAATTAAGGATACTAGAACCAAAACAACATAGTATATCGAGTGATATGTTATCGAGTAAATAGGTATTGGTATAGGTGTATTATAAATTGTATGTTTTATTTATTTAGGTTTATGTTATTTTTGCTTATATTGGGTGTTTTTAACTTTTTTATTTTCATAATATTCGTTGATTGAGTAGAAGCATTTTTCTATTAAATATGTCTTTAATTTTCTATTAAATACTATTTCCTTTGTTTCGTTCTGAAGATAATTTGGTAATTTATTAAATATTTTAACTGCCATGTTGTAACACGTTGTAGATAGATGGTGGAATACATAAGGTGAAATATAGATTTCACCTTAATATCAGATGAAATCTCGGTTTCTATTAAAATCTGTCGAGTTATCAGAATCGACCCAAATTTTTGTCCAGAATATTATAAAACATTTTTGTTTTAGCATATTACCTTATTACCTATTATACACCACTTAAACTTTTATATGCCCCAAAATCTTCCCGCCTCGGGCTATAACTAAGAATTTTTAACGAAAAACCTAATCAAACTTCGCACTACGACCCACAGAATAAAAAAATCAGTGTATTCAAGTTTGCCAAGTATTTTACTTGAAACTGGCTATTGTCTACGGTTTTACTCGCATCCTAGGGATACTACTTCATTGGCCTGCGGGCGGTGGGTTGGGGAACCCGTCGCCCGACCAGTAACGGGCCCAGGGAGGATGGCGCGTCGTGTCCTGCGCGCGCCTCTCGGAAGGATGTGGGGCAGGGGAGCAACTGCCCCACCACAGGAGAGGTCCACCAGAAGAAGCTGGTGGACCGAGACCTGCCGGGGTCGCGGTGCATGCAACAGCGAATCCCGTGACCCCGGCCTTAGGTCAGAAGGAGGGACACCGTGGTGGTTTTAGCCAGTAAGAGTCTGGCACACCCCCCCGTCTTCCCCAGACGGGGGATAGTCCATGAGGATTTCCCCACGCTAAAAAAAAAAAAAAAAGAAGGGATACTACTTCATGTACATGGACAAAAATATTCTTTATTTTAATCCAGAACATGGTCTATATCTGTGCCAAGTTTTATCCAAATCTGTTCAGCTGTTTATGCGTGATTGAGTTATAAACATCTTTACAAACCTTCACATTTATATAAATAAATAAAATACATTTAAAAACTTAAAAATTACTATAACACCAAAATAACAGAATATTTAGTCTATTCCTAGCATTTTAATTTAATAACCTAATACCTAATAATAAGTTAGTAAACAAATGTGCAATATTTAAAGATCACAAGTAAAGTTTTGATGACATTTAATTATGTCAATTGTTTTATACAAGGTTAGTCAGAAAGGGGGTACTAAGCCGAAAGGGTGTTAAAATACCCATAATAAGAGATAACTTTTGTTCTACAACTTTCCCCAAAACTCGATACTTTAAGAGAAATAGCTTTTCAAAGATTTCGTAAAAAATATGCTAAAATCTATCTGTCCATAGCTATGATCAGCTGTTTTTACAATTTAGGTCATATTTGGGGTCACGGATTAGAAAAATAATTTTCTGAATTCATAACTAAAGCAGGTATGTTTTTTTTTGAAAAAACTAAAATAAAAATATTTTTTCATGCAAATAAAAATTATCGAATTTTGAAATTTTAACAATTGCTTTGTAATAGTCATCAGTGATACTTTAGGTGGTCCGCGGCTTAGTACCCCCTTTCCGACTAACCTTGTATAGTTTAGCTTCCTTTTCACTTTTGTAAATGTGAGAACTTTGTGGACCTGCATCTATAAATTTGTAAATTACTACAATATTATTCATATTACTTTTTTTTTAATTTTATTTTTGTTTGTTAGTTTTTGTACTCAAGTCTTTTAGTACTATATTACTCATTGGTCTGTGGTCAGGACCTCATTGTTCTCTCACTATCCTAAATCATTGTACTGTATCCACTGAAATTGTTAAAGGTATTATTTTTAAAAGAGTAACCATGGAGTTTCTTGCCGGCTCTTCTCCATAGGAAACAACTAATTGGAACCGTGCACCTAAATTCGACGTTTCATAAGCACCTGTATTGGTTTATGTGAAATAAAAATTATTGATTTTGATTTGATTTGAAAGTTTCTGTAATATGTTTTTAAGTAATGTATATGTTTATGTTTACATAGAATATGATAAACAAAACTACAAAATCTATTGTTAAAGGTAATTTTAAGTACCTACCTACTAGTATTTTTAGTCTGGTGATGTATATCTGACTTATTATTATGTTGCTGTGCCCTTACTGGGCTTCATGTTGAACCTTACTATATATTTACTATGTAACACATGAAAGCAATAAAGAACTTGAACTTGAACTATAATATTAGTGGGATAAGCACTTATGTAGTCTTTAATTTAGTGGCACGGTTTTTTAACCGACTTCCAAAAAAAGGAGGAGGTTCTCAATTCGTCTGTATGTTTTTTTTTTAATGTTTGTTACCGCAGTACACCTTCATTTATGAACCGATTTGAAAAATTCTTCTTTTGTTTGAGAGAGTATTCTTTCGAAATGGTCCCATTTAAATTTGATGAAGATCTGATAAAGAACTTCGGAGATAAACAATGGAACTCCTCAATGACGAACAGTACGCATAATGTGATGATGTGATTATGTGTACGAGCAGCGTCTTTAGCAGGTCCAACCATGTTTTAATTAAGGCCACTAAAATGAATGAAATAAAAAACATTTTAACAAAAATAAAACCGACTTCAACAAAACGAAAAAGTAATAAAATAATTACCATATTATAAAAGTAACAGATTCAGAAGTCGGTGCCTTTAATTTGGTTCAGCGTGGATTAGCACTGGCTTCTGAATCTGTTACTTTTATAATATGGTAATTATTTTATTACTTTTTCGTTTTGTTGAAGTCGGTTTTATTTTTGTTAAAATGTTTTTTTATTACCTTTATTTGCTTTCTATACACATTATTTACATTTTTAAATATTTCTACAGCACGGTTTATTATTATTATAAATATACAGGCTGTTTTCGAAATCATGTAAATCCTTCAAACCTCGTGATGTACTGCTGACATAGATTAACGCTGAACGGGATACTTATGGATTCAATAAAAAAAAAACAAGAAGTAATCATATACAAGGCTAGTCGGAAAGGGGGTACTGAGCCGAAAGGGTGTTAAAGTACACATAATAATGGATAACTTTTGTTCTACAACTTTCCCCAAAAGTCAATAGTTCAAGAGAAATAGCTGTTCAAAGATTTCATAAAAAATACGCTAAATTCTATCTATCCTCAGCTATGATCAGCTGTGTTTACATTTTAGGTCATATTTGGCGTCACGGATTAGAAGCTCCTTTTTCTGAACTCGTAAATAAAGTAGGGACGAAAAATGTATAAAAAGCTAAATTAAAAATCATTTTGCATGGTTTTTTTTTATCGAATTATGAAATTTTAACACTTTCTTTAAAACAATCATCACTGATACATTAAGTGGCCCAAGGCTTAGTACCACCCCCTTTCCAACTAACCTTGTATATTATTATGTTCTTAACGTGATGTATTTTAGCGCCCCGAGCAAATTGCACGGCTATCGCTCGCCGCGCGATCATTTAACTCAGGGCGCTAAAATGTCCCACGCTAAGAACACATGTTTACTTCTTGATATTTATTTTTTATCGAGTCCAACAGTATCCCATTCAACGTTAATCTATGTCAGCAGTACATCACGAGGTTTGAAGAAATTACACGATTTCGTTTACACCTGTATATGAGACTAGCACTTAGTTCGCGACTTTGTCCGCGTAAATTTTCATACAAACTTCTATCCCCTATTTTACCCCATTAGGGGTAGAATTTCCAAAAATGCTTTCTTAGTCAATGCCTACCTCACAATAGGAACCTACTGTCCAAATTTCATATTTCCAGCTTCAGTGGTTTAGGCTCTGCGTTGATGAATCAGTCAGTCAGGACAAGTAATTATACAAGGTTAGTCGGAAAGGGGGTACTAAGCCGCGGGCCACTTATATGTATCATTGATTACTGTTTTAAAGAAAGTGTTAAAATTTCAAAATTCGATAAAAATTTAAACCATGCATAAATATTTAAATTTTAGTTTGGTCAAAAATTCTTCTACCCTGCTTTAGTTACGAATTCAGAAAATGGAGCTTCTAATCCGTGACCCCAAATATGACCTAAAATGTAAACACAGCTAATCATAGCTGAGGATAGATAGAATTTAACATATTATTTATGAAATCTTTGAACAGCTATTTCTCTTAAACTAATGACTTTTGGGGAAAGTTGTAGAACAAAAGTTTACCCATTATTATGGGTACTATAACACCCTTTCGGCTTAGTACCCCTTTTCCGACTAACCTTGTATATGTATAGATATACCATCGCCACTATCAACAAAACCTCTAAATAAGCAGTAGGTTAATTAATTATTCTGTGACAGTCCAACCTAGCTAAACAAAACTATCGAGCGGATCCGCGTCAGCACACAGCTAGCTAAAATCAATACACGTGGTGTGTTTAGACTGTGGTTCGTTCGTTTAATTAGTCGTCGTTGTTAGCACTGGTCAGTCGACCGTTACGGTCAGGCAGGTAGGAAAGTGGGGGAACAGCGTAGATTTTTCCAGTTTCCAGTTAGATTTTTTAGATTTTTATTTTTCAGTTTCAAGTGGTCGGTGAAATGAGTTTTCGTACCTACCTTAGTTTGTGTTTTTATGATGCATGCGGCAAAATTTTTGAAGCAGATTTTTCGCTACATTGTCCTCTGATGTTAGGTAGTATAAATAATCAGAAATCCGGTGATCTGATCAGAAAATTGTAAATTATGAACAGCCATTTGCTAATGTTGAGCAAATTTTTGTTCTAATAGAATAAGAAAATATAAACTTCTAATTTTTATTTCATTTTATGTAGATAAATGTAGGTATGTTTTATTAAAAACATGCCTTTTTCAGATTTATCATGATCATCTGTTCCTATTTTAATTTTTTTGGTAATTTTCGTGTTACTCCGTAACATGGAGTAAAAAAAAAATGTCTATAGTTTTTACCCAAATAGCTAGCACTCAAATTAAAAAAGATAGGCCTAAAGAGCAGCTTATACAATTGATTCAGCCTGGAGCATTTCTAGCATAACGAAGAAACTGTCCCCAACGACATCACACAGTTGCATAATTTAAAAAAACAAATTGAATATTTAAATCGGGCAACATCTTATTTTCGTTCAAACTCCTAAGAGGGTAGTTGTGTTATATCGAAGGATCGTAATCGAGCGTAATGTGATCAAGGCTGAGTGTTTAAAGGAACCTTTTTAGTAAAAAAAAGGTTACGAGGGGAATAAATTCCATCAAACATTTTTTTCTTCAATAATGAACATGTGGCGTCCTCAAGTTCGACCCACAATACTTATGTCTAATTAATACCTATAATTATAATAAATTACAGAAAGTACAGCACACTTACCTCACCATTCATGTGCTGTCAATACACCTGTTAGCCGCCATCGTCATTGTCTCCGAGCACCGTTACTTGTACCTCGTCCCGGCCGCCGCGCGCCGCACCCCGCCGCAAGCGCCGAGCCACTTCGCCGCTGACCACCAGACAGTCCGTTCTACGCTATCAGCGTAACCGCACGTCGCTTTTTCTCGCGCTTGTTAGCTGACTTATTGTTGATCACGCATTTAATATTATATCGCTTCCGTTTCTATCTCTCTTGCTATTTGTACTTCATTTCGTCTTTCGCATCTTGTTGTTCTTACGTTTCTTTCTACTCTCATTTCAGATCAGTGCTATCGCTAATTATTGTATTCGTTTTATTGTAATAAACAACATTCGTTTGGTGTTCGAGTTGTATTTATAAAGAGGACCTAGTAAACCCCTCAAACATATATTTTAATTTGTTGATTGCTTGATTTTCTTCGAGATTGGCAAATGTAGATAATAAACAAAATCTAAAAATATTAGCCATTTGGTCCCAAAATTACCGCCTCTCTTCCACAAAAACAAGGATTTCTTCATTAACCCGTTGCTGAATAAAATAAAACTAGTTTTAATGAATATAAAACATAATCAGCCGATTACTGTTACTCTGCTGGGCACAGGCCTGTTCTCAGAATGAGAAGGGTTTGGGTCTTAGTCCACCATGTGGGCTGGGTGCGGGTTGACAGACTACACACACCATCGAGAACCTTATATAGCCCTCTCAGGTGAGCAGGTTGCCTCACGATGTTATTCCTTCACCGTTAACGCAAGTGATAATCATATTCTGATCAACACATGAGTTCGAAAAGTCTGAGGTACGGGCCGAATTCGAATATACGAAATAGGTTATCCGCGTATAATTTTAATGGAGTGCTCATGAAATATTCTGGGCAGGCAGGCAGCCGGTCATAAAACAATAAGTCAAAACCTCTAACAACATGGATTTATGAAATACATGTTGTGCCGACGTCACCTAGTGTGGGATAAGGGCAGGAAGAAGAAGCTCATGAAATACTCTGTGCCATCATACTACTTTCACATCTGTAACGAGTGTTAAGCCCAGTGTTAGACCCTACGTTGTTAGGGCGTCTGCCATCTTTTCATATCTGTAACGAATGTTAGATCCAGCGATGTTAGAGCTTCTGCCATCTTTTCATATTTGTAACGAGTGTTAGACCCAGCGTTTTTAGGGCGTCTGCCATCCTTTCATATCTATAAGAAGTGTTAAACCCAGGTAAGGCTTCTCCCGTCATTTTTGCGGTTTTTCTATATCATAAAATTTAACACCTTTTCAGCTATTAAGTTGTAAAAAAATAACAAAAAACCTAATATTAACACGTTTCTCGTGTAAGTACTACATTTAGTATATACGTGTGAGCCTTTCTGAAGGCCGTAAAAATGTGTGATATTCATAAAATTATATTTTACTATGCTTTTTTATTTCTTGCGTCGAAACGGCTGTAAAAAGGCTAAAGGTTTTGTGTTCATAGCCTAGATTATATATTTTTGTTATTTGTTTTGGCGCTGAGCTGGTGAAAATAGAGTGTACCAGGTAATTAACATTGATACTAGAAATAAGTTCTCACGAAAGCAGGTAGTTTACTGTGTATATAATTAAAATGGTAAATTGAAGAGTAACCAGAATATAAAACTTCCTCACCGCACGCTGGGAATAGACGCGTGTTGTAAGATTCAACAAAACCCAGCACGCGACGTGGTAGGATCTATACGGTCCGCCTGGCTAGCTACCACACATTAAAGTCGCCAGACAGTTTATTGTGTTCCGTCTTGTGAGATGCAGAGGGCAGTGGCGTGCATTGGTTTTCGGACTAGGTAGGCAGGCACTAGCGATGTCGCCTTTCAATGAGGGTTTTCTGAAAAATGTTCTACGTGAGATGGCAGCACTGTACCGTCAGGTCCAACCACCTGTCAAAACACATACACGATTTGTATTTTTCGATAATTTTTTTGGTTTATTTGTTCTTAAAAACGTTACAAAAGGAATATTGTTTTCTAAAATGCCACAATGTTGTGCAATGCCTATGTGTGCAAATAAAACAGGAGGGTGACTTTTGCGCCTCTCTTTTTGAGCTCAATCTTCAGTTTGACAACCTTTCTCTGGCCGTAATCCATAATAAAATCAATAACACTTCCAAATACGTAGAATTTCCCAAAAAAATTATGCGTTCGGTAAGAATCTGTGCTATCTGACAGCTGTTTGGACCTGACGCATACGAAGCGCCATCTGGTGGCAGAAAAAGTATCGAAAACCCTCACTGTACGCTTAAGCCCATTTCAATACGATTCTAACCAAAATAATTCATAGCCATACACGCTTATTTTATTTATAGTAATAGTTAAAGATGGAGTAGTTAATTAAATCTTATGAGGTAGGCACTGCCTAATTGCCTATATGCAATACACGCCACTGGCCAGAGGGGTACAGGGGAATCCCTCTATATCTCTGTTACTTGGATTCGTGTGCTCCATCTTAGACCCTGTCTGCGCTTACCGTTCAGTGCGAACAGGGTATAACGCGACCACGTCAACGCATAAATAAAAATAATCTAAGAGTTTGTTAGCATATCCATTTCTCTAAAGATTCATGGATCTAGCATCTTCACATACATACATACATAAACTCACGCCTTTTTCCCATTGGGGTAGGCAAAAACTATAGAACGCCACATGGTACGACCCTTACATACCCCTTTCGCTTCATCCACATTCATACACCTTGTCATACACGCACGCCGGTTGAGAATACTACGCACCTGACCTTTGTGAAGAACATTACCAATAACATCGATGTATGTCCTTCTAGGACGTCCTCTACCGGCGTTTCCATTGACATCCGCCTTATAAATTCCTTTTGTTAATCGCCGTTCACTCATTCTCTCAACGTGACCAAACCACCTAAGCATACTCCTTTCAATTTTCGTCACTACATCATCTTTTAAACCGCAACTTTGTCTAATCTCATCATTTCTCAATCTATCATTCAAAGTTACACCGCTCATACTTCGCTAGGAACGCATTTCCACGGCATTTATACTATCTTCACCTTAATAGAATATTCCCAACAGTTATCTTTTATTATGTACCTGTAACTTTAGATCTAAGTTATCCAATAAAGCGTGGTTTATAAGTCCTAACACAATTTGTAATGGGTGCTATAAACTTTATCACTGCTATACTAAAGTTTTAATAGTCACTTTACAATGGTTAACTGCTCAATGTTAAGGTTTACTCATTGTTACTGGGCCATTCTTCGAAAAATATTAACAAAAATTGAGAACGTCATTAGCATCATCCCAAAGTTAAGAATGCAGATGTTTAATACTATAATTATGATAATGAAAACTGAAACTATACCGCTGCCATCAAGCAATAAGACAAGAATAAAAACAATCTGACAATACCATAACGTTAACAACCCGGGAGAAGAATGATTTGTTAAAATAATGTTAAAATTTTTTGAATATTCACCCTACTATGTTGTGATATTGAATCTACGGAAAGCTTTTTATGTAAAAATCAGCCCATTACTGTCTCACTGCTGGGTCGTGCTTCTTCACAGAATGAGGTGGGTTTAGGTCTTATTCCACCACGCTGGTTTGGTGCGGGTTGCTAGACTACACACACCATCGAGAACTTTATGAGGTTATCAGGTGTGAAGGTGTCTTAATGATGTTTTCCTTCACTTTTAACACAAGTCTGAAGTCTGGTTTTCGGCTGTCGCTGAAAACCAGCGCTGTGGCTCTGTCTCGCACGTGAGACACAGCATTATGCTGAGCGATGGCCGTTTTGCGCGGATGTGACGCATATTTTTCCCCAAGCTTGTATTCAGTTTTGTTACTTTTATTTTATTTTGTGCGTCATGTTGGCGCGAATAAATAACTTTTCTTTCTTTCTTTTCTTTCTAAGTGACTTGTGTGCCTTTTTGGTCTAGTGGTCGCAAGCGCTACTGCTGTGCATGGGGTCCTAGGTTCGATCCCCAGGTCGGGCAGAGAGGTATTGGGTTTTTCCATTAGGAATTTCTCAGTAGCAGCTCGGAGTCTGGCTCACCCCCTATAACATGGGACTTAAACATAACTGACGAAACGAGGGTGTACTAAAAACAACTCTGCCGAACCCTTCGGGGAATAAAAGGCGTCATGTTATTATGTTATGTTAACGCAAGTGATAATCAAATTATGTATTCTAAATGTCACAGATTAGGCCCGGGATTGAATTCAGACCCTTCTGCGTGGAAGGCAAGCGTTCAACCGCTTATCAGTTTTCGAGATCAACTAGAACATTATGCATAAACATACATACAGATCGGAAACATTGTTTCATTATAATGATAATAAAACGATGCGATTGCGATTACCAAAAGGAATTTATAAGGCGGATGTTAGTGGAAACGCCGGTAGAAGACGCCCTAGAAGGACATACATCGATGTTATTGATGATGTTCTTCACAAAGGACAGGTGCGTAGTACTGTCAACCGGCGTGCAATGACAAGATATATGAATGTGGATGAAGCGATACGAGTATGTAAGGATCGTAGCATGTAGCGTTCTATAGTTTGCCTATCCCTATGTGGAAAAGGTGTGAGTTTATGTATAATGATAATTATACCAAAACAGTATTGAAAGTCTTTGAGCTTTAATGCACGGAACTTCTAAAAACTATCGCCGCTTTACTTCAATTTCTAGAAGGAACCCTAATCCGGCGGAATCGGTGCTGGCTGGCGAGCCTCATCAGTAAACCAGAACAAGAAACTTCAAAAGTATCTGTAACTGTCTGCAAAGTCCACTGACAGATGACTGACAGTAACACTGAACATCCTTCAGTGTCAGTCAGAAACTTTAGAAATAATATTTCAAGTCTAATTCAGAGATTTCAGTCATTTATTCTAGCGTGGCGTGGTACTGATAGACTACACGGAAATTATATTAGTTAAGGCCCTCCATACAAAATACTTTTCAACAAATCTCAACATATTTTTGCAAGAATTAAAATGTAAAAGTACAACCCGTCCGACTTAATTGTGCACCTGGCGCTGTGACGTAATGCTAATGTTACTGAACGAACGAGGCGAGCGCGGGGTGCCGCGCGGGTACGGGGGAGAGAGGTCGCATTCCAGCGAAGTTTACCTACAGTTAAGCCGGACGGGTTGTAGTTCAGATTACGACACTATACATAGAGTGTCTGTGTGTGGACACCTAAGACATTAATTATGACATTACTTCGAGTTTTTAAATTATATTAATAAAATATCTTGTTACAATTAACAAAATATCTAAAAACAATAAATAAAATATTTAATTGTAAACAAAATATAAATCAGCGGTCGTCTTCTCTCCTACAGAGACAATGCGAATCAATTATTATCCTAATTATTTACTTAATTTTTGCTATCGATAACGAGGGACTTGTTATCTATACTAATTAAAGCTGAAGAGTTTGTTTGTTTATAAGCGCTAATCTCAGGAACTACTGGTTAGAATTGAAAAATTATTTTTGTGTTGGATAGTCCATTTACCGAGGAAGGTTATAGGCTATATAACATCACACTATGACCAGTAGGAGCGGAGTATAAATTAAAAATGTTGCAAAATCCATGCGAAGCCGGGACGGGCCGCTAGTATAAAATATTAACAGAATTCTGAAGTAAAAAATTGTCAGCCATTGGCTTTGATATTGCGCAAACGATAATAAAAAGTGTCCCAAATAAATATGTAGCGTATTATCATTGTAAAAAAATATGTTTTCGTTTATATTTTTTGTAGAAAAGTATTATTTTTGTAAAGAATGAGGGCAAGGCCACATTCCATGATTTTGCTAATTAGATTTGCAATTGTTTCAAATATCAAGTTTCTGTTTGTTTCTGGAGTTTGTTCTCGAGTTTCTGGAGTGTGTTTGATCTTGTTATCACGAGTTATGATTTCTGACTGGTTCACTGACTTGCTTCTTGTATTTGTCGTAAAAAAGCCAGAGTAGATCTTTGTACTGTTATCGGTAGCTGGTAACACGGGGTAGTCGTCAAGATGAACCAACGTACCCGACGTATATTTGTAGGCCAAATAGTTGTTCAGGGTCTGGGCGTTTGTGCGTGTGAAGATGTGTGTCTGTAAACGCACCCACGATACAGGAGAAATCCTAGTGTAGGCCAATGTTTAAAAAAAAAACTAGTCTACCTTTTTCATATGAAGGGATGCTTGCTGTAGATGCGTGCTATGGTTGCGAGCTATGGATGCGTACTATGGATGCGTACTCTGGATGCGTACTCTGGATGCGTGCTATGGATGTTCGTGAGTGGTGTAGCTATGTACAAAGCAGTGTACCACACACACAGCTACCTTGCGGCGGCGCATTTTCATAGCACATCTTACGAGCTCCGTTACATAGCTTAGCATCAGTGGAAACGGTCACATAGTTTCGTAGCTTAGCTTTTACATTCTCGCAGCATAGCTGCATATCACATCTCTGGTGGAAAGGCACCCTATCTCTATCGATCATGTTGGCGTTGTAAACTTATATAAAAAGCGAATATTATCGAGCGTTCTTCATTAATTATTCAAAGTGAAGCGTGTTTATTTCCCTTGCGAACTGAAAATAATACATATGGAGTTACATTAATTATGTATTGTAATTATTGATTACTTGTGCTGACTCCTACAGTATTTATTCAACAAATATTTGATACAGGAAGTTTATTGTATAATTCTGTAGATGACAGTATCAATATTAAATTTTTTATTGCGTTTCGTAAACTGATAACAAATAGCTTGACAAAACTTTCCAATAAAGAAACCGCATTAAAGGCTTATCACTTAGATATGGCATTGTGCTTTGGGGAAATTCGGTAAAAATTAATAGAGCATTTATATCACAAAAACAATGTGTAAGAGCTATTTGTAACGTAGCTCCTTGGGTATCCTGTAAACCTTTATTCCGCAAACTTGCATTGTTAACAGTTCCGTGTCTATATTTATTTGAAGTATGTGTCTTTGTCAAAACTAATCCTGAATTAATTGTAAGCATGAAGGATACTTGCAAATTTAACACACGCTATCCAGACAGACTCGTTCTTCCTTCTTTAAGAACTTATCTAGGCAGCCGAAATAGTTACGCTATGTCGGTGTGCATTTATAATCGTTTACCTCAAGGTGTTCGAACATTACCTGTAAGCAAGTTTAAAAAGCAATTGTACAGATGGTTATGTGAAAATTTCTTTTACTCAGTAGACGAATATTTAAAATTTAAATCATAAAAAATATTAAACCTGTTTTGATCTTAGGTACCATAATTATTATTGCTTTAAGTTGAAATTAGTTAATTAAGTCAGTCATAATGTCTAATTCTATATTTGTATGCCATAAATCTTACATGGCTAATGTGTTGAACTATACCTTGTACCCATAACACCTGTATACCCACATTTATGCAAATAAACGATATGAATATGATATTATTTGTACTGTAGGCGCGCGAATTGAATGCAGAGCTGAAGAATGCGTGCGGACAGCACTAGAGATAAACTACGATAACATGTCCCACCCCTCCAAATTACTATTTCAAAGTGTTTAGTCACATCTTTACGAAAGAGTGTGTATGTAGTTGCAGTTTTTGTTTGACGGCTGTCTCAACACGCACACATGCGTTGGGAGTATTGGTGGTGCTTTATAAATACTTTCACAAATATATTGAAGCGTTTTGAATTTTGGAGGGGCGGGACATCTTATCGTAGTTTATCTCTATATTTGCAGGCGAGTGAGGAGAGGCGTGCGGACGGTGGCGGGAGCTTCACCTCAGCTCCGAATGGATTCAGTTCGCCCGCGTACTGTAGGTATTGAAATAATGATTCAACGATGTTAAACACTTGATTTTATCGACAAAAATACCCCCTTTTGTAGGTAATACCAACCCCCTCTTCTCTGAATGGCTGTCACTTTGTTTTTTGACTTAAGGCTCATTTACACGATGTAAGTTTCTTGAAGCAAGTCTCATGCTATCTCTGTTTTTGTCGGAGAGAAAGACAAAGATAGCATGAGACTTGCTTCAAGAAACTTGCACCGTGTAAATGAGCCTTTACCCAGTAATGTTAATTAATAAAGGTAAAAACCTTTTAAGTTAAATGGTTTTATCTACCCTGCAGATTGAAGGTTAAAATTATTATAATGTTGTATTGTCATGGGAATTCAATTTGTGTGCGAAGTTTCAGGAGAATCGGTTAAGCAGAAGTAGTTGAATAATCTGTCGCAAGATTTCAAACAAACAAATATACGAAGTGAAGCTAATTTAAACTGTTTAAAAATCTTTGGATCTAGAAATACTAAACTTCTCGATTCGATTCAATCTCGATTGAATGTGTTGTTCTCGTTCTGAGGAGAAGCCCGTGCTCAGCAGTGGGACACTGGGCTGATTATATTTATGCTATGTTAAAATCGACAAGCACCATCAACCTAACAGCCCGTTCACACAGTGGATCTGTTTTAACTGATCCGTCGGTACTGGATGCGTTGTTCACATCTGTATCGACAGATCAGTTAAACAAATGGCAGCTGCGTCGCATCTGGTAGGCGGGATACGATAAAAATAACAGATCCAGTATTTTTTACTGGATTCGGAATACTGTCGTGTATGTGAACTCGCTCATACAACTACAGGCGCTATCACCAAAATAAAAACGGATCCGCTAAAACGGGTTCTGTAAAGAGTTTCTGTGTGAACTAGCTGTAAGGTACAAGGCAGGCAGTACATATTTGTAAATGTAAATGTGTTCGCTTTTTTATTATAGTATAATACTCTGGCAAAATAGGTTTTTGTCTTATAATTATTATTTTAATAATATAGCTTTACTTCATTCCTAACTGTAAAGTATGAGCATCATGCAGCTATTGATGATACACCTAAATCATATCATATTACTGCCTACTGTCTGGTAGTACGAGTCTGTCATGCTCACTTAAATGTCTTGCTGATGGTGGCGTTGTTTATCCGGTCGTTGGGTTCCCTACAATATGGTTGAGCTGACCGATGCGGATGTGCACGTCATGCTCGTGAACGGGTGCCGTCTGTCGGGACTGGTCAGCCCTTAACTGCTATGGCAATTATAGAAGGCATATTTTTCTATTTCTTATTCTTATGTGAGTTTATTTGTTACATTAACCTGCATTATTCTAATTCTATTTCTCACACTACTGTAATAGAATTGTCATAAATTACTATTTTGAAAAGAGTATTCATGGAAATTCTTGCCGGCTCTTCTCCATAGAACCTACCTTTTGGAACCGTGCACCTAGTTTTGACGTTTTAAAAGTGCCTGAAATCTGGTCTATTTGAAATAAAAAACTTTGACTTTGACTTATTTAAATGTCTCATTTGTGAGCTTTGTTCGCTGTGACCTATTTCTTCAAGCTAAAACAATAGGCGGGCTATAAGTAAAGCCTTTGTAGAATTTATGTCGGGGATTTAACCGGTGTTAACTGACTTGACGGTTATTTACATACTTTTATGAGAATTGAGAACTGCTTTAATGATGTGTGGGGGAATGAGGTATGGTGTTCTTCCAACGAAAAGGGAGTGGCCTCCAACCGGGCAGGTCTTATGCCTAGCAGATTAGTACTCAACGGCAGTTTATTTTTATTTATTTTCTATTCGACTGCTTGTAGTCATAGTCTTGCTGACCGTTTCTACGTAACCGGGCAGTTATTGGCGAGACCTGAAGGGTCTCCAACCAATGGGGACGAAAGTAAAATACTTAACCTAAGCTAACTACTACTACTACCATCATGACTAGCTAGCAACAACACCACTAAGGGCGACCCCTGATGGGACTCGGACCTTGGCTTAGGGCGTTGCTTGTGAGAGGACTGGGAGGGAGACAGCTTGATGAGGGCTGAATTAACGGTCCTCGCCGGCGAGGACGGTATGCCGGGCGGCGGCGGACGTTATGTAGTGTGCTGGACGATTTACTCGCTTCCTGGAGGAGGGTAATATCGTCGTCGGGCTCTAATAGCGCATGCCTGGGACGGCGTACTATGCTTCTCAACGGTTGATGTTGGCGAGGCTTCTCGACGGTTGATGTTGATGATACTATCTGCGTGTCAAATCTTGATATCGCGATGCAGGATTTGTGACGTCATTTTTGAGTGTTGTTATTATTTGTCATTAGACTGCTAGATGTGCGTAGTTCGCATGTGGTGTGATAGATGCCGCCACAGGTGTAGTCATAATTATAGAACATAGTTATCTTAGGCGTATGCGGGGGCGCAGGCCTCGTAGGGAACACAGTTCAGTCAGAGTTTTACAATCTACAGTTGGGCAACGTTTGATGTCGGCCGATGCCACCGCCCGTGTAGGCGTTACTCAACTGTCTTCATCATCATCTCCCTGCCCTTATCCCACACTAGGTGGGATATTTCGTAAATCAATGTTGTTAGTGGTTTTGGCTTATTGTTTTATGACCGGCCGCCTGCCTGACATCAACCCTCCTTGGGAATACTCGTTGCGCCGTCGCGCGGGTGACCCAATGTGCTTGCTGATATTATGCGTTGTTCAACTGTATGGATTGTAATGCTTGCGAGGGCTGCGCCTTCGTACGCGTAGGCTCTCTATACGAACTGACCCGATCAGCTAATGCTATTTCTATATGGAGAGTTGAACAAAACGTGAGGAGCTCGCGGATTATTACCGACCATGGAGATCATACGATTCGTGAGGTTAAGCAACACTTGCCGCGGCCAGTCCGTGGATGGGTGACCATTCGTTATAGAGACCCCTTCATGCCTCGCAGAGCACGTTAAATCGTTGGTCCTGAGTGTCATACGAATACCTATGACAGTTGTTAGTCAGAAGCCCGAAAGTCTGACAACTGGGGGAAAAAGCTATGTACAAAGTCTTTACCAATAAAATAATATAACTCTATCCTCTTTAAACCCAAATGGACATTTTAAATATACAATTATTCGGATTGTTTGATCGTTATCGTTAAAATTGTCACCAAGCAATTAACGTAGAATTTTCACACGGATTGTTCAAATTTGAAATTCAAATCGCTTTTTAACCGACTTCCAAAAAGGAGGAGGTTACTATGTTCGTCTGTATGTATGTTTTTTTTTTTTTTTTTTTTTGTATATTCATCGATATTTTCGCCAATTGTGAACCGATTTTGATGATTATTTTTTTAATGGATAGGGTATACTTCGAAGTTGGTCCCATTTAAATTTGGTGAAGATCTGATGAAGAACTTCGGAGATAGACAATGGAACTCCTCAATGACGAACAGTACGCATATTGTGATGATGTGATTATGTTACGAGCAGCGTCTTTAGTAGGTCCAACCAAGTTTTAATTAAGGCCACTAAAATGAAAAAATAAAAACTTTTTACAAAAAATGTAAACCAACTTCAAAAAAGAATAAAATAATTACCATATAAAATTAACAGTTTCAGAAGTCGGTGCCTTCAATTTGGTTCAGCGTGGATCAGCACCGACTTCTGAAACTGTTAATTTTATATGGTAATTATTTTATTCTTTTTTGAAGTCGGTTTACATTTTTTGTAAATAAGTTTTTATTGTGTTAAAATATTTTTGAGTGTCAAAAATGCTATCAAAGGTTTTTAACTTTTTATTTATTTTTCTCTAACTTCAACTGAATTAAAAAAGGTAAGTACAGCGCGCGTCAAATAACTAGAACCAAGATGAGTAGGTTAGTTACGCTGTGTGTGACCAATTTTCATCATTGTTCAGCCGGACGACGTCTAAACAGACAAACTTTTTTACTTTGTAATATAATTAAAAAGCAGAGATGTGGATGTACAGTCAACGACTTAAAGCATCAATCAGGTTACAAAATTATGCATGTACAAATATGAAAAAAAAACGTTATTAGGTACACAAAAAATAAAAACATAAAAATACTTTCTACCCGCTTCTACAAATATTACACGCAGCATTCCCAAGAGAAATACGCCCGTTAGTTAGGTATTACAAACTGTTGTCTACGCCTGGTCGAAAATTCCAATTTTTTTCCTGAATAAAAGTACCAATAATTAAATTGTAAAAGTTTTTGAAGCGAGATGACAGCAAACAATCCGTTTCCCAACGGAAAAATTGTTAAAACCTGAAACAACTGACGTTGACTGTCACCGAGATTGGAAAGTTAATTGGTGAAAATAATTGGAAAACTGTTAAAAATATTTTTGTGTGTGTGTTTGTGTTTTTTAATTGAAATGTTAGAGGTCGTGCGCTACATAGTTTTTGTAGAATAATTGTGATTTTTAACTTGTTTTATTTTTGTTATAATTGCAATTCCTGCCTCGTCTGTCTAGTGGTGGCAAGCGCGAATGCTAATCGTGAGGTCCTGGGTTCGATCCCCAGGTCGGGCAAAATGTTATAATAATAATAATAAATTTATTTGCCATAAAAATACAGGTAGGAACCTAGGTAGGTTAAATAAATTTACAGTACCTATTTCATAATTAATCACCTGATTAATTATGAAATAGGTACTGTACATTGTATACATCTGGTTTTATGTTAAAATCTGTACTCAAGTGTACCCTGCCTCTTAAACTAGGTAAACCTGTATCTTAAGAGACAGTATAGTCTTAGTTATAGGGTTTTTATCGTTTGGAATTCCTCAGTAGCAGCCCGGAGTTTAGATTTGTACCCGGTTGATGGCAATAGGCTCGCCCCCTATTAAATGGGACTTACACATAACGGCGAAACACACTATACACCACTGCTCAACCCGTCGGGGAATACAGGCGTGATGTTATGTTTGAAATTCATGTATGAAAACGTACACACGACGTTATACCAAGATACACATGTCCACTGTATGCTGACCTCTCGTAGTTCGGAAATTCCGTATAACGAGAGGTCAGCTTATACCGGATAATATAGCTTATGTGTGATAATCAAATGACCCGCACACGAATTCGAAAACACAGAGGTGTGGGCAGGGATAGAACTTACACCCATATTCTAAGATATTCCTCCAAAACCCACTCGACTCAACTCCACCTCGACTCAGTCTTTTTCACTATCATCGTTAGTTATAGTTGACATAAACGTCTTCGACTCGAGATTTTTCCTCAGTCGAGGTAAGGAACCATCGGTCAAACTCGAGTTACCTCGGAACCTACCTTAAGGCAGGAAGTGTCAAAGTTCGTATGTAACAAAAATGAATTTTGAAGACTTTATCGAGTATGCTTACGATAATCCTTACAACTATTTATCGCGGTGTTATTTGCGCGATGCAAATAATTCAAATTATGTCGTAATGACTCAGTCGAATAACCTCAAAGTTCACTCGAACAATACAATTTTGAAGGTGTGTTCGAGGCCGTCCTGTGTCGAGTATGAGTCGAGTAAGTTTTGGAGGAAAGTCTTAGAATATGGGTGTTAGACCCTCGTGCATGAAAGAAAAGCGTTCAACTTCTAGGCTATTAATATTATTGGCCCAAAGATAGTTGGAGTAGGATAATGATTTCACCAGTGTGGGGACGGGTTAAAATATAAAACTTCCTCACCGCACGCTGGGAATAGACACGTGTTGTAAGATTCAACAAAACCCAACACGCTTGATGTTAGGATCTATACGGTCCGCCTGGCTAGCTACCACCCTCACATTAAAGTCCGGCGCCAAGCAGTTTACTGTGTTCCGTCGTGTGTATGTAAGAGCCAGAGGGGTATAGAGAAATCCCGCTACATCTCTGTTTCTTGAATTCGTGTGCTCCATCTTAGACCCTGTCAAATGCGATCTAGTCAAGAATCTTCTTCTTCTCCCTGCCCTTATCTCACACTAGGTGGGGTGGCACAACATGTATTTCATAAATCCATGTTGTTAGAGGTTTTGGCTTATTGTTTTATGACCGGCCGCCTGCCCGACATCAACCCTCCTTGGGAATGCTCGTTGCGCCGGCGCGCGGTTGACCCAATGTGCTTGCTGATATTATCCACTGAGTTCCAAAATGATATGCTTGTCAATCTTATTGCCGACAACTAAGTAGACTAACACCCTTATTATAAGACGTTCCTCCAAAACTTACTCGACTTACTCAAAATTGTATTCTTAGTCGCAATTTCGAGTGAACTTCGAGGTTCCTCAACGGAGTCAGTACGTCATAATTTTAATTATCTGCATCGCGCAAATAACGCCGCGATAAATAGTTGTAAGGATTATCGTAAGCATATTCGATAAAGTCTTCAAAATTCATTTTTGTTACATACGAACTTTGACACTTCCTTCCTTAAGGCAGGTTCCGAGGTACCTTGAGTTTGACAGATGATTCCTTACCTCGACTGAGGAAAAATTTCGAGTCGAGGACGGTTATGTTAACTATAACTACCGATGGTAGTGAAATGGCTGAGTCAAGGTGGACTCGAGTCGAGTAAGTTTTGGAGGAACGTCTTAGAATATGGGTGTATGTTGTTCTTGGTGGGGTATACTTGAAGTTCCTCAACCCACTCATTCAGTTTTAAGCGTCTAAGTCAAGAATAAAAAGAATAAAAATGACTAGGTATAATAACATCCTTTTCATCGCCAAACCCACACGAACCAAGCCAATAAATTAACAAAACAGGCTCAGTGACGGGTCGCGTTCTTATCTGCGATCGCTCATCGCGCGGTGGGACCTGTCCCAAACATGTTGGAACACTCTGTTTAATGAAAAATGTTTCAGCCATTAGTTTGAGTGGTTCTTAATCTAATTTATTTCACGTCCTCTAACTCACTCATATTTAGATAGCTGTGTTGATGTTAGTACTTTTATGAAAGTTTTGACATATATTTTTTTATGTGAGATGTCCATTTATAACAGTTATCTTGAATAACAAAGGGTTTGCTGAATCACTTTATAATTACTAGACGCAACTACCCTTAAAATATCGCGTAAATGTCGAGAAAAATGTCTAATTCTCATACAGCAAACAATATTTTATTGAGCAAACTACTGAATGTATCGCTTTGAAAATTAAACATGTTAATATACAAGGTTAGTCGGAAAGGGGGTACTAAGCCGCGGGCCGCTTAATGTATCACTGATAATCGTTTTAAAGAAAGTGTTAACATTTCAAAATGCGATAATTAAAAAACCATGCAAAATGATTTTTATTTATAGTTTTTTCAAAAATTCTTCATTTCTGCTTTAGTTGCGAAATCATAAAATGGAGCTTCTAATCGTGACCCCAAATATAACCTAAAATGTAAACACGTCTGATCATAGCTGAGGATAGAATTTAGCGTATTTTTTATGAAATCTTTAAACAGCTATTTCTCTTAAACGAATGACTTTTGGGGAAAGTTGTAGAACAAAAGTTATCCATTATTATGGATACTTTAACACCTTTTCAGCTTAGTACCCCCTTTCCGACTAACCTTGTATATAACTCTTCCGTACGTGTGTTTGTTACCTAACTCCTCCTAAACGGCTGGACCGACTTGGATGAAATTTTATGTGTATATTTCAATGGGTTCCTGGATGATTTGAAAACACAATTAGACCCGGTAGGTGGAGCTGCTTTTCCGGACAAAACGACGTCTGCCGGGTCCGCTAGTATTATTATATTTTAAAATATAATACCTAACTACACTGGCCTGCAAAACTAAGTATCACACTTTAAAAGTGAATATCATTAAAAGTGTAGTACTTATTTTTGCAGGCCAGTGTATTTCGTATTTAACATTTTTTTTGTTAAACAGCAGGCTTATTCTGTTAATGTTTGTTTGGGACCGTTTATTCAGCCAGACACTTTAAATAATTTACGCGTTGCATAGTAATCTCTTTTGCCGACTGTACATAAACATGTGCCTACATAAACACCTACCTATAATATAAAAATACTGCTTTTCATAAATAAGTCGTAAATCAAATTATATAAGAAAGTTATCATTCGAAAAATATCTCACGTAAATGCAAAATACGTGTTTACGTGACGTTTTACGTTTGGTAATACCTACTTGATACGTACTGTAACTACTTGAATAGAGATGGGTCTTTTTAAGAGCAACTATTTGGAATTCATCTCGGATTTCAAACGGGGATGATATTGGATGTTCCGACCATGCTTCACTAAATATAATGTTGTTGTATCTTACAATATACGATAGGTACATAATGGTTGTGTTGTTAGGTATTTGAATTTGTGTATTGTCCGTAGCTGACAATACTGGGCAATGTTTAGAACAGGGATGCAAAGACTGCGGCCCTTCGTCAATACACGTGCGCCCCGCCAGCGAATTAAATTCTTTTACGCGTTTGTATGATAATAATGCAATATTTTAACAATTGGAGGAACTAGGTATGGTGTTCCTCCATCGGAAAAGGTGGATCTCCCAACCACGCGGGTCTTCTGCCTCGCGGGCTTCTGCCCAATGGTTGATGTTGGGAAGTTGTAAATAGGTATGTCCACACCAGTGCGCTTTCATGTTCATCTTGCACCTTCAACTTTCAATTCGTCTTGCGTCAAACGTATGCAATATTGATTGCCATAAGACGCATGCAGCTTATCGTCTACACCTGTACGCTTCGGTCAGTCGTCAAGATGGACGCGTGTGAACTTATAGCTATCTGTGCGGCATATTTAGTGTTAAGTGCAACGAAGGACCCCCTCCTCTTGGTCACAACTTTTTGATGTTCCTTTGAGAAGTATGATCTCAAGCTCTTTATCTTGTTTTGAACCGTTTTCACATCATAAATGTTTTAGGCTCAGAGAAATCAACGCTTCGTTTCTTTATATTTTATTTGTGTAATCTTTGTGCTTGTGGTCTCACAATGGTTTTTTGTTCGATAATCTTCTCTAAATTCCAATGTTTTAACTTTATCTTCCGCCATTTTGCCTAGTAAAACCAATATACAAATAGTCCTCT
Source organism: Amphipyra berbera (assembly GCA_910594945.2). Classification (NCBI taxonomy): domain Eukaryota; kingdom Metazoa; phylum Arthropoda; class Insecta; order Lepidoptera; family Noctuidae; genus Amphipyra; species Amphipyra berbera. Next base: position 15,610,580 of record OU343142.1, read on the forward strand.
TTGAATAAAACGCTCGGAATGTTGCACGCGAACCCAGCGGTGACGGATTAGCTTGCGCTAGAGGCATGCGCTGTTGTGGAACTAGTTTTAGCGCATACGCTATTGCATGCGCTATGGTGCTTCATGCATGCGTCAGGCGAAGACGCAAGATGAACGTGAAAGCGCACTGGTGTGGACATACATTATATTCTATCTGCGTGTCAAATCTTGATATCGCGATGCAGTATTTGTGACGTTTCATTTGACAGCTGTCATTGTTGTCGCTGTAGTCTGCTAGACCAGGGGTTCCTAAACTTTAAAGATAACGGAAAACCAACCAAATACCTTTTATTTTATGGAACCCCATATCAAATATTAGTAACCGTGGTATTATTTAATAGCTAGTAATAAATAATTTTGGCGGAACCCTGATGACTATTCTACGGAACCTCTAGGTTCCGTGGAACCCAGTTTGGGAATCCCTGTGCTAGACAATCGTCGTGCTGCGTAATTCTTATGTGTCGTGATAGATGCCGCCATACCTATTATATGATGCGTTCTAGGATCGTATGTAATATTTTATTTTCGCGATTTTTTTATATTGAGTTCTTTTATCAGTGACTGCGGTGTGGGTAAATCCGGCATAATCCTAGCGTTCACAACGGGAATCTACAATTAATTATTCTTAGCTACAATCGGAGTTGACTACATTAATGTAAACTCATGGACGTGAACGGCGTTCAAAGTCAAGCTTGGTATTTGGGATACAGCGGGACAGGAGCGACACAGAACATTGACATCAAGTTTTTACAGAGACGCTCACGGTGCTATATTAGTTTACGATGTGTCAGAACCGAAGTCCCTAGTAAAACTGAATGAGTGGGCCAAGCAACTTCAAGTATACTCCACCAAGAAGAAAATAGTTTGTCAATTATCGGCAATAAGATTGACAAGCATATCATTTTGGGACCCAGTGCGTAATATCAGCAAGCATATTGGGTCATCCGCGCAACGAGTATTCCCAAGGAGGGTTGATGTCAGGCAGGCGGCCGGTCATAAAACAATAAGCCAAAACCTTTAACAACATGGATTTCATAAATACATGTTGTGCCGACCCCACCTAGTGTGGGATAAAGGCAGGAAGAAGAAGAAGAAGAAGATGCCGCCACAGGGGCCAGCTTAAGATGTCTCAATACATGGTCTATTTTTTAAATACCCAAATTATTATTAATTTTTTCAGCAAACTTTATTTCAACTTTAGTTGTTTTTGATTGTGGTGGCCTGCTTGCCGCTTATAATCTGCCCGAGTGGCCCCTAGCTCTTATTAGTCTGTGCATCCCTGATTTAGAAGATAAAGTAGGGTAGTCATCGTCATGGATCAACGCACCCGACCTTAAAAAAGCAGTTGTTGTATTTCCGTGCCGATCGGCCGAAGATATCTGACTAGCTTGTTCTTTCTATTTTCAGATTTTTTTAAAATTAGGCGTTTTTTTCTCACAAATAGAGAACCTCGTCATTTCTATGATATAAAATATTCATCAATTGCTTGATATTATATCGAATACTGGCCATCATAGACCAATAGTAAAAAAACCTTATTACTTATAGTTTTCAAAACATAAAAAATACCTTAAAAATGACTCCTTTTTTTGTTAGCAGAAATTACCACTATTTTTGTTTTAACTTAGCCAAAACTTATTTTTGTCGCATAATCTAAGTGGCATACGTTATCTTAGTTTTTAAACATTAGTGCACAACAGTTTTAAAACATTAGTGTTCATAGTTGTTAAATAAATTAAGAAAATGTTAGTATGAAAAATGCAACTTCTTTAAAATTCTCCATACAAAACACTGATTTCATAGGTGGGGACCTAATATAATTGTACCTGAAAGATTTTTATGCAATGTTATGTCTAGAAAAACACTGTAATTTTGATTTTCTGTTAACCTACGATAGTATATATTATAGGAATTCTGTTAAACTGTTAGACTGCCATCACTCAATTAGAATCATGATTAATTACACGTTTGGTGCATTGGCTAAGCGATTGACTTCTGCGCTGCGGGTCGTGGGTTCGATTCCCGCACGGAACAAATATTTGTATGGCCTACAGATTGTTGTTCCGGGTCCGGGTGTTTGTGCATGTGAAGATTTGTGTCTGTAAACGCACCCACGATACAGGAGAAATCCTAGTGTGGGCAAAGTTTTATAAAAAAAAACCGGTTCCTACAAACAAAAACGAATCGTTTTGCTTACCAATGGTAGCATTTTTTATTCCCAAACTGGGCGTATAAATAGAATCGTAAGCTGATTTTACCTGTGATAGCTACTTCCATATGGGAGGGTCTTCTATGCAAAGCTATGAGGTATTTGCTTCATTATTGGTAAAGATACATGAGTCGTAACTTTTACCAATAATATAACATCAACATCATCACGCCTGTATTCTCCGAAGGGTTAGGTGTATAGTAACACCCTTCTTTCGCCAGTTATATTTATGTCCCATATAATAGGGGACCACAGATCTAGACTCCAGGCTTCTACTAATGGAAATTCCTAATGCAAAAACTCAATAATGTTTTGCCCGACCTGGGGATCGAACCCAAGACTCCAGGCTCAGCAGTCGCGCTTACGACCACTAGACCAACAAGGCAGTCTATGTCCAGAAATATACTGTTATTTTAATTTGCTGTTCTATTTGACCGCCACCACTCAATCAGAATCATGATTAAGTTGTCTATTACGACATTTATGGTAAAATAGTCCTATATAAATACAAATATAACTGTATGTATGTGTGACCACAGGACGACATAACAGCATTTGCATAATAAACAAAATGGACACAATTTTGCTGATTATGTTGAGCAATCAGCAAAATTGTTTTCGTTTGCTGAATAAACAGATTTTCATGAACTGATTGTGTTGTAATGAACTTGCAAATATAATAACGAGGTTATTAATTAAGGGTATGTTTACATTGCTAAATTATGATTTTTTTTTTAATACTTATTACATATTTAGTAGTTAAGTCAGCTGTAAAAATATGATAATAACAAAGTTATAAAAAGCGAATTTTAGGAGAAATGCTGTTTTGTTAAGCCGCTGCCCACCATATAGTAAGTTGTTACCGCTACCTACATAGATCCGATATCTAGAGAATATGTCATTTAGAGTTAGCATCATTTGAAAAAGAATTCAGATATATCAATCCATTGCCTCAACTCATCACAATCTACCGCTGTACAAAGACCTGAATGTAGCTATATTAAGTACCTTGCAACGCTATCGCAAAACCAATTGCTATGAAACTTTTCAAGTCTCTAGGGTTGGCAACGCATCAGCTATTCTCTTTCGCTATACGTCAATCAATGTCAGAGTTTGATTGACGTATAGCGAAAATAATAAAAACATGAAAGGAGTATTTCACTCAAAACTGCATCTAAGTGTAGATAACATAACATCACGCGTGTATTCCCCAAAGGATTCAGCAGAGGTGTATAGTAACACTCTCATTTCACCGTTATGTTTAAGTCCCATGTAATAGGGGGCGAGCCTATTGCCTAAAAGTTTCATGTGCCTGTAATCTACGATTACTCACTGCAGGTTGGCGATTTCAAACCATTAAATCCAGGTTTCTTTAAGATGTTTTCCTTCACCATATGTCAGTGGGGTCTTAGATTAACAGTAACAGAGAAAGTCCATACGACAGTGAAAATGTCGCATTGGTACATTTCTAATTTTGAACCCGCAACCCGGTGTTTCACAAACGGGTCCCTAACTTCCATGCCACCACGACATTAGATTGTGAAAAATTTATGAAAAAAGAAAATCATATTTTTGCAACTATATTTCAGCGAGTACCCATGCCTCGGAGAGCACGTTAAACAGTCAGACTCGGGATAATGAATACCTATGACAGTCGTTACGGGTAGTCAGAAAGCCGAAAGTCTGACAACCAGGAAAGGCTAGGCAGAACATATTTCACCGAGTAGTCTGTTTTTACTCTATGGACAACCTAAAATCCTAAACCATAACTTATATTTAGATAAGTCATCACTTCAAAAGCTACAAATCTTTGCTAATTCATTAATAAATCTTCATAACTAACCTAATCTCGCCTGTTGAACTAAATTGGAGCAAGAAGGTTATTTTGAACCTAATTTATCAAACTTTACGCTCGTCAGAACTGAAGTTGGGAAAATTAAAGGCAGTGTGTTTAATGACTATTCTGGTGTCAGAGTTTATGCCGCCCATGGGCCTCTGACTTGGCTTCACGTGCCGTCGAGAAATATCTCTCAAACATGCTGTTTTTCTCACGATGTTTTCCTTCACCGTTTTTAAGCAAGTGATAATTATACAATACGCACGCGAATCCGAAAAGTCAGAGGTGCGTGCCTTGGGTTGAAACTCGAGACCTATGACTTGGCAGTCCGACAGTCACACCACTAGGCTATCATTGCTGTCTCATAATTAAGGCGGGTACTCGGTTATGTGTGTATATAACATAACATAACATCACGCTTTATATTCCCCGCTGGGTTAGGCAGAGGTGTTTTTATTACACCCTCGTTTCGCCAGTTATGTTTAAGTCCCATGTAATAGGGGGCGAGCCTATTGCCATTAACCGGGCCCAAATCCAGACTCCTGGCTGCTACTGAGATATTATTAATAAAAAAACTCAATAACACTTTGCTTGACCGGGTGATCGAACCCAGGAGCCCGTGCTCATCAGTAACAAGATAGGCTTTAATCACAAAACAGATAGGTACAGAAGTCAATCTACATACAAGTGCGCTCGAGCAACGCACACATAGACACTGCTCACGGACACGATATCTCGGACCGTTTGGGACTAGAGTGCGAGTGAGTGCGAGCGCGAGCACCATGCGCTTGAGAGAGATAGATATATAGATAGAGCGACCGCCGAGCGTAGGTATGAAAAGTGAAGTACATACATGTGATTGACTTCTGTACCTATCTGTTTTGTGGCTTTAATATAAAAATGATTTATTTTCTTATTGTTTTATCAAGAAAGTACTCTAACTTGAATTGTCAAATCTCAAAGTTTAATCTCAAGAAAAACTTCAGTAGAACTTGTCAAGTTGTTCGAAAATTATTCTAAAACTGTAGCTGTTATGTCAAAGTTCTTGATAAGAAGAACTTGTAACTTTATATAAGTTATAAAAAGTTTCTAGTCTCTTTTATAAAGATAACTTGGAAAATAAGTTTTTCATTATCATTTCTTATGGTGTCTGGACTTTGGATAATGTTGGCCATATTTCTGTCATTCCCGTCATTTAGAAAGACAACATTATTAAAGCGAGATTACTGCACCCGAATTTCCTTGTCGTAAAGTTGACTTACGCAAAAGCAAAGCTTTGTTTAAATGAAATGAAATGAAATAAGGAATTTATAAGGCGGATGCCAATGTAAACACCGGTAGAGGACGTCCTAGAAGGCCGATGTTATTATGATGTTCTTCACAAAAGACAGATGCGTAGTACTTTCAACCGGCGTGCGTGTATGACAAGATGTATGAATGTGGATGAAGCGAAAGGAGTATGTAAGGGTCGTAGCACGTGGCGTTCTATAGTTTCTGCCTACCCCAATGGAAAAAGGCGTGAGTTTATGTATATTATGAAATGAAATAGAATAAAATGAAATGGAATAAAATTACATGAAATGGAATAAAATTACATGAAATAGAATAAAATTAAATAAAATTAAAATTAAGTGGAATTAAATAAAAATGGAATTAAATTGGAATGAAAAAGGAGATATCCGCCGATCAGCCATATTTGCTCTAGGCAAGAATAGACTATCTTAATATTATAAAAGGTGAATTATCAACCGCAGTACCCTTGTGATTTTCTTTATTGGTCTTTAACCACAAACCACACTGAGACCTACCAACGATTACTTGTTATCGGTAGCTGGTAACACTGGACAATGTTGACATAAGAGGGTAACCGTCAAGATTAAATCAACGTACCCGAAGTTATAAAAACAGTGGTCATTCGACGGAGCGGAGGATTCCATGTCGAACAGCTGAAGAAGTCTGACCTTCTATATCTGGTTTGCTTGTCCTCATTTTCTGATCTTGCGTTAATTATTATATTGTGTACTCACTAACCGAATTAATAGTACTCTCAGTGGACTACAGTCTATGTTGGTTTAATTTACTTTATTTACCATGGTACCAATCCTGACATACTGATATTAGCTATAACTGTAATGATAGATTCACCCCTATAAGATGCTGTTGTATGTCTTTTATATACTGTATTTACCCTGTCTTCATGACCTCAATATAAATTCAAATGCTTATATTATAACCTTTGGAAATCCAGTCTCCGTGCAAAGAATAACATTTGTGAGTTGCGAGCAAACTTCCCAGATCTTGTTAAAAGTTGTCGTGCTCCGTCGCGGTTGGAATAATAAAAGGCTTTCTTATACTATGTTGATGGCGTTGTCAGCTGGGCGATGTGATTGTGTGTGTTGGTTGACGTTTTTTTAAACCATATTTTTCATTTTAGCAGTGATAGCCTAGTGGTATGACCGTCGGACTGCCAAGTCATAGGTCTCGAGCTCGAACCCAAGGCACGCACTTCTGACTTTTCGGATTCATGTGCGTATTATATAATTATCACTTGCTTAAAAACGGTGAAGGAAAACATCGTAAGGAAACCGGCATGCCTAAAAGATATTTCTCGACGACATGTGAAGCCAAGTCAGAGGCCCATGGGCGGCATAAACTCTGACAACAGATTAGTCACTAACCACATGAAAAGAAGAGAGATTTTAGTCGTTATGGGTAGTCAGAAGCCCGAAAGTCTGATAACCGGTCTAATCTTAGGATATCGGCATTGCTCAGTAATTGGGTTGCAGAGGTTTGACGGCAGTCGCTACGTGTAAAATACTGGTATTCAGCCGCATCTGGTTAGACTGGACGCTGACCCCAACATAGTTGGGAAAAGGTTAGGCAGAACGATTTTTCATTTTAGCAAGGGATTTTTGACTTGCTTTTTATAGAGGGAGGACTCAAAATTATTGACATAGAACATCAGCCTGTGAATGTCGACTAATTTTGAAGGTTTGTATGGGACTTATAATACATCTATACTAATATTATAAAGCTGAAGAGTTTGTTTGAACGCGCTAATCTCAGGAACTACTGGTTGGAATTGAAAAATTATTTTAGTGTTGGATAGTCCATTTATCGAGGAAGGTTATAGGCTATATAACGTCACGCTACGACCAATAGGAGCGGAGCATAAATGAAAAATGTTGCAAAAACGGGAAAAATGTCCACCCGTGCGAAGCCGGGACGGGCCGCTAGTATTAGGTCCCCACCTATGAAATCAGCGTTTTGTATGGAGAATTTTAAAGAAGTTGCATCTTTCATACTAACATTTTTTTAGTTTATTTAACAACTATGAACACTAATGTTTTAAAACTTTTATGCACTAATGTTTAAAAACTAAGATAACGTATGCCACTTAGATTATGCGACCAAAATAAGTTTTAGCTAAGTTAAAACAAAAATAGTGGTTATTTCTGCTAACAAAAAGAGGAGTCATTTTTAAGGTATATTTTTTGGGTAGAAAACTATAAGTAATAAGGTTTTTTTTACTATTGGTAGTTGTCTATGATGGTCGTTATTCGATATAATATCAAGCAATTGATATATATTTTAAATCATAGAAGCGACGAGGTTCTCTATTTGTGAGAAAAAAAACGCCAATTTCATAGGTAAGGACCTAATATTAAAATAATATCCATTAAAAAAACAGAAAAGAATAGTAAGTAAAACATAACATCACGTCTTGTATTCCCCGAAGGGTTCGGCAGGGGAGTTTTTAATATACCCTCCTTTTACTAGTTATGTTTAAGTTCCAAGTAATATGGGGCGAGCCCATTGCCATTAACCGGGAAAAAATCCAGACACCGGGCTGATACTGAGAAATTTCCAATAGAAAGACCCAATAACACTTTGCCCGACCTGGGGATCGAACCCAGGACCATGCTCAGCAGTTGCGCTTGCCACCACTAACCCAACGAGGCAGTTTTTAAGCTCAAATAATTTTAAACCTTATTGTAATACCCTTTAGTACTCGTATTTACCGTACTGTGGGATGCTTCGGCATGCTGCGGTACGACGAAGCATCCCGCGGTGTGCTAAGCAAATATGAGTGCTAATGATATTACTTATTCTTATTCTTTATTGTACACAAAAAATAAAATATAAGTAATACAGTTTTGTTGGTAAATTCATCTACAAAGGCGAGCTTAACTCACAAATGAGTTTTCTAACAGCAAACCTTAGAGCGATAGAGAGATTTGATGTTGAGGAGAACAATTACCTAAGTGTACAAGTTATATAAAATTTCAAATTAAATACATAATAAATATACACATCTACATAAACTAAACAAATATGTGTATAGCACACAATACATAAACGTAATACATACAATATCTATACTAATATTATAAAGAGAAAAGATTTGAATTTTTGTATGTAACGAATAAACTTAAAAACTACTGGACCGATTTCAAAAATTCTTTTGCCGTTAGAAAGATCACTGAGTAACATAGGCTACGGGCGAAGCCGTGAGGACATATACATACATATAAGTCATAAAAAACAGGAAATATTCTCTAATTATTTTCTTAAAAACATCTAACGACCATTACCATAAGGTTTAAAATTATTTGAGTTTATTTACCAACCCCTAATTTACCAACTTCCCTAAATCCAATTAGGTATGTCGTCGGCGTCTGGGCGTTCCTCTCACTTGCCTCTCACTTATCCAACTTGACGTTTAGTGTGTGGGCAGAATGTTTTCCGACCCACTGTGGTTTCGGCTGACCTTAGTCGATCAATTACATTACGATTTCTGACGTTACATAACTACTTTAGGGAATAGTTGCGAATTGCTTTTTAGACGACACGTTTGGTGCAGTGGCTGAGCGATCGGCTTCTGTACTACGGGTCGTGGGTTCGGTTCCCGCAAGGAACAAATATTTTGTTTTTTTTTTTTTTTTAAAAACGTTGCCCCACACTAGGATTTCTCCTGTGTCGTGGGTGCGTTTACAAACACAAATCTTCACACGTACAAACATCCAGACCCGGAACAACTATCTGTAGGCCATACAAATATTTGTTCTGTGCGGGAATCGAACCCACGACCCGTAGCGCAGAAGCCGATCGCTCAGCCACTGCATCAAATGTGTCGTCTAAAAAGCAATTCGCAACTATTCCCTAAAGTAGTTATGTAACGTCAGAAATCGTAATGTAATTGATCGACTAAGTATGGAGTTTGTATGGTCTACAGATAGTTTTTCCGGATCTGGATGTTTGTTCGTGTGAAGATTTGTGTTTGTAAACGCACCCACGATACAGGAGAAATCCTAGTGTGGGACGTTTTTTTTTTAAAACAAAAAAAAATTTTGTTCATATCTGGTGATTTTTCGATATTTCAGTGATTTTTCGATATGGATGATTATGGATTCATACGGAGGCCCACTGCTGAACGAACGGGATCGAACTCAGACCCTCCTGCATGGAAGGCAATCGTTCAACCGCTAGGCTATCACTGCTGTTCAAACTCACCCCACAATAGGAATATTACGCGAATTACATATTCGTATTATATATTCCAAATTTCCAAAATCCACTGTTCGTTCTGCCTAGCTTTTTTCCCAACTATGTTAGGGTCAACTTCCAGTCTAACCAGATGCGGCTGAGTACCAGTATTTTACACGGAGCGACTGCCACCAGACCTCCGCAACCCAATTACTGGGCAATGCCGATATCCTAAGATTAGACTGGTAGTCAGACTTTCGTGCTTCTAACTTCCCGTAACGACTGTCATAGGTATTAGTATGACACCCGGGACCGACTGTTTAACATGCTCTTCGAGGCATGAGAGGGCGGCCTCGATGTGTAACGAACGGTCACCCATCCACAGACCGACCGCAGCAACCGCAGCTTAACCTCGCAAATCGTATGATCCGCGCAGTTTCACGATCCCTTAGCGACTAGCGGCCAATCCCGGCTTTGCATGGGTGGACAATTTTCCCGTTTTTGCAACATTTTTCATTTATGCTCCGCTACTATTGGTCGTAGCGAGATGTTATATAATAGCCTATAACCTTCCTCGATAAATGGACCATCCAACACAAACAGAATTTTTCAATTCCAACCAGTAGTTCCTGAGATTAGCGCGATCAAACAAACAAACAAACTTCAGCTTTATAATATTAGTATAGATTTCCAGAATCCCCCATTTCTTATAAATATTTCTACAGATACTTCAGCTCTCTAATATCGCCTGAGCGCCTCAGAAAAGCCCGCCAGTGAGCGCATCAGATAATCCCGCTTCCGATTGGCTCGTTACGTCATGTCCGGTCCAATCCGCTTTGATCGCTGACCGGAAACCATTGAGCCACGACAATAATAACCTAATAAGCGATGTCGTAGCGTTTAGCAGATATACGCTTTTGTAGAATAAGAAATGAAACATTTATATCAAGTTTTTACAGAGACGCTCACGCTGCTAGTTTAGTTTACGATGTGTCAGAACCGAAGTCCCTAGCAAAACTTAATGAGTGGGTCGAGGAACTTCAAGTATACTCCACCAAGAAAAACATAGTCTGTTTAGTTGTCGGCAATAAGATTGACAAGCATATCACTTTGGGACCCAGTGCATAATATCAGTAAGCACATTGGGTCACCCGCGCGATAGCGCAACGAGTATTCCCAACGATGATGTCAGGCAGGCGGCCGGTCATAAAACAATAAGCCAAAACCTCTAACAACATGGATTTATGAAATACATGTTGTGCCGACCCCACCTAGTGTGGGATAAGAAGAAGAAGAAGAAGCTTTTGTAGAATAAGATAATATTGTTCTGCAACAACATTATCTTATATTGTTGGAGGGGCTCATGGCTTATTAACGACCGTGCGGATCATACGATTTGCGAGGTTAAGCAACGCTTGCCGTGAACACTTCGTTGATGGTTGACCATTAGTTAAACATCGAGACCCCTCCGTGCCTCGGAGAGCGCGTTAAACAGTCGGTCCCGGGTGTCATACCTATGACAGTCGTTACGAGTAGTCAGAAGCCTGAAAGTTTGAGAACCGATCTAACTTTAGGCCATCGGTATTGCCCAGTAACTGGGTTGCGGAGGCCTGATGGCAGTCGCTCCGTGTAAAATACTAGTATTTAGCCGCATCTGGTTAGACTGGAAGCTGACTAACATAGTTGGGAAAATGCTAGGCAGAACATGGTGCAATCGCAACTGCAAACTATGTAACTGCCAAATGCAGCTTAGAGGCAGTTAGCATGCAGTCAGTGCAACTGTCTGATAACTGCCGACTGGATGTGCAGTCGACATGCAGTTATAATTACCATTATGAAACGAAATATAATTCACCAAACGAGACCCCAGCTCTATCCAATTATAATACTTTTTTTCATATTGTCTGTCTTGAAATGCAAAACTATAAAATAAGAGAATGATCGGTAGTAGGCCTTGCATGAACGTTGACGTTTAGTACCTATCGTAAAAGTATCGCTAATGTAAGTGGACTTTGAATCGAAAATACAGATCAAATAATCAAAGAAATACAATCAAATAATATAATCAAAGTTTTTGGAATCTCCAAAAACCCTCAAAAACCTATACGTTTATTTCTTACCAAAAGCCTAAATATGTAATTCCATGTTTCTCACTTCAAAAATACCAGATTTCTCATACAAACTTTCAACACTTATTTCACCCCTTTAAGGGTTGAATTTCCAAAAATGCTCAAACAGGTGTACGTTTATTTCTAACCAAAAACCTTAATATTTAATTTCAAGCTTCTTACTTCAAAAATGACGGACTTACATACAAACTTAAAAACCCTATTTCACCCCCTTAGGGGTTGAATTTCGAGAAATCCCTTCTTAGTGGATGTTTACGGCACAAAATGAACCTACTGTCAAAATTTCAAGTTTCTAACCCCAGCCGTTTAGGCTGTGCGTTGATAGATCAGTCAGTCAGTCAGTCAGTCAGCTTCTCCTTTTATAAGTATAGAAGATGTTTAATAATTCCCAAGGAGGGTTGACGTCAGGCAAGCGGCCGGTCATAAAACAATAAGCTAAAACCTCTAACAACATGGATTTATGAAATACATGTTGTGCCGACCCCACCTAGTGTGGGATAAGAGCAGGAAGAAGAAGACGAAGAATTTTATCTATATAAATACAAATGAATCGCCAAATGTGTTGCTAAGCGCAAAACTTGAGAACCGCTCGACCAATACGGCAATTTTTTTTTAATATATTCCTTAAGGCTTAAGGAAGGTTCTTATGGAGAGGAAAAATATAAAAATTGCGTGGAAAATAGTAAGAACAACACTTTTCTTTTCCCACTACAGGCCAATAACTTTTGACAGAACGAAGTCTGTCCGGGCAGCTAGTGTTTAATAATAATTTAATTAAACATAACTGGCGACACGAGGGTGTACTAAAACATCTCTGCCGTACCCTTCGGGGAATACAAAGCGTGATGTTATGTTATAAAGTATGTGCGAAACGAGTATTACAGATTCAAAGTTCCGTTACGCTTACGTTACCTTAGGCGGCCTCTATACGGTCAATTATATTGCGCAATATTACGAATTGTGCAATATTATTGACCATTTAGCGTAAACATTGAAGATTGCGCAATGATTGACCGAAAGTTTGAGCGAGTCTAATTTTTATTGCACCATATTTTTTCATTGCATCGTGTAGGGTCAGTATTGCGCAATATTTTTCAGTCTGTGGTTCGTCGTCACGAGGAGCCCACGCGCGCGTGCAAAATGGCGGAAAAAGAGAATCCAAAAGTTAAGGAAAGAGAGTTTATCTGCGAATGTATCCAATTGTTCAGAGAATTGCCGTCTCTGTCGAATGTCAAGAGCAAAGAATATCATGACCGTGATAAAAAAACAGTGCTTACGAAACATTGTTGTCTAAATACAAAGATGTGTTTCCAGAGGCAAGCAAAGATGATGTGAAGAAAAAGATCATTTTTCAAATATTATTGTGCAATATAATTGCTTGTTTGGATTCAGAGCGCCTTTCAATCTTATTGTAAAATAAAAAGTATTGTACACTGTTATTGTAGGTCTAGGGGCCGCCTTACGTTAACTGGACAGCATTCGTGGTAAGTGTACAGGTGTAAGCAAGCAATCTACATACGTTAACCATTCGGGTCAAACGCCTATCCTAACACGACCCAATCTAGACCGGATCAGAATCACAAGTAGGTGTACCAACAAAAGAACCTGTAAGGTTTGCAGGGTCTCAATCTAAAGTTTTCGAAATTATAGTTTTTTTTTGTGAGGCTACAACTACTACGATAACCTCATTTTTTGTATAGGTACCACAAACCCGAAAAGGGGTCAGTGTACAACTTTTACTTTGAGATCAAACTTTCATTCTTCAAAAAGATGAACCTATTAACACTACCATGTATCTACATATTTGAGACCGTAGTATTTGTGAAAAATAATATTGGGCTGTATGATTATTACACTCGAATACGGCATAAGGACCAATTGCGCACAGTAGCTAGCAAGACTCATTTAATGTATGAGAGTATATTTTGTACAGCTTCACGTATCTTCAATAATATCCCAGGGCCTACTAGAATAATTCTAGAAATAACAAAATTTAAGAAGAATCTCCATAAACTGTTAGTAAACAAATGCTACTACTCTATAAAAGACTTCCTATCAGACAGATCACTGCACCAATACAGTCTCCCTCAGTCATGATGCGTTCAGTGGGCCACTAATGTGTACCTACTTGTGTTTATTTTTTCCCTATAAATTCTGTATGAAATTTTAAATAATTTGTAACTTTAATTTAATAATGGAAATCATTTAATGTATTTCATTTAACTTTCATGTAAGTGACTATTGTATGTCCTATGGGCGGGACATAGCTGAGCTCAATTTAATTATTTAAGACCTGTATTATGTACCTACCTATGATCCACAATAAAGATATTGATTGATTGATTGATTTAAATCGCGAAAATAATATCAGCTGTTCTAATACATTTATGTTCACATAACTCGACAAAATTATGTGGAACAGCTGTTTTTTTTGCGATTTTAGGGTTGGCTCCATATTAAAAGTTGTACAATGACCCATTTTCTGGTTTATTGTACCTATACAAAATATTTTTTTACAAAAATAAAATCGACTTCGAAAAAAGAAGAAAAGAATAAAATAATTACCATATTATAAAACTAACAGTTCCAGAAGTCGGTGCTAATCCACACAATTTTATAATATGGTAATTGTTTTATTCTTTTCTTCGTTTTTTTAAGGTTTTATTTTTGTTAAAATGTTTTTAATTTTAGTGGCCTAATTATAACATGGTTGAACCTACTAAAGACGCTGCTCGTAACATAATCACATCATCACATTATGCATACTGTTCGTCATTGAGGAGTTCTATTGTCTATCTCCGAAGTTTTTGATCAAATCTTCACCAAATTTAAATGTGAGCAATCCGAAAGAATATTCGTTCAAACAAAAAAAGATTTTTTCAAATCGGTTCATAAATGAGGGTGTAGTGAGGTAAGAAACATAAAAAAAGAGAAAAAAATAACACAGCCGAATTGAGAACCTCCTCCTTTTTTTGGAATTCGGTTAAAAATGACTTTATTGTAGTTTTTTTAAAAAACTCTTCGGCTCTGTTTTAATAACGAATCCAAAAAATGGAGCTTCTAAACTATGACGCCAAATATGACCTAAAAATCTTTGAACAGCTATTTCTCTTAAACTATTGACTTTTGGGGATAGTTGTAGAATAAAAGTTATTCATTATTATGAGTACTTTTACACCCTTTCGGATTAGTACCCCTTTTCCGACTAATCTATATAAGTAGGTCGTCGTTACAAAAAATACTATTGTTAATATTGAGCGACCCTCCATATTGTTATTACGTAGGTACCTACTTTCATTACAAGCCAAAAATAACTGAGTCTTATAACAACAACAAAAAAAGTCTTTGAAAGCAATTAACCCCATGCAAAATGCATTTTAATATTATCATAACCCGTCATTCAGTAATAACGTCACTCTTGGCAGCCATTTTGACCCTGCCTAATGACAAAAACAAAAAATAACAACCATTGTACTGGAATTGTGAAGACAAGGGGGTATTTCCCTTTCTGGTCTTATATACCCCAAAAATTACTTTGTTTACATTTTTAGTCAATTTAGACATTAGGGTCGCTTCATGTTTTCCTGTACCGTTTCCCTTATTAACCCTTTAAGCGCGCGTCGTATTTATGTGACAAATATATCCGTGCCCCTAGCGCGCGTGTCGTATTTCTGCGACTAACAACATGCAAGGTTTTTTGTTCTATTTTCGTCCTATGAACTGCGTGGTACAACTAAAACGATTATTCAATAGAGATATGATTTACAACAATTACTTAAAATTGTTTCATAGCTTCAATTTATTGAAAAAGCTTAATATATTTATTGTAGGTATTATTTTATCGATTCGTAGTCGCGCGCTAGGGGCACGGCAATTGATATTTAGCCACGCGCTTAAAAGGTTAAGGGACAAAGCGACTTACCAGTTCTGTTCAAAGCGTGAAGGAGGAAATTAATAAGAACATAATAATATGCCTGAATGAAGGTTCGATAACACATTACTTTACAGGCAGGCATTGTCGCAGAAGTAATAACCCTAATGATTTAGCTATGATATTTTACTACGTAATAAAAAAAACATAATTAATTTCTCCCTAAGTATATTTAACAAAAAAAACAAAGGCGCGACTGGCTGTCCATAATGGTGTTCCTATTCGACTATTGTAGATGGTCTTGCGGACCTTTTCTACGTAACCTGACTATTATTGGCGAGACCAGAAGGGTCTCCGAACCAATACCTACTGTTCTAACTACCTAGCTAACTACGCAAAGCTAACTACTGTAACATCATGGCTATGACTATAGCAGCGACACCTCTGAGAGTGTCCCCAAGGGGGGACTCGAACTCTTAGGGTGTCGAATGCAAGAGGACTGGGAGGGATACGACAGCTTGATGAGGGCTGTATTCTCGCGTCATGGTGACTGCGCGGAGTCAGAAGGGACGACCAGGCACGGTGGATCGGGGGCGGCGGCGGTGGGACGTCGCGAAGGGCCTCGTCGGCGAGGGCGATACGCCGGTCGACGGCGGCGGTGTATGTGTATAGTACTAGTCGATTT
The DNA here is from genome assembly GCA_910594945.2 of Amphipyra berbera. Lineage (NCBI taxonomy): Eukaryota > Metazoa > Arthropoda > Insecta > Lepidoptera > Noctuidae > Amphipyra > Amphipyra berbera. The sequence goes on from OU343142.1 coordinate 15,626,837, forward strand.
ATTCGCCTCCTGGAGGAGGGTGATCTCATCATCGGGCTCTAGTAGTGCATGCCGGGGACGGCGGACTATGCTAATCTGGGAGGGTTTATAATCGGACGCGGCGGTCACGAGGGGGTTCCGATGCCTCGGGGCATGGTCGAAGTAACGCTTAGACGTGCGTTTGAGATATTGCCTTACCGTTGGCATTTTTAAGTCTAAATGAAGCTGAACGTTGCGCATATACCACGGAGCGCCCGCGGCTCTGCGCAATACGCGGTTTTGCAGAATTTGGAATGCTTTAAAGCGACATGGCCTAACGTGTGCGAACACGACGCTGGCGTAGGTTAGTATGGGGCGAATGCACGTCAGGTAAAGTCTCAACTTATTTCTAAGCGAGAGCTTACTGCGCGCCCTAATCATAGGGTGTAACCGGCCCACAACAAAAGCGGCGCGAGCGTGCACCTTTTTGATGTGTTGCCGGAACGTGAGGTGGTGGTCTAGGATAACCCCCAGGTACCTGACGCTCAGTTCCCAAGGGATCTCTTTTCCAAACATGACTACTGGGGGACAACGCGAGTGGTTATCGCCGTGCCTCTCGAAAAGAACTGCTGCGCTCTTTTCGGGATTCACCTCGATACGCCACTTCCGAAACCAAGCGCCGAGGCGGTTGGCTGCGGTCTGTAAGATGCGAGAGATCGATTTTAGGTCACTACCCGTGTAGTAAATAGCCGTGTCGTCGGCGAAAAGTGCCAACTGGGCCTTGCCTTGAGTACGAATGTCGCTGGTGTACAGCGTGAACAGAAGGGGGGCTAGCACGGAGCCCTGAGGGACTCCGGCTCGGATCGGATGTGGAGACGAAAGCGTGCCGTCTATTCGGTAACGAAAGGTGCGATCCGACAGAAAGTCTCGAATGATGAGCACGAGACGGTCTGGCACGTTGAATTGGTACAGTTTATATAATAAACCGTTGTGCCAGACCTTGTCGAAGGCTTTCGCTACGTCGAAGAACAGCATGCCTGTCTTGTATGAAAACATGAAGCCGGAGCTTATGTGTTCGACAATACGGTGAAGTTGCCTAGTGCAGCAGTGGGAGGGACGAAAACCAAACTGCTGGTCGGGAATGAGGTTATGGGAATATGCGAATCCCTTTAAACGCGAATAAATGATACGCTCATAAATCTTCCCAAACGAATTGAGAAGGCTTATGGGGCGATAACTGGACGGCTCACACTTGGGTTTGCCGGGTTTGGGGATGCCTATAACGGTGGCTTGTTTCCAAGCTTGCGGAAAGAGGTTATTGCTAAGAGCGCCATTGAAGATGGCGGTCATTAGTACTATGAGCTGGGCGGAAAAGAGTTTAATCACCTTGTTCGTGATGCCATCGTGACCGGGGGCTTTCCTGGGCTTAAGATTCTTGATTATCGCCTGCACCTCATCCGCGGTGACAGGGGGCAGGGGATCATCAGGATCTTCTATGGGGGGGAGAGCGGCTTTACGTTCGACTTCGGTATCCACCTTGGACAGATGGACCGGGTCTACTGGTAATGCGCTGGGCGTACACTGGGCTTCTAGACTGTCGGCTAGGCATTCGGACTTTTCGTCGTCTTCAAAGGCCGGCCTTTGATTCGGACGATTGAGAGGGGGAGTAGAAGCTACACATTCATTTTTGAGGGCGCGTTGCAAACGCCAGAAAGCGAGATGGGATGGCTCTAATTCGCCTAACATCTTGTCCCAGCGGGACTCCCTAACCTCCTGTATGCGTTTCTTTACAGCACGCTGCATAGAACGCATATGGAGGCGGTTGCCTTCACAGGGAAAAGTGTCATACGCGCGTACGGACGCATTCTTCTCCGTCAACAGTTCACGCACATCGTCAGGCAGTTTCCATAATGGTGTGTTGGTACCTACGCTTATGTATGGAAGTGAATGTTGGTCGTGGCAGAAGAGGCATGAAAGTAGAATAAATGCCGTGGAAATGCGTTCCTTGCGAAGTGTGTGCGGTGTAACTTTGAATGATAGATTGAGAAATGAAGAGATTAGACAAAGTTGCGGTTTAAAAGATGATGTAGTGACAAAAATTGAAAGGAGTATGCTTAGGTGGTTTGGCCATGTTGAGAGAATGAGTGAAAGGCGATTAACAAAAGGAATTTATAAGGCGGATGTTAATGGGAACGCCGGTAGAGGACGTCCTAGAAGGACATACATCGATGTTATTGGTGATGTTCTTCACAAAGGTCAGGTGCGTAGTACTCTCAACCGGCGTGCGTGTATGACAAGATGTATGAATGTGGATGAAGCGAGAGGGGTATGTAAGAGTCGTAGCATGTGGCGTTCTATAGTTTCTGCCTATCCCCATGGGAAAAAGGCGTGAGTTTATGTATGTATATTTAACAACATAAAAATAACACCACGACTGTTTTCCCCGAAGGGTTAGACAGAGGTGTATAGTACGTGCCAGGGTTGCGGTGCATGCAACAGCGAATCCCGTGACCCCGGCCATAGGTTAGAAGGAGGGACACCGTTGGTTTTTAGCCGGTAAGTGTTCGGTAGACCCCTTCGCCTTCCCCGGGCGAGGGACATCCATGAGGATTTTCCAATTATCAAAAAAAGAGGTGTATCGTAACACCCTCATTTCGCTGTTATGTTTAAGTCTCATGTAATAGAGGGCGAGCCTATTTCCATCAACCGGGCACAAATGTAAATTTCGGGCTGCTACTGAAGAATTCTACACGGAAAAACCCAATAACACATTGCTCGACCTGGGGATCGAACCCCGGACCTCATGATCAGCAGTCGCGCTTGCTATCACTAGACTAACGAGGCATATTATTCCGTATATTTACATCCCTTTAAGTCCTATCTGTACATATACAGGGTGACCCAATACATGGTCATGAATGCAATGTACTTTAAAAATAAAAAATTGCATAACCCTGTATTTTGTGACACCCGGTATATCATCACATCAATGGCAGAACGAGGAGTTCTCCTAGCTCCAATTCAGCTAGAACGAATAGGTCTTGTAACTATGCCTGGCGCTGTTCCCAGCTGTGGGACAGTAATGGGCTGACTATGCTATGATTATAGGTAACATCTGTTACCAATCTTGTAAATACAATAATAACCTAACCGGTCACAGATCTGAATAACCTAGTAAATAGAAATAAAACCTTAAAATTTAAAAAAACTTTTCAGTTAAACGGTTTCATCTTGCAGTACCCCTGCAGCATCAGGATTTGAGGATTAAAGGTTGATATTACCATATGGTTGTAATGTCATGGGAATTGAATTTGTGTGCGAAGTTTTAAGAGAATCGGTTAAGCAGAAGTAGTTGAAAAATCTGTCGCAAGATTTGAATCAAACAAACAAATATACGAAGTGAAGCTAATTAAAACAGTTTAATACAAAAAACGGCCAAGTGCGAGTTGGACTCGCGCACCCGATTGTAGGTATGCATTTTTTTGTGGTGTATCTATAAATTTACGGTTTTCGGATTTTTCCCTTCACTTGTACTATAAGAAATTGCTTCTTGTCAAATTTCATGATTCTACACTGGCCTGCAAAAATAAGTATCACACTTTTAAAATTTCAATTTTTTCTAAACTATAGAAGTTAGAGATTTAAAATAAAAAACGTTTTATAGCAATTTTTATCAGCTTTCTTTGAAACTATAGTAACAAAGTTAAACTCTTTTTTGAGTCCTTTTTGTTTCGAAAATATATCTTGTGTACCTAAAAAGTTATTGCAATTTTAAAAGTGTGATACTTATTTTTGCAGGCCAGTATAGTTCAACGGGAAGTACCTTATAGGTTTTCATTCCCTTGCAAGTGTCAAAATATGCGGCAAAACGGCCATATCTTTTGATTGCGTTAACTTAGAAGTTTGCTTTTTTCACAGCTCCAAGGGATTGCAGACCTGAGTATTTGATATTAATTTCAACTTGGTACCTCCACCGGTTTCTGAGAAAAAGGGTCTTGACCTTGATCCTAAAAGGGTTCCTTTTTCCTTTTGAGTTACAGAACTCTAAAAATAACCAAAAAGGCCATGCAGCAGAATAATAATCCACGTCCTTCCTACACTTCCTCACAGTAAAACATTTATAAGACATGTATTAGTAAAAAACACCGCTGTCTCTTTGACAAAGGTACAGGAAACCATATGGAATCCTCGGCAAGGGACTTACAAATCCCATAAAAAGAATTTTGCTTACATTAAATTTACCGTTGACATATGGAATGTGCCTTTTTGTGACAAAATTGGGATTTAGTGAGAGTGGTGTAAGTACAGATAAGATGACGACATGGGATTTGGCGATAAGAAGTTCTTGAGACATTTTTGAATTAGTGTTTTATAAAAAACTAGCGACCCGCCCCGGCTTCGCACGGGTGCAATGTAGATACCCCAGTGTGTAGTATATTTATGTATTAAAACAATTGTAATATAAGTAGGTACCTAGAATATCGCTAGTAGTCCCTGACCGGAGACATTGTCCGGAGACATTGTCCGGAGCTTTTTCTCGTAGTTATAGTTTAACTTTATATTTTACTGTCCCAAAGTAATTGGACTATAAAGTGATGGCCTGAAACACAGGTTTAAATTAACCTAGATCGTGCGGGTCGCTATCTAACATTGCAATTCCGAACCACCATTACTTCCACCTATAAGTATAATTCTCGGTATAATTTTCAGAAAGTCTCCTTGTTACTAATATAAAGGATTATCATTAGATTCGTAAGTAATTTTATCATTATGTTTTCTTTGACATGTTTTAGGTTATAATTGTTAACTTTGAAAAAAAGCTATAATATTTTGGATACTGTTATTTTGGATTTTTTTATATTTTGTATGTTTTAAGTTCAATTTTATATCTTTTGCGAATGCTGTGCATGTCTTTAATTGATATAAGCACCAGTCTATGTGTCTTGCTTGTTATTTGTCAATGTTTGTGTTTATGTTGTAGATATGCCTTAATAAAGAAATAATAAAAAAAAAAAAAAAAAACTTAGTTTTAGTTTATTTTTAGGCACTGTATGGAAAATCTTTTACTGTTGCCTAAATGTACACTTTTTGTAAACGTTTTTATTTGAATTTATTTGAATTGTATACACCTACATCCCCAAGAATGAGGAGCAAATACATACATACATAAACTCACGCCTTTTTCCCATGGGGGTAGGCAGAAACTATAGAACGCCACATGCTACGACTCTTACATACCCCTTTCGCTTCATCCACAAAGCAAATGTACGCGACAACTTCTTTATAACAATAATGCCCCAAAAATTCTGGTTCGCCTTTAGCTAGAGTATCAAGCTTAAAAACAAAACCTAAATTTAAAAATTCAAAATGCCCCCAACGTTGAAAGGGCTGAAAAGATTATCGACGATAAAGCTAAGAATGATCCCGATTAAACCAGCATTCAAAGAAAATAAACTCTAAAACTTTTAAGTTGAACAGTTTTATCTTGCAGTATCCCTGCAGAATCAGAATTTTAGGATTGAAGGTTGAAATTATTATAGGTAATGTTGTATTGTCATGGGAATTGAATTTGTGTGCGAAGTTTCAGGAGAATCGGTTAAGCAGAAGTAGTTAATAAACCTGTCGCAAGATTTGAATCAAACAAACAAAATATACAAAGTGAAGTTAATTAAAACTGTTTAAGAAAATAACATTAAAATCGGTTCATTCGTTTGGGAGTTAGGATGCCACAGAAAAACATACAAACAGACAAAAGCTTCAAACTTACAACACCCTTTTTTTGCGTGGAGGTTAAACAGTAGCGTGTATTGCATATAGACAATTAAGCAGTGCCTACCTCATAAGATTTAATTAACTACTGCATCTTTAACTATTAGGTACTATAAATAAAATAAGCGTGTATAGTTATGATTTCTTTTGGTCAGAATCGTATTGAAATGGGCTTAAGCGTACAATTGAAAGGCGACGTCGCTAGTGCCTGTCTACCTAGTCCAAAAACCAATGCACGCCAGTGGGATTGAATAATCTTCTTCTTCTTCTTCCTGTCCTTATCCCACACTAAGTGGGGTCGGCACAACATGTATTTCATAAATCCATGTTGTTAGAGGTTTTGGCTTATTGTTTTATGACCGGCCGCCTGCCTGACGTCAACCCTCCTTGGGAATACTCGTTGAGCGTTCGCGCGGGTGCCCAATGTGCATGCTTATATTATGCACTAGGTCCCAAAATGATATGCTTGTTAATCTTATTGCCGACAATTAAGTAGACTATGCTCTTCTTGGTGAAGTATCCTTGAAGTTCCTCCAACCCACTCATTCAGTTTTGCTAGGGACTTTGGTTCTAACACATCGTAAACTAATATTGTATAGTGAGGTTGAATAATCTATAAATTTCTATCTGAAAAACAACCTTTAATCACGCGCCAGACAAAGTTCGCTGTAATAAATCATGAAAACACCTCCCTTCAGTGAATTAAATTAACTAGGTACAGACTACAGGTGCCGAACTGGTAAGCTGATCAGTATTCAGTGAATACGTGACAGCCATTATGATTCAGTGTAACTCGTTCATTTTGAGAATTAGGTGGAGAAGAACAGTAATATAACTTATTCGGGGTGAAATTTTAATAATGTTTTTTGTTTGTACGTAGGTAGAGCAGTGGATAGCTTAGTGGTGTGACCGTCAGACTATCAAGTCATAGGTCTCTAGTTCGAACCCAAGGCACGCACCTCTGACTTTTCGGATTCATGTGCGTATTGTATAATTATCCTTTGCTTAAAAACGGTGAAGGAAAACATCGTGAGGAAACCGGCATGCCTGAGAGATATTTCTCGACGGCATGTGAAGCTAAGTCAGAGGACCATGGGTGGCATAAACTCTGACACCAGGTCACTAAGCACACGAAAAGAAGAAGAAGAAGATAGGTATAGTTAAGGCACACATTTTAAAGAAAATAAAAATAGTTGAAGAATAACGGTCTTACTAATAAAACTTGTAATTTATATGTAAATTATACCTGTCCTTGTCATTTGTATACCAATGAAAAGAGATGGCAATAGACTTAAAATAACGTTATCATCGTTTATAAGTGAAAAGGTTTTCTAAATATGTGAATTTTTAAAGAAAAATGAATGTTTCACTATCAAAGGTCTGTTTACCTTTTATACCAAACTATAATGGCTGGACTATAGTGCCAGATAACATAACATAACATCACGCCTTGTATTCCTCTAAGGGTTCAGCAGAGACATTTTTAGTGCACCCTCGTTTCGCCAGTTATATTTAAGTCCCATGTAATAAGAGTCGAGCCTATTGTCACCCACCGGGCACAAATCCAGACTCCGGGGTGCTACTGAGAAATTCCTAATGGAAAAACCCAATAACACTTTGTCTGACCTGGCGATCGAATCCAGGACCTCACGATCAGCAGTCGCACTTGCCACTACTAGAACAACAAGTCAGTCAAATACGAAGTTGCTTTCACCTTACGGTTACTCACTATTACCCATATTCTAAGACGTTCCTCCAAAACTTACTCGACTCGACTCCACCTCGACTCAGTCTTTTTCACTACCATCGGTACTTATAGTTGACATAAACGTCCTCGACTCGAGATTTTTCCTCAGTCGAGGTAAGGACTCATCTGTCGAACTCAAGGTACCTCGGAACCTACCTTATAGAAGGAAGTGTCAAAGTTCGTATGTAACAAAAATGAATTTTGAAGACTTTATCGAATATGCTTACGATAATCCTTACAAGTATTTATCGCGACGTTATTTGCGCGATGCAGATAATTCAAATTATGACGTAATGACTCCGTAGAGTTACTTTAAAGTTCACTCGAAATTGCGACTAAGAATACAATAAAATTATGAAGGTGTTTTCGAGGCCGTCCTGAGTCGAATAAGTTTTGAGGAACGTCTTAGAATATGGGTGTAAAGATATGAGTAGGTACATCTAAAACAATTCCCTCCAAAAAAGGTCGTCAAACATTCACAACACTCACATTTAAAATGAATTACAGCCCAAAACGTTATTACCACAACTACTCGAACTTGGCAATACACAAGAGTACACAAAAATAAACTTATACACAGTACACAGTTCCCTTAGGCTCTCACTGAAATTAAGATGAAAATACGAGCAAATATATATCCCGGGAGTCCTTAGGGAGTCGGAAAGGGAAACAAATTGTTGGTCGCGAGACATTAGGCCTGCTTTTGGAAGTAGAATCTTGTGCTGGATATGACATTGAAGTCTTCTTCTTTTCGTGTGGTTAGTGACTAACCTGGTGTCAGAGTTTATGCCGCTCCTGGGCCTCTAACTTAACTTCATATGCCGTCGAGAAATATGTCTCAGGCATGCCGGTTTCCTCACGATGTTTTCCTTCACCGTTTTTAAGCAAGTGATAATTATACAATACGCACATGAATTCGAAAAATCAGAGGTGCGTGCCTTGGGTTCGAACTCGAAACCTTTGACATGGTAATCCGACGGTCACACCATACATCACTGCTTAGACATTGAAGTAATTGTTTTATTCTGCCTAGCTTTTTTCCCAACTATGGGAATCGACGGTTGAACGTGCTCTCCGAAGCATGGAGGGGTCTCGATGTGGAACGATTGGTCACCCATCCACGGACTGACCGCGGAAAGTGTTGCTTAACCTCGCAAATCGCATGATCTGCGTGACCATTAATAGGCCACATGCCCTTCTGCAGTATAGGTTGATAACATAAAATAACATCACGCCTTACATTCGGTATAAACTCTGAGACCAGGTTAGTCACTAACCACACGAAAAATAAGTATAAAACAACAAAATGGTTCGTCTGAACATCAAAATTGCTTACTCCGACTATCATAACAACTATTGGCAATCCAAACAACTTGCTAAGAAAAATATATATTATCTGTGAATGTGCGTCGTAAGAATAAATCGATTCAGAATATAAATTGAATCATTTTATACGTGTAAGATGAACGCGCCACCCCTAGCGATCAACTTGGCATACTTTATCAAGCAAGTTTTATTCCAGTAATAATAGCCTACAATCTTGCGAAATGCCTAAATGAAATGGCTGTAGGGCTGCCTCTAAGCTTAGTCAGGAAATTGTTATAGGTGAAATGTGATTCATTAATACCAAAAGAGATAACATCACGCCTGTATTCCCCAAAGATTTTGGCAGAGGTGTATAGTAACATCCTCATTTCGCCGAATCCCTGTAATAGGGGGCGAGCCCATTTGCCAATCAACCGGGTACAAATCCAAACTCCAGGCTGCTACTGAGGAATTCCACACGGAAAAACCCAATAACACTTTGCCCGACCTGGGGATCGAACCCAGGACCTCACGATCAGCAGTCGCGCTTCCCACCACTAGACCAACGAGGCAGCTACCAAAAGGGATATAATATATTAATGGTTTGGGTACATTCATGCCTGGCCTTGTATATTGCACGTGTTAGAGCTGAAAAGGTACGTTATTATTGTAGGGTTAATATTAGACCGACCTATCAATTTCGTGCAAAGCTATTACCACGTGAAACAAAGGAAGATATGTAACAGATCTTTTTATTAGGAGATAAGTTAAATTTCATCTTCCTGCCCTTATCGCACACTAGGAGGGGTCGGCACAACATGTATTTCATAAATCCATGTTGTTAGAGGTTTTGGCTTATTGTTTTACGACCGCCCGCCTGCCTGACGTCAACCCTCCTTGGGAATACTCGTTGCGCCGTCGCGCGGGTGACCCAATGTGCTTGCTGATATTATGCGCAGGGTCTTAAAATGATATGCTTGTCAGTCTTATTGCCGACAACTAACAAGCTTGACTTTACCACCGTTCACGTCCATGACTTTACATTTGTAGTCAACTCCGATTGTAACTGAGAATGATGGATTGTAGTCTCCCGTTGTGAACGCTAGGATTTACCCACACCGCACTAGGAGATAAGTTAAATATTAGAACCAAATATTCTACGAAAAGATAAGTTATATATTAATATTATACAGTGTGTCCCTAGATAATGTCCACAAATGAAAATGGGTGAAACTAGACCACAATTTATCGACAAAAAAAATTGAAAAAAAAACATAAGATGTTTATTTTTGTAAAAATCGTTGTAAAAAAATCTTTTTTTTTTAATTTCTGCAAAGAACCGCGTTTTTAACTTGATGAATGGTTGTTAAGGGTTGCTTTTTATTTGCTATGCAAGATGAACTCTTTGCCATCATTATTATTTCCATTTAAACGAAAAACATGCAATGAATAAAAGTTATTCATTTTTATTAATAAAAAACGAAAACTTCGATATATTTTTTTTCCTTTTTTTTGACGATAAATTGTGGTCTAGTTTCACCCATTTTCATTGGTGCACATTATTAAGGGACACACTGTATGTTAGAACCAAAGTCCCTAGCAAAACTGAATGAGTGGGTCAAGGAACTTCAAGTATACCCCACCGAGAAGAACATAGTGTACTTAGTTGGCGGCAATAAGATTGACAAGCATGTCATTTTGGAACCCAGTGCATAATATCAGCAAGCACATGGGTCACCCGCGCGAACGCTCAACGAGTATTCCCAAGGAAGGTTGATGTCAGGCAGGCGGCCGGTCATAAAAAAATAAGCCCAAACCTCTAACAACATGGATTTATGAAATACATATTCTGCCGGCCCCACCTAGTATGGGATAAGGGCAGGAAGAAGAAGAAGATAAGGTAAATATTGTATGTCATGATGTCATTACGAAGCTTCGTGGTTATTGTTTTAGTGATCTAGATGCTCGCCAAGCCATTACAGTCTAGGGAATCTCGAAGACGGGATTGCGGGGAACGCAATAACGAGTCCCGCAATCCCTGCCATAGGTCATCGGAGGAATAGGTACCTTGGTGGTTCTTTTCGGTAAGAGTCCGACAATAACCTCCATCCTTCTCTAGTATTGAGACAGTGTGTAAGAGGAATACCCCAGGTAAAAAAAAGGAAATCTTACGAATAGAAAATTTTAAAATAATACATACATACATACATAAACTCACGCCTTTTTCCCAATTTTAAAATAATACAATATTATATCCAGCATCCCTATTCCTACCTTCCTTTCTTAAAGTAAGAAATAAGTATATTAGAGGAAGTTTGAAAGTGGCACCAGTGACAGAAAAGTTGAAAGGAAAGCGTTTGTCTTGGTATGGGCATGTGCTGAGGAGGGATGAAACACATGTGACTAAGAGAGTGATGAATATGAATGTTGATGGATGGAGGGGGAGAGGGAGACCTAAGAAAAGATGGATGGATTGTGTGAGGGAGGATATGAAAGATAAGGGAGTAAATGATAATGAGACGGCTGACAGGGAAGAGTGGAAGAGAAAAACATATTGCGCCGACCCCAAGTAACTTGGGACCAGGGCAGGAAGATGATGGTATCCAGCATCCCTATTCCTACCGTGAGAGTTAGTATCCATATCTATTGCCTAAATTGAGATATAAAAGAGTTTCAGAGAAGTAGAATAGTAAGATCACTTTATTAATCTTAGCATCGTAAGTACCTACTTAATACTAATGAGTTCAGCGGGTAAGTCCGTTTCATTATTATTAAGATATTTTTGTAAGTACTTATATTATAATTTACCAACATATGGATGTACCTTGTCCGAAATAAATTTGATTGATTGATTGATTGATTAATCTTCTTTTCGTGTGGCTAGTGACTAACCTGGTGTCAGAGTTTTTATCGCCCATGAGCCGCTGACTTGACTTCACATGCCGTCGAGAAATATCTCTCAGGCGATTTCCTCACGATGTTTTCCTTCACCGTTTTTAAGCAAGTGATAATTATACAATACGCTCATAAATCTGAAAAGTCAGAGGTTCATCCTTGTGTTCGAACTCGAGACCTATGACTTGGCAGTCCGACGGTCACACCACTAGGCTATTACTGCTATAACCTACCCGATAATAATATATTATTGACAGCCCTATGCCTGTCATGAGCGTCGGCATCCATATTTTACGTTGAGCTATGAAAGGAGTTTCTTCTTCGTAAATATCTGTTTTTATGATTTAACTTTTATCCTTTTATTGTTAAACTTTAACAACACGGTTAAGTTTTCAAGTTATGGTGTAGATTTTGTTACTTATATACGTTTTATTGTTTGTATTTGTGGCACGGGAATATTTTATGTGATTTGTCGTATTCTTATTTCTATCAATATATCTTTCTGATTGCCCTAGAAATCTTTGATTAGAACTGCAGGGCCTATAAATGCCCGGGGTTGCAGAGCATGCTTAGGCGAATCCCGTGACCCCGGCCTACGGTCAGAAGGAGGAACACCGTGGGTTTTTAGCCGGTAAGAATCCGGCAGACCCTCCCCGCTTACCCCGGGCGAGGGATATCCAAGAGGATTATACCTGCCTAGGAACGGAACGCGACGAGTGCATTACGATGCATGACTGTGTGAAAGAGATAGAGGATACTGAGTTGTAAGTGTGTAAGTGAGAGAGCGTATGAATGTTAAAGATGTATGAATCCGATGACGTGAATGATTTAAAAAAAAGTTTTAGGGAGTTAGACGTTCTATGAGTTTGTAGACGGTATCTAAGATTTATAAAAATTAATGAAAGAAAATGTATTCAAGTTTTTCTAAACGATCAGCTGTTTTATTCCAATCCCAAATAGTAATAACTATCCTACATAAATAACGCCGTGAACTCATTAAGGCCTAGTCCACAGAACAGATAAAATTTATCTGTTTGTGGCCTAGTCACACAGAGAGCGTGGCTGGTGATATTCACGTCGCATGTTGATCGCGTGCTCTTAGCGTGCGAATTACTATGACAATGTATGGACGACGCCACAGAGAGACAGCCGCACCACGCCAAGCTTCGCGTGGCAGTCTCTGTGTGGCGTCTTCCATAGTAATTCGCACGCAATCAACACGTGACGTGAATATCACGCCCAGCCACACTCTCTGTATGGCCAGGCTTTTAGAGTACAAATATCCCACGACTCATGTCGCCAGCGATGACCGACGGCATCGTGCGACCTTGCCGATCTGTTGCCAAAGAGATTAAACAGATTGATCAGAGATTTGATTAGGCTTTCAGAAACCAGTGGTAAGTGGTATTTTTTAGTTGGCAGCTAACAATCCAACTTTAAAATCACTACACTATTTGCGGTGTAGCATGGTGTGGGTGACAGCTGTCAGTATTTGATTTTATTTGTATACAATAACATTTTGGCGGGGTACATTTATTTAATTAACTACAGTTATTACTGATTCCGTATGTTACGACTGCGATATTTAGGGTGCAAGTGAAATATTAAGTCATGTTTGTAATGGTGCTCCCACACTGCTGTTAAAAATGTTTACAAACATTAGTAAACATTTTCTAAACAAACATTTGATCACAACGTTAAGAAATGTTTTTATGTTAGGTAATGTTAGTAAACATTTCTAAACAGAATTGTTAGTTAAACGATAAAACATGTGTTATCATTTGTTTGTAAACTTATAGATTTTCTAAAATTCGTGTCCTGTTTACCTATTTAGATATTCAAATACAGAACTGTTCATTCTTAAAAAAATCATTTAAGCAACCGTCAATGCCCAAATCCTTGAGATAGTCTGTGGCACTATACTTTTCTTTAGCTATTAGTGTTTCACGCATCCAGTTAGAGCGCTTTTTTTTATTTGAACAAAAAATAATATGAAAATCTAATCCAATGAGCAAATCTTCTTCCATTTTCGTGTAGATGCCTCGGAACGTAAATCCAAACTGCTCGATGTCATGTTTTCAAATGTAATAAATGTTTGTAAACATTTTCCATCAATGTAGGAGCACTCAAAACATCTAACAATTCCTAACAGAATGTAACAATTCCTAACATTTGTCAGTAAATGTATTAGTGTTAGAACATGTTTGTAAACATTTTTAACAGCAGTGTGGGAGCACCAAGTTAGTCTAATGTTCACCCGCACACATTTTGTTCATGTGTCAATATGCAGAATGCCGTTTACTGGACAACGCATGGCCCATAAAAATGATGGAAAGCATATCATAATATTCTTGTTGCACCCATAAAGAAAAGAGCAACATGTTTCATCCATTACGCCCACTATAAAACAGACTTAAAAAACCATAACTGCCAACCCTATTTTATAACCCTCGCGATGCAGTAGGATAAAATAAACCTATCTGGGTAAGTAATTGTGCTGCAGCCTACTTTTGCGCAGTTTATAATGCGAGGTTTTAAACGGTGCTCGCCAGTGGGCCAAGGGCAAGCGTTGTGGGCCATTGTCAAAATTTACAATCGATAGCCATTTGGGGGTTGAATTTTATGCGACGTTGGGTTAAAGTGGAGTCACTTTGACGCTTTCTTTTTGTTTTGTTTTAATGGACTTTTACGCTTGTTTCTCTTTTTAGTTTTAATGGGTCTATCAGTTGTTTTTTTTAGGTGTTTGGTTATAATTTTGTTTGGTTTTACCAACTGACTGGCAAATTAGAGTTCCTATTAAGGTTTGTGGGAGGAGCTCGTGGCTAAATACCAACTGCGCGGAATATACGATTTGCGAGGTTAAGCTGCGTTTGCTGCGGTCAGTCTGTGGATGGGTGAACATTCGTTACACATCGAGACCCCTCCTTGCCTCGAAGATCACGTTTAACTGTCGGTTTTTTTAATAACGTTGCCCTACACTTTGATTTCTCCTATATCGTGGGTGCGTTTACAGACACAAATCTTCACATGCACAAACGCCCAAACCCGGCACAACTATCTGTAGGTCTACAAATATTTGTTCCGTGCGGGAACCGAACCCACGACCCGCAGCGCAGAAACTAATCGCTTAGCCACTGCACCAAACGTGTCGTCGTGCGTGGTTTGCCGCCATATCAAAACACACACACTATTATGCATGTTTTTCCATGTGATGTAAGAATAACTTAAGAACAAAAAACAAGTTATTTTTCATTTCAACATAAAAACTTTTCCATATATTTTTTTCATAAAACTCTGTTGACCGCAAATAACCTTTATGACGTCATAGAGAAAGGAGGTTAGTACTTGACACTAAGTGCTTAACAAAAGATTCTTTTTTAAAGTGCTCTTATTTTAAAGTGTTTCTTGAGCGTTTGAGTGGGTTTCCCCAGGGGATCTAGACCCTAGGCTCAATATTTTAGTGTTTGCCGTGAGCTCTAACTCTCAGTTTAAAAGGTTCGAAGGAGCAGATAGAAATACAAAGTGACGCCCGCTAAAGGAATAACAAAATAGAATAGTAGTTCATATAAAAAGAAATGTACATTATTATTTTGTTGTTTTTCCAATGTCCAGTTTAATTATTTTTGTAATAAGTTTACAGTATGGATGACGGATGACAGTATGGGTGTTTAAGCAGTGATAGCCTAGTGGTGTGACCGTCGGACTGCCAAGTCATAGGTCTCGAGTTCGAACCCAAGGCACGCACCTCTGACTTTTCGGAATCATGTGCGTATTGTATCACATGCTTAAAAACGGTGAAGGAAAACATCGTGAGGAAACCAGCATGCCTGAGAGATATTACTCGACGGCATGTGAAGCCAAGTCTGAGGCCCATGGACGACATTAACTCTGACACCAGGTTAGTCATTAAACCAGACGAAAAAAAAAGTATTTTTCCCTTACCAATCACAACAACTTGTATTTATTTATTTTCCTCATTATGTTATGAACATAGAAACATCCTCTCCACTTTGTCTCCGACCAAATAACTATAGACACAAATAAATCACGCATCACATCAATCTTTCAAAAGCCCCGAAATTCCGTCAATCCATTAATTCTGACTTCTGACACAGAAATAGAAACAATTTCTTCGTATTTCATAAGTATTGATGTGTTCATGAAATATGTATGTTCCATCAAGAATATCGGTTACGCGTCAAAATGTCAGACATTTTTTTTCTGAATGACTGATGTAGGCGCTTAAATAAGAATTGTAGGTAGTCTTATTTCATATTTTTGAAAAGCTGAAAGTTAGATGTGAAATGAAATTAAATAGATATGAAATTGAATAAATGAAATAAAATATTGAACAACTAGCTTTTGCCCGCAGCTTCGCTTGCGTGAAGTTCGAAATCCTCGTTAAGCCCATTTTAAAGTGACATTTTAAAATCCATAACGTCCGTCTTTTATCACTCCCAGCGGTTTAGGCTGTGCGTTGCTAGATTAGTCAGCCAGTCAGTCAGTTTCTCCCTATGCTTCTTACTTCAAAAGTACCAGATTTCTCATACAAACTTTCAACACTTATTTCACCCCTTTAAGGGTTGAATTTCCAAAAATGCTCAAACAATTGTACGTTTATTTCTAACCAAAAACCTTAATATTTAATTTCAAGCTTCTTACTTCAAAAATGACGGACTTGCATACAAACTTAAAAACCCTATTTCACCCCTTAGGGGTTGAATTTGGAGAAATCCCTTCTTAGTGGATGTTTACGTCACAAAATGAACCTACAGTCAAAATTTCAAGTTTCTAACCCCAGCCGTTTAGGCTGTGCGTTGATAGATCAGTCAGTCAGTCAGTCAGTCAGCTTCTCCTTTTATAAGTATTGATAAAGAAGACATACAATCATGCTAACTTTGTTATTTTAAGTATGGGCTACCTGACTGATAATTATTATTGGTCCACCAAATGGCATTCGATGGATACTAGGGCCGATAAAGGAATGTTAAAGGAATACTAAGGGTCTTTGCTTTATTATTGGTAAAAATACAAGAATCTCAATTTTAACCAATAACGCTCCGTAAAATATAGAAATTGGCCCTAAATTACCATATAACATAGAATTCCTATCAAATCTTTTACCAAATCCGCCAAAACTATTTCAACGAAATTTCTGAACGAACACTGATGTTTATGCAAAGAATTTATAGTTTATTTTTGAAATATCTACAAGGTTAGTCGGAAAGGGGGTAACTAAGCCACTGGCCACTTAATGTATCACTGATGAATGATTTAAAGAAAGTGTTAAAATTTAAAAATTCGATTAATTTTTTTTTCCATGAATTTTATTTTCGTTTTAGTTTTCTCAAAAATTATTCATCCCTGCTTTAGTTATGAATTCATAAAATGGTGTTGCTAATCAGTGACCCCAAATATGACGTAAAATGTAAACACGTCTAATCATAGCTAAGGATAGATACTTAGAATTTAGCGTATTTTTTATGAAATCTTTGATCAGCTATTTATCTTGAACTATTGACTTCTGGGGAAAGTAATAGAACAAAAGTTATCCATTATTATAGGTACTTTAACACCCTTTCGGCTTAGTACCCCCTTTCCGACAAACCTTGTATAAACAGCTAACCCCGAAAAGGTCAGCTCTTTCAATTTCTACGTGTTATTTTTGTATTTATGGGCCAACGGTCGGCGGGTCCTTTGGGCCCCCACCCAAATTGGGTAACCCTGGCTAGATTATATTTTCAGTATACCACAAACGCAACAAGCGAGCTCAGCTTCGTTTAAATTTTTAATCTGATTGATAGCTTCTGTGCTCCGCTTTTTAGGGTTAACAGTAGTTTTAGGTTATGATGAGGGAAGTTTAATTTATTTGAAGATAAATAAAACAAAAAATTTAGTTTTTTAGGAGGAGCTCATGGCCCAGTACCAATCGCGAGGATCATATGATTTGCTAGGTTAAGCTACTCTTGCCGCGGTCCGTCAATGGATGGGTGACCGGTCGTTACACATCGAGATCCCTCCGTGTCTCGGAGTGCACGTTAAACAGTCGGTCTTGGGTGTCATACGAATACCTATGACAGTCGTTACGGGAAGTCATAATAATATGTTGGGGTCAACTTACAGTCTAATCAGATGCGGCTGAATACTAGTATTTTACACGGAGCGAGAGCCATCAGACCTCCGCATCCCAGATACAGGATACTGCCGATATACTAAGGTTAGACCGTGTGTCAGACTATCGGGCTTCTGATTTCCTGTAACGACGGTCATAGGTATTCGTATGACACCCGGGAGCGGCTGTTAAACGTGCTCTCCGAGGCACGGAGGGGGCTTGATATGTAACGAACGGTCACCCATCCACAGACTGACCGCGGCAAGCGCAGCTTACCCTCACAAATTGTAGTTAGCCATGAGCCCCTGTCCATCCTATGACACAGATACCAAGAAATAAAATTCTAATCGAACTTTTAGTTCGATTAGAATTTTATTTCTTTCCATTCGTTTAGATAATAATTATAATACCTGACCGAAACTTCGCCGTAGTATTGAAGGTAAGGTATGCCATATTTAGACCAATCAATAGACTATTTATGTTCCGAGTCTAGACTGGCAGCACAAAACTTAGCTTTAGACCTAGTTTGAATTTAATTTTACCAAACGGAGTTTGGATTTGAACCCGGTTGATGGCAATGGGCTCGCCCCCTATTACACGGGACTTATACATAACGGCGAAGAGAGGATGTAACTATACCTACACTTCTGCCCAACCCTTCGGGGAATACAGGCGTGATGTTACGTGTATGTTGTGTATGTTGTACAATGAAGCACTGATAGCCTAGTGGTGTGACCGTCGGACTGCCAAGTCATAGGTCTCGAGTTCGAAACCAAGGCATGCACGTCTGACTTTTCGGATTCATGTGCGTATTGTATAATTATCACTTGCTTAAAAACGGTGAAGGAAAACATCGTGAGGAAACGGCATGCCTGAGAGATATTTCTCGACGGCATGTGAAGCCAAGTCAGAGGCCCTTGGGCGGCATAAACTCTAACACCAGGTTAGTCACTAACCATACGAAAAGAAGAAGAAGATGTTATACAAACAATCCTACATTCCTTATTCAATATACATAACTATGGAACACTAATCAGATATCAATCATAAAGTATAGACACTGTGATTGGACTGTCATCTTTGTCAATGTAGTATGTGACATTGAGTGATTGAGAGGTGTATATGTGTGTGTGTGTTTTCAGTCCATCAGCAAAAATAGATGAAAATCTTGGAATTGAAAGAAATGTCTACTCCAATGTTATTTGTTACAACAAATAATAATTGGTATTTTGAAATACACTTGATACTTTAAGGAATGAATTCCACCAAACGGCTCGCATCGCATCGGATCGGAAAAAATCCGAACGGATGTGGCGACAGTCGATCGCGTCCGGCAGGATGTCGACGCATACGATCAGCTCCGTACCGTCGTTTGCGAACGTATCCGTTTCTGCGCCTAGCTAAATAGTTTAATTCTTACCGTGTTGAAGTGTTTTAATTTTTGAAAGGATCCGATCGGATACGACGACAGGCGAACGGAGCCATTCGCGCGTCGCAGCATACTTTCGGCTACGATCGCGTGTCGCGGAAGACGCTCGCCGTCAAGCTGCTGTGCGCGGCTTGGTAATATAGACTTTCAAAACTGTGTACACCATTTAATATCGTTTAAAGATTGTAAAATCCGTTCCGATCCGATGCGATGCGAGCCGTTTGGTGGAAATCATCCTTAAATAATAATTTCTTAGTACTTACTACGACATAAGTTATGTCTCGATAATCTTCGTATTTCCGAATTATGCGACTAATTAAATACGCGAATCCCGCTTTGTGACCACTCACAAGATTCGGAGGTGACACGCGCGATTCCAGTATTTATAAGTGTATAGAGTTGTTAAGACCTCCGCTGCTCCATTAAAATAGGGTGCTGATTTTTATAGTTTTTGTCAGTTAAACACGCGAAGCCCTATAGAATTCCTGGTTTACCAGTACCAGGTATACCTGCCTACACCCGGTACAAACTTTGCCACATCTCTAACACACATAGAAAACATGAGGTATCCAGTTGTAATCCGAAAAATACACAACTCCATCAATATACAAGGTTAGTCAAAAAGGGGGTAGGTACTAAGCCGAAAGGGTGTTAAAGTACCCATAATAATGGATAACTTTTGTTCTACAACTTACCGCAAAAGTCAATAATTCAAGAGAAATAGCTGTTCAAAGATTTCATAAAAAATACGCTAAATTCTATCTATCCTCAGTTATGATCAGACGTGTTTACATTTTACGTCATATTTGAGGTCACGGATTAGAAACTCCATTTTCTCAATTCATAACTGAAGCAGGAATGAAGAATTTTTGAAAAAACTAAAATAAAAATTATTTATCATGTTTTTTTTTATCGAATTTTAAAATTTTAACACTTCCATTAAAACAGTCATCAGTGATACATTAAGTGGCCCGCGGCTTAGTACCCCCTTTCCGACTAACCTTGTATTTCAACAAAACTAAAACTAACATTGTCACTAATTGAATTGTTTAAACTTCTGCCGACCCCATCCCAGTTTTAACCATACGGTTAAACAGCCCCATCAAGTTCGTAATTATTCACCGTTAATAAAGTATGGCGTGTGGGTCAAACCCCATAGCGAGCGGCCCACTATGCAATTTATAATACGCCGCCAAATATTTCATGTTGACAACCGTGAGATATGGTTACATATTTTTCACGTAGGTAAAGAAATATTGTGGGCATATATCAGTAATAGGGCATGTAAGGGCACGGTCTGTCGATTTATGCCCAGTTTCTGTAAACAAAATCGAACCGTTTTACTCAACAACGGTAGTATTTTTTATTGCCAATCTGACTTATACGCAAATTTTACCTGTCGTAGCTATTTCTATAAGGGTCTACCATGAAAAGCTACGAGATCTTTGATTCATTATTAGCACAGGTACAAGAGTTTGAATTTTAACCAATAACGCTTCGTAAATTATAGGAATTGGCCTATCCTCATGGGAAAAAGATATGATGCTATTAACATAACATCACGCCTTGTATACCCCGAAGGGTTTGGTAGAGGTGTATTTAATACACCCTCGTTTCGCCTATTATGTTTAAATCCCATGTAATAGGGGGCGAGCCTATTGCCATTAACCGGGCACAAATCCAGACCCCGGGCTGCTACTGAGAAATTCCTAATGGAAAAACTGATGCTATTAATAAGTTTTTTTTATATATTAGTTAGCAAACGGCCGGCGGCCCACATGGGGGTTACCACCCCTGTATATACATACAACACCAAGAGGATTTCTGATGCGTTGCCGACCTTAGAGACAAAATGTGGATAACACAAAACAGCAATATCGCCCACCCATCAGCGCTTCCAAACAAGGCCGTAGCCAGGAATTTTGTTCGGGGAACCCTGACCAAGAAAATCAATTACAATAACTAGTGTATACATTTTAAAAGCAATTTAATTGTCTGGGGTTTCGGGGGGGTGAACCCCAAACCTTCCTCCTGGCGTCGGCCTTGCTTCCTAATACTACAGCTTTATAGACCACGCATTGAAACAAACTCACAAAAACTAGTCTTTAAGGAACTGGTAATACCTACACTGCCAGATTCTGTAAAAGAGTCTTTCTTTCAGATTTCCTCAGTTAAGGAAGACAAAGAAGAACACAAGTGGATTTAACAGCAGTGATAGCCTAGTGGTGTGACCGTCGGACTGCCAAGTCATAGGTCTCGAGCTCGAACCCAAGGCACGCACCTCTGACTTTTCGGATTCATGTGCGTATTGTATGATTATCACTTGCTTAAAAACGATGAAGGAAAACATCGTGAGGAAACCGGCGTGCCTGAGAGATATTTTTCGACGGCATGTGAAGCCAAGTCAGAGGCCCATAGGCGGTATAAGCTCTGACACCGGGTTAACCACTAACCACACGAAAAGAAGAAGACAAGTGGATACTTGTGGAACAGCCTCGACGAGTGATGTCACTTTAAGTAGGTCCGGTGCATCCTGGGCTGTTAACCCAGCTACCAACCTTGCTAACTACCTAATCTTACAACCATGGCAGGAGCTGTTCTCTTATAGCTCTTGCTAACACGAGACAAGGAGAAGTAGTGGATATTTCTGTTCATCCTATGAGGAGAGGGTCGTGGCTGACAACTGTCAGTCCATGGATGGGTGTCCATTCATTATGTGGCGGCATCTATCACGCCACATCAGAATTACGCAGCATGACGAATGTCTAGCAGACAACAACGACAGCTGTCAAAGGAACAGACACAAATCCTGGATCGCGATATCAAGATCTGACACGGAGTTAGTATATACAAGGTTAGTCGGAAAGGGGGTACTAAGCCGAAAGGGTATTAAAGTACCCATAATAAGGGATAACTTTTGTTGTACAACTTTCTCCAAAACTCGATAGTTTAAGAGAAATAGCTTTTCAAAGATTTCGTAAAAAATATGCTAAAATCTATCTGTCGATAGCTATGATCGGCTGTGTTTACAATTTAGGTCATATTTAGGGTCACAGATTAGAAACTTAATTTTCTGCATTTATAACTAAAGCAGATATGTTTTTTTTTTGAAAAAACTAAAATAAATATATTTTTGCATGCAAATAAAAATTATCGAATTTTGAAATTTTAACACTTGCTTTAAAATAGTCATCAGTGATACTTTACGTGGCTCGCGGCTTAGTACCCCCTTTCCGACTAACCTTGTATATACAACTTCCCAACATCAACCGTTGTGCAGTAGCCCGCCAGGTATAAGACCCGCCTGGTAGGAGGATTCGCCTTTTCGTAGGAGGAACACCATATTTCGTTCCACTACAGTTGCACTTCAAGACCCCTCTGTGCCTCGGAGAGCACGTTAACCATTCGGTGACATACGAGTGACTCCCTCGTTGATCTATTGGTGGCAAGCGTGACTGTTGATCGTGAGGTCCTGGGTTCGATCCCCAGGTCGGGCAAAGTGTTACTGGGTTTTTCCATGTGGAATTCCTTAGTAGCAGCCCGGAGTTTGGATTTGTGCCCGGTTGATGGCAATATGCTCACCCCCTATTACATGGAACTTAAACATAATGGCGAAACGAGGGTGTACTAAAAACACCTCTGCCGGAACCTTCGGGGAATAGAAGGCGTGATGTTATGCGACATACGAGTACCTATGTCGGTCGTTATGGGTAGTTAGAAGCCCGGAAGTCAGACACACGGTCTAACTTTACTATATCGGCATTGCCCAGTACCTGGGTTGCGGAGGTCTGATGGCAGTCGCTCCGTGTAAAATACTGGTATTCAGCCGCATCTGGTTAGACTGGAAGCTGACCCCAACATAGTAGGGAAAAGGCTAGGCAGACCGTCTTTGTTCATCGTATTATTAAGTTCCCTTATCTCCTCCTCATGGCAGCCTACACCATTTACCAGGAAAAAAAAACAACTTATTATTTTCATTAGCCTATTCCGTTTCCTCGCTGGTTTTCCACGTGGCGTTTTTATTACCTTTGAAGATATACCGCCGAGATTAACTAGAACCTACATAAGCTTTTCAAATGGTTTTGCTAAGTAATGGGATTCATCGTTTGAGGTACTGTTTCAATATACTATTAATGAGGGTTTTGAAGGTAGAATTGATTGTTTTAGGTAAGACAGTAAGGTACTCTATTGTAGACTTATGGCCGATTCCTATAATTTACCGAGCGTTATTGGTTAAAATTAAAATTCTTGTATCTTCTATACTAATATTAAAAAGCTGAAGAGTTTGTTTGTTTGAACGCGCTAATCTCAGGAACTACTGGTTGGAATTGAAAAATTATTTTTGTATTGGATAGTCCATTTATCGAGGAAGGTTATAGGCTATATAACATCACGCTTCGACCAATAGCAGCGGAGCATAAATGAAAAATGTTGCAAAAACGGGAAAAATGTCCACCCGTGCGAAGCCGGGTCGGGCCGCTAGTTAGCAATAATGAAGCAAAGACCCCATAGTTTTGCACACTAGACCATCCCAACAATAGTAGCTGTCACACGTAAAATTAGCTTACAAGTCTATTTATATGCTCAGTTTCGCAATAAAAAATGCTACCATTGATAAGCAAAACGATTCGTTATCGGCCATAGGAACCGGGTTGAAAATGTAGTTTGAAGCCGCGTATTTATTGGGGGAAAATGTGCCGCGACACGTGTCGCCAGCGATGTACGGCGACATCGCGCGACGTTGCCGGACATTGCGTGACATGTCTGGCAACTAGTCTAACGGGGTGTCCTACGTAAGCGACAAACGCGACGCGGTGCGACGTAACGCGACACGACGTGGAACAAATACGCGTTACGTCGCGTCTCGCTACATAGGCTGCTAGTAGGGAATGCCGTTGTCTTGATCGCGTTTGTCGCGTTCGTCGCGTGTTCACCCCGTTAGAATAAAAATAGACGTCTAACGTGTCGACGTCGAGCAAAGTCTGCCGACGTCACATGATATCGCAGGCGACAAATATCCCGCGACATTTGTCCTCTACAGAATACGGTTTTAGTACTTTTGTATTCTTTATTCCTATGATTATATTCCTGTTGAATTATTCCGTGTGAGCATATTTTTTTTTAAGAATCTTACGGTATTTTATATCTAATCGCGATTGCTTTTCTTGCGATTCTTACAGAGAGTTGAATTTTTTTTTAATGATTTTTAATTATTATTTAATTGCCAAATGTTTCATCTATATGAATGTAAGATATCTTCATCAAATTAGGCAATAGCTAATCCATAAGACAAGCTATAAAGCATCGTAAAAAAAATGTCTTCAGTTCCTATAAAAGGTTTGTCCAAATTGTAATTTATATTGTTAATTCTTCCTCTGTATATTTTTTTTTACTTTCCATTCCAATACTCGTTCAACTTTGAAGTATTAAGTACCTAAATAATGTTTCAATTTTCCTTAAAACCTGTACAATTTCCATTGATAAAACACGCAGGGCGGTACCGCCGTCGCTCGCTTTCCTTCTTCAAAATACCTCGAAATACCTTTTATTTTAGCTTCAAAATCTACGAAACAACGTAGAGAACAATCAAGCGTAAGATAAACAGTCTTTTTGCAACAGTTTTAAGAAATACGTGTTATTTTTTGGGCAAAAATACGTCGTAACCTCTACTTGTTGATTAGGCGCGCAACAGTTTTATCACCGTCTTCCTTTGTTACAGAGAGAAGGGATTTCGTTTATTTTCGCCCTTATTTTTCCACTGGTTTTATCATTGGGAATGTGTTCAGTGTTTTTGTTTAACGTTTCTTTTGTTTATTCAACTGTAAAACGTGACAAGGAAAATAATTATTCCGGGTTTTTTTTTTGCGAGGTTATTTGAAACGCGCTAATGTTGTACGTGAAAGAGTAACAGCTAAAGTATTCACAAATACATATTTTGTAGAAATAAATTTCACCGCCAATCGACTGTAAAATTAAAAAAATACCTAAAAAAAACTTAAAATACTTTAATTATATTCTAAAACTTACCTTCAAAGTTCAGCTACGAAAACTCGCACGGACTGCAATCGTTCACTGTAGTATTTTTCAAAACATTCAAAGCTAAATAATATTTTGTAAAATATTTTTGTCCCGACCGCGTGTCCGTGCCTTTGGGCTGTCGGAGCGAAACTGCAAAGATACTACAGTTGCTAGTACCTTTACCTGTTACATGCTAGGGGTGGTCTAGGGATGGGAACTTTAGCGTTACTGTTATTACTCGGAGCTGTTCTGGTAATATCGTTGATATATAGTTACATCGATGTGCTAAAAAAGTTTGAAAGTTCTGGTAGAATATTTAGGTAGTTTTGTTTCTATTACTAATAAGGTGTAGTTAGAGCAAGTTTATATGAATTATGTTTCTGATGATGGTAGTCTTATAAATAGGAAAATTATTGTTAAATATTGTTTTTATTTGCATCTTTTGTGAAGGTAGATGCCTGATCTTACAGTCTAAGGTAAGGTATGTTCAATAATTGATACTTGTGGGCTGAGTACGTAAGGAAGTATTAAATTCTTGCAAAAAAAATTTGCGCTATAATCCCGATAAAGATTATTTTTACCTCAGTTTGATGCTGTAGAATATTGTTCTTTTATTATTTTTGTCAGAGAAAATGTTTAACGACCAATTTATAAATAACTTATACTAACAAAAGTACTGCGACTAAATAACAGTTCCAAATAACTCACAAAACTCGTAACGTTTTCATTAATCTAGCGATTCCGCCATTGAACGCCGTCTGCTGCCTTTGCCATATTTTTATTCCGTTCACGTCACATTTTCCCACCCTATAATATAATTTAACCTATTGCTATCCTTCTCGCGCACCGTACCGCAAGCCGAAGCTTGTATGGGAGCGAACGAGATAGGTATACTTCATTAATGTTGTCGTTAACAGCCGGGAGCGTGAGTCAGGACTTGTTAGGGTTGATACGCGTTTGGATTTTCCGTCGCCACGTTCAGGTCTGGTTTTCAAATTATATTAAAGTTTTGGAAGTATCGTGAATTAAATTAAAAATGCTTTTACCCAGTTTTCTTTGGGGATTTTTCAGGAAATAGCATTTTTCGTGCACACGTCTCTTTGTTTCATAACTTTGCAAATATGCATTATCTAGTATTCTTGAAATATTTTAATATTAAGCTGTAAAGTATATGTATGACTGATTAATGTGTACTTGTCGTGTTTAACATGTTATGTTAATGAAATATATCTAATACTGAGAACCATACAAGGTTGAAAATAAAGATTAGTCATTATGTTTTTTACCTTTATAATTATATTATAAGCTTTTTAATTACTGTAAAATTCAAAATAGTGTTTTCGAACACTTTCAAAATAGCTTACGCATAACATAACATCAAGCCTGTATTCCCTGAGGGGTCGGGCAGATGTGTATAGTAACACTCATTTCGCCGTTATGTTTAAGTCCCACGTAATAGGGGACGAGCTTATTGCCATAAACCGAGCACAAATCCAAATTCCGGGCTGCTACTGAGGAATTCCATACGGAAAAACCCAATAACACTTTTCCCAACCTGGGGATCGAACCCAAGACCTCACGATCAGCAGTTGCGCGTGCCACCACTGGACCAACGAGGCAGTTAGATTTTTATAATTAACTATTATACTCTATTCCTTTCACCCTCTTTGATAGTTATTAACATTGTCTTATTTTCAGGCCCTGCTTAACTGAAAAATGATTTATATAAATCAATGATTCTTAAAGAGTGATAGCCTAGCAGTTGAACGCTCGTCATCCATGCAGGAGGGTCTGAGTTCGAACCCGGCCAGTACCTCTGACTTTTTTAATTCATTTGCGGATCAGAATATTTTTATCACTTGCGTTAACGGTGAATGAAAAACATCGTGAGGAAACCTGCACACCTGAGAGGGCTCCATAAAGTTCTCAATGGTGTGTATTCTGCTAACCCGCACCAGGCCAGCGTGGTGGACTAAGGTCTTTTTTTTCGTTGGAACATCCTCATTGATGTCCCTCGCCCAGGGAAGGCGAGGGGGTCTGCCGGACTCTTACCGGCTAAAAACCAACAGTGTCCCTCCTTCTGACCTAAGGCCGGGGATTCGCTATTGCATGCACCGCAACCCCGGCAGGTCTCGGTCCACCAGCTTCTTCTGGTGGACCTCTCCTGTGGTGGGGCAGTTGCTCCCCTGCCCCACATCCTTCCGAGAGGCGCGCGCGGAACACGGCGCGCCATCCTCCCTGGGCCCGTTACTGGTCGGGCGACGTGTCCCTAACCCTACTCATTCTGAGAAGAGTAAAATATATTTTTATGATTTAATGATTCTGAAAATTTAAAATCGCGATTTTATTAAGGTATACATTTTCATCGAGGTATCAGCCCTAGCAAGACATGCCGATTCGATAGGGCGGGTATACATTACATGTTCTCTTTATGAGCGTGAGATTAGTTAATTACAGAAAAACATAGCTTTAACTTGTGGAAATACCACGGTTAGTGTTTGATGGCGTTCAAGATAACTCTCATTAGTCGTGTATTAACAAAATTTTTCGACTGTTTCACTAATTAACTTTATTAATATTATAAAGCCGAACAGTTTGTTTGTTTGAACGCGCTAATCTCAGGAATTACTGGTTGGAATTGAAAAAATATTTTTGTGTTAAATAGTCCATTTATCGAGGAAGGTTATAGGCTATATAACATCACGCTACGACTAATAGGAGCGGAGCATAAATGAAAAATGTTGCAAAAACGGGAAAAATATCCACCCGTGCGAAGACGGGACGGGCCGCTAATTATTGATATAATGGCTGGAAAAATGTTACGTTCCTTTTTTGAATAAATTTAATTTTGTTGTTTATTTTTTTTTTCTTAACTGCTTCGTTGTTCTAGTGGTAGCAAGCGCGACTGCTGATCGTGAGGTTCTGGGTTCGATCCCTAGGTCGGGTAAAGTGTTATTGGGTTTTTCCGTGTGGAATTCCTCAGTAACAGCCCGGGGTTTGGATTTGTGAACAAGTGATGTCAATAGGCTCGCCCCTGTTACATGGGACTTAAATATACCGGCGAAATGTGGGTGTTACTATACACCTCTGCCTAGGGCTACCATATCTCAGGATTTGTTCTAAGATATCAGGATTTTTGGATTCTTCTCAGGATTACGGCTGGATTTTGCAAATCTCATGAAATCTCAGTATTTTTAGAATTTTCAATAAAATACAGCTTACATTTTAAAGATCTCTTTAATAAAAAGTTAAACAAACTAAAAATAATATTCCTTTGGTAATAATTGCCCAATTAAAAGCAATACTTATTTATCCAAGTAGGTACTTAATTAGTTTTTTCATACTCAATACGTGAAGATACCTTTTTAACATACGTTTCAGATAAAATTTTCAAACTGTAAAAAATCTCAGGATTTTTCAATGGAAATCAGGCCTTTTCTCCGGACTTTTGATTTTTTCATCTGGTAACCCTGCCTCTGCCCAATCCTTCAGGGAACAGTCGTGACGCTATGTTTTTTTTCTGGGAATTTTTGTGGGTTTGTTACGCTGTTGTGGTTATTTTTATGGACGACCTTAGGTACGTGGATTGAAATCTTAGCGTTTTTCTAAGATTGAAACTGACAGCAAACTTGGCGGGAAAATGTATACGTGCTCTTAATAAAATACTACGCACAGACCATAACAGCAGATTGGATACAGGATGATGTTGAAATTGAAGCACATGAACCGCTAGCAACAAACATCTTCTCCTGGGGCAGATACTCCATGCTCTGAAAGTGATGGGTCAATTGTGCAGTGTAAGTTCCTGGCGATACCACATGATGCTGAACATTTGGACCAAATAATGATTACAGAGTAAGGATGTTTAAATGTGGATAATATAGAAAACTATAAATATAATATAAACCCTTCCCCTTAAGTATATATATATTTTTTTTTCTCCTTTGGAGAGGTAGCTGTCCAGCTACCACGTACTTATTTTTTTTTCTTTTTTAAGTAACGTTGCCTCACACTAGGATTTCTCCTGTATCGTGGGTGCGTTTACAGACACAAATCTTCACACGCACAAACTTCCAGACCGGAAACAACTATCTGTAGGCCATACAAATAATTGTTGCGTGCGGGAATCGAACCCACGACCCGTAGCGCAGAAGCCGATCGCTTAGCCACTATACTAAACGTGTCGTCGTCAATTTGAAATCGTCCAACAAATATTTTTTCAGCACTTATTGGATTGAACCTGCTACCCTCAGGGCAGAAAGCAAGCACTTTGTTATTGCAAACCATTGCTTATTTAAACCACTTATATTGAATTTAAGTTTAACGCAGAGCTGCTGTTTCAATCCGTCTGTATTCCTATTGAGATTATCTAAATGTCTTATAAGAACATTTCACAGCCAATAGAGATAAAGGAACTCCATTAAGTACAGTAGGGAAAGGAAAAGGTAATGCACCTCAAACTCGTCGTGTAAAATTCACGGCGTGGGCTTTCGTCCATACTTTCAGCATTTATCTATCGAGCGACACGCGACGTTTAGTGTCAGTATTAGGTAGTATTCGGCTTGCTTCGTAATTAAAGTTCAATAGTATTTATTTTTTTATTTATTTAAGCACGCTATTTATTTATATTTGGAACTGGTTTACAACAGTTACGTCACAATGGGTTCAGTTGAAAACCAGCGTCAGGCTCTAGTAGTCTGACATTTATGCTGAACTGAACCTATTTGGCGCAGCCGCTAGACACACAGATACTTTATTTTTTGTTTAGATTTTCTTTTGTTTTGTCTCTTATGAATTTTTTGTCTGTGTGTCTGACTAAGTTCGTGCCACATAAATTTATTTCTTTCTTTTCTTTCTTCGAGTAGGTGCGAAGGAAATTACATATTTATTTAATTCCATCGAGCCGGCTTGATGCGAGCTTCGGAGTTGTGAGTTTTGAGTTCACACGTTGATTTTTACTCGTTTTCAAGTAAAACTATCGAGTAATACCTTATGTGAGTACGGAGCTTTAGGTCTATTTTTAAGAGCGAAAAACAAACTATTTTGCCGACTACATATTACCAACATTATAGAAATGAAAATACAAACTATTTCTTGACAGGATATTATGGTGACACAGTGACAGACACAAGTAATGTCAATCTATTTAATCATCGATTTGATTGAGGTCATGGTATTTACAACGAAACTCCTTAAATCAAAGACATTAAATGGCACTACTACCTCATATAGAGGCAAAAGGCAATTTTGATCTTTGCTACCAAATAATTAAACATATTTTTCCAAGTATTGGTCTATTCCGTTCAACAGTTTGAAAAGGCAGCATTTGCCCGCGATGTGGCAAAGGAATGAATTTGAAAACTGACGAACCTTTTAATTTCCCTACTGTACATAAATGTATAGGTACTTAAGACAGGGTACTTTATTTCAATACTGAGTGTAAGGGCGTAGATTTGGCGAAGCGCAGCGCAGAGCATTTTCACTGCCAAACCATTATCATCTTTGTGTCCTTTGAAATAAGATCGAAAATCAATTAACACCGTTGTGTTTATTGCGAGTGTCTAGTAGAGTATTTAGTGCGAGTCTTTAGTAAAGTGTTAAGTGCGAGTCTCTAGTAAAGTGTTTAGTGCGAGAGTCCAGTAGAGTGTTTAGTGCAAATCTTTAGTAGAGTGTTCAGTGCGAGTCTCTAGTAGTGTTTACCCTAGCGTGTGAGCTCTCGGAGTCTCGGGGACGAGTAGTTACTCGTCCCCGGAACTCCGAGAGCATCGAAGCGACTAGCAGCGAAAGGTGATTTTCGATATTATTTAAACGCTAGCAAAGTCTATAATGGTTTGGCAATGAAAAATGCTCTGCGCTGCGCCTCGCCAAATCTGCGCTGGCCATAAGGGACGGTGTAACAGAAACAGCGAATTCGGCCCTATGTTTTTTTTTGCTTTTTTGTAGCCTATGGAATGTCCCACTGCTGAGCAAAGGCCTCCCTTTTTGCCTTCCAAACCTCTCTTTTTTGTGCCGTTTCTAACCATGTGAGCCCCGCAAAAGAGACGAAATTGTCACGCCACCTACGCCGCGGCCGACCTCGACGACGATCTCCTCCTTCAGGCGTCCAGTGAGTGACGACCTTTGCCCACCTCTCCGGGTGCATTCGAGCGACATGACCGGCCCACTCCCACTTAAGCCTATGTTATTAATTAAAAATATTAAGTGGGGGCTCATGGCTAAATAACAATCGTACGGATCATATGATTTGCAAGGTTAAGCTGCGCTTGCCGTGGTCAGTCCATGGATGGGTGTCCATTCGTTACACATCGAGATTTATCCATGCTTCGGAGAGCACATAAAACAGTTGGTCCCGGGTGTCGTACGAATACACGGTAGTCAGAAGCCCGAAAGTCTGACAAACGCTCTAACCCTAATATCGGCATTATCCTGTATCTGGGATGCGGAGGTCTGATAGCAGTCGCTCAGTGTAAAATACTAGTATTCAGCTGCATCAGGTTAGACTGGAAGCTGACCCCAATATACTTGGGAAAAGACTAGGCAGATCGAAGTGGAAATTCGTCTCGAAATTTTCCGACTTTCCCGATTTTATTTTTTCAGAATTTTACATTTCTCTGATGTAAAATAACCATGTAAAATTATTCATTCTATGAGAATACACACAATGCCGCAAAGAATAAATACTATACTGGGTGTAAAAATAGCCTTAACGAAGCCGAAGTCTACGCATACTATACATTAAACTAAGTAACATACAGCAAAAATAATTGCTGGGAAACGACTTTTATTTTTTGGTATTAAAAAACAGCTTTTAATTGTAGCGTGCAATGTAAGCGCGCGCGCAGCAGACAGTGCCTACGTTTCGAAAATGTTGATAATAGTTGTATAGAAGAAAGTTTGGTAATAACATTTAAACTTAGTTTACGTGAAAACGTTCAAAAATATGGTGACTTTGACCTTCAATATCTCCATAACCAGTCGGTTCCCAGGTATGGCCCAATACCAAAAAAACTGCGTAATGATGGGAAGATGTACGTGGCTCTCGGCTTCGTTAAGGGTATTTTTACACCCGATATATTCGGAAAACTTCAGGGCTCCATTCTACTGATTTCAATGCAAAGTATTGGCCTAAATTCATTGTTATATCTGAAACCTGACCTTTACACGCGTCATTTATCTTCAAAAACATTTATTGAAATAGGCAGGTATATTATGTATTTCCAGCGAATTCGAAAAAGTTTGAGAAAATTTTCTACTTATTTTCCGTTGAGAAAATTACGCTGAATTCAGTGGTTCAGTTCTCAGTACACCGTTCCTTATACCCGGTATATTTTCTTGGTTAGATTTTACATTATTATAATTGTACTAAGAAAAGCCATTTTGAAAAGCCTTATTGCTTATATGTACAGTCGCTATAATTTTGTGCCTTTACGGATTTTTCCTAAATAAATTCTTATTTTTCCCTCTCTTATGCCCGTAACCCAAACTCATAAGCCAGCACTGATTCTCAGCACAATCTCAGCACTGATTTATCTTTGTATATATATTTGTAGGTATTGTATAATATATTATATTAATTAATATATATGAATGTATGCATATGTATATAATATCTATTATTTATAAGTTTATTAATATATATATATATATACATATATATGTAAATATATAATAATATGTATGTAGGTAATATTATTTCCAAAAATGTTCCCTTATCTTTGTGTTTATTTTTAATATTGTATCACATGACACAGCTCTTTTTAGCGCATCTACCATGTTTTCTCTGCATCACCCTAAGGTCGACTGGTAGAAAATGCCTAAGGCATTAAGTCCGCCTCTGTATAATTTTTTTTTTTGTGCGAAAGTATATATAAATAAATAATAAGCCCGTAAACATTCACTGCTGAAAATAGGCCTCCTTATGACCGATACAAAGAACGGTGTGATGGGTGGTGGCTGACTGGCGGGGTTCCGGGCCTATAAAAGGTCGGTCACACTGCAGATCGGCCCTGCCCGGTTACGTAGAAACGGTTCGCAAGACCATCTACAAGCAGTCGTATAGGAAAAAGATCGGCCCTCTCGCGCCGCTGCAGTTGCCAAGTTAAGTGTTACATCTGCTCAAGAAGACCCTGGACTCCTCGCATTGTTACGAAACACGCCCTGTTGATCTATTTGTAATTCTTATTAAAATATATATAGTGTACGGTTACAAGTGTTATTCTTTATCCTCCCGTAAGTACACGCCTGCTAAATGTTATGTGCACATGCTGGTTGAGGGTTGTCTCTTAAAGCCACCCTAAAGTGTGACAACGGTCATAGGGGATTTAGAGAGCATAGCGGTTGAACTGCCTTCCATGAAGAAGGGTCTGACTGCAACCCCGGGCCACACCTTTAATTTTTGAATTCATGTGCGCATCGTGGGGAAACCTGCACAATAATGGAAGCTTGAAAAACGTTTTCGATGGTGTGGGTAGTCTGTTTTTTTTGTTCTATCAACTACCATATCGTCGCTTAAGTTTTAACACCGCGTAACTCGATATAAATGTATTGTAATGTAAATGTTTTTTATATATTTAATATTATTTTTAATATTAATTTCCCAATTTTTATTCTGTTTTAATATTTAACAGAATTAGTTGTGTTTATATGTTCCTCTTTCAAAAGTTATTTTATTATTAATTATTTAATTTGTTAGCTTAGTTATTCATTTTATTGTGCATGCTGTGGTCTCCTGTAATTGAAGGAGTACACCTACGAAATACTTTGTTCGGTATTAACAATATGTAATGTTTTGTGTGGAGATCCTAAAATAAATAAAAATAGTAGTTTTGAGTTACACACATCATTCGATAGGGAATTGAAAAACGCATCGTTTGACCAAACACAATGAATGGTTAGATCCAATAGCAACGCGTTATTTCAAAAACAAAATCCGCCGCGTATGTAATATTTTTTCCATCAAGCTATGTAACTAATCTCAATCTAAGCCTAGCAGTTATCTTGCCTTCCATGCAGGAGGATCTGATCCCGGCCCGTACCTCTGACTTTTCGAATGCGGATCAGAATTTGATTACCACTTGCGTTAACGGTGAAGGAAAAACATTGTGGGAAAATCTGCACACCTGAGAGGTACCCATAAAGTTTTCGATGATGTGTGTCATCAACCCGCACCAGGCCCGCGTGGTGGACTAAGGCCTAAACCCTTCTCATTCCGAGAAGAGGCCCGTGTCCAACAGTGGGACGGTAATGAGTTAATTATGAATGTCCTGCGTTTATTTTTCAGACATGGTAACTCTACTCACATAAGCGGAGAACTAAATTGTTTTAGAACTAGCTTTAATTCCGGTTCCGCTCGTGTGCGCCATAACGTTTGCTGTTCTAACAAAGTACCTCAAATTAAGCTTTGAATTTGAAAATTTGGAAGTTATTTTATTACGATCTAATTGAATGAACGTGTGTGAAAATCGTTTGTATGTTATTACTGAGAACAAGACTGAGAATGTGTATTTTTTTTGGTTTTAAGAGGCAATTCATACGTCAAAACATAACATCACGCCTTGTATTCTCAGAAGGATTCGGCAGGGGTGTTTTTTAGTACACCCTCGTTTCGCCAGTTATGTTTAAAAGAGGGCGAGCCTATTGCCATTAACCGGGCACAAATCTAGACTCCGAGCTACTACTGAGAAATTCCTAAAGGGAAAATACAATAACACTTTACCCGACCTGGGGATCGAACCCAGGATCCCATGCTAAGTAGTCGCGCTTGCGACCACTAGACCAACAAGGCAGTCTAGAGACAATTATTGGATTTCATTCTGTAAACTAAATAATTAACTTTTTAACAAAAAAAACCGACTTCAAATTGTCTATCTCCGAAGTTCTTTATCAGATCTTCACCAAATTTAAATGGGACCACTTTGAAAGAATATTCTTTCAGACAAAAAAGAATCATTAAAATCGGTTCACAATTAGCAAAGATATAGCGGAACAAACATACAAAAAAAACATACAGTCGAATTGAGAACCTCCTCCTTTTTGGAAGTCGGTTAAAAACAATGATAACCTAGTGGTTGAACTTGCCATCCTAACTCTGAGTTTGATCCCGGCCCACACCTCTGACTTTTCGAATCCTTGAGCAGATCAGAATTTGATTATCACTTGCGTTAACGGTGAAGGAACACGTGGAAAGAAACACAACAGGCTGGGCTCCAAAAAAATCGCGATGGTGTGTGTAGTCCACCAAACTATCAGGCCAGCGTGGTAGACTAAGCCCTAAACCCTTCTCTTTCAGAAGAAACCCGTGCCCAGCAGTGGGACAGGAATGGGCGTTACTAAATTGGTCGGAGATCATGAGGAAAAGGAAGGAAAGGAATTTATAAGGCGAATGTCAATGGAAACGCAGGTAGGGGACGTCCTAGAAAGACATACATCGATGTTATTTGTGATGTTCTTAACAAAGGTCAGGTGCATAGTACCTACTCTCAACCGGCGTGCATGTATGACAAGATGTATGAATGTGGGTGAAGCAAAAGGAGTATGTAAGGGTCGTAGCATGTGGCGTTCTATAGTTTCTGCCTACCCCCATTGGAAAAAGGCGTGAGTTTATGTATGTATGTAATATGTATCATGAGCGGCATCTTGGGTAGTTGTAGCTACTGCGTACTACGAGGAACTGGAGTCTTCAAAGGCGACGGTCCACGTGATAGTAAGTGGTTAATGCCACTTATACACATCTATAACCCCATGAAGATTGCTGATGCGTTACCAACCATAAGACGAAGTTGAAAAGTCTCATGTACCTTGTGACGGGTGATGGCGACTGGCGGGGGTTCGGGCCTAGAAAATCGCTCCCTCGCGCCGCTGCAGTTGCCAAGTTGAGCACTACACCTGCATAAGAAGACCCTGGACTCCTCGCATTGTCACGAACCACGCCCTGCTGATCTAATTGTAATCTTTACATAGTATAAAACAAAGTCACTCCCGCTGTCAGTCTGTCCCTATGTATGCTTAGATCTTTAAAACTACGCAACGGATTCTGGTGCAGTTTTTTTAATAGACAGAGTGATTCAAGAGGAAGGTTTATAAGCCCTACAGATGCTTGTCTGCTGACCTCTAAAGTGTGACAGCCTGTTATATCTGAAACACAGCAACGCTGCTTGGCGGCAGAAATAGGTATGGCGGTAGTACTTCCCCGGATGAGCTCATTAAAAAGGAGCTCTAAATACTATTTAAAACTCGTGTAATATAAAAACTTTTTTACAAAAAATGTAAACCGACTTCAAAAAAGAATAAAATAATTACCATATAAAATTAACAGTTTCAGAAGTCGGTGCTGATCCACGCTGAACCAAATTGAAGGCACCGACTTCTGATACTGTTAATTTTATATGGTAATTATTTTATTCTTTTTTGAAGTCGGTTTACATTTTTTGTAAAAAAGTTTTTATTTTTTTCATTTTAGTGGCCTTAATTAAAACTTGGTTGGACCTACTAAAGACGCTGCTCGAACATAATCACATCATCACAATATGCGTACTGTTCGTCATTGAGGAGTTCCATTGTCTATCTCCAAAGTTCTTCATCAGATCTTCACCAAATTTAAATGGGACCAACTTCGAAGTATACCCTATCCATTAAAAAAAGAATCATGAAAATCGGTTCACAATTGGCGAAAATATCGAAGAACACACAAAAAAAAAACAAAAAAACATACATACAGACGAACATAGTAACCTCCTTCTTTTTGGAAGTCGGTTAAAAACCACTTACTTGTGTGTAAGTCGCTTTCAAACAAACTTTTGCATGATAATGTTAGTAAAATTAGTATTATTATAGTATTCTTAGTTCACAGACTAAAAGGCACAAGCGAACTGACTGGAAAGTTTGTAGACATTATACTAAAACTGTTAGGCTGAGGCTACACTTAGAAAACTAAACGCAACCTCAGAAATCTAAATGATATGGTCTCAACGCAAACTGCGACACAAGCGATTGAAATAAGTAAATGAAGGATGTAGGCAAAAAACCGGAAAGGCCACTTTTTTAAAATATCTATTGTAGTATTATTTTAATACACACGCTTTTTCGCTGAAATCCTCTTAGCCTTTTCCCAATTATCTTGGGGTCAGCTTCCAGTCTAACCAGATGCGGCTGAATACCAGTATTTTACACGGAGCGACTGCCATCAGACCTCCTCAACCCAGTAACTGGGCAATGCCGATATCCTAAGGTTAAACCGTTTGTCAGACTTTCGGGCTTCTGACTACCCGTAACGACTGTCATAGGTATTGGTATGACACCGGGACCGACAGCTTAACGTGCTCTCCGAGGCACGGAGGGGTCTCGATGTGTAACAAATGGTCACCCATCCACGGACTGACCGCGGCAAGCGCAGCTTAACCTCGCAAATCGCACGATCGGCGCGATTGTTATTTAGCCACGAGCCCCTTTTTCACTGAAAAATTAGTATAATTCAGAAAATTGCAATATTTTAAAGTATGGAACAGGACAAACAGAGGAAAATTGTAGACATGCGAATCTTTGATTGCGTTTTTCTCTAAAAAGATTTGGACTAATCTAGTTTTTGCCTGTACCCTTCAAATAGGTTAACAATCACATGTATAGGGTCACCCGCGCGACAGCGCAACGAGTATTCCCGAGGAGGGTTGATGTCAGGCAGGCGACCGGTCATAAAACAGTAAGCCAAAACCTCTAACAACATGGATTTATGGAATACTAT
This sequence comes from Amphipyra berbera, assembly GCA_910594945.2. Classification (NCBI taxonomy): domain Eukaryota; kingdom Metazoa; phylum Arthropoda; class Insecta; order Lepidoptera; family Noctuidae; genus Amphipyra; species Amphipyra berbera. Next base: position 15,664,806 of record OU343142.1, read on the forward strand.
AAAAGACATACAACAGAATCTTGTAGGGGTTAATCTATCATTACAGTTATAGCTAATATCGGTATGTCAGGATTGGGAGCATGGTAAATAAAGTAAATGAAACCAACATAGACTCTCCACCACTGAGAGTACTTTTAATTAAGTTAGTGATTAGTTACAGAAGCTAGTTCACAATATATCACAATATAATAATTTACACAAGATTAGAAAATGAGGACAAGCAAACCAGATATAAAAGGTCAGACTTCTTCAGCTGTTCGACATGGAATCCTATTCTCCGTCGAATGACCACTGTTTTTATAACTTCGGGTACGTTGATTAATCTTGACGGTTACCCTCCTATGGCAACATTGTCCAGTGTTACCAGCTACCGATAACAATACATGTTGTGCCGACTGCACCTAGTGTGGGATAAAGGCAGGAAGAAGAAGAAGAATCACATGTATAGTAGTTACACATACACCAAAAATCGCTGTTGCGCATAGTATGTATACACTAGTGTATATACACTATTAATATAAATATATTTGTTTCAATCTCTTATGTATCGCAATTCACGTTGCGGCTTAGTGTAGCTTCAGCTTTAGTCATATCTAAAAGTTAGTCTAACTACAATAGAATTAAACGTTTTTGTAACTTTTGAACTATTTAAATAGTTTTATAGTTGTTCTAACTTGCTACATAATCTCCATACAAAGTAATCTGAAATATAAAATTGCCGTGGTTTTGCTCGCGTCACTAAATTTTTAAACGGTTTTAATTACCTTCACATCGTACATTTGTTTCAAATCTTGTGATAAATTTTTCAACTACTTCTGCTTAACCGATTCTCCTGAAACTTCGCACGCAAATTCAATTCCCATGACATTATAATAATTTCAACCTTCAATCGAACTTCAGACGGACAGGTGGCCTATTCTTGACCGTAAACCATAGTATAGCATAGAATTATCAGCCCATTACAGCCTCACTGCTGGGCACGGGCCTCTTCTCAGAATGAGAAGAGTTTGGGCCTTAGTCTACCACGCTGGCCTAGTTGGCGCACTACACACACCATCGAGAACTTTTAGGAGTCCTCTCAGGTGTGCAGGTTTCCTCACGATATTTTTCCTTCACCGTTAACGCAAGTGATAATCAAATTATCCGCACATGAATTCGAAAAGGCAGAGGTGCGGGTCTGGATCGAACTCAGACACTCCTGCATGGAAGAAAAGCGTTCAACCGCTAGACTATCACTGTTATTCATTTTGAACTTCATAACTTTGAGGTTGAAAATGTAGAAAGGGTATGTATGTATCTTTACATAGTATAAAACAAAGTCGCTCCCGCTGTCTGTAGGTACGCTTAGATCTTTTAAACTAAGCAACGGATTTTAATGCAGTTTTCGGCAATAGATAGAGTGATTCTAGAGGAAGGTTTATATTTATGCCCCAGATTAGTATCCACATTGCACCCGTGCGAAGCCGGGGCAGGTCGCTAGTAATACATATAATTCTTCTGTGCGTGTGTCTGTCACCTAACTCCTTCTAAATGGCTGAAATGATTTGGATGAAATTTTGTATGTTCCTGGATGGTTTGAAAATACAATTGGACCCGGTAGGTGGCGCTGCTTTTCCGGGCAGGACGACGTCTGCTGGGTCCACTAGTGTATTAATAAAAAGTTTCCGACTTTCTTATATATACGAGGCCCCATAAAACCATCTCCACAGTTTGTCTGGGTTCATTAATATGCTCCAAATCTTTTCGGCTGTGGAAGAATAACTTTCAAAGAACAAGAACTTAATTTTATCTGAAACTAGATATGCCCACTAGAGCAGTATGTCGAAACAAACTTTACTTATCCAGTTCTGTGGTAACCCCACAAGTAAAGCTGCCGTCCGTGTTCTAAAAGGCAGTTAAGTGAGGTTTCGACAAATTTGAGTTTTATATACTACGTGAAAGGGTAAACAAACAAAATGAATAACAAAAGGAAATTATAAAGCAGATGTCAGTGGAAACGCCGGTAGCGGACGTCCTAGAAGGACATACATCAATGTTATTGGTGATGTTCTTCACAAAGGTCAGGTGCGTACTCTCAACTGGCGTGCGTGTATGAAAAGATGTATGAATGTGGATAAAGCGAAAGGGGTACCTATGTAAGGGTCGTAGCATGTGGCGTTCTATAGTTTCTGCCTACCCCCATGGGAAAAAGGCGTGAGTTTATGTATGTATGTGAAAGCGCAACTTTTTCTCTATGTATCAGTCTGGTTCATGTTTTTCCATCCCTTGTCAGTTACAAGATCAAGGGACTACTTACAAGGCTAACTACATCGTTTTTGGGATTGTACAATCCTGAAACACGCTTAACAAGACAAAAACTGAACTTTAAAAACAATATTAGTCTCGTAGGGGATGATTTCCACTAAACGGCTCGCATCGCATCGGATCGGAAAGGATACAAACGGATGCGGGGACAGCCGAACGCGTCCGTCAGGATGTTGACGCATACGATCGGTTCCGTACAGTCGCTTGCGAACGTATCCGTTTTTGCGCCTAGTCAAATAGACTCGTTCCTACCGTGTTCATGTGTTCTAATTTTTAAAAAGATCCGATCGGATACGACGACTTGCGAGTAAACTTTCGGCTACGATCGCGTGTCGCGGAAGACGCCCGCGGTTAAGCTGCTATGCGCGGCTTGGTAATATAGACTTTAAATACTGTGTACACGATTTAATATCGTTTAAAGATTGTAAAATTCGTTCTGATCCAATGCGATGCGAGCCGTTTGGTGGAAATTATCCTTAACTCATACAAAGTCAAAGTCAAGTCAAAGTCAAAGTTTTTTATTTCAAATAGACCAGATTTCAGGCACTTTTAAAACGTCACGACTAGGTGCACGGTTCCAAAAGGTAGGTTCTATGGAGAAGAGCCGGCAAGAAACTCCATGAATACTCTTTTTAAAATAGTAGTTCATTACAATTCCATTACAGTAGTGTGAGAAATAGAATGAGAATAATGCAGGTTAATGTAACAAATAAACTCACATAAGAGTAACAAATAGAAAAATATGCCTTCTATGATTGCCATAGCAGTTAAGAGCTGACCAGTCCCGACAGACGGCACCCGTTCACGAGCATGACGTGCACATCCGCATCGGTCAGCTCAACCATATTATAGGGAACTCAACGACCGGATAAACAACGCCACCATCAGCAAGACATTTAAGTGAGCATGACAGACTCATATTACCAGACAATAGGCAGTAATATGATATGATTGTAAGCGTATCACTAATAGCTGCATGATGCTCATACTTTACAGTTTGGAATGAAGTATTGTAAAGCGATATTATTAAAATAATAACTATACATTTTTTACTATATATATTGCTTAAAAGTAGCCCAATAATTTGGTATAACAGAAACACCTCTATGTCTTTTGAATTACTAAGGACAACATTATGCACGCATTTTCTTAATACTCAAAATTAGGTTTTCTTACTTAACCGTCTTTTAGAAATCGGACGACAGAAGTTTGTTTCAACGTGAACTCTAAATTCACAATCATGATAACAAATTATTTTACTTGTGTATGTAGTCTGCCAACAGGCACATTTATAGCAGTGATAGCCTAGTGGTGTGACCGTCGGACTGCTAAGTCATAGGTCTCGAGTTCGAACCCAAGGCACGTACCGCTGACTTTTCTGATTCATGTGCGTATTGTATAATTATCACTTGTTTAAAAACGGTGAAGGAAAACATCGTGAGGAAACCGGCATGCCTAAGAGATATTTCTCGACAGCATGTGGAGCCAAGTCAGAGGCCCATGGGCAGCATAAACTCTAACACCAGGTTAGTCACTAACCACACGAATAGAAGAAGATCCGCACCAGGGAGCCTACTCCGAAAATAAAACGTTGAAGTTACGGATAGAAACGAGACAACGACAAACATCGAACTTATAAAATACTAGCTGTGTCTTCACGGCTCCGCCCGTAGGCTATGTTACGCAGTGATAATGTAGCTTTCTAATGGCGAAAGAATTTTTGAAATCGTTCCAGTAGTTTTTAAGTTTATTCGTTACATACAAACATCCAAAAATACAAAAATACAAATCTTTCCTCTTTATAATATTAGTATAGATATAGATACACGAGATCAAAGTATCGTCAAACAACGAACTACTAGATGTCAATTAACATTTGGGAGAAGAGTAAACGAAAGACAAAATGTCAAGGCGCCAAAATCGAATCGATCGAAACTGTTTCGTGGTTGGAAAACGTGCGACCCGTCAGCCGAAGCTTCATTGTTCGATTTTCGGAATAGGTCGAAGGCAGCTTGGTGGACTAAGGCCTAAAACCCTTCTCATTCTATGAAGAAGCCTGTGCAGTAGTGGGACAGCAATGGACTAATCTTCTTGTCATGTGGTTAGTGACTAACCTGGTGTCAAAGTTTATGCCGCTGATAGGCCTCTGACTTAGCTTCACAAGCCGTCGGGAAATATCTCTCAGGCATGCCGGTTTCCTCACGATGTTTTCCTTCACCGTTTTTAAGCAAGTGATAATTTTACAATACGCACATGAATCCGAAAAGTCAGAGGTGCGTGCCTTGGGTTCGAACTCGAGACCTATGACTTGGCAATCCAACGGTCACACCACTAGGATATCACAGTTATAATGCACTGGGCTAATTATGCTTTGCTATGCCTTTCAAACCTCTAAGTTTATTTAATTCAAAATGGATACAAAACGCCGACATAAGTTATATTCACATCGTGCTGAACATTAGACGAATTTGCAAAATGCATTATGCATTTATTGGATTTGCTTCTATGTAGGCCATTTAAAGCACACAACTTTTATCTTTATACCTTATCGTTATAGTTGCATTTCGCTTGAGTCGCAGTTAGAGTTTAGCATGCTTATTATTTAACACTGCTAATTTTGTCTCGCAATTTTTTACTTTATGTGTCTAAATTTAAAGTCGGTTTTACCTTGGTTTACAGTTGGTTTTTAGGGTGTTTTGGAAAATGTAAACAGTATTTAACAGCAGAATTTGAAATACGTTTTATACAAGGTCTGTTATTACAAACTACTTCACAAATGAATATGGAAACTTAGTTTCTGCTTATTACGGCTTTGATTCATGTTGGTGGTAACTGGAGGTTTGCTGAATATGAACTATTGTAATAGGCGGAAATATCAACACCGCTGGTTTGTTGAAACGTTCACAGTTGAAAGCGTTTGTAGAAAATTAAATGTACATAAATCAGTCTTTAGGTTTGTTACGGTATAATAATCAAAGGCGTTTACGTCTTCAATAATTTTTGTATGCCTTGCACTGCACTTTAAACCATTAGTCCTGGTTGACATACAAAAATCTACACATAACAGTCGTAACGGGTAGTCGGAAAGCCGAAAAGTCTGTGAAATACTCCCATGTACAGTCAGCCTCAAAAATATGTATATTTTTGCGAATCTAAAATGTGAGTTTAAAAATAACTACTGGATGGAATCTTTGAAATAAACAACCTATAGGACAACAACATATTATTTATATAGTTTGTATATAAATAATATGTTGTGTTGTGTAAGTTTATAATATGAATAAATAAATGGAAAATAATATGTAAATAAATAAATAATGGTATGGTGTAGGTATGAACCCCACAAACCTATGCATTCATATATTTTGATATGAATGAATGATAATTTAATTTGCAAGAATATAAGTACATAAGTTCTTAAGAGATAATGGTTTCACTATATTCGGCATTTCAGCCGTACAAATATTTAGATTTGGTTAGCACGCAGTACACATTAGTAATAATAATCATTTCATAATTTAAATTTAGATTACAATGCAATTAATAAAAACATACATAAATTGGAAAAAAAAACATATTATTGGTAGATTGTGTTATAATTTTAAAAGATTTCAGTCACTACTTTTTCATAAATTCATTTCTTAATTTCGCAAAGTGCATATTATTGAGGCTGACTATAATAGGCGGCTGGCTTATTACCATTTTTCGAGCACAGTTATGATGTCTGGTTCATCAGGGGGATATGTATTCTTCACCCCCCCCCGGACTAAGAATACAACTAGTTCCTATGCTGTTGTATACCCATCTGTGGCTACCTATTTACCTAATAGCGTATTCACCTTGAGTAGTGTAATTAGTAGGATGGTGGGTATAAATCGAACTTACATACTCTAATGATCAACCTCACCTGTCTCTGTTTAACGAGCCTCTCACAACTAGACAGCCTGCTACAATCTTCTGAAACGGCAGCTCCATCAATGATGAAAAAAGGTTGACTTTGCAGTCACCATCTGCTTGCATAATCAGACCATTACTGTCCCACTACGTGGCCGCTTCTCAGAATGAGAAGAGGTTTAGCCTTTCGACCACTATGCTGGCCTGGTGCGTGTTATTTATTATTTATTTATTTATTTATTAAAGGAAGTTTACAAAAATCTTAAACTAAGTAACTAAGCACTATGCCCCACAAAACCGTTTTCACGGTTTGTCTGTAAGAACGGAACAAACAGTAATAAAAAACATTTTTTACAAAAAATTTAAACCGACTTCAAAAAAGAATAAAATAATTACCATATAAAATTAACAGTTTCAGAAGTCGGTGCTGATCCACGCTGAACCAAATTGAATTCACCGACTTCTGAAACTGTTAATTTTATATGGTAATTATTTTATTCTTTTTTGAAGTCGGTTTAAATTTTTTGTAAAAAATGTTTTTATTTTTTTCATTTTAGTGGCCTTAATTAAAACTTGGTTGGACCTACTAAAGACGCTGCTCGTAACATAATCACATCATCACAATATGCGTACTGTTCGTCATTGAGGAGTTCCATTGTCTGTCTCCGAAGTTCTTCATCAGATCTTCACCAAATAAAATGGGACTAACTTCGAAGTATACCCTATCCATTAAAAAAAGAATCATCAAAATCGGTTCACAATTGGCGAAAATACCGATGAACATACACAAAAACAAAAAAATACATACAGACGAACATAGTAACCTCCTCCTTTTTGGAAGTCGGTTAAAAAATTAGTTTTACTAGTGCGGACAATCAGTAAATAAAGGAAATATCTTATATCAAATGACTTATAGGTATCTAATACGATATTATTTAACTAGGTAGGTACCTATCTGTTCTCCCTCAACAATCACATACATTAGCGGACCACATACATTAACAAGAATTATATGGAACGCTCAAGTGTGAAAGAAAGAAAAAAAAGAAAGAAAATTAATTTATTCAGCCAAGAACACTGACAGCATAAACAAAATAAAATAAATAAAGAAAAAACAATATAAAAAGAATTAAACACACATTTTATGCTGTCGAGCATGTCCATGCCGAAAAGGTCACCAACTCAGCATATGCTAGGCGTCAAAACACCCAGCGCTGATTTTGAGCTGGTACCTCCGCAGTGACACAATGCAGGTTTGCTCACAATGTTTTCCTTCTCCGTTGACGTAAATGATAATCTAATTCTGATCCATACACTCTGCAGATGAATTAGAAATGACAGAGGTGTGGGCCGGGATTGAAGTCGCACCATTGCATGGAATGCAAGCGTCCTTGCCCAGCGTGGTAACTACAGGATAACTATATATCTAGCATTTTAGGAGTCAGCAGGTCTTTCCAGCGGTCGCTGTTATATCGTCGACCCATCTGACGACTGGTCTGTAAATGTGTGCAAAAAGAGAACGGTAGATCTTCTATTTTTATATCTAAGTCAGCATTGGAAACAACTCCCTCATGATGTCATTTGAAACAAGGTACCACTGGCAGCATACTATCAGTGGTGACCGTTCGTTACACATCGGGACCTCTCCGTGCCTCGGAGAGCACGTTAAACAGTCCCGGGTGTCATACCTATCACAGTCGTTACAGTCAGAAGCTCGAAAATCTGACAATCAGTGGTCATAACTTAGGATATCAGCATTGCCTAGTAACTGGGTTGCGGAGATCTGATGGCAGTCGTTCCGTGTAAAATACTGGTTTTCAGCCGCATCTGGTTAGACTGGAAGCTGACCCTCATAGTTGGGAAAAGGCTAGACAGAAGATCATTTAAAACAAGGTAAAGGAAACACAACAAAAAATTGAATTCGTCTTTAATCATTCCGAACTACGAAAACAATATTGTCCGTTTTTACACAATATACCATAATCACGAATGAACCTCGTTACGTTGCATTAGAGTTCAATTTACAACTCCGTGTGGGTTGAGGGGAATTTCTTCAGGACAGCATGGTAAAGGTTATAGAAGGCGTACACTGAAACACTGATAATCACGAAGAGAGAGCCTCCAAAAACGAAGCTCAGGAAATTGCCATCGATCATGGTGGTGCCCTGGAGGCTCCAGGCCTGGCCCTGGAACAGTTCCTTGGTCCCGGTCCCTGCTGCCTTCCGCTCCTCCATCATCTTTTTCATGACTGACAGCCGCTCTTTCAGTTCGTCTATGGATTCCACCATGTCTTCTGAAACTAAAAATGTCGATATTAATAATGATTTTTTATTAAAAAAATACTGGCTGCGCGGTGAGATTCGTAATAGTTTTTTTTTTATAAAATTTTTCTTAATTTTCTTTTTTCCTAAACCACCCCAGTATTGTAGCGCAGAAAACAAAAAAAATAACAAATCGGTCGAGCTATTTTCAAGTTTTTGCGAGACTAGCGCACGGCTTTAGATTTTTATGTAGGTATATAGATAAGGCCACCCACGGTTTTCCAGTAGGTATCGTAGGTAACTAAGTCACGATACGACCACCACGTCTCTACCAGTAACCAGCTAATCAACAACTAAAATTTAGTTAAACTAAATTAACAGTTGAGCTGAACCAATACTAACTAAAACTTGAAGTTCTAAATTTGATTTAGTGGAGTCCAAACTTTAGTATTAAAGTTCTACTGTGATTAGGTAGTACGTGTAGGTAAGGGTGCCAATTCTTTTGTTCACCAACTAAACTAGCAGTGATAGCGTAGTGGTGTGACCGTCGGACTGCCAAGTCATAGGTCTCGAGTTCGAACTGTTACATCCCTACGTCAGCACCATTCCCTTATCGCCGTTCTATGGAATTAGCTCTAGTCTGTGGTCCATCAGTTCAGTACGGGTTAAGACACCTACAAGTTAGGTCATACATCGGGGCATCTGCCAAAATTCGCGATTTCGTGTATTTTTTAAAGTATCCAAATATGTCAAGAGTTTCCTTTTTTAAAAAGACTTTCGAAATCGCAGTTGTAACAGAACCCAAATGCACGCACCTCTGACTTTTCGGATTCATGTGCTTATGTATAATTAGCTTTTGCCCACAGCTTCGCATGTGTGATTTATTTTTCACCCGCTTAGGGGAGGAATTTTGAAAAATCCTTTCTTAGTGGATGCCTACGTTATAAAAGGTACACGCTGCCAAAATTTAAGGTTTATTAATTTCCCATTGATGTCAGCCAACTCTGCTCCCATTTTTAAAAATGGACACAGACAAATTTATAAATGTAAAGAAAATGTGAAAAACAATACACACTAAATTAAACTTATAAGACAAACCAACTAAAAGAAAACTATGAGTAATAACTTTCTTCGCCTTTTTAACCCCGTTAGGGGATGAATTTCAATAAAATACGAAACACATCTTCCATCAATTCTGTTAAAAAGGGTTTATGCAAAATTTGAAGTAGATTGGACCAAGGAATCACATTGTCCCATACAAACTTTGTCCCCCTTTTTCACCCCCTTAGGGGTAGAATTTCGGCAAATCCTTTCTTATCGAATGCCTACGTCATACAAAGAACACACTCTCCAAGTTTCAGGTCTCTACGATCAGTGGCTTAGGCTGTGCGTTGATCCGTCAGTCAGTCATTCAGGACAAAGCATTTTATATGTATAGATTATCACTTGCTAAAAACGGTGAAGAAAAACATCGCGAGGAAACCGGCAAGCTTGAGAGATATTTTTGGACGGCATGTAAAGTCAAGTCTGTGGCTCATGGGCGGCATAAACTCTGGCACCAGGTTGATCACTAACCACACGAAAAGAAGAAGACGAACTAAACTAAAATGAGAGAATTGCTATCTTTTACTAACGGACAGCGCGAGAAAAGGACGGTGATAGATAAGAACTAAGTTACAAACACCGTTCACCGTGTGTTAGATAGACACATTCTGACGTGTCATCTAAAATTGAATGGAAATTTTAGCTCAACCAAATTTGACAGCTCTTGATTTACGTCCATCTCTTTCTTATTATATCAGAGTGAAAGAGATGGTAATAGCCCAAATTAAGTTTAGTTTGTGCAGAACAGAATTGGCATCACCGTATTTGTCGACCACACGTGCCAAAATAATTCTCTTTAAGGTCGAATATGTGTGGTAAAATCGATTAAAGCCGTTTGATTCGTACATCAAATGCGGTTCGTGAACGGTGCGGGTCGACCACAAACCCGCACTAGTTGCGTACTAGGAACTTTTATAAAGAATGACATAAAACATCCAAACGCAGGTCATATACAATGCGGGTCCCTGCACGACCCGCACTGCACATGACCCGCGTTAAGTGTGCTGTGAGCTTAACGTATTGTTATAATAATGTCAGAAATACACTTTGTATACATGTTGCTTGTAACTTGATTTATTGTATAGGTACATTAGTGTATATGTAAACGGCCTCTAATTCAGATGCAGTTTCGATACAATCTGAATGCAGTTTTCATGCAGTGGGCAAACTACATTAGAGCTGCGCGCTCAGTATACTGCTTCACAATATATATAGGTAAAGCTGTGACTGCGATTGCCTTACGTTTTGCGTTGCAAATGGACAGACAGTAAACCACTATCCTTAAAATTGCATTTCAGTGAACATTAAATTGCATTCTAAAATTCAGTTCGTCTTTTTACACTTTATAACAATATGTGCCTTGACTATACCCTAAATAGAATCCCATAACACCCCATAACTCGATGAAACGAAAACATTTTAGAAAAAGAAATGCTTGTAGAAAAAAGAATACACCCATATCTGACTAATTAAAAAAAAATAACAAAGGAATTCCTATTACTGTTAGAACTTTACTTAAGTGTAAGTATCAAATACACATTGGCCCATGCTGGGCAAACTTCAGCCATTCCTGACAGTGTAAGCTACAGGTTAATAACCCTTAAGAAACAAACATTGGAATATTTAAACACTAATATCACTAATCTCTTTGGATTAAAAAATACACGAAAATAAATAGAAAATAACTGATGTTATTGAAATAAAATAATAGTAAAATAATAATAAATCGTCTTCTGCATACAAACAATCTCTGCCAAGATTATTCCCCGAAAATCACCCCAAACAAAGAATAAAGCGCTTTATTAACATAAAAACTAAAAGCTATAAACATTTAATTAAACTAAAGCGATTTTCTTACCTTCAGGATCTCGATCTGAATTCACTTTCCCCATTTTTGTGGATATTTTGCACACACTGACTCAATGTTTTGGTTTTTACAAGTGCAAAGTATCCCGTCGTTCCGGCGTTGTTCAGGGAACTAAGATGGCGGCCGCGCAAGCGCGTAGCGGCGGTCGGGATAGGCGGGAACTATTGATCGCGGGCCTGGGCAACCTACCTGGAATTTAAGTCTAGATTTAAGCTACGTTTTGTTTATTTTTGTTGAAAGCTACAACACGGTTGAATTATTTTTTCGGGAAGATATATTTTTGAACAAAGCATATTTCTGAGAAAAATGTTTTAGATTTTTTTACAGACGAATTGTGCCTGTTTTCCCCTCAGGGGTTACAGGAGGCTAGACTGTAACGGGCTGATTTTAAGAATTTTCAAATAGACAAGATTGTCAGTTTTGTCCTAACAGAACTGAGAATTGAATCAGCATCATCTCCTTGCCATTATCCCACACTAAGTGGGGTCGGCACAACATGTAATTCGTAAATCCATGATGTTAGAGGTTTTGGCTTATTGTTTTATGACCGGCCGCCTGCCTGACATCAACCCTCCTTCGGAATACTCGGTACGCCGTCGCGCGGGTCACCCAATATGCTTGCTGATATTATGCACTGGGTCCCAAAATGATATGCCTGTCAATCTTATTGCCGACAGCTAAGCAGACTATGTTCTTCTTGGCGGATTATGCTTGAAGTTCCTCAACCCACTCATTCAGTTTTGCTAGGGACTTTGGTTCAATCAATCAATCAATCAAAAAATTTTATTTCACATAAACCAATACAGGTGCTTATGAAAAGTCGAATTTAGATGCACGGTTCCAATTAGTCGTTTCCTATGGAGACGAGCCGGCAAGAAACTCCATGGTTACTATTTTAAAAATAGGTTCTGACACATCGTAAACTAACATAGCACTGTGAGCGACTCTGTAAAAACTTGACGTCAATGTTCTGTATCGCTCCTGTCCCGCTGTATTATTCCAAATACCAAACTTGACTTTAACTCCGTTCACGTCCATGACTTTACATTTGTAGTCAACTCCGATTGTAGCTGGGAATGATGAATTGTAGTAGAACTGAGAATCGAATCCAGCACTAAATTGGCATAAGGTCAGCAGGATGTTAAAAGCCCCTTACTGTCCCACTGCTGGGAACGGACCTCTTCTCAGCATGAGACGGGTACGCTGACCTGATGCGGGTTGGCGGACTACACACCATCGAGAACTTTTTGGAACTCTCTCAGGTGTGAAGGATCCCTCGCGATGTTTTCCTTCACTGTTGATGCAAGTGATGATCAAATTTTGACCCGCACATGAATTTGGAAAGTCAGAGGTGCGGGCCGTGAGTAAACTTAGACCCTCCTGCATGGAGAAAGGTGTTCAATCGCTAGGCTATAATAGCCTCTTCCCTTAGTTGTAGAGGATGATGATGATAATGTGGAGGTGAGAGGTATAGTATTCCTCCAACGAAAAGAGAGGATCTTCCTACCAGGCGGATCATATGCCTGGCGGGTTACTGCCCAACGGTTGATGTTGGGAAGTTGTATATATACTATCTGCGTGTCAAATCTTGATATCGCGATGCAGGATTTGTGACGTTTCATTTGACAGCTGTCATTGTTTTCGCTGTAGTTTGCTAGACAATCGTCGTACTGCGTAGTTCTCATGTGGCGTGATAGACGCCGCCACAGTAACATTATATTTTTAGTTTTAAATAAAGAGGATGTTTCAAACTTCCACATAATATAACATCACGCCTGTATTCCCCAAAGGGTTAGAAATGTATCGTAACACCCTCATTTCTCCGTTATGTTTAAGTCCCATGTAATAGGAGGCATGCCTATTGCCATCGAAACTCCTGGCCGCTACTGAGGAATTCCACACGGAAAAACCCAATAACACTCCCCGACCTGAGGATCGAACCCAGGACCTCACGATCAGCAGTCGCGCTTGCCACCACTAGACCAACGATGCGATAACTTCCAGCGTTTAGTATCCACCATAAAGAAAATAAAAATAGAACAGGGTTTTAATTTTGCTATTATCGTTCTTTGTTCTTCAGTTCATCGCGTTTCCTTTGAAAGATTATACTTTGCACTAAGTATTATATTATCTGCTTTTTATCACAAAATAATTTTACACTTAGTGAATTCTTTTTAGAAGAATTTCATAAAGAAGTAGGTAGGATTGAAGACTACCACCTTGTTCGAGTTGTATCCCGATATGTTTTAAGCACTTGTTTATAAACAAGTGCTTAAAACATATTCAAACATGTTATGTGTTTAAAAATTTCAAACATGTTGTAAACATATTTCATTTAATGAACATGTATAAAATCTGTTTTCAACTTGTTGCTACTTGTAGTACCTATGTATTTACAAATTTTATCGGTAGCTGGTAATACTGGACAATGTTGATAAAGGAGGGTAGTCGTCAAGATGAATCAATATACCCGAAGTTATAAAAACAGTGGCCATTCGACGGAGCAGAGGACTCTATGTCGAACAGCCGAAGAAGCCTGACCTTTTATATCTGATAAGCTTGTCCATATTTTCTGATCTTGTGTAAATTATTATATTGTGATATATTGTGAACTATAAAAGACATACAACAGATTCTTGTAGGGGAGCATCTATCATTACAGTTATAGCTAATATCAGTATGTTAGGATTGGGAGCATGGTAAATAAAGTAAATGAAACCAAGTTAGACTGAGAGTGCTTTTAATTAGGTTAGTGATTAGCTACAGAAGCTAGTTCACAATATAACAATTAACACAAGATCAGAAAATGAGGACAAGCAAACCAGATATAAAAGGTCAGACTTCTTCAGCTGTTCGACATGGAATCCTATTCTCCGTCGAATGACCACTGTTTTTATAACTTCGGGTACGTTGATTAATCTTGACGGTTACCCTCCTATGGCAACATTGTCCAGTGTTACCAGCTACCGGTAACAGAACTAGCCTCTGTAACTAACCACTAACCCAAATCTAAGTACTCTCAGTGGTAGAGAGTCTATGTTGGTTTCATTTACTTTATTTACCATGCTCCCAATCCTGACATACCGATATTAGCTATAACTGTAATGATAGATTCATCCCTACAAGATTCTATTGCGGTTTTTTACACAAACTGACTAGAGACTGCGCTCATCACTCCGTCTGATTGGTAGCATCGTGCATCGAGCTGTTGAGCTCCCTAAAATAAGGTTTAAGCTACACGATGGCTGATGCATGCGTGCTGTCAGTTAGGACCGGTCAACTCAAACCTGCTATGGCACTTTCCTCAAAAGGCTATTCCAGACGTTGCCCTACACTTACACTCGCATAGTTTTTATACCACAATGTCTGGACTTTAAAGAGACCTTGATCTCTGTTTGTTTCGGCTTTTCTTCTCAGAGCTAGTCAGATAGGAAATGCCAGCGCCATCTAGTCTTAAAAAAAACATTACCTTGACTTGTAAAAGTGTCTATAACAGATTTATTTACAGAAATATAATAATTTATTGTTTGTCTGACAAGCGTGGTGATTGGCTGTTCATTGTAGTGGGCATTAGGAGGCCCATGATTAGCAGCAAACGTTTACTGGCTGATATACCACAAAATACAGTAAAATAAAAACCACATAAAATAAATACTTATAATCACCAATTGTACATGAATAACAATTTATAATAAATTCTGATTTAAACAGCAGTAGCCACAATCCAATCAGTATAAGACGACACAGCAGTGCTGACTCCAGGGAACGTAGCGTCCGCACAACCTCGGCCCCAGGATACGACACCAACGAGGATGTCGCCATAGTACAGGGGACCGCCGGAGTCTCCCTGGCAGGCATCCTTGCCGCCAACGTCGAGGATACCAGCACAGATCATGTTCTCGGTGACTCTTTGAGGTATGAAGAGGCCTAAGTAGCGAGCTGCGCAAAGGTCCCGGTTGATGGTATAGATCGTCACATCACGTAGAACCGCAGAAGCCTGGCCACCTTGCTATTGGCATTAGAAGAAGAAAGAAGAAAATATTATTGGCACACAGTAGAATCGAGAGGTATGTAATGATTAGATAGTCTTATTATGAGACCCTTCACGGAACGATGAATTACAATAGGAGCCAGCGAACTAAACGGTCTAATTGTTTACACAAAATTTTATTTAATTAATGACTTACAAATTGTACCGTTTTTATTCTATATTATGTATAACATTTCAGCGTGCTTTTGGGGCTGCCACGTTTTTATAATGCCTTAAGCATGTTCGCGCGGGCGCGCATTCACGACTTCTACGCCATGGTCGGAAGTAAGACGGCCTTGCTTTTACAGAGAACTCGGTCAAGTACTAATAGCATTTTGAAGAAATGTTCCTGGTTAAATTTGATTCGCCAATCCTGTATCACTTCATGCAGGTGTTGGTTAGGCAGAAGTGATTTCACTACACCGGACTGGCTGCTTGTATCAAAGATAAGTTTAAAGAATACTTAAATCACATTATACTAACATAGTTTTAGGTCTTTTGTAACTGGTTCATTGTTATCTGATAAATAAATATTATTATTATTATGTTCCACGTGAGATTTCATTGGTAAATCCGACGCTGGATCCCGCTAAACGAGAATATTTCACGCGGTGCTTATAAAAAACTTTTTAACAAAAATAAAACCGACATCAAAAAACCGAAAAAAGTAATAAAATAATTACCATATTACAAATTAACAGCTTCAGAAGTCGGTGCCTTCAATTTGGTTCAGCGTGGATTAGCACCGACTTCTGAAACTGTTAATTTGTAATATGGTAATTATTTTATTCCTTTTTTCGGTTTTTTGAAGTCGGTTTTATTTTTGTTAATAAGTTTTTTATTTTTTTCATTTTAGTGGCCTTAATTAAAACATGGTTGGACCTACTAAAGACGCTGCTCGTAACATAATCACATCATCACATTATGCGTACTGTTCGTCATTGAGGAGTTCCATTGTCTATATCCGAAGTTCTTCATCAGATCTACACTAAATTTAAATGGAACCATTTCAAAAGAATACTCTTTTAAACAAAAAAATAGTCATTAAAATCGGTTTACAATTAGCAAAAATATCGTGGAACAAACATACAAAAAAAAAATACACAGTCGAATTGAGAACCTCCTCCTTTTTTTGGAAGTCGGTTCAAAAGACTAGCTAGTCAGCAAGGTTGGTAGCGACGCTGATTGCCTTGGGTAAGACATGCTTTAGTATCGCCACTTAGCTCGTAGGTTTATTGCACCCCTCACCCCCCAAAATGCAGAAGATTCTGGATTTTACAAAAACGCATTTTCAATCACAACTTACCGAAGTAGCACCCCATCCTGCATGCACGACAGGCAATCCATCGGGCAATTGAAAGTCTTGAGGAACGATAGCAGCTGGCTGGATCATGGCACCATATACCAGGGCTGTAGATAAATGTACCAAGCTGATGTCTCCATCTTGTCCTAGGTTTCCATAGCTTGGGTGATTGATGGCCCGGGAGGGGGAGATCGTGACACCCCCAGAGCCTCGCCTGGTGGTACCAGCGCGGATACGACGGTTGCTGATACTGAATAATCTGGAAGAGGAGGAAGTGGTTTTATTTAAAAGATGAGTACTGTCAGTTTCTTTGGAAGGAGTTCTACTAACACCCATATTCTAAGACGTTCAAAATTGTATTCTTAGTCGCAATTTCGAGTGAACTTTAAGGTTCCTCGACTGAGGGGTCCTCAAATGAGTCCAGGTAGAGTGGAGTCATTACGTCATAATTTGAATTATCTGCATCGCGCAAATAACGCCGCGATAAATAGTTGTAAGGATTATCGTAAGCATATTCGATAGTCTTCAAAATTCATTTTTGTTACATACGAACTTTGACACTTCCTTCCTTGAGGTAGGTTCCGAGGTACCTATGAGTTTGACAGATGATTCCTTACCTCGACTGAGGAAAAATCTCGAGTTAAGGACGTATATGTCAACTATAACTTCCGATGGTGGTGAGAAAGGCTGAGTCGAGGTGGAGTAGAGTCGAGTAAGTTTTGGAGGAACGTCTTAGAATATGGGTGTAAGAGTCTGCAAAGAAAAAAATGTCGACAAAATGCTCCGTTTGCTTAAATAAGCGTTTGCGTAAATACGGGACTTCTAATGTTAATCTTTATCAGCTTTTCAGAGTCCAGTTAGAAGAATGTCAGAGATTTTAGTAGGTAGAGTTCCTTCTGAAAGAGCCCTCTCAGAGAAGTACTACTATCATACCTAAATCTGCTACTAAGCATTGCTGTATTCCGGTTTCAGGGGTATGGGTGCCAGTGAAATTACAGGCACATAAGACTCTTCGACTTTATCTCTGGGTAACGAGCGCAATGCAGCGACACCTACGAGGTATTGCATTTCTTATTGCACCTAAACAAATAAAGAAAAAACCACTCACAATCCACTGAAGCAATGCGCGGCAGAGACCACGTATCTGGAGGTCAGGATGGTGGCTGCGCACCCCTGGTTCCAGAGAATGCCCACGCGGTTCTCAACTTGCACGATGGTAGGGTATTCTTCGATCGTGGTCGGTTCTCCGCCCACGATGCGGGTCGCGTTGGTGTTGCAGGCTGCAGCTGAAATGGCAAGACGTTATTTTAGTCAAGGTAGCAGTGATAGCCTAGTGGTGTGACCGTCGGACTGCCAAGTCATAGGTCTCGAGTTCGAACCCAAGGCACGCACCCCTGGCTTTTTGGTTTCATGTGCGTATTGTATAATTATCACTTGCTTAAAAACAGTGCAACGGTCAGGAGGAGGAACACCGTGGCTTTTTAGCCGGTAAGAGTCCGGCAGACAGAGAGGGGTCTCCTTCCCCGGACGAGGAACACGCATGAAGATATTCCCATGATAAAAAAAGGAAAAAAGGGGCCCCAGCATAAACAAATAATTATTAATTAATACTAACCTGCAACGCACAAGAGAATCAGAGCCGCCTTCGCCATTTTGTCAGCAAAAATAATGATTAGAATTCACGTGAGTTCGTTTTTATAACACGACAGTTTTAGGGTTCCGTTGGCAAATCGCATAAAACGGATCCATTAAGATTTCGTCATCTTCTCTAGTGTCAGCACGAGGTATTGATATGAGGGTAGCTCATGCCGTGGTGAGAAGATTAGCTATTCAGCATGTTTTCGCCGGACGTACTTAAGAGGAAACGCGGGCTCTTAAATATTAATCATTTAAATAGGTTTTTGCGATCTATTTCCGTCCCACCCGTCCCGCAGACCTTCCCAATTGAGTGCGAAAGAGACACCTGCATCTCGGACTGATTTCTCCTGTGCAATATTAGCGAAATCGTACGTTCGTATTTCCCTGTTTCCTTCTTCAAATCTGGACAGTTTTTAATATTTTTTTCTGTAATCATTTCAAAAAGACTGCTTATGTTTGTATGTTTTTATTTTATTTTTTATATTCGTAAAATTTGTTTGCCAGATGTCTGAAAACGGTGGTAAAACCGGTCGATCTTTGTAACATTTAAACGTTTCTAGTTCTTTTAATCATTAATTTATTGACAAAACCAAAACATAGGGACATAGTGGTGGTAGATAAAATATTTGCTCTAGTGACATTATCCAAGGAGGAAATTGAGGAATACGTTTGTATGGACTAAATGCCGACCGCATTTCCTCTTAAGTATCGACACTCGTTGAGGGTCTTTTAACCCCACCATGGTCGTCATGTCTGCATGTCACAGACCAATGTGTATCCACCCCCAAATGTTCTGCTTAGCCTTTTCCAAACTATGTTGGGGTCAGCTTCCAGTCTAACCTGATGCAGCTGAATACCAGTACCAGTACCAGAAGCGACTGCCATCAGACCTCCGCAACTCAGTTACTGGGCAATGCCGATATCCTAAGGTTAGACCAGTTGTCAGACTATCGGGTTTCTGACTTCCCGTAACAAACTGTCATAGGTATTTGTATGACCCCCGGGACTGACTGTGTAACGTGCTCTCCGAGGCACGGAGGGTCTTGATGTGTAACGAACGGTCACCCATCCACGGACTGACCGCGATAAGTGCAGCTTAACCTCTAGCCATGAGCCCACCCCGAAATTGTTTTTGGAAATTATATTCTGAAAGAAATTAGTTCAAGTTTTATTGTTTGTTTTTTTTTAACTACGGAACCTTGAGTGCGTATCTGAATCACATTAATCTGGCTTATAATCTTTGTATTAGGTAATATAATTTACAACTTGGATTTGTAACTAGCTACTGTTTATATTATCAATGATAATTATATTAAAGAATTAAAATTCACTTATAGTATTAATAATATAATTAGTCCTTAACATGGATTATCTATTTCTAATAAATATGGATAATAATAGTGTCGCGTGAACATTCACGTCGTCCTGTCACGGTCGCCATAATAAAGGCGATGATAATTAAAACAATCGACTTCAATTGAATATAACTAAAATTCTATTAAAAAATACGGTAAAGCCGTCTTTCCGATATGGCGTTAGTTCAGTAATAATAATGGTGGGGGCCCGTTCAGCCGCGCCGTGCCGATGCACCTCCCGCCACCTCAGCCCGCGGAAACATTCTCCTATGTGTTATCGGTAGCTGGTAACACTAGACAATGTTAACAAAGGAGGGTAATCGTCAAGATGAATCAACGTACCCGAAAATACAAAAACACTGGTCATTCGATGGAGCAAAGGATTTCATGTCGAACAGCCGAAGAAGTCTGACCTTTTATATCTGATTAGCTTGACCTTATTTTCTGATCTTGAGTAAATTATTATGTTGTGATATTTTGTGAACTAGCTTCTGTAACTAGTCACTAACCCAATTAAAAGTACCTTACTCTCGGTGGTGGAGAGTCTATGTTGGTTTCATTTACTTTATTTACCACTAACTGCTGCCCGCGACGTCGTCTGCGTGAAGGCTCTACAGCACCAAAAATACCTAAGATGCCAGTGTCGCTATAGCATTATAAGTAAACAACTTTTAAAATAGCATTCAAATATAAGTTTTTTTGTAAGCGAAGCAAGTGAAGAGAGTTATATGGGAATCCTGCTGAGTTCAGTCATAAGATGTGACTGAAGGAAATAGAGAAAATAATGCAGGAATACATTCCAGGACCCAAAAGAGTAAAAATACGTACAAAGGTATCATACCTTATAACACTTCCCTATAAACTACGTTGGTAGTTATGCTGCCAGGAGCCAAAATGTAAAAAGAGTCAGGACTGGTGACGCGGGAGCAAGCGACGTACAGTTGCCCGTGTGAGAAGCAACTCGTCCTGAAGTCGACACCCGCTGCCCTCAGTGTCTGGCCCTGCGACTTATTGATGGTCATCGCGAAACAAACACTCACGGGGAACTGTACGCGCTTGAACTGGAACGGGAAGTTATGAGGTATGAGGGGAATGCGTGGTGTAAATACTGCCTCGCCAACGCCGTAAGAATTTCCGCCTCAATTGTATGTCTGTGGAGCGAGATGACTTTAAGGCCGGTCCCGTTAATCAACTTCGGAGGAGATAGGTTCCGAAGAAGCATAATCGGGACACCGACCTTCAGCTTGATGGTATGCGCTGGAAGTCCACTTGCTGACAGGGAGTTCAGAAATTCCACGGGATAATGTGTGGCGTCATCTTGCTCGACAACAGTGTTTATCGAGGTGTAGACCACTACATTCCCCTCAATTTCCGAGAGAATGCATTCGTTAATTACTGCAGCCTGATCATTTTTGGGCGTCAAAATGGCCCGCTCACACACCCAAGAATTCTGCTGGTGCGGTAAACGACTGATGTCCCCCGTACACACAGCGAATGAGTTCTTCTAAGCTGGATACCACTCTACCGAGAGACTCTGGAAACACCCCCTGTCCACCTCTCTCTTCTGGTAGAGTGCCTTCGCCAAGACTTAGAAGGACATCGGAGAATTCTTGAGCACGTGCATTGCCGCCGAGCCAAGCTCTCATATTAATGGTCAAGCGCAGCGTACGAACTCGTGACCACAACGAAGATCGTTTCAACGAAGAATTCACCTCGTCAGCCCTCGATCCCCGCGTCACCACGGGAAGCGTTTGCCGGAAATCGCCACTGAACAGAACTGTGATACCACCCATCAAATGTTCATTCCTGCGGATGTCCTGCAGGGTTCTGTCCACGGCCTCAACTGCCTTCCTATTGGCCATCGTACACTCATCCCATACGATTAGAGAGCAATCCTTGAGCACGTGTCCCTTATCGCTGTTACGTGACACACCACAAACAGGTGTTTCGGCGCTCTCTAAATCGATGGGAATTTTAAACATGGCATGTGCTGTCTTGCCACCCGGAAGCAGTGTGGCAGCGATTCCCAACGACGCTACAGCAATAGCAATTTTGCCTCGCCTCCTGACCTCTGCAAGTATGCCAGTGGTAACAAATGTTTTTAATGTTTTTTATTTAATGTTTTTGTTTTTTTTTATTCATTTAAGTTTATAATTAGGTATACGACATGAAAATATATTAAATCAAATCAAATAAAAAAAAAATATTTCACATAAACCAATAGGTACAGGTGCTTATGAAAAGTCGAATTTAGATGCACGATTCCAATTAGTCGTTTCCTATGGAGAAGAGACGGCAAGAAACTCCATGGTTACTCTTTTAAAATAATATCTTTAACAATTACAGAGTACAATGATTTAGGATAGTGAGAGAACAAAGGAGTCCTGACCACAGACCAATGAGTAATGTAGTACAAAAATTAACAAATAAAATAAAAACTATATGAATAACAGTAATTTACAAACTTATAGATGCAGGTCCACAAAGTTCTCACATTTACAAAAGTGAAAAGGAAGCTAAACTATATAAAACAATTGACATAATTAAATGTCATCAAAAAATTAACTATCAAGCAATAATCACACAGATAAATACCGAACAAAAGTATTAACAGTCAATGTTTATTTAGGAAATGCACATTACCATCTATGAATTTTAAGAATAACTAACTACTAACCTCGCCAACATGATCAAATTTAAATTATTAATTTCCAAAAAGTGTTAACATGTAACTTGATTTGATTTTTATGAAATCTCATAGATGGCGCTGCTTCAAAATTGTCTTTATACTACTAACATTCATTAAACTATGTTTCTCTGCCCAAGTTACTTAAATGGCGTAGTTTTTATGGTGTAAAGCTAGATAATAGCATGGCTTACTCAAAAAAAACATTTAAATATGCGTCGTTAGATTACACGCTGTCACAGAATGCGTAAGAAAAATAAAGATTCACAGCTCCTCCCCCGTAGGTGATAGCGTGATAATATGTAGCCTATATGTTGACCCGACCTCTTAGTAATATTCATGCAAAATTAGAAGTAAATCTATGCAGTACTTTTTGAGTTTAGCCCGGACATACATACAGACAAACAGACAAACAGACAAAAAATCTAAAAACTATATTTTTGGCTTAGATGTCGATTGTAGATCACGCCCCAAGTATTCTTTTTAAAAAATATTCAATGTACAGTTTTGACTTTCCTACGATTTTATTATATGTATAGATGCTCCCAATCCTTACAAACTGATATTAGCTATAACTGTAATGTCAAAGTCAAGTCATAGTCAAAGTTTTTTATTTCAAATACACCAGATTTCAGGCACTTTTAAAACGTCAAAACTAGGTGCACGGTTCCAAAAGGTAGGTTCTATGGAGAAGAGCCGGCAAGAAACTCCATCAATACTCTTTTCAAAATAGTAGTTCATTACAATTCCATTACAGTAGTGTGAGAAATAGAATGAGAATAATGCAGGTTAATGTAACAAATAAACTCACATAAGAGTAACAAATAGAAAAATATGCCTTCTAGGATTGCCATAGCAATTAAGGGCTGACCAGTCCCGACAGATGGCACCCGTTCACGAGCATGACGTGCACATCCGCATCGGTCAGCTCAACCATATTATAGGGAACTCAACGACCGGATAAACAACGCCACCATCAGCAAGACATATATGTGAGCATGACAGACTCATACTACCAGACAATAGGCAGTAATATGATATGATTATAAGCGTATCACTAATAGCTGCATGATGCTCATACTTTACAGTTTGGAATGAAGTATTGTAAAGCGATATTATATGATAGAATCACTCCTACAAGATTCTGTTGTATGCCTTTTATATATGTTCACGCGTGGACAAAAAAGGGTTAGCAATGTTTACTTTTAGAAACATTGTTTTTGTAGGTGTACTTACTTTCGGGGGGGCTTAGTAGCCCTGGCATTGAACCCCACGGTGAAGCGAAGAGGAACCCAAGGAGGGGCCGCTCGTCGGGGCTTGGGTCTGGTAGCCCTCGATGTAGCGGCCAAGTAGGTTGCGGTGTCGCTTCGGCGACATCGCAACTGAGGCGGGCCGCGATGTCGTTTGGAACGCATCGCGGCTGAGTGCGGGAGGCCGCGGCGGGAGAGGAGTGCCGGTATTACGGTGCGCCGTTCTCCCTACCTTCCGCGGTCTTGACGAGGCCGCCACCATCAGATGGCGGACGCGGTGGGGCCGCAGGGGAAGAGGAGTGGCGGTGTGTACCTGGCCGCCCTTTCTATCCTCTGCGGCCGAAAAGTGGTAGGCGGCAGGGCCACTAATCTGACCCGTCGCAGGGGGACCAGGGGTGCCCAGACACGGGGTAGTCTGGCACCCATGTACTTGTTTGGTCCCCGGGGTGGTCACGGCGTACCATGTGTTCTGGTGCGCCGGTGATGTGGGGTGCCCCCCGCGCCTCTCAGGAGGTCGTGGGGTGGGGCCCTACAGTGGAGAGGTCCACCAGCAATTGGTGGACCAAGACCTGCCGGGGTTGCGGTGCATGCAATAGCGAATCCCGCGACCCCGGCCTTAGGTCAGAAGGAGGGACACCGTGGTGGTTTTAGCCGGTAAAAGTCCGGCACACCCCCCCGTCTGCCCCAGACGGGGGATAGTCACAAGTAAAAAAAAAAAAAAAAAAAAAGGTGTACATGTTAGAATTTATTAACCGACTTCCAAAAAGGAGGAGGTTACTATGTTCGTCTGTATGTATTTTTCTTTGTTTTTTGTGTATGTTCATCGATATTTTCGCCAATTGTGAACCGATTTTGATGATTATTTTTTTAATGGATAGGGTATACTTCGAAGTTGGTCCCATTTAAATTTAGTGAAGATCTGATGAAGAACTTCGGAGATAGACAATGGAACTCCTTAATGACGAACAGTACGCATATTGTGATTACGTTACGAGCAGCGTCTTTAGTAGGTCCAACCAAGTTTTAATTAAGGCCACTAAAATGAAAAAAATAAAAACATTTTTTACAAAAAATTTAAACCGACTTCAAAAAAGAATAAAATAATTACCATATAAAATTAACAGGTTCAGAAGTCGGTGCCTTCAATTTGGTTCAGCGTGGATCAGCACCGACTTCTGAAACTGTTAATTTTATATGGTAATTATTTTATTCTTTTTTGAAGTCGGTTTAAATTTTTTGTAAAAAATGTTTTTTTTTATTTATTTGTTAGAGGGGCTCGTGGCTAAATAACAACCGCGCCGATCGTATGATTTGTGATGTTAAGCTGCGCTTGCCGCGGTCAGTCCGTGGATGGGTGACCATTTGTTACACATCGAGACCCCTCCGTGCCTCGGAGAGCACGTTAAGCCGTCGGTCCCGGGTGTCATATGAATACCTATGACAGTCGTTACGGGTAGTCTGAAGCCCGAAAGTCTGACAACCGGTCTAACCTTAGGATATCGACATTGCCCAGTTATTGGGTTGCGGAGGTCTGATGGCAGTCGCTCCGTGTAAAATACTGGTATTCAGCCGCATCTGGTTAGATTGGAAGCTGACCCCAAGATAATTGGGAAAAGGCTAAGAGGTCCTCTTAAGAGTAAGAGGACGAAATGTTAGAATTTTTATTTTGGAATTTGTGTATCATAGTCAGCCCACTACTGTCCCACTACTGGGCACGGGTCTTTTCTCAGTAGTAGTTTTCATAGTCCACCACGCTGGCCTGATGCGGCTTGGTGGACTACACACACAATCGAAAACTTTGTGGTGCCCTCTCAGATGTGCAGGTTTCCTCACGATGTTTTCCTTCACCGTTGACGCAAGTGATAATCAAATTCAGATTCACGCATGAATTAGAAAAATCAGAAATGCGGGTCGGTTAAAACTCAGACCCTCTGTGTAATATTATAAAACATCTTTGTACCACATGTGGATGGTTATAAGAGTAGAGGAAGACCAAAGAAACGATGGATGGATAGTGTGAAAGATGATATGGGTAGAAAGGAGGTGACTACTGAAATGACTGCTAATAGAGATGTATGGAAGAGGAAGACATACTGCGCCGACCACAAATAAGTTGGGATAAGGGCAGGAGGATGATGACGATCTTTGTACCACATGTTTGCAATTCTTCTTTTCGTGTGGTTAGTTACTAACCTGGTGTCAGAGTTTATGCCGCCCATGGGCCTCTGACTTGGCTTCACATGCCGTCAAGAAATATCTCTCAGGCATGCCGGTTTCCTCACAATGTTTTCCTTTACCGTTTTCAAGCAAGTGATAATTGAGGTGTGGAATTTACAAATGGGCTAAGTGCCAAAAAAACCGAAGTCAATATTTTTAATGTCAAAAGAGCTACATTGGGCAGCCAATCCATTTTTATTAAATTTTTTTTTTTTTGGCACTTAGCTCATTTGTAAATTCCGCGCCTCAATATACAATACGCACATGAATCCGAAAATTCAGAGATGCGTGCCTTGGGTTCGAACTTGAGACCTATGACTTGGCAATCCGACGGTCACACCACTAGGCTATCACTGCTTCTAAACGACGACTTTCTATTCTTATAAAAACAAAACTATTCTTAATAAAAACTATTCTTTATTGTTTATTATGTTTGCAATTAATAAACAATAATGAATAGTTTTTTTTCATGAACATGGAATCCGACTTTTTTTCCCGGACCTCCTCAGTTACAAAAAGTAGTTCCGTTTCGAATCCCAGGAGACCGTATTTTCCCGGCTCCGTCCAGATGCGAACAGTTCCATATAAATTGTATTCCAATTTATATTTCCCGTTGTTTGCAAGGGGTGGAAAAAAATACAATTTCAACACAACCTTAGTGAAACGAAATGATTAATAGTTGTTTGTTTGTTACGTTTAATTCAGAAACAACATTAATAACTTGTCACAAAATGTTAGCAACAATGTCGTTCTTATCTGCAGATAGTGCGATTAGTAGTTTTTTTTCCCTTTTTACGTTTTCTTAAAACATTTGTGATGGGTGGTAGCGACTGGCGGGAGTCCGGGCCTATAAAAGGTCGGGCACGCTGCAGATCGCTCTCTCTACCCATCACGACATCCCACCGCCGCCGTCCCTGATCCACCGTGCTCACCCGCTGCAGCCGCGGAGCCGGTCATCCTTTCTGACTCCGCAGTCACACCGTTAATTCAGCCCTCATCAAGCTGTCTGCCTCCCAGTCCTCTCCCTCCCAGTCCTCTCGCAAGCAACGCCCTAAGCCAAGATTCGAGTCCCTCCTAGGGGACGCCCTTAGTGGTGTTGTTGCTATCTAGTCGTGATGTTAGTATAGTAGACGTAGTAATAGTAGTTAGCTTAGGTTAAGTATTTTACTCTCGTCGGGATTTGTTGGAGACCCTTCAGGTCTCACCAATAACTGCCTGTTTACGTAGAAACGGTCCGCAACCATCTAAAAGCAGTCGAATAGGAAAAAAAGATCGCTCTATCGCGCCACTGTAGCTGCCAAGTGCTACACCTGTATAAAAAGACCCTGGACTCCTCGCATTGCTACTAACCACGCCCTGTTGATCTATATAGTTGTAATTCTTAGTAAAATATACATAGTGTACGGTTACAAGTGTTATTCTCTATCCTCCCGTAAGTACAACAACTTTCCCCAAACGTCATTAGTTTAAGAGAAATAGCTGTTAAAAGATATCATAAAAAATACGCTAAATTCTATCCTATATTATATCCTAAGCTATGATCAGCTGTGTTTACATTTTAGGTCATATTTGGGGTCACGGATAAGAAGCTCCATTTTCTGAATTGGCAACTCAGACAGGGATGAAGAATTTTTGAAAAAACAAAAATAATAATCATTTTTCATGGGTATTTTTTTATCGAATTTTGAAATTTCAACACTTTCTTTAAAACAATCATCAGTGATACATTACGTGACCCGCGGCTTAGTACCCCCTTTCCGATTAACCTAGTATAAATAAGGAATAAGAAATAGTTGTAGTTATACCCTGGACGAGCTTTTTCACAAGGAGCTCTCCTACTAGGTACATAATGAATACCATAATGTGCAGCAAAATGACACTACGATTTCTAATGGAGTATTTGTAATGTAAGTAAGACCTCATTGGTCTAGTGGTGGCAAGCGCGACTACTAATCGTAAGGTTCTGGGTTCGGTCCCCAGGTCGGGCAAAGTGTTATTGGCTATTTCGTGTGGAATTCCTGAGTAGCAGCCCGGAGTTTGGATTTGTGCCCGGTTGATGGCAATAGGCTCGCCCCCTGTTACATTGTATTCCCCGAAGGCTTGGGCAGAGGTGTATAGTAACACCCTCATTTTGCCATTATGTCTAAGTCCCATGTAATAAGGGGCGAGCCTATTACTATCAACCGGGCACAAAATCCAAACTCCGGACTACTACTGAGGAATTCCACACGGCAAAACCTAATAATACTTTGCCCGGCCTGGGGATTGAATTCAGGACCTCACGATCTGCAGTCGCGCTTGCCACCACTAGACCAACGAGGCAGTTTTATTATTATTATTATTTATCACTTTTTAATTTAAAACAAAAGGAAATCAACAAAAAAAGTTAGTCCACTCATTGTGTAACAACAATATTTTAATAAATAAAATAAATATAGTAATAAATTAAACAATCAAAACCATTTACCCAACAGTATCGAGGATCCATTGGGTGAATGAAGAGACGGCGGTCGCAACAAGAGGATAAGAATCGCCGTAGGGACTGCCGAAAGACACCAAGCCGACGAGGATACCATCGTAGAAGACGGGAGCACCACCGTCCCTAAGGCCGAGGTTGTGGCCATCAGCTCCGGCGATACCAGTGCAGATCATGTTATCGGTGATGGTGACTGGAACGGGAAGAGAGGCGTACTTGTTCCTGCAGTAGTATTCGCTAACGGAGTGGACTGAGACGCTATGCAGCTCGCGGTCGGCCCAGAAGGCGTCTTGCTGTTGGTGGAAGAACATCTTATTAATAACATGTATACACATATGTTAACAGAAGGAAGTATTCCCAAGGAGAGTTGATGTCAGGCAGGCGGCCGGTCATAAAACAATAAGCCAAAACCTCTAACAACATGGATTTATG
Source organism: Amphipyra berbera (assembly GCA_910594945.2). Classification (NCBI taxonomy): domain Eukaryota; kingdom Metazoa; phylum Arthropoda; class Insecta; order Lepidoptera; family Noctuidae; genus Amphipyra; species Amphipyra berbera. Next base: position 15,693,623 of record OU343142.1, read on the forward strand.
AAATACATGTTGTGCCGACCCCACCTAGTGTGGGATAAGGGCAGGGAGATGATGATAGGGTAATCGAAGGAAGTTTGTTACTAATGCTATAAAAGGCAGGGACGATGTAATAACATTTAATGATCAGGTATTCTATGATGCGTTCTAGGACACAAAAAAAACCAGTAGTTTAGTCTTTAGACTTTAGTCTACCACGCTGGCCTGGTGCGGGTTGGTAGACAACACACACCGTCGAGAACTATTTTGAACCCTTCACAAGTATACAGGTATCCACACAATATTTTACATTCACCGTTAACGCAAGTGATATTCATATTCTGATTGCGGATCAGTAATTCGAAAAGTCAGACGTGCGGGGCGGTATTAAACCCAGACCCATGGACCAAAGGACATTAGGAAGGCTAGAGAACATTCACTGCTTATGAACTGGTGAATTTAATGAGACACTTCGTCATGTTTTTTCTACACCTAAATGCATCAACAGTGTCATCATAGTCATTGATGGTGTTATCATCACGTGTGGTCATAAAGAAGAGGTATTTTTTTACAGACTGTCTTTCATCTGATTTTAACACTCAATAATAGATCAAACCAAAATAATAATATTTAACTTACAGCAGTACGACCCCAACCAGCGATCGTAACAGGGACGTTAGCGGGGAAGGTAATGCCAGTGTTGACGATGGCAACCTGCTGGATGGTAGAACTGAAGGTGAAGGATGCAGTGAGGATTATGATGGAAATGTCATTATCGAAGCCGTTCGATAGCTTGAAGGAAGGGTGGTTAATGACGCTGTCGACCCGCATGACCTCGCCGCCACGGCCGCGCTCAACAGCGCCGGCCCTGACGCGACGTAGACGAGGGGTGAAGAGGCTGGAAACAGACATTTTACCTATTAATCTACCCCCATACTTTACCAATGTTGTAACATAATGCTGCGTAATGACCGCGAGTATTTGGGTGCCATATAACGATTCCCAATCGATTATTGTCCTGCGCAATGCATAAAATAGAATTTAGAACTGTTAAATTATATGGAGCTGCTAGCACGCTGTCGAGACAAGACAGCGTAAAGAAGAAGAAACAGATTTCTAACGCATACTTTATTTACATGAACCAGGAAAAAAGCAAAAAAACTAACTACCCATGCTCTAGTGTTGGGTACTCAGCACATGTGCTAGCACAGTTGTAGCTACTCACTTGGATAAAACGAGTGACTCCCTCTTTTTATTTTGATGTACTAGCACCTAGCGCACACCACGGATTAGCTACACAGTACGACTACCCAGTGTGCTAGTCTATTTGCAATTTAAGGTCTAAGTTTAATTGCCGCCTTTTGTTTTCGATTGACGACATCACGTAACTTTTCTCTCCCTCCTCATAATTATGTGTACTGTGTGTCACGGTTTCGTTTTGTCTCCGCTACACCACATCTGTGTACCTACACACTCATGACCCAGTTGACTCACCGGCCACAGCAACCTCGCCTCATTCGTGGTAGCACAGTGTGCTAGCACACTCAGTAAGAAGAGTGCCTCGCACGATCCTCATTTTAAAAGAGTGTGCTACCCATGACTACTATGCTCGACTTGGGTTTAACGGTTTATAAGAAATGCTAGCCGCCATAACATTAATGAGACAAACGTTACTCTTCGTGATACATCCCGTTTTATACATTTCATTATACAAATCTTGCAGTTTCGAGCACTTAACAGCGTCCCTTCGGTCCTTGTTAAAGTGGGCATAACTTTATTGTAAGTATTTAAAGAACTTATCTAACAATAAAAAAGTAGTAGTAGTGTCTACTTACGGTCCATAGGTGCAGTGGGCAGCGGACAGAACGTGACGAGAAGTCACGAGGCTGCCAACGCAAGTCTGAACCCAAATGGGACCCTGTTCGATCTGCACAATGCTGGGTATGTCCTCGATTTTCGTTGGGGTACCGGAATTCACCTCAGCAGCACTGAGGCCTGGAAATGCAACATTGGTTGGTGAATATTAAGAACAATATTCAAATATTAGGTAAACTTTTTTATCCATTAAGGTCAAGTAAATCGCAGGGCATACAAGTATGCGGATGCGATTACCACACAACCGAGAAACCCATATTTTTATGAGTTCCTAAATGACCAGGTGAACTTCATTAATATATTTATTATATCTTATTAAATTTTGTTGTTATTCAATGAGTGGATTTTTTTTTGTTGATCTCCCTTTGTTTTAAATTAAAAAGTGATAAATAATAATAATAAAACTGCCTCGTTGGTCTAGTGGTGGCAAGTGCGACTGCTGATCGTGAGGTCCTGGTTTCGATCCCCATGTCGGGCAAAGTGTTATTAGGTTTTGCCGTGTGGAATTTCTCAGTTAGTAGTCTGGAGTTTGGATTTTGTGCCCGGTTAATGGCAATAGGCTCGCCCCCTATTACATGGGACTTTAACTGAACTGGCGAAACGAGGGTGTAAAAAATATACCTCTGCCGAACCCTTTGGGGAATATAAGGCGTGATGTTATGTTTTGTTATGTAATAGAAGAATTTGAACAGAAATTGATAATTACTACAAAAATTGCTGACAACCTATAGGAGAGTAGAGTAACAGGGTATGGATATGCAAAGAGAAGACCAGCGAATTATGGAAGCAATCTGGCACTATAACTGTCTCCAAATAGGAGACAGACCTAGTTGAAGAAAAAGTCGAAAAAGGCAGAACTCAACTGCTCTGCTTAGCCTTTACACAAATATGTTGGGATCAGCTTCCAGTCTAACCAGATACGGCTAAATACCAGTATTTTACACGGTGCCGCCGCCATCAGACCTCCGCAACCTAGTAACTGGGCAATGCCGATATCCTAAGGTTAGACCGGTCTTCAGACAAGCGCAGCAAACCTTACAAATCAAATGATCAGCGCGGTTGTTAATTAGCCATGAGCACCTCTTTAAAAAGCAGAACTCAACACCAAGTGGAAATGATAGGAGAAAACAATTTGATGATTATTTGGAAACGCCAAGCGTCCGTGAAGCTCTTTGCTCTGCTATACCTCCCTACGGCCATTAGTATCCAGTACCACAGGCTTGCGCCAGTTCTCTTTAGCCAAGGAGAGCGGGGTGAACCCTTTGCCCACTACGACTACATCTCGATGCATCCCCGCGTCAGCTTGGAAGACGTACTCCCTGAGGCTGCACACATCGCGGTTGTGGAGGGTCTTAGCATTTAAAAAGCCTCGACCCCCACACTTCCTCGGAATGTACAGCCTCTTCACCGATGAACGTGGGTGATGCATTCGGTATGCAGTCAGCAGCGTACGGTCCCATCCAGGGCGTCAAATTAACCTTCCATGGGTGGGTCTTCTAAACAATCATCTATTTTCAAACAGATTTATGAAAATTTTATCAGAATATGAAAACAGACGGTAAGTTTTTTTTATTATGGGTACTTTACCTGAATACTCATTCAGGTAAAGTACCCATAGTTAAAAAAAACTCCACTAAGAAGAACATAGTCTGCTCAGTTTTCAACAATAAGATTGACAAGCATATCATTTTGGGCCCCAGTGCATAATATCAGCAAGCACATTGGGTCATCCGCGCAACGGCGCAACGAGTATTCCCAAGGAGGGTTGATGTCAGGCAGGCGGCCGGTCATAAAACAATAAGCCAAAACCTCTAACAACATGGATTTATGAAATACATGTTTTGCCGACCCCACCTAGTGTGGGATAAGGATAGGAAGAAGAAGATGGGTACTTTACCTGCAACCATGAGGAGAGACAAAGCTGCAATGGAAACCATGGTTCCTGCGTTCCTGACTTCACGTCGTTGCTTCAAGTGGATGCTTCAAGTGAACTGTGCCAGGATTTCTTCGCGACGATTATTTATACCAAAAGCGGGTATTCGCTATCATATCTCATAAATTGCCAATTATTTATCGGTGATCATAATAATGATTGTTTCATCAGTTTTATCAGGAGGATTTATTTCTGGATTATCTTTCGATGCAGGTGGTATGCGTTTTGTTATTGTCGAAGGTCTTGGATAGTGTAGGAAGTTTGGATTAAGTATAATGCACTCAGTGCATAACTACAGATAAAATTGCATATCGGAAGGTGGTAGAGCTATTTATGATCTTTATAAAAAATTGTACTGTTAATCTTGTGCTGTTGTTAAAAGACAGTGATAGCCTTGCGGTTGAACGCTTGCCTTCCATGCAGGAGGGTCTGAGTTAGATCCCGGCTCACACCTCTGACTTTTCGAATACATTTGTGTGGATCAGAATTTGATTAATCACTTGTGTTAACGGTGAAGAAAAAAATCCCTTTATCGAGCATCAGAAAATCATATGTCTGGTGAAGCTGCGCTTATTGGAACTTCCCCACCCAATGGAAATTTTACATTATTAAACGATACATAAAAAATGGAATTGATAATGGCAGATATACTATCTGTCTTTCGTTCACACAGAACGTGCGAGAGCGAGATTCATATAACGACAGCAATAGAAGCATCGCCATTTCCAATAAAATTCTTTATACAATGTGTCCCAGTATGTAGAAAAAAACTTTAGGGGGCCGCATATACACACAATTTTATCAACAAAAGCATGTGACATATAGGGTCGAAAACCCACTTACAAATTACGATGATAGAAGAATGATAGTATTTAGTTGAGATAGTATAATGTGCTGCGGCCGCGGAGGCCCTCAAACGGCGCAAATATAGTAACCTCATTGGTTGCTATGACTTTGAGCCGTTTGGGGTCGAAACGCTCGGGCCATGGGGTCCGAGTACAAATCTTTTCTTTAAAGAAATTGCCCAAAGGTTGGTCGACGCTTCGCGTGACCAGAGGGCTGGCTTATTCTTTGGCCAAAGAATAAGCGTTGCCATCCAGCGTGGCAACGCTGCCAGTCTTCTGGGCACGCTTCCGGATGACGGTGATGAGGAGGAATATTTTGACGCCTAAGTGATATTTTTGAATAATTTGTATTTAATAATTTTGTATAAAGGTAGTTAGTTTTGACTTTAGATTTGTATGTTTGTAGTTTAGTTTTATATTGTATATACTAGGTTAAAATGTAAATGATAATTGTGTAAATAAAGTAAATAATTCTTTGTCGTATAATATTGATATTTCCACTTACACATAATCAAACACTCACAATTTAAGACTTAGACCTCATAGACGCGTGATTTTTTTTTTATTTTATAAAACGACTCAGTCTTATTAAAAAAAAACATAATAGACATTGTGTTGCCCTTGTAGTTTTTGTAGTATTATAGAAAATGTGAAAATAATGTGTAAAATCTATACTAATATTATAAAGCTGAAGAGTTTGTTTGTTTGTTTGAACGCGCTAATGTCAGGAACTTACTGGTTGGAATTGAAATTTTTTTTTTTGTGTTGTATAGTCCATTTATCGAGGAAGGTTATAGGATATATAACATCACGCTACGACCAATAGGAGCGGAACATAAATGAAAAATGTTGCAAAAACGGGAAAAATGTCCACCTGTGCGAAGCCGGGACGGGCCGCTAGTAATGTATAAAATTTAACTTTTATGTCTCATTACAAAAATTGCTTAACTTATATGTGGCAGTTTGATAATTCTATATGTTGACTATGCTGTAGCCTTCAAATTTACGCATATGTAACCCCTGGGTCTTAAACTGTGGGTGTTTAAGTAGGTATGTAGAAGTCGAAATAGGTAAGTCAAATACATTAGTATTTGACTTACCTATTTCGAATTAATATTAATTAATTTACCCCGTGTGGGGACGGGTTAGAATATAAAACGTCCTAACTGCACGCTGGAAATTGACGCGTGTTGTAAGATTCAACAAAACCCAGCACGCTTGGTGGTAGGATCTATACGGTCCACCTGGCTAGCTACCACCCTCACATTAAAGTCTGGCGCCAAGCAGTTTACTGTGTTCCGTCGTGTGTATGTGAGAACCAGAGGGGTATAGGGGGATCCCTTTATAACTCTGTTCCTTGGATTCGTGTGCTCCATCTTAGACCTTGTCTGCACTTACGATCAGGTGAAACTAGGGCCAAACGCGACCAAGCCAAGAATTTAATAAAAATACTTTGGGGGGTGGGGAATCGACCCCCACATGTGGGATGTTTTTGTCGATAAAATTAAGTGTATACAGGATGTAAACGAAATCATGTAATTCTTTCAAACCTCGTGATGTAGGTACTGCTGACATAAATTAACCAAGCACGAGATATACTTGGATGTGTTCTTAACGTGTGGCATTTTAGCGCCTTGAGTTAAATGACTGCGCGGAGAGCGATAGCCGCACAATTGGCTCGGGGCGCTAAGATGCCTAACGTTATGAACACATGTTTACATTTTGTATTTTTTTTTATTGAGTCCATATGTATCCCGTTCAGGGTTAATCTATGTCAACAGTACATCACAAGATTTGAAGGAATTACATGATTTCGTTTACACCCTGTATACCGCCCTTAGAGTTGAATTACTGAAACATATTGTATAATCAGGTTGTACATAAACAATCATAGATTATCAATAACATTTTTGCATTATCGCGTGACATTTAAAATGAGATAATAATATTAGGTCATAATTTTACCACCTGCCTAGCGACATAAATATCTCTATCATTAATCCATATATTTTTATCAGTACCTACTACAGGCAAGCCTGAAAACAACACCTGTTCCTATCTAGATACATTTATTATATCCTTCCAATACGATCCAGATTCTAGAACATTCTTGTTATTGATCAATCGAAAAAAATCAAAATCAATTTTTTTTATTTCACATAAACCAATACAGGTGCTTATGAAAAGTTGAATTTAGATGCACGGTTCCAATTAGTCGTTCCCTATGGAGAAGAGCCGGCAAGAAACTCCATGGTTACTCTTTTAAAAATAATATCTTTAACAATTACAGAGTACAATGATTTAGGATAGTGAGAGAACATAGGAGTCCTGACCACAGACCAATGAGTAATGTAGTACAAAAATTAACAAATAAAATAAAAACTATATGAATAACAGTAATTTACAAACTTATAGATGCAGGTCCACAAAGTTCTCACATTTACAAAAGTGAAAAGGAAGCTAAACTATATAAAACAATTGACATAATTAAATGTCATCAAAACTTAGCTAAAAAATCATTGTAAAATAAGATAAAGATATCTTGAGAGTAATGATACAATTAAAAAAATAAATAATCATAATTGAGGATAGTTAATAGACATACACATATGTTGTTAATGAGGTTCCAGGGAAGCCACATGTGCAAGAACTAATGCCAAACATCCCTGTCGTCAACGTAGTCCTTAGTCTTGTAGTATGCTTTTTAAGTGAGGACACGGTAAGATCTGTTACAGATTTCGGCAGCTTATTATAAAAACGTACGCCATTATCCAAAAATGACTTACTAGTTTTACTTAATCTAAATTTAGGTACCACGGATCATAACTATTATTATAGCACCGGTATTGTTACGGGGGATCTTAAAGATGACCTAGATATGGAAAGAGAGCGCAGGGCGATGGCTGTGAGGGGAAACATGCTGGCACGCAGGTTTGCTGGTTGTTCAGTACCGGTTAAAATAACATTTTTTAAGGCGTTTTGTCAATTTTTTTACACCAGCAGTCTGTGGGCCAATCATACCCAAAAAGCAGACAACGCACTGCGCATTCAATACAATAATGCCTTCAGGGCGCTGTTGAGGCTTCCTCCTTACTGTAGTGCGTCAGGGATGTTCGCTGACGCGCACACTGACGATTATTTCGCGATCATGCGCAAGAAAGTGGCATCAATGATGCGCAGGGTGAGGGGGAGCAGCAATAGCGTTCTGAAGGTTTTTTCTGATAGGTTAGAAGGGCCGACTATGGATAGGTTTATCAAGCTACATGTCAGACATGGGGCTTGATAAATCTACCACAAATCCAAATTCAAAGTCGATGATGTGTTTTTGTTTTTGGTTTTTGTACTCGTGTGTGTTACTACTAACATAGTTTTTTAAGTTTTGGTAATACTAACACGCTATGGGCCCTCGATGCCTGAAAATAAACGATTTTTATTTTTTATTTTTATTTTATTTATTACTTACAAAATATTTGGTGTAAAAATACCCTTGGTCAAAATACCCTTAACAAAGCCGAGAGCCACGTATTCTTCCCAGCATTACGAAGATTTTTTGGTATTGGGCCATACCTGGGAACCGACTGGTTATGGAGATATTGAAGATCAAAGTCACCATATTTTTGTACGTTTTTCACGAAACTAAGTTTAAATTTATTACTAAACATTCTCCTTTACAAACATAATCAACATTTTTGAAATGTAGGCACAGTCTGCTGCGCGCGCGCTTACATTGCGTGCTACAATTAAAAGTCGTTTCCCAGCAATTATTTTTGCTGTATGTTACTTAGTTTTATGTACAGTATGCGTAGACTTCGGCTTCGTTAAGGCTATTTTTACACCCAGTATAATTAGCGCCCTACTTTCCCACTGCTGGGCACGAGCCTCTTCTCAGAGTATAGACCTTAGACTACTACGCTGGCCAGGTGCGGGTTGGCAGACTACACACGTTATAATTGAGAATTTTATGGGGCCCTCTCAGGTGTGCAGATGTCCGTCACGGATAATACATGACTCTTAAATGGCAGTGCCAGAAATTCTATAGAGCTTTGACCCACCCAGTAAAAGTCGGTTTACAAGCATGCCAAATGTAGCATTTTATTGGGGATTTATTACTGATAACTAAAATTATGTCTAACTGCCTTTAGGACTTGCGGTTTTTGTTTAAATCAAAGGAAACTTATATTATGTTTAGGTTACCTTCAGTTTTTAAATTGCATGAGGTTAGGTGCAGTTCCAGTTGTGATATAATAAATAAGCAGGGAAAGGAAGGAATCCAGCATGGGAGTCGCAGCGCCGCGAGCTAGTCGCGGCGATCGGCGGTGACCTCTCGCTTCCGGCCGTGGTTCTGTCCATGGTCGGGGGCGAGACTGCGTGGGAAGCCATCGCCTCCTTTTGCGAGGGGGTGATGGCGACCAAGGAGGTAGCGGAGAGGGAGAGGGAGGCCGCTTCTTCTCTCCCTTCTCACGCTAGACGCACCGGGCGCCGGAGGGCGCGTGACGATCTCCGGCCACCCTAGTGAGTGGCCTGCGGGCGGTGGGTTGGGGAACCCGCCGCCCGACCAGTAACGGGCCCAGGGAGGATGGCGCGTCATGTCCTGCGCGCGCCTCTCGGATGGATGTGGGGCAGGAGAGCAACTGCCCCACCACAGGAGAGGTCCACCAGAAGAAGCTGGTGGACCGAGACCTGCCGGGGTCGCGGTGCATGCAACAGCGAATCCCGTGACCCCGGCCTTAAGTCAGAAGGAGGGACACCGTGGTGGTTTTAGCCAGTAAGAGTCTGGCACACCCCCCCGTCTTCCCCAGACGGGGGATAGTCCATGAGGATTTCCCCACGTGAGAAAAAAAAAAGGGAAAGGAAGGAAGGCACTTAAACCAGTGCTACCACCAACCTTAGTAACACTATGTTATATGTGCCAAAATAGTCACGCCAAAGATTACCACCTGGCGAATCTCAGATTAAACCATCAATCAACAATAATATTATTGATAGATACGATATAGGCATTTATCGGTAAAATGGGACCCCTCCCACGGAACCTAACTTGTTGGAAATACCGCAACCAGCATCCTAAAATCTGTCCCGTTACTAAATTTCCCAGCCCTCTCCGTAATGATTTTTTTATGACTAGCTAATCGACTACATTTCTCAGAGCGAAAATATAATTGTCATCCCGCGTGGGGACTGGCTAGAATATAAAATATCCTCAGCGCATGCTGGAAATAGACACGTGTTGTAAGATGCAACAAAACCCAGCACGCTTGGTGGTAGGATCTATACGGTCCGCCGAACAAGCTACCATCCTCACATTAAAGTCCAGCGCCAAGCAGTTTACTATGTTCCGTCGTGTGTATTTGAGTGCCAGAGGGGAATAGGGGAATCCCTCTATACCAATTTCTTAAATTCTTCTGCATCATCTTAGACCCTGTCTGCGCTTACCATCAGGTGAGACTAGGGCCGAACGACCAAGTTAAGAATAAAAAATAAAAAAACTATACTTAAGCGATTAAAATTTCATTCACAAGTATCAATAAGTCGATATGATATCGTTATCTTGAACCAATTAAGAATCGATTTCATTGAACAGAAGTATCGAAAGGCCAGGGAGGCGGAGTTTTACAGTATGGTGTGATTTTATGCACCAATCATAATCGATATTACTGGGTAGAGCAGCATATATTTTTTTTAAAGAATTCATTAATTAAAATGATGTAGGACGCTACGTCATTCATAATTATAGATAATCCATTAAAAATAGTCCGGGGTATCATACGAATACATATGACAGTCGTTACGGGTAGTCAGAAGCCCGAAAGTCTGACAACTGGTCTAACCTTAAGATATCAGTATTGCCCAGTAACTGGGATGCAGTCGCTCCGCGTAAAATACTAGTATTCAGCCGCATCAGGTTAGACTAGAAGCTGACCTTAACATAGTTGGAATAAAGCTAGGCAGAGCATTGTCATGGGAATTGAATTTGTTTGCGAAGTATCAGAAGAATCGATCAACCAGAAGTAGTCTGTCAAAAGATTTGAAACAAACAAATATACGAAGTGAAGCTAACTATAATAAAAACAACGCACTTCTATCTCCTTTTGTGACAGCAATAGAAAGAAGTGGAGGTTTTTTTTGCCAGCAACCAATCATCATCATCATCGTCATCATCACCACCACCATCATCGTTGTCGTCATCATCATCATCATCATTCACAGCCTTTCTTAACCCACTACTGGGCAAAAGCCGCCTCTCTGTTATGCCATTCCTTCCTGGCTTGTACCATTTTGTCCAGACTTTGATAATGAATGAATAGCAGTGATAGCCCAGTGGTCTGACCGTCGCACTTCCAAGTCATAGGTTTCGAGTTCGAACCCAAGGCACGCACCTCTGACTTTTCGGATTCATATGCGTATTGTATAATTATCACGTGCTTAAAAACGTTGAAGGAAAACATCGTGAGAAAACCGGCATGCCTGAGGGATATTTCTCGACGGCATGTGAAGCCAAGTCAGAGGCCCATGGGCGACATAAACTCTGACACCAGGTTAGTCACTAACCACACGAAAAGAAGGAGAATTAAAAATAATTATGTTATCTTACTATGTTACTAAAAAAATTAGTTCTCGATGTTGTGTGTAGTCCACCAACCCGCATCAGGCTAGCGTGGTGGACCAACGCCTTTACTCTTCTCATTCTGAGAAGAGGCCCGTAGCCAGCAGTTGGACGGTAATGGTACTATTATGCTTTAATGCTAATTATGTAACTGCCTCGTTGGTCTAGTGGTGGCAAGCGCGACTGCTGATCGTGAGGTCCTGGGTTCGATCCCCAGGTCGGGCAAAAGTGTTATTGGGTTTTTCCGTGTGGAATTCCTCAGCAGCACCCCGGGGTTTGGATTTGTGCCCGGTTGATTGCAATAGGCTCGCCCCCTTTTACATGGGACTTAAACATAACGGCGAATTGAGTGTGTTACTATACACCTCTGCCCAACCCTTCGGGGAATACAGCCGTGATGTTATGTTATGCTAATTATGTAATTAACTAATTACATGTGTGAAACCGTGAGAAAAGTAGGCAAAAAGAAATATCTTCGGAAGAATTTATTGATATAATAATAAAATGCAGTAACACGCTTCTCTTTATCTATCGGAATAAAATACATAATTATACAGGAAATTACAACCATAAAGATATTTCATGATAATTTGATAATCGTAAATAAACGATAAAAAAACACTGATAGCCTAAAGCCTCGTATCCACTAGGCAACAATTGACGCGCAACACGCGACGGTCAACATGTTCGGCAGCGTTGCATAACATCGCGCGACGTTGCCAGCTGGTGCGCAACATGACGCACGGCATATTGTTTGTTTCGGTGCAACATGCAGTTGAGCATCAAATGTTGTCGAGTGGAGACTTTTTTTTGTTGTGGAGTGGAGGCTTTTTTTTCTTTTTGATGTAAAATTGTAACTACCGCCGCTGAAATCAACACTAGTTCCTCTGGCGACACGTTGTCGACGACTGATGCGAGCGAAATCATGTGTAGACAGACAACTTTGGTAAACAAAAGTTCCGCGCTGACTTTCAACACGTTGAGCAACATGTTGTGCAACACGTCGGACGCCAAATGTTGCTTAGTGGATATGAAGCTTTACGGTCGTACAGTCAGCGACAAAAATATGTTAACACTTCTGTTTTTTAAATCATAACTGAACACAATAATATTCAAATTTAATCGGAACACATGTAATAAATACATTTTTTACAAAAAATTTAAACCGAGTTCAAAAAAGAATAAAATAATTACCATATAAAATTAACAGTTTCAGAAATCGGTGCTGATCCACGCTGACCCAAATTGAAGGCACCGACTTCTGAAACTGTTAATTTTATATGGTAATTATTTTATTCTTTTTTGAACTCGGTTTAAATTTTTTGTAAAAAATGTTTTTATTTTTTTCATTTTAGTGGCTTTAATTAAAACTTGGTTGGACCTACTAAAGACGCTACTCGTAACATAATCACATCATCACAATATGCCTACTGAAAAAAAAAATAAACAAAAAAAAACATACAGACGAACATAGTAACCTCCTCCTTTTTGGAAGTCGATTAAAAATAACACAAACTCTTGACTGTTATATGAAATTCTGAAAAGCAGTGTATCGAATAATTTTGTGTCTTTTAGATGTTATGTAAAAGTAACAGTGTTAACCAACTTTCGTTGTTGACCGTACGCTTGCCTTTCATGCAGGAGGGTCTGAGTTCAAACCCGGCCTGCACCTCTCTGACTTTTTGAAATTCTTGTACGGATCACAATTTGCGGAAAACATCGTGAGGAAAGCTACACACCTGAGAGGGCTCCATAAAGTTCTCGATGATGTGTGTGTGACTAAGGCCTAAATCCGTCTCATTGATCTATGCCCAGCATTGGGACAGTACATGGGCCGATTATGTTATTATATGTGTTTACTTGTGTTATAAAAGCAACTTTTTAACGACATGTTTGGTGCAGTGGCTGAGCGATTAGCTTCTGCACTACTGGTCGTGGGTTCGATCCCCGCACGGAACAACTATTTGTAGGCCATACAAATATTTGATCCGTGCGGTAATCGAATCCAGGACCCGTAACGCAGAAGCCACTGCACCAAAAGTTCCGTCGAATTAAATTGTAATCTCTTTCAAATTATTAAATACTACTTAAATATACTACTAGTCTACTCTTGAAATATTGGAGCTTGGTACTCAATAAAACGAAGAGAATGATGATAGACAATGAATTTAATATAGCTATCACTTCTTTCTATTTCACAAATTTTTGATGACAATCAAAGATAAGTATGCGGACTGATGTTAGTCCTTTAGAATCTATATAGCTGACAATATTTAGAAAATGATGTAGAAACTCCTTATTTATTTTTGTGGCGTTAATGTACCGTCACTTCTAATGCGCCTGACCAAAATGATAAGCCATCATTCGCATACGCGTGTAATGCAGATACAAAAGTATCAGGCGCCGACAATTACGAATAGCAACAGTTACAAAATCTACCTATTGAAATTATAAGAAGTGGAATAACTTATATCTTTAAACGAGCAATTCTTGTATATCTAATACCTTTAAACGAGCAATTATTGTATATATGTATGTATATATAGGTATATAATCTGAATCTCGGAAACGGCTCCAACGATTTTCATGAAATTTAGTATGCAGGGGGTTTCGAGGGCGATAAATCGATCTAGCTAGGTTCAATTTTTAGAAAACGTCGATTTACCAAAAAAAACCGAGCATAGCTCGGTCATCCAGGTACTTAACAATAATGAGCCATTACTATTGCAAACTGGCTTGTTGGTTTAGTGGTGGCAAGCGCGACTGCTGATCGTGAGGTTCTGGGTTCGATGCCCAGGTCGGACAAAGTGTTATTGGGTTTTTCCGTGTGGAATTCCTCAGAAGCTCCCCAGAGTCTGGTATTGTCCCCGGTTGATGGCAATAGGCTTGTCCCCTATTACATGGGACTTTAAACATAAGGACGAAATGAGGATGTTACTATACACCGCTGCCCAACCCTTTGGGGAACACAGGCGTGAAAATGTGAGCCATTATCTTATGATAACTTAATGATGGCCAGTTATTTGCAGTTAATATCAAAAATAATCGAGTTAGAAAAAAGTTGTACCTATTTGAATAGAGTAATGTGTTGTCTTTGTGTTATTACCCGACTGCCAAGGAAGGTTGGTTATGTTAGTTTAGTACCTAGCAGGAGAGACCCAATTGCAAATTATAAGCTGAAAGAAAATGAATGGGTCCCGCCTGGTACTAAACTTAATGCGGGTATTTAACTTAGGCTTTCAGCTCATAATATAGTCTGTTAAACCGTAGTAGAGTTTACTTCGTTTATAGTTTATTTTAATTTTGTTTTCTATTCTGTCTTGTTTCAGTCTTTTTAGTGCATAACTTTCAATTTTTTTATTTTGCAGTCGAGTTTTTGATTTTTAACCGACTTCCAAAAAAAGGAGGAGGTTCTCAATTCGGCTGTATGTTTTTTTTGTTTGTTACCTCACTACGCCCTCATGTATCAACCGATTAGTTTTTTTTTTGAAATAGTATTCTTTCGAAATGGACCCATTTAAATTTGGTGAAGATCTGATGAAGAACTTCGGAGATAGACAATGGAACTCCTCAATGACGAACAGTACGCATAATGTGATGATGTGATTATGTTACGAACAGCGTCTTTAGTAGGTCCAACCATAGGGTGACATGTTGCCTAACCCAAATGTGTTGCTAAGCGCAAAACTTGAGAACGGCTCGAACAATTTAGCTATTTTTTTTATATATTCCTTAAGGCATAAGGAAAGTTCTTATGCAGAGAAAAAACATAAAAATTATGTGGAAAATAGTAAAAACAACACTTTTCTTTTCCCACTACAGGCCAATAACTTTTGACAGAACGAAGTCTGTCCGGGCAGCTAGTAGTTCTATAAAAATATAAAAAATAGTAGTCCACCGGCATCGGGAACAGGGTCCAAACTATCAATGGTCAGGGCCTCAGAGAGAAGAACTTCCTAACAATACACGCCATGTCCAGAAGTACCGCTTTCTGTATCGGGCCCTTGACCCAGCCTCTCAACGAGAGCCTCATCAGATGTTGGTCGAGGCTCTTGGCTATTAAGCCATTGGCCGTAATGACTATCGGTACAACGACTGCTGAGTCAACGTCCCACATGTCGACAACCTCGTGTGCCAAGTCTTGATACTTAATTCTCTTCTCAACCTCTTACGATTCAAAAATGCTAAGGTAATGTTGTACAATCCTGAAGGTTTTTAAACGTAATAAAGACTTTAAACTACTGACCTCTCTAAATCCAAGCGCCGCGTGAATTTACTAGTCGCCAACCACAACAAATTTATTAAAACAGTAATTGCGATCAGATGATTGCAATCGTACGAATCCAATTCCAACTGGAACGACCTTATTCCGTTCTATTAGGCTGGACATCCAGTAAACAAAAGTTCCGCGCTGACTTTCAACACGTTGAGCAACATGTTGTGCAACACGTCGGACGCCAAATGTTGCTTAGTGGATATGAAGCTTTACGGTCGTACAGTCAGCGACAAAAATATGTTAACACTTCTGTTTTTTAAATCATAACTGAACACAATAATATTCAAATTTAATCGGAACACATGTAATAAATACATTTTTTACAAAAAATTTAAACCGAGTTCAAAAAAGAATAAAATAATTACCATATAAAATTAACAGTTTCAGAAATCGGTGCTGATCCACGCTGACCCAAATTGAAGGCACCGACTTCTGAAACTGTTAATTTTATATGGTAATTATTTTATTCTTTTTTGAACTCGGTTTAAATTTTTTGTAAAAAATGTTTTTATTTTTTTCATTTTAGTGGCTTTAATTAAAACTTGGTTGGACCTACTAAAGACGCTACTCGTAACATAATCACATCATCACAATATGCCTACTGAAAAAAAAAATAAACAAAAAAAAACATACAGACGAACATAGTAACCTCCTCCTTTTTGGAAGTCGATTAAAAATAACACAAACTCTTGACTGTTATATGAAATTCTGAAAAGCAGTGTATCGAATAATTTTGTGTCTTTTAGATGTTATGTAAAAGTAACAGTGTTAACCAACTTTCGTTGTTGACCGTACGCTTGCCTTTCATGCAGGAGGGTCTGAGTTCAAACCCGGCCTGCACCTCTCTGACTTTTTGAAATTCTTGTACGGATCACAATTTGCGGAAAACATCGTGAGGAAAGCTACACACCTGAGAGGGCTCCATAAAGTTCTCGATGATGTGTGTGTGACTAAGGCCTAAATCCGTCTCATTGATCTATGCCCAGCATTGGGACAGTACATGGGCCGATTATGTTATTATATGTGTTTACTTGTGTTATAAAAGCAACTTTTTAACGACATGTTTGGTGCAGTGGCTGAGCGATTAGCTTCTGCACTACTGGTCGTGGGTTCGATCCCCGCACGGAACAACTATTTGTAGGCCATACAAATATTTGATCCGTGCGGTAATCGAATCCAGGACCCGTAACGCAGAAGCCACTGCACCAAAAGTTCCGTCGAATTAAATTGTAATCTCTTTCAAATTATTAAATACTACTTAAATATACTACTAGTCTACTCTTGAAATATTGGAGCTTGGTACTCAATAAAACGAAGAGAATGATGATAGACAATGAATTTAATATAGCTATCACTTCTTTCTATTTCACAAATTTTTGATGACAATCAAAGATAAGTATGCGGACTGATGTTAGTCCTTTAGAATCTATATAGCTGACAATATTTAGAAAATGATGTAGAAACTCCTTATTTATTTTTGTGGCGTTAATGTACCGTCACTTCTAATGCGCCTGACCAAAATGATAAGCCATCATTCGCATACGCGTGTAATGCAGATACAAAAGTATCAGGCGCCGACAATTACGAATAGCAACAGTTACAAAATCTACCTATTGAAATTATAAGAAGTGGAATAACTTATATCTTTAAACGAGCAATTCTTGTATATCTAATACCTTTAAACGAGCAATTATTGTATATATGTATGTATATATAGGTATATAATCTGAATCTCGGAAACGGCTCCAACGATTTTCATGAAATTTAGTATGCAGGGGGTTTCGAGGGCGATAAATCGATCTAGCTAGGTTCAATTTTTAGAAAACGTCGATTTACCAAAAAAAACCGAGCATAGCTCGGTCATCCAGGTACTTAACAATAATGAGCCATTACTATTGCAAACTGGCTTGTTGGTTTAGTGGTGGCAAGCGCGACTGCTGATCGTGAGGTTCTGGGTTCGATGCCCAGGTCGGACAAAGTGTTATTGGGTTTTTCCGTGTGGAATTCCTCAGAAGCTCCCCAGAGTCTGGTATTGTCCCCGGTTGATGGCAATAGGCTTGTCCCCTATTACATGGGACTTTAAACATAAGGACGAAATGAGGATGTTACTATACACCGCTGCCCAACCCTTTGGGGAACACAGGCGTGAAAATGTGAGCCATTATCTTATGATAACTTAATGATGGCCAGTTATTTGCAGTTAATATCAAAAATAATCGAGTTAGAAAAAAGTTGTACCTATTTGAATAGAGTAATGTGTTGTCTTTGTGTTATTACCCGACTGCCAAGGAAGGTTGGTTATGTTAGTTTAGTACCTAGCAGGAGAGACCCAATTGCAAATTATAAGCTGAAAGAAAATGAATGGGTCCCGCCTGGTACTAAACTTAATGCGGGTATTTAACTTAGGCTTTCAGCTCATAATATAGTCTGTTAAACCGTAGTAGAGTTTACTTCGTTTATAGTTTATTTTAATTTTGTTTTCTATTCTGTCTTGTTTCAGTCTTTTTAGTGCATAACTTTCAATTTTTTTATTTTGCAGTCGAGTTTTTGATTTTTAACCGACTTCCAAAAAAAGGAGGAGGTTCTCAATTCGGCTGTATGTTTTTTTTGTTTGTTACCTCACTACGCCCTCATGTATCAACCGATTAGTTTTTTTTTTGAAATAGTATTCTTTCGAAATGGACCCATTTAAATTTGGTGAAGATCTGATGAAGAACTTCGGAGATAGACAATGGAACTCCTCAATGACGAACAGTACGCATAATGTGATGATGTGATTATGTTACGAACAGCGTCTTTAGTAGGTCCAACCATAGGGTGACATGTTGCCTAACCCAAATGTGTTGCTAAGCGCAAAACTTGAGAACGGCTCGAACAATTTAGCTATTTTTTTTATATATTCCTTAAGGCATAAGGAAAGTTCTTATGCAGAGAAAAAACATAAAAATTATGTGGAAAATAGTAAAAACAACACTTTTCTTTTCCCACTACAGGCCAATAACTTTTGACAGAACGAAGTCTGTCCGGGCAGCTAGTAGTTCTATAAAAATATAAAAAATAGTAGTCCACCGGCATCGGGAACAGGGTCCAAACTATCAATGGTCAGGGCCTCAGAGAGAAGAACTTCCTAACAATACACGCCATGTCCAGAAGTACCGCTTTCTGTATCGGGCCCTTGACCCAGCCTCTCAACGAGAGCCTCATCAGATGTTGGTCGAGGCTCTTGGCTATTAAGCCATTGGCCGTAATGACTATCGGTACAACGACTGCTGAGTCAACGTCCCACATGTCGACAACCTCGTGTGCCAAGTCTTGATACTTAATTCTCTTCTCAACCTCTTACGATTCAAAAATGCTAAGGTAATGTTGTACAATCCTGAAGGTTTTTAAACGTAATAAAGACTTTAAACTACTGACCTCTCTAAATCCAAGCGCCGCGTGAATTTACTAGTCGCCAACCACAACAAATTTATTAAAACAGTAATTGCGATCAGATGATTGCAATCGTACGAATCCAATTCCAACTGGAACGACCTTATTCCGTTCTATTAGGCTGGACATCCACCAGAGCTGTGCAAGGAAAATGTGTAATGCGAAAATGTGTAGTGAGGATGTGAAACGGTGTGACCCTTTCCACCAGAGCTGTGCGAGCAATGCGTAATGTGTAATGCGTAATATGTAAATGTGTACAAATGAGCCTTGGTGGAAGCGGTACACATTCCTCGTAACACATTCCTCGCAA
The DNA here is from genome assembly GCA_910594945.2 of Amphipyra berbera. Lineage (NCBI taxonomy): Eukaryota > Metazoa > Arthropoda > Insecta > Lepidoptera > Noctuidae > Amphipyra > Amphipyra berbera. The sequence goes on from OU343142.1 coordinate 15,712,874, forward strand.
CACATTCCTCACAACACATTCCTCGCAATACATTCCTCGCAACACATTTCCCGCTTGTTTTGTATGAACAAAAACCTCGCACTGCTAGACCCATAACCACCAGAGCTGCGTAAAGCGAAGCTAGTTAAATGAAGTGATTCTATTGGTGCTTAAAAAACACATTGCTCGCTACGCAGCTTAACACAGCTCTGGTGGATGCTCAGCCTTAAAACCTCGACCAAAGACAGCAAAAATACTCAATAATTAATTGATTTTAAACCATCCCAGATTCCGTATTAAAATTAAATCGTACCTAACGCTTGTTATGCCTTGCCTCGCCTCGCCTTTCTTGCCTCATAATCAGCCCATTACTGTCCCACTGCTGGGCACGTCCGTCTTCTCAGAATGAGATGAGTCTAAGCCTTACACCTGTATACACAAACATTACCAGGTCTCACAGTGTGCTCGAACGCACTGCGTTGAAGACGGCTCTGTGATTGGCTGCCTTTAATCTCTCAATATAAAGGCGACCAATCCCAGACCCGTATTCAACGCAGTGCGTTTGGGACACTGTGAGGCCTTCTAGTAATGTTTTTGTCGAGTATACGGGTTTTAGTCCACCACGCTTATACGGGTTGACGGACTACACACACCGTCGAGAACTTTATGGAGCCCCCTCATGTGTGGTGTAGAATTCCCCACATTGTTTTCTTGAACGCAAGCGATAATCAAATTCGGATCCGCATGTAAATTTGAAAAGTCAGAGGTGCGTGCCGGGTTCGAAGGAAAGCGAAAGGCTAGGTTCATCCGCAAGGCTGAAATTCTTGTCTCGCTTGACACTATTCTTTAATGGTGCGTCCAAACCTGGCGAACGCGCCGCGAATGCCCCGCTTCCGAGCCGCTTGCGAACTGCGCGCGTGCATTTCATGTTCTGCTCGCGCGCAAGCTACGCGCCGTACTCGAGCGGCGCAGGTGGTGCGCGTGTGCCGCTCGTGGAACCTGCCACCAACGTCTTCTGTTTTTCCTTTTAGTTTTTGTTAGTAATAAAATAGCCGATGCTGCAGCAATTATGCTAACGGCAGTCTTCGGAAGCAAATTCGCAGCTGAGGCTCATAGTTCAAACGCGAAAGAAGCTATGTGCGCACGAGCGGCGCACCAAACGTAGGCTGTAACTGCACGCCAGCAGCACGCGCGCAGTTCGCAAGCGGCTCGCGAGCGGCGCATTCGGCAGATCTGGACGCGCCATTAGGGTCATTGTTTCTATGAAACCTTTTTCATAAATAGTGTGGCGCAGGTGTATCGCTCTATATTTTATTAGAGACGGTAGATCGATGATGTAGCTTTGGATAGTACCTATTCTTTTTTCGTTGACGGCGCTAGTTGGAAAAACAATAGGACAAGCTATTGTGATTTTATTTAGTTTTGAGTAGGTAATGCTAACACAAATAGAGGTGTCATATTTAAAAAGGATGATGAAGAGAGTCTTTGCCCAACTGATAAGGAGACAGATAGACTTTTATGTTAATTTCCTATTTTTTTAACCAACTTCCAAAAAGGAGGAGGTTCTCAATTCGGCTGTATGTTTTTTTTTTTTACCTCACTGCGCCCTCATGTATGAACCGATTTGAAATATTATTTTTTTGTTTGAAAGAATATTCTTTTGAAATGGTCCCATTTAAATTTGGTGAAGATCTGATGAAGAACTTCGGAGATAGACAATGGAACTCCTCAATGACGAACAGTACGCATAATGTGATGATGTGATTATGTTACGAGCAGCGTCTTTAGTAGGTCCAACCGTGTTTTAATTAAGGCCACTAAAATGGAATAAATAAAAAACATTTTAACAAAAATAAAACCGACTTCAAAGAAACGAAAAAACGAATAAAATAATTGCCATATTATAAAAGTAACAGATTCAGAAGTCGGTGCCTTCAATTTGGTTCAGCGTGGATGAGCACCGACTTCCTAATCTGTTACTTTTATAATATGGTAATTATTTTATTATTTTATTTCGTTTCTTTGAAGTCGGTTTTATTAAAAATAAAGGAATGTTTCCTTTGAGTAGAATTGGCTATCTACAGTATTAAGAGTACTTTCTCTCCAGGTACGGTTAATAAATTCCACCCTGTATACAAGGTTAGTCGGAAAACGGGGTACTAAGCCAAAAGGGTGTTAGAATACCCATAATAAAGGATAATTTTTGTTCTACAACTTTGCCCAAAACTCGATAGTTCAAGAGAAATAGCATTTCAAAGATTTCGTAAAAAATATTCTAAAATATATCTGTCCATAACTATGATCAGCTGTGCAATTTAGGTCATATTTGGGGTGACCGATTAGAAAATTAATTTTCAGAATTCATAACTAAAATAGTTAAGATTTTTTTTTTAAACTAAAATAAATATCTTTTTATATGCAAACAAAAATTATCGAATTTTGAAATTTTAACACTTGCTTTAAAATAGTCAACAGTGATACTTTAGGTGGCCCGCGGCTTAGTACCCCCTTTCCGACTAACCTTGTATACTTATAAACAGAAATGTCCTGACTGACTGATTCATCAACGCAGAGCCTAAAGCACTAAAGCTGAAAAAATTTGAACAGAAAATTTGGACAGTAGGTTCCTTTTGTGACGTAGCCATCCACTTAGAAAGGATTTTTGGAAGAGGTGAAATAGGGAATGGAAGCTTGCATGGAAATTCACGCGAACGAAGTTGCGCCAAAAGTGCTTGTTATTTACAATTTTATATTAGAAAACATATATTTACTATAATGTAGGTTTACAGTGTATGATCTTAAATCTATATTCGCCCGTTTACATTCTACCATAACATATTATATACAATATAAAACTAAACTAAAAACATACAAATCTAAAGACAAAACTAACTACCTATATACAAAATTATTAAAATACAAATTATTCAAAAATATCACTTAGGCGTCAAAATATTCCTCCTCATCACCGTCATCCGGAAGCGTGCCCAGAAGACTGGCAGCGTTGCCACGCTGGATGGCAACGCTTATTCTTTGGCCAAAGAACAAGCCAGCCCTCTGGTCACGCGAAGCGTCGACCAGCCTTTGGGCAATTTCTTTAAACAAAAGATGTGTACTCGGACCCCATGGCCCGAGCGTTTCGACCCCAAACGGCTCAAAGTCATAGCAACCAATGAGGTTACTATATTTGCGCCGCTTGAGGGCCTCCGCGGCCGCAGCGGCAGCGCCAGCACAGCCCGCCGAGCTAGGAAGATGAAAGAAATGAATAGAAAATGAATTATCTTCATAATTTTTTTTTCGTGTTTTTTCTTGTTTTAATAGTTATTCTGCTATTCGGGGCGAAGACAAATGCAACAAATCAAAGATCATAAAAATCAGTCCAGCCGTTCTTGAGTTATAAATGGTATAACTACCTACCTGACTTTGTTTTATATAGTCTAGAAAGATTTCATATTGCCAACGTAATAATATTGCCAGTAATCCTATACTAGTATAAAAAAACATTTGAAAAAATAAAACTAATTTCAAAAAAACGAAAAATATAATAAAATAATTACTATATTATACAATTACCAGTTTCAGAAGTCGGTGCTAATCCACGCTGAATCAAATTGAAGGCACCGATATCTGAAACTGTTAATTTTATAATATAGTAATTATTTTATTCTTTTTTCGTTTTTTTTGAAGTCGGTTTTATTTTTGTTAAAAATTTTTATTCAGATTATTTATTTTATTTTCAGAAGTTATTCAAATAAAAGTATATTTAATAATACGTGGCTGATACCTACGATTTACTGAGCGTTATTGGTTAAAATTTAGACTCTTGTATCTTTACCAGTAATGAAGCAAGGACTCCATAGCTTTGCTTAGAAGACCCTCACGTACATATTTAGTAGTGTGGAGGAACGAAGTATGGTATTCCTCCAACGAAAAGGGAGGATCCGCCATCCAGGCGAGTCTTATGCCTGGCGGGCTACTGCCCAACGATTAATGTTGGGAAGTTGTATATATATAATATGTAACATAATTAACGCACAACCTGAGAGTAGTTTATTCAGAATCGTTTACTGAATCGATTTCTATCATTTTTAAAATAGGTAATTTTTTATCCCATAAATAATTAAAATTACGGAAATTAGTCACATCACCCCTATACAGTCAAAACAAAATGAAATGGACCGTAAATCAAGGCAAAAAGACTTTTAAAAGTGCATTTTTATTTGTATTAATACAAATTCCGTCATTCAATACCAAATAAAGAAAAATAAACCTTATTTCAAGAACGTTAATTTAGTAAATAACAATGCATATACATGTTAAACTACAACTTCAGTGTATGTATTATATTATAACATAATATTCTAATTGGGGTGTTTGAGGGTGTGCGTTAATTACGTTACATGTTGTATATACTATCTGCGTGTCAAACCTTGATATCGCGATGCAGGATTTGTGACGTTTCATTTGACAGCTGTCATTGTTGTCGCTGTAGTCTGCTAGACACACGTTGTGCTGTGTAATTCTCATGTGGCGTGATAGATGCCGCCACAGTAGCAATCGCACTTAAAAAGCTTACAAGTCTATTTATATGTCAAGTTTGACAATGAAAAATACTATTGGTTTCTGGCCATAGGAACCTGGCATAAAAAATGCAACCCGAGTGACGTCGGGTGCACCCTGTGTACCAGCCCCACTACCAATCTGGCTGACTGGCTAACTTCCAGTCTAACCAGATGCGGCTGAATACCAGTATTTTATACGGAGCGACTGCCATCAGACCTCCGCAACCCAGTTACAGGGCAATGCCAATATCGTAAGGTTAGAGGTTGTCAGACTTTCGGGCTTCTGACTTCCCGTAACAGGGCCGGACTGGGACCTGAAATCGGCCCGGGCATTTCAGAAGCGGTCGGTCCAGTGCTGGCAATAAAATAGTTATTCCCAAGCGATTACACGGACGACGTTTTTTTTTGGCCCATCAGGTCACACCGGCCCATCTGGGCATCCGGCCCATTGCCCTATGGCCCGATTTGCCCTATGGACAGTCCGGCCCTGTCCCGTAACGACTGTGATAGGTATTCGTATGACACCCGGGACTGACTATTTAATGTGCTCTCTGAGGCACGGAGGGGTCTTGATGTGTAACGAATGGTTACCCATCCACAGACTGACCGCGGCAAGTACAGCTTAACCTCAGAAATCGTATGATCCGCGCGGTTGGTAATTAGCCACGAGCCCCTCCTAGATACTTAAGAGGAAACGCGGGCTGCAAAATATTAATAATTTGAATAGGTTTTTGCGATCTATTTCTGTCCCACCCCTCCCGCAAACCTTCCCAATTGACCGCGAAAGAGACAACTGCATCTCGGACTGATTTCTCCTGTGCAATATTAGCGAAATCGTACTTTCGTATTTCCCTGTTTTCTTCTTCAAATCTGGACCGATTTTAATATTTTTTTCTGTAATCATTTATGAAAGACTTTGGTTATGTCTGTATGTTTATATATATATTATTTTTTATATTTTATATAAAACCGGCGGATTTTTGTAAAGTTTAAACGTTTCTAGTTCTTTTAATAATTAATTTATTGACAAAAACAAAACATAGGGACATAGTGGTGGTAGATATATGTATATCACATGGTAAAAAATATTTGCTCTAGTGACATTTATCCAAGGAGGAAACAGAGAAATACGTTTGTATGGACTAAATGCCGACCGCATTTTCTCTTAAGTAGATAATTATCATAATTACTTATTACACAAATAAAATTCTCTTCGTTCTGTACAAAAACATTTATTTTTAGTGACACTATTATACATTAACTTAAACCTTAAACTTAAACTAAAGTTTCTTTACAATAATATGTTTATTATCATTTTTTTATGTACAGTTTAGCATGGCGGACATAGGCCTAAACCCTTCTTACTTCGAGAAGAGGCACGGCAGTGGGACAGTGATGCCCTCATTATTATTTATAAAAGTACTTATGAGTTAACTGCCTCGTTGGTATAGTGGTGGCAAGCGCGACTGCTAATCATGAGGTCCTGGGTTTAATCCCCAGAGCGGGCTAAGTGTTATTGGGTTTTTCCATGTGGAATTCCTCAGTAGCAGCCCGGAGCCTGGATATGTGCTCGGTTGATAGCAAAAGGCTCGCCCCCTATTACATGGGACTTAAACATAACGGCGAAATGAGGGTGTTACTATACACCTCTACCCTACCCTACGAATGATGCGTGATGTTATGTTGTTACGTCCTTATTATAACATCGCTGTTTCGACGATCCATTGAGTGTAAGAACCAATGGCGGTGTTTACAATTGGGAATAAGTCATTGCCACTGGAGACGCCGGAAGCCACCAGGCCGACAGTAACTCCTTGGTAGAACAGCGGGGCACCTTCGTCTCTTGAGTCTAAATCACGGCCATAGGTGTCCCGGAGACCAACACAAATCATGTTTTCAGTGATAATCTGATCCGCAATATAAGTCTCCAAGCAGTCATCACCGTTAACAGTGTAGAGGTCTAACTGATAGAGGTTATTGTTGCCGACGACGCCGCCCTCCTTGTGGAAGAAAGAAATGATTAATGGTTAGTATATTTATTTTTCTGAAAAGTCACAGCTAGGTAAATGGTATGTGATGCGGAGGAACGAGAGGAACATGTCGTGAGGAAAGTTTTGAGTATGTATGTGGATGGTTATAAGAGTAGAGGAAGACTAAAGAAACGATGGATGGATAGTGTGAAAGATGATATGGGTAGAAAGAGGGTGACTACTGAGACGACGGCTAATAGAGATGTATGGAAGAAGAAGACATACTGCGCCGACCACAAATACGTTGTGATAGGGCCAGGAGGATGATGATGAAGTTCCCGGTCTTGTGAGTCTTATGTGAACATCTCGGTTGTTTAAGTATTGTGTCTAGCGGACAGCGAATCCGTTAATATCGGGTATAAAAATACCCCTAACGAAGCCAAGAGCCACGTATTCTTCCCATCATTACGAAGATTTTATGGTATTGGGCCATACCTGATAACCGACTGGTTATGGAGATATTGAAGGTCAAAGTCATCATGTTTTTGTACGTTTTTCACGAAAACTAAGTTTTAATGTTATTATTAAACATTCTTCTATGACAAACATTATCAACATTTTTGAAATGTAGGCACAGTCTGCTGCGTGCGCGTTGCCATTGCGCGCTACAATGAAAAGCTGTTTTTGAATACCAAAAAATAAAAGTCGTTTTCCAGTAATTATTTTTGCTGTATGTTATTTAGTTTGGTGTACAGTATGCGTAGACTTTAGCTTCGTTAAGGCTATTTTACACCCTGTATATCTAACATAAATAAGGCCAATTACAAGTTTTCAAATATAATATTTGATTAATGATTAATCAAATGTTAGCTTTGCCATACGTGTTAACTAACACACCATCAGCCCTTTACTGTACCACTGCGGGGCACAGGCCTCTTCCCAGAATGAGAAAGGTTTAGGCCTTAGTCCACCACGCTGGCCTGGTGCGGGTTGACGGACTACACATACCATCGAAAACTGTATGGGTACCTCTCAGGTGTGCAGGTTTCCTCACGATGTTTTTCCTTCACCGTTAACGCAAGTGATAATAAAATTCTAATCCGCATTCGAAAAATCAGAGGTACGGGCCGGGATCGACCTCAGACCCTCCTGCATGGAAGGCAAGCGTTCAACCCAGTTCATCCGAGGCTTAGATTGAGATTTATCAACATAGAAATATGCTAGTTATTAGAATAAAAAGCATAGATTTTACTTACTGTCGTGGTACCCCAAGCGACAAGTTGCACCGTAAGACCGGTAGGTAATTCGATGCCCTGGCCAAGAATAGAAGCCTGTTGGATAGTGGGGCCCATAGGTAAGGCAGAGGCCAGACGGATCACGGCTATGTTTCCATCATCAGGTATCACGTTATAGTCTGAGTGGATATATACTGTGGCCACCTCAGCGACAACGCCTTCTGTTCCGCGGTAGGAGGTACCGGCTCTGATGCGGCGGAGCTGGTCTGCGTAGGACCTGGAAGGAAACAGAGGATCTATTGATTAGAAAAAAAAATGATTGTCTGTAAAGTTGTTTTACGGACGATAGTTTAACGTGACAACGTCATAACAAAACATCGTGCCTCTCTATCGCTTATTCCGTTTTCTCGCTCGCACGCTCGCCTCAGACGGAACGTGATAATGAGTCACGCTTTTTCGTGCATGCTGCCGGCGTTCATCGTTTCATTAGACGTTGTCACGTCAAAAGGTAGACACATCATTCAATACGATCTTCTCTTGCCTAAGAAATGTTCTGCTTAGCTTTTTCCCAACTATGTTGGGGTCAGCTTCAAGTCTAACCAGAGGCGGCTGAATACCAGTATTTTACACGAAGCGACTGCCATCAGACCTCCACAACCCAGTTCCTGGGTAATGCCAATATCCTAAGGTTGCCAGACTTTCGGACTTCTGACTTCCAGTAACGACTGCCATAGGTATTCGTATGACACCCGGGACCGACTGTTAAACGTGCTCTCCGAGGCACGGAGAGGTCTTGAACGAACGGTTACCCATCCATAGACTGGCCGCGGCAAGCACGGCTTGACTTCACAAATCGTATGATCCGCGCGGTTGGTAATTAGCCACGGTTGGTCCCGGGTGTCATACGAATACCTATGACAGTTGTTACGGGAACTCAGAAGACCGAAAGTCTGACAACCGGTCTAACCTTAGGATATCGGCATTGCCCAGTAACTAAATTGTGGAGCTCTGATGGCAGTCGCTCCGTGTAAAATGCTGGTATTCAGTCGCATCTGGTTAGACTGGAAACTAACCCCAACATAGTTGGGAAAGGGCTAGGCAGAAATTATTTTGGTATTTTGCCATGAACTCCTCAGATTTTTCTTAAAATAACTGTATCAAGCAAATGACTTACACTCCAGAGAAACATGAAGCAGTGGACAGGACGTGGTAGGAGGTGAGCACACTGGCAACGCAGTGCTGCAACCACAGCACGCCTACGCGGCTTTCCACCTGCGCGATGCTGGGATGCTCCTCCACTGAAGTGAGGCTGCCCAGCTCAGCAGACGTGCAGGCGAAACCTGGAATTTACGAATATACAAGGTTAAATAAAACTTTTTAACAAAAATAAAACCTACTTCAAATTGTCTATCTCCTAGGTTCTTCATCAGATCTTTACCAAATTTTAATGGGACCACTTCAAAAGAATACTCTTTCAAACAAAAAAAGAATCATTAAAATCGGTTCACAATTAGCAAAGATATCGCGGAACAAACATACAAAAAAAATACAGTCGAATTGAGAACCTCCTCCTTTTTTGGAAGTCAATTAATAACAATAATTGATGGCACTACCGAGGTCAATTAAATATGGGAGAGTAACAGCTAGTTCACACAGAAAGTGTTTACAAGATCTGTTTTTTAGTGGATCCGTTTTTAATTTGGTGATGGCGCCTGTAGTTCAATGAGCGAGTTCACATACACGACAGTATTCCGAATCCAGTAAAAAATACTGGTCCAAAATTTTTATACACTCCGTTTTATCACCAAAAACTGGATGCCGATACAGTATAAAAATACGGATCCATACATGAAGATGTATGGAGAAGTATGGGTGCCTTCACACACGATCCGTTATTTTTATCGTATCCTGCCAGATGCGACGCAGCTGTTTAACTGATCCGTCGGTATAAATGTGAACAACACATCCAGTACCGACGGATCCGTCGAAAACGGATCCGCCTTGTGGGCTCTAACTATACATTACCTGCAAGCAGAACAACAGCCCAGTAGAGTGCCACCATTTTCTCAAACTACGATTGCAATAATTCTAATTTTAGCTTTTTCGCCTTATATATATGGAATTAATATCGAATTTAAGAATTAGTTTATCTTTGTTATTTACTGCTTTTATATTATATTGCTTGTTGATAAATTTTAATATTGATAATGTTATTATTTATTTTGGGGTCTGTTTATAGAGTTTAAAAACAATCAATGTTTGCCTAACGGTTGAAAGGGCTGAGTATGAAAATTTAACGAGTCCACCAAGAAGAACATAGTCTACTCCACCAAGAAGAACATAGTCTGCTTAGTTGTCGGCAATAAGATTGACAAGCATATCATTTTGGGATCCAGTGCATAATATCAGCAAGCACATTGAGTCACCCGCGTGACGGCACAACGAGTATTCCCAAGGAGGGTTGATGTCAGGCAGGCGGCCGGTTATTAAACAATAAGCCAAAACCTCTAACAACATTGATTTATGAATTACATGTTGTGCCGACCCCATCTAGTGTGGGATAAGGGCAGGGAGATGATGGGTGAAAGGGCTGAGTTACGTCGGCCCGCACCTCTGACTTTTCGAATTCCCGTGCGGATCATAATTTGATTATCACTTGTGTAATAGAAAACATTGTTAGGAAACATACACACTTGAGAGGGCTCCAAAACGTTCTCGAAGAAGTGTGTAGTCCGCCAACCCGCACCAGACTAGTGTGGTGGACTAAGGCCTAAACCCTTCTTATTCTGAGAAGAGGCCCGTGCATTGGGACAGTAATGGGCTAATTATGTATGTATGTATGATTAGATAACAAGTCATCATCTTCTTGCCCTGGTCCCCAATTACTTGTGGTCGACGCAATATGTTTTCCTCTTCCATTCTTCTCTGTTAGCCGTCACATTATCATTTATGATAATATAACAAGTACATCAAATCATATTAATCTTTCAATGCACTTTTAAGAGGAAACGCGGGCTGCAAAATATTAATAATTTGAATAGGTTTTTGCGATCTATTTCCGTCCCACCCCTCCCGCAAACCTTCCCAATTGAGCGCGAAAGAGACACCTGCATCTCGGACTGATTTCTCCTGTGCAATATTAGTGAAATCGTACTTCCGTATTTCCCTGTTTTCTTCTTGAAATCTGAAACGATTTTAATATTTTATTCTGTAATAATTTAAGAAAGATATTGGTTATGCCTGTATGTTTTTCTTATATTTTTTATATTCGTCAAATTTGTTTGCCAGATTTTTGAAAACGGTGGTAAAACCGGTCGATTTTTGTAAAATTTAAACGTTTCTTTTAATAATTAATTTATTGCCAAAAACAAAACATAGGGACATAGTGGCGGTAGATATATATCATATGGTAAAAAATATTTGCTCTAGTGACATTATCCAAGGAGGAAACTGAGGAATACGTTTGTATGGACTAAATGCCGACCGCATTTCCTCTTAAGTTTGTGTTTAGGGCTAGTTTATCTCTTTCGCTGCAACCATTATTTTAACCAATCCAAATGTATGCACCTTTTTTCTATGTCTGTGTGTGCTTTTTTCTGTGATGTAATGGTGATCATCAGCCGGTAAATGTATACGGTCTTTATCATACTTTTTGACTTCAATAATATTTGTTTTATATTTGACGTTTTTACGGATCTCTAAAAATTATTCATATTCTGATAACAGCCACTTTAACGTTTGATGATTATCATGCACTGATAAATAATCTTGATGATTAGGTACATTAATTAACTGAGCTTATTGGTGAGTGTTTTGGGCGTGAACTTGTAACTATTTGTGCGATGACGTATTCATCATATCAGTCTATGACTCTATTATAAACGTCCGCAGTTGAATATGGGCCTCTCAATTATTACCAGACTTAGCGTTCAAAAAGATTATCTGCCTAGTTTTTGTTCAACTATGTTGCCTTTGTTTTATCGTTGGAAAATCCTCATGGATGTGTCTCGCCCGGGGAAGGCTGAAGTCTGCTGGACTCTTACCGGTTAAAACCAACGGTGTCCCTCCTTCTAAATTAAGGCCGGGGTCACGGGATTCGCTATTGCATGTACCGCAACCCCGGCAGGTCTTGGCACCAGCTTCTTGTGGTGGACCTCTCCAGTGGCTCTCCCCTACCCCACTTCCTTCTGAGAGGCGCGCGCGGAACACGGCGCGCCATCCTCCCGGCCAACTATGTTGCCTAGTCTAACCAGATACGGCTGAATACCAGTATTTTACACGGAGCGATTGCCACCAGACCGCAACCCAATTACAGAGCACCATTCTAAATTTAGACCGGTTGTCAGATTTTCGAGTTTCTGATATCCCATAACTACTGTGTATTCGTATGAAACCCGGGACCGACTGGTTAACGTGTTCTCCGAGGCACGGAGGGGTCTCGATGTGTAACGAACGGTCATCGATACACGGACTGACCGCGGCAAGTGCAGCTTAACCTCCCAAACAGTATGACCCGCGTGGTTGATAATTAGCCACGAGCCCCCTCTTTTACTGGTCAGAAAGGCGATTGACATAATCACCACGACTGGCTTACGGATTAATGATCACCGTTTGTTAATATCAGACAGGATAACCCTGCTGCCCACGACTTTCGACTTTCTTCTCGTCCTGCTGTGATGGGTGGTGGCGACTGGCGGAGGTCTGGGCCTAGAAAAGGTCGGGCACGCTGCAGATCGCTCTCTCTCCCTGATTTACCGTGCTCACCCGCCGCAGCCGCGGAGCCGGTCATCTTTTCTGATTCCGCAGTCACACCGTTAATTCAGCCCTCATCAAGCTGTCTCCCTCCCAGTCCTCTCGCAAGCAACGCCCTAAACCGAGGTCCGAGTCCCATTAGGGGTCGCCCTTAGTGCTGTTGTTGCTGGCTAGTCATGATGTTAGTAGTAGTAATAGTAATTAGCTTAGGTTAAGCATTTTACTCTCGTCCCCATTGGTTGGAGACCCTTCAGGTCTCGCCAATAACTGCTCGGTTACGTAGAAACGGTCCGCAAGACCATCTGCAAGCAGTCGAATAGAAAAAAAACGCTCTCTCGCGCCACTGCAGTTGCCAGGTTAAGTACTACACCTCCATAAGAAGACCCTGGACTCCTCGCATTGTTACGAACCACGCCCTGTTGATCTAATTGTAATTCTTATTAAAATATATATAGTGTACTGTTACACGTGTTATTCTTTATCCTCTCGTAAGTACACGCCTGCGAAATTTTATATGCACATGCTTGTTGAAGGTTGACCACTTAAAGTGTGACCCTGCTCACGGTGAGCACTATTACATAACCTGGTGCAGTACCTACTCCTTGACGTGGCCCGCATAGTGAGGATGTTCCTTTCCCTGGAACCCTGAAACCGGTAGCTTGGATCTTGGACCCTGTTCCCGATGCTGGTGTGCTACTATTATTTATATTTCTACTAGCGACCCGCCCGGCTTCACACGGGTGCAATGCAGATACTAATGTGGGGCATATTAACCTTCCTCTTGAATCACTCTATCTATTGCTGAAAACTGCATTAAAATCCGTTGCGTAGTTTAAAAGATCTAAGCGTACAGACAGCGGAAGCGACTTTGTTTTATACTATGTAAAGATACATGTACCCAGAAGGCGGGTGTCATACGAATACCTACGACAGTCGTTAAGGTAGTCAGAAGCACGAAAGTCTGACAACCGGTCTAACTTTAGGATATCGGCATTGCTCAATAACTGGGTTGCGGAGGTCTGATGGCAGTCGCTCCGCGTAAAATACTGGTATTCAGCCGCATCTGGTTAGACTGGAAGCTAACCCAACATAGTTGGGAAAAGGCTAGTAGGAAGATATGTACCCAGATGAAAAGTATCTTTTTTAATCCAAGATATGGTCTACCTGTGTGCTAAGTTTCACCCAAATCCGTTCACCCGATTATGCGCGACTGAGTAACAAATATCCATCCATCTTGACAAATCTTCACATTTATAATACTAGTCTACCTCGTTGGTCTAGTGGTGGCAAGCGCGAATACTGATCATGAGGTCCTGGGTTCGATCCCTAGATCGGGTAATGTGTTATTGGGTTTTCCGTGTGGAATTCCTCAGTAACACCCCGGAGTTTGGATTTGTGCCCGGTTGATGGCAATAGGCTCGCCCCCTATTACATGGGACTTAAACATAACGGCGAAATGAGTGTAACTATACAAGGATAGTCGGAAAGGGGGTACTAAGCCACGGTCCACTTAATGTATAACTGATGATTGTTTTAAAGAAAGTGTTAAAATTTTAATATTAGATATTAAAAATTCATGCAATAGATAGATAGATAGATATACTTTATTGTACACTAAAAGAAATAAAACAGAAGGAGTACACATTATTAAGAACAGTACAAATGGCGGTCTTATCGCTTAAAGCAATTTCTTCCAGACAACCTTTAATATTATTATATCTATTTTATTTTAGTTTTTTCTGTAATTCTTCATCCCTGCTTTAGTAACGAATTCAGAAAATGGAGCTTCTAATCCGTGATCCCAAATATGACCTAAAATGTAAACACAGCTGATCATAGCTGAGGATAGATAGAATTTTGCATTTTTTTTAATGAAATATTTGAAAAGCTATTTCTCTTAAACTATCGAGTTTTGGGAAAAGTTGTCGAACAAAAGTTATCCCTTATTATGGGTACTTTAACACCCTTTCGGCTTAGTACCCCCGTTTCGACTAAACTTGTATGGGTACACCTCTGCCTAATCCTTCGGGGAATACAGGCGTGATGTTATGTTTATTACTAGTGGATTATACAATGAGTAAAGGTGAATAGTATGTTGATAACGCGTCATAATTCGCTACCGTATAGGATTGATTTATTGCAGTACAGTTTTATTATTTGTTTAAAAAGTTAATTACCCATAAAGTTTATTCGTTGCCCATTTCCGATATTACTAGTTGTAAAGATAATTTACTTACGCATAAATAATACCGGCCTATCGATGTAGATAGGATATCGATGTCTTGCTCGAACACGCGCGAGTACATTTTTTCAATTGTGGGCAGTAGGTACCTAAGAACGGAAGAAATTCATTTCAGGTAGCGTCCACGAGGCACTAACGGGGTGTCCTGCGTAAGCGACAAACGCGACGCGACGCGACACGACGTGGAACAAATACGCATTACGTCGCGTCTCGCTACATAGGCCGCTAGTAGGGTATGCCGTTGTCTTGATCGCGTTTGTCGCGATCGCGTCGCGTTCGTCGCTCACGCAGGACACCCCGTAAGCTAAGTTTTGCATTTGTGTGAGTAATCACCAAAGTAGAGTAAGACAAAAAACTTTTTGTTTTATTATGTCTTAGGTAGGTAGTAGTTAGTATATAACAAATAAGTGGGAGAGGTATAGGTACTAGTTTAAAAATTAAATTAAATTAAATAAGCAAAAATTGTTAAGAACTAGCTGTGTCCTCACGGCTCCGCCCGCGTAAGAAGTTTTATTCCAGTAATAAATACAGCCTATGTTACTCAGTGATAATGTAGCTTTCTAACAGCAAAAGAATTTTTGAAAACGGGCCAGTAGTTTTTAAGTTTATTCGTTATATACAAAAATACAAATCTTTCATCGTAATATTAGTATAGATATAGATAGTATAGATATAGATTAAACACGTCACGCTGCTACTAGTACAAGAGGTGAAGTGTGGAAGGTGCGCGGCGGAGTTCAGTCGCGCGAAAAGCAGTATAAACCGGTTTAAACCAAGCAAAGGACGCGTCGCGCTCTAGGCCGACGTCACACCTACACTATCTATGTGCACTCACACAAATGCTAAGCTCAGCTTAAGCCTCGCGGACAGTACACTCAAACCAACGGGTTGCGATCAGCGGTCACGGTTGCCGCAAGTTGGACGCGTTGATTTGAGCCTTTTTTCATTCCTTTTTTTTATAGATGGAAAACCCTCATGGATGTCCCTCGCCCGAGGCGAGGGGGTCTGCCGAACTCTTACCGGCTAAAAACCCACGGTGTTCCTCCTTTTGACCATGGGCCAGGGTCGCGGGATTCGGCTATGCATGCACCGCAACCCCGGCAAGTCTTGGTCCACCAACTTATGGTGGACCTCTCCTCAGTGGGGCCCCACCCCACGACCTCCTGGGAGGCGCGGGGAGCACCCCACATCACCGGCGCACCCCGGGGACCAAATAAGCACATGGGCGCCAGACGATCCCGTGTCTGGGCACCCTTGGTCCCCCTGCGACGGATCAGATTAGTGGCCCCGCCGCCTACCACTTTCCGGCCGCAGAGAATAGGGAGAGCGGCCAACTATACATCGACACTCCTCTCCCACTGCGGCTCCACCGCGTCCGCCATCTGACGGTGGCGGTCCCGTCAAGGCCGCGGAAGGTAGGGAGAACGGCGCACCGCAATACCGCCACTCCTCTCCCACCTCGGCCTCCACCCTTCAGCCGCGTTCCCTCCGATATGACATAGCGGCCCGCCTCAGTTGCGATGTCGCCAAAGCGACACCGCAACCTACTTGGCCGCTACATCGAGGACTACCGACGAGCGGCCCCTAATCGGGTTCCTCTTCGCATCACCGTGGGGTTCTACTCCACGGCTACTGAGCTCCCCCGCAACGACAATGCGTGCACCCACCAGGGGGGAGCGGTCATGGTTGCCACAACCTGGACGCGTTGATTCGAGCCTACCCATAACGCCACCAAAAAAAAACGTAAAAAAATAATCCAACAAAATTAAGTTAAATGGTTTTATGTTGCAGTACCCCTGCATCATCAGGATTTGTGGCTTGAAGGTTGAAGTTATAATGTTGTATTGTCATGAGAATTGAATTTGTGTGCGAAGTTTCAGGAGTATCGGTGAAGTAGAAGTAGTTGAAAAATCTGTCGCAAGAATTGAATCGAATAAATATAAGTACAAATATTGAAACAATACGAAGAGAAGCTAATTAAAACCGTTTAATTTTTTTTTTAAAAAACAAATAATAGTAAAAAGAAAAGAAAGCAAAAGAAAAAAATGTTGTATTTAGAAAGCAGTGATAGCTTAGCAGCTAAACGCTTACCTTCCATGCAGGAACGTCTGAGTTCGATCCCGGCCCGTACCTCTGACTTTTCGAATTCATGTGCGAATTAGAATTCGATTACCACTTGCGTTAACGGTGAAGGAAAACATCGTGAGGAAACCTGCACACCTGAGAGGGCTCCATAAAATTCTCGATAGTGTGTGTAGTCTGCCAACCCGCACCAGGCCAGCGTGGTGGACCAAGGCCTAAACCCTTCTCATTCTGAGAAGAGGCCCGTGCCCAGCAGTGGGACAGTAATGGGCTAGTTACGTTTAATATAAAAAAGGGAACAAATCCTGCAGTATGGCAACTTGAACGGACTCAGTTACTGTTGTTTAAGTACAGAGTGAGCTGCAAGCCCTACAACGCCTGGTTTTCAGTTAGTCTCTCCAATAAACTTATATTTAAAGAATACAAGCGACCCGCCCCGGCTTTGCACGGGTGCAATGTAGATACTAATGTGGGGCATATAAACCTTCCTCTTGAATCACTCTATCTATAGCTGAAAACTGCATTAAAATCCGTTCCGTAGTTTAAAAGATCTAAGCGTACAGACAGCGGGAGCGATTTTGTTTTAAACTATGTAAAGAAGATGCGACCAGCTACAATCATACCAGCTACATACGATAAAAAAACTATAATTGATATGAATGTAGAAACTTCATGAAAATATTCACACAAATACCAATTGAAAATTGCTTGCATTTTTTTATTTAATTTTAGTTCTTTGTAGGGGGCTCGTGGTTCATTACCAACCGCGCAGATCATACGATTTGCGAGGTTAAGCTGCGCTTGCCGCGGTCAGTCTGAGGGTGGATGACCGTTCGATACACATCGAGACCCCTTCGTGCCTCGGAAAGCACGTTAAACCGTCGGTCCCGGGTGTCATACGAATACTATGACAGTCGTTAGGGGTAGTCAGAAGCCCGAAAGTCCGACAATTGGTCTAACTTGAGAGTACCGGCATTGCCCAGTAACTAGTAACTGGGTTACGGAGGTCGGATGGCAGTCACTCCGTGTAAAATACAGGTATTCAGCCGCATCTGATTAGATTGGAAGCTGACCCCAATATAATTGGGAAAAAGCTAGGTAGAAAGAAAGTTTTAGTTCTTTGTGTACCTGCTTCTGTAATAGATGTTTTGACGTCATGGCCACATGAAGCAATAAAAGGCAACAGTAAGCCTAAAGGCCTGGTCAGACAGAAAGCGTGGCTGAGTGTGATATTCACCGCCAGCTACGCCACACCACGCCAACCTTCGCGTGGCAGTCTCTGTGTGGCGTCTTCCATACATTGCAATTGAAACCCTCACGAAAGTACCTACGCGCTTGTGTTAGAAGGTGCAAAAAGCCTTCTTGAGGTACCTTTATAAGCGCATACATGGCTATTATCCGTTCCTCTACCCAACCAAATTTCTTCTCGGTTGCCTTGGTTATAACTCAGTTGAGGTAAGGAGAGCATGTGATCATCTTACAACAGCTTGTAAAACTCTTCGCGGGACCATTGATGTACCAAACCTGCATAATGAGGTAGCTCGATTCTTTGCACCGGACAATTACCACCACAACAGGAAGCACAAGCTTTTTGCTGTGCCTTCATGTCGCACTGTAGCACGAGCTAAATCCCCAATACCTCGTTCTCTCATCGCACTCAACGAACTCTTGGATTGTAATCCGAACTATGATCTGTTTACGGATGATTGGAAGAAGATTTTATTAGTATGCCTGAAGCATTGCGAGAGAGATTCATGAAAAATGTCTCATTCACTGTATTTTATTTTATGTTTTATTATTCTATCTTTAATTATTGTAATTGGTCTAAGACCGTTGTAATTAAAGTAAAAATAAATAAATAAAATAAGTAATAGTAATTCGCACGCCAAGAGCACGCGATCAACACGCGACGTGAATACCACACCCAGCCACGCTCCCTGTCTGAGCAGACGTTAAGTGTATACGGGGACGCAGGCCACGCAGGCAACTGTTATCGGTAGCTGGTCACACTGGAAATTGTTGACAAAGGAGGGTAATCGTCAAGATGAATCAACGTACCCGAAGTTATAAAAACAGTGGTCATTCAACGGAGCAGAGGATTCCATGTCGAACAGCTGAAGAAGTCTGACCTTTTATATCCGATTTGCTTGTCCTTATTTTCTGATCTTGTGTAAATGATTATATTGTGATATATTGTGAACCAGCTTCTATAACTAACCCCTAACCCAATTAAAAGTACTCTCAGTGGTGGAGAGTCTATGTTGGTTTCATTTACATACTATGTCAGGATTGGGAGCATGGTAAACCATGCTCCCAATCCTGACATACTGATATTAGTTATAACTGTAACGATAGATTCATCAGGGGATGAATCTATCGTTACAGTTATCACGTTTCCTTTGTGTGTCTTTTACACAACTCAGTTCGGCCACAGTTTTACAATCCATACAGTTGAGCAACTAATACACGGTGAGTTGATATCGCCTGACATTAAAAGCGTTGCCCATATGTATGGATCGCAAAACTATCACTGAACTTTTTTGCCTGCACGGAAACAGTTGTTACTTCTTCATCTTCTTTCGTGTCTGCACTTACATAGATAATATAGTAGGTACTACATCGTCGCTGGGCAGTGAAAACCTCGTAAAGCACAAATTCATATTTATTTTTTGTTATTCATTTGTTGGGTAAAAAACCTTGTAATGCATATTTAGAATGAACGTGCTCAGCTCTAAGATTATATAGATTGATGAATCTTTACATAGTATAAAACAAAGTCGCTCCCGCTGTTTGTACGCTTAGATCTTTTAAACTACGTAACGGATTTTGATGCAGTTTTCAGCAATAGATAGAGTGATTCAAGAGGAAGTTTTATATGCCCCACATCAGTATCTACATTGCACCCGTGCGAAGCCGGGGCGGGTCGCTTGTAGATAATAAAACAGAGGAACCTCATATCTACACTTCATACTTTTTTTTTAACAGGCAGTTATTATCTCCTCGTGTAAAATCACGTTCATTACAATTACGACGTTTACACTGCCTGAGAAAAGATACTGAATATAAATAAGTTTGTAAAAGCGCCATCTGTACAATAGACATGTAAACTTGTACAGTACAACTTTCGTTATCTATTGAACCACCAGACCACACTAGACTGTGTTTTGAAACAGTTCTATTTATAAATAGTTTTAACAGAGTCTGTTAGATGTCGCTACTGTTGAAATCATAAAACAAACAACATAACATTACGCCTTACATTCCCCGAAGGATTCGGCAGAGGTGTTTTTTAAGACACCCTCGTTTCGCGAGTTATGTTTAAGCTCCATGTAATAGGGGGCGAGCCTATTGCCATTAACCGGGCACAAGTCCAGACTCCAGGCTGCTACTGAGAAATTCCTAATGGAAACACCCAATAACACTTTGTCTGACTTGGGGATCGAACCCAGAACCCCATGCTCAGCAGTCGCGCTTACGACCAGTAAACCAACAAGGCAGTCAAAAAATGAAATAAATAAAAATAAGTCGAAATAAAAGTAATGATAGCCTAGCGGTTGAACGCTTGCCTTCCAAGCAGGAAAATCTGAGTTCGATCCCGGCCAGTGCCTCAGACTTTTTGAATTCATGTGCGGATCAGAATTTGATTATCGCTTACGTTAACGGCGAAGGAAAAACATCGAGAGCAAACCTGCACACCTGAGAGGGCTCCATAAAGTTCTCAATGGTGTGTGTATACTGCCAGCGTGGTGGACTAAGTCTAAACCTTTCTCATTCTGCGAAGAGGCCTGTGCCCAGCAGTGGGACAGTAATGGGCTGATTACGTTATGGTTTGCTGTGCGCAGGGCCCGCACCGAGACTGTACCGGCCCCGCACAACTACAGCACCGCTACTACACCATCACCGTCCATTTAGCACGTAGCGGATACTTCAAGACTGGTGACGGCCAGCAGTATTATCAGCATCAGGACCAGTCCTGACGTCACCAACCGTTCTGCCTACAACAAGGTGACCACGGACGTTATAATTAGAGATGAAACGGATATCCGGTAACTATCCGGTATCCAGCCTATCCGGCCTTGTTTGCACTATCCGGATTCCGGATAGTAAAATTCATAAAATTCTGATTATTTTACACAAGGCAAATCATACCACAATAAGTTATGGACACTGTTTCTTTTTATAATTGCACGTCAAAAACCGATCTCGTTCACCGCACCTATATTCAAATCAAACTGATCGCGTTCTGTAACGTGATAAAGGGCCGAATATCCAGTAGCCGGATATCCGGCGCTCCGGCCTCGTAGCTTGCCGAATATCCGGTATCCGGCCAAACCACTATCCGTTTCATCTCTAGTTATCATTATCATCTCCCTGCCCTTATCCCACACTAGATGGGGTCGGCACAACATGTAATTCGTAAATCCATATTATTAGAGGTTTTGGCTTATTGTTTTATGACCGGCCGCCTGCATGAGATCAACACTCCTTGGGAATACTTATTGCGCTGTCGCGCGGGTGACCCAATGTGCTTGTTGATATTATACACTGGATCCCAAAATTATTTGCTTGTCAATCTTATTGCCGACGACTAAGCAGACTATATCTTCTTTGTGGAGTATATTTGACACATAACGTCCACGGACGTTACGTGTTTTTGAAAAGGATTCAATCTCCAATACCCATTAGTACACACAGAGACACGTAATGTTGTTAAAGGCCTTTGCTCACGTTTTAACCGGCATTCTCAATTTTATTGTAATTTTGAAAATAGCTGATATTTTATCAGAGTTTTGTCTGTTTGAGTCCCGGCTCAGACAAGAACAAGTCAGTATTTTTATTTGCTTAAAGTCATTTTTTTATTCATGACTAGGTCGCTTTTGGCCCTAGGTGCACCATGTCAGAGACTAGCTGTGTCCTCACGGCTTCGCTCGTAGCCTATGTTACTCGGTGATAATGTAGCTTTTTAACGGCAAAATAATTTTTGAAATCGGTCCAGTAGTTTTAAAGTTTATTCGTTACATACAAAAATACAAATCTTTCCTCTTTATAATATTACTAGCTGTGTCCTCACGGCTCCGCTCGTAGCCTATGTTACTCAGTGATAATGTAACTTTCTAACAGCAAAAGAATTTTTGAAATCGGTCCAGTAGTTTTTAAGTTTATCCGTTACATACAAAAATACAAATCTTTCCTCTTTATAATATTATTAGTATTAGTATAGAAGAAATGACAATAAAACCTTAAACAACGCCAAAATTAAATAACAAAACAACCGCATCACATTATTTATTCAACCTAGAATCTTAAACAGCAGTCTCAACAATCCAGTTAGTATACGAAGATACGGCTGTGCTGACTCCGGGTAAGGCCCCATCACCACAACCCTGACCCCAGGACATGATGCCAATGAGGATCCCTCCAATGTACATAGGACCACCATAGTCTCCCTGACAGGCGTCCCTGCCACCAACGTCGAGGACGCCAGCGCAGATCATGTTCTTTGTGATTGGTTGTGGGATGGATAGGTTTGCGTAGCGTTCAATACAGAGATCGTTGTTGATTGTGTAGACAGTGGTCTCCTGGAGCTGTTCCGACTGCATCGCTCCCAGCTGTAAAAGAAAAATGAAAGCATCTTGGTGTTTATATAACATAATACACGCCTTGTAATCCCCGAAGGGTTCAGCAGAGCTGTTTTAGTACACCCTCGTTTCGCCAATATTGGGGGCGAGCCTATTGCCATTAACCGGGCACAAACTCAGACTCTGGGCTGCTACTGAGAAATTCCTCATGGAAAAACTTGGTACACTATTTAATACACCAAAACATCACACTAGGATTTCTCCTGTATCGTTGGTGCGTTTACAGACACAAATCTTCACATGCACAAACGCCCAGACCCGTAACAACTATCTGTAGGCCATACAAATATATTTTACTCAAAAATGCTTGTAATGTGGTCATTATTTTGACAGCCTTCTTTGAGCAAAGTCGACCTTTCCGCGCTACTTTAATAGGCGCCAGCAAAGTTGTATGGAAATTTAATGCTGGTGAGTCTTAGGCACCAGCAATTTCCTTTGAAAATACATTATTGTCGAGTTTTGTTTCAAAAATAGTCAGGTGCAAAAAGATTTTATTCAGAATTTGGCTGTATAGGTACAACTATGTTTTTATTGTTACTAAAGGTGATTAAAGCTTATTTAATTAAAATTACAAACATTTTTGAGTAAAACCTTATACAAGCCTTGGTCCGCAATGACTGCGCTGCTGGCCACGCTATGATGGCCTCGAGCTTAGTTTAGCTACGCTCTCGGCCTTCAAGCTTGGTCATCATTGCAGCTCTTGCTGTCCGCGCTATAAAGGACTCGACCTTCGGTCTCGGCCTTTATTCCAGCTTGTCCATCAAGAGCTGCAATGCTGACCGCGCTGTGATGGCCTGGAGCTGCGCTACACTACGCTTTCGGCCATCATCAGTGCTGCCAGCAACGCAGTCATTACAGACCGCGGCAGTAATGTACTATTACAAATTGTTCTACCAGCTGCAATGCGGTTCAGTGATGGGTACAGGTCACTTTTGAAAACGTTGAAAGACTCATCTAATATTCTCATAAAACATACCACCTAGTGGTGGCAAGCGTGACTGCTGACCGTGAGGTCCTAGGTTCGATCCCCAGGTCGGACAAAGTCTTCTGCCAGGGTTGCGGTGTATGCTTTTATGAATTCCGCGACCCCGGCCGAACGGTCAGGAGAAGGAACACCGTTGGTTTTTAGAAGGCTAGGCAGAATAGAACAGGCATGCATGAAAGTTGGTTGCGGTGAATGCAATCGCTAATCTCGCAACTCCAGCCATAGGCCCTCGGAGAAGCACCATGGTGGTTTTAGTCGGTAAGAGTCCAACATAACCATCCGCCTTCGCCAGGGTGCACGGTATCCATGAAGATTTCCTCACATTAAATTAATGAAAGCTTTAAAATAGGCGTAAGATTCCCGACTGCGCTTTGTTAATTAAAATATTAAAAAATATAATTTACTAGACTATTACCCGCGGTTTCACCCGCATCCTAGGGGAACTACTTGATGTAACCGGATAAAAAGTATCCTATGTGTTAATCCAGGGCATAGTCTATCCGTGTGCTAAATCTCATCCAAATCCGTTCAGCCGTTTTTGCGTGAAAGAGTAACAAACATCCATACATACAAACTTTCGCGTTTATAATATTAATAAGGATAGCCCTGATCTTTTATCTAAGGTTTATTTTAATGTTCCGTGCAAGACTGTGTTTAAACTACCGATTCGCGTACCGTTTGCTTTATCTAATTACAGGCAAAACTCTTACATTGTACGTGCAAGCAGGAATTTTAATAAAGTGTGTAAGCAGCATAACTTTGATCTATTTCTTATCAGTGAGGTGTCGGCAAGGAGGTGCCTAAGCCTTGATGTTTTCAAGTAACCACTTCAAGTGTACCTACATACCTATATATATTTTCTTTCTTTTTTTTTGTCTAATGTTATGTTGTTTCAAAGCTTGGTAATGGTGACTGTTGTTCATATTTTTTCTTTATACAAGGTTAGTCGGAAAGGGGGTACTAAGCCGAAAGGGTGTTAAAGTACCCATAATAAGGGATAACTTTTGTTCTACAACTTTCCCCAAAACTCGATAGTTTAAGAGAAATAGCTTTTCAAAGGTTTCGTAAAAAATATGCTAAAATCTATCTGTCCTCAGCTATGATCAGCTGTGTTTACATTTTAGGTCATATTTGGTGTCACAGATCAGAAGCTCCATTTTTTGAATTCGTAACTAAAGCAGGGATCAAGATTTTCTGAAGAAAGAAAGAAAACAATTCTGACGGATATTTTTTAAAGAATTTTGATTATTTTACACTTGCTTTAAAATAGTCATCAGTGATACTTTAAGTGGCCCACGGCTTAGTACCCCCTTTCCGACTAACCTTGTATATACAACTTACCAACATCAACCGTTGGGCAGTGGCCCGCCAGTCATAAGACCCGCCTGGTAGGATGACCCTCCCTTTTCGTTGGAGGAACACCACACCTCAAACTCAAACTCAAACTTTTATTTGCTTTCCACAATGGTATTAATAGATGGTGAGTAAATATATATATAGTACATCGTGGACCCTGTTGGGCACGCAAAAATATTAGGAGAGAGGAAGGAATTGGTAAGTAATTTTTAACCGAATTCAAAAAAGAAGGAGGTTTCTCAATTCGACCGTATATATTTTTATTTATTTATTGAAGTATCTAGGTAGATTTTCGTATTCCTAATTCAATATTGATAGTAAGTATTGTTTTGACTATTTATATTTATTCGTTTTTAATTACCTATAATTATAATGTACTTATCTGTAGTTTTAGTTTTTACATATAAGTTTATGTGGGTACCTATCTAGTTATGTAAATGTTTATTATTATTATAGATACAAATGTAGCATAGATAACATAGTGATATTTGCAAGCTTTATTAATGTTGTCTTACATTGTGGATATTAATTTACTTTTTTATTATATTAAGGTATTGAATTTACTAAGCATTTAAAATATATTACTTATTTATGTTATCGTTATTTATTATTATCATAATGTTATATTAGGAATAGTAAAACTTATCATTTAAGTACCTGTTCTTAAAATGTATCATTTAAGTATTCTTCTATGTGGTAATAGCTTTTTTGTAGTAATAATTTCTTTAATTTGTTTATGAATATATTATCTTTGTCTTCATTTTAAATTTTTTTTGGTAGTTTATTATATATTTTTATTGACATAACATAAGGACTAGATGAATGCATTTTTATTTTTGAGCTAAGTAGGTTTAATCTGTTTTTATATCTTAGACTGTAGTTAGTTTGTATTTCTTCTCTTGTTGTGTAAAAATCTTTATGTTTTCTTACAAATTTACAAGTTTCTAGGATGTATAATAGGAGGGTTAATATTTTTAGCTTTTGGAAATGGGAAATAATTCCTTCACAATAACTTTTGGAAATCATTCCTTCACAATAACTTTAAAATAAACTCACCTCAGTAGCGCCCCAACCAGCAATTACAACAGCCAAGTTATCAGGGATAATGAAATCCTGAGGGACTATCGCACCCTGCTGAATAACAGAGCTGTATAGCAGAGAGTCCAGGAGTCGCACTACGGAGATGTCGCCGTCCGTGCCATTCAGGCCATAGGTGGGATGGTTGAACTCGACGTCCACGTTGGAGGTCTGACCTCCGGAGTTAAGGTAAGAGGAACCAGCCCTGATGCGACGGTTCTTGGGGTCGTAGAAGCTGTAAATAGAGTCTACACGTTAAATAATGCATTTAATGTTGATAATGCTATAGAACGTTTAGAACCTTTTGTATGGAGCAATGAATGATAAAAAAAAAAATATTATCAATGGTTTCTTTACAAAAGACGTCAGCATTATCGCAGAGTTAACATGTGTAGAGACTGAATAACCCGAAAATTAAGAGGAAACGCGGGCTGTAAAATATTAATAATTTAAATAGGTTTTTGCGATCTATTTCCGTCCCACCCCTCCCGCAAACCTTCCCAATTGAGCGCGAAAGAGACACATGCATCTCGGACTAATTTTTCCTGTGCAATAGTAGCGAAATCGTACTTTCGTATTTCCCTGTTTCCTTCTTCAAATCTAGACCGATTTTAATATATTTTTCCGTAATAATTAAAAAAGAACTGGTTATGTCTGTATGTTTTTCCTTTATTTTTGATGTTCGTCAAATTTGTTTGCCAGATATTTGAAAACGGTGGTAAAACCGGTCAATTTTTGTAAAGTTAAAGCGTTACTAGTTCTTTTAATAATTAATTTATTGATTAAAACAAAACAGAGGGGTGGTAGATATATATCATATGGTAAAAAATATTTGCTCTAGTGACATTATCCAAGGAGGAAACTGAGGAATACGTTTGTAAGGGCTAAATGCCGACCGCATTTCCTCTTAAGATACATTTCAAATATGGTATGACCTCATCGTACGTCATAAAGTGTCTCGGAGAGCACGTTAACCGTCGGTACCGGGTGTCAAACGAATACCTATGACAGTCATTATGGGAAGTCAGAAGCCCGAAAGTCTGACAACCGATCTACCCTTAGGATATCGGCATTGCCCAGTAATTGGGTTGTGGAGGTCTGATGTCAGTCGCTCCGTGTAAAATACTGGTATTCAGCCGCATCTGGTTAGACTGGCAGCTGACCCCGACATAGTTGGGAAAAGGCTAGGCAGAACGAACGCTTTAGAACGTTCGGCGCTTTGAATTATAATTATTTTAATATTAATTAATTTTAAATTCATTATTATGTAATAGCTACTGTTACTTTTCTAATTTATTGATATTTTATTCTATTGATAACCATATATTGACTTGTAAACCATCTTTACTACACTCGGCAGCTATGAATCCGCGTCACCCACATAAACAAAACAATGTTTAACATACATACATAAACTGACGCCTTTTTCCCACGGGGGTAGGCAGAAACTATACAACGTGTTACAAAAATACCCCTCAAGCCGAAAGAGGGTTAAAAGGTCCCTTGTAAAGAGTCTATTGGCAATATTTGAAAACCGTAGTATGTAGTATGACCCAAAGAAAATAATTTGGATAAAATATAAAATAATCATCATTGAAACGCAACCTTGAAAACATAAAACTAAAGAGTAGACTACCCAGAAAGTTATTTACATTCTTACCTAATTTCCTCTGAGAAGTAAATGACAACAACCATAAAAGACTGCTTGATTATTAACATTTTTCATGGGGAATTAAGTAACACGTTGTAGAACGCCACATTATATGATACTTACATGCTCCTTTCGCTTCATCCACATTCCTACATCTTGTCATACACGCACGCCGGTTGAGAGTACTGCGCACCTGTCCTTTGTGAAGAACATTATCAATAACATCGATGTATGTCCTTCTAAGGCGTCGTCTACCGGCGTTTCCACTGCCATCCGCCTTATAAATTTCTTTTGTTAATGTTTACTTGATAATCCGAGATATTAAGGTTTATGTTGGTGACCCGGATTCATTGCTCCCAAGTGTAATAAATACTATTGAACTTACATTCCATGAAAGCAGTGGGCAGCAGAAATCACAAATCTGGCAGTCAAGATACTACCACCACAGGATTGCCCCCAGATGCCGGAGGAGGTCCCCAAAGATTCAACCTGGATGATAGAGGGAAACTTCTCGACGGTGGCCGGGTTGCCTCCCACGATACGGGACGCCGTGGGCGTGGAACAGGCTGAGCCTGAAAATAGAACAAAAGGAGATCAGAAATAAAAATTATGCCAAAAAATTTTGAAGATTTGTCGTTCGTAAATTAAGACAAAGAAAAAAGAGGGTTGGTCAAATACCAATAGAAATAATAATACCAATATAAGACCTCTGACCTCGGGGACAATGATGACATCGAGAGGGAACGGAGGGCGCTGGCAGTGCGGGCAAATATGATAGCTCGCAGGTTTGCACGTTGTTCGACGGAAGTCAAAATTACACTTTTTAGGTCTTATTGTACATCATTTTACACGTGCAGCCTGTGGGCCGACTATACTCAAAAGTCGTACAGTGCCCTCCGAGTCCAATTTAATAACGCGTTCAGGGTGCTGATGGGGCTGCGGCGATTCTGTAGTGCATCAGGGATGTTTGCAGAACATCGCGTAGACTGCTTTTACGCTACGATGCGTAAAATATGCGCATCCCTGGTGCGTAGAGTACGTGGCAGCGCCAACAGCATCCTTAGCATGATCGCTGGTCGGCTGAACTGCAGTTACATCAATCATTGCTGCGCCATTTGTCATGGAATGGCGCAGTAGTGATTGTTGAGTTTGCTGTATTCTATATGTTTTTGCTATGTTTTATATGTTTTGTTGTGAGTAGTTTTAGGTATTACTAACACTAGTCTATAAGAACATTGTTACTAATAAAATGGACATTCATGGTCTGAAATAAAGTATTTTATTATTATTATTATAAATACACGAAGTTGGATAACTTCGTTTACGTGACCAACTTAGTTGTCGGCAATAAGATTGATAAGCATAATTTTGGGACCCAGTGCATAATACCAGCAAGCACATTGGGTCACCCGCGCGGCGGCGCAACGAATATTCCCAAGGAGGGTTGATGTCAGGCAGGCGGCCGGTCATAAAACAATAAGCCATAACCTCTAACAACATGGATTTATGAAATACATGTTGTGCCGACCCCACCTAGTGTGGGATAAGGGCAGGAAGAAGAAGGCTTGACCAACTTTCTTCTGTGTTATAACAAGCTTCAGAAGTTTTCAGACAAAATTCAAAAATAAACCAATTGGTGTATCTTGCAGACGGTTACATATTTCACTCTCATTCTCCTTCGGTAACAATGCAGGATTGATATTTAAACACCATGTTCCATGAACTTAACATATCTATAGTATAAAATATCATTAACAGCAGTGATATCCTAGTGGTATGACCGACGGACTGCCAAGTCATAGGTCTCGAGTTCGAACCCAAGGCACGCACCTCTTACTTTTCGGATTCATGTAATTGTTGCGAATTGTATAATTATCACTAGCTTAAAAACGATGAAGGAAAACATCGTTAGGAAACCGGCATGCCTAAGAGATATTCCTTGACGGTATGTGAAGCCAAGTCAGAGGCCCATGGGCGGCGTAAACTCTGGCACCAGGTTAGTCACTAACCACACGAAAATAAGAAGATTATCATTGGATTTTTTAACCGACTGCCAAATAAGGAGGAGGTTATCAATTCGGCTATTTTTTACTGTTTGTTACCTCACGAGACCGTTATTTATAAACCGATTGGGAAAAATGTTTTTTTTATATGAAAGAGTATTCTTTCGAAATGGTCCCATTTAAATTTGGTGAAGTTCTGATGAAGAACTTCGGAGATAGACAATGGAACTCCCCAATGACAAACAGTACGCATATTGTGATGATGTGATTATGTTACGAGCAGCGTCTTTAGTAGGTCCAACCAAGTTTTAATTAAGGCCACTAAAATGAAAAAAATAAAAAACATTTTAACAAAAATAAGAGAATTAAATATTTTTTTAGTTTTTTTAAAGTCGGTTTTATTTTTGTTATATAGTTAATATTCTTTGATTAAAACATAAATACCTGCAAAAAGGGCGAAAGCAAGGAGGATCAACGTTCCCATGTTTGATTGGACTGCGACAATTCTAGCTGTCACACAATTATATAACCTAATAAACCCATTGTAAAAATATTAAGATAACTAATCAGTTATTGTAACCAGGTACATTGAAGCTACAGATTAACGATAAGAGGTTTTGTGTGCCTATTTTTCTGTTATCTGAAGTATGATAATATCTGCTACTGGGGAAACAGTTGGGGGCCTATTTTGTGAACCATCCTGCCTCGCAACCGCCGCACAATGGGAAAAAATGACTTTTTTTGTCCAAAAATCTGCCTACATCACAATTTTTGATGTATCGCTGCCATTTTTTTTTATACACTCCTTAGTTCTGCCACTTTTCCTTAAAAGTCAACCATAACGTATCAATTCATATGAAAAAAGCAAAATAAAGAAAAATATTTTTTTTGGGCCGCCATTTTGTGTCCGCCATTTTGAATGTTTATAAACAGACAGTAAATTTATGACCAGAGACCTGAAAAACCCCTGGAAACTGATTATTGTTAAAATATTTATTTTAGAAATTGTTTTCGCTTAATTTTCCGATTTTTTGAAGTTATGGTATTAACTTTTAAGAAAAAGTGGCAGTGACACACCAAAGTGAGTTATCTCAGGAGTGGGGTAAAAGAGGGTAATGGGGGTCACTTAAGCGAGAACTCAAATAAACATTTAATCATAAACAAACTATTTATTGCAACCGCCTTTAAACATCATTTACTTAATTAGCTATCATTAGAAATAATTATCAGTAACTTTGGCAATCAAATTTGGATATTATAAATTTAAAAAAAAAAAAACAGATTTGACTCCCATTACACCAACATGGGGGTAATGGTGGTCACCCTGAGGGCAATCGTAGTCAAAGAAAATCTAGCACATATCGCAGACATAACCTTCAGCTGAGTTACACCCAGTGCATTTTGCGTGAGCCCATAGCCCACATGAGGTGCATCTGAACCACATCTCGTTGTTTTTTCCAAAATCGTTGCATACCAGGCATCTGTTTCCAGCATCTTCTGCGTCGTCATCCTCATCGTCCTGGCATAAGTTGTCAGTGCCAACATCTGATACAGAAGTTTCGTTCGTTTCTTGTAGTACTTGGCGCTTTGCCTTTTCAGGACCCTTCTTCTGAATTGTAGTCTTTTTTCCCTGACCTTTACCTTTCCATCTTTTTTCTTTTTCTTTACCCCCTGTTTTTTTCATTTTCTTATTTTCTTTTTCTATCAGGTTTTCTTTGATTGGCGTTGAAGTTAAAATTGTAGCGTGTTGTTTTTTTCGGCCCTTTCTTGTATTTATAACAGGTGTTTTCTCTGGAAACTTGATTAAATCATGCAAATTAGCACTAATTTGGTTTGACATGCCAGGTACTGGTGATACAATATCTGGTTCAGAATCAAGTGGGCCTACTTGTATAGACATCCTAAGAACCGGTGGATTAATTTGTTTTGAAGTGCTCGGAACTGGTGAGTGAACTTCTTTTGATGTGCTGGGAATCGTGCTGGTAGCTGCGAGAGATTCATTACAGTCTTGGATTGCAATAGTCTCAGGTTGGAGAATTTCTGCAGCAATGAAATCTTCTTCTGTGAATACTTCCGGATTTAGTGGAACTATTCCAGTAGCTCTAAACCCCGTTACTCCTTTACTAATAGACGCAACATTATTACATGCTTTCCTCACCAAGGATGCTACATCATAGGGTGTTATTTTTTCTGCAAGGTGGCTTTTCAAAAATAAGTCACATTCTTTTTTATAGGCCATTTTAAGCGGACCAAAAAAAGAAACATCCAGGGGTTGCATTCTATGTGACGTGTGTGGTGGTAGAGACAACATATGAATGTGATTAGACTTGCAATATTCGTAGACGGAAAGAGAAATGTGACTAGCATGGTTGTCTAGTATTAAAAGGATGGGTTCATCTGCAGACGGCTTAACGTGCTGTTTAAAGTGCGCCAACCATTCAAGAAAGAGGTGCTCATTAATCCAACCGTTTTCTGAGCATTTGTAAAGCGCTCCTGCTGGACCATCCTTCTCGAGCAGAGGAGTCATCCTTTTCCTAGGGAAAATAAACATAGGTGGAATGTATCCACCTGCAGCGCTCATAGCACACAACAAAGTGATGTTTTTTCCCCTCTCTCAACTGGTTATCGATCCCACTCTCTTCTGTCCTTTGGTAGCCAGAATTTTACCAGGTGTTTGAACTGTTGAAATACCAGTTTCGTCGCAATTATAAATACTTTTAGGAACAAATCTATGCTTTTCTAGCAGCTGGCCAAGTAGCTCATAGAACAGACTTACTTCGGTTTTATTAAAAGCTGTTATTCTGTTTATGTTCGTCGCCTCCGGTTTCCTAATAGAAATGTTATGTCTAGTCATAAATGCATGCAACCAATCGCGTCCAGCCATTTTTGAAGACTGATTAAAATTGTGCTTTAAATTATTTTTTTCAGCATATTCGAAAGCCACTTTTCTAATTTGATTAGCAGTGCAACCATAAAAAATATTTGCCATTTTCTTCACCAAGTTTGCTAGCTCGGCTTCTGTCTCAGCACTAAAGACAGTGAATCGTCCTAGATGAGGTCCTAAGGTAGAACCTTTTTTTATCCTCTTTTGAAGGCTTGAAAATGGGATCCCTATTACCTTAGCAGCGTTTCTTATTGAAGAACCTCCTTCAACAAGCCTTATAGCTTTTTCCAGGCTATCAGAAGACCAGGAAGCCTTTTCAGTCGTCCTGACTCGTACTTTCGGCATCTAGAAAGAAATAAAAATGACGTAATTCAACATGCACAGTTACGGATAATAGTGATCACTTGCGGGTAATAGGAGTCACCTGACTCTCATTTCCCACAATTACACTAATGATAAAAATAATAAAATAAAAAAAATCTTTAAAACACTGACATAATCTGAACTGCATATCACAATTTCGAACGTCTAACTAAGTTCTTGTAAAAGTCTTAATCGCATACTGCAAGATATTCGACACTTACCTTCTAATTTACATTGACGTAAAATTATATCGGCGGAGCACAAAAACAAAATACGGGCGTATCTCAATGGCGCGGGCGCTGACTGTCGCGAGCCGTTCCAGGCAGCGCTGGGGGGCCGGAGCGGGTGTAGGGACACCGTTTACGCGTCGCTCGCACGTACTGTTTCGTGGATGTAAGGGTGACTCCTATTACCCGCTGACTCCCATTACCCTACTCTCCCCTGTATAAAAATGGCAGCGATACGTCAAAAATTGTGGTGTAGGCAGATTTTTGAACAAAAAAAGTCATTTTTTTCCCACTGTGCGGCGTGCGTGTATGACAAGATGTATGAATGTGGATGAAGCGAAAGAAGTATGTAAGGATCGTAACATGTGGCGTTCTATAGTTTCTTCCTACCCTCATGGGAGAAAGGCGTGAGGTTATGTATGTATGTATGTATCCTGCCACGGCAGCAGGTTCACGAAAGAGAGGCTTTGTAGATGCCACAACGATAGCCTTTACGTTATAATAAAACGAAATATTTTCATTCATTCGAGAGGTCCTGGGTTCGATCCCCAGGTCGGGCAGAATGATATTGGGTTTTTCCGCGTGGAATTCCTCAGTAGCAGCCCGGAATTTGGTAGTGTGCCCGGTTGATAGCAATAGTCTCGCCCCCTATCACGTGGGACTTAAACATATAGCGAAATGAGGGTCTTACTATACACCTCTACCCAACCCTTCGGGGAATACAGGCGTGATGTTATGTTTACTTTATGATTTAAGAGTTATAAAAAAATCCGCTAAATACTCTTAGTGAAATTGTAAATTCATCCTTCGCTACAATTTCACTAATTTTACACTTGATGTTGATGTATTTGAGCTTATTATTAGATTAGGAACAATCGGTAGACATAGGTCGGTACGCGTATTCGTAATACCGAAACTAGTATTGATACACATCTCACTATCCTAAATCATTGTACTGTATCCACTGAAATTGTTAAAGATATTATTATTAAAAGAGTAACCATGGAGTTTCTTGCCGGCTCTTCTCCATAGGAAACGACTAATTAGAACCGTGCATCTAAATTCGACTTTTCATAAGCACCTGTATTGGTTTATGTGAAATAAAAAAAAGATTTTGATTTTTGATGATATAATTCCCAATACCAGATAATGAAACTAATTATTTTAATAACTATGTATTGGTGATACCTATCGCCAAGTTCGCTTTAGACATTGGAATGTTTCGCCGGTATTAAAAAAACTGTTTTATAAATAACTAGCGGACCCAGCAGACATCGTTCTGCCCGGAAAAGCAGCGCCACCTACCAATTGTGTTTTCAAACCATCCATTGAAATATACACACAAAATTTCATCCAAATCCGTCCAGCCGTTTAAAAGGAGTTAGGTGATAAACACACCTACAGAAGAATTATATATTATAAAAAACTTTTTAACAAAAATGAAACAGACTTCAAGTTGTCTATCTCCGAAGTTCTTCATCAGATCTTCACCAAATGGGACCACTTCAAAAAAATACTCTTTGAAACAAAAAAGAATCATTAAAATCGGTTCACAATTAGCAAAGATATCGCGGAACAAACATACAAAAAAAAACATACAGTCGAATTGAGAACCTCCTCCTTTTTTGGAAGTCGGTTAAAAATATCAAAACATTTACCCAGTAGCAAGACAGCGTTCGACAATACTTAACCCGTCGGGTATTGTCAGTACTTGGTATCTTATCGAGCTCAATTTGCGGTTACTTATGACCAATAAATAGATTCACGCTGTAAATTGTTATTATGGAACCCAATACCGTAATTATCTATTTACGGTTTATAACGCCCATGTCTAACGATTGGTTCAAGAACACATAATTCATGAGATACCATACGTTAGATCAACAATCATATTATCAACATTCAAAAATGAACACCGGTCTAACCTTAGGATGTCGGCATTGCCCAATGACTGAGTTGCGAAGGTCTGATAGCAGTCGCTCCGTGTAAACTGGTATTCAGTCGCATCTGGTTAGACTGGAAGGTGACCCCAACACAATTGGGAAAAGGCTAAGCAGAACGTAAAAAAAAACAAAAGCTCTTTATGGAAAAAAACCAACATTCGACAAACACTTATAAGATCTGGACCGAATGTTTGGTAATTCAGATCAGCAATCCGTTTTGAAGCATGATGATTAAATTTTGTTTGTGGGGATGGGTTAGAATATTAGAATATAAAACTTCCTCACCGCACACTGGGAATAGAAGCATATTGTAAGATTCAACCAAATCCAACACACTTGGTGGTAGGATCTATACGGTCCTCCTTATTTCTTTTTTTTTTACAAAAAAACAAAACCAAAAAGCATATAAACATAAAATTAATAATTAATAGCACGGAAATACATATTATACGCCACTACCGCACGAAACGGCTGACGCTAAGCATAATGCCGTGGCCCGTACACGAAGGCACGGAACCACGGCGCTGGTTTTCAGCGTAATCCGGCGTGTCGCTGTCTCGGAACTACTAAGTAAAAAACATCACATAAAGTTCCGAGGCACAGACAATAACACTGTTCTGCGGTCGCTGTGGACACAAAAAGACGCTGTTCGGCAATAAATACTTGTAGAAATAAAAAGAGCATATTTTATACAAGTAACCGTCTCAGCAATAATAATTAATAAATATCAAAAAGTTATATAATATAGAGAAATGAAAAATACAGACATAATAATTAATTAAGTGGCAACATTTCAACGAGTCCCTAGCCAAAGACAAGAGTTTGCTACTTGCGTAACAATTGGACCGGTGTCCGTCTAGGCGGCCAATCACAATCCCTCTATATCTCTGTTCCTTGGATTCGTGAGCTCCAGCTTAGACCCTGTCTGCGCTTACCATCAGGTGAGACCAAACCAACCGACCGGTCGTTTATTACGTAAAATCAGAAATGGGCCTAGAACTAAACCCTGCGGGACACTTTTTTGTGACCAAAGTAGTCATAGACCTCATATTTCTTTCAATTAACGCCAACTTTCTGAATAGCATCATAATCGGAACATTATTGTCCCAGTACTTAGCGCGAGCTATTTCTCAGAATTAGAAGTGTTTAGGCCTCAGTCCATCATGCTGACCTGGTGCGTGTTGGCGAAATACACACACCATCGAACACTATTGTTTTTGGGCTCTCATTGGCGTGCAGATTCCTGTTTCCGTCCACCGTTAACGCAAGCGGTAATCAAATTCTGATCTGCACATGAATTCGAAAACTCAGGGGTGTGGGCCGAGTTTGAACTAAGACCGTCCTGCGTGGATGGCCACCATTCAATTGCAAGGCTATCAATGCTTTTCTCACTACCACTTTCTGCATCCCATAAATATAAAATGTTATATGAATAAGTATTTATTATTTATTTATTTATATTTATTTATTTATATACTCTTTATTGTACACCAGGTTAATATAACACAAAAAACTATTTAAATACAAAAATGCACAATGGGCGGTCTTATCGCGCAAGGCGATCTCTTCCAGACAACCTTTGGATGGACTGGGAGAATGGAAAGAGAAAATCGAGCAATCTAGGTGTACAAGTACACTACGTACCTACATAATATTACTTAAATTTAATAATATAAAATACATGGCAAAATAATTACATAAATATGAAAAGAAAACATAAATAATATAATAATAAACTAATAAATATATGTATAAGAACGGAGGAGAGGAATAAAATAAATAGCAGATTAAAGCGACATGTAATGCTCCTTCACTGACTTTTTAAAAACTGGCAGTGATTGTGCACGTCTCACATTAAGTGGCAAAGCATTCCACAGACGAGCAGCTTGGATCGTAAAGGACTTGCCATAAAAGGTGGAGTGCTGTTGTATTTTTAATTGAAGATTTTCTGATGATCTCAAGAACCTAGAATGAGAGTCACAGAGGAACTCGAAGCGTTCTTTTAGATAAAACGGGGTAGAAGGGTTAAAGAGCACATTATAAAGTAGGGAAAGAATATGGGCATTCCGGCGAAGGCGAATTGGTAGCCATTTGAGCTTAGTACGAAATTCAGAAACATGATCATATTTGCGCAAACCAAATATGAATCGGATACAAAGATTTTGAAGTCGCTCAAGCTTTTCAAATTGATCCTCAGTTAGATCGAGATAGCTGGCATCAGCATAGTCGAGGATTGGGAGAAGAAGAGATTGTGCTAGCGCTATCTTAGTGGCAGTAGGTAGGAAGTTTCGAAGGCGTCTCAAGGAGCCCGCTGAAGCGAACATCTTACGACTGACTTCCTGCAGTTGTGTTTTCCAGGAAAGTGTACTGTCGATGTAAATCCCCAAGTTCTTTACTTTGTCGGTAATAGGAATTATAACATTATTAAAAGAAACTTGAGGAAGTATCGACCAGTCAATCCTAGAAACCATCCGGGAACTGCCAACAACAGTCACCTGAGTTTTTGTGGGATTGACCTTCAGACCAAACTTCATGCTCCAGTCGCCTATTCGAGCCAGATCTATATTAATGATGTCAATGGCTACTGACAAATTTCCGAGTGGGGCTTGGCTATAAATTTGAAGATCATCTGCATAAAGGTGGTAGGAGGAAGTAAGCTGGTGAGAGATAGAATTAATAAAAAGTGCGAAAAGTAGAGGGGATAGAACGCCACCCTGAGGTACGCCGGCAAAAGTACTGCACCAAGAAGAGAACTTATCTTCAATACAAATACGTTGTCGGCGACCAAACAGGTAACTATGAAACCAATCAATCACCGATGGAGATATGTTTAAAGAGCATAATACGCCAAGCAAAATATCGAAATCTACAGCATTAAAAGCATTGCTAAAATCAAGCAATGCAAGTACCGTCAATTTTCCGATTTCCATGCCTGACCTGATATCATCCGTAATATTCACTAGGGCTGAGGTAGTGCCATGTCCACGACGAAAACCAGATTGAAAGGGATTTAGGAGATTATGTTTGGAAAGGAACGAGCTAAACTGTTGATGGATAAGGTTTTCAAGGACTTTGGATAGAAATGGTAAAATAGAGATTGGACGATAATCAGAAAGAGAAGCAGGTTTAGATGTTTTGGGCAAAGGAATAATTTGAGCATCTTTCCATGCATGTGGAAATACGCTACTAGACACGGAGAAGTTGAGGATATAAAGGATTACAGGAAGAATTTCATCAAGGATAGGAATGATCATATTACGGCTGATACAGTCACACCCAACCGCTTTGGATGTAATCGATATTATGCTCCTTTTAACATCACAAGCAGAGAATTGACTTATGACAAATGAGGAATAATCGGGTGTCGGAAGATTAGAAAGATAATTCAATGTAGCAGCTTTGATAGTCCTATCAAAAACAGACCAAGTTGTGAAGTGATTATTAAGCAAATTAAAAAGTACCTACAGTAATACCCCGCTTTACGCGAGGGATGCGCTCCGGACAGAATCGCATTATGCGAAATTCGCGTATAACGGGGTATGATGAAATACCAATCCAAATAAATAATTAAGTGTTTTTATTGCAAAAATGAAACAGAATCATCCTATTAATTGTTATAGAAAGGTTAATAGAGAACCTCTCATGTAATAGTTATTTAATGTTTTTTTGAGTAGCATTTTGTTTGCGTTCTTGCAAAAGTCTTTCGTAACAAACAACACTGTATTATTTTGCTTGCCGAACACTTATAATGCGATTAATATCACTGACTGAATTTTCTAAAATTTCAAGGCCTGAATAAATCGCGTGTATGGGGGTAAGTTAGCGCGAATTATAATAATCGCGTTATAACGAATTCGCACTGTGCGGGGTTGTGTAAAGCGGGGCGTTACTGTACCTATATGATAAGCTTTTTTCCGTCATATAATTTATTAATTTTCTCTCACTCGCATTCACCTTAATTCCATAATACATAGTTCCATTTCAATTGCATCTACAATTATTTTATGACCTATTCCATAGTTTATGTCATGCTGAAATCAACTTAGTTCACTTATTCTTAAAGTTGATATTTGTGTAAGTAAGAATAATAATGTCATTTATATTTTCATGAAATATGACCATTTGCTGGATTTCATTTACGATTGTGTATGGTTACGTAGCCTTTGACAATAAGAATCAGAAATACATAGTCTACAGGTTTTACAGACGTGTCCATGAACAAAATTCAAGGGAAAAAAAGCAGCATTTGGCACCAATATGAGTTGAATTTGGAATTTGGATCTATAGTTCACCGTCAGGTTGGAGTTAGGAATTTGAAAAAATATGAACATGTCCAATACTTTATTGATTCAACTATAAATTAAGATGGTGGTAGTGACGATCCAGTTAGTGTAGAAGCCAACAGCAGTACTAACTCCAGCCAAGGTAGGATTACTATGTCTTCAGGAGTTCACGCCGATAATGTCGCTGAAGTAGAGGGGACTTGCGGAGTACTTAACTGATATATTATGCTCATAATAGTAAATGCTGTAGATCTAAGCCTAATTTACATTTTCCCTATTTTTAGAAAGTTGAATAATTAGACGAGTTTCAACCTTCCTCAAGACTATAATTCCAAATCCATAATTCAGATAATTTATGTATACAAAGAAACGTCAAGAAATGTCACTATCAAAATGACAGGACAGTGGTGCAAAACAATTATCTATATATCTATAAAATTAAAGTTGATTAATTATAAGAACTATGCAAACAAAATACCGCAGCCAAACAATGTTTGCAGCGCTCATATCTAGCTCCGATTAGGATTAAGAAATATTGTTTTCATGATGTGTTGGAATCTGAGTAACTAGGTAACTATCGGTTTTGGAATCGGATTCATTCTCATTTATCACAAACCTTGATAGGTTTGTCGTAAATGTAACGTCATCAATTATTCTCACCTTTGTAAAAGTAGGTGCCTCATTTCTGCGAAAAACTGGTTGTACGATTCGTCTTATTGCAGACAGGGTAAAATCGTCCATTCTATGGACGAAGCTGATCTTTGGACCTCCTTACTTGGGAGAACTGAGGGTAAGGGTTGTTTTGTATTCTTTTACAATACTTCCCACTGTCACTGCTGATATTCTTAAAAATTCAACTGTTTTGGCAGCACAGTCTCCGAAAGACCAATATTTGCCCTCAGCCCAAGTCTTGTGTGTCTGCTTGTAGGCATTCATCACCATGAGTTGTTCTGTGGCACTCACATTTTCGAGGCCGCTTTTTGACAGGGAACAAACTGTCGCGGGTGGTGGCCTTCATGGGACCCAGCTGGATGAATGGAGCCTCCATTTGTCAATTAACAAATGAAACTTAACAAGAAACAACAAACACGCAGCGAAAAACATTTAAGTTCGATCAGGGAAAAGTAAACGAATTAATTAAAATAACGCGACTTTGACATAGGTAGTATCAAACGAAATTTGAAAATGTTTGGAACTCCTCGGTGCTACCAGTATCATCAAATATTTTATACCAGAAAACCTCCTTTTTTTAATAACTTTGTTTCAAACCGAAAATTTATAAAAATAATCACGGCATAATAATTTTATAATAATTATTTCTAAAATCAGTACATAAAACAAAAAACCTAGCCTTTTTTTACGCCATTTTTTGTGAATTACCATTAAAAAGACATTTTTTTGATCTGTTATCTCCTTTGTTTACATAAATTATCTGAATTAGGGATTCTCTTATTACTGTATTTACTCAAATTGTTAAAGATAATGATTTTAAAAGAGTAGGTAATCGTGGAGTTTCTTGCCGGCGCTTATCTATAGGAAACAATAAATTGGATTAACGCTCCAAATATTCGTTTTAAAATATATTTTTTTAACTGCCTCTTTGGTCTAGTGTTGGCAAGCGCGACTGATGATCTTAAGTTCCTGAGTTCGATCCCCAGGTCGAGCAAAGTGTTATTGGGTTTTTCCCATGTGGAATTCTACAGTAGCAGCCCGGAGTTTAAATTTGGGCCCGGTTGATGGCAATAGGCTCGCCCCCTATTACATGGGACTTAAACATAACGGCGAAATGAGGGTGTTACTATACACCTCTGCCTTACCCTTTGGGGAATACAGGCGTGATGTTCTGTTTATGTTTGTTTTTTTCATAAGCCTGCATCACCAACGTCCTTCCATCCATCATCTTCGTAGGATGTTTAGTCTGATCTACTTTTAACCGACTTCCAAAAAAAGGAGGAGGTTACAATTCGGCTACATTTTTTTTTAAATGTTTGTTACTTCACATTCACAACACCGTCATTTATTGATAAATCGATTTGGACAATTCTTTTTTATTTGAAAAATTATTCTTTCGAGGTGGTCCCATTTAAATTTGGTGAAGATCTGATGAAAAACTTCGGAGATAGTCAATGGAACTCCTCAATGACGATCAGTATACATAATGTGATTAGGTTACGAGCAACGTCTTTCGTAGATCCAAGTATGTTTTAATTAAGGCCACTAAAAAGAAAAAGAACATTTACCAAAAATAAACCGACTTCAATTTTTTTTAAAGTATATAATAATTACCATATTATAAAATTAACAGTTTCAGAAGTCGGTGCCTTCAATTTGGTTCAGCGTGAATTAGCTGAATTTTATAATAATGTAATTATTTTATTCTTTTTTTCGTTTTATTTTTTAAAAACGGTTTTATTTTTGTTTAAATGTTTTAGTAATCGACAATTTTACTTACACTAAGAAATTGGAAAATAAAAACACAAATAGTTAAATACTTAATTTATTAACTTGGACAGAACCTAGAACCTTAGACAGCGATAGAGACGATCCAGTCGGTGTAGGAGGAAACAGCAGTACTGACTCCAGGGAAAGTTGCGTTGGCGCAGCCGTGGCCCCAGGAGACAACACCGACGATGATCTCACCATAGTACAAGGGACCACCGGAGTCACCCTGGCAGGCGTCCCTACCACCGATGTCCAGAAGACCAGCACAGATCATGTTCTCGGTAACAGTACCGGGGTTGGGCAGAGTCAGGTAGCGCTGAGCGCAGAGTTCATTGTTGACTGTGTAGATTGTGGTGTCCAAGAGAACGTTAGACGCCGGACCTCCTTGCTGTAAATGAGTTCGGTTTTAAAATCTCAGAATATAAAGTGAGCAAATAGTACTTTTAAAATAAATGGTCCTAAACCCGGTATAGGCTGCCACTAATCGGTGAGGCTTTGACAACCACGTAACAGCTAGTTCACACAGAAACTGTTTACTGAATCCGTTTTTATTTTGGTCATGGCGCCTGTAGTTGTATGAGCGAGTTCACATACACGACAGTATTCCGAATCCAGTAAAAAATACTGGATCCGTAATTTTTATCGTATCCTGTCTCCCAGATGCGACGCAGTTGCCATTTGTTTAACTGATTCGTCGGTACAGATGTGAACAACACATCCAGTACCGACGGATCCGTTAAAACGGATCCGCTGTGTGAACGGGCAGTTATGGTAACATAAACTTCTAACATGCTCAAGTAGTAGTATCACCGATACAAGACGACATGTCTACCGTTATCAATAATTTTGCTCACCATGATCACAACGGGCAAACCCTCTTTTTCAGAAATTGCCTATATTCAGCAAAGACTGCGGTAGGCTGAGTTTGTTGATCCCTATTTACACACCAGATCGTTCATATTCAGCCCAAGCACAAAACAGATAAGTACAGAAGTCAATCTACATACAAGTGCGCTCGAGCAACGCACACATAGACACTGCTCACGGACACGATATCTCGGACTGTTTGGGACTAGTGTGCGAGTGAGTGCGAGCGCGAGTGCCATGCGCTTGAGAGAGATAGATATATAGATAGAGCGACCGCCGATCGTAGGTATGAAAAGTGAAGTATATACATGTGATTGACTTCTGTACCTATCTGTTTTGTGGCCCAAGTCTCAAACGCCTAACCCGGGTAGAAATAACAACGTGTTTCGTTTCCAAAAGATGTTGGCATTTGAGTAAATTGGAATTCACGAATTTTCGTTGACTTATTTACACTAGATAACCCCTAGGTAAAGAAAATCTTTAAATTGGCTCATATAGGGGGCCATCCATAAATTACGTCACACGTTAAGGGGGAGGGAGGGGTCAACGAAGTGTGACATTGTGTGACAAGGGGTGGGGAGGGGTCCCAAATATTGTGACATCACAATTTTTCAATTTTTCAATTTTTTTATGTTTTTTTTAATTTTCATGCCTATGTTTGATTTGATGTTGACTTTATTGAAAAATA
The DNA here is from genome assembly GCA_910594945.2 of Amphipyra berbera. Taxonomy (NCBI): domain Eukaryota; kingdom Metazoa; phylum Arthropoda; class Insecta; order Lepidoptera; family Noctuidae; genus Amphipyra; species Amphipyra berbera. The sequence continues at coordinate 15,756,104 of OU343142.1, forward strand.
ATTTAAATGGAAATATAAATAATTTCGGAACACTGCTGTTTTAACTTCATAAATTTCTAAATGAAAAATTGCAAAATATGTGACATCACACTAGGTAGAGGGGGGGGTCTCACAAATGTGACCAGCTGTGACAAGGACGGGGGAGGGGTCAAAAAATCATGAAATTCGTGTGACGTAATTTATGGATGGCCCCTAGGTAACAGAATTCTTGCTTACCGAAATAGCGCCCCATCCAGCATGGACAACGGGTAAGTAATCAGGCATGGCAAAACCCTGGCTGATGATTTGTCCCGGCTGAACGACTGGGCTGTACACTAATGCTGTCTGGAGTCGAATCACGGAGATGTCACCGTCCAAGCCGTTCGCACCATAACTGGGGTGGTTGAACTGGATTTCTACGTAGGAGACTATACCTCCGGTGTTACGGTAGGTAGAACCAGCCCTGACACGCCGATAACTAGGAGCGTAAAATCTGGAGGAAAAAGAATTTCGGATCAAATGATACGTGTCCCAGATTTTGAAAGAAAGAAAGAAAGAAAATATGGCACGAAAGCAGCCAGACACACAGACAAAAAATTCATAAGAGACAAAACAAAAGAAAAAATAAACAAAAAATAAAGTATCTGTCTGTCTAGCGGCTGCGCCAAATAGGTTCAGTTCAGCATAAATGTCAGACCACTATTGCCTGACGCTGATTTTCAACTGAACCCATTGTGACGTAACTGATGTAAACCAGTTCCAAATAGATAAATAAATAAATAGCGTGCTTAAATAAATAAATAGGTACTATTGAACTTTAATTACGGATGTCTCAGTGGCCATGCCCGTTCGCTTAAACCAACATGACTGTGTGTATATATTCCATAATGTTACTTATAGGTGGTAGTAATAGAAAATGATGTATTGTGTTACAATTGTGGGTACAGCAAAGTAGGAGAGAGGAGGATCGTTATTAGTTAAAATTTAAAAAAGTAATAGAAAGTTTAGTGTGAAGTTTAATTAGATTTGATTCTTTTTTTTGTATGGTATAAAGGTAGATCATTACGTTGATTTTTGAATTTATTTACTTTTAATTTAATTTTTTATTATTAATTTTTTGTATTCTATTCAGCTTATGTATTTAAAACTATATTCGGAGTTTAATAATTTATTTATACTATACTATTTACTATATTTATCTTTTTAGCGTACTTATTTGTTTATCTATTTAATTATTAAAAAAAATTGTAATCTTTGTATCAGTTCGCAAAATTAATATTTTCTTCTTCACCAGCGGCCGATTGCCAACGACCTTCAAGATCTCAGACCACTCATCGGATTTTGTCGCGACCTGTAGGTAATCTTGCTTGGACTATGTAAAATCGAAATAAGGTTTTACCGATATCATCATCATCTTCCTGCACTGGTCCCAAGTTACTTGGGGTCGGCGCAATATGTTGTTCTCTTCCACTCTTCCCTGTCAGCCGTCTCATTATCATTTACTCCCTTATCTTTCATATCCTCCCTCACACAATCTATCCATCTTTTCTTAGGACTCCCTCTCCCCCTCCATCCATCAACATTCATATTCATCACTCTCTTAGTCACATGTGTTTCATCCCTCCTCATCACATGCCCATACCAAGACAAACGCTTTCAGTTCAACTTTTCTGTCACTGGTGCCACTTTCAAACTCCCTCTAATATACTTATTTCTTACTTTATCCATTCGCGTCACTCCACACATCCATCTCAACATTCTCATCTCCGCTAAGGTTTTACCGATATCACAAATGTATATGTATAAAGGTAGCCGTAAAAGCGCTAAGAGCTTAGTTCATACATAAAATATCTCTTGCTATGCTCTTACCGTAGGATATTTTAAATTCTATGGTGGCATGAACCTACTCTAAGAAATACTGCGACCAATCAATCGTTCAAATTTTTAACCGACTTCCAAAAAAAGGAGGAGATACACATTTAAAATAACTTTTAATAGCAAGTTGTGGTGGATACTCAAATTGTATTTGAAAACTCTAAATAGTTCTTCGTCATTTTAATAAATAAATTACGTCAAAGATAATTGTTAATTACTAAGATAATTAATCCGATAAAGCCTTGAGTAAAAGTGCTTTATCTTGTCCCATTGAATTTTCTTTCATTTAATTTACCATGTTTGTTAGAGAAATTTGATGCTTATAATTGACCCTATCGATTGATGCCATAAAAGTACAGGTTGTTATTTTGTCGGATTTTAGCCGGTTGGATTCCCGGATGTAGAAAGCGTATTTTCAAAAATCGTTGAATGCAGTATTGCTTCTTTTAAAAATAAAGGAATGTTTCCTGTAAGTAAAATTGGCTTCCAGTATTTAAAGTACTTTCCCTCCAGGAGCGGTCAAAAAATTCCATCCTGTATAATATACAGGTGCCAAAAACAAAAAAAAATTGCAACCCCAGTTTTATTTTTTTTGACATTATTTTAATGTTTGCATGTGTGTCTTGTCTTGTGCGCAATAAATATTTTTTTTACTTTATATGTTACTCACTGATTGATTACAAGCAGTATTATATACAAGGTTAGTCGGAAAGGGGGTACTAAGCCGCGGGCCACTTAATGTATCACTGACGATTGTTTTGCAGAAAGTGTTAAAATTTTAAAATTCGATAAAAAATACATCCGTTTTAAATTTGATAAAAAAACAACATTTTTTCTTTTTTTTTTCAGAAAATCTTGATCCTTGCTTTTGTTACGAATTCAGTAAATGGAGCACCTAATCCGTGACTCCAATTATGACGTAAAATATAAACACGTCTGATCATAGCTGAGGATAGATAAAATTTTGCGTATTTTTTATCAAATCTTTGAACAGCTATTTCTCTTAAACTATTGACTTTTGGGGAAAGTTGTAGAACAAAAGATATCCATTATTATGGGTACTTTAACACCCTTTCAGCTTAATACCCCCTTTCTGACTAACCTTGTATAATATACTGTACTAGCGGCCCGTCCCGGCTTCGCACGGGTGGACATTTTCCCCGTTTTTGCAACATTTTTCATTTATGCTCCGCTCCTATTAGACGTAGCGTGATGTTATATAGCCTATAACCTTCCTCGATAAATGGACTATCCAACACAAAAATATTTTTTCAATTCCAACCATTCAAACAAACAAACAACCTCTTCAGCTTTATAATATTAGTATAGAATCAGATGTTATACTCACATGCCAGTGAAACAGTGCGCAGCAGACACTACATATCGAGTAGTCAGAATATTGGCAGCACAGGATTGCCCCCAGACGCCAGTAAAGATACCCAAGAAATCCACCTGGACGATGGAGGGGTACTTGTCGATGGTAGTCTCAGTGCCTCCCACGATACGGGAGGCCTGAGGCGCGGAACAGGCTGAGCCTGAAAAGAGATACAAGGTTTACCAGGTATTTAACTATAATTTTTTTATTAGAAATCTCGAAACTGTTACAAAAATGATAAGCAACAGTGAAAAAACCAATGAAATATTTAATAAAATGCCCAAGTTATAAACGATTGAAAATTGCTCACTAGACAGAGACAACATGACGCCACAATGACGTCATACCTTGCAAACTTCATAATTATTTGACATCACTCCGTACAGTACAGAGAATGTCCCCTCCACAAACTTCGCAAGCGTGTAGCTCCTCTATTTTTTCATCGATTTTATTTATTTTTTCACATATCAATTTGTGTCTATACTTTCTTTAAAATAATACTAAATTGTTGCACATTTCTAATAGTAGTCAAATACTAACCTACAAGAGTCGACGCATTTGTTAAACTGACACGATTTGCTGTACAAGTCAATCAAGGTGAATAATTTGAAGCATGTTCTTGTTCTCCCTAGCTTTTTCCCAACTATGTTGTGGTCAGCTTCCAGTCTAACCAGATGCGGCTGAATACCAGTATTTTACACTGAGCGACTGCCATCAGACCTCCGCAACCTAGTTACCGGACAATCCCGATATCCTGAGATAAGGCCGGTTGTCAGACTTTCGGACCTCTGAATTCCCGTAACGACTGTTATACCTATATGTATTCGTATGACACCCGGGACCGACTGTTAACGTGCTGTCCGAGGCACGGAGGGCTCTTGATGTGTAACGAACGGTCACCCATCTACGGACTGACTGCGGCAAGCGCAGCTTAACCTCGCAAATCGTATGATCCATGCGGTTTGGTAGTTAGCCACGACCCCTCAATAATTTGTAGAATGGTCTGCATAATTGGACTCCCTTCAATCAATACTATTTATCACTTTGGATGTTTCTAAATATTTGATCATCTGGACTGCTGCTTACTATACAAGGTTAGTCGGAAAGGGGGTACTAAGCCGAAAGGGTGTTAAATTACCTATAATAAGGGTTAACTTTTGTTCTACAACGTTGCCCAAAACTCGATAGTTTAAGACAAATAGCAATTCAAAGATTTCGTAAAAAATACGCTAAAATCTATCTGTCCATAGCTATGATCAGCTGTTTTTACTATTTAGGTCATATTTGGGGTCACGGATTAGAAAATTAATTTTCTGAATTCATAACTAAAGCAGGTATGTTTTTTTTTTTTGAAAAATCTAAAATAAAAATATTTTTGCATGCAAATAAAAATTACCGAATTTTGAAATTTTAACACTTGCTTTAAAATAATAGTCATCAGTAATACTGTAAGTGGCCCGCGGCTTAGTACCCCCTTTCCGACTAACCTTGTATATGACCCTGAGTGTACTGTAAAATATGTAACATAACATAATTAGCCCATTACTGTCCCACTGCTGGGCACGGGCCTCGTCTCAGAATGAGAAGGGTTTAGGCCTTAGTCCACCACGCTAGCTTGGTGCGGGTTGGCAGACTACACACACCATCGAGAACTTTATGGAGCCCTCTCAGGTGTGCAGGTTTCTGCCGGGGTTGCGGTGCATGCAACAGCGAATCCCGTGACAGGTTAGAAGAGCTTAGGTTAGAAGGAGGAACACCGTTGGTTTTTAGCCGGTAAGCGTCCGGCAGACCCCCTCGCCCTCCTCGGGCGAGGGACATCCATGAGGATTTACCAACGATAAAAAAGCAGGTTTCCTCTCGATGTTTTTCCTTCACCGTTGACGCAAGTGATAATCAAATTCTAATCCGCACATGAATTCGAAAAGTCAGAGGTACGGGCCGAGATTGAACTCAGACCCTCCTGCATGAAAGGCAAGGGTTCAAGAAAAAATATATAAATACCTGCAAAAAGGGCGATAGCGAGAAGGGCTAGCACTGCCATGTTTGAATCAACTGCGATGTTCCTAATCCTCACATGTTTTTATATTGAACTCAATAAATCCATTGTAAAATAAGTCTAGATTAACAAATCCGGCTGTAACTACTGTACTTTGAAGTTATAGATTAACGATAACATTGTTTTTTATTGCCTATTTTTAGGATTCCGTAACAAAAGATAAGATACCAAACACCTGTGCACAGTCTACGTTGGTGCGGAAAAGAGACGAAACGGGGCGCAATAAGTTAACTATTAGGTTTTGTCGGTAGGTGTTTAAAATACCTACCTACAATAAAGGTGATGCGTGTGTGTGTATGGTGTTTTATATATTATATATATGACGGCGCGTTCATATTATTTTGCGTATTTTTGTGTTTATTTTGATTTGTGATTTTGTGAATGATCTTCACTGAGAGGAAGATACACTTGATTCTCACTAATAATTAAAGAAGTTTTCTTAAAATAATTCGGTCAGGTGTGGCCGAGCGGAATTATTGTCGTTTGATTTTTATTGTTCGAAGGACAAGGAGGTTTCTGTGGGCCTGATGCTAGGCCTGATGCTGGACCGTGTTACTGAACCTGAAAGCCTGAACTAGATGGCGGACTTGGATAGCTGATCTGGATGGTTGATCTGTAATGGTTGATTGTCGAAGACTGAAGATTTGATGACTTTGCGTGAAGACACCATCACGCGAGGACGCGTGAAACATCAGAATGGCCGTGTCGGAGAATAAATAATTTAGAAAATAAAGGAGGGTAGTCGTCAAGATGAATCAACGTACTCGACGTTATAAAAACAGTTGTCATACGACGGAGCGGGGCATTCCATATCGAACAGCCGAAGAATGACCTTTTATATCTGACTAGCTTATCCTTATTTCCTGAACTTGTGTAAATTGTTATGTTGTGATATATTGTGAATTAGCTTCTGTAACTAACGACTAACCCAAATACAAGTACTCTCAGTGGTGGAGAGTCTATGTTTGTTTTATTTACGAAATACCCGCTTTACCTTCTGATATATAATCCCATGCCGATTTCGGCTACGGTGACTGTTTTTGTTTTCTTCCTTTCCGACAATTTATAGGTAACGGGCGTGTGCTCTGATGTGGCTAATATAACCTATCTTAGCTGAAAAGGTACGCGCACAGTGCGGACACGTTAGAATGCCATTGTGGTAATTATATTGTATGTTGGAGGGTGGTTTACTCCTGAGCTGATCTCGCCTGCCGTCGAGATCTCTCCTCCGCTGGTCCTCAAAGTCCTAGACATTTTCCTTTACCAAACGCCTCCAAACAGGTCTGTTTTTCGCTAATTCCTCCCACCGAGACGGATCTATATTGCATCTCTTCATATGCCTTTTCTGAACGTCTTTGTACCTAAGGAACTGGCCGCCTTGTTTCCGCTTGCCATCCTTGAGTTAAGAAAAGAGGATGCGCTTAGCTATCCTCTCATCAGGCATCCTCACAACATGTCCAGACCAGCGCAGCTGACGACGCATCAGGTAAACCTCAATTCCCCACACATTAGCCCTTCGCAGGACATCCGTGTTCCTAACACGGTCGGACCATTTGATGTTTAGGATATCACGGAGGCACTTAAGGTGGAATCAGTCTAATGCGCGTATGTGTCTCCTATACACGCACCACGTCTCAGAGGAGTACAGGACGTTTGGCAAGATGATGGCCATGTACACGTTGATCTTGGTTTGTAGTTTGAGGTCATGCGAGCGGAATACCTTCTCCCGTAGTCTGCCAAACACTGCTGAAGCAGTACCAATTCTGTAGTTGACTTCCGGGTCCAGGTCACCGTTGCTTGTTATGGTACTACCCAGGTATTTGAATCTGCCTGGGTAGTACCTTCTGATAAGCAGACACTGGTCTAAACTGTAATGCTATACTCAATTCTATCAAATTCTATAAACGGTGTGTGTCTGCGACATATATATATATTTTTTTATGTTGTTAAATTTTATATTATAATATCATAATTTGTTTGTTTTGTAACTGGCTGAATGTCCGCACGTCTTTTAGGTGATCACTGAAAATCAGCGCTGTGTCTGTGGTCCACGCCATAGCACAGCATTATGCTGAGTGGTCACCTTTTTGTCACAGTTGTCTTTTATTTTAATATTATTATTATTTCCTTTATTCATTTAATATACATAATTGATTACCTTTTTTAAATATTTCTATAAAAAAATAAAAATATTGAAAAATATAAAAAATAGTAGCCCACCGGCATCGGGAACAGGGTCCAAGCTACCGGTGGTCAGGGCCTCAGAGAGAGGAACCTCCTGTCAATACGTGCCGTGTCTAGAAGTACCGCTTTCTGTATCAGGCCCTTGACCCAGCTGCCCAACGAGAGCCTCATCAGGTGTTGGTCGAGGCTCTTGGCTATTAAGCCATTGGCCGTAACGACTATCGGCACTATGACTGCTGAGTCAACCTCCCACATGTCGACAACCTCGTGTGCCAAGTCTTGATACTTGATTTCTTTATCTTTCTCGGCTTTCACAAGGTTCTCGTCATGTGGGACAGTGATATCAACAATCATTGTGAGACGCTCTGATCGATCTATCACCACTATGTCAGGCTAATTGGCAACAATAGTCCTGTCAGTGATGATAGATCGATCCCAGTACAATGTGATATGACCATTCTCGAGAACTGGGTCGGGCACATACTTGTAGTATGGTACTTCTGCGTCCACAAGGTTGTATTTCAGAGCAAGTTGCTGGTGGATAATCCTAACCACTAGGTTGTGTCTGTGCAAATACTCGCCGTTAGCAAGACGAGAACAACCAGAAATAATATGTCGAATGGATTCACCGGGACAGTGGCATGCCCGACAGATGTCAACCGTGCCGTCCTTCATAATATATGTCCGGTAGTTGTTCGGCATCATAACTTCATCCATAATTGCACAGACAAAATCTTCGGTTTCCCCAAAGAGATCACCGAAACGTAGCCAGGCTACGGACGCTAGGAAATCTACATGGGGCCCATGAAGGGCCCGGTAGAAGCGTCCGTGAAGCTCCTTGCTCTGCCATACCTCCCTGCGGCCATTAGTATCCAGTACTACAGGCTTGCGCCAGTTCTCTTTAGCCAAGGAGAGCGGGGTGAATCCTTTGTCCACTGCGACTGCATCACGATGCATCCCCACGTCGGCTTGGAGGAAGTACTCCCTGAGGCTGCACACCTCGCGTTTGTGGAGGGTCTTAGCATTTAGAAAGCCTCGACCCCCACACTTCCTCGGAATGTACAGCCTCATCACTGATGAACGTGGGTGATGCATTCGGTATGCAGTCAGCAGCGTACGGACCCTCCTATCCAGGGCGTCAAGTTCAGTCTGAGTCCACTTGAGTATGCCGAAGGAGTACATCAGGACCGGCATGACCCAACCGTTAAAGGCGCGCACCTTATTTCCGCCTGATAAAAGACTTTTAAGTACTTTTTTCAGGCGGCCATAGAAACGCTCCCGTAACGATTGCTTCATGTCGGCCTCATTGATGCCTAACGCCTCCGACATGCCCAAGTATTTGTAGGTTTCGGCTGAGGAGAGGGATCTAAGGTGTATGGAATCCGAGAGTTGGGTTCCCACGGATTCTATAATCCCTCCTCGTTTTACATGCATGACTGCACATTTGTCCACACCAAATTCCATCCTAATGGAATTACTGAAAGTTTCAGTTATTTTCAGTAACTTCACCAGTTGCAAATTGTTGGGGCAAAGAGTTTCAGATCGTCCATGTAAAGGAGGTGGGATATTACCTGACCACCTCTTCTCAACCGGTAGCCTAACCCTGAATCCTCCAATAATGTGCTCAGAGGGTTCAAGGCTAAACAAAACCACAGCGGACTCAGACTATCGCCCTGGAATATTCCCCGCTCAATCCTAATCGGTTCGCCGCTCCCCCGAATCGGTTGACACCCTGGATAGTGAAGGACTGTCCTCCATTGCCCTATACATGACGTCAGGAAGGCGCATAGAGTTGTATTCACTTTATACAACTCCAGCACCCTCATGAGCCATGTATGTGGTACCGAGTCGTAGGCCTTCTTACAATCTATCCAACATGTCGACAGATCCTTTCGAGATCGGCGAACTTGTTGGCTAATGGTCATATCAATGAGAAGTAGCTCCTTAGTACCGCGGGACCCATTCTTACATCCATTTTGAGAGACGGACATTATAGAATTATTTACAATATCTTTACTAATTTTTGATCTCAATATCCTCTAGGAAAATCTCGCGCTTTTTCGAGCTATATTCAAATATGACGCGCAGCACTTAGCGCTTTTTAAACTCACAGGTGGCAACATTGACGCACATTGAGCCAAATAATTTTCTTTTTGCAATTTTTTTTATTTAAAACCATATTTGTGAATTACTACGCGAAAACTAGAGGGGGAGGGGGGGTGGTATTGGCATATATTACAGGTGATCACCGAGGGGAGGGAGGGGGGTAAAAGGTTGTAAAAAATAGGTCACGTAGTATGGGTACGTTCCCTATCCTTTTAGGTTAGAACGGTTGCATGACTTTGAAGCTTTTGGAGCAAAAGGACGAGAACAAGAAATCAGCATTGTAGATACTCTAAAGTTTGTGAGCATTATTTGAATGGTTATTATATGAAAAAAAAAACAATGAATGCCTAGATGTTAACTTCGACCGCGGGCCACATTTTTGGCATTTGATTTGATTATTACTTGCATTAACGGTGAAGGAAAAACATTGTTAAGAAACCTGCACACCTGAAAAGGTTCTAAGGTAAAAATTATCTCGATGATGTGTGTAATCCGCCAACCCGCAACATGCCAGCGCAGTGGACTAAGATCTAAACCGGAGGGTTACTCAATACTCAATACAAAAAGTATTGAGTATTGAGTAACCCTCCTTACTCTGAGAAGAGGCCCCTGCCCAGCAGTGGGATAGTAATGGGCTGATCATGTATGTATGTATTGAGTCAAAACGTTGGTACAGAATTTAATAAGGAACCATCGGTGCGTTATTTCCGCTCGCACTTGACCAGGTTGTTATTTTTAGTTATCTATACGCTACCTACTTAATATTATGACAGTAGTCAATAAATTATTTTTTAATTATTTTATTATAAACACAACACCCAGCCTAGTCAAGAATTTCAACCCAATTATCTGTAATCTGCTGAAGGTGGATTTACACCCATATTCTAAGACGTTCCTCCAAAACTTACTCGGCTCGACTCCACCTCGACTCAGCCTTTCTCACTACCATCGGTAGTTGTAGTTGACATAAACGTCCTCGACTCGAGATTTTTCCTCAGTCGAGGTAAGGAATCATCTGTCAAACTCAAGGTACCTCGGAACCTAGGTACCTACCTTAAGGAAGGAAGTGTCAAAGTTCGTATGTAACAAAAATAATATTGAAGACTTTATCGAATATGCTTACGATAATCCTTACAACTATTTATCACGGCGTTATTTGCGCGATGCAGATAATTCAACTTATGATGTAATGACTCCACTCTACCTCGACTCATTTGAGGACCACTCAGTCGAGGAACCTCAAAGTTCACTCGAAATTGCAACTAAGAATACAATTTTAAAGCTGTTTTCGAGGCCGTCCTGAGTCGAGTAAGTTTTGAAGGAACGTCATATATATGGGTGTTGTCATTATGAATAGGTAGGTTCATATAATTACACTATAGGTACTGTAGATTGTAAACATCTGGTTTTATGTTAAAATCTGTATAACCCTGCCTCTTGAACTAGGTAAACCTGTATCTTAGAATACAATTTTGAAGCTGTTTTCGAGGCCGTCTTGAGTGGAGTATGAGTCGAGTAAGATTTGGAGGAACTTCTTAGAATATGGGTGCGAGACCAAAGGAGCGAATGCTCATTCTAGGCCCACTCCATTAAATTCTTTTGGTGTAAACAAAGACAGAGCATTCTTTCATTGTTCTATCTTGTTTGTGGAGATTCTATGGAATGTTCTAAGAATGCTCGCGAGCGTACGAGCGTGCGAACAGTTGCTTAGAGCGTTCTTTCGTGTTCGGACGTGCGCGCTCCTCGAAGCGATCTTTATGTTCGTCTGATCTAAACATCTCTATAGCATGTGCAAGAATTCCAGTTCTAGTTCGTTGTCATTCTTGCTCTTTGGTATTCTTTTGGTGTAAATATGATGAAAACGAATTATCGGTTACATCAAAAAAGCCACAAACAACGACGCTCTGTGCTCTTGTTCTAGCACTAGCTCTATGTTCATTTGGTCTAAACCCACCTTCAGACAATAAATGTATTCTTATTCTTATACAAGGTGTAAACAAAATCATGTAATTTCTTCAAACTTCGTGATTTACTGTTGACATAGATTAACACTGAAAGGGGTACTTTTGGATTCAATAAAAAAATAATAGAAGAAGTAAACAGGTGTTCTTAACGTGAGGCATTTTAGCGCCCTGAGTTAAATGACCGTGCGGCGAGTGATAGCCGCGCAATTCGCTCGGGGCGTTAAAATGCTTCACTTTCAGAACACATATTTACTTCGTGTATTTTTTTTATTGAATCCCGAAATATCCCGTGCAGGGTTTATCTATGTCAGCAGTACATCACGAGGTTTGAAGGAATTACATGATTTCATTTACACCCTGTAGATTGCCTCGTTGGTCTAGTGGTGGCAAGCGCGACTACTGATCGTGAGGTCCTGGGTTCGATCCCCAGGTCGGGCAAATTGGTATTGGGTTTTTCCGTGTGGATTTCCTCATTAGCAGACCAGAGTTTGGATTTGTGTCCGGTTGATGGAAATAGGCTCGCCCCCTATTACATGGGACTTAAAAATAATGGTGAAATGAGGGTGTCATCATACACCTCTACCCAATCCTTTGGGGAATACAGGTGTGATGCTATGTGTTATTCTTATAATTAGACATCGGATTATATGCATTATCAAAATGCCAAAATATGCATGCAAATATGCACTAAAAAGGGCAAAATATGCACGAAATATGCACAATCAAAAAACCATTTATTATTAGAATTTACGTTTATTTTCACATAATATCTACAAGGTTAGCCGGAAAGGGGTACTAAGCCGCGGGCCACTTAATGTATCACTGATGATTGTATTAAAGAAAGTGTTAAAATGTAAAAATTATGTTTGTTATTTTTTTTTTTTGGCGACCTCTTATTTAATGAATATACCTACCCCAGGCTAGCTAGTAATAGTAGATGTAAATGAAGGATAAAAAGAGATCATACGAGATTATGTATTGAAAGTACGAGATATTTGGCAGGCCCTGGCAGGCCATCTGGCAACCCTGAGTAGATAGGATTCAGTGCGTTCCACAGATTAATGATATTATGTCTACGAGTGCGCTCGCTAAGTTTGTGCGAGGTGGACGTGTCGACGGCATAATACAACACGCCTAACACGTACCTATAACTAACTACCTACTGAAATAAGCACTGTCAATGAAAAAGTACCAAAATATGCAATAACGTTATAAAAATAGAATTATATGCATTTGCATATGCAAACATGCAAATGCATATAATCCGATGTCTACTTATAATATAACATATTCTGCTCTCGTGTTTTGGATGTTCAAAAATGTTTCCTGCGCCTTTGCAACATTCACGGTGGCATTCACGGTTTTCGGATCTCGACAAGGACTATGCTACCAATGTTCGGATACAGTCAGAAATGTATATAAGGTGCAACCGAAATACCTGGACAAACTTTTACACAGTGTTCACTAAGCTTAACTAAACATTTCTATGCAAAAAAAAAACGAGAACCAAGTGTTTTTTGTTTCTAACCAAATTTTTTATTTAATCAACTTTTTTAATATATTTTTCACTTCACAGTTTAGCTAAAACACGGTGCGGAAAAATACGCGCCCCGGCGGCGGTCGATGCATAAAAAATGAATGAGTTTATTCTTAGAGTACCTACAGGCAATTTAAATCGTTATTATTTTATGGTGAAAAAAAAAAATACTCGGATCTCGTTTTTTTTGCAGAGCTGATATGTTTAGTTAAACATATTGAACACTGTGTAAAAGTTTGTCCAGGTATTTTAGATGGACCTTATACAACGTGTTACAAATTACCCCTAAAGCCGAAAGGGGGCTAAAAGGTCCCTTGTAAAGAGTCTATTGGCAGTATTTGAAAACCGTAGTTCGTCCCAAAAATAAAAGAATTTAGATAAAACATAAAATAATCATCATTGAAACGCACCCCTGAAAACATAAAACTAAAGAGCAAACTACCCAGAAAGTTATTTTTCATCCCATCTATTCGAAAAGGACGACTTGGTTCGCCTTTAAGTGCACCCAAAGGTGGTGTTTTCTATAAGAAACTTTTAGCGGGCAGCAACGAGTTTTTAATCGTCGTTATAAGTGAGCCGCAATTATCTTTGCCGCGCACTTTTTGAATTTGGACCAACTTAGTGTTCAGCGCCAAAGAAATCGAACGCAAATATTGTTTGAATAAAGACAGGCTGGTACGACGGCCCATAGTCGCGCCGCCGGCTGAATAAAAAAAAAGAAATCAAATTAAAAACGCGCGAACTACAACCCGAGGTTTCGTAAATTTTCACGGATTGTTAGAAATTCATGGTTTTGTTTTGAAAAATGAGTTCTTCAAGTGACAGTGGAAGTATAAAATTAACTCCAGAATGTGTTAGAACTGACGCAAGAAATGTGATGGATAATCTATTACCTGCAAAATCCCGGGAGAAATATACGAAAGCCTATGGTAATTTTATTGAATGGAGAAATGCAAGAGGCGCCAAGAATTTTTCAGAATCTGTGTTTTTGGCCTACTTCCAGTAAAACTAAACAACTTTCCACTCTTTGGAGTACCAACTCAATGCTAAAACCAAGTCAGTTCTAATAACGACGTACAACTGGACACATATTCGAAATTAATAGCGTATCTGAAGAGGATGTCCGATGGACCTCGCTACGCTCGGGATTCTACTCTAGAATCCATCACTTCGCTCTGGATGCAAAAAAGCGCCCTCGCCGTAAAAAAATATTTTGCTCCCTTATGATACAATCTACTATACATTCTTACCTAATGTCCTCTGAGAGGTAAATGACCACAACCGGTTTTCGGTTTATTAAATACTAGCTGTGTCCTCACGGCTTCGCCCGCGTAAGAAGTTTTATTCCAGTAATAAATATAGCCTATGTTATTTAATGATAATGTAGATTTCTAACAGCAAAAGAATTTTTGAAATCGGTCCATTAGTTTTTAAGTTTATTCGTTACATACCAAAATACTAATCTTTCCTCTTTATATAATACTAGCTGTGTCCTCACGGCTCCGCCCGTAGCCTATGTTACTCAGTGATAATGTAGCTTTCTAATGGCAAAAGAATTTTTTAAATCGGTCCAGTATTTTTTTAAGTTTATTCGTTAGATACAAAAATACAAACATACAAAAATACAAATCTTTCCTCTTTATAATATTAGTATAGATATAGATATAATTCGACTGTACGTGTGTATGTCACTTAACTCCTCCTAAACGGCTGAACCGATTTGAATGATTTTTTGTACGCGTTTGGGTGGCGCCCTGGATGGTTTAGATTTACAATTGGACCCGGTAGGTGGCGCTGCTGTCGGTATGTCACCAAATTCACTTGGCAGGACGACGTCTGTTGGGTCCGCTAGTATTAGTATAGATTTTCTTTTTCATGGGGAATTATGTAACACCTTGTATAATAATTATTTATTTATTTAAAGACAACAAAAAAGGTCCACACTGACAAGAAACAAAAATACTTAAAAGATGTTAGTAACAATGTGGCTTATGATCCATGTTAATACTTATACACTACGACAGACAGTGTTGTTTTGAGGAGATGTCTATGTGTATAGGGCACAGTCTTCTGTCATCGCAATCCGACCGGCTAGTTCCGTTTTTACTGATCTCACCGGTGGGTAGATTAAGGGTTGACCCACATCCGTTAGCACAGAATCGTGTTTTTTCAACTTTATTTAATAGAGCGAGAAAGACACTGTGGGTGTTATCGCGTGCGGTCTCACGCTCTCTCTCACTCTATTAAATGACGTTCCTGGGCGACAGAAAAGGATAGAGCATGAAAAAATGCGATTCCGTGCTGACAGATAACCGATCTCAATCCAAAATCTCCGGTATGATGTAGATTTTTGACAGAAATTCAAAAGAAGTCATGTCAAAAACAAACATCAATCCAGATACTTTGAATTGAGATTGGTTATTTATATAGGCCGCTAACATAACATCACGCCTGTATTCTTCGAAGGGTGAAGCAGAGGTGTATTGACACCTCATTTCGCCGTTATGTTTAAGTCACATGTAATAGGGGGCGAGCCTATTGCCATTAACCAGGCGCGAATCCAGACGGCTGCTACTGAGAAATTCTTAATGGAAAAACCTAATAACACTTTGCCCGACCTGGAGATTGAACCCAGGACCCCATACTCAAGGCAGTTATTATACAAATCGGCTATATGTATTATTTCAATTGTTAATAAATACAATGTTTTATTGTAATCTTAAGCTTCATCATTTTTACTATTTGATTCGTTGCGTTCTATAGTTTCTGCCTACCCCTATGGGAAAAAGCTATGGGAAAAAGGCGTGAGTTTATGTATGTATGTATTTGATTCGTTGCTGGTGTTACATTACAGTATTAGAAGACATATATTATATACGAATTTTGTAACTGTTTGGCGGTTTTGAGTTGTTCTTGTGTTGTGACCTACGCAAATGTCCGGCTGATTGGTAGCGTCGTGCCGCAGTCGGGTTGCTGAGCTCACGAAAATATGGTTTGAGCTACGCGATGACTGATGACAAGTCAACTCAAACCTGCTACGGCACTTTCCTAAAAACGCCATTCCAGACGTTGCCCTACATTGTTACACTTACATAGTTTTTATACCACAATGTCTGGACTTTAAAAGAGACCTTGATCTCTGAGTTTGTTTCGGCTTTTCTTCTCAGAGCTAGTCAGATAGGAAATGCAGGGCCATCTAGTCTTAAAAAAACATTACATTGACTTGTAAAAGTGTCTGTAACAGATTTATTTACAGAAATAACAATCATTTATCATTAAAAACCAATAAATAATAAATGTTAAATAGTACGTTTATTGAGTTTCACAAATTAAATCTAATAGAATCTTAGACAGCGGTAGCGACGATCCAGTCGGTGTAGGAAGCAACAGAAGTACTGACTCCAGGGAAATGTTCATTGGCGCAGCCGAAGCCCCAGGACATAACACCGATGATGATGTTACCATAGTACAGAGGACCACCAGTGTCACCCTGACACCTGTCACTGCCACCAACGCCAGGGATACCGTGACAGATCATGTTCTCGGTAACGTAATCAGGTCTGGGCAAGGCCCCATAGCGTTCAGCACAGAGTTCTCTGTTGATTGTGATGACTGTGGTCGTCCGGAGAACGTCAGATGAAGAACCTCCTTGCTGTAGATAAGAATAGTCTTGTTTTATCTTAGAATAGAATGTATTGGGCATTACTACAAGGGCTTGATGCGTGAAAGATAAATATGGCGGTTTGACAAAAAATCTGCCAAACTGTCATATTTATTTACCAGATAAGAGTTAGACGTAGTTAAGCAGAAAGGACTCAACCCACACAGAGTCACTTTTGAGTTATTGACGTTTTAAGTTCAGAGTGGTTTCCTTCAGTGATGCTGTATTCAGATTTTGTTACGTAATTACACATCCTTGGTAAAATCAATCGTATTTTTATATCCATAAGTTGGTTGATGGTTATATTGTGTATTTCTGGAATTCTTTTGGAAAATATAGGGTTGGATGATTTAAACAGGTTGGGTCTTTATAGGTAATAAAAAGAAAATATCTGCCTAATATGTGGTTTGGTTCCCTGTCACAAAAAACGTATTTCCTTTGTTTATTTCTTGGATCTTTTTTGCTGAATGAAAGGCCATTTTGGTACAAATTACTCATTTTTGTCAATTTTGTAGATTGAGTCATTTCTGCTAAACTACGTCCAGTTATGTGGAACAGGTTTTAATAGGACTTAATTGAAGAGCTATCTACTGCTTACTGGCAAGACTCTGACAACCAACTTAAGTATTGTAATATTAACATCCAACCTACCACTTCTAAGCGTTAATGTCGCTGACTGAATTCATTAGTGGCACAAGTAAAATTTTTGACATTTTGAGTTAGTGATGAATTCTTGTCATAAATTACGTACTTTATTTTATGCATTAAAGACCCAGCGTGTTAGTTTCATAAGATTAGTCCTGGCATTAATCCAAAAAGTAAAAAAAAAATGCAATACTGGCATAAATCGAAGTCACCATCTTCTGGTTCTCATATTAATCAAAATAACAAAACAAAACATCAATATTATTACTGCTGGCAACTGAAGCATTAACGTAGATATATAAAAACTAAACATTTTATTTTTATTTTATTTTTTTATTTTATTTCTTCAGAAAACTTACAGCTAACATATAGGTAGTAAATAAATTAGTGAAAGAAGGCCAATTACAAGTTTTCACAGGTAAGTAAGACAGTAGAATAAGTAGACAGTAGACAGACGAGAAGGATAGGAAAAGCACTCAGGAACAATTACCACAGATTTCACTCAACATTAAAGAACTGATCACATATTATTTTCTTTACTTTAGGGACACTCGTGGAAAATATATCTATATCGACACTTTGACATACCGAGTTGTATGTTCTACTAGCTCTTACCATGTACGAGTTTTGTCGATAAGTACATCGTACAGAAGGAACATGTAAAAGTTGATGTTTTCTTAACAATGCTGATGGCACACGAAGCCCAATTTTGCTAGTCAACTCAGGACAGTCAGTTGTACCATTAGCTAAGCCGAACAGGAAGGCCATATCTGCTATTTTTCTCCGCTCAGATAGAGGAAGAATGTGAAATTTTCTGCATCGACTGAAATAGTTAGGTAAATATGTTTTGGATCTATATTGGATGTACCTTAAAAATTTCTTCTGTATATTTTCGATACGATTAATATAAATGTTATAGTTGGGATTCCAAACTGGGGAACAATATTCGACATGACTGCGTACAAAAGCACAGTAAAGGATTTTAAGCGTTTTAATATTTTTAAAGTCAGATGATATCCTTAAAATAAAGCCTAGAGCTTTAGAAGCTTTTTTAATAATATTATCAATGTGTGTGTCAAAAAGAAGTTTTGAGTCAAAAGTAACACCTAAATCTCTAATTGCATTAACTCTGGCGATTGGAATGTCCGAAAGTTTATAATTATAATAAATAGGTTTAGGTTTGCGAGTAAAGGTACATATATAGCATTTGGAAACGTTTAAATCCAAGTGGTTAATAGAGCAATAGTTTTGGAAGTGGTCGAGATCGTGCTGGAGACGAATTGCATCCTCATTGGTTCTTATTTGACTTAGAATTTTCATATCGTCAGCAAACAATAGAACTTTAGAATTGTGAAAACATAACGAAATGTCATTAATAAAAATATTAAAGAGAAGGGGTCCCAACAACGATCCCTGAGGAATTCCTGAAGGGATAAAGGCAGTTCTAGATGAATAACCACTGAGAACAACAGTTTGACATCTATTATCCACATAAGATGAAAACCACCTGAAAAGGTTTCCACTAATACCTATAGCCAATAGCTTGCGCAGGAGTATAACATGATCCAAGCGATCAAAGGCCTTGCTATAGTCTGTATATATAACGTCCACTTGTGTACGTTGAGACATACATTCGGTCAGATAGTCACTACAGATAATGAGATTCGTTGATGTGGATCGTCCTCTTAAAAAACCATGTTGCCGGTCGCTTATGCTAAGTTTTAGAGTAGTATATAATTGCCCGTATATAATTTTTTCTAATACTTTTGCAAACAGACATAGTTTAGAAATTGGCCTATAGTTCTCAACGAAGTCTTTGGGTCCTTTTTTGTGGATGGGGGTAATAAACGCCGACTTCCAAATTGAGGGTACCACACCAACAGCCAAAGACCGTCTAAACAACAGCGAAAGAGGAATAGCCAGACTCTTGGCACAATTTAGTATTAAAACTGGTGGAATATTGTCGGGCCCTGCCGATTTGGTTAGGTCTACTCCCCTTAGTAATTTAAACACTTCTAATTCCTGAACTTCAATTGAATTTATGTCAGAAACAATATCGCTTAAGCCCTGTGCACAATCAAGAGAAGGCGATACATCATTGCCAGAATGAACAAGAAAATTTGAATAAAAGTAGTCGCTAAACATGTTGCAGATATCCTCTCCGTTACTAGAAGAACAATGCCCGTATTTGAATAAGGAAGGATAAGAATTGATTAGATGTTTTGATTTTACATACGACCAGAATGCTCTAGGAGCCTTTAAAATGTCCTTCTCAATTTTAGATACATATTCGTTAAACATATCGTTTTCAACTTATCGTTTTTGACGACACGTTTGGTGCAGTGGCTGAGCGATTGGTGTCTGTGCTACGGGTCGCGGGTTCGATTCCCGCACGGAACAAATATTTGTATGGCCTACAGATAGTTGTTCCGGGTCTGGGCGTTTGTGCGTGTGAAGATTTGTGTCTGTAAACGCACCCACGATACAGGAGAAATCCTAGTGTGGGGCAACGTTTTTTCTTAAAAAAAAAAAAAAAAAAAAAAAAAAAAAACTTCTTTGGCGCGCTGTCGTAGCAGCACAAATGACTGATGATCAGAGAGATTCCCGTATTTTTTGAATTTAGCGTGAAACTTGAATTTTTCTTTAATAATTTTTATCAAAGGTTGCTTGTACCAGAGAGGATATCCGCTGCATTGAACGACCGTTTTTACTGGTACATAAGTATCCCGCAAGCTGTTGACAGTGTCATAGAAAAACGAGACGGCGTCTTCAAGTGATCTGTTTTTCACTTCATATTGCCAGTCAATTTGGTTCAATTGGTGATTTATAGCAATGAAATCAGCTGATTGATATAAAAACTTGACGCGAGGACGCGCTGGAAGGGTGTGAAGTTCGACAAAATTAGCAGTCACACAAATAGCCCTGTGGTGGGGATCTTCAGGTACCAGTGGGTCTGTGCAACACGTAGCCGAAACTTTGCTATTAGACATAACTAAATCTAATATTCTATTATTAAGGTTTATGTGCGAGTTATACTGACAGAAATTGCAAACTGCAAAGTTATCAAATAAACTAACCTGGACATGTCCTAGGATATTACTAGGGCAAAGAGAGTGGCCGTCAGCGTCTAGTTTCCAGTTTATGTTTGGTAAATTAAAATCGCCTAGAACCAAAAACATATCTGTGGGATGTCTATGGACAATATCTGTCAGGTTAGTAGAAAAATTAGTAAGTTGAACTGATTGCGAATGGCCAAGATTTTGATTACAAATATACACAACACAAATATGCATTTTGTACGGCACACGCGGTCTCTTCCCGTGAAGGGTCAGAGAGACCCACAAGTCTTCGGCAGACGAGAACCACTCGCTACGAAGATCAGCTACAAGTTCACGTCGCACAGCAATAAGCACGCCACCCCCCAGAGTCTGATTAGTATCAGTGTAGTTTCTGTCGCGCCTCCATACAAGATAACGGTCGTCAAATAATTCGCTGTCCTTGACACCCTCAATGAGCCACGTTTCCGTCAAGCAGATAACATCGTAGGAATTGACACACACATTACGGTAGAAAATTGAAGTTTTTGTACGCAATCCCCGAACATTTTGATAAAAGAAGTTAATAGGTGTCATCGTAAATAAAAGAGGTAATTAGTGATACAATAGAAACAGTAATATAAGGTACACTTGGTTTGAGCAAAAAATAAAGTAAAAAATTCAAAGTTAAAAAATAA
Organism: Amphipyra berbera; assembly: GCA_910594945.2. Classification (NCBI taxonomy): domain Eukaryota; kingdom Metazoa; phylum Arthropoda; class Insecta; order Lepidoptera; family Noctuidae; genus Amphipyra; species Amphipyra berbera. Next base: position 15,777,219 of record OU343142.1, read on the forward strand.
ATTAGCGAGGTCAAGCTAAATGCGACTTTGGCAAAATAAAAATAAGGCTTAATAGAACAGTAGCAATGGACAATACCGAGCGATAAGCGAACAATAGGGCAGAGGCGATAGAATGCGAACAAAAAATGGTTAACAGTGATTCTCAACATGTAGGTGCAAGGATACAAATGTGACATGTCAAAGTATCGATATAACAATTTTAATTTAAAAAATGTTTTAAATCCCGTTCAGTTTTGATATGACGGGTCGGTGAAGTAGCATTTTTCTTGATGAGAATCTTGCAGCCAACTACCCAGGTGTACAAAAAACCTCGCTCTTTAGCAAGTGTTTTTGTTTTGTTTAGCAGCATTTTGTTCTCTATGGTTAGGTGGTCATTGACATAGATGATATTCTCGGACTGTAACCCCAATTTACTAGCAGTTATAGTAGCTTTAAGTTTTTTCGCCGCGGCCACAAAGTCGTTCTTTAAGTACCTGTTATTCACAGAACAGATTATATTTTTGTTTTGGTCATTATTGCGCATTGGAACTCTTGCAATGAAATTTATTTGCTCCTTCGGGATACTACAACCAATGATATCGCCCAGCTTGGCAATTATCGAAAACAGATTTTCTGAATTACTCATTGGGACTCCTTTTATTTCGAGATTATTCATTCTTGATCTTTGCTCGCTCTCACGATGAAAATCTTCGAGTTTAGAACAACGCTCATGCAAAGCTGATATATCCTCCTTGGTTTTTTTGAAGCAATCCACTTCGCGCTCCAATTCTGATACCTTAGAAGACAATGTCTCCACCGATAGATCTAAGAACTGGACGTCCGACTTAAGACTAGAATACTCTGATCTTATCGATTTCAGTTCCACCAGTTCCAATTGGATAGCCTTCACGTTCTCCATTAGAGCTGGCAAGTTGTCCATCTGAACCGAGAGGGCCTTAAGTTGTGACATAATGGATTCCATGTCAGCCGTTGCAGGCACAACTACAGCTGTAGCAGTAGGGCGTGGGCTGGAAACTGAGGATTTGCAATTAGCGCACCTCCACGTGTTCTTGCGATCCCCTAATTTTCGCCATCCACCTTCTGTGATTCCAGCACAGGGAAAATCAAACTGGCCCGCGCATACTGCGCATTTAACGCCATCCCTAGACTCAACTTCGCATCGCTTGCACGTAAACATCTCGTGGAGCTATCGAGAACTTTGAGAAACGCAATAGTCAAACTAGTCGCTAAAGTACTGAGCGCGCGAGCGGCCGAAGCAAATACGTGTGGCCGATTAGCTGTCTACCGACGAACTCCAACATCAACTATTTATTCTCATTCCCGACCAGCAGTTTGGGTTTCGTCCCACCCACTGCTGCACTAGACAACTTCACCGTATTATCGAACACATAAGCTCCGGCTTCATGTATTCATACAAGACAGGCATGCTGTTCTTCGACGTAGCGAAAGCCTTCGACAAGGTCTGGCACAACGGTTTATTATATAAACTGTACCAATTCAACGTGCCAGACCGTCTCGTGCTCATCATTCGAGACTTTCTGTCGGATCGCACCTTTCGCTACCGAATAGACGGCACGCTTTCGTCTCCACATCCGATCCGAGCTGGAGTCCCTCAGGGCTCCGTGCTAGCCCCCCCTTCTGTTCACGCTGTACACCAGCGACATTCCCACTCAAGGCAAGGCCCAGTTGGCACTTTTCGCCGACGACACGGCTATTTACTACACGGGTAGTGACTTAAAATCGATCTCTCGCATCTTACAGACCGCAGCCAACCGCCTCGGCGTTTGGTTTCGGAAGTGGCGTATCGAGGTGAATCCCGAAAAGAGCGCAGCAGTTCTTTTCGAGAGGCACGGCGATAACCACTCGCGTTGTCCCCCAGTAGTCATGTTTGGAAAAGAGATCCTTTGGGAACTGAGCGTCAGGTACCTGGGAGTTATCCTAGACCACCACCTCACGTTCCGGCAACACATCAAAAAGGTGCACACTCGCGCCTCTTTTGTTGTGGGCCGGTTACACCCTATGATTAGGGCGCGCAGTAAGCTCTCGCTTAGAAATAAGTTGAGACTTTACCTGACGTGCATTCGCCCCATATTAACCTACGCCAGCGTCGTGTTCGCACACGTTAGGCCATGTCGCTTTAAAGCATTTCAAATTCTGCAAAACCGCGTATTGCGCAGAGCCGCGGGCGCCCCGTGGTATATGCGCAACGTTCAACTTCACTTAGACCTAAAAATGCCAACGGTAAGGCAATATCTCAAACGCACGTCTAAGCGTTACTTCGACCATGCCTCGAGGCATCGGAACCCCCTCGTGACCGCCGCGTCCGATTATAAACCCTCCCAGATTAGCATAGTCCGCCGTCCCCGGCATGCGCTACTAGAGCCCGATGATGAGATCACCCTCCTCCAGGAGGCGAATAAATCCACTAGTACTATACACAAACACCGCCGCCGCCGACCGGCGTATCGCCCTCGCCGACGAGGCCCCTCGCGACGTCCCACCGCCGCCGCCCCCGATCCACCGTGCTCACCCGCCGCAGCCGCGGAGCCGGTCGTCCCTTCTGACTCCGCGCAATCACCATGACGCGAGAATACAGCCCTCATCAAGCTGTCGTATCCCTCCCAGTCCTCTTGCATTCGACACCCTAAGAGTTCGAGTCCCCCCTTGGGGACACTCTTAGAGGTGTCGCTGCTATAGTCATAGGCATGATGTTACAGTAGTTAGCTTTGCGTAGTTAGCTAGGTAGTTAGAATAGTAGGTATTGCTTCGGAGACCCTTCTGGTCTCGCCAATAATAGTCAGGTTACGTAGAAGAGGTCCGCAAGACCATCTACAATAGTCGAATAGGAAAAAAAAAAAAGATCAACTATTTATTCCATACAGTACACTCAAAACGAGCTAGAATGTGCGCGCGCACTTGTCAACGAACATTTTAATTGTGCTTTTTCTCAAATTGTTGAATTTTGTCTTGTGACACTATTGAATTCAGTCAGCGATGTATACGAAGATTTTCTTAACGACTAAGTTATTTGGAATGGAAATATGCGTCTTCCAGCTTCTTCAAGCGCTCAACTTTTGCACGTGGTTCATACTGGTATTATATGCAAGCCTAATATGCGCATCGTGACATAATTTTGTCGTCGCATTATGTCGTGGCGAAACAAAATAATGTATGGCTTATCTTGTCTCGGGACGAGATGATACAACGACAAAATTAAGACGCGCTGCGCATGTTAGCCCGGCTGGTAGAGCTCTTGAGACAGATGATGGAATAAATATTGAATCATCTGATGTGAGGGGCTCATGGCTAATTAACAACCACGCGGATCATATGATTTGCAAAGTTAAGCTGCGCTTGCCGCGGTCAGTCTGTGGATGGGTGACCATTCGGTACACATCGAGACCCCTCCGTGCCTCGGAGAGCACGTTAAACCGTCGGTCCCGGGTGTCATATGAATACCTATGGCAGTGCCGTTACGGGTAGTCAGAAGCCCGAAAGTCTGACAACCGGTCTAACCTTAGGATATCGGCATTGCCTAGTAACTGGGTTGCGGAGGTCTGATGGCAGTCGCTCCATGTAAAATACTGGTATTCAGCCGCATCTGGTAAGACTGGAAGCTGACCCTAACATACACTGGCCTGCAAAAATAAGTATCACACTTTTAAAATTTCAATTTTTTCTAAACTATAGAAGTCAGAGATTTAAAATAAAAAACGTTATAAAGCAATTTTTATCAGCTTTCTTTGAAACTATAGTAACAAAGTTAAACTCTTTTTTGAGTCCTTTTTGCTTCGAAAATATATCTTGTGTACTTAAAAAGTTATTGCAATTTTAAAAGTGTGATACGTATTTTTGCAGGCCAGTATAGTTGGGATAAAGCTAGGCAGAACTGAACATCTGGTGTGCAATGTGCAAAAGGTGATTGTTATGGACCATTAGCCTAAGCGTATACGGAGACGTAGGCCGCGAAAGGCAACACAGTTCAGCCACAATTTTAAAATCTATTCAGTTGGACAACGCCTACATGGGGGGTGACATCGCCCGACATCAAATGTTGAGCGCTTCAAGAAGCTGGAAGTCGCATATTTCCCTTCCAAATAACTTAGTCGAAAATCAAACATACATAATAAACGGTGTAAATAGACCCTTAACGAAGCCGAAAGGCACTTATTCTCCACGTCATTGCGATTTTTTTTTGTTCTGGACTATGCCTGGGAACCTTCTAGTTACGGAGATATTGGAGGTCAAAGTTCCAACTTTTTCACACCTTTTTTTTTAATACTAGTTTTGAAGGTTGCAAATGTACTTGAAATACCTCCATTTCCCGTTTGCTACTCGTTGCATCTATCAGCACAGTGTTTTGAGTGTGTTACATTGAGCTTTACAGTAAAACGAAATTTTTCACCCAAAAAAAAATGTTGTTTCCCAGCGACAATTTTTGCGTAGGGTTACTTAGTTTGATGTACTGAATGCATGGTTGACGGCTTCGTGAAGGGTCTTTATACACCGTGTATAATCAGCCCATTACTGTCCCACTACTGGGCACGGGCCTCTTCTCGGAATGAGAAGGGTGAAGGCCTTAGTACACCACGCTGTCCTGGAGCGGGTCGGCGGACTACACACACCATCGAGATCATTTTAGAACTCTTTCAGGTTTCCTCACAATGATTTTCCTACACTGTCGACGCAAGTAATAATGAAATTCTGATCCAGACATAAGTTCGAAACGTCAAAGGTGCGGGCCAGTGTCTAACTCACTTCCTCCTGCATAGAAGGTAAAGCGTTCAACAGGTATATTTTTTTTTTTATCATAATTTTACAAAGAAGCTCACGGTGCTACATTAGTTTACGATGTGTCAGAACCAAAGTCCCTAGCAAAACTGAATGAGTGGGTCGTGGAACTGCAAGTATACTCCACCAAGAAGAACACACCCTGCTTAGTTGTCGGCAATAAAACTGACAAGCATATCATTTTGGGACCAAGTGCTTATGCACTGGGTCCCAAAATGATATGCTTATCAGCAAGCACATTGGATCACCCGCGCGACGGCGCAACGAGTATTTCCAAGGAGGGTTGACGTCAGGCAGGCGGCCGGTCATAAAACAATAAGGTCTAACAACATGGATTTATGAAATACATGTTGTGCTGACCCCACCTAGTGTGGGATAAGGACAGGAAGAAGAAGAAGGTATAAAAAAACTTACCGTCGTTAGGCCCCATCCAGCTTGGACAACGGGCAAGCCATCAGGGGTTACGAAACCTTGACTGATGATCGCTCCCTGCTGAATGACGGGACTGTACTCCAACGGTGTTATAAGCCTGATCACGGAGATGTCACCGTCACCACCTAGCTCACCATAAGTGGGGTAGTTGAACTCTTTTTCTACGTAGGCGACTATACCTCCTATTTGACGGTAGCTAGAACCAGCTCTGATACGCCGACCTTCAGGACGATAGAAGCTGAAAAAAAAAGGTATTGCTTTTAATTATGTAACCTAGATTTTAGCGTGGATGAGGTTGCTCCCTTGTTGGTCTAGTGGTCGCAAGCGCGACTGCTGAGCATGGGGTCCTGGGTTCGATCCCCAGGTCGGGCATCGTTATTGGGTTTTTCTATTAGGAATTTCTCAGTAGCCGCCCTAAGTCTGGATTTGTGCCGCCCATGACAATAGGCTCGCCCCCTATTACATGGGACTTATATACAAGATTAGTCGGAAAGGGGGTACTAAGCCACGGGCCACTTAAAGTATCACTGATGACTATTTGAAAGCAAGTGTTAAAATTTCAAAATTCGATAATTTATATTTGCATGCAAAAATAATTTTATTTTAGTTTTTTCAAAAAAAAAACATACCTGCTTTAGTTATGAATTCAGGAAATTAAATTTCTAATCCGTGACCCTAAATATGACCTAAATTGTAAACACAGCTAATCATAGCTATGGACAGATAGATTTTACGAAATCTTTGAAAAGCTATTGCTCTTAAACTATCGAGTTTTGGGGAAAGTTGTAGAACAAATGTTATCCCTTATTATGGTTACTTTAACACCTTTTCGGCTTAGTACCCCCTTTCCAACTAGCCTTGTATAACTGACGAAATGAGGGTGTACTAAAAATACCTCAGCCGATCCCTTCGGGGAATACAAGGCGTGACGTTATGTTGTTTATGTTATACTCACGGGTCATAGAAACACGCAGCAGCAGACATAACACATCGCCTGGTCAAAATACTGGCACCGCAAGCTTGAGTCCAGGTCCCAGATAAAATGCCCAGATTTTCCACCTGCACGATCGAGGGAAATTGATCGATGGTGGTCTCAGTACCTCCCACGATACGGGAGACCTGAGGCGAGGAGCAGGCAGAGCCTGAAAAAAAAGCAAGATAGATTGTAGAACCTTGTTAAGAGGAAATGCGGTCGGCATTTAGTCCATACAAACGTATTCCTCAGTTTCCTCCTTGGATAATGTCACTAGAGCAAATATTTTTTATCATATGATGTATATTTATCACCACTAAGGCCCTATGTTTTGTTTTTGTCAATAAATTAATTATTAAAAGAACTAGAAACGTTTAAACTTTACAAAAATCGACCGGTCTTACCACCGTTTCCGAACATCTGGCAAACAAATTTGACGAATGTAAAAAAATAAAAGGAAAACATACAAACATAACCAAAGTCTTTCTTAAATTATTACAGAAAAATATATTAAAATCGGTCCAGATTTGATGAAGGAAATAGGAAATACGAAAGTACGATTTCGCTAATATTGCATAGGAGAAATCAGTCCGAGATGCAGGTGTCTCTTTCGCGCTCAATTGGGGAGGTTTTCGGAAGGGGTGGTACGGAAATAGATCGCAAAAACCTATTCAAATTATTAATATTTTGCAGCCTGCGTTTCCTCTTAACAATAATCATTGTCATATGCACATCAACCATCCATTTTTCTCTATCAAACCAATCATGACAAACCAAGGAGCCTCCAAGAGTGACGATACTTCAGTACGTCCTGGGCAGTCATCCCCGCGATTAATTTTGCTGATTAGTTAATCTTTTCACCAAAGCATGAGCTATTCTCATAAAGCTGGAGGAGAAGAATACCAAATTTTGGGATTCACGTACGTTAGTAAGTAAGTATGCACCTTTGAATAAACAAATCTACTTCTTTTTCCTCCTAGCCTTTCCCCAATTATGTTGGGGTCAGCTTCCAGTCTAACCAGATGCGGCTGAATACCAGTATTTTACACGGAGCGACTGCCATCAAACCTCCGCAACCCAGTAAATGGGCAATACCGATATTCGAAAATAAGACCGGTTTTAAAAGAATGTTGGCAATATGTAGTCGGTAAAATAGTTTGTTTATTGAACTGTGCAAGCAACAATAAACCTTAAGGTGCATTACCTTTTTATTTCCCTACTGTACCTTGGAGAAGCTCACGGTGTTATATTAGTTTACGATGTGTCAGAACCGAAGTCCCTAGCAAAACTGAATGAGTGGGCCAAGCAACTTCAAGTATACTCTACCAAGAAGAACACAGCCTGCTTAGTTGTCGGCAATAAAATTGACAAGCATATCATTTTGGGACCCAGTGCATAATATCAGCAAGAACATTGGGTCACCCGCGCGACGGCGCAACGAGTATTCCCAAGGAGGGTTGATGTCGGGCAGGCGGCCGGTCGTAAAACAATAAGCCAAAACCTCTAACAACATGGTTTTATGAAATACATGTTGTGCCGACCCCACCTAGTGTGGGATAAGGGCAGGAAGAAGAAGACTGTACTTTGGACAAAGACATTGGACGAGTGGCATACCACTCTAAGATAAAAATATAAATACCTGCAAAGAGGGCGATCGTAACTAAGGCCAGCACCGCCATGTTTGCGTCGACTGTGATCGTCGTAATCTTCACATATTTTTATATACAACCCCAAAATTCTGCTGTGTAACTGTCCTATAAGATTTACGATAACATTTGTCTGTTAATCATGTAGCGTGCGTATTTCGTGTTGATCCATTTTTTTGGGTTCCGTAGTCAACCTCGGAACCCTTATAGGTTCGCCATGTCTGTCTCTTTGTCACAGCCGTTTTACTTGCAGACTGTTAGTGCTATAAAACTGAAATTTAGCATAGTTATATACATTATAACGCCTTTCTTTTTTACTCTTTTTATCGTTGGAATATCCTCATGGATGTTCCTCGTCCGGGGAAGGCCAGGGGGTCTGCCAGACTCTTACCGGCTAAACACCAACGGTGTCCCTCCTTCTGACCTAAGGCCGGAGTCACGGGATTCGCTAGTACATGCACCGCAACCTCGGCAGGTCTCGGTCCACCAGGTTCTTCTGGTGGACCTCTCCAGTGGTGGGGCAATTTTTCCCCTGCCCCACTTCCTTCTGAGAGGCGTGCGTGGAACACGGCGCGCCATCCTCCCGGGCCTGTTACTGGTCGGGCGACGGGTCCCCTAACCCGCCGCCCACAGGCCACTCACAAGGGTGGCCGGAGATCGTCACGCGCTCTCCGGTATACATTATAACGCCTACAAAGTGATGCTATTAGTAAACCACATTTTTTAGTAATATCTCCACTCCCTTTTTTCCCCGTCTTTTTTTATAATATCCCCTAAATGTAAAGTGGGCGTGTTTTTTTCCTATTTCAACAGCGCTGCCTGACATGGTTGTCGAATCCAGGACGTCACACGCTGCAGCCGCGTTTACAAAAACTAGAGGCAGTTTCCCTCAACTTTATAGACATTATTTAAATCATAACATAACATCACGCCTGTATTCCCCGAAAGGTTGGACAGAGGTTTATAGTAACACCCTCAATTCGCCGTTATGTTTAAGTCCCATTTAATAGGGAGCGAGCCTATAGCCATCAACCAACCGGGCACAAATCCAAACTCCAGGCTGCTACTGAAGAATTCCACGTGGAAAAACCTAATAACACTTTGCCCGAATTGGGAACCGAACCCAGGCCCTCATGATCAGCAGTCGCGCTTGCCACCAGTAGACCAACGAGACAGTTACATTTATTTACTTTATTAAACGTCAAAATGTTGGTAGGTACAGAATTTAATAAGAAACCCTCGGTGCGTGATTTCCAATCGCACTTGACCAAGTTTTTAGGGTTCTGTACCCAAAGGGTAAAACGGGACCCTATTACTAAGACTCCGCTGTCCGTCCGTCCGTCCGTCCGTCACCAGGCTGTATCTCATGAACCGTGATAGTCAGCCAATTGAAATTTTCACAGATGCTGTATTTCTGTTGCTGCTAAAACAACAAATACTATAAAACAGAATAAAGCAAATATTTAAGGGGGCTTCCATACAACGAGTACGGAACCCTTCATGCGCGAGTCCGACTCGCACGTGGCCGGTTTTTTGGATTAGTTATCTTAGGTACGCTACCTAATTGATATTAGGGCAATATCCAATGAGTGATTCGTTTTTAAATACCTTAATATGTCTAGCTTAAAACCTTATGTAGATGTTTTTAATTTTTTATCTAAATGACATCAGTAGCATAATCAATACATCATCAGTCATGGACGTGAACGGTGTTATAGTCTAACTTGGTATTTGGAATACTGCGGGACAGGAGCGATACAGAACATTGACATCAAGTTTTTACAGAGACGCTCACGATGCTATATTAGTTTACGATGTATCAGAACCAGAGCCCCTAGCAAAACTTAATGAGTGGTTAGGAAAACTTCAAGTGTACTCCACCAAGAAGAACATAGTCTGCTTAGTTGTCGGCAATAAGATTGACAAGCATATAATTTTGGGACCCAGTGCATAATACCAGCAAGCACATTAGGTTACCCGCGCGACGGCGACGGCGCAACGAATATTCCCAAGGAGGGTTGATGTCAGGCAGGCGGCCGGTCATAAAACAATAAGCCAAACCTCTACAACATGGATTTATGAAATACATGTTGTGCCGACCCCACCTAGTGTGGGATAAGGGCAGGAAGAAGACTGTCCCAAAGCTGGGCACAGGCCTCTTCTCAGAATAACAATAAAAATATGTATTTTCTATAGCAAGAGAGTGGTGCCTGAGATAGGTATAGCAATACCTGTATAACAGGTCATCAGGGCCCCACCCCACTGATGGACAAAGCTAGGCATTAAACCAGAAAAAATTCTAGGTAGTAATTAATATTAAAAATATAATATACACATTATTATATGCATGCTAAAATGGGTAGATTTGTGTGCGCGTGTGTATTTGTATGGGTGTGTGCGTGTTTATGTGTGCGAGTGTATGCGAGCGAGCGCGTGTAAGCGCGTGCGTGTGTGTGTGCGCGTGTGTTTGTATGAGTGTGTGCATGTTAGGGTGTATTCGTATGTTTGATTGTGTGAGGGGCTCGTGGCTAAATAACAACCGCGCCGATCGTAAGATTTGCGAGGTAAAGCTGCGCTTGCCGCGGTCAGTCCGTGGATGGGTGACCATTTGTTACACATCGAGACCCCTCCGTGCCTCGGAGAGCACGTTAAGCCGTCGGTCCCGGGTGTCATACGAATACCTATGACAGTCGTTACGGGTAGTCAGAAGCCCGAAAGTCTTACAAACGGTTTAACCTTAGGATATCGGCATTGCCCAGTTACTGAGTTGCGGAGGTCTGATGGCAGTCGCTCCGTGAAAAATACTGGTATTCAGCCGCATCTGGTTAGACTGGAAGCTGATCCCAAGATAATTGGGAAAAGGCTAAGAGGAAGATTGTGTGTGTGTGTGTGTGTGTGTGTGTGTGTGTGCGTGTGCGCGTGTGCTGTTGCATATGCGTGTTCGTGTGCGTTTGCATATGCACCACAACGCAAATAATACGCGCATAAAAACAAAAACACGTCACTATAATCGCTCTAATACATCGTCATTATGTTCGAATTGTCCGCTTTACACTCCACATCTCCATATACGAGCCCTTAGTCCACCATGCTGGCCTGGTGCGCGTTTTCGTGCTACACACACCATCTAAAACGTTTTGAACCCTCTCCGGTGTGCAGGTTTCTACACGATTCCCTTCACCGTTTAGTAACATACATACATACATAAACTCACGCCTTTTTCCCATTGAGGCAGGCAGAAACTATAGCACGCCACATGCTACAACCCTTACATACTCCTTTCGCTTCATCTACATTCATACATCTTGTCATACTCGTACGCCGGTTGAGAGTACTACGCACCTGTCTTTTGTGAAAAACATCATCAATAACATCGATGTATGTCCTTCTAGGACGTCCTCTACCGGGTTTCCACTGACATCCGCCTTATAAATTCCTTTTGTTAATCGCCGCTCATTCATTCTCTCAACATGACCAATCCACCTAAGCATACTCCTTTCAATTTTAGTTACTACATCATCTTTAACTAACGCAATTGATAATCGAATTTAACTCTGTAAGGAGATCTTCCCTTCTTCTCTCGTTTTTAACCGACTTCCAAAAAGGAGGAGGTTACTATGTTCGTCTGTATGTATGTTTTTTTTTTTGTGTATGTTCATCGATATTTTCGGCAATTGTGAACCGATTTTAATGATTATTTTTTTAATGGATAGGGTATACTTCGAAGTTGGTCCCATTTAAATTTGGTGAAGATCTGATGAAGGACTTCGGAGATAGACAATGGAACTCCTCAATGACGAACAGTACGCATATTGTGATGATGTGATTATGTTACAAAAAGCGTCTTTAGTAGGTCCAACCAAGATTTAATTAAGGCCACTAAAATGAAAAAAATAAAAACTTTTTTACAAAAAATTTAAACCGACTTCAAAAAAGAATAAAATAATTACCATATAAAATTAACAGTTTCAGAAGTCGGTGCCTTCAATTTGGTTCAGCGTGGATCAGCACCGACTTCTGAAACTGTTAATTTTATATGGTAATTATTTTATTCTTTTTTGAAGTCGGTTTAAATTTTTTGTAAAAAAGTTTTTATTTTTAGAACTAGCAATAGCTCATGCTGTGGTGAAAAGATCACCCAGTCAGCAAGGTTGGTAGCGGAGCTGACTGCACAGGGTGTGCCGAACGTACGTACATAAGTATCGTCACTTGTGGAAGCTCTTTTAATACACCCCAAGATAAGGAGACACCTGCTTATGACGTATCTTGCACAAGCAAAGCGATAGTGAAAATTGCACAATATTGCACAATAATTGCCATTAAATGCCAAATTCGTATTAAAACATAACATAATATCACACCTGTATTCTTGGAAGGTTTAGGCAGAGGTGTATGCCGGGGTAGCGGTGCATGCTTTTGCGAATCCCGCGACCCCGGTCGAACGGTCTGGAGAAGGAACACCGTTGGTTTTTAGCCGGTAAAAGTCCGGCAGACCCCCTCGCCTTCCCCGGGCGAGGGACATCCATGAGGATTTTCCAATGAAAAAAAAAGGCAGAGGTGTATAGTAACACCGTCATTTCGCAGTTATGTTTAAGTCGCATGTAATAGGAGGCGAGCCTATTGCCATCAACCGAGCACAAATACAAACTCCGGGCTGCTACTGTGGAATTCCACACGGATAAACCTGATAACACCTTGCCCGACCTGGGGATTGAACCCAGGACCTCACGATCAGCAGTCGCGCGTATTACTGATAACCAAGGCATAGCAAACTTGCAAAAGTGCTACGTCGAGGCCAGCGTGGTAGATTAAGGTGTAAACCCTTCTCATTCTGAGAAGAGACCCGTGCCCAGTCGTGCGACTGTAATGGGCTGATTAAGCTAATCAAAACAGAATATAATTATCATCCTTAACTGTCGTAACCAATGGAAGATTACAAGTAATAAAAACATAAATGATAAACTAGATACGATATTCTTCATGGGGATAATATTAAATCCTGATTACCTATATCTAAAGCGTTTGTCGTCTAGAATCTACTTAAAAACATTACTATTTTAATTACAAAAGATAGTCTTGAATGACGTCAAGTTTTTACAGCGACGCTCACGGTGCTATATTAGTTTACGATGTATCAGAACCCGAGTCCCTAGCAAAATGAATGAGAGAGTCGAGCAACTTCAAGTATACTCCACCAAGAAGAACATAGTCAGCTTAGTTGTCGGCAATAAGATTGACAAGCATATAATTTTGGGATCCAGTGCATAATATCAGCAAGCACATTGGGTCACCCGCGCGACGGCGCAACGAATATTCCCAAGGAGGGTTGATATCAGGCAGGCGGCCGGTCATAAAACAATAAGCCAAAACCTCTAACAACATGGATTTACGAAATACATGTTGTGCCGACCCCACCTAGTGTGGGATAATAAGGCCAGGAAGAAGAAGAAGAGTCTAAATAAAATTCAGGTTTTGAAATAGGCTGTCAATTTTTGCTTTATGACGTTAAAATGATGGGTACTAAGTAGCAGTGACAGCATAGTGGTGTGACCATCGGACTGCCAAGTCATAGGTCTCGAGTTCGAACCCAAGGCACGCAGCACTGATTTTTCGGATTCAAATGCGCATTGTATAATTATCACTTGCTTAATACCGGTGAAGGAAAACTACACGACGAAACCAGCATGCCTGAGAGATATTTCTCGAAGGCATGTGAAGCCAAGTCAGAGGCCCATGGGCGGCATAAACTCTGACACCAGGTTAGTCACTAACCACACGAAAAGAAGAAGAAGAGATAGGTGTATTTTAAATCTGGGTTTAGCTTAGTTTTGGTTTAAACCATCTCTAGTAATAAGGGGGAAAAACACAGATATATAGTAGCTGATGATCTTTGAACAGCTATTTCTCTTTAACTATTAACTTTCAGGGAAAGTATTACAATAAAAGTTATATATAGAATATTTTTTGCCAGTGCCGGGTACGGTTACGGTCCTAGTATGTTTTTTTAAATTTTATTCTCGTCTTGGTCGCGTTTGGCCCTAATCTCACCTGATGGTAAGCGCAGACAGGATCTAAGATGGAGCACAGGAATCCAAAGAACAGAGATATAGAAGGATTCCCATATACCTCTCTGGCTCTCACATACACACGACGGAACACAGTAGCTATCCAGGCGGACCGTATAGATCCTACCACGTCGCGTGCTGTGTTTTGTTGAATCTTACAACACGCGACTTTTTCCAGCGTGTGGTGAGGAAGTTTTATATTCTAACCCGTCCCCAGATGGGGTACGGTGTAATGGGCAGAGCCCATTATGGGTACTTTAATACTTTTTCGTATTAGTACATAGGTACTTTCCTATTAACCTTGTATAATAACGATGCGGTCGTAACGAGTTCATTTAACATAGCGCCTACTAATTTTAATTAGCAACATATCCCGATAAACGCTGACTTCTTCATTGCCCATACTAAATTTTCTCATACTAAGAACTTCCTCGTTAGTCTAGTGGTGCCAAGCGCGACTGCTGATCGTGAGGTCCTAGGTTCGATCCCCAGGTCGGGCAAAGTGTTATTGGGTTTTTCCGTGTGAAATTCCTCAGTAGCCGCCCGGAGTTTCGATTTGAGCCCGGTTGATGGCAATAGACTCGCCTCCTATTACATGGGACATACACCCATATTCTAAGACGTTCCTCCAAAACTTACTCGGCTCGACTCCACCTCGACTCAGCCTTTCTCACTACCATCGGTAGTTGTAGTTGACATAAAAGTCCTCGACTCGAGATTTTTCCTCAGTCGAGGTAAGGAAACTCAAGGTACCTCGGAACCTACCTTAAGGAAGGAAGTGTCAAAGTACGTATGTAACAAAAATAATATTGAAGACTATCGAATATGCTTACGATAATCCTTACAACTATTTATCACGGCGTTATTTGCGCGATGCAGATAAACAAAATTATGACGTAATGACTCCACTCTACCTCGACTCATTTGAGGACCCCTCAGTCGAGGATCCACAAAGTTCACTCGAAATTGCGACTAAGAATACAATTTTGAAAGTGTTTTCGAGGCCGTCCTGAGTCGAGTAAATTTTGGAGGAACATCTTAGAAAATGGGTTTTAAACATAACGGCGAAATGAGGTTGTTTCTATACACTTCTGCCCAACCCTTTGGGGAATACAGGCGTGACGTTATGTATGTATGAAAAAAAATGCTAAGATCAACATTTATCTTCTTTAAAAAAGTACTCCATTTTTGTTGGCATACGGAGTATTTCACAAGGTGAATCCAATAGTGAATCCACCAACCCAAGCCTAAAGTCCTCAGAGGAATACATGGTTAAGCTATGCATGGCAGTTATGTTTAAGTCCCATGTAATAAGGGGCGAGCCTATTGCCATCAACCGGGCGCAAATCCACACTTCACACGGAAAAACCTAATAGCACTTTGCCTGGCTTGGGGATCGAGACCAGGACCTCACGATCCGCAGTGGCGCTTGTTACCACTAGACCAACGAGGCAGATTTTTTTTCATAAGTTTGTTAAAATACTCTAGATAGTAGTCGAGTTTGAATACATAAAAAAAAACAAGATAATACCATTAAATACTTAATTTATTGAGTTTTATAGATAATAGAACCTTAGACAGCGATAGAGATAATCCAATCGGTGTAGGGGGACACCGCAGTGTTGACCCCAGGGAAAGTCGCGTTGGCGCAGCCATGGCCCCAGGAGACAACACCGACGAGGATGTCACCATAGTACAGGGGACCACCGGAGTCACCCTGGCAGGCGTCCCTACCACCGACGTCCAGAAGACCAGCACAGATCATGTTCTCGGTAACAATACGAGGGGTCGGCAGGGTCAGGTAGCGTTCAGCACAGAGTTGGTTGTTGACTGTGAAGACCGTGGTCTCCAGAAGCACATCAGATAACACACCTCCTTGCTGCAGATGGGAAAGATTTTGTTTTTATCTTAGAATATAATGCACGTTTTGAAAAAGGGGACTTTTGCCCGATTCCTATAACTTACGGAGCGTTATTGGTTAAAATTGAGAGTCTTGTATCTTTACCAATAATAAAGCAAAAACCTCATAGTTTTACATAGTAGACCCTCCCATACACAAGGTTAGTCGGAAAGGGGGTACTAAGCCGCGGGCCACCCAAAGTATCACTGATGACTATTTTAAAGCAAGTGTTAAAATTTCAAAATTCGATAATTTTTATTTGCATGCAAAAAATCATACCTGCTTTAGTTATGAATTCAGAAAATTAATATTCTAATCTGTGACCCCAAATATGACCTAAGTTGTAAAAACAGCTGATCATAGCCATGGACAGAAAGAGTTTAGCAAATTTTTTACGAAATCTTTGAAAAGCTATTTCTTTTAAACTATCGAGTTTTGGGGAAAGTTGTAGAACAAAAGTTATCCCTTATTATGGATACTTTAACACCCTTCGGCCTAGCCCTTTCCGACTAACCTTGTATAAGTAGCTATCACGAGTAAAATTAGCTTACGAGTTCATTGATATACCCAGTTTGGCAATAAAAAATGTTACCATTAATTAGTTTCCATTTGTAATAACATCAGCACAACAAAACAAAGAACAGCAGTGACAACCTTGTGGTGTGGCCGTCGGACTGCCAAGTCATAGGTCTCGAGTCCGAACCCAAGGCACGCACCTCTGACTTTTCGGATTCATGTGCGTATTGTATAATTATCACTCGCTTAAAAGCGGTGAAGGAAAACATCGTGAGGAAACCAGCATGCCTGAGAGATATTTCTCCACGACATGTGAAGCCAAGTTAGAGGCCCATGGGCGACATAAACATTAACACCAGGTTAGTCACTAACCACACGAAAAGAAGAATGAGATCAAAGATTAATTCTTGCTTACCGTAGTACGACCCCATCCAGCGTGGACAACGGGTAAGTTATCAGGGAGGAAGCTACCCTGGGAGCTGATTGTTCCCTGCTGAACGACTGGGCTGTACACTAATGGTGTCCGAAGTCGAACCACGGAGATGTCTCCATCATTACCCAACGAACCATAGGTTGGGTGGTTAAACTCGTTTTGTGCGTAGGCGACTATACCTCCGATGTTGCGGTAGGAAGAACCAGCCCGGATGCGCCGTCTCTCAATATCATAGAAGCTGAAAGAAAGAATAACATAACATAACATCACGCCTGTATTCCCCGAAGGGCTGGGCAGCAGTATACAAGGTTAGTCGGAAAGGGGGTACTAAGCTGAAAGGGTGTTAAAGTACCCATAATAAGGTATAACTTTTGTTCTACAACTTTTCCCAAAACTCGATAGTTTAGAGAAATAGCTTTTCAAAGATTTCGTAAAAAATATGCTAAAATCTATCTGTCCATAGCTATGATCAGCTGTGTTTACTATTTAGGTCATATTTGGGGTTACGGATTAGAAACTTAATTTTCTGAATTCACAACCAAAGCAGGTAAGCATGTTTTTTTTTGAAAAACTAAAATAATAATCTTTTTGCATGCAAATAAAAATACCGAATTTTGAAATTTTAACACTTGCTTTAAAATAGTCATCAGTGATACTTTAAGTGGCCCGCGGCTTAGTACCCCCTTTCCGACTAACCTTTTATAGTAACACCCTCATTTCGTCGTTATGTTTAAGTCCCATGTAATAGGGGGCGAGCCTATTGCCATCAACCGGGCACAAATCCAAGCTCCGAGCTGCTACTGAGGCACTCCACACGGAAAAACCCAATAACACAATGTCCGACCTGGGGATCAAACCCAGCCTCGATATCAGCAGTCGCGCTTGCCACCACTAGACTAACGCGGCAGTTGAAAGACTGTCGCGTCAAATGACTGCCCATATTCAACTGCCCAGATTCAACTGCATCTGGTTGGACTAGGAGCTGACCGACAAGGAAAAGGCTAGCCAGAACAATAACATTCAACCGTAGTGAAGACTGATAGTCCGTCATTATCCACAAACTGTTTTTTTTTTTTTTTTTATTTAAACGTTGCCCCACACTAGGATTTCTCCTGTATCGTGGGTACGTTCACAGACACAAATCTACACATGCACATTGTTTATACTCCTTTTTTGGCTTCCTCGCAGTTGGGTAAAAAAAGGATATGTTCACAAATGGACCTTCTACATTCTGATATATTAGGTCCCCACCTATGAAATCAGCGTTTTGTATGGAGAATTTTAAAGAAGTTGCAACTTTCATACTAACATTGTCTTAATTTATTTAACTACTATGAACACTAATGTTTTAAAAGCTATTATGCATTAATGTTTAAAAAGTAAGACTTAGATTGACCACTTAGATTGTGCGACAAAAATAAGTTTTGGCTAAGTTAAAACAATAATGGTGGTCATTTCTGCTAACAAAAAGTGGAGTCATTTTTAAGGTATTTTTTATGTTCAGAAAACTATAAGTAAGAAGTTTTTTTTACTATTGGTAGTTGTCTATGATGGTCATTATTCGATATAATATCAAGCAATTGATGAATATTTTAAATCATAGAAGTGACGAGGTTCTCTATTTGTGAGAAAAAAACGCCATTTCATATGTGGGGACCTAATATTAATATAAAAACATAATATTTCAATCAGTTAACTCACATGCCAGCGAAGCAGTGTGCAGCAGTCAGTACATATCTGGTGGTCAGGATATTGGCAGCACAGGACAGCGCCCAGGTGCCAGTGAAGACGCCCAAACTTTCCACCTGCACGATGGAGGGGAATTGGTCGATGCTGGTCTCCGTGCCTCCCACGATACGGGATGCCTGAGGCGCGGAACAGGCAGATCCTGAAAAAAGAAAACAAGATAACATAACATCACGCCTGTATTTCTTGAAGGGTTGAGCAGAGGGGTATAGTAACACCCTCATTTCGCCGTTATGTTTAGGGGCAAGTCTATTGCCATCAACCGGGCACGAAGCCAAGCTCCAGGCTGTTACTGAGGAATTCCACGGAAAAATGCAATAACACTTTTGTCCGAACTGGGGATCGAACCCAGGACCTCACGATCAGCAGTCGTGCTTACCACCACTACACCAACGAGGCAGCTATAGGAATAGTTTATGAATACGGGTCTGAGTTACATTTACACTGGCCTGCAAAAATAAGTATCACACTTTTAAAAATTCAATTTTTTCTAAATTATAGATGTTAGAGATTTAAAATAAAAAACGTTTTATAGCAATTTTTATCAGCTTTCTTTGAAACTATAGTAACAAAGTTAAACTCTTTTTTTAGTCCTTTTTGTTTCAAAAATATATCTTGTGTACTTAAAAAGTTATTGCAATTTTAAAAGTGTGATACTTATTTTTGCAGGCCAGTGTACATTATGTTTACGTACTGTTCAATTGTTAATTAATAACATTAGTAATTAATCTACACTATTATAAAGCTGAAGAGTTTGTTTGTTTGTTTGAACACGCTAATCTCAGGAACTACTGGTTGGATTTTTTTTTTTGTGTTGAATAGTCCATTTATCGATGAAGGTTATAGGCTATATAACATCACGCTACGACCAATAGGAGCGGAGCATAAATGAAAAATGTTGCAAAAACGGGCAAAAATGTCCACCAATACGAAGCCGGGACGGGCCGCTAGTTTTACAATAAATAGAATTTGTTATTATAAATACCTGCGAAGAGGGCGAGAGTCAGAAGGGCCAGCACTGCCATGTTTGTGTCGACTGTGATGATCCTAAGAATTACATATTTTTATATAAAACCCCACAATTCTGCTTGTAACTAAGATAAGATTTGTCTGTTAATGATTTTATTTTAGAGTTCCTTGACAAAACATAAATGCCAACCTTTTCCCAACTACGATGTGTATTAATACTATTACCGACTATTTTACACGGAGCGACTGCCAACCCAGTTATTGGGCAATGCCGATATCCAAAGGTTAGACTGGTTGTCAGACTTTCGGGCTTCTAGTTAGAACAGGTAGTTACCTGTAACGACTGTCATAGGTATTTGTATAATACCCAGGAAAAACGGTTTAAGGTGCTCTCCGAGGCAAGCAGCCAGGGTGTGTAACGTACGGTCACCCAGCCAAGGATAAATCGCGGCAACCGCAGCTTATCCTCGCAAATTGTATTTTACTACTGAAGTGGAAATGTAAAAGAATTCGTATTTTTACAATTTTGACATATTTATAAGATTTTAAAATCATGTATAAAATGAATGATGAAATTCTCGTAATTTTTTTTATAAATATTAAATAACCGATAAAAATCAAATATAGGATTTTTACAAACTCTGTATCAACATTTTGACCGTTTATAGTAATAATTTAATAAGGAACACTCTGTGCGTGACTCCCATTCACACTTGACCGGGTTTTTTCTATTACTTATCTATACGCTGCCTATTCGATATTATTTATGGCTAAATCCAATCCGATTTTTTAATATGCCTCACAAAAAACCCCAGATATTTTTATCTAAAAGATATGATTATAAACTAATCAGTGGAGTTCCCAGGAAAGAAACATCCACCCCTTTTGAACACAATGGTTTACAAGGTAAGCAAGCAATCATTCCTGGAGGATAGATCATGTATGGAAGAAGAAGACATACTGCGCCAACTCTAAATAAGTTGGGATAAGGGCAGGAGGATGATGATGAGGATGGGTAGCAGTGTCTTCTGCTGTCACAAATCCATCACAGCAATAATAGCCTAGTGGTGTGACCGTCGGACTCCTAAGTCATAGGTCTGGAGTTCGAACCCAAGGCACGCCCCTCTGACTTTTCGGATTCATATGTGCGTAATGTGTAATTATCACATGCTTAAAAACGATGAAGGAAAACATCGTGAGGAAACCGAATGCCTGAGAGATATTTCTCGACGGCATGTGATGCCAATTAAGAGGCCCATGGGCGGCATAAACTCTGACCTCAGGTTAGTCACTAACCACAAGAAAAGGAGAAGACCAAGTTTGATGATTACGGCGAAATCACCACGATTTAGACCATTTTGGCGCAGTGGCTGAGCGATTGGCTGCTGCGTAACGAGACGCGGGTTCAGTTTCCTCACGGAACAAGTATTTGTATGGCCTACAGATAGTTTTTTCAGGTCTGGGTGTTTGTGCATGTGAAGATTTGTATCCTTTAAACGCACCCACGATACAGGAGAAATCCTAGAGTTGCTGTTACATCGCTATCAAGGGCGCATTAAATAATTGCCTTGTTAGTCGAGTGGTGGCAAGCACGACTGCTGATCGTGAGGTCCTGGGTTCGATCCCCAGGTCGGACAAAGTGTTATTGGGTTTTTCCGTGTGGAATTCCACAGTAGCAGCCCGGTGTTTGGATTTGTGAAATGAGGGTACACACCTCTGCCCAACCCTTCAGGGAATACAGGTGTGATGTTATAACGTAAACATAACATTACGCCCCTACTCCCCGAAGGGTTGGGCAGAGGTGTATAGTAACACCCCCATTTCGCCGTTATGTTTATTAAGTCCCATGTAATAGGGTTGCTCCTGAGGAATTCCACACGGAAAAACCGAATAACACTTTGCTCGACCTGGGGATCGAACCCAGGACCTCACGATCATCAGTCGCGCTTGCCACCACTAGATCAACGAGGCTAGATAACATGATGTTATGTTATGTTATAAAGCGCATTGATTGGATAACGAGTACATCCAATCATAATTATCATCCAATGCATTTTTAATTTCATGTTAAGACTAATCTCTCTTTTTCGCTGCATCCATTATTTTTAACTGATCCACATGTAGATTAGTCGGAAAGAGGGTAGGTACTAAGTCGCGGGCCACTTAATGTATCGTTGATGATTGTTTTAAAGAAAGTGTCAAAATTTCAAAATTCAAGAAAAAAAACAAGTGATTTTTATTTTTTCAATAATTTTTCATCCCTGCTTCAGTAACGAATTCTGAAAATGGAGCTTCTAATACATGACCCCAAATATGACCTAAAATGTAAACACAGCTGTTCATAGCTGAGGATACTTAAATAGAATTTAGCGTATTTTTTATGAAATCTTTGAACAGCTATTTCTCTTAAACTAATGACTTTTGGGGAGTGTTAGAACAAAAGTTATCCCTTATTATGGGTACTTTAACACTCTTTTGGCTTAGTACCCCCTTTTCGACTAACGTTGTATACCGTGTTTCTCTGCCGACGCTATCCTCGAAAATAAATAAATCCAGGAACAGGAATCATGTTTAAAAAAAGCCGTTTACTATAACAGTCCTTGGAAAGCCCAAGGCCCAACATATCAGGGGAGTCCGATTCTACGTAGTGAATTAGTACCATGGGGTGGAGCTACTCTAAGGGATGATTTCCACCAAACAGCTCGCATCGCATCGGATCGGAAAGGATACGAATGGATGCGGCGACAGCCGATCGCGTCCGGCAGGATGTCGACGCATAAGATCGGCTCCGTACCGTCACTTGCGAACGTATCCATTTTTGCGCCTAGCCAAATATTTTCATTCCTACCGTGTTGACAGCCGAAAGGATCCGATCGGATACGACGACAGGCGAACGGAGCCGTACGGAGCCGTACGCGCGTCGCAGCATACTTTCGGCTACGATCGCGTGTCGTGGAAGACGCCCGTGGTCAAGCTGCTGTGCACGGCTTGGTAATATAGACTTTAAATACTGTGTACACGATTTAATATCGTTTAAAGATTGTAAAATCCGTTCCGATCCGATGCGATACGAGCCGTTTGGTGGAAATCATCCTTATATCCACCCCACCTTGAAGCACAATATTGCCTGAGGGAAGCTACTATTGTGTCTGACTCTCATGACGAGATCTCACACAGGTCTTCTCATAGCCTGTAACCTAAGAGGTTGAAGGACTCGCGTCGTATATCTAGCCGTCAAGTACGCGCTTAGCTGCAGCTAATATCAATTTACGATACTCACAACAGAATGAAGTTATCGTAATCGTCATAGTGGCAGATTACATGCAATAAAAACGTAAATGATATTATTAATTATACTAAGAGATAACACTAATTCCTGATTACCTATATATATAAAATGTTTTTCCGTCTAGAATCTACTTATCAACATAACATGATCAAACCAGTTACAATAATGATAGTATTTTTTTTATTATTACATCAAAAATAATTGAATGTACGGCTGATTGTTAGCGTCGTGCGTCGGGTTGTTGAGCTACACGATGACTGATACATGCATGCCATCAGTTGGGACAGGTCAACTCAAACCTTATTGCGGAAAGTACTTGTGTCGCATAAGCCGGGAGCCGCCCGGTTGTTACCACTGCGTCGACTGCCCCGGGGACACGGCGCTACACACGCTGAAGTCGTGTCCTGTTTGGGCGACGCAGTGCCGTGAACTGGTCGCGGCGGTCGGTGGTGACCTCTCGCTTCCTGTCGTGGTTCTGTCCATGGTCGAGAGCGAGGGTGCGTGCGAAGCCATCGCTGCCATTTGCGAGGAAGTGATGGTGACCAAGGAGGGGAGGGAGCGGAGAGGGAGAGAGAGCTGTCTGCTCTTCTCCCTTTCCGCACCAGATGCACCAGACGCCGAAAAGCGCGCGATGACGTCCGGCCACCCTAGTGTGTGGCCTGCGGGCGGTGGGTTAGGGAACCCACCGCCCGAGCAGTAACAGGCCTTAGATGGCGGCGCGCAGTGTTCCGCGCGCGCCTCTCAGGAGGACGTGGGGCAAGGCCCCATAGAAGAGAGGTCTGCCAGAGTTGCGGTGCATGCTTATGCGAATCCCGCGACCCCGGCCGACGCGGTGACGGTCAGAAGGAGGAACACCGTGGGTTTTCAGTCGGTAAGAGTCCGGCAGACTCTCTTGCCTTCCCCGGGCGAGGGACATCCATGAGGATTTTCCCACGATAATAAAAAAACAAGGTCAACTCAAACCTGCTATGGCACTTTCCTCAAAATACCATTCCAGACGTTGCCCTACATTGTTACATAGTTTTTATACCACAATGTCTGGAGTTTAAAGACACCTTGACCTCTGAGTTTGTTTCGGCTTTTCTTCTCAGAGCTAGTCAGGAAATGCCGACGCCATCTAGTCTTGAAAAAACATTACATTGACTTGTAAAAGTGTCTGTAACAGATTTAATTGCAGAAATTAAAATCATTTATCATTTACAATGTCCATAGATTCCTATAATTTACCGAGTGTTCGTCTCTTTTATGAAGCGAAGACCCCGGAGCTTTACATAGAAGACCCTCCCATATATTAGTAACCATCGCACTTAAAATTAGCTTACGAGTCTATTCATAAAATTGAATTCACTGAATAAATGATAAAAAAAAAATATTAATGCCCTGTCTACATATTTTTTTTCATTAAACTTTATTCCTGCGTTTTTGGTTATTTTTAATTATGTTGGCCCGCTTTTAGCTCATAGTCTACCCGAGTGGCCTCTAGTCGTAATAAGTCTATGCATCCCGGTTTTAGTGTCATGTAAATATAGGTACACTCGGGAGCAATGAATCCGGGTCATCAATATAAACCTTAATATTTCGGAAGACATTGTTAAACATTGTTTAACATTTTAACATTGTTTTGTTTATGTTAGTGACCTGGATTCATTGCTCCCGAGTGTAGTTCAATAGACTTAACAGAACAAAACTTTTAATTTCATTTCAGTAGTTTTCAGTTTAAATATTCTCTTTTATTAATTAAATCTTTACCATGTTCAACTGAACGCATTCGATTTATAAACGTATCATCAATCGGTTACGAGTAAGGGACACTAAAATTGGCGCGTGACTCGGATGCGTACGCGCATCTATTTGCGCTCACTGATTCAGTGTACGCCGCGCTTTATAATTAGACACACCGCATATGTACCGACCGATTTATGATCACAACAAATTCTATCATTTATATAGGTCTTATCTTGTTTGCAACGCAACAATGTATCCTTTGGAAAATGTAGATAAGTATAGAAAATTATACATGGTGTAACAGAAATGTGAAATAATCATTTTGGGTAGAAAACATCCATGAATATCTCTTGGTGAATAGGGATTGCCTTAGATAGATACCGAATATTTATATACTAAGACTTACACTAAACGGGAAAACATACAACAAAACACGATTAAACCTACCGACATCCCGTTTAAAAATGCACTCATCTAGTCAGCGGACTTTAAAAGAGACCTTGATCTGTTTGTTTCGGTTTTTCTTTTCAGAGCTAGTCAGATAGGAAATGCCGGCACCACCAGTCTTACAAAACACATAACATTGACTTACAGAAATAAAAATTATTTATCATTTTAATTAAATAATAAGTACCTATGTGCGAAACGAGTATTTCGCATTCAACATTCACGTACATAAACGTTACGTTTACGGTAGTAACTCGACAGTAGCATTCGGGCTAGGCCCACTGCACTATGAGTTAAAGGTCATAGCATATTTGAGCCACCCGGCACTCGACCCGCCTCATCGCTCGGCGTCCACCCGTTGTCGACAGGTGGTCTACGGGTGGACGCCGCGTTGTCAACCAGAAGAAAGTGCACGAAATGTTCGAAAAAAGAGGATGAATATTGGATCACTCAACGAGTGGACGCCGCGTGGTCCACTCGCCGTTCGCGCGTGGACAGCTTGCGGGCGAGGCAATCCGGTGACGCTACGGAGTAGATGTAGTGAGCGTTAATCCATAGAAGTCCATATAAAGAATACTAACCGCACAAGGCGAGGCGGTGCTGATCGGGTGCTGGGTGGCTGTAATGAGCTATGACCCTAAAAGTATTTAAACAGGTTAAACCTTAAAAATATTTAAATAGGTTACTAATATCGAGTGGAAAATGGTGATACGATTCATGCGGAGAGTACAGGGGGCCTACTCTGAAATCGAAACGAAACCACGACGAACATCGGACTTATAAATATATGATCAAAGTATTGTCAAACAACGAACTACTAGATGTGCATTAACATTTGGGAGTAGGGTGAATGAAAGACAAAATGCCAAATCGCGAAAATCTAATCGATCGTCGAAAACACTTTCGTGGTTAGAAAACATGCGATCCGTTAGACGAAACTTCTTATGCCCGGTACCTATAAACAAAAACGAATCGTTTTGCTTACCAATGGTAGCATTTTTATTACCAAATTGGGCATATAAATAGACTCGTAAGCTAATTTGACCTGCGATAGCTGTATCCATATGCGAGGACCTACTATATGTATAAAATCATGAGGTGTTTGTCTCATTATTGGTAAAGATACAAGAGACTAAATTTTGCATGCACGAGGAACCCGTGGCTAATCACCAACCGCGCGGATCATTTATACGACTTGCGAGGTTAAGCTGCGCTTGCCGCGGTCAGTCAGTGGATGGGTGACCGTTCGTTACACATCGAGACCTCTCCGTACCTCGGAGAGCACGTTAAACAGTCGGTCCCGGGTGTCATACGAATATCAATGACAGTCGTTACGGGAAGTCAGAAGTCCGAAAGTCTGACAACTGTTTTAACCTTAGGATATGGGCATTGCCCCGTAACTGGGTTGCGGAGGTCTGATGGCAGTCGCTCCGTGTAAAACCTCGGACTCAGACCTCGGCATAGGGCGTTACTGGTAGGACTGGGAGGTAAAGAGCTTGATGAGGGCTGAATTAAAGGTATGAAATTGTGAACTCTCATTACGATAACAGTGTTGCAACTTAAATACTCCGCTGTGTTGCCAATCCCATATTTCCGAAACGACCTTATGAAATGAAATGTAAGGAATGTACAGTAATATCTTCAAAAACATTCCTGCATGATGCATGGGGTATTAGCATCAGATATGTGTTACCTGTCCTATTAGTTAGTACAGAAATAGAAGGGGCTCCGTCGGAATGTCTTATTGACGGTCAGACAGAAATATGACGGTAATTACTTATGTGGTCCTGGTATTTTTGTGGTTATCGTCAGCGTGGAATGGGTTGGGTGAGCTGGAGTTGTTGAAGAAAGTTGTTTAGTGCTATGAGTGATTTTTCTTAGACGTTTTCAGTGAAAAAATATTCTAGTCCATAGGGGGATGGATTAACAATACAATTTCCTTCCGTCCCTGGGCAAGCGAGTCGTAAGAGGCGACGAACCGTGGCCGAAAAATGGCAATAGGCTCTCCATATATTAAACACAAATAAGGTGTAAAAAGACCCTTCACGAAGCCGTCAACCATGCATTCAGTACATCAAACTAAGTAACCCTATACAAAAATTGTCGCTGAGAAACGACTTTTTTTTTGGGTGAAAAATATCGTTTTACGGTAAAGCTCAATGAAACGCACACAAAACATTGTGCTGATGGATGCAATGAATAGTAAACGGGTAATGGAGGTATTTCAAGTACATTTGCAATCTTCAAAATTAGTATTTAAAAAAGAGGTTGTGGAAAACATGGAACTTTGACCTCCAATATCTCCGTAACTAGAAGGTTCCCATGCATAGTCCAGAACAAAAAAATTATCGCATTATGTGGAGAATAAGTGCCTTTCGGCTTCGTTAAGGGTCTATTTACACCGTTTATTAATAATAACATAACACCACGCCCGTATTTCCCGGAGGGTTGCGCAGAGGTGTATAATAACACCCTCATTTCGCCGTTCTGTTTAAATCCCATGTAATACGGGCGAGCCTGTTGACATTAGCCGGGCACAAATCCAAACGTCGGAATGCTACTGAGGAATTCTACACGGAAAAACCCGATAATACTTTGCCCGACCTGGGGATCGAACCCAGGACCTCGCGATTAGCAGTCGCGCTTGCCACCGCTAGACTAACGAGGCAGTTATATGTAATGTACATAAATATACAAGGTTAGTCGAAAAGGGGGTACTAAGCCGAAAGGGTGTTAATGTTAAAGTACCCATAATAAGGGATAACTTTTGTTCTACAACTTTCCCCAAAACTCGATAGTTTAAGAGAAATATATTTTCAAAGATTTCGTAAAAAATATGCTAAAATCTATCTGTCCATAGCTGCTATGATCAGCTGTTCTTACAAATTAGATCATATTTGGGGTCACGGATTAGAAAATTCATTTTCTGAATCCATAACTAAAGCAGGTATAATTATAGAAAAAAACTAAAATGGAAATCTTTTAGCATGCAAATAAAAATTATCGAATTTTGAATTTTTAACAATTGCTTTAAAATAGTTATCAGTGATCCTTTCGGTGGCCCGCGGCTTAGTACCCCCTTTCCGACTAACCTTGTATATTTGTTTGTTTCAAATCTTGCGACAGATTTTTCAACTACTTCTGCTTAACCGATTCTCCTGAAACTTCGCACACAAATTCAATTCTCATGACAATACAACATGATAATAATTTCAACCTTCTATCCTCACATCCTGATGCTGCAGGGGTACTGCAAGATAAAACCGTTTAACTTAAAAGTTTTTTAAAGAGATTATTTAACTGCCTCGTTGGTCTAGTGGTGGCAAGCGCGACTGCTGATCGTGAGGTCCAGAATACGATCCCCAAGTTGGGCAAAGTGTTATTGGGTTTTACCGTGTGGAACTCCTAAGTAGCAGCCCGGAGTTTGTAGTCGTGCGCTATTACATGCCCTATTATATGGGCCTTAAACATAACGGCGAAATGAGGGTGTTATACTTACTATACACCTCTGCCCAACGTTTCGGGGAATACAGGCGTGATGTTATGTTTATTATTTAAAAAGGAAAAATAAATACTCTTCCCAATATAGAGCAAAATGATAACCAATCAGGTACTTACTCCCAATATCCGTTCCAAAAACTTTAAGAAAACCAATTCTAGTTACTTACCATAACAAACAACCATGATAAATATGATTTATTATTACCAGCATATCTCAAACCGTGGTATTCAACTCTGGCGCCATTTCTATTTGCGGCCAACAGTTTGGCATATATATTAATCAAATGTATGCTCGATTTAACCACACTGATGACTTCATAAAGTACACTGTGACCTGGAACGGTATGGGAATGTAAATTAACATAACATCACGCCTTACATTCATCGAAGGGTTAGGCAGAGGTGTTTTAAAACACCCTCGTTTCGCCAGTTATCTAAGGCGCCCCGACCCGTACACAGTCAATCTCGATCGCGATCCGCGATCAAAATCAATGATCGCGGATCGCGATCGAGATTGACTGTGTACGGGGCGCCTAAGACGTTCCTCCAAAACTTACTCGACTCGACTCCACCTCGACTCA
The DNA here is from genome assembly GCA_910594945.2 of Amphipyra berbera. NCBI lineage: Eukaryota > Metazoa > Arthropoda > Insecta > Lepidoptera > Noctuidae > Amphipyra > Amphipyra berbera. Next base: position 15,806,233 of record OU343142.1, read on the forward strand.
GCCTTTAGTTGACATAAACGTCCTCGACTCGAGATTTTTCCTCAATCGAGGTAAGGAATCATCTGTCAAATTCAAGGTACCTCGGAACCAAGAAAGTGTCAAAGTTCGTATGTAATAAAAATTAATTTTGAAGCCTTTTTCGAATATGCTTACGATAATCCCTAAATTTTTTTATCGCGGCGGCGTATTTGCGTGATGCAGATAATTCAAATTATGACGTAATGACTCCGTCGAGAATCTCAAAGTTCACTCGAAATTGCGACTAAAAATACAATTTTGAAGGTGTTTTCGAGGCCGTTCTGAGTCGAGAATGAGTCGAGTAAGTTTTGGAGGAACGTCTTAGAATATGGGTGTTAAGTCCCATGTAACAGGGAGTGAGTCTATTGCCATGAACCGGGCACAAATCCAGACTCCAGGCTGCTACTGAGAAATTCGTAATGGAAAAACCCAATAACACTTTGCCTGACCTGGAGATCGAACCCAGGACCCAGTGCTCAGCAGTCGCGCTTGCGACCACTAGACCAACAAGGCAGTCAATTATTAAATGTAAATTATTATTTCTTTTTTTGGTTAATTAGTGAGCCATGGAGCGCAGTATCTTAGGATTTCGGTTATCAGACCGTATAAGGAATAGTGTACTGCGCTCCAAAACTCAGATCGCCGACGTTGGTCAGAAAGCCGCAAGCTTAAAATGGAACTGGGCTGGATACGTCTACCGCATGTCGGACGAGCTGTGGGCAAAACTCATCACTGAGTGGAACCCACACAACGTCAGACGACGTCGCGGCAGGCCCAGAAGGAGATGGCGGGACGAACTAGACACCTATTGGAAGGACTGGCCGCAGAAAACCTTAAACCGAGAGAAGTGGAAGGAGGGTAGGGAGGCCTTTTCCCTGCAGTGGGATGATCATGGCTAAATAATAATAATAAAAAGTTTTAGCTTGTGGCTTCGTCACACCTGTTGGTTCTTTTGCTGCCCCGATTAAGATTTATCGTTGGTACGATCAATGGATGTGAGTAGAAAAGACCGTATCGATCGATGTGACATGATTTAGGGTCCGTACACAAAACTGCGATGCGACGCCGCATCGTAGAAATATCGAGCTCGCACGACGCATCGCAAGAACTTACGAATTGATTCGCGTAATTGATTTTTTCCTATATCTTCTTATCAGTAACATCAAATCTTTTTACACAAATTTATGGTACCTAGTATATGTCGCAGACACACCGTTTATAGAATTTGACAGAATTGAGTATTACAGTTCAGTCCAGTGTCTGCTTATCAGAAGGTAAAGAGGGTATTTTGTAAATAAAACCAACATAGACTCTCCACCACTGAGAGTACTTGTATTTGGGTTAGTGGTTAGTTACAGAAGCTACTTAGTTCACAATATATAACAATATAACAATTTACACAAGATCAGAAAATAAGGACAAGCTAGTCAGATATAAAAGGTCAAACTTCTTTGGCTGTTCGATATGGAATCCCCCGTTCCGTCGAATGACAACTGTTTTTACATTATTCTTACAATACATTACATAGCTATAACAATCTACAAATTATTTTATGACAAAGATATGAAATTCCTTCAAAATAAGTATTGGAATATAGTCTAATATTCAAAACAAATATTGTAATGAATTTTATACATCTTTAAACTATTTATTTTACAAAAATACATTTATTTAATAGAAGCAAATGTTATCTTTACACAATTTGCCAAGAGATGGCGCTGCAAGCGGATATCATTTAAAATTGAGATTATAATAATTATTACATAATATAATCAAATATGGTTCAGAATAATGACATTAATTACAATAGATTTTACTTTAAGCATTTACACAGTATATTGGGTATTTAATCTATAAATTATATGCCACATGTTATCAAAATATTGAAATAGTCAATACAGCGTTTATTTAATTTTAGAGAGAGCTTTATATTTACAAATAACTATTTCGATATCAAATTTCATGTGTTTCAGACATTCTTATTACAATATAATAAAAATAAAACAATATTAGATAATTACTGCCGATACAGTGCGATTTGCGCCCACATATACAATACGTTCAATACTGTTGACGATCGTCGAGGGATTGGTCGCCCGAACCTCGGAAGGAAGACGCCTTGGCGCATTAAATCGCATCGCAGCAATTTGCGTCGCAGTTTTCTGCGTTGCGAATTCGCATCGCGTCGATTCGCAGTTTTGTGTACAAGCCCTTAGTATTGATTGACATTGGAAAATATCGGTATTGCCCAGTAACTGGGTTGCGGAGGTCTGATGGCAGTCGCTCTGTGTAAAATACTGGTATTCAGCCGCATCTGGTTAGCCTGGAAGCTGACCCCAACATAGTTGGGAAAAGCTAGGCAGAACGCACGACATTAGAAAATATTGAAGTATTCTGTTGTTAGAAATAGTCGTTATTTTCATGACTGCCCTGTTGGTCTAGTGGTCGCAAGTGCGACTGCTGAACATGGGGTCCTGGGTTCGATCCCCAGGTCGGGCAAAGTGTTATTAGGTTTTTCCATTAGGAATTTCTCAGTAGCAGCCTGGAGTCTGGATTTGTGCTCGGTTAATGACAATAGGCTCGCCCCCTATTAGGTACATGGGACTTAAACATAACTGGCGAAACAAGGGTGTTTTAAAACACCTCTGCCGAACCCCTCGGGGAATGTAAGTCGTGATGTTATGTTAATTTACATTCCCATACCGTTCCAGGTCACAGTGTACTTTATGAAGTTATCATGGGGCTTAAACATTACTGGCGAAACGAGGGCTTGGGCAGAGGTGTATAGTAACACTACTATACACCTCTGCCCAACCCTTCAGGGAATACAGGGCGTGATGTTAAGATGTTATGTTTAATACGTTTTTTTTCGTGTTATCGATTGGTAAACAAGCTGATGGCCTACCTCACGGAACGTGGATATCGCCGCCTATATACCTATATGTACATAAACAACACTAAGAAGATTGATGATGCGTTGCCAACCTAGAGCCTAGAGGGCCAACCTAGAGGGCCCTTTTTTAAATCCTTGCGAAACAAAATAAGACTTATAGGGGAATTAGTAAAAAATAGTAAAAACTTGAAGCATAGAGCCATAAATAATAATAATAATAAAAATGATTAACCCAGAGATAGTACTTTCTGAGATCTAGGATATGCCACTTTATGCACGCGTCTGGATTGAGGGCCCAAGTTATCTAATCATAACAGTTTTAATTGACGTTTTTTGGAATTGAATTAAGAAATTCATGGCCCTATGCTTTAAGTTTTTACTATTCCCCTATTAGTCTTATTTCGTTTCGTTTCAATTTAAAAAATGGGCCCTCAATCGAGATGCACACTAATAAAAGGAGTAAATAATAGATAGGTAATCTGTGGCCCGTGAGTCACGGGCCACAGATTACCTATCTATACACCTCCCGCCATATTCAGTTTGTTTTGAGCGAATTACCTACTGGTGTATTGCATTTTTCTGTGATTATAAGTTATTGAGTGTTTTTATTACCAAAATGAATTCGGAAACGAATGCAATTGTCCCATGTACCTACAGGTGGCGAGTTACATTCAGTGGCGCGTGAGTGCGCTGAAGTTGACGATCTTATTTTCGTAAAACTTCGCTTCGCCATTACCGACATAACCTTGTTTTGTTTGTTTACATTCAGTTTGTTATGATATAATTTTCTATGATTTACAATTTTTGTAAGCATTTGCCGTGATTGTGAGTGACTAAGTCAGTGTTGTTTTATTATGAAAATAACTTCGAAAACGGACGCATTTGTGCTTTTGTGAAAGTTAAAAGTGTGTTCAGCTGTTAGTCAGCGCTGAAAAGGTAGGTAAATACTTTAAGCTTTGAAGACAAGAATTGTAGTTACTTGTAGTCATATAAAAATTAAATTAAAAAATTTAAAAACCCCCGACTCAAAAAATAACCCCTAAAAAGTTAAAAATAAAATGTGTTTATTGGCCATTTCTTCCTCTTAGCCTTTTCCCAATTATCTTGGGGTCAGCTTCCAGTCTAACCAGATGCGGCTGAATACCAGTATTTTACACGGAGCGACTGCCATCAGACCTCCGCAACCCAGTAACTGGGCAATGCCGATATCCTAAGGTTAAACCGTTTGTCAGACTTTCGGGCTTCTGACTACCCGTAACGACTGTCATAGGTATTCGTATGACAGTCATTTTATTGGCCATTTAACTTTATTAAAAGTACCTAGTAATATTTTGATTCAAGTGTCGTCACGTCGAGGGACCGCTAAGTAAATTATCATTAGGTACCAAGCTCCTTTTTTTGTATTCTGTTTTTTTTTAAATTTATTTAGTTAGCGGTCCCCCGACGTGACGACGCTTGAATCAAAATAATACTAGTTACTTTAAATAAAGTTAAATGGCCAATAAACACATTTTATTTTTTACTTTTCAGGGGTTCTTTTTTGAGTCGGGGTTTTTTTAAATTTTAAATTAAATTTTTATATAACCTCCTACTTTTTAAATTAAGTACTAGTAGACACCATCATCTATCTAACATCTACTCATTGAGACCATTCTTATGAGCCCAAACATGCTATATCTGCTATAAGTTGCTGAGGGGTTAGGTATCCTGCAGACTACTTGATACTGCAGCATCAGCTCAAGGTTGCCATGTCTTGGAAATACCACCAAAGTAACAGTACACCAAATTTCAAATCAATCGGACCAGTGAAAGTTGGTAAGACCCTTTTGTCAAGTAGGAAATGAGCTGATGATCTTCAAACGCCTTAACAGATCTTCATAAATTATAACTAAGAATGATCTGGATTACATCAGCTTTCAAATAGAAAAAACCGCATCAAAATCGGTCCATTCGTTTGGGAACTGCGATGCCACAGACAGACACACACACAGACAGACACGTCAAACTTATAACACCCCGTCGTTTTTGCGTCGTGGGTTAAAAACCCAAAATTAAAGTACAATTATCCAATAGCCGATTTGATCAATCAGTGGACAAGACTTGGATTTATGGTTGCTCCTATTTAATCAAATTATTCTGTTAGTTGATAAGAACGCTTGGAATAAATCTGTTAACCATGATTTGAATACTATCATTGTGAGTAATACTTCATATAAATGTGTAATAGTTAGTAGTGCCCCTCTCATATACTTGATTGTTGATTTTATAAGTCATTTAACACGCATAAATAGTATTTTGTGGTCTTTACAACAAATCAATATTTTTAGCGACATCTAGCGGCCTTCAATTGAAATATTTCGTCACTAACGACAAAGGCATAGATAGACCAACTCGAAACATGGTTGCGCTCATACTTCGATAGGTGGCTCAGATATAAATTATTCAGTCTTCAGTTTTAAAATTAATGCGAGCTTTTCCATTTGCTATGAAGAATGGTGTTTATCGTTTTTGCCAATTGGCATTAATGAAGAATTATTTAATAAAAAATAAATATTTTCTTTAATTCGAACTTGTAGTAGGTACCTAAGTAGTCTTAGTAACGTTTAAGAAAAACAATACCTAAATACCTAAACCGGAAAATATTTGACGGGCTTGCCCTGACGTTGACTCCTAGGCATTCCGCTACGAATACCTATGACAGTCGTTACGGGTATTCAGAAGCCCGAAAGTCTGACAACCGGTCTAACTTTACGATATTGGCATTGCCCAATAACTGGGTTGGCAGTCGCTCCGTATAAAATACTGGTATTTAGCCGCATCTTATTTAGCAACGACTCCCTTGTTCAGACCAAGCTCCAAAGTCCTGAGCATCGGCTCAAAGTTGCTAGTCTATCGGTTTTTTATCGGACACATTTCGGAGAGTCTGCTTCAGATCTGCATGATCTAATACCCCCCTGCCCTTTTTTCTATCGGACGGCCAGAAGCACGAAAAAGTGCCATCGGTTCATGGTTGATGTAACAAAAACCCGAACGAAACGTTTTGATTCCACTTTCATTGTGAAAACCGCCAAACAGTGGAATGCGCTGCCCGAGAGGGTATTCCCAGACAGTTACAATCTGGGTGTCTTCAAGTCACGAGTGAATCGGTTTATTCTGGGCAAGCGTGCTAAATCGTAGACCGCATCATCGCTTAACATCAGGCGAGATGGCGGCCAAATGCAGGCCTAGTAACAAATAAAAAAAAGACTGGTTGGACTGGAAGCTGACCCCAACATAACTCGGAAAAGGCTAGGTAGACCCAACGCGAAACTCTTCACCTTAACCGCTTTTCCAGTTCACTTAACTGATTACAGAGTAACAGTTTAGTTTAGATCAAACAGTTATTATTTAGTTCATGAAGCAGGAGTAGCATAGGTAATGTGTCGGCGTCTTTCATGTGGCTAATAAAAACATTTAGAATGGAAGCCGACCGTGTTGGAGCGAGCAATGATAAATGGTACAGTCGGCTACAAATGTGCTGGGAAAGAAAAAGGTTTTCTTGTCGTTTGAAGGTAACATCTTCTCTGCTCTCATCGGCTCGAGTTATTCGAGAATAGATCATGACGTGGTGTAAATCGCAGGCCACACCGCTAGCAGGCGGGCGGGCGAGCGAGCTAGCGGGCGAGCGAGCTGGCGGGCGAAGCGAGCCGAGGGAAACTATATAAACTGAGTGAAGCTTTGGCGAGCTAAACTATGTGGGTTCACACCGAAAACTACGAACGGACGGGCGAGCGAGCGGGCGGGAGAGCGAGGGGAGCGTTCGCACGAACGAGCGAGCGAGTCAGGCGACCATCGTTTCACCTATTTTCATACTTCGGTTCACACTACGAACTACAGACATAAGGTACGCTAACGAGGTGAACGAATAGCATCGCTGGCCTCGTCGGATATTTCGTTCGCATCGTTTGTATCGCTGACGTTGCATAGCACTGTAGCTGGCGGCGTGAACCGAAGTATGAAAAGAGGCGAAACGATGCTCGCCCGGTTCGCTCGCTCGCTCGCTAGCTATGCGATGTGGCCTGCGCTTAAAGATTAGCCAGTCAGCGAGGTTGGTAGCGGGGCTGACTGCCCAGAGTGTGTCGGATGTACTTAAGTATTGCCACGCGTGCAGTTGTAACATAATTAACCAGAAACCAGAAAGTAGTTAAATAATAATAAAAAATGTATAAATAAACACCAAAAAAATTTGTAAAGAATACTTAGTACTTAACTATCTGATAGATCTCTGTATTTTTTCATGTCTAATTAAAAAAATGTGCTTTATATTACAAATCAGTCAGTTAATTGAGATGAAGGCAATAACATAACATCACGCCTTGTATTCCCCGAAGGGTTCGGCAGAGTTGTTATAGTACACCTCGTTTCGACAGTTATGTATAAGTCCCATGTAATAGCGAGCTTATTGCCTTTTACCGTTTACCAGGCACAAATTCAGACCCCGGGCTGCTACTAAAAAATTCCTAATGGAAAAATCCAATATCACTTTGTCCGACCTGGGAATCGAACCCAGGATCCCATGCTCAGCAATCGCACTTGCGACCACTAGACCAACGAGGCAATTTGCTATTGTATTTTCCTTTTAGTTTGATATCCTAATTGAGGTGTCGATGTTGCTTTTTACCGGGCACACTTGCAAACTCCTGACTGCCACTGAAAATTTTCTAATAGAAAAAACTGTTATGTAGGTATGTAAAGATAATATAAATTACTTATAACTTGCGTGTGCGACAGTACGGCGCACGCGCAAGGTCGGCAGCGTGGCGGCGACTGCATTGCGTTTTAATTGTTATCGACTTAGGCCCGACGCATATGCCAGACTTTTCAGACGACCCGTGATTTCGCAATAGAATTGAAAGCGCACATAGTCATAGCACAGCTTTAGCAAACATTAATCTCACTTTGGTGTAACCTGCTGCTCGTTTTTAGCAGCTTCATGTCCTTAACAAAAGTACCTACTAACTGTACACCCTATGAGATTTACTAGTAGAAACAGGTGACTGAGGTGAGGACTAGTTTACGGACGCAGCGCCACTGGATGAGGCATTAGGGCTCTATTTCATTAGGACACCATGGTAGCACGACCACTCGTGCCACCGTGGTGTCTAGAGTTACCAAGCGAGAAACACCGAAACAAACACTAGGATTGTCAGTTTCAAAATGGACGTCGAAGAGTTAACAGTTTTTTTGCTCTACGTACGACGTAAAAGAAAGTTAAATAATAGTGTTTGCGATCAAGAAAACAATCAATAAACATTGTACACGTGCGGTGCAAATGACCGCACAGTGTTGATTCGAGTGGGAGGGAGGGGCATCCCTGGTAGCGCAACTGGTGGCAGAGTGAGTGAGATGCCAAATAGCTTGATACATATTAATGGTTGCGCCACCAGCGGGTGATTAGTTCGCCGGCAACAACTTGGTTGCGCCACCAAGTTGATACCAGGTGAGATACCATCCATAAAACTGTACATTTTGTGGGTGGCGCGACCGGTGGCGCCACCATGGTGTTCTAATGAAATAGGGCCCTTTGTATCGTACAATCGCGGTTTTTAATGTTTAACTGTTCGATCGTTACAACTAGCGGGTATACGAGCGACAGCGGACTATGTCACCGATCGCCGCTTTTAAAAGTCTCGCGTGTGCGACGGGCCTTAGTGCGGCCCGGTTCACTTAGCGAGTGGCACTCGATTTTGCCGAGATTCTTGTACAAACGCGCATTTATATGGAAAATCAAGCTTTTAATTGAAAGCATCGTAAAGAGGCATACTACAAGTACATTAGAAAAGCCTTAATTTGCTGAACATGAATTACAAGAACACTGTACGGTCTTATTGCATTGCGGAGGACACCTGCCTATCCTATTCCCAACTATCTTGGGGTCAGCTTCCAGTCTAACCAGATACGGTCGAATACCAGTATTACACGGAGCGACTGCCATCAGATCTCCGCAACCCAGTTAGTGGGCAATGCCGATATGCTAAGGTGAGACTAGTTGTCAGACTTTCGGGCATATGAATACCCGTAACGACTGTTATAAGTATTTGTATGACACCCGGAACCGATGGCTTAACATGCTCTCCGAGGGTCGGAGGGGTCTCGATGTGTAACGAATGGTCACCCATCCATGGACTTTGCAACTTAATCTTGGAAATCGTATGATCCGCGTGGTTGTTAATAAGCCATGAACCGCTACGAAGGATACCTCAACCATAAATATAAAGATTTTGTCTGTAACGTTTTTCTATTCGATCCAATCAAAGAATTAACATAACATAACATCACGCCTGTATTCCCCGAAGGGTTGGGCAGAGATGTATAGCAACACCCTCATTTCGCCGTTATGTTTAAGTCCTAATAGGGGCGAGCCTATTGCCATCAACCGGGCACAAGTCCAAACTCCGAGCTGCTACTGACGAATTTCACATGGAAAACCCAATAACACTTTCCCCGACCTGGGGATTGAACAGAGGACCTCACGATCAGTAGTCGCGCTTGCCACCACTAGACCAACGAGTTATCGAAGAATTAAAGTTTCTAAATTCCATATGACCATGATAAATTGAACCTTTTTCCCTTTGATGTCGGCACAAAGCCAGGGACACACAAGTTCAATGTAGCGCAGGAACGCGGACATGCGTGTGCGCACCTAATTGATCGTTAGTGCAATTATTGTGGTGCAACCTTCTTATTGTGTAAATTAGCGGTGTTTCTTTTAATAATGGCCTTATTGTTGTAGTTGAAAGTACAGCTGTCATGTTTGGAGTCTTGGGTTCGATTTCAAAATTTTTGGCAATGATTTTTTTTTTGAGTTTTCCCATTTACAGACCGGGATTAATCGTGATAAGCTTGACTTACGCCCGGTTTCTATGACCAAAAACGAATCGTTTTGTTAACCAATAGTAGCATTTTTCATTAAAACAGAGGTACTCGTGGCTAATTAACAACCGTGCGGATCATAAGATTCGGTCAGTCGGTGGATGGGTGACCGTTTGTTACATATCGAGACCCCTCCGTGCTTCGGAGAGCACGTTAAACTGTCGGTCCCGGGTGTCATACGAATACCTAGGACAGTCGTTACGGGAAGTCATAAGCCTGAAATTCTGACAACCGGTCTAACATTAGGATATCGGCATTGCCCTGTAACTGGGTTGCGCAGGTCTGATGGCAGTCGCTCCGTATAAAATACTGCTATTCAGCCGCATCTGGTCAGACTGGAAGCTGACCTCAAAACGTAGTTGGGGAAAAAAGGCTAAGAAGAACAGTAGCATTTTTCATTATCAAACTTAGCATATAAATAGATTTTTAAGCTTATTTTAAGTTGCGATAGATACTAACGTATGGGAGGGTCTTCCATGCAAAGCTATGCTTTATATAGTATTAAACAAAGTCGCTCCCGCTGTCTGTACGCTTAGATCTTTTAAACTACGCAACCGATTTTAATGCAGTTTTCAGCAATAGATAGAGTGATTCAAGAGGCAAATTTATATGCCCCACATTAGTACCTACATTGCACCCGTGCGAAGCCGGGGCGGGTCGCTAATTATTGATAAAGACACAAGAATCTTAATTTTATCTAATAACGCTCCGTATCGGAATCAGGCATTTAGAGTAGGCTAAGTGAGAACAAGAATACTGATGCAATGGCGGTTCAATGGAAAGCCACTCCGAATGTCCCACAAAATTCCCACTGGGGGGATTCCACATACTTCAGTCTCCACCCTAGGAAGTAGGGAACCTATTGAAAAAACCCTCAAAAGAAAGAAGATATTGCAAAAAGAAAACGATGGTTCTATCAAAGAGTAGGTACCTTGGTGTAACTCTTCTGAAAAAGCACTGATAGCCTAGTGGTGTGACCGTCGGACTGCCAAGTCATAGGTCTCGAGTTCGAACCTAAGGCACGCACCTCTGACTTTTCGGATTCATGTGTGCATTGTATAATTATCACTTGCTTAAAAACGGTGAAGGAAAACATCGTGAGGAAACCAGCGTGCCTGTGAGATATTTCTCGACGGCATGTGAAGCTACGTCAGAGGCCCATGGGCGGCATAAACTCTGACACCAGGTTAGTCACTAACCACACGAAAAGAAGAAGACAAAAGAAACACTATGATTGTACCAAAAAGTACCTTGATATAAGTCTTCAGAAAACTGATGTAGGTATGTTTTAGTTTAAATACAATAAAACAAAAAGTATAAAAAATAAGATTTTATTAAATGCCAACGCGATAACAGAATATTATTTATCTCATATCAACCAACGATGGCTTGTACATAAGATACTATTTACTGAAACACCATGTTATCACTATCATCACACGAAATTACTAATCAAACAAGTTACTTAATTTTTAAGAATGTAATAGGTTGGCTGACAAAATATTTTTTACCTTGAGAAGATAATTGTTAAGTATGTTTCGTGTTAAAAGATAACAAAGGAAATAGATTTCAGGTGTGAATAAACGCTTCTAAATTATAACAATACTATTTAAACAAAGTAAGATTGATTTTCGAGATGAATCTTCATTAGTTTTATTACAATACTAGCTGCCCGGACAGACTTCGTTCTGTCAAAAGTTATTGCCCTGTAGCGGGAAAAGAAAAGTGTTGTTTTTACTATTTTCCACGCAATTTTTAAGTTTTTTTTTCCATAAGAACCTTCCTTGTGCCTTAAGGAATATATATAAAAAAATAGCCGAATAGGTCGAGCTGTTCTCAAGTTTTGCGCTTAGCAACACATTTGGCGATTCATTTTTATTTATATAGATAATACTGAGGACTGATGTTTCAACTGTCAGATATCTTTTAACTGAGGAATAAATTTGAAATTTTGTCAGATTTCTCATATAAAAGCTGTCAAAACGTCGAATCTATTTCTCAGATAAAAGTTATCTAACGATTGAAAAATCGGCCCTTAATCGTGTAAAAATGACTCTTTTGGTAGGCTGTATTTGCATTGAAGGATTTGAATTGAATTTATTCTCGTTGGCAAAAAAAAACATAAATTATTGCTATTATAATACTGAGATTATAATCAAAATAATTTATACTATAAGTACTTAAATCTATAATAATAATACCCTGACTTTTATACATCTACATTCATGCAAATATAATATTAATATCATTAACAATTTTGGACCTCGACTTACACCTTGATATTATAACAATAAATTTTCGAAGTGTGTAATGAGCTTAATACAAGCTTTATTTTTTAATACCAGAGATTTTTTGTTACACTAAACATGGCAAATCATATGATACGTATACACCAAATCAACGAATGCCAGCGAATGAAGCTCGATACCGCTTAAATCCAAATGAAACGGAATTCGTTACATACAAACTTTAATCTAATTCAACAAATGACGAACGTTCATTGACCTTCGTTGATTTGGTGTGGACGCTCCAATAATCAAGTTCACTTCTACGACTCATGACAAAACAGTACCTGTGCAACTGAAAATTTTCCCAGTACAACAGACACTGAGCACTCCTTAGCTACAATGCTAGTAAGCACTTTAGCTTAGAATCATTAAGTACCTGCATTCATTCTGAATATACAATTTTCAATCATCTACTTGACGCTATCTGAATTTTGACTTGTATTGCTGGTGAAGAATACAGGTGATTCTGGAGAATATATTGGTGTCGACACGTGAGTAGCTCTGTATGGCATTACATCAGAATACTTGAAGAAATTATGGAGAAGAGTCTGTTGATCCATTAGCAATGTGTTCAAATGCCTTATTTCTTGATCAATCTTCTTCATGTTGAACGTTGCCTGGTCTATCTTCTCCTGCATTCCTCTGATCTCCAGACTGAAGTTATGATCGTGCGCGAATTGACCCTCATTCTTCAATTTCGACGTGTACTTGTTTTTGTACAGAATCTCCTTAATAGACCTGCCAGACTTCACTTTGTTCAACTGCGCCAGTTCGTACGCCGCCATCATTATATCAGTTGGCAATCTCTTCTCTCTAGGATTTAGAGGCTTTACGCTCAAAATTACTTTACCAGCTTCAGGAGATACCAGTGCAGTCCTGTACACATACTTGTGAAGACATTTTGGGAGCCAAGCACTGAACATACCCATTTCAACGAATAAAATCAGTTTCGTCTGTCTAACTAACTTGGATAGACCAGCAGTCTTGCGCAGACCTTGGATGTCGTGAACAGCAATACCCACCAGTAAGTTCATTAAGATTATGGTGACGAACATGAGAAACAGAATGTAAATTATTTGAGCTGATAGCTCGAATATTAAAGGTGGGTCATCTTTTGTTGGGTCATTGATCAAGATATTCAGGTTCAGCTCTCCGACCATCATTGATAGCGTGCTAATGAAACCCATCAAAGGATTTGAAAACATCTCCTCGTTTGGAAACACAACGCAGAAGCAGATGGTGAAGCCTAGAAGGAGACACATATATGCCAACAATAATTTTAAGAACTCCGTCAACACTTTTTGGTACATTGCCACGTAATCACCAAACATTGGAAGTTGGCCCATCATGAGCATCAAATTAGTCCAAGCACCTAAGACTGCATAGCCTCCAACATGGTTTTGCCAACTGTAATCATTATGTATTTTATAAAGAGAAAACACAGACAGCAAGACGAACCATTCCATCAAATTCTCAAAAGTCGTAAAATACTGATAGAAACTTGAATAGCCGGTTATGCCAGTCAATTTTCGAAGTATCTCAAATGCTGTGATCCCCATAAGAATCCACCGTTCGAACTCTATAGGATTATTGGTTAGAATAAGGCCTAGCAAAGATTGCTTCTGACAAAGTTCATTTAGCACACCATATTTTTCAGCGTATTTACCTTTACAAGTCTTGACAACAGCAGTCAGTACATAAATAGAAAGGAATGATACAAAAAGAAAGCAAAATATGAGTCTTGCCAAATAAAATTTTCTTATCTTCCTCCATTTCATAAACAAAAATGCCGAGCACAGCGGATGCAGTAATATGTCTTTCTGGCCTTCATCTATCAAACTGTTCAAATATGTGATCTCACGGGGATAAGAAAACTTCAGTAATCTGCCAAAATCGAACTCAATTTGCACTTCTTCATTAGCTTCACTCGGTTGATTTAGCGATATACCACAATCTAAATTATGTCTCAATATCGCTAAAGATTTCGGCGTCTTCCTGGCAATGACACTTAAAGCTGTATGTCCTTTCTTTGATTTTGAAGTCACGTCAGCACCAAGAAATATAAGAGTCTCTACACACTGAGTCAAATTATCCATTGCAGCCAAATGTAGTGGAGAATATCCGTACTCATCCTTTTTGTTTACCTGAGCCCCCCAGCTTACAAGCATATCAATGATATCACAGGCACGCTCCGCACGACCTATGGCTGCATGCAATGGCGTCCTCTTATCGTAGTCTTCAACGTTCGGGTCAGCATTTCCATCTCTAAGAAGCACTTCAACACATTCTATACTAGAACATCTGGCAGCAAGATGTAATGCCGTAAATCCTCTGTAATTCTTCGTGTTTGCTTTTGCACCTTCTGATATCAGAAGCTCTATGCATTCGGCATAACCTCTAGCAGCCGCCAAATGTATTGCTGTACACTCCTTATCTCTTTGTTTGGTCACACCGTTCACACTTATCTTTGTTTCTTTCAGTAAAAATGAGAGACACCTTTGAGCACCAAGTTCAGCGGCAAGATGTAAGGCATTTAATCCTCCTGAAGTCACATACGCAGGATCCACACCTCTTTCTATGAAGAGTTCCATACACTCCACAGCATCGGCTCTCACTGAACAATGCACAAGATTATCTTCACATCCAGCTCTTTGTACAACAGCATGTAACGAAGCACCGTTGGCTATTAGAATTTCAGCCATTTCTAAAGAGTTACCAAACGCGGCACAATGGAGTGGTGCGAAGTATTTTGGAGCAAAGTCAACATCAGCACCACGGGAGAGTAAAAAAACAGCTGCTCTACCTGCGCCACTGAATGCGGCTAGATGTAAAGCCGTCAGTCCAGCTGGTTCCGAGTAGTGGATATCGGCACCTGCTTCTAAGATAGTTGGCAATAGTTCATCCCTGGCCAGCAACGCAGCCCATAACAAAGTCAAGTTCACAACTACTTCAGGCGCAGAACTGATGTGTTCTTCAATATTATCTGTAGTAATCAAACCACACTCGACATCATCAAAGAATCTGGCAGCTCCTAGCGTCAACGCCTTTTCACACAGGCTCTTTCTGGCGGCTTCTTCGGTCAATCTTGCTTCAGGGTCTGGAGCGAGGACATCGAAACTGTGGTACATGTTAGGAGCATCTTCAGCTGGTGGTGATGGACCCACGAAGAGATATTCTTTCGCTTTGCCAGGTTCTCGTGCAGACTCCAAAAGATCGATGTTCCGGACATGTCTGTAGCTTGAATTGAGTGGAAATTCTTCAGGTTCTCTGGGTGCCCTGGATCTCAAGCTGCTCGTGAAGCGGGATCGCGTGGGTGTGGGGGTAGGTGTCTGGAGGGGTGAAGGCCACCCCATCTCGCGGTACCCGAAGTTGTCCATCGTCGGAACGTGACTGACTACCGACGCTGCTGTTATCTTATCTCTTTAGTTGTTTGAGAACTCAGACTCACTGTGAAGTGTTTGACATTGTGATTTATGAAGCTATTTTTATTACTACGCGCAATTATATTATGATTAGTTTGCGTGTTTTTGTGGTAACGAGAACCGATGTCATAGGTTCTTATTTATTCAATTGTACTGCAATTGAGCTAGTTAAGCTGATGTTATTAGCAAAAAAGCTAAAACATTCCCATTTTTTTTTTGGTTTCTCTACGATTTATATAATTATAATGACTACATATGTTACTATTATAGAAAGTGTTCATTTCACATCTTGCATTTTCATTTAATATTACCTACCTGTCAAATAATTAAGTATACTCCGACCATTAAAATTGTGTATAAAAGGTAAACAGACCTTGAACGCGAAACATTCATTTTGCTTTAAGAATCTATTAAACATATACATTTGAAGAAAAGCTCCAAACATATTCTTAAATTTAAAAAAAAAAGAGTATTTTTAATGAATTCTTAAAGCAAAATTAATTTTTCGCGGTCAAAGGTTTGTTCACCTTTAATACAAATTTTAAATGGCTATACCATTATCTCTTCTATACTAATATTATAAAGAGGAAAGATTTGTATTTTTGTATGTAACGAATAAACTTAAAAACTACTGAACCGATTTCAAAAACTTTTGCCGTTAGAAAGCTACATTATCACTGAGTAACATAGGCTACGGGCGGAGCCGTGAGGACACAGCTAGTCTTTTATATAACAAAAAATATTAAGAACAAAATGATTAGGTATTTTTTTATTCTTAACTTGGTCGCGTTTGGCCCTAGTCTCACCAATGGTAAGCGCAGACAGGGTCTAAGATGGAGCACACGAATCCAAATAACAGAGATATAGAGGGATTCTCCTATACCCCTCTGGCTCTCACATACACACGACGGAACACAGTAAACTGCTTGGCACCGGACTTTAATGTGAGGGTGGTAGCTAGCCAGGCGGACCGTGTAGATCCTACTACAAAGCAAAGGTACCGCCGCTGCCGGTCTCAAATGGCCAAAGGTACCTGTCCAGTGATAAGCAAAGCAAGACGCTTTTATTAGTATGTCACATTTCCGCAGTATTTAAGGCACAGACAAAAATCTCGTCATTATTTGACATTCATTTTTACAACTTTATCTGGGGACAAACACAAATACACGAATGTGCAAAGGCTATCTTATTTTTCGGGCTTTTAGGCTTAAAATCAGTTTTTTGTTTATGCGGATTGCTGTAATAACGTCATAACTTTTAGATAGGTACATAATTTTCCTGTTATACTTTTTGTCTTAAATGTGTTGAACACGGAAAAATACAATAAAATTACGCTTGTACTTCCTGACGAGTCGGCTATGATTGTTGGTTGTTTTTTGTTGACTTAAAATTAGTAATACCAATCACCCAAAAGTAGACTATCATCGGGTGTATAACGTACTAAAATAGTACATTCTACTGCATACTCATATGTCATGTATCAAGATTGTTCAAGCTTCTGTGTAACGATTGTCATAAGAATTATAGAGGGTGTAAACTAAATCATGTAATTCCTACCAACCTCGTGATGTACTGCTGACATAGATTAACCCTGAAAGGGACACTTTTGGATTCAATAAAAAAAATACAAGAAGTAAACATGGGTTCTTAACGTGAGGCATTTTAGCGCCCCGAGCGAATTGCGCGGTATCGTTCGCCGCGCATTCATTTAACTCGGGGGTGCTAAAATGTCTCACGTTAAGAACACATGTTTACTTCTTGTATTTTTTTTATTGAATCCAAAAGTGTTCCTTTCAGGGTTAATCTATGTCAGCAGTACAGTCACGTCTAATAATATGTATACACGTAGCGAACTTAAAAAGCGAATTTGTTTTAGAGAATAAAGTGTAATTAAGAAATATTAGAAACGGTAATTCGTGTGTAATTGTAAAAACTATTTGTAGAATATTTCATAATTCTAATAGATATTTTAGAAGGAAATCGCTTTTTAATTTCGCTATGTGTATACATATTATTACACGTGACTGTACATCACGAGGTTTGAAGGAATTACATGATTTTGTTTACACCCTGTATACTGACAAAGACAAAGGTGAAATTGTCATATTCAACACGCTTAGCAGATGGATCGGTTAATAGCTTTTTTTCATTTTTATTTATTTATTATCGACTCACATTTGATCACTATCAGACCAGGTAAGTAAAGATGAGGTCGGAATTTTGGTTAGCAGACGACAAGATGTTGCCAGATGCTTCCATTTTCTGGATCTAATAAAACCCATCCCTAAATGCAAGATTTATTACTTATTCCTACTTTTTTTCCCTCCTTATTTTTATACCTCCTTTTATTCCTTACTAGCGACCCACCCCGGCTTCGCACGGGTGCAATGTAGATACTAATGTTGGGCATATAAACCTTCCTCTTGAATCACTCTATCTATTGCTGAAAACTGCATTAAAATCCGTTGCGTAATTTAAAAGATCTAAGCGTACAGACGGCGAGAGCGACTTTTTTATACTATGTAAAGATATGTATTTATTTTTACTCGATCAGCTTCAAAGATAATTTTCAATAATTTCTCTCTGATTCCACAATTATCAAGGAAAATCAAGCGATATTAATTACAATTTATTGTTCTCATTTTCCACACTACTGAGAATTGTGACAGTTGACAGTACATCAACCTCGTGCTGCGATACTGCGCCTGCGCAAATATTTGTAAAACGGACCGACAGCTATGTTACCTTCGTTTTATCTTAATGTTAGGGCATTTTTAAATATGTACGCGGTATTTCGCAACAGTACATTGTGCGCATCTAGTATGACATGAATAAATGTAGCAAGACTTGCAATATCCCGCTACGAAGATTGTTAAGGTTGCTGTCAAAACGCAAGGATATTAGCTTTGTCCAAAATTTTACCCTATTTGAACGCGATGAACAGCGCTGCTGAGCTAAGAGTATCTGACCTGAATATCGGATGAACTGGCGACATAACAGAATGTTGATGGCCCATGTACCAACTCAGAGGACCCACGGATCAGTGACGTTATTATGGGGAAATCCTCATTGACACATTCGATCTGGGGAAGGAGGAGGGGTTATTAGGACTCTTACCGACTTAAACCGCCCGGTGATCAATATCAGCGCAAAGGAGAGGGGCTTCGGGATCTCCGGCAGAAAGTACCGGAGCCCTTCCTGTGCTAAGCCTTTGGCAAGTCCTGGGGAGGCTCTAGAAATACCTATGGCGTAACAGCTTTCCAGGTCCATCTTAATGACTAAAACATAATATGTTTCATAGTATTATGTTGTGTATCTGCCACTTTTTGGAAGAAATCAGATAAGGCTGTGATAGGACCACAGAACACAAAAAAGTTTTTCTTATAATAACCATTGGACCCAATTGGTGGATCTGGTACTGGTCCCTTACAGCAACGAACAGGGAGCAGTGGAAAGAGACAAGGCAGCTTACAGTGTTCCGTCGTATGTATGTGAGAGCCGAGAGAGTGGTATCGGGGTATCCTTCTATATCTCTTGTATGTGAGAGCCGAGAGAATGGTATCGGGGTATCCTTCTATATCTCTGTTCCTTTAATTCGTGTACTCCATCTTATGGTGCGTCCAAACCTGACGAACGCGCCGCGAATGCGCCGCTCGCGAGCCATTTGCTAACTGCGCGCGTGCATTTCATGTTCGTACGAAGCTCCCGCGCAATCCGCGCGCAAACTACGCGCCGTACTCGAGGAGCGCAAGAGGTGCGCGCGTGCCGCTCGTGGAACCTGCCACCAACGTCTTCTGTTTTTCCTTTAATTTTTGTCAGTAATAAAATAGGCGATGCTGAAGCAAATTATGCTAACGGCAGTCGTATGGTCCGACAACTTCGGAAGCAAGTTCACAACTGAGGCTCGTAGTTCAAACGCGAAAGAAGCTATGTGCGCACGAGTTGCGCCCGTGCTGCACGCGCGCCCTACTCGAGCCTTGCCGGAGTTGCACTAGAGCGGCGCACCAAACGTACGCTGTAACCGCACGCGAGCAGCACGCGCGCAGTTCGCGAGCGGCGCATTCGGCAGTTCTGGACGCACAATTAGACCCTGTCTTTGCTTACCATCAGTTGAGACTAGGGTCAAAAGCAACAAGACAAGAATAATAAAAAAAAGAGTAAGCGATAAACCGCGATATAACTGCCTAGATAGTCTAGTGGTGGTGTGGCGGAACGAGGTATGGTGTTCCTCCAATGAAAAGGTAGGATCCTCCAACCAGGCGAGTCTTATGCCTTAAGGGCTACTGGCCAACGGTTGATGCTGGGAAATTCTATCTGCGTGTCAAATCTTGATATCGCGATGCAGGATTCTGTGACGTCATATTTGAGAGTTGTCATTATTGTCGCTGTAGTCTGCTAGACAACCATTGTGCTGCATAGTTTGTATGTGGCGTGATAAATGTCGCCACAAGCCTTTGCCCTACAGTGGGACACTTTAGGCTTATAAAGCCGGTACTGACCGGCGTTACAGGGCGTAATGTAACGTGTTACACAGCGAGCGTTCGTGCAGTCAGTACCGGGAAACAAGGCGTTTGTAACGTACTGACTGCACGAACGCTCGCTGTGTAACACGTTACTTTACGCCCCGTAACGCTGGTCAGTACCCACCTTTATAATAATAAAAATAATAGGAACATTGTGCTGCCTCAATTAACAGTATAACTTAAGATAAAACAGGTCGTAATTAAACAAAGTGTCAATTACTAGATCAATCGTGTGTTAAACTTACGTCAAATGTGACACGTCCTTTACATGTGTTGGTATCACGCGACGGTATCATGGCGGTGTGTCAATTATATCACGACTTTGCACATGTTTACTACTTGTATCACTTTCTATGATGATTGAGACATGCGAGAAAAAGGTAGATGATTAAAAGCTACAGCTAGTTCACACAGAAACTGTTTACAGGACCCGTTTTTATTTTGGTGATGGCGCCTGTATGAGCGAGTTAATATACACGACAGTATTTCGAATCCAGTAAAAAATACTGGATCCATTATTTATAACGTATTCTGCCTGCCAAATGCGACGCAGCAGCCATTGCTAAACTGACCCGTCGGTACAGATGTGAACAACACATCCAGTACCGACAGATCCGTTAAAACGCACCCGCTGTGTGAACGGGCTCTTAGTTGCTCTAAAATATTGTTTAACTATAATAGGTACCTACACGTTTTTTTTCTCGAATAGATATTTTCGTTCCCTCCGTCTGGAGAAGGCGGAGGGTATATTGGATTCTCATAGATTAAAACCAGCCGGTGATCGTCCTCCGGATCGCTTCGGGATCTCCGGTACGGAAACCTTATTCTCGAACTGCTACAAATACCAAGAATGTGTGCCGCGTATGCGAAATTGAGCTTTATTGTTAAGTGAAAGCACTCCAATTACACTGTGCGTTCGCGCTCTTATTACATTCTGGTTCAGACGACTTGAATAAGGACTTGGAAGATGGCTCAGGGTGACGATCGACACTGGGGAATGGCTAGTTGCAGACCCAGCCATACAAATATTTGATCCGTGCGGGAATCAAACCCACGACCCGTAGCGCAGAACCAATTGCTTAGCCACTGCACCAAACGTGTCGTGTGTCGTTTTAATTAAAGAGTTATCTTTTGTCTTTCACTCCGGAGGTGAAGCTGCGCGTAGGCATGTTTTCTTACCTAAACTGCAGAGTAACACATGCCTAACAGAAGCTTACCTCGATTAGGCTAAACTACTCGGTGTTCACTCCGCCATTATCGAGTATAGTGGACTTAACAGGCAACTCAGGCGAAGTGTCACGAACTTAGAAAGCTTAAACGTCAAACCCACACCATACCAGCTTTGCTAAGTATAATCACTTTGATATCCCGCCACTACAGAGGTCGCCTCAATATGTCTGTCTACCATGAAGCAGGCTTACCGTGAACATATTTGAAGCATCATTATCTGTATTTAATCCTAGTTTATTTCACTTTGTTAAACAACGTCAATAATCGTAGCTTGTTTGGTGTACAGGCCAGTGAGTTTAAACGAGTTTTGGAGTTCGTTTAGTGTTGAC
This sequence comes from Amphipyra berbera, assembly GCA_910594945.2. Classification (NCBI taxonomy): domain Eukaryota; kingdom Metazoa; phylum Arthropoda; class Insecta; order Lepidoptera; family Noctuidae; genus Amphipyra; species Amphipyra berbera. Next base: position 15,827,848 of record OU343142.1, read on the forward strand.
GATTTGTCGTGGACGAATCGTGGTCGCGTCGTTGTCGAAAGTTGTGTGTTCATTATGAAAATCCTTTCTATGTCTCGTTAAACAAATCTTATTTCACTAAACCTTTTTTTTTTCTGGACCAGTCCTAGAGGCGTCTACGGGTTCGTATCCTTGTCAGTGATTCTACCTGTAAACTGATAAGATTATACTTTACTACCCTGGTTCTCCGAAGGGCCTTTTTCTTTCATCTTGTGCACCCAATGCTGCGGCCTCCTCAATTGCCCGTCAATTATCTGGATATTAAGCCTTCCTTACAGGGTAGGATGGCAGAGTACAAACTGCAGACTCGCCTGAAATTCCAGAAACTGAGTAAATTTTGATAGATAATAATGTAGCCTTTGCTTAGAAATACCACATCACTACAATCGAGTTTAAATAGTTGAAAGATTATTTTATTTCAATTTAGCTGCCCGGACAGACTTCGTTCTGTCAAAAGTTTTGGCCTGTAGTGGGAAAAGAAAAGTGTTGTTTTTACTATTTTCCACGCAATTCTTGTTTTTTTCTCTCCATAAGAACCTTCCTTGTGCCTTAAGGAATATATAAAAAGAAAATTGCCGAATTGGTCGAGCCGTTCTCAAGTTTTGTGCTTAACAACACATTTGGCGATTTAGTTTTATTTATATAGATATGTATTTTTAGGTGAATGTGATCAGTCGGGCCGCGAAATTCATTATTTTTTGTTTTTAAATATATTATTCGTAAATTATGAACATCTGTCATCTTTCTTATTTTTCAATAATAAGTCGCAGAGTATAAACAGACCCTCGCGACTTTCTACGTTGCACTGATAGTGAGATAATATAGATTAAAATAATGTAGATGACTAATATAAACAATGATTATTACTAGAAATTGACTGTTTTGCATTGGCATACAATTTAGCGTTCTGTGATTGTGTTTTGGCGTAATACCGTCCGTGGTCCTTGTAGGGCTATGGGGAAAGTTCGTGTTTAGTACTCTATTGTTAGCGCTGTATTTTGGAATAATAATTCAGATTATAATTAAAAAACACAAAATTATTTTTTTAACCGATTTACATCGTTTACGTATAAGCTGTACTGCGATTAAACATTCTGTCTCGTCGCCCATTTTTTAGGGTTCCATACCCAAAGGGTAAAACTGGACCCTATTTATAAGACTCCGCTGTCCGTCCGTCCGTCTGTCACCAGGCTGTATCTCATGAACCGTGATCGTTAGACATTTGAAATTTTCACAGATGATGTATTTCTGTTGCCGCTATAACAACAAATATATAATATTTAAGGGGGCTCCCATACAACAAACGTGATTTTTATAGAAAATGGTACGTAACCCTTCGTGCGCGAGTCCGACTGGCACTTGGCCGGTTTTTTCTATTCGACTGCTTGTAGATGGTCTTGCGGACCCTTTCTACATAACCGGGCAGTTATTGGCGAGACCTGTAGGGTCTCCAGCCAAATCTCGTCGCCCGTGATGAGACTGGAGTCTATAAGAAACGCAGCCACCGACCACTTGCATGGAGGAACGAGGTATGGTGTTCCTCCAGCGAAAAAGGAGAAGCAGGGCTATAAGAAACGCAGCCACCGACCACTTGCATGGAGGAACGAGGTATGGTGTTCCTCCAACGAAAAGGGAGAAGCAGGGCTATAAGAAACGCAGCCACCGACCACTTGCATGGAGGAACGACGTATGGTGTTCCTCCAACGAAAAAGGAGAAGCAGGGCTATAAGAAACGCAGCCACCGACCACTTGCATGGAGGAACGAGGTATGGTGTTCCTCCAACGAAAAGGGAGAAGCAGGGCTATAAGAAACGCAGCCACCGACCACTTGCATGGAGGAACGAGGTATGGTGTTCCTCCAACGAAAAGGGAGGATCCTCCAACCAGGCGGGTCTGATGTCTGGCGGGCGACAGCACAACGGTTGTTTTTTTTAACCGACTTTCTAAAAAGGAGGAGGTTCTCAATTCGATTGTATGTTTTTTTTTTGTATGTTTGTTCCTCGATATCTTTGCTAATTGTGAAACGATTTTAATGATTTGATTTTTTTTTATTTGAAAGAGTATTCTTTCGAAATGGTCCCATTTAAATTTGATGAAGATCTGATGAAGAACTTCGGAGATGGACAATTTCAAGTCGGTTTTATTTTTGTTGATTTTCTATTCAACTGTTTGTAGATGGTCTTGCGGACCGCTTCTACATAATCGGGTCATTATTGGCGAGACCTGAAGGATCTCCAACCGATGGGGACGAAGTAAAATACTTAACCTAAGCTAACTTCTAACATCATGACTAGGTACTAGCAACAACAGCACTAAGGGCGACCCTTAATGGGACTGGAACCTCGGCTTAGGGCGTTGCTGGCGGGAGGAATGGGAGGAAGATAGCTTGATGAGGGTTGAATTATTGGTGTGTATATAGGTACTATCTGCGTGTCAAATCTTGATAGCGCGATGCAGGATTTTGTGACGTCATCTTTGAGATTTGTTATTATTGTCGCTGTTATCTTCTAGACAATAGTTCACATGTGGCGTGATAGATGTCGCCACACATATAAACCACCATCCACCAGTGTCTATCACGCGCCACCGCCACTTAACAGCCGCGACTGGCTTCAGATAGCTGGTCACTTGTGGATATGGTGAGTGGCCATGTGCAGTAAAACCCGTATCTTAATAAAGGAGATTGCAGACCAAAAGCAATCCGTGGTGCACTTTTTAGTATGCGAAAATAGAGCACATTGAATTCTACGCAGTAACACACTCGACGCGCATAAAGTCTGCCACAGAACGTATGTATGCCTCGCAGAGATTTTGTGCGCCGGGGACTTCGATTGCACCTAGTCTGGCGTCTGCGGTCTTCTTATTCGAGACCTCAGCTGTGAAATTCGAAAACAGAGCTGGAAATGTAATTATACAATTAATTTCTAAATTAATTATAATGTGTAAATACAATTTATATGATTAAACGCTTGTCGCGAGATTTACCTGTGTAAATAAACAAGAATACAATAATTATGTAACTTGATCTTGACACAAGTAATTCTAATAAATAAATTATTTAAAAAAAACGACCTTAAAACCACAAATAGGAACTCAAAAGGTTCACAATTGGCGAAAATATCGATGAACATACACAAAAAATACATACAGACGAACATAGAACCTCCTCCTTTTTTGGAAGTCGGTTAAAAATGTATGTATTTCGTAAAATAAATTTACACGGGTAAATCTCGCGACAAGGTTTTATATCATAAAAATTGTAAACATCCACTAAAGGACTCTCACTTCGCCTGACATCGAAATAGCCGGCGTAACGAGAAACATTTACATAAATGAGCGCCTCACCCAAGGAAACAGGCAGTTATTTCGTGCAACCAAACTTGCTGCGAAGGAACATAGTTACAAGTTCTGTTGGATTAAATATGGTAACGTTCTCGTTCGGAAGCAAGAAGGCAATCCTTCCATCCACATACGGAACTTTGATGACCTGGACCGCCACCTGGGTTCTGCGACCCCAGTGTGACGTAACGTACAAACTTTTTATTATTCTTAGACCTCTTAGTTTAAGATCTCATATAACTTTTATACCGCACATTATTTTTAGATTTTATATCCCTTTTAAATTTTGTTTTACGTTTAAATTTTATTCTGTTGTTTTTTCTCTGCAATTTTTAAATACACTGTTTAACTTAATAACATTATCACAACATAATAACACCCACACAAACTTTTCCGTAATTTACGGTACTCTCGTTGTGACAAAGACACGAACTCCTACCTACCTCACAAATACAACCAAAACACACCTACACACACATCTTCATATTAAAGCTTTCCTACATCTTCATATTTACGAAACTTGTATAGTAACAATGACTACACTTAAAGTGACTACAATTAACATTTTCATTAGCTACATCAATGGCTTTACCTGACATTCTCCAGGACATTGACGAAAATGTTACTATACATTGCCACACATGTGATCAATTAGAAGATTGTAGGAAACTGCTACCTAACTCTAACAATTTTAAAATAGTTTCTCTTAACATTAGAAGTTATCAGCACAATTTTGATAACTTTTACACAGCCTTCCAGCGCCTTGACACCGAATCCGACGCTATAGTTTTGACTGAGTGTTGGTTAAGTGACATGACAGTACTTGATCCACTACCAGGGTATTCCGCATCCTGCACTTATACTCAACAAAATAAAAACTAAGGTGTAGTCATCTACACCAAAACTTCTTGGAATATTTCTGTTTTAAATACAGAAGTCGCAGAAGTGGATAGTCTACTCACAATACTAGACGACAAAGTGGCTATCCTGGGAATTCACCGCTCTCCTTCTTTCCCGAACATAGATAACTTTATGATTTCCTTAGACACGGTCCTCACGCAATTAAAAAAGTACCCAACCATTATAGTAACCGGAGACCTTAACATTGATATTTATAATACCAACAACACCAAGCACACTGAATATCAAAGTCTCATGGCAACGCACGGACTTTTGCCCGCGATAACCGAGCCTACCAGGGGGCGCAACTGTCTCGACCACATTTTTGTCAAGTCAAACTTTAAATCTGTAGGGATCACAGGGAAATCATCTATTACAGATCATGATATAATCATGGCTGCTATAGCTCAAAAACACACTTTCACCAAAGCTAGACCCCGATATAAAATCAAACTTGACGAAGAGGCAGTCGCTGCAGAGATGAAAAACACAGATTGGTCTAACGTTTTCACTACCAATTGCACTAACTCCTCTGTTAACTCACTAATTGAAACCATTTCCAACTCAATCGCTAAAAACTCACGTAGAATCACCGTCAGCCGAAGTCAATACAATATTAAAACCTGGATAACGCAAGGTATCATGAGATGCATGAGACACCGTGATAATCTCCATCTAGCTTTAAAGTCCTATCCAAATGACGAAATGCGACGCCTCGTGTACACTAGGTACAAAAATTTTTGTATCAACTTGCTACACAAACTTAAAACTGATTATAACAGTCAACTTATAATCAAAAACCAAGACAACCCAAAAAAGCTCTGGAATACTATCAAATCCATTTACAACCCAAATACTGAAAAAAGTGATTATTCCCAATTATTATCTAACGCACAAGACCCTGTCGATTCCCTAAATAGTTGTAATGCTTATTTCACTTCACTAGGCAAAAATCTTTCTGATCTCATACTGGCGCGACTGTCCGAGACCCAAGCATCCCTTGCGAGCAAATATAAACCACGTCAAACTTCACCACACTCTTTCTTCTTCCACCCAACGGATGAGGACGAAATAGAAAAACTCATTGATCAACTTAAAATTGACAGCGCCGGCGGGCTGGACGAAATTAGTGTCCGACTAATTTTATTACTTAAAAAAACACTGCTAAAACCACTCACTCACATCTTTAACTTAAGCCTGGAAAACGGTATCTTCCCAGACTGCTGGAAGGTTGCCTGCGTCCGACCCATTCATAAAAGCGGTCCTAAAGAGCTACCGGAGAATTACCGTCCTATCGCACTTTTGTGCATTCTATCTAAACTTCTCGAAAAAGTTGTAAATAAGCGACTTGTTATTTTTTTTTAAATTACAATCTAATATCTGAAAAACAGTTTGGCTTTAGAAGAGGCAAGTCGACCGAGGACGCTGCTATATTATTAACCAACTCCATAGCTTCTTATATTGAAAAGGGTGAACATGTCTTAGCAGTATTCCTTGACCTAGCCAAGGCGTTTGACACAATATCGATAGATCTTTTCCTGTCCAAACTAGAGGGCATAGGAATACGAGGAAACGCTCTAGACTGGTTCCGAAGCTATTTAACAAACCGCCGGCAACTAGTAAAAGTAGGTGACTACTATAGTGGATTACTGCCAATCAACTTTGGAATTCCTCAAGGTAGTACTCTCGGTCCAACTCTTTTTGCCTTCTATATGAACGACGTCCTTAATGCACCGCTTCAAAATGGTGAAATAATTTCTTATAAATAAATAAAATAAATAAAATAAAATAAAAACTTTTTAATTCAGACTTGGGAATCCATAGAATGTTAGTACAGTAAAACTTATGAAACTAGTGTTAGTAGTTAAACAGCAGATGACACAGCAATCATATTCCATGCAAAAACTTGGGAATAGGTGTATCATCTTGCCGAAAATGGTCTGCTTACAATCTCCGAGACTCTTAGTAGAAATTTACTTACACTGAACATTAAAAAAACTAAGCTTATCACTTTCTTCAAAACCATAGCCTCTAGTCCTCCTCGCCAACTGAGACTCAAATTACACACATGCTGCAAAGATCTCAATCCACCACTCACAAACTGTATTTGTACTCATATAGACCGCATTTCCTCCCTTAGATACCTAGGTATTACAATAGACGAAAAATTATCATTTAAACCTCATATACACTTGCTAGCGGGCCGTGTCAGAAAACTAATCTACGTTATGAAAAAACTACGAGACTGCACACCTATTAAAATTCTCCGAACTATATACCTAGGTCTCTGTCAATCAGTACTCCAGTATGGAATCTCCGTCTGGGGCGCAGCCGGGAAAACCATATTTATTGAAATAGAAAGTGCTGAAAGAGCCGTTATCAAAGTGATGCTTAGAAAGCCCTTTAGGTTCCCGACAGATCTACTATACAAAGAACTTCCGGTTCTTCGAGTACGTCATCTATATATTCTTAGCGCCGCACTGCATGCACACAAAACTATTAAAAACAGACCTGACTACCAAAGCCTGCTCTCTAAACGTATCTTACATGTCCCTCTTCCTAATGCAAACAGTCTTCTGGCCAGACGGTGCCCCTCTTACTCACACATTCATATCTACAATCAAATAAGCAAGCGCTGCGATACCAAAGATCTTAACACCCATTCATATAAAAGAATCACAAAAAGTTGGCTCCTCTCCCTGTCATCTAATGAAACCGAAGAATTAGTGAGTTAACACCAAAATCTACAAGCAAGTCATTCACACAGTCATTCAGTTCCTTCACACAAAAACCCACACCAACAACTCACCACCACAGTGACACTAACACTCACACACCCATACACTAACTCTCGCACACACGCACACACACACACACACACACTACAACATTATTTAGAAATATTTTTTGTTCAATTTATTTGTATTGATCGTTCCCTACCTTATTTAAGTTAACGCAACTCAGGCCCCCAAGATACAGGCAATGCCTAGTTTGGGGACCACCATTTAAATACCAATGTTAACTATTCTAGTTACAGTAAGCATACTATATTATTATTTTTGAAATTTATATTGTAACAATGGACCAATAAATTATTCTTATTCTAAGAAGGGATTTCTCGAAATTCAACCACTAAGGGGGTAAAAAAATCACGCAAGCGAAGCTGCGGGCTAAAGCTAGTTCATTTATAATATCTACTAACATAATATTTATTTAATTTACTCTATGTCCAATATTCAGCTACATATCAAACACAAGTTCATCGTACTTGAGTCGCAGTATTTATCAGCTGATCAGTGACAATTAATCGGACAGATCAGCCGACCGGGAACCGAAGCCACGGCCTCGAGGTGACGGCGCACCGTTAGTACCGGCGCTATGGAAATATGATATGGTTCCTATGGGTTATTAGAGTGTGAGACATAATTATCGTTTGAGTAATCATGGGCGATGATTATAGGCAACTTGATGCTGATCTTGAAGTGATAAGAGCTGCTAGTGATGTGTGATCGGAAATGAACATGTCTGACAGTGCGTACACAGCTTTATACAAAACCATAAGCAAAAAGCTAAGTTCGTTCTGTCTAGCCTTTTCCTATGTTGGGGTCAGCTTCCAGTCTAACCAGATGCGGCTGAATACCAGTATTGTACACGGAGCGACTGCCTTCAGACCTCCGCAACCCAGTTACAGGACAATACCGATATTCTAAGGTTAGACCGGTTGTATTCGTATGACACCCGAGACTGACGGTTTAACGTGCGCTCCGAGGCACGGAGGGATCTCGATATGTAACGAATGGTCACCCATCCACGGAATGACCGCGGCAAGCGCAGCGTAACCTTGCATATCATATGATCCGCGTGGTTGTTAATTATACACAAGGCCCTTAGGCAAAAATTAAATAAGAACTCGAATCTGGAGACTGTATTTGCTGGTCAAACGCCTCCCCCAAGTTCTTCCAAGTACCTACTATTTTCCTTCGCCTCCTCGAACCACCTCTCGAAGTACGCGTCCAAGTCATCTCACCACCTCTTTCTAGGCCAGCCTTGGCGGTGCCGTCCATCTTCAGGCACCCATTATATGGAAACTCTAGCCCAGCGATCGCGATTGTCTACGTCTTCTTATCGTTATCGATTGTCTACGTTATCTATGAATCTTGTCAATAATGTAAGCAATTTTAATGCGAGCTTTTTTGTATCTTGCAAAAGTATGTCGCGTGCCCAACAACACCATAGTTGACATTCCATTCAATGGATATCCTTGATTCCAGTCGAAATGCAATAATATAAAAATAAAATATTATCTATACTAATATTATAAAGCTGAAGAGTTTGTTTGTTTGAACGCGCTAATCTCAGGAACTACTGGTTGGAATGGAAAAAATATTTTTGTGTTGGATAGTCCATTTATCGAGGAAGGTTATAGGCTATATAAAATCACGATATGACCAATAGGAGCGGAGCATAAATTAAAAATGTTGCAAGAACGGGGAAAATGTCCACCCGTGCGAAGCCGGGACGGGACGCTAGTACTTAATAAAAATAATAAAATATCTAAGAAATACCAACGACATTACATATACACGATTGGTGCAAAATGAACAAGAATTATACGTAGATAAGAACAAAGTTATTTACATTTGAAATTAATACTTTATCTGACTACTAATTCTGGTAACAGACTCGTTGATCAATCGCAATCGAATCGAAGTCGAATCGTTTATTCCAACAGTTTCCGTACCGTCCGTAGAACTGTCAAAATATTTGACAACAAATACGAAACCAAGCGTTTTGACAGTTTTCCGTATTAGACAACAAATTTGGAGCGCATCACGCCTGTATTCCCCGAAGGGTTGGGCAGAGGTGTATAGTAACATCCTCATTTCGCCGTTATGTTTAAGTTCCACGCAATAGGGGGCGAGCCTATTGCCATCAACCGGGCACAAATCCAAACTTTGGGCTCCTACTGAGGAATTCCACACGGAAAAACCCAATAACACTAGCGTGAAATACGAAAACTTTATTAACATTGAAGATAATCTATAAAGTTGCCATGCAGCTCTCGGTAAAAATAAACCCAGGTACTCTTTTGTCATATACACGGTGATATTCTCATTCATTATTAACCTTAGGACGTGAAAGTACTCGCGATTATGAGTACCTTTTGCTATGAAACCAACTCTGAAATATCGAAAAAATATCAGCTGTTTCATACAAAAATGCAATATGTACCCGATGAAAATGTATGAAACAGATGTATTTTTACTATTTCGTAGTTGGCCCCATAGTGAAAGTTATTCATAATCATGAGTACTTTCACCTCCTGAAAGATTAACACTGAATTAAAAATCACCATGTATAATCAGCCCATGACTATCCCACTGCTGGGCATGGAGCTTTTCTCAGTCTTCGTAGCTGCAGAAACCGTTTCGCGTATCCGTCTGCAGCTAAACTCAAATGTGGATCAACTGTGTCCAACCATGCGTTCACACAGCGGATCCGTTTTTAACTGATCCCCTAAAACGAATCGATAGTTTTCCCGGGTATTCCCGGGATCGAGAACCCGGGAAAGATATCCTAGAAGGCACCCATACTTCTCCATACATCTTCTTGTATGGATCCGTTTTTTATACTGTTCCGGCATCCAGTTGATGTGTGTAAAAATGTTGGACCAGTATTTTTTACTGGATTCGGAAAACTGTCGTGTATGTGAACTCGCGTCATCACCAAAATAAAACGGATCCGCTAAAACGGGTCCTGTAAACAGTTTCTGTGTGAACCAACTGTAAAGCAACTCGGTGGCCTGTGCGTGGTCAAACATTCTCCCAATACATTCTACAGCACAGATAATCAAAAGTATTTTGTATCTACATGTCTATTAAACGATTTAACGACCGCCATAATAAACAAAATGGCGATGAGCGTCGGTTCATGTTACTGCTTTAACTTTATCTGGTAAATGCACATTAAAATTTATACAAATTATTCCTGATAATGTATTTGCATACTAGTCTTGTTCAGTGCATGTAAATAATTCCTATTCGATGAGGTACATAATAGGGTGTAAGGAAGAAAGTACTTCAAATGTCAATCTTAACACATGATACCGTCGTGTGTATTAGTATTGGCAAATATAACCATCATAGTGTCTAAAATATAATACGCCCGTTTTGACAGCTGTCAGATCAGTACATTTTATGTCGAAATTGACATAACATGTTCTAATCTGACAGCTGTCAAAACGGGCCTATTAAATTTTAGCCACTATAACCAATTACATCGATAAAAAAATAAACACTTCTATTCGATAAATAAAATTACCGTTATCGAATAAAAATATCATAATAACAATTCTCGGTTCGTAGTGTTGGTACCTACTACTGTTGGTAGTTCATTCCATTCGTGATTAACATTAGCGAAATTTATTTTTTCAACGAAAAAATTAACATTTACAACCAATAAAAATATTTATCAATTACCAATTAAAAGTTAAATATATTCAACGAATAACGCCATCTCTAATGTGTATGTTAGAGCCAGAGTGGTATAGGGGAATCCCTCTATATCTCTGTTCCTTGGATTTGTGTGCTCCATCTTAGACCCTGTCTGCGCTTACCATCAGGTGAGACTAGGGACAAACGCGACCAAGTAAAACATTAACAAAAATATTTAAAAAATACCATCTTCAGCTGTACAGTGATATCGTCATGCAGCAGCTACGGACATCAAATGATAAATAACTACCTGCGTCCTCACGGCTCCGCCCGCGTAGGAAGTTTTATTCCAGCAATAAATATAGCCTATGTTACTCAGTGATAATGTAGCTTTCTAACGGCAAAAGAATTTTTGAAATCGGTCCAGTAGTTTTTAAGTTTATTCGTTACATACAAAAATACAAATCTTTCCTCTTTATAATATTACTATAGATTTTAATTTCTGTATATAAATCGTAACACACTCGGTGTTACGCAATCAGAATGCTAGTTTCTCTAAGAACTATGGGAAAAGGATCGCGACGGTTCATTAAGGCGAAGCACAGACTTTGGCATGAAACCAAAAAAAATCGCCACGATAAAAAAGGAACAGCCTCGGGATCGAACTCCCGACCTCTATACGTATTTATTAACAAAAATATGGAAAACAAAGAACAACCTTGTTGAATCGCCCCCAATCCAAAGTTATTCACTGTCGACAATTGACGCGACCCGCCTGTTCAATGTTGTTGTTTATGAGCGAAGTCGCGGCGCGTACGCATAATTTTTTCAACATTTATTTACGCTTTCTGTAAATTAAACAGTGAATGAAAATGTGATTTGTTATGAGTCAGTTGTAAAACACATTTGCAATTAAAAATAAAAGCCTGTTCATATGAACGCATCTTTTGTTCGAACAAATATACAGGATGTAAATGAAATCATGTAATTCCTTCAAACCTCGTGATGTACTGCTGACATAGATTAACCCTGCACGGGATAATTTTGGATTCAATAAAAAAAAAAAAAGTGAACACATGTTCTTAACGTGAGGCATTTTAGCGCCCCGAACGAATTGAGCGGCTATCGTTCGACGCGCGGCGATTTAAATCGGGGCGCTAAAATGCCTCACGTTAAGAACACATGTTTACTTCTTGTAATTTTTTTTATTGAGTCCAAAAGTGTCCCTTTCTGGGTTAATCTATGTCAGCAGTATATAACGAGGTTTGAAGAAATTACATGGTTTTGTTTACAACCTGTAGAACACCATCAGATCAGAGATATAAATTATGCTTTGCTAAGATCTCGGTATAGTACGGGCTCCAAGAAGTTACTTACATAGAGCCTCTGTGTAGCCTTTTTTCCCCAACTACGTTGGGGTCAGCTTCAGGTCTAACCAGATGCGGCTGAATACCAGTATTTTACACGAAGCGACTGCCATCAGACCTCCGCAACCTAGTTACAAGGCAATGCCAATATCCTACAGTTAGACCGGTTGTCAGACTTTCGGGCTCCTGACTCCCCGTAACGACTGTCATAGGTATTTGTATGACACTCGGGACCGACTGTTTAACGTGCTCTCCGAAGCACGGAGGGGTCTCGATGTGTAACAAATGGTCACCCATCCAAAGACTGACCGCAGCAAGCGCAGCGTAATCTCGCAAATCGTATGATCTGAGCGGTTAGTAATGAGCCACGAGCCCCTTCTACTTTTTAACCGACTTCCAAAAAGGAGGAGGTTCTCAGGTATGTTTTTTTTATGTTTGTTCCGCGATATCTTTGCTAATTGTGAACCGATTTTAATGACTCTTTTTTTGTTTGAAAGAGTATTCTTTCAAAGTGGTCCCATTTAAATTTGGTGAAGATCTGATGAAGAACTTCGGAGATAGACCACTTGAAGTCGGTTTTATTTTTGTTAAAAAGTGATTATAAAGAGCCTATTTAGAAATGTTTACATAGTATAAAACAAAGTCGCTCCCGCTGTCTGTACGCTTAGATCTTTTAAACTACGCAACGGATTTTAATGCAGTTTTCAGCAATAGATAGAGTAATTCAAGAGGACGGTTAATATGTCCCACATTAGTATCTACATTGTACCCGTGCGAAGCCATGGCGGGTCGCTAGTGATAGAATAAAGTGGTTATTGTACCAAAAGATTGTATATGTTAACTAGCACTTAGCCCGTGACTTCGTCCGCGTGAATTTTCATACAAACTTCCATCCCCTATTTTACCCCCTTAGGAGTAGAATTTCCAAACATCCTTTCTTAGTGGATGCCTACGTCACAAAAGGAACCTGCTGTCCAAATATCATGTTTCCAGCTTCAGTGGTTTAGGCTCTGCGTTGATGAGTCAGTCAGTCAGTCAAGTCAGTCAGGAAAAGTAATTATATACATCGTGTTACATAATTCCCCATGAAAAGTGTATATAATCAAGTAGTCTTTTATGGTTGTTGTCATTTACCTCTCAGAAGAAATTAGGTAAGAATGTAAATAACTTTCTGGGTAGTCTACTCTTTAGTTTTATGTTTTCAGGGTTGCGTTTCACTGATGATTATTTTTTATGTTTTATCCATTATTATTTTTTTTCAAATATTTCCAATAGACTTTACAAGCGACCTTTTGACCTCCTTTCGGGTTTAGGGGAATTTTGTAACACGTTGTATGTGTAGATAATAACACAACTCCACAAAAAATAAATTGTTCAGCGGACTAGAACATGTCTATCTTTTGTTTTTGGGGTCGCTGAGTTCGAATCTATGGTCCGTTTGACCCTATCAGGTCAGGGTTTCTTCATAACCTCAAAAAAAAAAGACTCAAAACCCAGTAACTCCTTTTAACTGTATTCCAACGCACAAGAAATGTATTGTTCAGCGGACTGCATCATGTCTTTAATACTATCTTATGGTTTTGGGGTCGCTAAGTCCGAAAAAAATTCCATTTATTTCTCATAATCTCCAAAATTTGACAATAAATTTCTTGTAAATTTTTGGAGATTATGAGAAACCAGATAGGGTCAAACGGACCACAGGTTCGGACTCAGCGACCCCAAAAACATAAGATAGACATGGTCTAGTCCGCTGATCAATTTTTTTTTGTGGAGCTGTGTAATTCATCATAATCGACCATTAAAATATTGATGCAAATGTGTCAATCTGTCAGTTCTACACAAGCCAATAAAATTAAATGTTAAAACAATATTAAATATCAATGAATTCAATATACTTACAAGTTGCATTTAATAGTCTATATAATATAATTCTGAATTAAATGATAACAGTACAGTCGGTCACATAAATTTTATTATTACAACCTGATACGCAAATTACGCGTAAGATCTAATTTCCGCGTTCTAATTACGATCCTTTTTTTATGTCCCTCGTCCGGGGGAGGCGAGGAGGTCTGTCGGACTCTTACCGGCTAAAAACCAACGGTGTTCCTCCTCCCGACCGTTCGGCCGGAGCCGCGGGATTCGCAAAAGCATGCACCGCAACCCCGGCCTAATAACTATCCTGGGTTTTTGGATTTAATGCCAGGTCACGCAAATGTTAAATGTTAGTTTTTAGTATGCTGAGACAAGTGCCAATAATTTAATTCAGTTACACTATTAGACGATTCTAAAGTAAGTTATGTTATCGTGGTGGACTAGCGTTGCCCAGCTGTGGAACAGTAATAGGCTTCATATCATGCTATGCTATGCTCAGTCATGAATTTCGATTTAAAATTAGATTTGAGTAGACATTTGATTCCAACCTATGACACCTGTCTTCTTGACATGATAATATCATCTCATAGGTTTTTTACACTAAACTATTTAACCTACTCTTGAAAGAAAGTAGACATTTGATGTCTTATTACAATCAACACCCATCACAGTAATTTGCAGTCACAGGCAAAGCTTAAAAGGAGAGTAGAAATGCCCCCGCAATCACCACGGCAAGCAAATAAAAAATATTGCTCGAAAATTATTTGTTTACAAAGATAACTGTAGCTGACTGTACATAGAATTAATAATAAACAGCTGTGACATTTGCAAACTAGTTGTTCAGTCACAATTCAAATGAGTCTAGAATTCTAGATCCAGATTTATGGCATAATGTGGAATTCTAGTAGAAATGCAGTTTGGCCTTGTCCGCAACTCTATCACCAGGTACCTATGACATTAAGGCTCAGCCTAGAGTGTCATAAGACTTATTAATGATCTGATAGCAGTGATAGCGTAGCGTGTAAAAGACAAACAGCAGAATCGTATAGGGGTTAATCTATCATTACAGTTGTAGCTAATATCAATATGTCAGGATTGGGAGCATGGTAAATAAAGTAAATGAAACCAACATAGACTCTCCACCACTGAAAGTAATTTTAATTGGGTTAGGGGTTAGTTATAGAAGCTAGTTCACAATATAATAATTTACACAAGATCAGAAAATAAGGAGCAGCTAATCAGATATAAAAGGTCAGACTTCTTCGGCTGTTCGACATAGAATCCTCTGCTCCGTCGAATGACCACTGTTTTTAATATGTCGACTACGTTGATTCTTCTTGACGACTCCCTCCTTTATCAACATTGTCCAGTGTTACCAGCTGCCGATAACAAGCGGTTGAACGCTTGCCTTTCATGCAGAAGGGTCTGAGTTATATCCCAGCTCACACCTCTGACTTTTTAAATTCATGTTCGGATCAGAATTTGATTATCACTTGCGTTAACGGTGAAGGAAAACATTGTGAGGAAACCTGCACACCTGAGAGGGCTCCAAAAGTTCTCGATGGTGTGTATAGTCCGCTAACACGCATCCAGCGTCATTCTGAGAAGAGGCCCATGCCCAGCAGTGGGACTATAATGGGCTGGTTGTAGACGGATTGATCTAAGTTTGTTATTTTGAAGGTGAACGCTTCTTTGCCCACTCTTGACAGTTCTTGGAGGCAACTCTATGCAACCTTTTAAGATACACCCACTGGAAGAGCAGTGTCACACTTTAGAGGTAAAGGGTGGCTTTAGAAGTCAACCCTCAACAAGCATATGCACATAAAATTTAACAGGCGTGTACTTACGGAAGGATAATGAAAAACACTTTTAACCGTACACTATACATATTTTAATAATATTAGGTCCCCACCTATGAAATTGGCGTTTTTTTTCTCAAAAATTGAGAACCTCGTCACTTCTATGATTTAAAATATTCATCAATTGTTTGATATTATATCGAATAATGACCATCATAGACAACTACCAATAGTAAAAAAACCTTATTACTTATAGTTTTCTAAACATAAAAAATACATTAAAAATGACTCCTCTTTTTGTTAGCAGAAATGACCACTATTTTTGTTTTAACTTAGCCAAAACTTATTTTTGTCGCATAATCTAAGTGGCATAAGTTATCTTAGTTTTTAAACTTTAGTGTATAAAAGTTTTAAAACATTAGTGTTCATAGTTGTTAAATAAATTAAGATAATGTTAGTATGAAAAATGCAACTTCGTTAAAAATTTCCATACAAAACGCTGATTTCTTAGGTGGGGACCTAATAATTAAAATTAGGTCAGCAGGGCGTGGTTTGTGACAATGCGAGGAGTCCAGGGTCTTCTTATGCAGGTAGTACTTAACTTGGCAACAGCAGCGGCGCGAGAAAAAGCGATCTGTAGCGTGCCCGACGTTTTATAGGCCCGGTCCACCGCCAGTCTCCACCACCCATCACAGCAGGACTGGTCTAGTCTTAGTCTGGAATACCATGAGGCCAAGCAAACAAAAGTAACCTAACCATGACAGTTTTATCCCGTGTGGGGATAGGTTAGAATATAAAACTTCCTCATCGCACGCTGGTAATAGACGCGTGTTGTAAGATTCAACAAAATCCAGCGCGCTTGGTGGTAGGATCTATACGGTCCGCCTGGCTAGCTACCACACTCACATTAAAAGCCAACCAGTTTACTGTGTTCCGTCGTGTGTATGTGAGAGCCAGAGTCGTATAGGGGGATCCCTCTACATCTCAGTTCCTTGGATTCGTGTGCTCCATCTTAGACCCAGTCTGCGCTTACCATCAGGTGAGACTGGGGCCAAACGCGACCAAGCCAAGATAAAAAAATAAAAGAGTAATAGAAGTAGTTGACAAGCATATCATTTTTGGGACCGAGTGCATGATATCAGCAAGCACATTGGGTCACCCGCGCAACGGCGCAACGAATATTCCCAAGACGGGTTGATGTCAGGCAGGCGGCCGGTCATAAAACAATAAGCCAAAACCTCTAACAACATGGATTTATGAAATACATGTTGTGTCGACCCCACCTAGTGTGGGATAAGGGCAGGAAGAAGAAGAAGAAGAGTCGCAAATTATTTTCTTAACCTTTACATTTATAAGATCATAAATAACGTTATATTCACAAACAAACAAACTCCATATATCGCAGTCGGTTAAGTTCAATGCTCCGGCATAAGGTTAGGATTCTGACCGCTCGTACACGGTCAGAAATAAACATTGTTTATATTATTTCAGGATGTATATACATACGTTCTTTTAGGAGTACAATGAAGTAAACATGATTGTGGATTTTTGTGAAAAAATCGATTGTATTGTTTGTATTCTTCTTCTTCTTTTCGTGTGGTTAGTGACTAACCTGGTAGGTATCAGAGTTTATGCCGCCCATAGGCCTCTGACTTGGCTTCACATGCCGTCGAGAAAGATCTCTCAGGCGTGCCGGTATCCTCACGATATTTTCCTTCACCGTATTGAAGTAAGTAATAATTATACAATACACATGTCATGAAAAGTCAGAGGTACGTGCCCTGGAGTCCCATGTTGGTCTAGTGGTGGCAAGCGCGACTGCTGATCGTGAGGTCCTGGGTTCGATCCCCAGGTCGGGCAGTGTTATTATTGGGTTTTTCCGTGTGGAATTCCTCAGTAGCAGCCCGGAGTTTGGATTTGTGCCCGGTTGATGGCAATAGACTCACCCCCTATTATATGGGACTTAAACATAACGGTGAAATGAAGGTGTTACTATAGGTATACACCTCTGCCCAACCCTTCGGGGAATACAAGCATGATGTTATGTTTATAGAGGAGTCCCCCAATACCCCTCTATTATTGAGAAAACATGACCTGACACCTTTCACCTTCACATAGTCGGCTAAAAAGAGACTATCTACGCACCAAATTAATATTTTAAAACAATCTTCTATGTATAGACTCCGTTCACGTCTATACACCTAGTAACACTGCAGCACCGTCAATCAGTCCCTATCTTATTGATGAATGGCTCCTCTGGACCATCTGCCGCAGATTTTAATTAAACCAGATCGATAAACTACTAGCTATAGTACTGGGGAATGTAGGTGTGTTCCAGTGCGAACGATAGATATAATAGTTTGAAGCTATGTTTAGAAAATAAAGTTGGTCTTGAAAAATAACTATATTTATAAGAAATTTTACAGCCTATAATTATTTAATTGTCTTGTTGGTCTAGTGGTGGCAAGCGAAACTGCTGATCATTAGGTCCTGGGTTCGACCTCCAGGTCGGACAAAGCGTTATTGGATTTTCCGTGTGGAATTCCTCAGTAGCAGCCCGGACTTTGGATATGTGCCCGGTTGATGGCAATAGGCTCACCCCTATTACATGGGACTTAAACATAACGGTGAAATGAGGGTGTTACTATACACCACTGCACAACCTTTCAGGGAATACAGGATATTATGTTTTTTTTTTACATATAAATGCCCTGTTTCTATACTTATCCAAAGACCATTCTTTTTGCATACATTACCCATTGGTAATGTATGCAAAAATAATGGTTTTTGGATAAGTATTAGGATTATTTGCTGATAGATGACTGTCCGTAATGCCAAACTGTTCGCATGAGGAAGCCAATTTTACCTTCGGTAAAAATATTTACATACGGATGAAGAGTTCACTACAATATTTGAAAACAGAGTTACTAATTTTATTTTAACCGTCAACGGTCGGTACAATACAGGAACCCGGCAGAAATGTAAAGAATATGTGGTCTAACAGCTATATCACACAAAAACTGTTTACAGGATCCATTTAGCGGATCCGTTTTTATTTTGTTTTAGTTCACATACACGACAGTATTCCGAATCCAGTAAAAAATACTAGATCCGTTATTTTTATCGTATCCTGCCTGCCAGGTGCGACGCAGCTGCCATTTGTTTAACTGATCCGTCGGTACAGATGTGAACAACGCATCCAGTACAGACGGATCCGTTAAAACGGACCCGGATCCGCTGTGTGAACGGGCTCTAACGTAGCGACCTCATCTAAGTCTTTACAAGCAATATTGTTGATATCGTGAAGCTGTAATCTCTGAAGATAAAATCTGAAAGGCATAGCAACGCTGATGAAAGAATTGTACGGCTGAGATAACTCCAGGCGCTTTACATTGTAAAAGTCTTAGTTAAAAATAGACCATTCTATATTTTGATCACCAATGTATTTGTTAAGCGTGGTGATTAAATCATAGGAAGGTGAAATGGGGGTGTTACTATACACCTCTGCCCAACCCTTTCGGGAATACAGGCGTGATGTTATGTTATGTAGCCTATGTCCTTCTTCGAGTTCCAGACTATCTCTGTACCAAATTTTATCCAAATCGATACAATAGTTTAGTCGTGATGACGTAACAAACAGCAGACAGAGGAGTTACTTTCTTATTTATAATAGTCTTCTTCTTCCTTTCGTGTGGTTAGTGATTAACCTGGTGTCAGAGTTTATGCCGCCCATGGGCCTCTGACTTGGCTTCACATGCCGTCGAGAAATATATCTCAGGCATGCCGGTTTCCTCACGATGTTTTTCTTTACCGTATTTCAGCAAGTGATAATTATACAATACGCACATGAATCCGAAAAGTCAGAGATGCGTGCCTTGGACTCGAGACTTTGACTTGGCAGTCCGACGGTCACTCCACTAGGCTATCACTGGTACTATAGTAAGGGTGAATATACAACGTTAGTCGGAAAGGGGGCACTAAGCCGAAAGGGTATTAAAGTATCCATAATAAGGGATAACTTTTGTTCTACAACTTTCCCCAAAACTCGATAGTTTAAGAGAAATAGCTTTTCAAAGATTTCGTAAAAAATATGCTCAAATCTATCTATCCCCAGCTATGATCAGCTGTTTTTACAATTTAGGTCATATTTGGGGTCACGGATTAGAAAATACATTTTCTGAATTCATAACTAAAGCAGGTATATTGTTTTTGAAAAAACTAAAATAAAAATCTTTTTGCATGCAAATAAAAATGATCGAAATATGAAATTTTAACACTTGCTTTAAAATAATCATCAGTGATACTTTAAGAGGGCCGCGGCTTAGTACCCCCTTTCCGACTAACCTTGAATAAAATAGCATCGCATAGCTTCGCTATCAGTGGAGTCACAATTAATCACACAGGATATAGTTTTTTGCATTAATTAAGGACCTAACATTAAGATGTATCGTATCATAATTCAAATCTGAACGAATAACTATTAATATGTAGAATGCAACTAACCTTGTAGTTAGCGCGTCTGTAATTTTTACCATGATGTTGGTAGCACTATCGTCTTATTGATCTAGAATTCTAGATTCTAAGGTCGAAGAAAAAGTACCTAATTGGAATTTTCTATTAGTTTTTTTTATCTAAACTTGGAATTGATTTATGCAAAATGGTGGTTGGTGCACAACGCGATAATCGATACTAATATTATAAAGCTGAAGAGTTCGTTTGTTTGTTTGAACGCGCTAATCTAAGGAAGTACTGGTTAGAATTGAAAAATTATTTTTGTGTTGGATAGTCCATTTATCGAGGAAGGTTATAGGCTATATAATATCACGCTACGACCAATAGGAGCGGAGCATAAATGAAAAATGTTGCAAAAACGGGAAAAATGTCCACCCGTGCGAAGCCGGGACGGGCCGCTAGTCGATTATATGTATAATGGTAGCCAGTCGGGCACTCAGAAACCCAAAACTTTGACAGAAGGTCTACCTATAGTGGTCTAGTGGTGACAAGCCCGACTGCTGATCGTGAGATCCTGGGTTCGATCCTCAGGTCGGGCAGAGTTTTTGGGTTGTTCCGTGTGGAATATCTCGGTAGCAGCCCAGAGTTTGAATTAGTACCCGGTTGATGGCAATAGGCTCGCCCCTTATTGCATGGGATTTAAATATAACGGCGAAATGAGGGTGATACAGCTCTGCCCAACCCTTCGGGGAATACAGGCGTGATGTTATATTATAATTGACAAATGGACAATTTGATCCGTATTTTAAAACAGGCTTCGCAGTCGCGCACAACTGATCAAAATAACGATTCTTTACTACCTCAGACTTTAATGTAACAACCTTTATTTGACGTTTACATAAATACTTTTCACGGCCGATTCCTATAACGTACGGAGCGTTATTGGTTAAAATTGAGACTCATGTATCTTTACTAATAATGAAGCAAAGACCTCATAGCTTTGTATAGTAGACCGTCCCATATGGAAGTGGCTATAACAGGTGAAATTAGCTTACGAGTATATAACCCTGTTTGGCAATAAAAGAAAGGGGCAAAGTGTTATTTGGTTTTTCCGTGTGAAAACCCTCAGTAGCAGCCCGGAGATTGGATTTGTGGTCAGTTGTTGCCAATATGCTCGCCCCCTATTACATGGAACTTAAACATAACGGCGAAATGAGGGTGTTACTATACACCTCTGCCTAATCCTTCGAGGAATACCGGTGTGATGTTATGTGTTGTTTGGCAATTAAAAATGCTACCGTTGGTAAGCAAAACGATTCGTTTTTGTTTATAGGAACCGGGTAAATAAGTCCTTAATCAAAGAGCAGTAAGAACAAAAACACAAGATGTTGAAAAACAAACAATTGATTGTAAGCCGAGTTACAATCAAACCCTTACATTCCTTGGCTCTGTGCTTAAAATAAACTTACTACCAAGTTTAAGTGAAAAGAGTGTGTCGACTCTGTCTGGTTTCCGAACTTGATCTTTAGACAATTCAATCATTGACCCTCAGTCTCTCTAAAAATGTGCAGTGATAACCTAGTCGTGTGACCGTCGGACTGCCAAGTCATAGGTCTCGAGTTAGAACCCAAGGAATGCACCTCTGACTTTTCAGATTCATGTGCGTATTGTATAATTATCACTTGCTTAAAAACGGTGAAGGAAAACACCGTGAGGAAACCGGCATGCCTGAGAGATATTTCTCGACGGCATGTGAAGCCAAGTCAGAGGCCTATGGGCGGCATAAACTCTGACACCAGGTTAGTCACTAACCACATGAAATCAAGAAGAGCCAACCAATAGGGTGTATATTAGAGATGTGCCGATTGTGACTTTGGCCGACTAGCCGTTTAGTCGGTTGTAAAGAGGCCGACTAGTCGGCCTACTATTCGGCTAAGCCGATCACGGTTTCGGGGATTTCCGTGAGGCCCGGTATCCACCAAAGCGGAGAGGAGAGGAGACGAGAGGACATGTGCTGCGAAGCTGGCAGGTTATTTCCACCAAAGCGGAGAGGAGAACTGTAGCGGAGAGGAGTTGTGAGCTTTGTGTAGCAGAGATGTGAGCTGTGAGAGATCGAAACCAGTCAAGTTCTGTCTTCGAAAAAAAGATAGCCGCCGGACTAGACATTTCTCCGATCTGTCGCGCCGCTTGCTCGCTCGCCGCACAAAATTCTATAGAAAAATGAGACATCTCTTCTCCTCTCCGCTTGATCCATTTCCACCCAAGCTAAGCGGAGAAGAGATGTGGAAATAACGAAATCGGATTGGTGTATTCAAACACATCTCCTCTCGTCTCCTCTCCTCTACGCTTTGGTGGATACCGGGCCTGACGCTTCGTTTACAGCTGATTCGCGCGCAAGTTGCAACCACCGCGCCGCCTGCGAACGTGTCGGAACCTCTTTTGTTTACTTCCCATTTTTTCTTGATTTTTGCTTTTGTACGGGTCAGAGTGGTGTTTTTATGTAATAAACGATCAAGGTTTTTATTTAATGTAATTCCCCCTACATACATTTTACTGAAAAATACATACAAAGTAAGAAGCCGGATAGTCGACGCTCTTTGCCGAATAGTCGCCGACTACGATAGTGGCCGGATAGTCGGCTTTACCGACTAGTCGCCGACTAATCGGCACATCTCTAGTATATATAACATAACCTCACGCCTGTATTCCCCGAAGAGTTGGGTAGACCCCCTAGTAGACCCTCATTTCGCCATTATGTTTAAGTCCCATCTAATAGAGGGCGACCCTATTGCCATCAACCGGGCACAAACCCAAACTCCGGGCTGTTACTGAGGAATCCCACACGGAAAAACTCAAACACACTGCCTGACCTGGGGATCGAACCCAGGACCTCACGTTCAGCAGTCGCGCTTGCCACCACTAGACTAACAAAGCAGTTAAACGTATAAAAAAACGCTCAAATTATTTGTATTGACCTACCGTCGTCACCAGCACTGGAACTGCTTACCCATTTAGTTATTTACGTATAAACTCCGAGATTGTAGGTCGTAAACCACCATTGTTACTGGCACGTGCCCGCCAATAACAGTCGTTATGTTTATTACTGGCGTCATATTTCAAACTACCTTCAACACCCATTTTTTGATCCTAGACATCGTCCTATAACCATAGTTAAGTAGACAGAATAATAGTTTAAAAAACACAAAAAAACACGTTTTTAACTAGTGTATTGAATAAGTGTCATTAAACAAATCAAGCAAGCCCAAACTCGATATACAATACTTAACACAACGAAGAGGAAAACTGAATGAGTGGGTCGAGGAACTTCAAGTATACTCCGCCAAGAAGAACATAGTCTGCTTAGTTGTCGGCAATAAGATTAACAAGCATATCATTTTAGGACCCAGTGCATAATTTCAGCAAGCACATTGGGTCACCCGCGCGACGGCGCAACGAGTATCCTCAAGGAGGGTTGATGTCAGGCAGGCGGCCGGTTATAAAACAATAAGCCAAAACCTCTAACAACATGGATTTATGAAATACATGTTGTGCCGACCCCACCTAGTGTGGGATAAGACCAGGAAGAATAAGAACACAACGATGAGCAAACCTTGCATAGTAATACTTAGAAGTCGCATTGGTAAACTTGATCGAACAACCAATGGCAGGCACTCATAAAGATCATTATTTACTGCAGTACTAATAAACATTTGTGGTTTTCAAAATCAAAACCTTTTGTTTTTTATTTCACATAAACCAATACAGGTGCTTATGAAAAGTCTAGATGCACGGTTTCAATTGGTCGTTTCCTATTTAAAAGTTAGAAAACTCATTTGTGAGTTAAGCTCGCTTTTGTACATGAATTTACCAATAAAACTATATTATATATTATTATTTTGTGTACAATAAAGAATAAGAATAGAAGAGCCGGCAAGAAACTACATCGTTACTTTTTTTTTAATAATATCTTTAACCATTTCAGTGGATACAGTACAATGATTTAGGATAGTGAGAGAACAATGAAGTCCTGACCACAGACCAATGAGTACCTAATAATATAGTACAAAAAGATTTCAGTACAAAAATTAACAAACAAAAATAAATAAAAAAGAAAACAATATGTATAATACATAGTAATTTACAAATTTATAGATGCAGTTCCACAAAGTTCTCACATTTACAAAAGTGAAAAGGAAGCTAAACTATATAAAACAATTGACATAATTAAATGTCATCAAAACTTAGTTAAAAAATCATTGTAAAATAAGATAAAGATATCTTTTGAAGGCGCACTCAATTCGGAAGTGATCGGTTTTACGAAATTTGCCGATGCTACTTCTTAGTTGTGTCGTACTTACTATAACTGGTTGATGGGTAGGTAAAGTATAGCACAATCATACACTTTTTGTCACTATCCACGCTATACACAATTTTTTCATAACCTCTTTCAGTTTTGTAGTCGGTAAACATAACTAACATCATCCTACAAGATCAGCTGCACGAGGTAAACGAGAAAGAAATCAACAACTTACAACAACAACAACTTATTGTCAACCAACAATAATCACTTGCACATAGTTTATTAAATGTTTACTTCTTCATTTCGTGTAGTTAGTGACTTACCTGGTGTCAGAGTTTATGCCGCCCGTGGGCCTCTGGCTTGGCTTCACATGCCGTTGAGAAATATCTCTCAGGCATCTCAGGTTTCCTCACGATGTTTTCCATCACCGATTTTAAGCAAGTGATAATTATACAATACGCATATGAATCCGAAAAGTCAGAGGTGCGTGCCTTGGGTTCGGACTCGAGACCTATGAATTGGCAGTCTGACGGTCACACCACTAGGCTATCACTGCTATATCACTTTTATATTGTATTACAAAATGAGACATTTAATATTAATTAATTCCATATTAAAAACAAGAGATGTTCGCATATAATTCATCTGAGGTCACCGGCGTCAGCTGTGGGCGTTTGGTATTCAGGTTACAGGTATTTTTATTGTTAAAACATTTTATTATTCTATGGAAGAATGTAGTTCTTAGATTTTATATCATGGAGATATTTAGAGATAGAATAATTAAATGTTATTTAATTATGCAAACTGCCTCGTTGGTCTAGTGGTGGTAAGCGCGACTGCTGATCGTGAGGTCCAGATTTCGATCCCCAGGTCGGGCAGTGTTATTGGGTTTTTCCGTGTGGAATTTCTCGGTAGTAGCCCGGAGTTTGGATTTGTGCCCGGTTGATGGCAATAGGCTCGCCCCCTATTACATGGGACTTAAACATAACTGGCGAAACGAGGGTGTACTAAAAACACCTCTGCCGAACCCTTTGGGGAGTACAAGGCGTGAGGTTATGTTATGTCTAAGATTTTATTTTTATTTTCTTTTTTTTTCTCTTTTAAAAAAACGTTGTCCCACACTAGAATTTCTCCTGTATCTTGGGTGCGTTTACAGATACAAATCTTCACATGCACAAACACCCAGACCCGGAACAACTATCGGTAGGCCATACAAATATTTGCTCCGTGCGGGAATCGAACCCATGACCCGTAGAGCAGAAGCCGATCGCTCAGCCACTGCACCAAACGTGTCGTCCAAAGATTGACCTGACATGAGCTACAAATTTGCTCGAGACACAGTTGATCGCTTTGTATGTAGCTGTAGTTACCGTTCGCTGTATGGTTTGCAGCTAAAAACAAATGTGTTGTGGCTCGAGCAACTTCTACCCATGTGCGGTCAGCCTTAAGGTAAGTTCTGATCTGAATTTCTGGCACACCGTTAATTCAGCCCTCATCAAGCTGTCTCCCTCCCAGTCCTCTCGCAAGCAACGCCCCAGCTGAGGTCCGAGTCCCATTAGGGGTCGCCCTTAGTGCTGTTGTTGCTAGCTAGTCATGATGTTAGTAGTAGTAGTAGTTAGCTTAGGTTAAGTATTTTACTCTCGTCACCATTGGTTGGAGGCCCTTCAGGTCTCGCCAATAACTGCCCGGTTACGTAGAAACGGTCCGCAAGACCATATACATACAAGTAGTAGAATAGAAAAAAAAAAACGGGCACACAACACACATCATCGAGAACTTTATGGAGCCCTCTCAGGTGTGCAGGTTTCCTTACGATGTTTTTCCTTCACCATTAACGCAAGTGATAATCAAATTCTGATCCGCACATGAATTCGAAAAGTCTGAGGTATGAGCTGGGATCGAACTTAGACCCTCTTGCATGGAAGGCAGACGTTCAACCGCTAGGCTTATCACACATACACAAACTCACGCCTTTTTCCCATGGGGGTAGGCAGAAACTATAGAACGCCACATGCTACGACCCTTACATACTCCTTTCGCTTCATCCACATTTATACATCTTATCATACACGCACACTGGTTGAGAGTACTACTCACCTGTCCTTCGTGAAGAACATCACCGATAACATCGATGTATGTCCTTCTAGGACGTCCTACGACAACTTCTACGCTATCACTGCTTAGTCAAGGTAAACGAATATTTACCTCCATCATACCAAGGATGGAAGGTATCCATAATAGTGTATGTTAAACGTCGATAGACTATCGATATTGACTATCGATACTATCGATTATTATTTTGTGCTATCGATAGTTTATTTTACTACTATTCCTCATCTCGAACGAAATTTTCCTATAGCAGGTCAGATCCTGACTGAACCCCGAAAAAGGCTTTAGGCGAAAAACTAAATGTGTTGTTGTTTTTAATACAATATTTTGATTGAAATGTATGTTTAAGTGCTAATTAAAATGATTTCTTTTGATTAACATAGGTGTTTTAAACGAATTAACCAATTCTAGGAAACTATCGATAGTATCGATACTATCGATTGTTTTGGGCTGACTATCGATTACTATCAGAAATCAAAATTACACTAATCCATATCGATTTACCCACGATAAACGAGGGAGTTAACCTGTGGGTTAACTGTGGTGAAAAAAGATATAGAAATGTGTAATTACAGTGTGCTGTAATTACACATTTCTATATCTTTTTTCATTCTTTACAAACATCAATGGAAAATTCCGATTTCCCTTTCAACTAATGAAGTTTTTGTTTACTTTTGCAAAAAAGTCGTTTGCATTCACACGATCAAGGTTGGAATGCAAAAAGTATTGAAATATATGCGCATGAGTCACTTACAAAACTTGCTGTAGGTATGACATTTTGTCTCTACAAGCGACATTTGAAATACCTGCTCTCAATATACAAACATAATAAAATAAGTGATCGAAGAATTGCTAGGATTTTTTTTGACAATAGACTACGCAGAAAAAGTCTAAAGATTTGGGTAACAATAACATGTCATACCTATTATGCACAATCTGTTATTTTTAGCCGTCCAAGAGCCGGAACTGACAATTTAATTAAGCAAATTATTAAACACTAGCCGTGTCCTCACGGCTCCGCCCGCGTAAGAAGTTTTATTCCAGTGATGAATATAGTCTATGTTACTCAGTGATAATGTAGCTTTCTAATGGTGCGTCCAGACATGACGAACGCGCCGCGAATGCGCCGCTCGCTCGCAGCGCGCGACCCGTTCGCGAGCTGCGCGCGAGCGGCACGCGGAGCTTTGTACGAACATGACATGCACGCGCGCAGCTCGCGAGCGGCTCGCGAACGGCTCGCGTGCTGCGCGCGAGCGGCGCATTCGCGGTGCGTTCGTCAGGTCTGGACGCACCATAACGGCAAAAGAATTTTTGAAATCGGTCCAGTAGTTTTTAACTTTATTCGTTACATACAAAAATACAAATCTTTCCTCTTTATAATATTAGTATAGATAGCATAATAATTACGCCTTGTACTCCCCGAAGGCTTCGGCAGAGATGTTTTAGTACACGCCCATTTCGTCAGTTACATAATATGTGTAAGTCCCATGTAATAGGGGGCGAGCCTATTGCCATTAAACAGGCACAAATCCAGACTCCAGACTGCTACTGAGAAATTCCTAATGGAAACACAGTATAACACTGCCCGAACTGGGGATCGAACCCAGGAACCTCTGCGACCATTGCGACAGTCTAATTAGAAAAGAAGTGCAAATTAGAACGTGTGTATACATGTGTGTATAATAAGCAATAAACATTGACATTTTTGCAGACAGTACTGCTACCGTACTCTATATAGGATGTTTTAATCGCATTAGGAAGCCATTCAAGTGTTTTACTGACGCTACTTACTGTGACTTGTATTGATTTCTAACCTAGACTAGATTTTTTTATTTAGAACATAAAGAATAATGAATAACAAATCGCATCGATCGACAACTGATTTTAATCGAAACGTACTGTTCTGAATTAATGGACAGACTTCAGCTGAAAACCTACGACTAATGCCCGGTTCCTATAATCAAAAACGAATCGTTTTGCTTACCATTGGTAGCATTTTTTATTTAAAAACTGGGTATATAAATTGACTCGTAATCTAATTTCACCTGTTATAGCTACTTCCATATGGAAGGATCTACTATGCAAAGCTATGAGGTCTTTGCTTCATTATTGGTAAAGTTGCAAGAGTCCTAATTTTAACCAATAACGCTCGGTAAATCATAGGAATCGGCTATAAGGCTAGTGTTTACCAACACTTGTTGACTAAACCAGGATTAACTCGTGAAATGTACTAGAATTTTATATTAAAAGTTAGTTAAACAAGATAATTAATAAAAGTGAAAAAAAGTCTATATTAAAAAAGAGCAAAAAATATATTTTCTTTACTCTTTTAATGTTGAGCTAACAAATGCTTTCCTTATTCGTCCAATGTTGGGCTATCCCTTGCTTAGTAGTTTCTTACCAGAAAAAGTTAACCCAATAAGAGCTAAAATGCATCCAAAAAAGTCTGACTCGTGAAGGATTTGAACCTCCGCCCTCCGATGGTCAAGAGAATTTATATATCGGTGCTCTAACCTACTGAGCTAACGAGTCTTGTTCAATATCACTAAAATCTGGATGCACTATCTCCAAAATTACGTATTTCATTGGCATTCTTCCAAACCCTGAAAAACATTACATCATGAAATTCTTGACGTCAGATATGACGCCATCTTGGACATAGATAACTATGACTGTTATTAAAAATCTTTTGTTTTTTAAACATGTGCACATGTCTAGCAAACTACATGACAACCCTCAAATATGACGTCATAGAATCCTGCATCGCGATATCGAGATGTGACACGCAGATTGTAAACGAAATCATGTAATTCCTTCAAACCTCGTGATGTACTGCTGACTAATCTATATTAATCCGGCAGGGGATACTTTTGGATTCAATAAAAAAAATGACAAAAAGTAAACATGTGTTCTTAACGAGAGGCATTTTAGCACCCCGCATTAAATGACCGCGCGGTGAGCGATAGCCGCGCAATCCGCTCGGGGCGCTAAAATGCCTCACGTTAAGAATACCTATATCGTCAGTGGAAAGGTAAAAAGACTAAAGCGCCAATATACCTACTTTTCAGTAGAGAGATTCAAAATATTTTTTAAGAAAATAAGCGAAGTTATTTTTCTTAGAGTATACCTACTAAGTTGATTTTCTTAAAAAAATACTTTGAGTCTCTCTACTGTAATGTAGGTATATTGGCCCTTTAGTGTTTTTACCTTTCCACTGACGATATGTTTACTTCTTGTAATATTTTTTTATTTAATTTAAATGTATCCCGTGCAGGATTAATCTATGTCAACAGTATATCACAAGGTTTGAAGGAAATACATGATTTGGTTTACACCCTGTAACTTCCCAACATCAACCGTTGGGCAGTAGCCCGCCAGGCATCATACCCGCCTGGTTGGAGGATCCCCCCTTTTCGTTGGAGGAACACCATACCTCGTTCCTCACAAACACATTGATCTTACTTCTATGAGCAGTTTGCTCATGCGCACAGTTCCTTCGTTCATGATATGGCGAGTTTCTTGTTTTAAACGAAGCGAACAGAATTTAATCTTTTGAAACCTGTAAAGTGCTATAGAAAGAGGAACGCATTTCGCGCATCACTTGTGCTGTAACTCAAAAGTCACATTGCCTCTTTGTTTCAATAACGTCACAAGTCAGAACGATCCTTATTAAATTTGTTTTATTTGATAATTAACACCACCGTGCTTGATTATATTTTTTCAAAAACGCATTAACTTTTACACAAATAATAGAGAAACATTTTTTTTAAATCGGTCACAGCGTTTTTAATCTTCTTTACTTATTAAAGACAAAGTCGCTCCCGCTGTCTGTACGCTTAGATCTTTTAAACTACGCAACGGATTTTAATGCAGTTTTCAGCAATAGATAGAGTTATTCAAGAGGAGGGTTTATATGCCCCACATTAGTATCTATATTGCACCCGTGCGAAACCGCAGCCGCAACCGGTCGCTAGTTATCAAATAAAACAAAAAAGGTTCCGACTTGTGACGTTATTGAAGCAAAAAGGCGATGTGACTTTAGGCCCGTAGACAGCTCTCATTTGACAGATGTTCCAACAGCAACTAGAGTGCGCGCAAGATAACCCTGCGCGCGACCAAAATCAGAACTAATCATGGTCCGCCATAGTGTTGCCGTTATCTTAACTTTGTCTCACTAAATCAACCTGATTTTAGAAATAAAAGAAAATATAATAATAAAGATTATAGTAGATCGCATCAGACGATAATAATTATAATGCATTCGTATTCATTCACGGCACATTTATAAGCTTAGTTCTTTTCCTTTGCAAATTAAGTAAAAAATATTAATTAATTTAATAGATGGGTAGTCAATTTTAACGTACATAATTAAGCTCAATTAAAATATAATAAATTGCAAAAAAGGGCTGCCCAATTTTGATGTTCACGAATATATTACTTTTCCTTAAAAAGTAGGACTTTGTATTTTGCGATCATGGCAACATTTAGCACGCCCTCCGTCGCGCGCAGAGTTATCTTGCGCGCACTCTACCATGAAGTAGAATTCCACACATTTGACAACTTTTTTTTCTTAAATACTTCTCAATTATTTTTAAAACTACACTTAAAATGGATCTATCAAATGAAAGCTGTTAATTAATACAGGCCTAAGACATTTCGTCGCGAAATACGAAAATTTTTAAGAATGTCCTGCAAAAATCACTGATAAACGTAAAATAAAAATTAATATTCCAGCTTGGAGAGTAAATGTGGTGATGTTCCACAAACGATGGGACACCTGACATCATGCCCCGCGTACCCTAATACCTGCATGTTGGAACTAATGGACGCTACTGATAACACTAAGTACTGGGCCGTCTCAATTTAGATTGCCATCGGTACGCTAAGAAGAAGAATAAAAAATTACCAAAAAAGTCTGACTCGTGAAGGATTTGAACCTCCGCCCTCCGATGGTCAAGAGAATTTATATATCGGTGCTCTAACCTACTGAGCTAACGAGTCTTGTTCAATATGACTAAAATCTGGATGCACTATCCTCAAAATTACGTATACTTTGGCATTTTTCCAAAATTCTCATTTCTCATGCAAAATAGAATTATAAAACTATATTTTATTGACATGGTAGTTGCTATAAAAACATAATTACGTAACCAGTATGTGTCATGTTCATGGCTATATATTTCGGAAATAAAAAACATTATGACTAATCGTAAATGAAGAATATCAGTGATACGTTTCAAGACTGTTAAATTTTAATTTCATTGCATTAACGTCATAACAAGGTGCATGATTAAAGCCTCCATGATTGACGATACACCCTGGGCAATCAGCCCCGCCACCAACCTTTTATTTTTATCGTTGGAAAATCCTCATGGATGTCTGCCGGACTCTTACCGGCTAAAAACCAACGGTGTCCCTCCTTCTAACCTAAGGCCGGGGTCACGGGATTCGCTATTGCATGTACCGCAACCCCGGCAGGTCTTGGTCCACCAGCTTCTTCTGGTGGACCTCTCCAGTGGTGGTGCAATTTCTCCCCTGCCGCACTTCCTTCTGAGAGGCGCGTGCGGAACACGGCGCGCCATCCTCCCAACCCACTACCAACCTTGCTGACTAGCTAATCTTTTCACCACAGCGCGAGCTATTCTTAAATAGCACGTGCCGACATGAGAGAAGAAGAACTTAAAATAATGCTGATGCACACTGCTTTAAATCAACAATGATTGGTATCACAAATTAACAATTATTGGTATCACAAATTAACAATGATTGGTATCACAAATTAACAATGACTGGTATCACAAATTAACTTGTTGAGTATACAGGAATCAGTCTTTGTAAGGGATTATTTTTCATATAAATAGACTCGTAAGGTAATTTTACTTGTTATAGCTCCTCACATAAGGGAGGGTCTACTATGCAAACCTATGAAGTCTTTGCTTCATTATTGGTAAAGACACATGAGTCTTAATTTTAATCAATCATCACCAATTTATATGAATCGGCCATTCATTCATGTTTTTATTAACTGGCAACACCAAATATAACCGCATACACAGGGTTACTTCATGTAAAAATGTGTTCTTATTCCCTGTGTAAGGTGAGTATAAGCAGCGCTCAGCATAGTCTTGTGGAAAACATTATACTACAACGGTTCATACTAAATTCAAATTCGGAAATGAAAGAAATAAAGAAAAATATTTATTTTTTAGACCTCATCTTACAAAAAAAAAGTTTTTTTTTAATATCCTCATGCATTGATTAATGTATGTTTCAATTTCAAATGTTAATACCATACAATTTTGACATTGATCTAGCAGTGAAAAATATAATAGCATTTCCAATCATTTTAACTGAATAAAATAAGATTAATCCAATGCAATCGGTTACAAATACACAATTATAATGTTAATTCCGCCAAACTAGTTGATCAAGCTTGGATGCAGTACGCAGCACCGCCCGCGCAGATATGCGCAAATGCAGTAGGTGCTGTCGTAGCCATATCATAGAATTGATCACTTCATAAAATGGCCAGCTAAAACTGGCCATATCGTTTAAACGTCAACGTTTGATGATATGGCCATCCACGTTTGGCCATATCATTAAAGTAGAGTGTCCATGATTTTCATAATTCCGAATGGTTCAAAATTCCTAATATAACAACTATTCATTTAATAGCAAGACAAATAAACACATGATTGATGATGTTCTAACCTAACCCAAATAATTCACCAACAATAGAGAGGATCTGGCGTTTGGCGGCCGCTGCCGCGGCACGCTCGCTACGCTCGCTCGCCTTCGCGTTTTAATGGTCACAAACTAACCTAACCTAACCCAATAGATTCACTAACAATAGAGGGGATTTGGCGCAGGTATATAATTATGTCGTGGCCAGATCATAGAATTGCCATTTATTTTCGTTGCGTGGTCACCCTACTTTCTTTTATTTTTATTACAGAACACTTGTCCGCCGCCATAATGCACAACAACAACAAAACAATTACAGCGCCTCTACCGGTGGATAATGTAACTAGTTTACGATATGATCACTAATGTTTGACCATATCATGAAGTAGCCGTGCGCTAGCTATTCGTATCATTAAACGCTGATTAATTCATTGATCTGGCCAGACCATATCATGATCTGGGCAGCGGATATTACACATTTCATGAAATGCAACCATTTCATGAAATGGTTGGACACATCATGAAGTGATCAATTCTATGATTTGGCCACGACAGGTGCGAGCAAACTGATACCGATTGGACGCAAATAAGCGAGCGACGAGTCAACATATCGAGGAGCGAAACACGTGTCGTATCAGTTTGGGTTGTTAGTTGCATTATATTAATCGCACCTTCTGCATTTGCATATATTTGCGGGTGGGATGCTGCATACTGCATATAAGCTTGATCAACTAGTTTGGCGCAATTAACGCTAAATATTGTAATTGTATATTTGTATGTCATGGATTTCCTCAAAGTAACGCCGAACTCCATTACTTAATGCAATGGGGGCTAATAATCTTCCGCTCACCACCAGTTGTCTGCTAGTTAGGACTGAGGTGAGGTTATGTGTCACGCACTATAATACGAAGTATCGTCGTCATCGGAAGATTGTGTTTTTCGGTATTTTGTGAATTTATGAACAAACAATATTAAAAATAAACTGTTTGGATTTGGTGCACAATAACTTAAGCATCTCTTTTTCGTAATTATCTTTTTAATTCCTTTATTTTTCGGGATCCGTAGTTCAGTTTGTATGTTTAAATTACATATAATAATAAAGTAATAGTTTGTAATAAGACTTTTAAGTTACCTAAATTTTTCCAGTGCTTTGATTTCTGTCACCTCAGTCTAAAGTGGCGCCACCCTGGTGACAGAAATGGGCGTGGAAGCCCTATTAAACCAACACGCTTAAAAAACCTCCCTATCTGATAGCAGATCATCGCTTCTGACAAACTTAGTGCCAAATTTAAACAATCGTTTATAAACCTTCTCATCTTGCGTAGTTCCCCTCAATATAATGTCAATCAAAACATTAATTTCCTTTTTGGCATTATTAGTCAAATTATATTCCAAAACTCTTAACACATGTTTCACAAAATCTTCAAAAATATTCTCAATATTTCCTCTTACACCAACCGACCAACTCCTCAAGGCGGACGCTGAAGTATGAAATTCAATCGCAAGAATATCTGCCTCTAAACTTGTCGCTTTATCTATGATGTCCAGAAGAAGCTTTACAGCTTTATTCCTCGTTTCCAATTTTTCGTTACCGTTATGCAGTACCTTAAATCTCTGATTTATAACTGCCCTCAATACAGCGAAAAAATCCTTCATGCCAGTCAAATCAGAATAAATTGAGTATAATAATGAAGACATTAAAACTCTATGTTCTTTTTCTAAGATTTCTGAAAACAATTCACTATTCCTCGTTAAGATATTAGATAATACTTCAAGAAATGTTTGAAATTTTTCCTCAGGAAGTCTTAATATTTCGTTTATTAGGTTCGCGCAGTAATCAGAAAAAGCAGGGTATTGTCGACAAATATCATATGTATAGCAAACATATCGTATCTCTTTTTTTTTGTCCTCGATGCTATGTTGGTAAATCTTTTTGTTCATAGTTTGAATTGTGGTATTCATGGAGCTAGAATTTCTATCCATAATGATATCATCTAATAGTTTTTCTTCATCGCTATGCAGCATCCGCCATGACGTTTCAATCATATCTAGATATGCATATTCCTTATCTACTAAGGTCTGTTGTTTATCTTCAGTGACGTAATCGTAATAGTTTTGCATCATAAATACATAATCATCAGTTATAGCTTTAAGCATCAACGTGTTATTTTTGTCTATGTTCATATCTTTCTTTATTTTATCGCTGATGTACTTTAATTTATCTTTTCCTCTTTTCTTTAGATGGTTAACGTATTTTTGCAGTGGATCGGTTATGTTATCATCAGTCTTCCTCCGTTTTGACACAGCCCTCATGAGTGCTTTTTCTAAATTGTTATTCTTCTCTATGTTTATACCTTTCTTCATTTTATTACCGATGTACTTTAACGTCGGTTTTCCTTTTTTCTCTATATATTTAATGTATTTATTCAGTATATCGATTAAACTATCGTCAGTCTTATTCGGTTTTAACGCAGCTCTCTTGAATGCGGAAATCAAAGTGCCTTTTTTATCTATGTTTATATCTTTCTTCTTTTTATTGTTGATGTATTTTAACGTCGGTTTTCCTCTTTTCTCTAGATGGCTAACGTATTTTTGCGGTGGATCAGCTATGTTGTCGTCAGTCTTATTCGGTTTTAACGCAGCTTTCTTGAATGTGGAAATCAAGATGTTATTTTCATCTATGTTTATATCTTTCTTCGTGTTATTGGTGATGTATTTTAACGTCGGTTTTCCACTTTTCTCTAGATGATCAACGTCTTTTTGCAGTGGATTGGTTATGTTGTCGTCTGTATTATTCAGTTTTAAAGCAGATCTCATGAATACGAAATTGAAGGCTTTATTGAGAAGTTTTTCTTTTGTCGAAATATTTAAAGGCGTAGAAGATCTTACTGGGTTATCAATTGCAGAGTATTCACGAATTATACTCAGAAGATCATTCCCTACTCTCATGTTTCCCTCTAGCTCTATGTCATAGCAGATAGAAGCAGATAATGCTGGAAATAAATAAAGATGAATTATATAGATTAGGTAGTTTTATTTTTGAACTATAGTTTTATACTTATGTTGTACATATACTAAGTTATGTAGTTTATATTTATATTGCAGATATTAGAATAACAATGGTGTTATTAAAATATGTAATAACTATTTTGTAAAATAAAATTTTACTATTCAATACTTATATCGTTGTTAACTTATTTCTTGCAAATAGTGAAATAATTATGTCTTATACTGATTGAAACATTCTCGTGTGCTGGTATATAACTTCATACTTTAATATCGCGTAGATTGTTTTAAATTCTATACATAATAATATAGTCTACTTAGTTTTGTGAAGTTTTGAAGTTGTGAAGTTTTGTGAAGTTTATTGGGATTTCTACTTACCTTGTAAAACAAATAAACTAACTATTAACATCGTTATATTGTATACCTTGGTCTCTTACAGAAACATCGGTAAATGAGAAATTCAATACCAATTTGATTAATAATTACGTGATATCAGAAAATACATTGTTTTTTTATGACAGTATTAAATTATTATGTTCTTACGTATCGAAATATAGTTTTTTATGCAAATAACTACCTACAAAATAATTATAATTATGATGTAGGTAAGAGCCCGTTCACACAGCGGATTCGTTGTAATGGATCCGTCGGTACTGGATGTGTTGTTCACATCTGTACCGACGGATCAGTTAAACAAATGGCAGCTGCGTCGCATCTAGCAGACAGGATACAATAAAAATAACCGATCCAGTATTTTTTATGGGATTCGGAATACTGTCGTGTATGTGAACTCGCTCATACAACTACAGGCGCCATCACCAAATTAAAATCGGATCAGCTAAAACGGATTCTGTAAACAGTTTCTATGTGAACTAGCTGTAAGCGCCGTTCAGACTACGCTATACTATTTCGCTATATAGTATAAGCATATTGCGTCATAAGCTATGACTATATAGCTTATAATAAACAGGTGTCCGTTGGACTCTAATAGCAGTTCGATGTATCATAATATAATTTATTTATAGTAGTATAAATCACATGCTTGTTGGTTCATAGGCAGATTCTGGCATTGTCTTTTACAAAGAAACTTTTATTTTTTTATTTTTATGCAAAAATTACCTATTTGGTTATTTAATTCAAAATTTCAATAACCCTGATTAAGTTAAGAATTTGGAAAATGGAATCATTACTTCCTGACCCCGAATATGACCTAAAATGTAAACACAGCTGATGATAGAGTGGCCTCAGCGTATTTTTTTATAAAACTTTTTAAGTTATTTCTCTAAAACTATTAACTTTTGGGTTTATTTTAGAGGTGTGCTGTAGGGCACCCTGAGCCCGCCAATGACAATAGACAACAAGCCTTTGTCGTTTACTGGGTACAAACCCAACCTCCAAACCCAGTAACACCAAGCTCGACCTGGGAATCGACCTCGAGGACGTAACCGGAATTTTTCCACTTTTTCGATTACTTTCAACGATCTATTTTAAAGACTCAGTATTATGAGCCCATTACTGTCCCACTGCTGGGCACGGGCCCCTTCCCAGAATGAGGGTTTAGGCCTTAGTCCACCACGCTGGCCTGGTGCGAGTTGGCAGACTACACACACAATCGAGAACTTTTTGGAGCCCTTTCAGGTGTGCAGGTTTCCTCACGATGTTTTCCTTCACTGTGAACGCAAGTAATAATTAAATTCAAGACTATCTAAACCTTACTGTAGCCATGGCTACAGTGGGAACTGCGGAAGTGAGAAGCATACATACAAAATAAGTAAGAAAACCGAGACAAAGCATCGTATCTTCTGTCTCATATGACGTGCCAATTTTTTCGCTTTGAGGCGAACTTTTTAATGTTAGCCAATTAGCCAACTCACTGTCACAGAACGTCGGCTTCCCCATATTCTTGTATTTATGAGAAATAGACTCCATTAGTTACGTGTTTAGTGTATATAAATTATGCTCTACGATGGGAGGATGCTGTATTTTTAACCGACTTCCAAGAAAAGGAGGAGGTTATCAATTTGACTGTTTTTTTTTTGTTTTTTTACCTCGCAGCGCCGTCATTTATAAACCAATTTGGAAGTTCTTTTTTTGTTTGAAAAAGTATTCTTTCGAGGTGGTCCCATTTAAATTTAGTGCTTAAATAAATAAATAAATTTAGAACTTCTAAAGAACAGTAGGTACACATAATGTGATTAGGTTACGAGCAGCGTCTTCAGTAAATCCAATCGTGTTTTAATTAAGACAACTAAAAAGAAAAAAATATAAATCATTTTAACAAATATTAAACTGACTTCAAAAACACAAAAAAAAATGGAAATTATTTTATTATCTTTTTCGTTTTTTTGAAGTCGGTTTTATTTTTGTTAAAAGTTTTTTAGTTTTATATTGCTGTCTCGTGTGTGGCTACGCGGTGGCTCCATATATATAATCTAAGACCTAAACTATTTTCAAGTTCAACCAACAATATTAAGATCTAGATATAATTACGGCAAAACTAGCTCAGAACATTTGATAACCGCTAGCAGTCATTAATTCTTGCTAGATATCTGCCTAGGGGCCCGTACACACTGTAAATCATTCACGGTTAGCTCTAGACAGCTGGCGAATAGTTAGCTTAGCCCCTTAGGTGTTGTGAGGGCTGATACTCGCATTATTAAATTATAGATAATATTTTTGGATGGATAGTGTGAAAGATGATGTTGCTAGAAAGGGGGTGACTATTGAGATGACGGCTAATAGAGATCTATGGAAGAAGAAGACATACTGCGCCGACCACAAAAAAGTTGGGATAAGGGCAGGAGGATGAAGATGATGATCTTTTGTGGTTTAATGAAGTTGCAAACAAACTTTACCTTTGAATATAGAAAGGAATTGAAATGAAAAAAAAAAGCCTCGAGTTGGAAAAGTGGCAGTTACCGCCCGTTCACACAGCGGATCCGTTTTAACAGATCCGTCGGTACTGGATGTGTCGTTAACATCTGTACCGATGGATCAGTTAAACAAATAACAGCTGCGTCGCATCTGGCAGACAGGATACGATAAAAATAACGGATCTAGTATTTTTGTCGTGTATGTGAACTCGCTCATTCAACTACAGGCGCCATCACCAAAATAAAAACGGATCCTGTAATCAGTTTCTGTGTGAACTAGCTGTTAGGTGAACAAGATGACTCAGTATTGGTTAGAGAAGTATCTCAGCATAACATTTTAATAATTCAAGAAGTATGAATTATTTGACTTGCCGGGATTTGCGATACAGTCTCCTCTGAGACATAAGGTAAGGTAATGCACAGAAAGGCACTGGAGCGTCCTACTGGAAAACCGAGCCGCCGAGATGGTTTAAGTGAATACAGATTTAACATATCCTGGCCTTCCCCCAGAGAGTTGAGAACATTTTGAAGGGTTCCTCATCAAATTAAAGAGTATTTTCACTAACCAAAGTCAAAATATTTATTTCAATTAAGCACATAAAAGGCACTTCTGAACGTTAAAATTTACAAAAAAAAATAGAATTGATTCTAGTCGCCCCTTCCAAACGGTAGTTTCGTATGGAGAAGAACGGGCAAGAAACTCCACCGTTACTCTTTTAAAATGTCTTACAATATTTTGTATAGGTACATTAATTATACAATTATATGTAAAGACGATGCACCTAGAATGAAATTACTATACCACAATAGGTAAAAAGAATTAAAAATGAAGCAATGACAAATTAATTATGTGATAGATACATGGTGCTCACATATTTACAAACATTGCAAAAGTATACGTTTTCCCAAACATTTTAAAGTAATAGGTCAGTGTGTGAGTTAAGGTACCTACTAAGGTAACCGGTATAATTCTTATACGAAACACCTTAAAAATAATAAGCATTACTTTCTCTTGCCAACCCTGACGTATTGCAATAATAAGGGCGCGTGCGCATTGCCCGCGTACGCAAAGGGCACGCCTTACCATTGTAATATTAGCCTATCTGACGGGCCTGATTAGCGCCAATTATTATTTGTCATTGTGAATTATTTGCTGTAGATCTGTTGAGCGGGACACTGACTGTAATGTATTGTAACATCATGAGTTTAGTACAATATAATATAGAATAGAATAGAATATACTTTATTGTACACCAAAATTGCAACAAAAGCTCTTATACAATAACAATCATTAAAGGGTACAATATAAGGCTGATTAGAGCTATAAATGACTAAAAGAGTTTTTAAACATAACATCACACCTGTATTCCCCGAAGGGTTGGGCAGAAGTGTACAGTAATACCCTCATTTCGCCGTTATGTTTAAGTTCCATGTAATAGGGGGCGACCCTATTGCCACCAACCGGGCACAAATCGAAACTCCGGGCTACTACTGAGGAATTCCACACGGAAAAATCCAATAACACTTTGCCCGACCTGGGTTCGAACCTTAATTCTGCCAGACAGTTGATCAAGCTTCGATGCAGTATGCAGCACCGCCCTCCCGCTAATAATATGGGCAAATGCAGAAGGTGCGATCGAACCGATAACGACTTGACGCGTCCAAGCGGTCGAATAGTACGCAGTCGTACACAGCAATCGCACGGCTGTCGCATAGTCGCACCTCTCTGTAGTACGCACGCGGTTGTTGGCGCTCTGACTTGCGTCACCAGGGGACCGCCTTCCGAAGATACACATTAGATTAACCTAATTATAATAACATAACATCACGCTTTGTACTCCCCGAAGGGTTCGGCAGAGGTGTTTTTAGTACACCCTCGTTTCACTAGTTATGTTTAAGTCCCATGGAATAGGAAGCGAGCCTATTTCCATTAACCGGGGACAAATCCAGACTCCGGATTGCTCCTGAGAAATTCTTAATGGAAAAACCCAATAACACTTTGCCCGACCTGGGGATCGAACCCAGGACCCCATGCTCAGCAGACGCGCTTGCAACCACT
Source organism: Amphipyra berbera (assembly GCA_910594945.2). Lineage (NCBI taxonomy): Eukaryota > Metazoa > Arthropoda > Insecta > Lepidoptera > Noctuidae > Amphipyra > Amphipyra berbera. The sequence continues at coordinate 15,869,063 of OU343142.1, forward strand.
AGACCAACAAGGCAGTGAATTATAAAGAGACTAGCGGCTAATCCCGGCTTCGCACGGGTGGACATTTTCCCCGTTTTTGCAACATTTTTCATTTATGCTCCACTCTTATTGGTCGTAGCGTGATGTTATATAGCCTATAACCTTCCTAGATAAATGGACTATCCAACACAAAAAAAGACAATTCCAACCAGTAGTTCCTGAGATTAGCGCGTTCAAACAAACAAACCAACAAACTCTTCAGCTTTATAATATTAGTAGAGACTAGCTGTATCCTCACGGCTCCACCCGTAGCCTATGTTACTCGGTGATAATGTAGCTTTCTAACGGTAAAAGAATTTTTGAAATTAGTCCAGTAGTTTTTAAGTTTATTCGTTACATACAAAAATACAAATCTTTCCTCATTATAATATTAGTATAGAGTATAGATAAAGAGATACCTAAATTCAACCAAGCACCCTCTGTTATAACAACTATATCAAAGTTATTAACGACGCACGTCCACTACATGGCGTCGGCACGCAGACGGCCACTCATAATAATAGAGACATGTATTCAGCGCTGAAATTCTAATTGCATGTCGCCTATCTATACGTTTGTATGCTGTCTCGTATGTTAGGCATGTTATGACCATTTGTTAGTAAAACCTGTTTAAAAGCAAGCTTTTATCTTTCGGCTCCATCATCAGACCAGCTCCGTGGTACCATATTATTGCAGCGTCACCAAATGTCATAGGTATGCCAAATTTCAGCTCTATCTGATGTCAGTAAGTGCTTGAAATATGGATCAACTTATGTATTCAATTCAAATATTTTATTCCAGATAGCCTTTTCCCGCAGCTTCGCTTGCGTGATTTATTTCACCCCCTTAGGGGAGGAATTTAGAAAAATCCTTTCTTAGTGGATGCCTACGTTATAAAAGGTACCTACTGTCAAAATTTCAAGTTTCTAACCCCAGCCGTTTAGGCTGTGCGTTGATAGATCAGTCAGTCAGTCAGTCAGCTTCTCCTTTTATATATATAGATAAACATCCATATAATGTTAGTAGTGGTAGTATAACTTAGCATTATGGTAGTATTAAATTAAATCTATACTAATATTATAAAGCTGAAGAGTTTGCTTGCATGTTTGTTTGTCGGAACGCGCTAATCTCAGGAACTTACTGGTTGGAATTGAATAATTATTTTTGTGTTAGATAGTCCCTTTATCGAGGAAGGTTATAGGCTATATAATATCACGCTACGACCAATAGGAGCGGAGCATAATTGAAAAATGTTGCAAAAACGGGAAAAATGTCCACTCGTGCGAAGCCGGGACGGGCCGAACCAATGAACTATTGAACTGTTCGTCTAATGGTACACTAGGTTATTTGGATAAGTGTATCTGAATAGTTACCCACCTTCGTAAGAGGGGAGAGTCTCACCTGAAAACACACTCAGGATGCCATTTGGAGGAGGAGCGCAAGCGCACCATCATGGAAGCTTGTCGCTTCCGCATGATCGCGGCAAACCTGTCGACGCACGCTTCCGCAAACATCTCTAACGCGCTACATCGCCATGGCAACCCTAAATGCGTTATTATACTGAACGCGCAGGTCCCTGTATGCCCGCTGGGTATACTTGGTCCACAGGCCGCACGTGTTAGGCTGGACATCCACCAGAGCTGTGTGAGGAAAATGTGCAGTGCGAAAATGTCTAGCGAGGATGTGAAACGGTGTGACCCTTTCCACCAGAGCTGTGCAAGGAATGGGTAATGTGTTAATGTGTACAAATGAGCGATGCGAGGATAGCTAATGGACTCTTTTCGAATATGAGGATGGTGTGGCGGGAGCGATACACATTCCTCGCAACACATCCCTCGCTCGCATTTCTCGCTGGTTTTGTATGAACAAAAACCTCGCTCCGCTAAGCCCATATCCACCAGAGTTGCGCAGAGCGAAGCTAGGTAAATGAAGTGATTCTATTGGTGCTTACAAAGCACATTCCCCGCCACGCAGCTTAGCACAGCTCTGGTGGATGCTCAGCCTAAAACGACTGTATTGTGAACATTCTTATACAGTGTGTCCTGTTATGGCCTAGTGATATTCTAGGTACTTATATTACAACAATTTTTTTACACAAATACACTACACACGGGGGACCAATCCACTTAAGTGTTTTTAATGTTTTCCTGTTAACGGTTCTGACAAAGGCCCTGTGTACTTGCGCATACGCTATGTTGAAACAACAATAATTCTTAAAGTAATAGACATACACACATACATTTAATGTTGTATTGTAGTTTAGCTCAAAATCTGTCGATCTAGTAAAAAAATAAAAAGGGTCATAAGGGCTGATTTTGCAGTAATTTACAATAATTTATCGATTTTTTTTTGGAATATTTTTTGGAGTTCAATTTTTATTTAATGTTACGAAAATTTGAACCATTATTTCGTAATTTTAAACGATAAAAAATATTGTTGTCCTCCGAATAAGCCTATTTTTATCTCAATAAGACCAAAAGTTTAAGAGATATGATTCTTTTTGTGCACACGTAGAGAAAATCTCAAGAAAAAAACAAAATGGCTGCCACATAGAGGGGAAGTGGGTTGGACCCCAGTGTGTATTCTATTTGTGTATTACAATAGCTGTAATATAAGAACCTAGAATATCGCTAGTCCATGACCGGACACATTGTATATTTCATCTATACTAATATTATAAAGCTGAAGAGCTTGTTTGTTTGTTTGAACGCGCTAATCTCAGGAACTACTGGTTGGAATTGAAAAAATCTTTTTGTGTTGGATAGTCCATTTATCGAGGAATGTTATAGGCTATATAACATCACGCTACGACCAATAGGAGAGGAGCATAAATGAAAAATGTTGCAAAAACGGGAAATATGTCCACCCGTGCGTAACCGGGCCGGGCCGCTAGTATTCCATAAATTCCTTAATAGGTACTGTAGAAACATTTTTTTAAACCCCTGTATTAATTGTAGGTATATGATGTATTTGAGTGTAATTTTAATGTAATTAATGTGAAATTGTACTGATACAGGAAATAAGTACAATTCATAATGTAGCTGTGCAATAATAGGTACAGATTTGACGAACGAATGTGCATCTTCGTTTATCGAGTCTCGTTTGTTGGGTCGTTTGTTGGAATTAAAGATTTGAAAAGTGAATTTATGAACAAAGAATATTAAGAATTATAAACTGTTTGGATTTGGTGCACAATAACTTACACACCTCCTTTTCGTAATTATCTTTTTAATTTATTTTTCAGAATTCCTAGTTCTGCTTATCCACGTTTAATAGGTATAATATTAATAAAATATTTCTAAATATCAGACATTTAAGTAAACTAAATCTTTTCAGGGCTTTGATTTCTGTCACATCAGTCTAAAGTGACGCCACACTGGTGGCAGCAAAAATTGTGGGACCCCTATTGAACTAACACGTTTAAAATATCTCTAAATCCTTAGGCCATTAAACCAACGTTTAAGTCTAACTCTGATAGCAGATCATCGCTTTTGACAAACCTAGCGCCAAATTGAACCAATCGTTTATAAACCTCCTCGTCTTGCGTAGTTCCCCTTAATATAATTTCAATCAAAACATTCATTTCTTTTTTGGCAGTATTAGTCAAATTAAGTTCCAAAAACTTTAACACGTGTTTCAAAAATTCTTCAAATGTATTCTCAATATTTCCTCTTAGACCAACCGACCAACTCCTCAAGGCGGACACCGTAGTATTAAAATCAATCTTAAGGAAATGTTCCTCTAAACTTATTGCTTTATCTAAGATGTCTAAAAGAATCTTCATAGCTTTGTTTCTTCTTTTAGATTTTTCGTTACCGTTATGCACTGCCTTAAATCTTCGATTTATAACTGTCCTCAACATAGCCAAAAATTTCTTCATGCTAGTCAAATCAGAAGAAAGTGAGCTTAATGTTAAAGACATTAAAACTCTATATTCTTCTTCTAAGATTGCTGAAAACAATACACCATTCCTCATTAAGACATTAGATAATACTTCAAGTAGTTGTTGAAATTTTGTATCAGGAAGTCTTAATATTTCGTTTATTAGGTTCACGCAGTAATCAGAAAAAGAAGGGTATTGTCGACAAATACCATAATTATAGCAAACATATCGCAACTCATATTTTTTGTTAATGATGCAATTTTGGTAAATCTTGTTGTTCATAGTTTGAACCATGTTATTCATGGAGCTTGAATTTCTATCCAAAATTATATCATCTAATAGTTTTTCTTCTTCGTGATACAGTATCCGCCATGACGTTTCAATCATATCAAGATATGCGTATTCCTTATCTATTAAGGTCTCTTGTTTATTTTCACTGACGTAATTGTAATAATTTTGGATCATAAATACATAATCATTAGTGACATTTTTAAGCATCAACATGTTATTTTTTTTTATTTTCATATCTTTCTTTATTATATCGCTGATTTCCGCTACGTTAATTTTTCCTCTTTCTTTTAGATGGTTAACGTATTTTTGCAGTGGATCAGTTATGTTGTCTTCAGTCTTATCCGGTTTTAACGCAGCTCTCATGAGTGCGGATTTCAAAGTGTTATTTTTATCAATGTCCAAATCTTTCGTGATTTCTGGATTATTTATAATATTGACGTACTTTTGCAGTAAATTGATTTCATTTTTTACAGACTTCAGTTTTAACGCAGCTCTCCTGATTGTATGCGAGGATTTCATCTTATTTTTGTCTATGTTCAAATTTTTCTTTATTTTATTGTTGGTGTAGTTTAACGACAGTTTATATGTTTTCTTTAGATGGTTAATGTATTTTTGTAGTCGATCGGTTATTATTTCGTCGGTCTCATTCGGTATTAACGCAGTTCTCCTGAATATGGATTTCAAGGTTTTTTTTGGAAGTTTCCCTTTTGACGAAATATTTAAAGGCATAGAAGATCTAAGTGTGTTATCAATTGCAGAGTATTCACGAATTATACTCAGATCATTTCCTTCTCTTATGTTTCCCTCTAGCTCTATGTCATAGCAGAAATAAGCAGATAATGCTGGAAATAAATAAAGATAAATTTTATACTTATTTTGTATTTTTATAGTTTTTTATTTATATTGTAGATATTAGAATGAAAATTAGTGTTATTAAAATGTGTGATAATTATTCTGTAAAATAAAATATAACTATTCGATATAAATATCGTTGTTATATTATTTTTGCAAATAGTGAAAGAATTGTCTTATACGGATTGAAAAATTCTCGTGTGCTGGTTTTCAGTTTTAAGTAGGTACGGTCACATACACCGATTGTGGAGCCACCTTCATTATTCTTAATTTAGTCAGGTTATAGTATAGGATCCCACTATAGAACGACCTGCAAACACAGCATTTATACCTGCCTACCCGAGAGTTGTGACGGGAAAAAAAATAGTCAACCTAACGTTTGCATTTTCTATAGGCTTCATACTTTCGATTGGTATGGAATTTGTCTAATAACCAAAACAGTGAAAAGTTTAAAAACACAAAAAAAAACATATTCTGGACTGAAATTTTTTAGTCAACTATTTGCAATATACAAGGTTAGTCGGAAAGGGGGTACTAAGCCGCGGGCCACCTAAAGTATCACTGATGACTATTTAAAAGCAAGTGTTAAAATTTTAAAATTCGATAATTTTTATGTGCATGAAAAAATATTTTTATTTTAGTTTTTTAAAAAAAAAATATAGCTACAATAGTTATGAATTTAGAAAATTATTTTTCTAATCCGTGACCCCAAATATGACCTAAATTGTAAAAACAGCTGAACATAACTATGGACAGATAGATTTTAGCATATTTTTTACGAAATTTTTGAAAAGCTATTTCTCTTAAACTATCGAGTTTTGGGGAAAGTTGTAGAACAAAAGTTATCCCTTATTATGGGTACTTTAACACCCTTTCGGCTTAGTACCCCCTTTCCGACTAACCTTGTATTTATTGACATATTTAATTTGATATAAAATACTTTTCATCCATTAGCCAGCTCGGTGAAGGTCGTTCTATAGTGGGATCTTAGACTATTATACAAATCGGGCACAATCGGTTTTACTCGTACTCCTGGTCGGAAGAAAGTCTGGTTGGCTCAAAGACATTCTATAATAGTAGTTCTGTTATAGACAGGACTATACATCAAAATTCGTAATTTTGAAGTAGACGGCAGTTGTTGTTTGCTCGCAGATCTCGCAGTCACCCGCAGTCTAGCTATCAGTGAGTCCCGTGAGAGGTCGCATTATTTAATAAAAAATCAATTTTTCCATTTATTAAAAATGTCGACGTGTATATTGAGGTACTGTAAATCTCCGACCAGTCAAGCGACTGAACGTGTCTGCAACTTTTTTTGTAAGTAACATTATTATAATTACAATACTTATTAATATGACGTGGACAATCTCTTGCATAGATAACTTATATCGCGTAGATTGTTTTAAATCTATACATAGATAGATAGATAGATAGATATACTTTATTGTACACTAAAAGAAATAAAACAGAAGGAGTACACATTATTAAGAACAGTACAAATGGCGGTCTTATCGCTTAAAGCAATTTCTTCCAGACAACCTTTGGATGGAAAGAATTGTCAAGAAAAATATATAGGGCAGTTTGCAGCATACAAACGTATAATCTATTAAAAATCGATTATCAACTAAATCACTAAGTATATTATAATAATAATATAAGTTAATAAATAAGTAAGTAAATAAAATAAATATAATATATATACATATTTTAAATATATATATGTACATAATAATACAGTCGAGTAATTTTGTGAATAATAAGATTTCTACTTACCTTGTAAAACAAATAAACTAGCTGTTAACATCGTTATATTGTATACCTTGTTCTCTTAAAGAAAAACGTCGGTAAATGAGAAATTCAATAGCAATTTGATTGATAATTACGTGATATCAGAAAATACTAATTGATTAATTTTTATGACAGTACAAAATTTTATGTTCTTACATTATCTAAATATAGTTTTTATATACCTACCTACAAAAGAACTATAATAACGTTCTGTTCTGCCTAGCCTTTTTTATATACCTACCTACCAAAGAACTATAATAACGTTCTGTTCTGCCTTGCCTTTTTTATATACCTACCTACCAAAGAACTATAATAACGTTCTGTTCTGCCTAGCCTATTCCCAACGATGTTGGGGTCAGCTTCTAGTCTAACCAGATGCGGCTAAATACCAGTATTTTATACGGAGCAATTGCCAGACCTCCGCAACCCAGTAACTGGGCAAAGCCGATATCCTAAGATTAGACCAGTTGTCAGACTTTCGGTCTTCTGACTATGTAACGACTATCATAGGTATTCGTATGACACCTGGGACCGACGGTTTAACGTGCTCTCCGAGGCACGGAGGGGTCTCGATGTATTAAGAATGATCCCCCATCCACGGACGGGTCGTGGGAAGCGTAGCTTAACCTTGCAAATGATATGATTCGCACGGTTGTTAATTAGCCACGAGGTCACGTTTTTATTAACTGGCAACACCAAATATAACTTCATACACAGGATTTATATTCGTCATCATTGTCAGCCTGCAAACAGGATCCGTTTTTATTTTGGTGATGGCGCCTATAGTTGAATGAGCGAGTCCACATACACGAGAGTATTCGGAATCCAGTGAAAAATACTGCAACCGTTATTTTTATCGTATCCTGCCTGCCAGATGCGACACATCTCCGATTTGTTTAACTGATCCGTCGGTACAGATGTGAACAACACATCCAGTACCGACGGATCCGTTAAAACGGAGCCGCTGTGTGAATGAGTGGTTAAATGATGATAGAACGACACTACGGCGGGTGTTCAACAACATTAATCTTCTGGTTAATCAATCGTTTACTCAAATGTACTAGAATTTTAGGTAAACAGTTGTTAACTACCTCGTTGGTCTAGTGGTGGAAAGGGCGACTGCTGATCGTGAGGTCCTGGGTTCGTACCCCGGGTTGGATAATATTGGGCTTATCTGTGTGGAATACCTCAGTAGCAGCCCGGAATTTAGATTTGTGCGTGGTTGATGGCTATAGGCTCGCTCCCTATTACATGGGACTTAAACATAACGGCGGAATGATGGTGTTACTATACACCTCTGTCCAACCCTTTGGGAAATAGAGGTGCGATTTTATGATGTTATCAAACGTTTATTTGCTAGAAATACATTATTAATTATTACAAAGGTAACATCTTATAGCATTAATGTCATTGTTTTCAGCCTGCAAGCAAGCGAGGAAATACATTATTATTATTACTTATATACTATTATCATACATTTATTTATTGTTAATATTCTGTTTTAGAGACAGTGTTAAAATTTCAAAATTCGATAAAAATGTATTCCATGCAAATGATTCTTATTTTACTTTTTTCAAAAATTCTTCATCCCTTTTTTAGTTACGAATTCAGAAAATAGAACTTCTAATCTGTGACCCCTAATATCTTTACATAGTATAAAACAAAGTCGCTACCGCTGTCTGTCTGTCCCTATATATGCTTAAATCTTTAAAACTACGCAACGGATTTTGATGCGGTTTTTTTTAATAGATAGAGTAATTCAAGAGGAAGGTTTGTGTGCCCCACATTAATATCTACATTGCAACCGTGCGAAACCGGGGCGGGTCGCTAGTTACTTATATATAACTATTATCATACATTTATTTATTCTTTAATTTCTTATACAAAGTTAGTCGGAAAGGGGGTACTAAGCCGCGGGTCACTTAATGTATCACTGATGATTGTTTCAAAGAAAGTGTTAAAATTTCAAAATTCAATAAAAAAGTATTCCATGCAAATGATTCTTACTTTATTTTTTTCAAACATTCTTCATCACTGCCTTAGTTACAAGTTCAGAAAATAGAGATTCTAATCCGTGACTCCTAATATTATGACATAAAACGTAAACACAGCTGATCATAACTGAGAACAGATAGAATTCAGCGTATTTTTATGAAATCTTTGAACAGCTATTTCTCTTAAACTAATGACTTTTGGGGAAAGTTGTGGAACAAAAGTTATCCATTATTGTAGGTACTTTAACACCCTTTCGACTAACCTTGTATACTATTACCTATCATACATTTATGTATTGTTAACATTCTTATATTTTTCAGTGTTCCACAAATTCTTTAATACTGTAGAAACAACATTTTTGAAGTCACTCTTGTTAATTTTGTTTTAAACACCTGTAATAACTTTAGGTGTACTATGAGTTTGAGTGTATTTTTAGTGTGATTAATGTGATTTACATTGTACTGATACAGGAAGTACACGTCTCAATGAAGTTGTGCAATAATAGGTACAGATTTGACGAACGGATGTGCATCATCGTCTGTCGAATCTCGATTGCTGGGCCAGTCTGCGTTCGCTAAATCGTCCGAATATGGCCAACGAACGCCAAAGAAATGGTCTACACATCCCTTTCAAAAAACGGGTTCACTTTGATTCGCATATTTTTATTAATTCCTAATCTAATTTGGCATATCTAGTTAGGCATAACTTTTGATGGCATAATAATCCTTTGACATAACATTTTTTGGCATAATGCTTAGGTAGGCATAACTATCATTTGGCTGTATCTTTTCGGTATAATTTTGTGTCGCATAAAGTTATTAGGGATAATATTTACGTCTAATATTTACGTCTAATATTTACTAGATATTATCCAATATAACTTGGATACTACATTGTGACTGTAGGTTAAGGTGCGAACATGTTTATATTATTACATACGAAACTTTATTTCGCCCGGCACTAATATCTCCATGAACATTATTCTTTAATATTGTTATGCGTTTATAATATTATGCTTTAGATTCATCTGCTTCTAAATCGTTATGCTAACAGTAATTATGGTTATAAAAATTATGAATATTCATTTATGCAGAATTCATATTATGCGTAACGATCATTAGGATAAGTGAAAGTATGCCATGATAAATTATGACATTAAATTTTTTGCGAATCAATATTGAACCTCAAAAAATATGTTCTTATTCCCTGTATTTCCTCTTAATGCAATGGGGGCCAATAATCTTCCGCTCACCTCCAGTTGTCGCTAGTTTGGACTGAGGTGAGGTTATGTGTCACACACTATAATAAGAAGTATCGTCGTCACCAGAAGCTTGTGTTTTTCGGTATTTAGTGAATTTATGAACAAACAATATTAAGAATAAACTGTTTGGATTTGGTGCACAATAACTTACGCACCTGTTTTTCGTAATTATCTTTTTAATTCCTCTATTTTTCGGAATCCGTAGTACAGTTTATCCATTTATAATAGATATACTAATAATATAATGGTTTATATCAGACTTTGTTGACAGTGCTTTGATTTCTGTCACCTCAGTCTAAGCACCACCCTGGTGGCAGAAAAAAGGGTGGAAGCTCTATTGAACCAACACGCTTAAAATATATCTAAATCTGATAGCAGATCATTGTTTTTGACAAACCTAGCGCCAAATTGAAACAATCGTTTATATACCTCCTCATCTTGCGTAGTTCCCTTCAATATAATTTCAATTAAAACATTAATTTCTGTTTTGGCAGTATTAGTCAAATTATATTCCAAAACTTTTAACACGTGTTTCAAAAATTCTTCAAAAGTATTCTCAACTTTTCCTTTTACACCAACCGACCAACTCCTCAAGGCGGACACCGAAGTATGAAATTCAAGCTCAATAAAATCATCTTCTGAACTTGTCGCTTTATCTAAGATGTCTAAAAGAATCTTCATAGCTTTGTTTCTTGTTTTAGATTTTTCATTACCGTTATGCACTGCCTTAAATCTCTGATTCATAACTGTCCTCAACATAGCCAAAAATTTCTTCATGCTAGTCAAATCAGAAGAAAGTGAGCTTATTGTTGAAGACATTAAAACTATATGTTCTTCTTCTAAGATTGTTGAAAACAATTCACCATTTTTCGTTAAGATATTAGACAATACTTCAAGAAATTGTTGAAATTTTTTATCAGGAAGTCTTAATATTTCGTTTATTAGGTTTGCGCAGTAATCAGAAAACGCAGGGTATTGTCGACAAATACCAAATGTATCGCAAACATATCGCATCTCATATTTTTTGTCTGTGATGCTATGTTGGTAAACCTTTTTGTTCATAGTTTGAATTGTGTTATTCATGGAGCTAGAATTTCTATCCTTAATTATATCGTCTAATAGTTTTTTTTCTTCGCTATACAGCATCCGCCATGACGTTTCAGTCATATCTAGAAATGCATATTCCTTATCTATTAAGGCCTCTTGTCTTGTTGTTGCTCTTTCACTGATGTAATTGTAATAATTTTGGATCATAAATACATAATCATCAGTTACATTTTTAAGGATCAACGTGTTGTTTTTGTCTATGTTCATATCTTTTTTTATTTTATCGCTAATGTCCTTTAAGTTAATTTTTCCTCTTTCCTTTAGATGGTTAACGTATTTTTGCAGTGGATCGGTTATGTTGTCGTCAGTCCCATCCGGTTTTAACGCAGCTCTCATGAATGCGGATTTCAAATTGTTATTTTTATCAATGTTAAAATCTTTTTTTGTGTAATTGTTGATGTACATAAACGTCGTGTTTTCTGTTTTATTTATAAAGTTAACGTATTTCTCCAGAAAATTGATTTCATTTTTTACAGTCTTCAGTTTTAACGCAGCTCTCCTGATTGCGAAATTAATGTTATTTTTGTCTACGTTCAAAATTTTCTTTATTTTATTTTTGATGTACTTTAACATCAGTTTATATGTTTCCTTTAGATGGTTAATGTATTTTTGCAGTAGATTGGTTATTGTTTCGTTGGTCATATTCGGTTTTAACGCAGCTCTCCTGAATGTGGATTTCAAGGTTTTTTTTGGAAGTTTTCCTTTTGAAGACATATTTAAAGGCATAGAAGATCTGAGTGTGTTATCAATTGCAGAGTATTCGCGAAATATACTCAGATCATTTCCTACTCTCATGTTTCCCTCTAACTCTATGTCATAGCAGAAAGAAGCAGATAATGCTGGAAATAAATAAAGATTAATTTTATTTTTGAACTATAGTTTTATACTTATTTTGTACATATAGGTAGTAAGTTTTGTAGTTTTTATTTATATTGTAGATATTAGAATAAAAATTAGTGTTATTAAAATATTTAATAGCTATTCTATAAAATAAAATTTAACTATTCAATTTCAATGTCTGGATGTTTGTGCGTGTGAAGATTTGTGTTTGTAAACGCACCCACGATACAGGAGAAATCCTAGTGTGGGGCAACGTTTTTTAAAAAAAAAAAAAAAAAATCGTCGTTAAATTATTTTTGCAAATAGTGAAAGAATTATGTTTTATACGGATTTAAAAATGCTCGTGCGCTATTTTTCAGTTTTAAATAGGTACGGTCACATACATCGATTGTTGAGCCACCTTTGGGAAGGCCTCGCCCTTCACTCGGCCATTCTCAGGTGTCGTAATATTTGGTTGACTTAGGTGGTACATTTTTTTTGTAAGATTTAAGACAGGCAAAACCAAATCTAGATTTATTTAGAATATATCAGTAGTAGAGGGAACTTTATTGACTGAATGATTACGAAGTAACTTAATTTTTTTTAATGGTGTCCATCGAACAAAATCAAACATTTAAAATAATCATAATCTATTGTAATATTATAAAGAGGAAAGATTAGTATGTTTGTATATAACAAATAAACTTAAAAACTACTGGACCGATTTCAAAAAGTCTTTTGCCGTTAGAAAGCTACATTATTACTGAGTAACATAGGCTATATTTATTACTGGAATAAAACTTCTTACACGGGCGGAGCCGTGAGGATACAGATAGTTTTTAATATTTAAAAGACTACAAAATTCTACTTTAAATAAAAATAAAAAAATCATTTATTCTCAGACCAGCAGATCCATAGAGTGTTAGTAACAATATAACTTATAGACTATGTTAGTAATGATAACAAGTACCAACCCCAATAGGCAGGCTCACCGAACCTTTACAACGTGTAGCTCAGTGAACCTGCCCACCAGGGCTGAATCAAGACGCTCACCCACCATCCTCAGGACTCTGTTCGAGCTTCGCCGCACCCTGTTCACCAGCGAGGCAACCTTTTTTCGCATTACTGCGTAAAAGTCGTCCACGCTGGCATCGGCAAACATACCCGACGCGCTACAGTAGCGTGGGAGCCGGAACAGAACCCTGAAGATGTTGTTGTATTGCACCCGCAGGGCATTGTAGGATTTCTGTTTATTTGTAGGATTTCTTTACGTTTTTCTTCTTTTCTTAGCGTACGGCAATCTAAATTGAGTCAGCCCAGAACGTACCTACGTGTTTACCATTATCAGTTGCATCCATTAGTTCGTGTAACGTGCAGATATCAATGCACGCAGGTCATGATGTCAGGTGTCCCATCGTTTGTGGAACAGCACCACATTTACACTCGAAGCTGGAATCGTCTAAGAATCTTCACCTGAGTAGATTTTCCTTGCTTTGACCAACCTGGGTCCGGAGTCTGTTTAAAGACTTCCAGGTTAGTCAAGGCAACTCACGTCCAGGTCCAGTCGGGTTGTTGAGCTCCCTAAAATAAGGTTTGAGCTACGCGATAACTGGTGCATGCATGCCGTCAGTTAGGACAGGTCAACTCAAATCTGCTATGGCACTTTCCTAAAAAGGCCATTCCAGACGTTGCCCTACATTGTTACACTCACATAGTTTTTGTAACACAGTGTCTGGACTTTAAAAGAGACCTTGATCTCTGAGTTTCTTTCGGCTTTTCTTCTCAGAGCTAGTCAGATAGGAAATGCCGGCGCCATCTAATCTTAAAAAAAAACATTACATTGACTTGTAAAAGTGTCTGTAACAGATTTATTTATGTAGAAATAAAAAATCATTTATCATTTATCGGGTGGGAGTTTTTAGCAGGTAAGACAATTAGGATGGGTAGGGAATTACTATCACGTCAAAGCTTTAATCTTTGTTGAGATGGTTCGCCAGTGAGTGGGAGGACCAACTTTAAAAGACTGTTGCGGCTTTTCAGCCTTTGTGACACAAGGATGTTGTCGTGCAAACAGTGTCGATCGTTACCCGTTTTGGCTCTTTCGCTAGAGCTTGCCACCGCTCTTCGTACTTCTGGAGGCGCTATTCCTGCCAGTGGGTACGAAATTTGTACCGGGGTCGATTTGACTCCACACGGGGCACACGAATTTACCTGCAGAAAAAATAAGCGTGGTCGCGTCAAGGGACCGCTAAGTAAATTATCATTACCAAGCTTCTTTTTTTGTATTCTGTTTTTTTTTAATTATTTTGTCAGCGGTCCCCCGACATGACGACGCTTGAATCAAAATATTACTAGGTACTTTTAATAAAGTTAAATGGCCAATAAACACATTTTATTTTTTACGTTTTAGGGGTTCTTTCTTGAGTCGGGTGTTTTTTAAGTTTTTAATTTAATTTTTATTTAATACTTTTTAAATTACTAGTAGACACCATCATCTATCTATCATCTACTCATTGAGACCATTCTTATGAGCCCAAACATGCTATATCTGCTATAAGTTGCTGAGGGGTTGGGTATCCTGCAGACGACTTGATACTGCAGCATCAGCTCAAGGTTGCCATGTCTTGGAAATACCACCAAAGTAACAGTACACCAAATTTCAAATCAATCGGACCAGTGAAAGTTGGTAAGACCCTCTTTTGTCAAGTAGGAAATGAGCTGATGATCTTCAAACGCCTGAACAGATCTTTATAAATTATAGCTAAGAACCATCTCGATTACATCAGCTTTCAAATAGAAAAAACCGCAACAAAATCGGTTCATTCGTTTGGGAGCTAAGATGCCACAGACAGACACACACATACACAGACACGTCAAACTTATAACCCCGTCGTTTTTGCGTCGGGGGTTAAAAAGATAGCGCCAGCCCAGAATCCCACATAACGTCCGGCAAAGCTCCCCACTCACTTTTTTTATTATGAATCAACATTATTTTTTCAAAAAAACGTCATCTTGTCTTGCCGCTCGTAATCCTGAAGATCTGTTAAGAACGTCAGGTTAATTTCACAATACAACAAATTTTAATGAACCTTATCGTTTGAACTTACTACTTGGTAGCCTTTTTAACCGATTTCCAAAAAAGGAGGAGGTTCTCAATTCAGCTGTATGTTTTATTTTTAATGTTTGTTAGGTACCTCACAACACCGTCATTTATAAACTGTTTTGGAAATTATTTTTTTTAGTTTGAAGGAGTATTATTTCAAAGTGATCCCATTTAAATTTAGTGAAGATCTGATGAAGAACTTCGGAGATAGACTATTGAACTCCTCAATGACGAATAGTCCACATAATGTGATTGGATTACGAGCAGCATCTTAGTAGGCCCAACAATGTTTTAATAGAGGCCATTAAAAAGAAAAAAAGAAAAAACATTTTAACAAAAATAAAACCAAATAATGACGAAGGCACCAATAGGAAACTTTAATTTGCTGTCCTTGTCGAGTCGATAAAACAGTTGAAAAACACGGCCAAATTGCGAATAGTCACAGCTGGCTCAATAATCGATGTACGTGACCGTACTTATACATAGATGAATTCATACTAATATTGCGTAGATTGAATTTAATCTACACATAATAATATAGTCTACTAAGGCCAGATTTTACCAACATCAGATAGCGTAAACTATCCGATCGTAGTCAATTCTACACGTAGAGAAAGGACGAGACACGTAAATGACGATTTTTTCATGAGACAAAATTCAATAACTTAGCCACGCATGTATGTCCAATAAATTATACTTTTATTTACATAATTATTTAATCACCAAAAGTATTAAGTTTGTATAGTGTTGCATCAAAATAGTCCATAAAGTTACGGTGTACTTTTTATTCTATGAGATATCAGTAATTTTGGGTTCTGAGACAGCCACGGTAACATTTCAAACCTTTAAAGTTAGTTATTTCCTGAAAATACTATGAAACAGAAATAATGGGAAATGGAAACGTAAAGAATAAACTTTGTTCAATAATTTCATTAAGTAAACACTTTTGAAAACCTAAAACAAAATGATTTTTAGTCCATAGACGTCAAAATTGCACATTTTTCTATAAATACCCGTTTATCCAAGGACTAAGCTACCGCCAGTTCACACAGCGGATCCGTTTTAACGGATCCGTCGGTACTGGATAATTATGTTGTTCACATCTGTGCCGACGGATCAGTTAAACAAATGGCAGCTGCGTCGCATCTGGCAGACAGGATACGATAAAAATAACGGATCCAGTGTTTTTTACTGGATTCGGAATACTATCGTGTATGTGAACTCGCTCATACAACAACAGGCGCCATCACCAAAATAAAAACGGGTCCGCTAAAACGGATCCTGTAAACAGTAACTGGGTTAACTGGCTGTTAGGCGTATTCACAGAATTTAGAAATTACAAAATCTTTATTCTTGAGATAAAAGTTATAAGACGTTGGTGAAATCGGCACTTAGTGTAATTTTGTGAAAAATTATAAGATTTTCTACTTACCTTGTAAAACAAATAAACTACCTATTAACATCGTTATATTGTATACGTTGTTCTCTTACAGAAAAATATCAGTAAATGAGAAATTCAATACTAATAAGATTGATAATTACGTGGTATCAGAAAATACATTGATTAATTTTTTTATGACAGTAGGTACTAAATTATTATGTTCTTACGTATCGAAATATGGTTTTTTATAATACCTGCTTACAAAATAATTATAATTATGGTGTAGGTAATATACTCCTTTATTCGTCTTCTTCCTGCCCTTATCCCACACTAGGTGTGGTCGGCACAACATAATTATATTTCATAAATCCATGTTGTTAAAGGTTTTGGCTTATTGTTTTATGACCGGCCGCCTGCCTGACATCAACCCTCCTTGGGAATACTCGTTGCGCTGTCGTGCATGTGACCCAATATGCTTGCTGATATTATGCTCTGGGTCCCAAAATGATATGCTTGTCTTCAAAACTTGAAACTTCTGGTACTACACACTACTATTCAACATCGTTTACAATAGAAATAAACAGTGATTTAAAATAAGAAATCAAAAAATTTAAAAAATACCCGTAAAGTAAATTTTATAAAATATCACAATGATATTCGGTTGCCACGGCGATGACAGATAATATACTCCTTTATACTTGCAGCCTGTGGGTTAGACATACTCAGAAGGCCTACAACGCTCTCCGAGTCCAGTACAATAACGCTTTCAGGATGTTGTTGGGGCTACCGCGGTACTGTAGCGCGTCAGCCATGTTTGCTGAAACGGCTACAGATAGTTTTTCAGCAATCATGCGAAAAAGATCGGCATCCTTGTTACGCAGGATTCGTGAGAGTGCCAATAGCATCCTGAGAGTGATAGGGGATAGTCCGGACTGTGTTTTCCTGGAGTATTGGACACGTATGCATAATAGCTGTGCCGATGCTGCAGGGAAATACATGAATTAAGGCAACGTAATGATAAGTACTAACATAGTTACGTAAGCTGTATTTACTAACAAATGATATATGGAAATTGACTTCTGAATTAAATGATTTATTATTATTTATTATAAGTATTTCAAGTATACGGTAATTACGAACATGTGAATATTCCGAAAATTACGAGTTTCTACTAAACCAGGCAATATTTTTTGGTCTGGCATCGTAGTAATGCTAGAATGTGTAATGCAATGTAATGTTGCCAGAGTAAAAAATATAGCCTGGTTTAGTAGAAATTCGTAATTTTCGGAATATTCCCAAGTTCGTAATTCCCTAAAGCACTTTATCACTGATAAGTGTTTTACAGCAAGTGTTATCCAAATAAAGTAAATTTTTATTTTTTATACAAGGATTTATTTGATTATTTAGAAAAAAATCAAAATATCAAAAACCCTGACTTAGTTAAGAATTCGGAAAATGGAACTATTTATCGCTGATCTCGCCTGATGCTGGCGTGGTTCTACGGGCTCCGTCTGGTAAAAAGGGGGAGGAAAAGTTAGGTGTTAGACTCCCTCCGTGACATCTAAGAAGGGCGCGCGTGGAACACTACGTCCCGCCGCCTGGAGGCCCCATGTACTATTTTTTTTTGGGAAAATCCTCTATTATTTCCCTCGCTCGAGGAAGGCGAGTCTGCCGGACTCTTACCGGCTAAAAACAAACGGTGTTTCCTCCTCCTGACCGTCGGCCGGGGTCGCGGTTTTCCCATAAGCTGGCACCGCAAACCCGGCAGACCCGCATGAACCTAGGTCAAGTCTAGTCTCACTCGCTGCCCTCGTATCTCTGTCTTAACATCCCACTAGTTATGTGCACAGCAGTGATAGCTTAGTGGTGTGACCGTCGGTTAGCCAAGCCATAGGTCTCGAGTTCGAACCCAAGGCACTCACCTCTGACTTTTCATATTCATGTGCGTATTGTAAAATTATCACTTGCTTAGAAACATCGTGAGGAAACGGGCACGCCTGAAAGATATTTCTCGACGGCATGTGAAGCCAAGTCAGAGCCCCATGGGCGGCATAAACTCTGACACCAGGTTAAACACTAACCACACGAAAAGAAGGAGAAGGTGTGCACACTGAAGGTTACTCCTGAATAACAGGCTTGTAATTCTCTCTTGTGTAAGACTTCTGCCCAGGGCGCATTAAACGTAGGATCTTATCCAAGATTCATATAAGTAAACCGCTCTCGACTTCGCTCTTTGAAGTGACCCTAGTCTTATTTCGTTGTCCAGATGTAACCAACATCTGTTTTTTATCCTTGCCCCACACTATGATTTCTCCTGTATCGTGGGTGCGTTTACAGACACAAATCATTTCATTTATTTCAGTAACAATTTTTAAATCGTATCGAGAATTTACAGTAAAATAGAATTAAGAATTAAAATAATAACAATATAAAACAATATTAAAACAGTAACCCAATTAATTAATTAAGATAAGAATAACAGATGAGAAAGTATGGGATGTTCAGGCAGGGTTCAGAGAGGGGATGGGCTGTATGGATCAGATCTTCTCCTTGAGGTGCATAGCCGAAAAACATCTGGCAAAGCACAAGAAAGTGTACTGCGCTTTCATTGATTTGGTGAAGGCCTATGATAGTGTGTGGAGGGAAGAATTGTGGTCGACATTATCTTTGTACGGGGTGGACTGGCGCTTGATACGGGCACTGAAATCGCTGTACAGGGATTCCAGTGCTTGTATTAGGATAAATGGGGCGTTCACCCCCATGGGAAAAAGGTGAGTTTATGTATGTATGTATGTATAAAAACAAATAAATTACGATTCCACCATAACATCTTTAAATGTACAAATGCCCAGACCCGGAATAACTATTTATATGCCATACAAATATTTGATCCATGCGGGAATCGAACCCACAACCTGTAGCGCAGAAGCAATCGTTCAGCCACTACACCAAATGTGTCGTCAACTTAACTCCATATACGGTTAACTTAAGATACGTTTATTAATCAACTTAGCATCTCAAGTGTTGTCAAAAGTTAACTCAATATCTATCTCTTACATTCAAAGTAATACGAGCCTTGGAATTATCCTGCGAAACCTGCCACCAATCAAAAACGAAACTACCGCCATCTAGCGCCATCTGACAGACGTAAATCCAGCTTTTATCTGCAGTGATCCTGTTCCTGTGCATCTATCTGGACATTCCCGACGTATCTACATCCTCAGTGACATCTGTGCAGGCTTACATTATATCCTGTGTGGTGCAAGTTATAAGAGATAGCGGCCCGTCCCGGCTTCGCACGGGTGGACATTTTTACCGTTTTTGCAACATTTTTCATTTATGCTCCGCTCCTATTGGTCGTGGTCGTAGCGTGATGTTATATAGTCTATAACCTTCGTCGATAAATGGACTATCCAACACAAAAATAATTATTCAATTCCAACCAGTAGTTCCTGAGATTAGCGCGTCAAAACAAACAAACAAACTCTTCAGCTTTATAATATTAGTATAGATTGTGGGAAACGATGACTCTTGGTGACTATTAGCGTATTGGTAGATGGCTCTCCTTTGTTCGTTGAGTTCGTTATCAGGATCGTACAATGTATTTTGATGGTCTGTACATTCTTTTTTAGAGTCCAGATACAATTGAACAAAATCTTTCCAGAGCTGTTTGATGCAGGTGGATACGACGGCTCTTTGGCAATCTTCGTGTTTCCGAATTCGTACGAACTATGTGATCTAGTAAATTTTTCTTTATGTGTCTTTTTAATATTATACAGGGTGTAAATATAATTCCTTTAAACCTCGTGATGTACTGCTGACATAGATTAAACATGCACGGTGGGACGCTAAAATGCCTCATGTTAAGAACACATGTTTACTTCTTGTAATTTATTTTTATTTAATCCAAAAGTTTCCTGTTCTGGGTTGATCTATGTCAGCAGTACATCACGAGGCTTGAAGGAATTACATGACTTCGTTTACACCCTGTATAAAATTCCAGCTCCATCTTCTTTGGATTAATTCCGTGTAGATTAGAAAATACATAGATTATAGGTGCTTTCTTCTCCGCATGTCGACATTCCTATGATAGCGTCAGTGAAGCTGATATAACTAAGCCGATGACAGAAGTGTGGAGCTGACGGACTGATGTGGCGCGTGATGGGCTTAAGGCTGTGGTACAATTTATAAGAATGTTAGAGTTCACGATTGGTGAATTTCTGGGTCTATGTGTTTGTTCATGTGAAGATTTGTGTCTGTAAACGAACAAACGAACACACGATATAGGACAAAAATTAGGCGCAGGGCAACGTTTAAAACCATATGAAAATGTTGAACTGCCTCGTTGGTCTAGTGGTGGCAAGCGCAACTGCTGAGCATAGGGTCTTGGGTTCGATCCCTAGGTCGGGCAATGTGTTATTGGGTTTTTCCGTGCGGAATTCCTCAGTAGCAGCTCGGTGTTTGGATTTGTGCCCAGTTAATGGCAATAGGCTCGCCTCCTAATAAATGGGATTTAAACATAACGGCGAAATGAGGGTGTTACTATACACCTCTGCCCAACCCTTCAGGGAACACAGGCGTAATGTTATGTTATGCAGAGTATTCTCAAATAAATTTTATAAACCGCTCCCGCTTCCGCTTCCTTCTTGCACCACACCAAACACATTATAAATCAAGTGCATACCCTATAAAACTACGTTAATACGACACACAGTCCTGCCCATCCGTTAGGAATGCTCAGCTTGCTAATAGACGTAAGTACATGTTATGTGTTTGCGATTATTTCTAGTCACAAGTTTTTAATTGCAACTTCGCACAACTTAAGGTTTGGTCTAACCGTGGGCGGCCGTTATACTAAGACTAGCGGCCCGTCCCGGCTTCGCACGGGTGGACATTTTTCCCGTTTTTGCAACATTTTTCATTTATGCTCCGCTCCTATTGGTCGTAGCGTGTTGTTATATAGCCTATAACCTTCCTCGATAAATGGACTATCCAACACAAAAATATTTTTTCAATTCCAACCTGTAGTTCCTGAGATTAGCGCGTTCAAACAAACAAACAAACTCTTCAGCTTTATAATATTAGTATAGATTAAAAACCCCATTGAAATCGATTTATCCGTTAGGGAGCTACAATGCCACAGACAGATAAAGGGCTTTTTGAAATCGGAAAAGTGGAATGTTCTTAAAAAATATTTTAGTTATACATAACATCACGCCTGTATTCCCCGAAGGGTTGGGCAGAGGTGTATAATAACACCCTCGTTTCACCATTATGTTTAAGTTCCATGTAATAGGGGGCGAGCCTATTGCCATCAACCGGGCACAGATCCAACCTCCGAGCTGCTATTCCACACGGAAAAACCCAATAGGCAACACTTTACCCGGCCTGGGGCTCGAACCCAGGACCTCACGATCAGCAGCCGTGCTTGCCACCACTAGATCAACGAAGCAGTTATTTTAGTTACCCCTGCATTAAGGAATCTAACCTTATTTATGGTAAGCGTGGATATAGGCACTCGTGTTTATTCAAAAATAAACGTAATGTATGGAAATTCATTAAAAATAACGGCGATATAACTACCTAGTTGGTCTAGTGGTGATGTGGAGGAACGAAGTATGGTGTTCTTCCAACGAAAGGGGAGTGGCCTCCAACCGGGCAGGTCTTATGCCTAGCAGATTAGTACTCAACGGCAGTTTATTTTTATTTATTTTCTATTCGACTGCTTGTAGTCATAGTCTTGCGGACCGTTTCTACGTAACCGGGCAGTTATTGGCGAGACCTGAAGGGTCTCCAACCAATGGGGACGAGAGTAAAATACTTAACTTAAGCTAACTACTATATTACTACAACTAACATCATGAGTAGCTAGCAACAACAGCACTAAGGCTCGACTTAATGGAACTCGGACTTCGGCTTAGGGCGTTGCTTGCGAGAGGACTGGGAGGGAGACAACTTGATGAGGGCTGAATAAACGGTGTGACTGTGGGGTCAGTAAAGACGACCAGCTCCGCGGCTGCGACGGGTGAGCACGGTGAATCATGAACTCAGCAGTTGATGTTGGAAAGTTGTATATACACTATCTGCGTGTCAAATCTTGATATCGCGATGCAGAATTTGACAGCTGTCATTGTTGTCGCTGTAGTTTTGCAACAATAGTCTTGCTGCGTGGTTCTCATGTGGCGTGATATATGCCGCCACAGTGGCAAGCGCGACTGCTGATCGTGAGGTCCTGGGTTCGATCGCCAAGTTAGGCAAAATATTATTGGGTTTTTTCGTATGGAATTCCTCAGTAGCATCCCGATTTTTTGATTTGTGCCCGGTTAATGGAAATAGACTCGCCTCCTACTACATGGGATTTAAACGTAACGGTAAAGAGGGTTACTACACGCCTCTGTCCAACCCTTCGGGGAATACCGGCGTGATGTTATAACTGCGATATATTTACAAGTGGTATTTAGGTCTGCCTAGATCTAAAGTCAGGCAATTTGTCTCAGATAACCCAGTCTGAACTAACGACCGTGCGAGTAATCAAACTGCAATAAAATATAATATTCCATTATAAATAAATTATAGTTTATATGATGATCCTATAGTACTATAATTTGATTTAAAATGTACCTACGCAAGCTACTACCAGATGTAAAAGGAAAATAGAACGTATCCACGGCAAACGTTCTTATTACAAACTGGCTGCCCGGACAAACTTCGTTCTGTCAAAAGTTATATTGGCCTGTAGTGGGAAAAGAAAAGTGTTGTTTTTACTATTTTCCACGCAATTTTTATGTTTTTTTCTCTCCATAAGTACCTTCCTTGTGCCTTAAGGAATATATAAAAAAAATTGCCGAATTGGTCGAGCCATTCTCAAGTTTTGCGCTTAGCAACACATTTGGCGATTCATTTTTATTTATATAGATCTTAATAGATCGTTCTGCCTATCCTTTTCTCAACTATATTGGGGTCAGCTTCCAGTCTAACCAGATGCGGCTGAATACCATAATTTTACACGGAGCGACTGCCATCAGATCTCCGCAATCAAGTTACAGGGCAATGCCGATTTCGTAAGGTTAGACCGGTTGTCAGACTTTCGGGCTTCTGACTACCCATAACAACTAAAATCTCTCTTCTTTTCGTGTGGTAAGTGACTAATCTGTTGTCAGAGTTTATGCCGCCCATGGGCCTCTGACTTGGCTTCACATGTCGTCGAGAAATATCTCTCAGGCATGCATGTTTCCTCACGATGTTTTCCTTCACCGTTTTTAAGCAAGTGTTAATTATACAATCATCATCCTTCTGCCCTTATCCCAACTTATTTGGGGTCGGCGCAGTATGTCTTCTTCTTCTTATGTCTTCTTATTATAAGTGATAATTATACAATACGCACATGAATCCGAAAAGTCAGAGGTGCGTGCCTTGGATTCGAAGTCGAGACCCAGGTCTTGGCAGTCCGACGTTCACACTACTAGGCTATCACTGATATAGCAACGTAACTATGTATAAACAATTCGAGATCTCTACAACTATGCATCACGCAGTGAAAATTGTTGCCAGTTGCGTTAATGTGATTGCGAGTGTGTTACGCAATTAGGGTGAAATCTATTTAGACCAGGCCATCCACTCATCCTCTACCTCACCCCACCCAACCACGGTTACCACACCTAAAACCGAAAAGTCCTAACAAAAAACTGATTTCTATAAAAAAACCTATTGCCACGAGCGCGCGCCATACAAGTTTGTAAGTATTTGTTTAGTTTGCCGTGCCCCCTCGCCCCGCCCCGCGCCTTCGACTCCTGAAAAAATTCGAAAAAATATATAATTATTCAGTATTTCATTTAATAATCGAATATCCTGACATCTTCAAAGTGCAGCCGGAATACTGATAAGTGCCTAAAAATCCTGACTTGTCAGGACAAATCTTGACGTCTGGTAACCCTACACCCAACTCTCTGTCATCCTGTCTACCCTTGGATGTGTACTAACTATCCATGAGCATATCCAAAACAGAACCTTTTACGATTTTTAACTCAGCTGTTTCTATAATTTCAGTTAATAGATCAAACAATACAGTATCAACAATATGTACTCTTAATATAATGTATTAACAATACAGCATAAAAGCTGATGTAGACCTATAAATAGTATCATCACAACACATCAAAAAAGCGACGGGCATTAACTTTAAATCAAGGCCCGTCGCCCCGGGGTAAACCTGCCTAATTAATAAGGGGCTATGATGAGGAACGATGTTAAATCGATATCAGATTACTAGGTACATTCAAATATCGAGCCTTGTGCAGATGAAATCACTGCTACAATAAAGTTGTACAAAAATGAGTTCAAACATTTTTATACGGAAACTGACACTTTACCACCATTTTCTTCTTTTTTCAGTGCCAAGAACTTTGAAAAATCATCAAAATGGCGGAAGGGTAACTATGCCGCAAGAGTTCTAAGGCAACCTGAGAATCATCACAGGGAGTTCAGAAATAGGTACCTACCTAGTTGTATACTTGCTACGGTCGTGACCATACACATGTACTTTAGATTCAATGTAACTCTGATTATGTTCAGCAGTGGGGTTCTTTGAGTACATAATAACATAACATCACGCCTGTATTCCCCGAAGGATTGGGCAAAGGTGTATAGTAACACCCTCATTTCACCGTTATGTTTAAGTTCCATGTAATAGGAGGCGAGCTTATTGCCATCAACCAGGCACAAATCCAAACTCCGGGCTGCTACTGAGGAATTCCAAACCCAGGACCTCACGCAGCAGTCGCGCTTGCCACCACTGGACCGAGGCAGTTAAAATCAGTAATTTTTGTCCTCGGGCCTTCAAAAGTTATCCCAAATAATTATCGTTTAACAATCGTTCCTCAACATAAACCCAAAAGCTTAATTCAGTGTTCAAAACAGACTTTTACTTTTTTGTTAGCTGTTCTTGTTAAAATTTACATACAAATAAGTCGGCTACCGTATGATTCGCGATTCGTCTCGCACTCCCGTGTAATCATACCACCGGGCTTTTGAAGGTCGGCTTAAATGCTGCTTTAATAGAAACAACATTCAATTAATAAAAATTGTATTAAAAAAAAACCCGACTGCATTAAAACTTACCTAATAAAAAGATGGAAATAGGATGAGATAACATGCAGTTGGAGGCATACATGTGGAGTAGAAATATTTGATGCCTTCTGACTTTTGTTTAAAATTCTTGACTTGATCGCTTTTGGCCCTAGTCTCACCTGATGGCAAGCGCAGACAGGGTCTAAGATGGAGCACACGAATCTAAGGATCAGAGATATAGAAGGATTCCTAATTTCCTATGTTATCACAGTCACATCATTGTAATTATTGAAATTATTTTTATATGACATTATTTATTATTTCATTTTTTTCTTTTTCACATTATTGAATATTTTTTTTTCAATCATTATTATTTCCTGTTGTCATGTTCTTATTTTTTTATTATCAAATTGTGAATGTGAGTACCATGTAGGCTAGCTTTTAGCACGAATTTTTAACTGTTTGGCGGTTTTGAGTTTTTTTTGTGACCTACGCAAATTTCCGGCTGATTAGTAGCGTCGTGTGGAAGTCGGGTTGTTGAGCTCCCTAAAATAAGGTTTGAGCTACGCGATGACTGATGCATGCGTGCCGTCAGTTAGGACAGGTCAACTCAAACCTGCTATGGCACTTTCCTAAAAAGGCCATTCCAAGCGTTGCACTACATTGTTACACTCACATAGTTTTTATACCACAATGTCTGGACTTAAAGAAGACCTTGATCTCCGAGTTTGTTTCGGCTTTTCTTCTCTGAGCTAGTCAGATAGGAAATACCGGCGCCATCTAGTCTTAAAAAAACATTACATTGACTTCTAAAAGTGTCTGTAACAGATTTATTTACAGAAATAAAAATTATTTATCATTTATACCCCTCTGGTTCTGACATACACACGACGGAACACAATAAACTGCTTGGCGCCGGACTTTAATGTGAGGGTGGTAGCTAGCCAGGCGGACCGTATAGATCCTACCACGTCGCGTGCTGGGTTTTGTTGAATCTTACAACACGCGTCTATTCCCAGCGTGCAATCAGGAAGTTTTATATTCTAACCCGTCCCCACACGGGGTGATTGCATCTTGTCTCTTTCTATTTCGTCAAATAAATCACATGTAAAATATAATTCAGTAAGGGCCAAATACTCATGGCACGCTATTCAATTTTAAGTTGCCGTTAATTTCGTGCTGTGACTGTCACTTCGCCTTAGAGTGACAGTGACAGCACGATACTTAATGGGGTTGGCAACTGTGGAACTAATGGCGCCACTTTCGATTGTTCCACTGCAATCTTATTGGTTGCAATGTGTTTGACATTATTGTTAATATCAACCTGATGGTTCTGATTGGTGGAAATAACTAAGTATGGAGGTGCTGCCATCTGCTTTAGGTTTGCGTTGCCTTCCCTATTGCAACTTAAAATTGAGTAGCGTGAGTATTTGGCCATAAGTCACTTAAACGGTAACCTTCACCTGAAAACATAATAATGATGGGTGACTCTGTAGAGGAACGAGGTGTGGTGCTCCTCCTAGGAAAAGGGAGGATCCTCCAACCAGGCGGGTCTTATGCCTGGCGGGCCACTGCCCAAAGGTTGATGTTAGGAAGTTGTATATATACTATCTGCGTGTCAAATCTTGGTACCGCGATGCAGGATTTGTGACACTTCATTTGACAGCTGTCATTGTTGTCGCTGTAGTCTGCTAGACCTGTGTTCCGCAAACTTTTTGTGTTCAAGGTACCTACACCTACAAAATCGGGGAATTACAGAGGTACACCATAAATAAAAAATCATATTTTAATCATATAAAGATAGCAAAGAATACATTATTTCCGTCCGCCTTTATAATTTTATAAGAAATAGATTTTTCCCGCGGAACACCAATTAATGACCACGGTATACCAGTGTGCCGCGGCACACATTTTGCGGAACACTGTGCTAGACAATCATCGTGCTGCGTAGTTCTCATGTGGCGTGATAGAGGCCGCCACAACTCTTTTCCTTAGGTGACGCCTACGGTTTTGCAAAATACCTATAAACCAACCAGAAACTGCATTATTCAGTCTTTGTTTCCTACTCATTGTCAGACCAACATGGGCATTTTGATTTTACTAATTCGTAAGATAATGTTCTACAATTAGAATGTCAATTTGAATATTATACTTACAACAGCTATATACAAGACTGACACGTTAATAGCTCCCTAATTGTTTCGCAATTACATCGCCCGTGGCGAATATCGGCTTAATATCGGTAGTTCGGATAGGCACGCCTTAATATTAGTTAAACTATTCGACTCAATTAAGGAGCTCTTTTAAAGAGAAATTCAATTTGCAATCGTCAAGCAATTTAACATAACATCACGCCTGTATTTCGCGAAGGGTTGGGCAGAGGTGTATAGTAACACCCTCATTTCGCAAGCCTATTGCCATCAACCGGGCACAAATACAAACTCGGGGCTGCTACTGAGGAATTCCACACGGAAAACTCAATAATACTTTGCCCGACTTGGGGATCGAACCCTCCTGGGTTCCTCACGATCAGTAGTCGTGCTTGCCACCACTAAACCAACGAGGCAATTAAAAACGCATAAGCTAAAGCTTCAAATCCACTAGTAGCTTCTACTGCTCAAATTGACTTCTGCAAGATTTACGAACTAAGCGAGCACTTGCGTACAAGTAACTTGCGCAGTGTAACTTGCTAGAGAATTTAGCGCTTAAAATACGACTTGAAGCGAAGCGCCGTGAATGGGTGGTAAGCAGATGTTCGTTCTGCCTAGCCATTTTCCATGTTGGGGTCAGCTTCCAGTCTAACCAGTTGCGACTGAATATTAGTATTTTACACGGAGCGATTGCTATCAGACCTGTATCGTGTGATACCTGGTGATACCACCAGACGTGTGATAGCTACTTCCATACGGGAGGGTCTACTATACAAAGCTATTAGGTCTTTGCTTCATTCTTCTTCTTCCTGCCCTTATCCCACACTAGGTGGGGTCGGCACAACATGTATTTCATAAATCCATGTTGTTAGAGGTTTTGGCTTATTGTTTTATGACCGGCCGCTGCCTGACATCAACCCTCCTTGGGAAGAGGTCTTTGCTTCATTATTGGTAATAATACAAGAATTTCAATTTTAACCAATACCTCTTCGTAAATTATAGTAATCCGCCATAATGAACTGAACGTCGCTTAATATTGAATGATGGTAGATTGTAAGTATATTTGTTAGGATTATACCTACCCCGCAACAACTAGAGCGTTAAGATAAGTGATCGTACCGCCCACGTCAGCGAGGTGACGTCAAGGTCATTGTCGCACGTTCACTTTTGTTTTGCCATGCGTGTGCGCATGTGTGCAGGTGCTTTGATTTGTCAGCGTTGTGCATTGATGGCCTTCGGTTCCTTAGTCATTTGTATGGATAAGAAAAATGCACTCTTGAGGCTTGTGAGTCAACTGGTACATAAACTTCTTCTTTTTCTTCTTCTTCCTGCCCTTATCCCACACTAGGTAGGGTCGGCACAACATGTATTTCATAAATCCATGTTAGAGGTTTTGGCTTATTGTTTTATGACCGGCCGCCTGCCTGACATCAACCTTCCTTGGGAATACTCGTTACGCTGTCGCGCGGGTGATCCAATGTGCTTGCTTGGCTCCCAAAATAATATGCTTGTCAATCTTATTGCCGACAACTAAGCAGACTATGTTCTTCTTGCTGGAGTATACTTGAAGTTCCTCGACCCGCTCATTCAGTTTTGCTAGGGACTTTGGTTCTGATACATCGTAAACTAATATAGCACCGTGAGCATCTCTGTAAAAACTTGATGTCAATGTTCTGTATCGCTCCTGTCCCGCTGTATCCCTAATACCAAGCTTGCGTTTAACACCATTCTCGTCCATGATTGGTACATAAATATAGCTGCTAATACTTTTCAGAGAACCATTGTCCGAGTTGAGTAGACTAGCAGTTCCCCTACAACGGCACGCACATCAAAATTTTCGAATTCGAAAAAGCAACTTCGGAATTTCGTATTGAAACGATACAACGACGACGGACGAACATCGATTGTATAAATATACGATTAAAGTATTGTCAAACACCGAACTATTAGATGTCAATTAACATTTGGGAGTAGGGTGAACGAAAGACAAAATGTCAAATCGTGAAAATCTAATCGATCGTCGGAACAGTTTCGTGGTTGGAACACATGCGATCCGTCAGCCGAAACTTCGTTCGATTTTCGGAGTAAGCCCGCTGAATTTGATTAACATAACATCATCACGCCTGTATTCCCCGAAGGGTTGAGCAGAGGTGTATAGTAACACCCTCATTTCGCCGTTATGTTAACGTCCCATGTAATAGGGGGCGAGCCTATTGCCATCAACCGAGCACAAATCCAAACTAGGCTGCTTCTGAGGAACTCCACACGGAAAAACCCAATAACACTTTGCCCGACCTGGGGTTCGAACCCAGGACCTCACGATCAGCAGTCGCGCTTGCCACCACTAGACCAATGAGGCAGTTAATTTGATTATTACTTGCGATAATGGTAAAGGAATAACATTGTGTGGAATTCGAACTTATAGGTGTGGTTCGATGTCGAACACAGACTATCCTGCATGTAAGACAAGCATTCAACCGCTAAGCTATCACTGCTTTCTTAACCGACTTCAAAAAATTCAAATTATTTTTATTTGTATAAATGTGGTTACATAGGTTTTACGGAAAGAATTTTATAAAAATACTAAATCGGGTATAATCGCGTAGAAAATTTATAAGGCAGAAAAATACCTTATTTATCCCGACGTTTCGACCGAATTTCACCGGCCGTGGTCACGGGTAGACTGAAGTGGTGGAGCAGTTGTCATCTTCGTGAAGCAAGGGTATTTTCATCTACCCTCACTTGATCTTGATTTTTAAGAATATTATTATCGTCGGTACTTCGACACACCACACTAACAACGTCTTTACACTCGCCTAAAACGATTTAGTATTTTTATAATGTGTACAAATCGCGAAAGTTTGAAAACATTTATTGGAAAGAATTTTGTCCAGAACATTTGTCATAATTATAATATTTATGACATACAAATTTTAAATACAAGAAATTTTAAATGTAAGAAGACAGGGCGACAGCTATTAAACAATACACAATTCCACAGCCTTATACTTATATTTTAAATATTCGTCTGTGGAGTAGAAATAACGTTCACACAACCACCTGAAATGTTGTTTTTTAAATTTATTTATAGGCAGATTTTTAAAAAGGTAGAGTTTCTATGTTCAACTGTATGTATTTGTTTATGTATGTTCACCGATTTCTCCGTCAATTATGAACCGATTTTAATGATTATTTTTTAGTTTGAAAGAGTATTCTTTCCAGGTGGCCTCATTTAAATTTGGTGACGATCTGATGAATAAATTCGGAGATAGACAATAGTACTCCTCCATGACGAACAGTATACATAGTGGCAATGGGTTACTAGCAGCGTCTTTAGTAGGCCCAACCATAACTTTTAAGGCTATTCAGATAAAAAAAAAAGCTTTTTTGAAGCGTCTTAAAAATTTTAGTTGGCATAAAAATTACTTCTAACAAATCCCATACAGTTCCATCTCTTAAATATAAAGGCGGGTACAGACTGCTGTAACGTAACATGCAATGTAACATGAAAGGTACGTAGTACGCACGCGTAGAGCGCGCGGAAGGCGTCCACACTATGGGAATTCTGTTACATTGCATGATACATTGCGACAATGTGGACGGAAAATTCTTTCATTGCGTGTTACATTGCAGGTTACATTTCTCAAGTCTGTACCCGGCTTTATAATACTCCACCTTATCGTTCCATAGTTTAATAACCTAAAATTAAATAACAAATTAATTAATAATATTAATACACAACCTCCTATCATTTCTAAGATCTCAACGAAATACTTGAAATAGTCGTCATTGTACTGACTGATGATTTCATCGTGGGAGGCTGTGACTCGTAAGCAATGCGCACAATCTATGATTCTGAGGTAATTACTTTAATTAATGTTGTAGGTTCATTGTTTAATTATGTGGTGATGACTGCGGTGACCTTGGTGTATGTTGGATAAGTGTCCCTTTCTATATGGAGTTACTTCGCCTCCTTTTGCGAGCAGGTGATGGCGACCAAGGAGGGAGCGTAGAGGGAGAGCGAGCTGTCTGCTCTTCTCCGTTCACGCGCTAGACACACCGGGCGCCGTATGGTGCGCGACGACCTCCGGCCATCCTAGTTTGTGGCTTGAGGGCGGTGGGTACGATAAGATACCCGTCCACACCATCCAATAGGCATTAGGCATTATTAAAAGACTAGCGGCCCGTCCCGGCTTCCCACGGGTGGACATATTCCCCGTTTTTGCAACATTTTTCATTTAGCTCCGCTCCTATTGATCGTAGCGTGATGTTATATAGCCTATAACTGTCCTCGATAAATGGACTATCCAACACAAAAATATTTTTTCTATTCCAACCAGTAGTTCCTGACATTAGCGCGTTCAAACAAACAAACAAACTCTTCAGCTTTATAATATTAGTATAGATTCCATTTTTTAGAAAAAACCATTGTATTTTAAATAAAGCTTGTAAAACCGGACTCCATTTTTGAAAATAATAATCGTCTAATATAATTGTTGAGTATAGATTGACCGGATCACGTAATTCGTACAAATTCGGAAACACGAAGATTGCCGAAGCGCATAACTTATATCGTAGTACTGCAGAGCCTAGGTAAAGCCTAATGCTATCGCTGCTGTCAAAATCGACCAATAAAATCGCAATGTTAGTATATAAAATAGAGTCATCATCTATAAGTATTTCATAGCATGTTAGATAGAAGTCAGACATTCAAAATTGTACCTCCATAGTTTCAATCATAAGTTCCCGTTATATGGTCGGTATAAGACTCCATATAACTGCTGTCCATTAATATCTATAGGTACTCCTTGGGTGGCGCCGGCTGATCAGATGCAGACGTGGAAATTCTTGCGTTGTTTTCCATTGGGAACGGATGTCGGATGAACGAAGTTATTAATTCATGAGCCTAGATAAGAATCTGTTACAAGATTAACTTGAGATGGAGTGAGTTTTCAATAAATGCTAAAATCGTATCGGTTTTCATGAAATTTTTAGCCAATATGGCCATATTATGGGAGTAACTGCCTCGTTGGTCTAGTGGTGGCAAGCGTGACTTTGATCGTGACGTCTTGGATTCGATCCCCAGGTCGGGCAAAGTGTTATTGCGTTTTTCCGTGTGAGATTCCTCAGTAGCAATTCGGAGTTTGGATTTGTGCCCGATTGATGGCAATAGGTTCGCCCCCTATTACATGCGACTAAAACATAACTGGCGAAATGAGGGTGTTACTATACACCTCTGCTCAACCCTTTGGGGAATATAGGCGTGATGTTATGTTATTATTTATTTTACTAACACTTTACGCTCGACTTTTTTCGCGTGAATTTCGTAACAAACTTTCATCCCCTATTTCCTCCTCCGTGCCTTGGAGAGCATGTTAAACAGTCGGTCCCGGGTGTCATACGAATACCTATGACAGTCGATACGGCTAGTCAGAAGCTCGAAAATCTGACAACTGGACTAATCTAAGTATATCAGCATGACCCAGTAACTGGGTTGCGGGAGGTCTGATGGCAGTTGCTCCGTGTAAAATACTGGTATTCAGTCGCATCTGGTTAGACTGGAAGCTGACCCGAATATAGTTGAGAAAAGGCTAGGCAGAATCATTTTAGATTCAAGAGACTTCTTCTTAGCGTGTCGATGGTAATCTAAATTGAGTCGGCCCAGACCTTAGCTACGAGTGTAGCGTTATCAGTAGCGTCCATTAGTTCCTGTAACGTGCAGGTATCAGGGCACGCAGGGCATGATGCCAGGGGTCCCATCGTTCTGCCGGGGTTGCGGTGCATGTTTCTGCGAATCTCGTGACCCCGGTCGAACGGTCAGGAGGAGGAACACCGTTGGTTTTTAGCCAGTAAGAGTCCTGCAGAGCTCCTCGCCTTCCCCGGACGAGGGACATCCATGAGGATTTTCCAAAGATAAAAAAGGTGTCCCATCGTTTGTGGAACAGCACCACATTTACCAGAATTGAGAACACCAACATTTATGTCGTACATAACGGAAAACACGACATAACTAACATTAGCTAATCCGAGCAATCTATATCAGGGAACGAATAAAGGAAACGGCGTGTCTACGCGATTACTGCGATATTTACCTGTCCTACAGTAACTGTACTACACGTGGATTTAACTGTAGATGTAGTTCTTTAATGTCCGGTTCCTATAAAACAAAAACGAATCGTTTTTCTTACCAATGGTAGAATTTTTTATTGCCAAACTGGGCATATATATTGTATTCCACGAAGGATTGGGCAGAGGTGTATAGTAACACCCTCATTTCGCCGTTATGTTTAAGTCCCATGTAATAGGGGGCGAGGCTATTGCCATCAACCGGGAACAAATCCAAACTCTGGGCTGCTACTGAGGAATTCCACACGTAAAAACCCAATATCACTTTGCCCGACCTGGGGATCGAACCCAGGACCTCACGATCAGCAGTCGCGCTTGCTACTACTAGACAAACGAGGCAGTTTATAAAAAGTTTTATATAAAAACTAGCTGCCCGGACAGACTTTGATCTGTCAAAAGTTATTGGCCTGTAGTGGGAAAAGAAAAGTGTTGTTTTTACTATTTTCCACGCAATTTTTATGTTTTTTTCACTCCATAAGAATCTTTCTTGTGCCATAAGGAATATTATTAAAAAAAATTGCCGAATTGGTCGAGCCGTTCTCAAGTTTTGCGCTTAGCAACACATTTAGCGATTCATTTTTATTTATATGGACTAGGTAGTAAGGTAATTTTACCTGTGATAGCCACGTCCGTATGAGAGGGCAATGGGGTCTTTACTTCATTATTGGTAAAGATACAAGTTTCAATTTTAATCAATAACGCTTCGTAAATTATAGGATTTGGCCATAAAGGAACATGGCCGCCACTAGGGGCGTGCTAAGCGTGAGACGCAAGCGCGTCGCTACCCAAACATAATAAAAAAAAATGCAATTGATAAAATCGTTTAGCACGCGGGAGCTTATGTGAATATTATCAACGAAAAAAGATTATTTTATTTTTGTACTAGCGACCCGCCTCAGCTTCGCACGGTTGCAATGTAGATACTAATGTGGGGCATATAAACCTTCCTCTTGAATCACTCTATCTATTGCTGAAAACTGCATTAAAATCCGTTGCGTAATTTAAAAGATCTAAGCGTACAGACAGCGGGAGCGACTTTGTTTTATACTGTGTAAAGATGAATCTTATCATATTTATCTATGAATCTTATCAGAGTGAAGCAGTGACAGCCTAGTGGTTGAACGGTTAACTTAGACCTGGCTTAACATAGAAGGCAGGTACCTTTCACGCAGAGGGGTCTGAGTTAGTCCGCGGCCAGAACCTCTGACTTTTCGAATTCATGTACGTTGGATAACATCGTCACGCTGGCCTCTTCTGGTGCGGGTTGGCAGACTACACACACCATCGAAAACTTTTAGGAGCCATCTCAGGTGTGCAGGTTTCCAAGCGATGTGTTTCCTTCACGATTATAGTGTATAAAATATAATAGTCCCGTTTTGACAGCTGTCAGATCAGTACATTTCATGTCGAAACTGACACATGTTCTAATCTGACAGCTGTCAAAACGGGCCTATTAAATTTTAGCCACTATAACGCGATACTTAAATTAAGTCTAAAAGTCAGAGGTGCAAGCCGCGACCGAACTCAGACCCTCTTGCTCCTATAGGTACAGAAGGCAAGCCTTCAACCACAGTTTTTTTATCAATACCACAGATATTATAAAATACTAAGTTTATGATAAAATTGCATAGTTTTCTGTGACAAAGTTACAATAATATCGCATGCGGGCGCGGCGTAAATAGAATCATAAATCATATTAATGTATTTTTAATACTAGCTCGTAAAATATTAAATAGATTTTATATTTGTAGCTTCCTTGTGATCGGGTCGTGGGAGGAAACTCTTTCTGGTTAGACTTTGACATGGTAAACGTGGTTACACGTGGATGCGGCCTATCTTAGGGCTTGTACACAAAACTGCGAATCGGCGCGATGCGAATTCGCAAAGCAGAAAACTGCGACGCAAATTGCTGCGATGCGATTTCGTGCGGCAAGGCGTCTTCCTTCCAAGGTTCGGATGACCAATCCATCGACGATCGTCAACCGTATTGAACGTATTATATACTAGGTAGAATAAATTTGTGTAAAAAGATTTGCGCACTGCTGTTACTGATAAGAAGATATAGGAAAAATCAATTACGTGAATCAATTCGTATTTTCTTGCGATGCGTCGTGCGAGCTCTTATACCTACCATATTTCTGCGATGCGACGTCGCATCGCAGTTTTGTGTACAAGCCCTTAAGGTTGTCTCTCACGCATGACGACCAAGGCTGGCCCACAACGAATCCAGTGCGTGTACAGTGCCTGTGAAGTGCGTGTTAAGTGCGTGTGCATTGCGTGTGCAGTGCGTATACAGTGCGTGTGCAACAGAAGCTGTAATGTGTAAAATTATATTACGAGATGTCACACTGAATTCAATGTTTTTGCAACGCTTCTCTAGCGGACGTGTGTGTAGTGTGGTGTGCGCCTACACAACTCTAGGAGGTAAGTCTAATCTCAAACGTAGGGAACTTGGAAAATGTTCGCTTCATCTTTACTAAAAGCTTAAAATCAATATTAATTATTATTGGCCTTTACTGGACCACAAATTAGTAAGCGGAACTTAGGACTAGGACACATGAATAGTTACGAGTTTAAGGTGGTACCTAGACCTCCGTAACCTTCGATCATGCCTAAATAATAAAGAGGTTAGTGCTTACATAACTAATAAAGTATTTATTGGTTATATAACTTATGTAAGCGCCAAGTCGCATAACTAAAGACAAAATTATGCGACAACGATGCAGTTGGAATATCTGAATATACTATTATATCTGTATCAGTAAAGCGTAGGCATTTTATTCCGTTCGCTCCACAAGGTAATCCACGTATTTACATAGTATTATTTTACATCAAAATCTCGTCGTTGTAAGTCATAAAACGAATAGTTCGAAGGCGCAGTGCGTGATAACTTTAGTTCGTGGAATGGCCGCTAGAGGCGCTGCTTGCTGTGTGTTTTTGGTTATAGGTCTACCAGAATCTGATGGCAAATAGGGAAATTAATTTTTTTTGTGGGTAACACAAGGATAATTTGAATAAAAAGTCTTGATAGTTGTAATTTTTTTCTTTAATTTCTTCTTCATCTTCTTCCTGGCCTTATCCCACACTAGATGGGGTCGGCACAACATGTATTTCATAAATCCATGTTGTTAGAGGTTTTGGTTTATTGTTTTATGTGACCCAATGTGCTTGCTGATATTATGCACTGGGTCCCAAAATGATATGCTGATATTTGATTTTTTGCAATTTTATTGTAATGGAAAAGGAAACCTTGTTAAAATAAGTATGTTTATTAAAAATGTTTGAATAAGAACACATTAATCAGAACTGGAAAATGTATCAACTACAGTCATACTCGTTTTGACAAGTGACATGTTGACATTGCCATATGAAAACCACTATTTGTTATTAATTTTTAATGCCATGAGATTCTGGTTGACCTATAACAATATTTTTTGAATGGGGAAGGCAACGCAAAACGAAAGCAGATGGCAGCACCTCCATACTTAGATATTTGAACCAATCAGAACCATCATATTCATATTAGCAATAATGTCAAACACATTGCAACCAATAAGATGGCATAGGTACAATCGAAAGTGGCGCCATTAGTTCCACAGTTGCCTACCCCATTGGGAATATTGTTTATTGTTTTTGGGTATCAAATTCAATGCTTGCATTTTGTTTTTATTGTCATTTAAAAAACTAGATTTAGAATCTATTGGACTGCCTTGTTGGTCTAGTGATCGCTAGCGCGACTGCTGAGCGTGGGGTCCTGGGTTCGATCCCCAGGTCGGGCAAACTGTTATTGGGTTTTTCCATTATGAATTTCTCATTAGCAGCTTGGAGTGTGGATTTGTGCCCGGTTACAATAGGCTCACCCCCTATTACATGGGAGTTAAACATAACTGGCGAAACGAGGGTGCACTAAAAAAAACACCTCTGCAGTACCTACCTACCCTTTGGGGAATACAAGGCGTGATGTTATGATATTATGTATGTAGAATCTAAAGGCCAATTCCTATGATTTACCAAGCATTATTTACCAAGCATTATTGGCTAAAATTGAGTCTCTTGTAAGTTGACCAATAATAAAGCAAAGACCCCATAGGTTTACATAGTAGACTCTACCACATGTATTACTAGCGGCTCGTCCCAGCTTCGCACGGGTGGACATTGTTCCCGTTTTTGCAACATTTTTCATTTATGCTCCGCTCCTATTGGTCGTAGCGTGATGTTATGTAGCCTATAACCTTCCTCGATAAATGGACTATCCAACACAGAAAGAATTTTTCAATTCCAACCAGTAGTTCCCGAGATTAGAGCGTTCAAACAAACAAACTCTTCAGCTTTATAATATTAGTAGGTATAGATAGGTAAAAAATAACTTCCGAGTCCATTTCTGTGTCAAGTTTGACAATAGAAACTGCTACCATTGGTAAGCAAAACGATTCGTTTTTGGCCATAGGGATTTTACATAGTGGTCCTACTAGGATCTTAGTGCAACTGGTGCAAGGCTGGCGTGGACCCGTGGGTAGCACTGGCTGGCCAGAAATAATTAAGTTGTCAAAGAACAGCATTGCGCGCGACCGCTCACAGTCATACAGAAACATTCCGGGGGTAGGTACCTATATACCTAATACAGTGATAGTCTAGTGGTTTGACGGCCAGACTGCCAAGTCATAGGTCTCGAGTTCGAACCCAAGGCACGCACCTCTGACTTTTCGGATTCATGTGCGTATTGTATAATTATCACTTGCTTAAAAACGGTGAAGGAAAACATCGTGAGGAAACCAGCATGCCTGAGAGATATTTCTCGACGGCATGTGAAGCCAAGTCAGAGGCCCATGGGCGGCATAAACTCTGACAACAGGTTAGTCACTAACAATCAGTGCCTTGGGTTCGAACTCGAGACCTATGACTTGGCAGTCCGACGGTCACACCACTAGGCTATCACTGCTATAACATCTAGACTGAGATAATGTAATAAGGAACAGAATAGGCTATCGTTCTGCCTAATCTTATCCCAACTATGTTCGGGTCAGCTTCCAGTCTAACCAAATGCGGCTGAATACCAGTATTTTACACGGAGCGACTGCCATCAAACCTCCGGAACCCAGTAACCGGGCAATGCCGATATTCTAACGTTAGACTGGTTTCAGACTTTTGGGCTTCTGACTGTTATAAGTAGTATGACACCCGGAACCGACGGTTTAACGCACGGAGGAGTCTCGGTGTGTAACGAATGGTCGCCATCCATGGACTGACCGCGGCGAGTTGTGATCAGTACGGTTGTTATTTAGCCACGAGCCCCATGAACAGAATAGCCTATATTAGTATAAATTAATTGCATAAAATAATAATGATCTAAAGTAGTTAGTTGTCGTAGGCGGTGGTCGGCAGTCGGTTGCATTGAGCGCCGCCGTACTCGGCAAGTAGGGAACGGTCGTGCTCCGAAATGTTACGTAGGCTTTTAGATACCTACTAATAATCATTTTAACAATGTTTAGTAGTAGGTACTTTCTTCAAGCCAAGTATTTGAGGTAGGTATATCTTTACGACTTATTCCATAAAAGGTTTGGTACCTAGGAGTGTAACCGTACACAGACACACAATGGCCGACGGAAGGTATAATTTATTTTCATTTACTTAGCGGGTATTTCTTCGGCTATTAAGAATTTTTATCAGTAAACCCAATATAAGTGATATCTTGGCCCTGGAAATAATCATACGACCTCACAGTCGACAGCCATGTATGCGAACACTCAACCAATATAACATTTTTACTTTAGCGATAATGATAAAATGAAAAAAGTTATAGGTACCTAGGTATTATAAACACATTTTCGTTGTTTGTATAAGTACCTACCTAGGTACAAAGTTTCAAACTCAAACTATTTATTTGCACACTAAGGTAAAATACCATACTATATTATAAATAAATAAATAGTTTGTATTATTCATTTATTTTACTGATTAGTTAGGTACATAGTATTAGGTATCTACTGGATGTTTATGTTTTAATCGTAGTAGGCATAAAACAAACGTTGATGTTTCTGGTCCGACTTTTGGCTTTAGAAAATTAAATAAAGTTGGGCTATCGTTACCTAGGTATAGACGTTATTATTTTACTTACTAATGTAATAATCTCTACTCATATTCACCGTTAACGCATAAAAAAAACAGTGATCAAGTGATTAATGTTCATAGCGGATTTAACTTAAAATAGACTATTCACCTGTAGGCAAGTACTTCCAATAAAAATATTTTGAAAATAACAAACCATCTCACCATAATTCCGAACGCACTAGAGAGTGGGAGATCGCGCGCGATGATGACGTTTCGTTTCGTCCGCCGTCAGTTCGCCGCGCCGTGCCGCGTCGTCGTAACGTATGTAGGAGGACTGTCGCTCCTCGCCGACCCAAACCGTGAACCGCATATAGAACTCAGCTGTGAATAAACACAAATAACACGTTTACTTACAAATAAAAACAT
Source organism: Amphipyra berbera (assembly GCA_910594945.2). Classification (NCBI taxonomy): domain Eukaryota; kingdom Metazoa; phylum Arthropoda; class Insecta; order Lepidoptera; family Noctuidae; genus Amphipyra; species Amphipyra berbera. The sequence goes on from OU343142.1 coordinate 15,909,374, forward strand.
TTAGTGCATCAAAACAGTGAACTGAACAATCTGTGTGTCATGACTAGTGTCTACAACGTTTAAAAAAAACGTGATCTTTCTAAGCATCGTCGTGTGCTGTCCGAAGTCTCGTGAGTATTTTAGTTATTTTAACTGTACTTTCCATGCTTTACTGAGGCACGCTTAGATACAGCCATTCGCGGAAAAAAATATCTCGTTCGTATCACTGACTGTTGTATAATCTGTAACTAGAACTCAAAGTAGGTCGTATACCGATCTAACTACCTGGCTGAATTTAGAAGACGGCTGTTCTAAACATTGGTTCTTAAAAAAAAACATTGCGTTTCAAACCGGTTGGGGAATTTGCATTTTAGTGGTCAAAGGCGTAAGTTTTTTCGCTAATTATAGAGATTTGGAGGTTTTTGTTCCACGTTCTGCCAGTTTTGTGGTATTTTGTGGGTGAGCGTCCTTCGTCTGCTACCGTTGCTTAGATTGGCAGGTAAAAAAATCGTCGGCTACCCTATTATGTACAAAACTATACCGGTAAAAAAAGAACATGATTGTTTTGAACTATGGATTTGATCATAGCGTCCACAGCCACAAATATTGTTATTTAATCATATCATTCCTATCTTCGTTAATAATGTGATGTTACGCATTCCGATATCGAGATCTTGCATCCCTATTATTGCGACTGCATCCCAGACAATCGGACAATGCACAGCATGCCGAAAATCGCATCCTATTGTTATACACTTGCATATAAATTGCATAAACATGTTTGTATGTGAATGTCTGTGTGTGAGTAATGTAATCTCAATTCGCAGTTGAATAACTCGCGGATATTCCGATTTGAATGTACGGGGCGGGGATAATCTCTCCTCCGGATTTTGTTACCTACCTACCTAAGAATTCCGGAGGAGAGATCGACAGCGATGTACTCGCCTAGTATAAGGTACATTGCGATCAGAAGTGATTGCCCACTTAGCACAGAAAATACTAGCCCTAAGATAACATTGCAATTCGAATGACATTTGGGAATCGCGGTAACGGTCGATAAAATGTCAATCACATTGAGCGATTAGGGTTACAATTTCAAAATGGAGGAATACCTGTTTAGAGTGTCTTAAAAGCCGGATTTTACAAAAAAATTGCCTGTAGATCTATTTAGCAAGGTTGGTAGCGGTGCTGACTACATGGCACAGTGTGCTCCGTACTACTTAAGTATCGTCACTCATAGAGGTTTTTTGAATGCACCCTCTTATGCCTGTCTCGGAGTAATGCCGGTCGCACGTCTGTCTAAACTTCAAAATGCCTGTCAAATGCGGTAAATGCCTGTCATTATGGTAACCCTAGTAGCGATTGATTACTGTCATCGTGTAAAGCAGCCGTCGTCAACACGTGGTCCTCCTTCTTGCAGCAGTTTTGTAAATGAAAGTTTTATAATATACCTAAAATATATATATATATATATATATATATATATATATTTAAAATATGTATTGTGATTATACCTATTATTTAGTTGATTCCCGGTTTTTAGTAGGTTGCATATTTGTACGCTGCAAACTGCCCTTTATATTTTTCTTAACTATTCTTTCCATCCAATGGTTGTCTGGAAGAAATTGCTTTAAGCGATAAGACCGCCATTTGTACTGTTAATTATGTGTATTCCTTGTTTTATTTCTTTTAGTGTGCAATAAAATATATCTATCTATCTATCTAAAAGACTAGCGCTGAGCGCTAATTATCAAAATTATAAACAAGTGCAGCCCGCCTCTACCTCTTTTTGCCACTATTTTATTTTATTATATTAAGAAAACTTACAGCTGGTACATATGAGTATGCAATTTCATTTATGTAGAAAATGGCCAATTACAAGTTTTCACTCATAAAAATGATCTGTAAAATTCACAGCCGGTAGACAGCGTTAAAAGTATCAGATGTTCAAACTTGCAAAAACTCAAAGTAGATTTAGAAAAATAATATTATATCACATTGATGAAACAGTTACAAGACAAAAGTAATTACATATCAAAGAGTAACTGTTACTTAAGCTCTTTTTTAATTTCGGGATATTAGTACTAAACAAATCAAGATCGACTTCTCGACACTCCGACACTCTATGTAGCCCTTGCCTGCTAAAAGGTTGCCGACCGCTGGTGTAAAGCGTTCACTAGTAAATTTTATTCCGCAAGTTGACTTGTGCAACCGAATTCCAAACAGTGGACTCCTTACCAAGTCAACTTCTGCAAGTTTTCCAAAGTAAGCGAGCACTTGCGTGCAATATTCGCGCAATAAAAGTTGCTAGGAGATTTGGCGCTTAAGTTCAGAGGGGTCATGGTTAATTGCCAACCGCGTGGATCATATGATTTGCGAGGTTAAGCTGTGCTTGCCGCGGTCATCTGGGGATGGGTGACCGTTCTTTACACATCGAGACCCCTCCGTGCCTCGGAGAGCACGTTAAATAGTCGGTCCCGGGTGTCATACGAATACCTATGACAGTCGTTACGGGAAGTCGGAAGCCCGAAAGTCTGACGGCCGGTCTAACCTTAGGATATCGGCGTTTTCCCAGTAACTGGGTTGCGGAGGTCTGATGGCAGTCGCCCCATGTAAAATACTGGTATTCATCCGCATCTGGTTAGACTGGAAGCTGACCCCAATATAGTTGGGAAAAGGCTAGGCAGAACAGAACAGATCAGATTTGGCGCTTAAGGGCTGACAAGAATAATCTATCATATCCCACTCCAGTGCCTTCACAATAAACCTTTGAAACAAAATGCTAGCTCACTTATGAACAATACTACGGTAGGTAAGCTAACGCCGGAATCTCGAGCCTAGAGGTCATAGAACTCTAATCTCAAAGCCTACTGCGCGCTTACTTTCATTGTTTAGGAAATCCCACTAACTTAATAAACCAACAACTGTGTTGATTACTCACTCCGGAATGTCGCCACCGGTTTTAATAGAACTTAGTTAAACTAAAAACATGGATTAATTATATCGCTCTGATAAATTCAAAGTTACGGTTCATCTTAAAATTCTGTCTGTTTCGTCTATCCGCCAATACAGATAGAACCATAGAGAAAAAAAAAAGAAAACGTCAAGTAATTAGACAGTTGTCGATGGTAAGAAGGAATTTCTTTAAAAAATGTCGAATAGAAATCACAACAAAACCAAACCGTTGGAAGTTAATAGAATGTTTTTTCCGACGACTTTTACGAAATTCTTGCAATGTGCAAAAACTACTCTAAAATCGCCTTGACATGGCGCTAACTATCCCGCCTAAATTGGTAGCCGCCATTTTGCAATCATTTGCAATGTTACCATTCTAGGATTTAAATTGGTAGTAAATAATGTCGTTTTACCGTTTTATGACGTAATCTGTGATGTAAGTGTCATCTGCTGATTATTTCCGGTCATTATTCGCATAATCAAAGAGATTTTGTTTTCTAATAGGCAAATGTGTTTTTCTCATTTCCATGCTATTGTTCATCATCAGGCTGATTGTTTTTGTTTAACTGACAAACACAACTTTCATCTTTAGTTGATGACGATTGGAAATATTATGAAAAGTTTTAAGACGGAACTCAACGATGAAGAAAGAACATTGACTGCTACAATAGTAGCAGAGCTGCATTTGAAAGAGTTCGTCCTATAAAATGCATACAACAGAATCTTGTAGGGGTGAATCTAGCATTACAGTTATAGCTAATATCGGTATGTCAGGATTGGGAGCATGGTAAATAAAGTAAATGAAACCAACATAGACTCTCCACCACTGAGAGTAATTTTAATTAGGTTAGTGGTTACAGAAGCTAGTTCACAATATAATAACTAACACAAGATCAGAAAATAAGGACAAGCTACTCAGATACAAAAGGTCATACTTCTTCGGCTGTTCGTCATGGAATCCTTTGCTCCGTCGAATGACCAGTGTTTTTATCACTTCTTGATTAATCCTGACGATTACCCTCCTATAACAACATTGTCCAGTGTTACCAGCTACCGATAACTGTCCGGGGCAGTAATACCACCATACCTACTTATTTTTGCCGCCAAGCTGCATTGCTATGTTCCGCTTTGAAGGGTGCCGTAAAATTGCAGACACATGAGATTTTCCAACAGTTTCTGTTGGTAACCCATCAGCAATCCTCTTGGCGTGGTAGGTGGCAGTAACCATTTACCATCAGGTGTATCGTCGGCCCGATTGCTCACCTACCACATCCAGCTGGGATTACCAGATCAAATATTGATCAGTCAATTTCCTGACATTTTGTCTGAATGTTGTCATTTTTTTATTACTTATTATACGTACACCCGCGGACATTTGCGGTGAATCACTTTTCAACCTTATTGCCTTAGTAATAAAGTCGAAAGGTGGTACACCGCAAATGTCCCCTACTACCCTCTTTCAATATCAAAAAAATCCTGACAATTACTGTTTTTCCCTGTTTCCCTGACAGAGAGGCCAAAAGTCCTGGAATGTCAAGAAAATTCCTGTCGTCTAGTAACCCTACATCCAGCAAAAGCACGATGAATGAAGAGGTATTACCTATAGAAGTATGATTTCAACTACCCGCTATTTGTTTATTATTTCTTTAATGATGTTGACGATATTCTTACCAACACAAACGTTAAGAATTTCCTCGCTTTGTTAAAAAGGAAGAAACATGTGCATTCCAAAGTTCAGACTGCCTTTCTAAAGGTAAATACACGTGTTGTGTGCATCTCCTAAAATAGCCAGGGGTAAACAGCACTGTCAGTAGCAGTGGGTATAAAAATAAACGGAGCCACATGGTCGGGAACTGGCGCTTTTGATACGGATATAGAAAAGTAATTAAGTCCGACAGATAGAGAATGGTTGAAAAACCCTACATGATGTTTTGTAGTTAATTTTGTACTGATGGCGACAATAAGAGAGATCTTTATTTATTTACCAGATGGTGGGCCATCAAAATCGTATATTAGCTAGACTAGGCTGCTGATTTGACTGCCCTGTTGGTCTAGTGGTCGCAAGCGCGACTGCTGAGCATGGGGTCCAGGGTTCAATCCCCAGGTCGGGCAAAGTGTTATTGGGATTTTCCATTAGGAATTTCTCAGTAGCAGCCCGGAGTCTGGATTTGTGCCCGTTTAATGGCAATAGGCTCGCCTCTCTTAGGAATTAAACATAACTGGCGAAACGAGGGTGTACTAAAAACACCTCTGCCGAACCCTTTGGGGAATACAAGGCGTGATGCTATGTTATGTCAGGCTGCTAAATATTCGCTCAAAGACGTCAATAATCGGGATTTAATCTTTTCTGTTGATGATGAATCTAGTGATGAATTAGATACAAAATGCATACATGATACATAAACTCACGCCTTTTTCTCATGGGGGTATGCAGAAACTATAGAACGCCACATGCTACGATCCTTACATACTTCTTTCACTTAATCCACATTAGTACATCTTGTCATACATGCACGCCGGTTGAGAGGAATACCGGATATTAAAGGTCAGATACAAAATAATTAGTTGAAAGTTTTGTTCTAAAACATTATCTTGAACATGTCTTCGGCTGAGTAGTTTTACGAGTCAAACATAAAACCTTTGCCTCTGCTAAAATCTTTAAATTTTCGGGTTCCTCTATTTTTAGCTACCAACGCAAATGGTGTTTGTTGCTTTCTGTCTGTATGCTTCATAACTCCAAAACGAAAGGAGCCAGATAGATTTCTTCCTTTTTTACGGAAATGTGGCGAATATGACTTGGCATATTATTTTTGTTGTATCCTTCGACATTAATATTATTGTTTCTATTGCGTTATCCGTCATTTTACTATCTTCACGACCGCCAAACTAATGGTCGAGCTGTCAGAAATATATCGATTTCGCGTGATTTAATAACTGCAACTATATTCAAGGCTTCCTTTCTCTCGAATTTATTATTTTATTTGTCGAGTAGGTATTGCTGAATAAGTTAAGTAATTTATTATACTAAAAAATTACTGCATAATTTATTTATGTTAAATTCTTCCTTATTGCAACACGGAGTATTATTTTATTCGTTCTGTCAACTATTTTTATGACAAGTAATTAGCAATCCTGGGATTATGTGAGTTGTTACTGAAGCTACTTTACACATCTGTCTGTAAAAGATAACTGCTTCTTCTTCTTTTTGTGTGGTTAGTGTCTGATGTCAGAGTTTATGCCGCCTACAGGCCTCTGACTTGGCTCCACATGCCGTCGAGAAATATGTCTCAGGCATGCCGGTTTCCTCACGAAGTTCTCCTTCACCGTTTTTAGGCAAGTAATGTCAGAGGTGCGTACCTTGGGTTCGAACTCGAGACCTATGACTTGGCAGTCCGACGGTCACACCACTAGGCTATCACTGCTGTTACAGTCAATTCCTGGTCATGGACTTGTTCATACATAAGTTCACAAATTACATATACTTCATCTTCAGAGAATTTATCATGCTCGCGCCTTCGTCGTCTGTCTCAGGCTCTCTATCCATTCCTTTCTGGCTATTTCAGTGATGTCGAGTCCCGTAAATACATTTCGAATTCCTAAATGAAGCAAGAGTATAATAATATGCTAAGCACATGGCAATACTTGGCACTGTACACTAATTAAACTTTAATCGAGGGTAAATCGTGACAAAGCTAATTGTATGTAACAGAACTTGTCCTTGGGTCAGTTGTTTATGCCTAACGTAACGACTTACCACCTGTTAGAATTTATGACAAAACATTTAAAGCATAAATCATAAACTTGTGTCTCTGATACTGTAATTAAAAAGTATTGATACTAAAAGACTCTTATTAAAATTCTAGTTCAATAATGTTACTGCTTATGCGAATCTCGCGACCCTGGCCGAAGGTCGGGAGGAGGAACACCTTGGGTTTTTAGCCGGTAAGAGTCCGGCAGACCCCGTCGCTTTCCCAGGGCGAGGGACATCCACGAGGATTTACTCACGAAAAAAAATACTTAAGTGAATATATCTTATGAATATGTTTGTATGTAAAAAGTACACTTCATAACGCCAAAACATATTATTCTCAAATGACCTTTGTAAGCAGCGCCTCCATGAACTGCAAAAATATAATTGTAAAGTGGTCGCGTTTCTAGCGTGTTTTTCTTAATGTCATAGAGATAGCACTTTACCGGCTAATAGCAAACGTTGATCACCAAACATTTTTATGACTACGTCTATTTAGCATATTATTATGACTAAGTAACAACGTCTAAGGGCGATCCAAATTGAGGTTCGACATCGGCCTTTTTTAAATTTTTTTTCTCGTTGGAAAATCCTCATGGATGTCCCTCGCCCGTGGAAGGCGAGGGGGTCTGCCGGACTCTTACCGGCTAAAAACCAACGGTGTTCCTTCTCCTGACCGTACGGCCAGGGTCGCGGGACCTCTCTGTGGGGCCTTGCCCCACGTCCTCCTGAGAAGCGCGCACGGAACACAGCGCGCCGCCTTCTCGGGCCTGTTACTGGTCGGGCGGCGAGTTCGAGCATCGGCCTTCGGCCATTCCTGGGTATGACAGAGATATGATTGTGGTTTTTTTGGGCTTTGAAAGTTTACCAATATACGGAATATAGAACACTAGCCGTGTCCTCACGGCTCCGCCCGTAGCCTATGTTACGCAGTGATAATGTAGCTTTCTAACAGCAAAAGAATTTTTGAAATCGGTCCAGTAGTTTTTAAGTTTATTCGTTAATACAAAAATCCAAAAATACAAATCTTTCCTCTTTATAATATTAGTATAGATAGGAGGGAAGAGCTTAAGGAAACTGCCTTTCGGAAAAGCACGGACAAAGCCGAAGCGAGTAGCTAGTGCTACATAATCCGGATATTAATGACTTGTGATTTGAAAGCGATCAGTGACACAGCTGTAAGACAATGTCTAAGTAAACGATTTAAATGATTTATTCAAGGTGAATAAGGTAATTTGTATTGTGGCCACTGATATAGTTATTACAGAACTTAATTGTAGGAGCTGCAGTCGCCGGGAGGTTTGTGTTAAATAATGGTACTAGAAACAAGGATCCTATTGTGGCGGCATCTATCATGCCACGTGAGAACTACGCAGCACGACGATCATCTAGCAAACTACAGAGACTACAATGACAGCTGCTGTCAAATGGAACGTCACAAATCCTGCATCGCGATATCAAGATTTGAAACGCACATAGTATACCATACAACTTCCCAACATCAACCGTTAGGCAGTGGCCCGCCAGACATTAGACCCGTCTGGTAGGAGGATCCTCCCTTTTCGTTGGAGGAACACCGTACCTCGTTCCTCCACACTATTGATGGCTTGTTGGTTGGGTGTAAGAAAAACTGGAACAAAGTAGAAACACCCAACAATAAATCTTGGTTTTGGTTTTGCTTAACATCATCATCGTACTGCCTTGTTGGTCTAGTGATCGCAAGCGTGACTGCTGAGCATGAGGTCCTGGGTTCGATCCCCAGGCCGGGCAAAGTGTTATTGGGTTTTTTGCATTAGAAATTTCTCAGTAGCAGCCCGAATCTGGATTTGTGCCCGGCTAATGGCAATGGGCTCCCCCCGAGGTCCTTTGCAAATATCCGATCCTTTGCAATCGTCCTAGGTTTATCGCAAAAACCTGATTTTACCGATTATTCTACGACATAATATACATTTTGAAAAGACAAGAATTCGAAGGTTCCTCGATCAAGTGCGAAGAGATTGTAAATATATAAAATATTTTTTACCTTATACAAAGAAAACCTTTAATTATAAAATCAGTGCGCCCATTTAAATTAAAGCAAAGTATGCATTTCGTTAATGACGGCGTCGAGGTTTGTGCCAAATATTTTATATGGCCATTGAGCCGGGTTAAGGTCGATATTTTATTTTACATTCAACTCCGATATAATTTTATTGGAAGAGATATAAACCTGACAATCATTATTTTATGGATCGTTTGCCAATCAGAGTTTAAGCTGTCGTTATTTTTGTTCTGCTTATCTCTGATGCTTCATTATTTTTATATTACGCTGTACTTAATTATACTTTTATAATTGTGGTCACATTGCGTTCGCATTTCGGAACTTTGCAATTTTTATTGACAATGATACAGCAGTGATAGCCTAATGGTAGGAAAACATCGCGAGGAAATTTCTCTGAGAGATATTTCTCGACGGCATGTGAAGCCAAGTCAGAGGCCCATGGGCGGCATAAACTCTGACACCAGGTTAGTCACTAACAACACGATAAGAAGAAGAAAATTGAGAATTATCATTCATCATCATATATGTCTAACTAGTAGCTGCGTCTACTAATCTGCCATAACTATATTTGATAAATATAATAGGTTCTTGGATCACACAATTTAAAACTTGTCAAGACATACTTTCCCAAGCAATGCTATGAATTCTACAATCTGAAATATTTCGCCCAACTTTTTCTCACATTCACAAATTATTTTAATATTATTTAGTTCACGTTCAACATTGTCATTCAACGTCGTACGTCGTAATATTACCATGTAACCCTATCTCTCAATCTTGCTCAACCTTAGTTTTTGCGCTATATTGTAATTCATATCCTACTGTTTCGTCTTCGACCTTGGTTTGTTCTTGACTTTCATTATATCAGCACTTATCACATTCATGTTTGTTAAGAGATAATCTTAGCAATGTCATGGATCAATGTTTTGGTTTTTAGCGGCTTAAAGGATCTTGTTTCTCTGTCAATTGTTGTGCGTCATTCTGTTTATTTGTAATGTCTTTTTGCATTCGAAAAAACTTTGCAACTTGCATGTATGCAAGGTTAGTCGGAAAAAGGGTACTAAGCCGCGGGCCACCTAAAGTATCACTGACGACTATTTCAAAGCAAGTGTTAAAATTTCAAAATTAGAGATTTTTTATTTACATGCAAAAGGATTTTTATTTTAGATTTAAAAAAGAAAACATAGGTATCTGCTTTAGCTATGAATTCAGAAAATTAATTTTGTGATCTGTGACCCCAAATATGACCTAAGATGTAAACACAGTTGATCATAGCCGAGGATAGATAGAATTTAGCGTATTTTTTATGAAATCTTTGAACAGCTATTTCTCTTAAACTAATGACTTTTGGGGAAAGTAGTAGAACAAAAGTTATCCCTTATTATGGGTACTTTAACACCCTTTCGGCTTAGTACCCCCTTTCTGACTAACCTTGTAGAAGTCAATAACCGTATGTTAAGATTTATGCAAAGCACAAGTTACAAATTGTCCAATTGACTGGACTTACTGGCCAGGGATTTGGATTGCAATAACCTTGACTTTAGAGATCCTGCTTGGACAGATACCTAAAAACCAATGTTATTTCGTGGTTGGGTTGAAAGTTGCTGCTACTTTTGTTGTAGTAATAAGTATTTAGTATTATATTTTTAATTTTGGGAACGCCGGTAGAGGACGGCCTAGAAGGACATACATCGATGTTATTGGTGATGTTCTTCACAAAGGTCAGGTGCGTAGTACTCTCAACCGGCGTGCGTGTATGACAAGATGTATGAATGTGGATGAAGCGAAAGGGGTATGTAAGAGTCGTAGCATGTGGCGTTCTATAGTTTCTGCCTACCCCCATGGGAAAAAGGCGTGAGTTTATGTATGTATGTATGTATTTTTAATTTTTAAGTAGGTATGCGTGTGCGTCCGCTTGGGCGGAAAAATAATGCTTTTTATTTCTTTCTTTTCTTTCTACTCTTATAGGACTGCCACGGCAAGGAATAACATAACATCACGCCTTGTATTTCCCGGGGGAATTCAGCAGAGGTGTTTTAGTGCACCCACGTTTCGCCAGTTATGTTTAAGTCCCATGTAATAGGGGACGAGCCAATTACCATTAACCGGGTACAAATCCAGACACCGTGCTGCTACTGCGAAATTTCTAGTGGAAAAACCCAATAACACTGCCCTACCTGGGGATCGAACCCAGAACCCCATGCTCAGCAGTCGCTCTTGCGAGCACTAGACAGATAAGGGAGTCAAGAAATATGGTGGTCTATTTTTAACTAAGGGTCAAACGGTATACAAGATTAGTGTGGTAATAAGAACCTACATTTTGTTAATCAGAGAATCTGTTACGACTCAACTTGCTTCCTTCATAAGATTTCTAAGCTATATTTAGCACTTTCTTGGCATTTCCTTTCATTATAAATTGATATCGGATATTATTACAAGATTCCATATCGCGTATTGGAATTCGCTGTAAGAAAACCACCGTTTTCATATGGTGTCGACTGGCATGAGATATAGGTACTTAGTAGTAACAGTATTCTATTCTTTTACAAAAAAATATGTGAGATCCGAAAAATTCTTTTGCATATTATAAATCGAAAATATTCCTAATCTATGACATGACATAACATAACATCACGCCTGTGTTCCTCTAAGAGTTCGGCAGAAGTTTACCTATAGTAACACCCTCATTTCGCCGTTATGTTTAAGTCCCATGTAATAGGGGGTGAGCCTATTGCCATCAAACGGGCAGAAATTCAAACTCCGGGCTGCTACTGTGGAATTCCACCGGAAAAACCCAATAACACTTTTTCCAATCTGGGGATCGAACCCAGGACCTCACGATCAGCAGTCGCTCTTGCTACCACTAGACCAACGAATGACCAAACCTGCCATGTTACGTCAAAGGACTGTCATCAGAATCCAGTATATCGAAGCCATCTTCTTCCGGTCATCAGACCGATTGGTCTTTACCCTCGTTAAGAGACCCTTGTTAATGAGAGTAGTCAAATCGTCGCTTCTAACGACACTTTTGATGAAAAGGTGTGTCCTATTATTCATCAGAAACTATATGTATGGAGATATATTTGCGCTCTAAAAATAAAAGTAACAATTATTCCAAGTATGCGATATATCACAAACTTTTTATTTATCACCATCCATATGAAACATTTCCTATGAAATTACAATGCTTTCACCAACAAATGCCACGACAACGATTAAATGCAAATGTACGTCGATGTTTCTTTCCGTAACGACTAGTTGTGCCCACACCCGGTGTTTAAGGCAAAATATTGCCCATATTGGGTGGGGTCCGGGCAATTTTTCCAATGTCAATGTTGAATAAACTCGTAGTTTGTCTTTGTTTTCTCTTAATTGTTACTTGTGTTGATTGCTTAATTGGTTTTCTGGGGGAATTTGTTGTTGCTGGGTCAATGGTGATGTGTGTCGGTAAAGTTTAATCATGTATTTGACAAATAAAAGCTCTTTGCATTTCTAATATAATTGTGACCAAAAGATCTCAATATAACTTCATACAAAATATTATAACGATTATTTATGTCAAACTTCACTGCAAACAATCCTTTAAAACTAATGGCTACTCTGTTTACCGAAGTGTATTTTACGAAAACAAGTTCACTTTCTTCGGAAACCAATCTTCTAAATCAATTTGGCGACACCGCAAGTTCTGCAGACGTCCTTAATTCCTCTCGGTATCGACTGAAGTTCAATTATCCACGGATTACAAGCTCATGCGATACTGTTACTAAACCTGTCCAAGTATTTGGGTCAATCTTTTCAAATGGACTTACTTTTTCTTTGATGCAATTCCAAGAGAAAGGGGTTGACGGCTGTGATAAGTGCAGAACACTGGAATGCACGCAATTATAATCTTTATTACCAAGCGACATTGATTATAATGGCTTGAACGCATGTAGAATCCATACACAATCATAAGCTATTTAATATACACGAAATTAATCTTTAATCTCCAGTCCTACATATCGTCGACTATTTTTGCATACAATATCTTTCGGCTTTCACTTACCTACACATTTATCATTAGCCATGATATTTTTAACACTTTCTTTATAAACGGATACTGGTTCTAGATTCATTATCTTATGGAGACAGAATGCCTACGGTAGCACGATAAATCACTTATGAATCTGTGTCGATTTTATGCTCTGTACGTTTCAAACGAAAGTACTGCCTATTGTCTTGATCATGAAGTATATTCTTTTATAAGCACATCTCCTACGTTCTAAGAAATTTTAATTTGCAGTCAACGTTCCGTAGCATTGTGAATATTCAATGGAACAACAAAATATTTTACACTATCTTCGTCGTCAAGACATTATCGGTGGTTGTTTGATCGTTTCGAAGTAATTGCTATTCTGTCATCAGTGACTTCTTTTTATTGACATCCGTATAAGGACGGTGAAAGAATATTAATTGTTGATATTGGAAACAATATAAAAGACGGGAATGGATACAGTGAAATTACCATTTACGTTTGTGGAATTCATATTTTGTATCGAAAGTCATTAATGGCAATTCGATAGGTTCCATCGTTAATACTTTTATTCAGTGCCTTTGATCGTAGCCTATGTGCCAGATTATTCTCCAATGAGTATGATACCATATTCAACCAGATGTACTATATGATCAGAAATAAATTTGGAAGGCATACCTCCTTTCATCGACCTCTTTCGAGCTTAACCCGTGTCAAGGCGACGCCCACGGATCCCAATCGGTGTAAAATATCGACTTGGACCAATTTCGCGGCATATTGTCTTATACGGTACTCTTAGTCATGATTACAGTGTGATGCATCAGGGGCGAAGCTGCGAGGGCGAATCTGGACAAGTACTAATGGGAGTTTCCCGGACATGTGCTTATTAGGTATCGCTTGGTTAATAACAAGAACTCTTTAAATAGTATCTTATCCTTCTCTGTCATCATTATACAGTGCCTAACGTAGACTAGGCCTTTTGGAATAGTATGGATTTTTGATAACAATAATTTATAAAACGCTTTGAATAAAAGACCTGTCCTTCTTCTGTATTTTTGAGTCTTCGATATTGTTGCTTTGGCCTAAATAATGTAATATTTTCTGTTTACGCGAATCGTATTCATTGATGCAAACAACTTTACGAAAGGCTTTTAGAAACAGAAATCTATCTAAATAATATATCTTAAGTCTGCAATCCCAAGACGGATTTGTTTTCTCATTATGAAAGTAATTCCCACATGAAAAGAGACAGAGTCGGTTAAGTAAATTTTGACTGAATCTACAGCCAGCTACGTTATCTTTTACTAGACCAAAATACAGCCTTACCACAAAATCGTGATTAATTGTTGTTTAGACTAAACAGGGCTTGAACACTTTTTTATGAAGTTTGACTTTAGACACAGTTTTAACAAGTGTCTAAACTTTTGTAGTACGACCTAGTATCTCTAACATGGCTTCTTCTTTTCGTGTGGTTAGTAACTAACCTGGTGTTAGAGTTTATGTCGCCCCTGGGCCTCTGACTTGGCTTCACATGCCGTCGAGAAATATTTTTCAGGCATGCCGATTTCCTCGAGATGTTTTCCTTCACGGTTTTTAAGCTAGTGATACGCACATGAATCCGAAAAGTCAAAGGTTCCTTGAGTTCGAACTCGAGACCTATGTCTTGGCAGTCCGACGGTCACACCACTATTCTCACATTTCTAACATGGCAAAAGGATGTAACTCGACATTGGTTCCATGGACATTGGTACACCTTCACCGTTTCCCAACCCATAACAAGAACAGACATCAATATTTTACTCATAACTTCACGTTTTCTGTGTTAACGACAATTCCACTTAAATAAGGTTTTATTCTTCATCGTATTTATGTTGTCTTGATTTGTGTATAACGGTGACTTTGGCTCATTTCCCGGGAATAACTGTTCAGATTGAAATCCTCGTAAAATCTTCATTTGTCTGTCAAGGGAATTTTATTGTAGGTTGCTGTTGTGTCACTATTCATTTTGGTTTAATCTTGGATTAAGTTTTGCTTGATAAATCCTTGGTTGACACTTTATTCCTGTTAGCGTTATATCAAGAGCAACATCATCACCCTTCTAGGCATGTAATGCGAAAAATTCGAATATTCGCTTTATTTAAAATTCGAATTTTACGAGTACATCCTTAGTAATTCGAACATAAAGAAATTTTCGGATTATAACATAATATAGTAAAATCCATTATAGGACTGACCTACGTACGTGTATCGGACCTCAGAACAGTAACTATACGGACAGACCTGACTTGTCAAATGGTTAAATTATTGTGTTTTATCTATTTGGTTGTGCTAGTTATTAATTAAAATAGTATTACGACAATCTACCCAAATATTACTCCTTACAGTCGATCAACGTAGAACATTGTCGCAGAGCAATCGTACGGGGGGTGGCGGGGGAAAGTGGGCGGGCGGAGCTTGTGTCCCGAGTATTATTGGGTTTTTCCATTAGGAATTTCTCAGTAGCAGCCCGGAGTTTGGATTTGTGCCCGGTTAATGGCAATAGACTCGCGCCTTCATAACGGAGAAATGAGGGTGTTACTAACACCTCTGTTATGTGAGGTAAGGTAGATAACGTCTTCTGTAAGGTAGATAACGAATTTTAAATCACAACTACCCTCAAGTGGCAAGAAATTCTCAAAAGTATTGCATTGTTTAACATAAGACCGAAGACCGTCGAATTACGAAGCTTCTTAATTGCAATACCTTTAATACCTCTTGAAGTTCCATTAATCCTATCAACAAAGGGCCTTTACAGTACATTAGTGTTACTTTATAACCTCAACCGAGCAATGACGTAAGTGTATCAGCATTGTTCGTGTGTTGGTTACGTGGTGGGAACTGTGGTGTTATCTGTTTCGCCATGCCGCCGCCATAATTGTGGAGCATTATGTTAGTTTTGTAAGTTGCCGCCTCGGACTATGTGGATTGAGCAAATAATTGTGATTTTGTGTTAGCAATCAAGTAGACTGCCTAGTTGGTCTAGTGGTGGTAAGCGTGACTGCTGGTCGTGAGGTCCTGGGTTCGATCTCCAGGTCGGGCAGTGTTATTGGATTTTTCCGTGTGCAATTCTTCAGTAGCAGTCCGGAGTTGATGGCAATAGGCTCGCCCCCTATTATATGGGAATTAAACATAACGGCGAAATGAGAGTGTTACTATACACCTCTACCCAACCCTTTGGGGAATACAGGTGTGATGTTATGTTATGTCAATCAAGGAGAATTTGTGGTTTTGAGTTTGACGACAAATATCTAACAGCCATTCCAATCCGATGGAAAAAAAAACGAAAAAAAAATTTAAAACAAAGCTAAACGTTATTGCGCCTCCCATGATGTTGCATAAGGTTTAAATAAATAACTAAAACAATAGGTATGTACTAAAAAATTTACTATAAACATTTTTTTTTATTGGTGATATGAGACCCAAAGTGCGGTTTTTATAGCTTTATTTTTGTACTATCTTTCTATCTACATAATTATACAAGGTTAGTCGGAAAGGGGGTACTAAGCCGCGGACCACTTAAAGTATCACTGATGATTGTTTTAAAGAAAAGATTAAAATTTCAAAATTCGATGTTAAAAAAAATATCATGTAAAATCATTTTTATTTTAGTTTTTTCAAAAATTCTTCATCCCTGCTTTAGTTATGAATACAGAAAATGAAGCTTCTAATCCGTGACCCCAAATATGACCTAAAATGTAAACACAGTTGATCATAGCCGAGGATAGATAGAATTTAGCGTATTTTTTATGAAATCTTTGAACAGCTATTTCTCTTAAACTAATGACTTTTGGGGAAAGTAGTAGAACAAAAGTTATCCCTTATTATGGGTACTTTAACACCCTTTCGGCTTAGTACCCCCTTTCCGACTATCCTTGTATAATTACTTGTCCTGACTGACTGACTGCTTCATCAACGCAGAGCCTAAACCACTGAAGCTGGAAACATGAAATTTGGACAGTAGGTTCCTTTTGTGACGTAGGCATCCACTAAGAAAGGATTTTTGGAAATTCTACCCCTAAGGGGGTAAAATAGGGGATGGAAGTCTGTATGAAAATTCACGCGGACGAAGTCGCGGGCTACGTGATAGTAATATATATATCTATACGTAGTTTGCACACGGTATTATATGTAGCAATAATTAAGTAATAAAGATTTGGTAATAAATTAATGATTAAATGTTTTAAAGCCTCAATAAAGGGACTTGTAATGTTCGTAGCTTGATAATTCATTACAGCTTAGCAATAGCCAGGGAAATTGTAGAATGAAGAAATATATCCTGCTTATTTACCAGTAAAAGTCGACTTTACAAAATGATTGGTGCACTGATTGTCAGAAATTAATATAATTCTTTATTGGACCAGCGTTTACGATCGGTTCGTGTCCGGATTTAGTTTTAAGGTGCTACCATAAAAAAAGACTGTCCCTTATAGTTTATTGCTACCGGTATTTTATTACTGGAAATTATTTTTTATTATTACCATATCTTTTTAATTAAGAAAAAACCTACTTATGTCGTCCACGCATCGGTCGAAGCGAGGGATAAGGAAAACAGCAAGATGCAAGGAATGTTAGAAAATAGGCGAGCGAAAGAAATTGAAGCTGCGAGCGTAAAAACGGCCTAAGTAACATTTTTTTAAAATATTTAATGGGCCTATCTGCGCAAAAATCTGTTTTTAAAAGAACCAAAATGGTCTGACATTGATTTTTCGAGCTACCAAGATTAGCAACACATTTATTGCATTAAAAACTGAAAGCCTTTACGGCAAAAAAATTAAATACAAAACTCAAAAATTTCAAAATTATATTCTTTGAATATTTCAATAAGACAAATCAGTATATAGGCCGTTCTTGCTCTCGCGACCTCAATTGTGCGTGCAAAAAACGACTGAAAAAATATGACAGTACAAAATGTGACAATAATGCCGCGGGGTGGTGCGACGGTCGCCCTAAGCAACCCCCCTAGTCGCCCATCGTCACAGATTAAATAATATAATTTTATACATCGCCAAAAGGTCGCTTGTTGTATTTTTCATCGCTAACAGTATGGTCCTTAGTCAAAGGATAGATCAACTCATTTGTTTGCTGTGATGAGTCAAACTGCGGATCATATAAGAAGCATTGTAGATTCAAAGTTAGCTTCATGTGGATAAAGAGTGTCACAGACGGTGCAAATACTGTTATCCCTTTATCTAAAACTAGCTGTGTCCTCACGGCTCCGCCCGTAGCCTATGTTACGCAGTGATAATGTAGCTTTCTAACGGCAAAATATTTTTTGAAATCGGTCCATTAGTTTTTAAGTTTATTCGTTACATACAAAAATACAAATGTTTCCTCTTTATAATATTATATTATAGATCTAAAAAGTATGAAAAATTTATTTTTCGAATTTATGTAGGTACATGTAACTTGGCGGAGAATGACACTACAGCTTCGGTCCTATAGTAAAAAATTAATAGAATAACATAATTATTCTAACGATTTTTTTTTTACTTTCAGATTAAACCCAAAAATTTATAGAGGTTGAATGATGTCCTTTGCTTTCCACTTGCGTTAGTTAGTTCAAAACTGTCTATTGTCCAGTCTTTTCGTGTTAATCAAAATTCCTTCTGCGTTGGCGGTCATTACCGTACAGTTTTTTAAACATATCCCTTAAAAACAAGCATTGTAAATATTATTTTAATGTTTCACTTTAAGTAGTATAAAAGCAGTTAATTAGTCACAAAATGAGAAAGTTAGTGTGCTTTTGTTTGATAATATATGACGTTACAGCCTTTAATATAATTCCTTAATATTGACAGTAATTCTGTCGTTATTCCTTTAGTAACTATAAAATATTATATGACTGGACTTAATGCCGAAATTGTGGACCTAAGCGCCACCTACACATGTATGAATGTATTGGTTTAGGTAATAATATTTGCTCATATGACTCAGAAACAGGATTGAGCAATGGGTTAGCAGTCTTTGTCACTACAGCCAATTTAATGACCCTGTCCCATTAGGGTTGTGTTGTTTATGAATTAAAGACGATGATGTAATCATTCTGAGAAGAAGTCTATGCCCAGCAGTGGGACAGTAATGGGCTGATTGTTCTATGCCATGTTGCCTTTTCGAAGTAATATTTGCTTGAACTTTAAAAACGATTCTGATGTGATTAATCTTCTTTACATAGTAGGTATAAAACAAAGTCGCTCCCGCTGTCTGTACGCTTAGATATTTTAAACTACGCAACGGCTTTTAATGCAGTTTTCAACAATAGATAGAGTGATTCAAGTGGAAGGTTTATATGCCCCACATTAGTATCTACATTGCACCCGTGCGAAGTCGGGGCGGGTCACTAGTATTAAATAACGTATCTTAATTTTGAACAACTTATCGGATATTAATTTATTTTGAACAGTCTCCGCTGTCATTTTGATTTGTGCCATTACTAATTCACTTTTCAATCTGCTCTTAAAAAAAACTATCATATAAAAGTATCAGTAGTATTGGCGCTCAATAAGTGGCGTTCCATGGTTCGTCACAAACGCTGAAATCCATCGAGAGCTAAAAATGGATACCATCATGGAGGTAATCCAAAAAGCTAAAAAAATATACCAGGAAAGGCTAGAAAAGCACCCTAACGACCTGGCTATGGCGCTTAAAACTAGAAATTATGCGAAGAGGTTAAAAAGGAAAGACATCACATAGTCCACAAACCTGTTGTGACTTAAACAAGAATATGGAGTAGATGGCTCGCTGGAGTCACGCTCTTCCCGCCTACGTATACTTCCAGCTCATTTGCTAAAAGTATTGAGTACTGATCGCAGATGTACACAAAAAAAAAATACATATATAAAACTATACGTAGGTAACTATATAAATAGACAGTACACAATAAACGATTCCTCCAAACAATTAATTATCCTAAATAATTCTAAATACCACAATGTCACTACCAAACATTTTATCAGCCGACAATCAGGCCATAATGCGCGGTCACCTTGCGCACACGCATACAAAAAGCCGGAAGGGGTGGGTGCTTTGTTTGGTCGGCTATTTGTTCCTCGCAAACCTGGGACCCTGGTACCGTGGGCCGAGCTCTAATTTCTGTGTGTCAACAGTCGTTAGTGGTGATCGGTTCCCTTGAGACAATTCTGTTGGGTTCATGCTTGCCTAGTCTACGCGAGGTTGGGTTTCGACATTTTATTTTACTATTTGCGTGTTATTCATCATCGTATCCAGGTTTGGCTCTGAAGTAGCAGTGACAGCCTAGTGGTGTGACCATCAGACTGCCAAGTCATAGGTCTCGAGTTCGAACCTAAGGCACGCACCTCTAACTTTTCGGATTCATGTGAAGGAAAACATCGTGAGGAAACCGGCATGCCTGAGAGATATTTCTCGACGGCATGTGAAGCCCAGTCAGAGGCCAATGGGCGGCATTAACTCTGACACACCAGGTTAGCCACTAACCACACGAAAAGAAAAAGAAGAAGGCTCTGAAGTTTCCAAACCCGTTGGTGTACTTTATGAGCTTTACCTAACTTTACAAAGAGAGGTATATACGTTCCAGAAGGCCTAGCACGAACATTTGGCGTTATAGTGTCGCAAAAGTATCGCTAATGTAAGCGAATTTTGAATCGAAAATACAACTGTCTTATAACTTCACATGAACAAACATCCAAACCCGAAACAACTATCTGTAGGCCATACAAATATTTGTTCCGTGCGGGAATCGAACCCACGACCCGTAGCGCAGAAGCCGATCGCTCAGCCACTGCACCAAAGGTATCTTCAAATGTGCTTAAGCGTACAATTGAAAGGCGACATCGCTAGTGCCTGCCTACCTAGACCGAAAACCAATGCACGCCACTGGCAGTAGGCTGACTAGACATTAGCTCGTAAACGACCACTTTTGTAAAGCTTTTCCATAGACCACACTTGGACCACACTACCACACTACAAGTAGTATAGAACTTCCATGACTCATCCACGTGGTGTCTTTTGCCTAAAACTAAAGTACTTGTTACCGGAACACTTACACCGGATAGCAAGATTATTCTGTGTGGGGTTGTGGGGAGGCGCTTGTAAAACCCATATTATACACTTAGAAAGGGCACAAAGATCATTGCTGAAAGTGATGACATTCAAACCCTACAGATATCCAACTAAACAACTGTATGAAAATTGTGAACTATTAACAGTTAGGCAATTATATATATACCAAATACTAATAAAACAACACAGGCATACTCCCTACAATGCAAATGAGTATAAAAGTAAACGGATAATTTCTAATGTTTGCGTACCTCCTAAATTTTGTACAGTTTCAGCTCGACGGCAACAGAGTTATAGGTCTTGCTATTTATACAATAAAATAAATAAAGTTATAAATATGCATCCTCTTCCGCTTCGTGAAGCCAAAAGTAAAATTAAAACCTGGTTACTCCAACTAAGCTATGACCAATCAGAAAGCTTACTACATTCAAACTAATTTCCCCATATGTCCATACACCTATCACACTCACATTCAGACACTACACACACCAAACACGCATAACATAAACCTTACATACATAATGCACAACAAACACAACACTGTCCAAACACACCCTATAAGTAATCATACTAATTTAACTGCATTATTTTTATTCACAACCATTGTACAATATAAAATTGGGAGAGGGCACTGACTTCTGTAACACAGGTATTACCTAGCTCAGAAGTCAGGGACTTCATAGGATAATTTGTAAAACAGTTTTGTGAATAAAAAAACATTATTATATTATTATTATATATTCTACAAAAATCTATCATTTACCAAAATATATCGTCCATTCACCGCTATGTTTACGTCCAAACCAGGTGTTGCCAGATTTAGATCTTGTTGCGCACGCGCATACACACGCGTTATAGTGAACATCCTGCGTTTGCAAGTTTAGATTTTATTATTTAGTTTATGTTGACTTTGCGTCGTTTGACTGCGTTTTATTTTAGTGTTGGGATTTAAAATTGTGATTACTTGCTGTGTGTTACACTGTTATGTAATGTAACTGCAACCTTCTATAATCTGTTGGTACATCAATAAATAATCTGTTTTACGTCATTATGTTTGGTCCCGATAGTCCTGAACCTCGTTTAATGGACGATTCCTATGCTTTCCCGAACGTTATTGGTTAAATATTTACACCCATATTCTAAGACTTTCGTCCAAAACTTACTCGACTCAGAACGGCCTCGAAACCACCTTCAAAATTGTATTCTTAGTCGCAATTTCGAGTGAACTTTGAGGTTCCTCGACGGAGTCATTACGTTATAATTTGAATTATCTGCATCGCGCAAATAACGCCGCGATAAAAAATTGTAAGGATTATCGTAAGCATATTCGTCAAAGTCTTCAAAATTAACTTTTATTACATACGAACTTTGACACTTCCTCCCTTAAGGTAGGTTCCGAGGTACCTTGAGTTTGACAGATGATTCCTTACCTCGACTGAGGAAAAATCTCGAGTCGAGGACGTTTATGTCAAGTCGAGGTGGAGTCGAGTCGAGTAAGTTTTGGAGGAACGTCTTAGAATATGGGTGTTAGACTCTTGTATCTGAAGCAAAGACCCCGTAGTTTTGCAGAGTATACCCTTCCTATACATTAGTAGCTATCACAAGTGCATTTAACTTAAGAGTCTATTTATATGCCCAGTTTAGCAATAAAAAAATACTACCATTGGTAAACATAACGATCCGTTTTTGGCCATAAGAACCGGCCATAAGTCGGTCATGAGAAATGTCTTTTACACTTCTAAATTGTAAATGCTATAAATTCCTTAAAAAATATCTTACAAACCTTACATTTCTTCGAGTATCAAAGAAGCAATGCTTTGATCCTCAGCTCCTGAATAGTAATTGGGTGATGGGCCTTCAAGGGTGACAAGACTGTATTATTTATTCACTTAATATACATATTTCTATAAAAAATGTAAAAAAGCATTTAAAAATATAAAAAAATAGTAGCCCACAGGCATCGGGAACAGGGTCCAAGCTACCGGTGGTCAAGGCCTCAGAGAGAGGAACTTCCTGACAATACGTGCCGTGTCCAGAAGTACCGCTTTCTGTATCAGGGCCCTGACCAAGCCGCCCAACGAGAGCCTCATTAGATGTTGGTCGATACTGTTGGCTATTAAGCCATTGGCCGTAACGACTATCGGCACAACAACTGCTGAGTCAACAAGTTAGTGAGTTATATTATTATCTTCTCTGTCGTCCTCTTTCCTCTCGATCCATTTTTTTCAATCTACCGACAAAAAGTAAATATGTTAATAACAAGAAACGATAATTCAAGCATAAAATGCAAAAAATAATACCAAAAGTAATGACAAAACATAAAAACCATCTATGGAGATAATGGCGCAAAATTGTTACATCGAGTACGGGGATGGGTCATATTTACCCTTTTTTAACTTTGGGCACACGTAGCTCCAAGCACGATCGCCGTACAACTGATTCTTTGTCAACAACGCTTAGTGCAACTCATAAACTGCAGCTACTAAGAGGAGCGGTAGTTCGCTTGCGTAGTTACGCATCTGTAAGCTAACAAAAACGTCCCGGGTCATTTTGACCCCAACCCCCATGACGCCGGGTTAATCTAGACTGTATTATTCATCATCTCAGGTTATTTGACACTGCAATTGGGGAATTAGAACAGGCCGATTAACTGACAGTATCCTTCAAACCCCAATCAGAGTTGCACTAGAATGTTAATGATAAAACCAGCAATAATTTTATGCCTGCAATCTGTTGTACAAGTATATTACACTTATAAACGAGAACCGTTTTGCTGTAATAAGCACCGTTTTGGATTGATACAGTTTTTGAGATTCTGAGTAAGATCTCTTGGGAAATTAATGTTTAAATAGAGCAAAGGCGTTGCGTCATCTTTCTTTGGTTGGAGACCCTTCAGGTCTCACCAATAACTGCCCGGTTACGTAGAAACGGTCCGCAAGACCATACAAGAAGATACAAGCAGGCGAATAGAAAAAAAAGTGTCGTCTTTCTGGTCCTTTGAGACGCAGTTTTCATAAAGTATGTTAGGTCAAGGTTAGTGGTGGCATGCGCAACTGCTGATCGTGAGGTCCTGGGTTTAATCCCCAGGTTGGGCAGTGTTATTGTGTTTTTCCGTGTCGAATTCCTCAGTAGCAAACTTTAGCAAATTTGTGACCTGTTGATGGCAATATTCTCGCCCCCTATTATATGGGACTTAAACATAAGGGCGAAATGAGGGTGTTACTGTACACCTATGCCCAATCCTTTGAGGAATACAGGCGTGATGTTATGTTATAGGTGAAATGTTTGATGGAGTTTCGATGGTTGTGCATGAAATTTGCCTGTCATAGCACCCATGACTCTTAAATCCTATTTTAATGTTAGGATAAGAGTGCAATCCGTTTCTAAGAGTAATTTATCAATAGTTTGAATGGTCCAGAACTGTGCTGAATGCTAATGCCACATTGTGTTCTAATAAGTACTTTCTATAAGATAGGTACTAGATATTCGGTATCTTTGAACGTAGAAAGTGCGTGCACGCACTGTCATTTGCAAACAAATAGAGCTCTGAAATAAACCTCCGGATCAACCTTCGGTAATCATAGGCTTGCCTATGTTTGATAAAGGTAACGTACACCTACCAAGTCGACGGCTTTTAGAGGCAGTTTTCGCTACGCAGCTACTAAATGCTGAAACAATATCCCTCCT
Source organism: Amphipyra berbera (assembly GCA_910594945.2). Taxonomy (NCBI): domain Eukaryota; kingdom Metazoa; phylum Arthropoda; class Insecta; order Lepidoptera; family Noctuidae; genus Amphipyra; species Amphipyra berbera. The sequence goes on from OU343142.1 coordinate 15,933,872, forward strand.
CCCATAAAATATAGTAAAAGTTGGTCGACTTTCAAAATGAAATTAAAAGATTTTTTACTAAGCCATCAAAAAGATTTTGAAAATGTTCGAGGCGACATATCTGCTTTATAAATATATGATATCAATTTTACCACTTTTATTAATTTTATCAACTTAACCAGTTTTATAAATTTTTCCAATTTTATCGATCTTAGCAATTTTACCAGCTTTATAAATTTTACCAAGGTAATACACCGATACTGGGTACTGGGTATTTGAGTTTTAATAATAAACAACACAACACACACACACACATGCATGTCACAACATTTTATTTTATTTAGTATGAGCTTTTTCATGTTATCAGTTATCATCTTTAATTTATTCTCATAACATTAAAAACGGACACACATTTTCCTATGTATTTATTATTCGTACGGCACTCGTGGGTTGCAGCTGAAAATCAGCGTCAGGTGGTACACCTAGTGTTACCATCTGACATTATGCTGAGCTGAGGCCCTTTTGGCAATTCAATCATTATCTGTTTTTTTTTGTTTGTTATTAAGGTGTATTTTTGCTGTAATGCCAATAAACGCATTTTTCTTTCTTTCTTTCTACCGCCAAAAGGTTTTAATGTATGATATAGAAAATTGAAAAGGGTAGGCAGAAGGGCAAGATGTGCTCTTCTTCTTTTCGTGTGGTGTTAGAGTTGATGGCGCCCATGGACCTCTGACTTGGCTTCACATGCCGTCGAGAAATATCTTTCGATTGCTGAGCATGGGATCCTGGGTTCGATCCCCAGGTCGGGCAAAGTGTTAGTGTTTTTCCATTAGGAATTTCTCAGTAGCAGCCCGGATTTGTGCCCGGTTTATGGCAATAAACTTAAACGTAACTGGCGAAACGAGGGTGTACTAAAAACACCTCTGCTGCACCCTTCGGGGAATATAAGGCGTGATGTTATGTTATGTAATCCTTGTCTATAACTATAATTGAAAAGGCGTTGACCAATGAAGCTTTACAAGTAATCTATACTTATCTATACTAATATTATAAAGCTGAAGAGTTTGTTTGAACGTGCTAACTATCTCAGGAACTTACTGGTTGGAATTGAAAAATTATTTATGTGTTGGATAGTCCATTTATCGAGGAAGGTTATAGGCTATATAATATCACGCTACGACCAATAGGAGCGGAGCATAAATGAAAAATGTTGCAAAAACGGGAAAAATGTCCACCCGTGCAAAGCCGGGACGGGCCGCTAGTATTTACTAAACCTGCAATCCCACAAGTACATAACATTTATGCAAGTAGCAACAGTACAACTATTTATCACATACCATAGCCATTTAAATGGTATTGGAGTGAGAGGTACTCCACAAGGCCGCCGTGGTACTTCAAGTGTAAAGCTTTGAATACACGATGTAAACTTGTTTTAATTAAAGGTTCCGGTTATTTTCGTCACAGTGGATTATCGTCAAAACATGTTCGGTGGTTTAGGATATTTAAGTTCAATATCATTAAGAAAGGTTCAGTTGTTTCTGAGGTTGATAGGTGATAGACAGATTTACGTTTAGGCCGACAATACACTTGTAAGTTGCTTCCGTAAAATTTATGTAAGTGACTTATGACAATTAATTCGACTTGACAAATCAAATAACAAGATGTATGAATGTGGATGAAGCGAAAGGAGTATGTAAGGATCGTAGCATGTGGCGTTCTATAGTTTCTGTCTACCCCTGTGGCGGCATCTATCACGCGACATGCGAACTACCCTGCATCGCGATATCAGAGTTTGACACGCAGATAGTATATATACAAGTTCCCAACATCAACCGTTGGGCAGTGACCCGCCAGGCACAAGACTCCGCCTGGTAGGAGGATCCTCCTTTTCGTAGGCGGAACACAATATCTCGTACCCCTACACCCCCATGGGAAAAAAGCGTGAGTTTATGTATGTATGCATGTTGACAAATCAGTCGATAAGCTGCTTACAAGAGAGTTTATATTTAGAAAATCGTAAGTTAATTACGTATGGGACTTACGTGAGGAAAATGTACAGGTGTAGCCGGCCTGAGGTTTAGCCTAGCCATCATAGTTGCCAGCCTAAAAACTCTATGCTAGTAATTGGCAACAACATATTCTTTTTTTAATTTTGCCCCACACTAGGATTTCTCCTGTATCGAGGGTGCGTTTACAAACACAAATCTTCACATGCACAAACGCCCAGACCCGGAACAACTATTTCTAGGCCATACAAATATTTGATCCGTGCAGGAATCGAACCCACTACCCGTAGCGTAGAAGCCAATAGCTCAGCCACTGCACCAAACGTGTCGTCAAATAGCTGCAAGAGTCTGGTACTGTTGTAGTCAACTCACTTCTCCAGCTTGCTGGCTTTGCATAGTATGTTATTATTGTTAATCTGTTGTTTCTTTTGTGAGAAGTGTCTTACATTATTTAAAGCTTTATATCATACTAGCGGCCCGTCCCGGCTTCGCACCGGTGCACATTTTCGTATCACGAATGATCACGAAATGAGACTTTTTCTTGAAGGTGAAGTTTAATTCTACCTTATGAAAGAATAGTTAATAAGAAATCTACCATTTTTTTTTTGAAAAAAGGTCTTGTCATTTCGATAATTCAGTTTTGGATCAAAATAAGTACCAAGGCTTTACGGGTTACAGTTATAGGTTTTATTACAGTTTTGTCGCTAACCAAGTAAATAAAAATATTTTTGGACTAGCCCGGCTTCGCACTGGTGGACATTTTTCCCGTTTTTGCAACATTTTTCATTTATGCTCCGCTCCTATTGGTCGTAGCTTGATGTTATATAGCCGATGATAGATGTTAAAATATTTTTTCAATTACAACCAGTCGTTCCTGAGATTAGCGCGTTCAAACAAACAAACAAACTCTTCAGCTTTATAATATTAGTATAGATATTCAGAGGTGTATAGTAACACCCTCATTTCGCCGTTATGTTTTTAAGTCCCATGTAATAAGAGGCTCGCCTCTTGCCATCAACCGGGCACAAATCCAGACTCCGGGCTGCTACTGAGGAATTCCACATGGAAAAACCCAATAACATTGCCCGACCCGGGAATCGAACCCAGGACCTTACGATCAGCAGTCGCGCTTGCCACCATAAGACCAACGAGGCTGTCACATTGTCACCAATTTTGTCAATCCGTGGCGTATTATTTGCCACGCTAGTGTGTCCTACTAGACCGCCTGAAGACGTATTTGAAATGTCTGCAATCAACAATAGACTGCAAAAGGCCATCGATGCCCGGTTCCTATAAACAAAAACGAATCGTTTTGCTTACCAATGGTAGCATTTTTATTGCCAAACTGGGCATATAAATAGACTCGTAAGCTTATTTTACCTGTGATAGCTACTTCCATAAGGGAGGGTCTACTATGCAAAACTATGCTAGGTTTTTGCTTCATTATTGGTAAAAATAGAATTCTCAGTTTTAACCAATAACGCTGCGTAAATTATAGGAATCGGTCATAAGTGGTCTTATAAGAGTTATGACAGTAAAATAATTATTTAATTACCTGTTTGAAAATCATAGATCACAGATTTCAAATATACTAATTTACACCTCCATAAATTGCTGTTAAGATTTTATCAGGCGTAACCGCGTAACATTACATTAGAAGTTAAGTTAACGCCTAGATCTGAACCAGTAGAACTAGTCTTAAGTATATTTAAGTTATTAGGTAAGTTAGTTACGTCATCGCTAAGTTATCCAACCTGTCGCGCCCTACGATTGGTATACTTCGCCACAATCGTAATGTACTGTAATTATTCGTAATTATTGTAACGTGAGATTTGATTGCTTAAAGCAAATAGATAGGTTTTGGTATGTGTTTATTGCCGATATATTATTTTGGTAATTGAGGCCGTGTTTTTGTTTTACGTAATAAGTACTTCGTTCGACTTCTGTTACCATTCGAAGAAGAAAAGAAGTAAGGGCCAAGTCACATCGGACAGAAGATACGTCGCCGATCTTTCGCGTAATTTACTCGAGTTTTAGTAACGCATCTTCGGGCAAATGTGTACGGTGTGAAATGTTTATATAGAATTATGTGTACCGGCGACAGATCGGTGACGTATTTTCCGTCAGATGTAGCTTGGCCCTTATACAATGTAATAATTTATTTCACAAGCAACAAAAAACTTGGTCCTGCCTAAAAGGACAAGATTTTAGTAGCATACATATTATGAAAACATAGCGAACGTCTTACCTGACGCTAGTTGGTTGTTTTGTCTAGTATGTAGGTTCAATTTAAAACATTTCTGTATCAGATAATTAACTTGTTGGTCTAGTGGTCGCAATCGCGACTGCTGAGCATGGGGTCCCGGGTTCGATCCCCAGGTCGGGCAAAGTGTTATTGGGTTTTTCCATTAGGAATTTCTCAGTAGCAGCCCGGAGTCTGGATTTGTGCCCGGTTAATGGCAATAGGCTCGCGCCCTATTACATGGGACGTAAACATAACTGGCGAAACGAGGGTGTACTAAAAAACAGCACTGCCGAACCCTTCGTAGAATATAGGCGTGATGTTATGTATGTATGTAAAAAATTGTTTGGCTCAATTTCACTTACAGTTATTATCTTTTTCTTACAGTTTACCTTTAACTTTTACAATATTGATTGACATTCTGTACCCACTTTGAAATCAACAAGTTTTTATAAAAACCAGTTGTAAAGTCGTAAATATACTATTTAAGTACCTACGGAATTTCATTGTTAACTATAATCAATTCGTGGCCTTTCAATTATTATAACAATAGTATCTATATGTTGTTGTTATTTTATTTGCTGGCAAGTGTTCGAGATTATATCGAACATAAAAAAAAACGTATTTTTCATTCTTGTTGCTAAACATTAAAAAAACACGCTTTGTTACCTATACGGGCTATAAAATACTTCTATTTGTAGTTGACCAAAGAAAATGTATGGTTTCTGTTGGTCTTTTTACTTCGATTCACTTTTACAACATTTGACTAAGGGATAATTTCGAAAAGCATCAACTTCTATAAACAATAACATATCAAACATACATAACATCACGCCTATATTCCCCGAAGGGTTAGGCAGAGGTGTATAATAACACCCTCATTTCGCCGTTATGTTTAAGTCCCATGTAATAGGGGGCGAGCCTGTTGCCATCAACCGGGCTAAATCCAAACTCCGGGCTGCTACTGAGAAATTCCACACGGAAAAACCCAATAACACTTTTTTTTAACATATTGTATTCACCAATTTTCCTGTCAAGTGTCGTGAATATGGCTCTTTATAAGAGTTAATTAATTATACTTCATTTAATTGCAGCGGTCTATGGAAGAGATCCAGCAGGTAGATATTTTCGGCTGCCATAAAGAAAATAAATGTAGGGCGATATAAAACGCCCAATTTTAAAACCACATGAAACTAGCCACCTCTTAGATAAAACCCATAGATAGAAACACACATTTTTTTCCATTACAAATTACACCATATCCTATTTATAGTGTTCCCACAGGTTAAAATGTAATCACGCACAAGAAATGGCCGACTCGCGTGGTACCCATAACCATAATAACAAGACCTGCCCCTCCCTTCTTTCTTTAAACAACTAGACTCATTCAAGGGGTATTCCGTAAGTGTCAGCGAGGTCTAGGTAGGCTGGTAGGAGAATAACACTGGTCATTAGACCGATGAGGCGTGCCTTCCTGATTTTACTCGTATTGTTTAAGAGTTCTCACATTAACGATGTTAGATTTACCCCTTGATAACTTGTTGCATGTTAAGTTGCGTAAGAGTGGCTTGTGTGTTCTTGGGTTTAAATTATTTGAACATATGTGAAAGGGGAATTCACGTATCGCCAGAAGACGAGGTAGATTATATGCAAAAGTAAGCGTTGTAGTTATAATCTTCTCTTCGTGTGGTTAGTGACTAACCTGGTGTCAGAGTTTAGACCGCCCATGGGCCTCTGACTTGGCTTCACATACCGTCGACAAATATCTCTACGGCATGCCAGTTTCCTCACGATTTTAAGCAAGTGATAATTATACAATACGCACACGAATCCGAAAAGACAGAGACAGACTTGGCAGTCCAACGGTCACACCACTAGGCTATCACTGATGTTAAAATTACATGTGTAGTTATAATTACATATGGTAATTAATTCCTCTTACATTTTTACTAAGCGTATGGTAGGCCTATCGCTTTCCAATGGGTCGTCTTTCTGCTTGAGGTCTTTTTCCTAAAAGTCCTCATTATCATAGTAGACAAAAGATTTCCTCTGTCGCACGTGAGCATTTTAGCTTTAACATCTCCTTCATTTTCAACCTCTGCATCCCTACCTTCATGACACGAGAAACTAACACCACAATTGTTTTTTCCCTTGTTTTGAGTACTCCAACCCATCGTATTGTTCACAAAGCCCACAAAAGGTCCTTTGTCCGTCCTTGGCGTCGTCGAAAATTGTAAAACAAAGGGTCTAGTCACACAAAACAGCTGTTAGGCACGTAGCACCTCTCATTTAGTTAAGAACAATCTATTTTTAACTTTATTTCTGCAGACATATGACTCAATTTACCTGATATCGTGTCTAAGCGTTCAGGCACTGGATTTTGAACTGTAATTTTTAGAGTCAAGGTTAATATTACGTTGAAATGAGTAATGGAAGCACCCTTCCGGCAAGGATAGGTGTCTGGGCTTTGAATTAAAATGACAATTGTGCAGACAGACGGATTTGTCACTCGGATGATGGTTATTGCAAGTACTTTGACGGTGGTACTGCTCGAGATACAGGATACATATTACAACAATGAAAGGGAAACGAATCGTTTCGCGTTTCGCAGTATTAAAACTTAAATTGGCTTGAAATCTTCTGCAAATCCAACAAATAATAACACATGTCTAAAATCTAGATACTGCTACAGTACGTTTTATTACATCTGCAAGTCTCGGCAGGTCACCGGTAGTAACTTCTCTCCGTGACAAAGTAAGTAGTAAATCACAACTAACATTTGCGTCTATTATATTATCTTCTGGATCTAAACAACAGTCTAGGTCCTAACGGACCCACAATCAAGACAAGAAAGCTTAGACCAGAACATTTACCAACGACAATCAGCGTTAAATCACTCAACTGCTATAAGAATACAAGTGCTAAACATTCTGTGATAAAATTACCCCGTTATTATTTCCACCTTGTCATGCAGAACCATGAGACTCGACAAAGATTCTACAAATTTAGAAGGACCAAACAAATCTGAAAGTTGGGCCTTATGCTCTCGGGTGTAGGTCCTTCGGTACGGTAAATTTAAGTCGGTGTACGCAAGGACATTTTCAAAGCATGCAACGTGAGGAATGCATAATGATGGATCTGCTTGCTGCATCGGTAATGTTGGGCTGAATGCGTCTTATTATATACCTTTTGTGTTTGTCACAGATGACGTTATGAATATTGAACGAGCTGTCTGTGGGTTTTATTTTGTGTTGCGAACTTGCGAAATGGTTGGCTGTCAGTGCGGGACATGGGAATTCAATTGGTTGGGGTTGAGCACTAACTTTGCTATTGGAAATTGTTAGAGCTTTGTCTCTGGTCGTTGTCTTGGGTCTTCAGAGTACATATCCATGCAAATTAACCTTTCTTCTTCTGCAATAAATTGGGTTTTCTTGACACTTTCTTGTAGCTTGTCTTATTCGGTATTGTAAGAACTGTTGTCTTTCTCATTGGCTGTCCTAAAATAATCAAATTATGTTTTTAGAATATACAAATAGTTTAACAGATTTTTTGTCATTTGCAAAACCAAGTAAACGACATTTCTTCAATTGATGGATTATTAGCTTCTTTGATTGATGTCTTCTATTGAAAGGGAACGATGGATATTGAGAATGTCATGTCATTGTGTATAGATATAGAAGAAATAATGCATGTTTTCTGTAGTATGAGTTTATACAGTCCTATAAGTAAAAATGTAGTATGAACGGATATATTATCCACTTGTCTAGATAATAGCAAGGCTGTGCTGTCCTACTTGTAAAACTACATATTACGAAATAAAACTCACATTGTCGAAAGATAGAAATCAAGTTTAGTTATTTTGATCACGTAAGACCTTCAGTATATCTAAATCTGGCTAGTGTAGTATTCATGTGATTGTGTGGGCTTCTAAACTTTTTACAAAATTTTGTAAATAATCTGTTATCGCAATTTTTAGTTACAGTTAGCTTGTCCATTACCTACACTCGCTTTGTCTTCTTCTTTCTCTGCGTCTTAATTATGATATGCATCTGCTATTGTTTTAGCAGAAGTAACAGTACTTTTCTCTGCCTAGGTTTTTCCCAAATGTTGGGGTCAGCTTCCAGTCTAACCAGATGCGGCTGAATACCAGTATTTTACACGGAGCCACTGCCATCAGACCTCCCAACCCAGTTATTAGAAGTATTATGTAGAAGTAACAGTACTTATGATGTTATAACATAAAACAGCCGAACATATTTTCAGCCGTAGCACTTTCGCGCACATTGGAATTCCGTTTATTCCTTATACGATAAAGATCATAAGCATAATCTTAGGCATGTAAATCTTTTAATATTGTCTGTTTAACATACAACACCAGTGTTATTTTACGTCGTGGTATATTTTCCTACTTTGCCAGCGTTAATTCGTCTACTCAAGCGTGATGTGCTGTTTCTATTAGTATAACATTAACATTGAATGCTTCTTTGATTTTATTTTTAGATTCAATGTTTCATTTTTCTTCTGTTTCTCTATTTTAACATAACATCACGCCTGTATTCCCCGAAGGGTTGTGCAGAGGTGTATAATAACACCCTCATTTCGCCGTTAGGGGGCGAGCCTATTGCCACTAAACTCCGGGCTGCTACTGGGGAATTCTACACGGAAATACCCAATAACAGTTTGCCCGACCTGAAGATCGGACCCAGGACCTTACGATCAGCAGTTGCGTTTGCCACCTCTACACCAAAGAGACAGTTTCAAGATTTTCTATATTCCTTATTACACCTGTAAGTAATAAAAAGCGAAAGTTAAAGTTTGTTCGTCTTCAAACAAATTGTACTGCATACATTATCTACAAGGGCATGATCTTCCCTCTCACAGTCATTTTCTATGGCTTTTATATTAAATCCCATTCATTTCATTGACTATAGTGTCGTAGTGACATGAATACGTTGAGTTTCACGATGCTAAATAACCATGATCATTAACTCTTCATTTATCTATGCCCATTTCAGAAAGCTATAACAACGGTGTCTTTATTGCTCGTAAGTAAATATTTATAACTTCATGAGCGCATCTATCGGAAACTACAAGGTTAGTCGGAGAGGGGGTACTAAACCGCGGGCCACTTAACTATCACTGATGATTGTTTACAAGAAAAAGTTAAAATTTCAAAATTCGACAAGTCCATGCATAATGATTTTTATCTTAGTTTTTTCAAAAATTCTTCATCCCTGCTTTAGTTACGAATTCAGACAATGGAGCTTCTAATCCGACACCCCAAATATGACCTAGAATGTAAACACAGCTGAGGATAGATAGAATTTAGCGTATTTTTTACGAAAACTGAACTATTTCTCTTAAAGTAATGACTTTTGTCGAAAATTGTAGAATAAAAATTATCCACTTTAATGGGTACTTTAATACCCTTTCGGTTTAGTACCCCTTTCCGACTAACCTTGTTTGTGAGCTGATAGTTACTGCCAAATACTGACTTTAATTCAAACATGAAATATAATAGATAGAATTCCTTCGATAGTTTATAATTTACTGGTCTCTGTATATTATTCTGGCATATCTACTAATTACGCAATCGATCAATATACAAGTTTTATTATGAAAAAATAAACAGAATTCTACAAAAAAAATTACCACGTGAATCTTGCTGTTGCCAATAAACACATTTTAAAAAACCTCGATGAAGTCACACAATTATTTGGAACGCACACGTAAACGCTTTCATTCATCAATCTGGCGAATGTGTTGCGAATCCCGAGCAAGGTCGTCTGTTAAAAACTCACGTTTTCACAAAAATATATCGAACGATTACTTAATAGTTCCCACAACCTTCAACCGACGTTTTTCGGTCACACGCACGGCTATTGGCAGATTTTCAAATAAAACCCATTCCACATTGTACCTAACTGCAATATTTCCAACAATGTACTGAGAATACGAACGCCCTGGAATGTTCCATTGCTGGGTTTTTGGCGGGATGTGTTAATGTTGCTGAAGAAATGGCGCAATGGTTGTGAAATGGTGATCGAATCAGCTTTTGGTATTTGTGGAACGCTGATTCATAGTGTTTCTTATTGAATACAAATTTGTTAACGTGCAAGTATTCCTAGCGGTCGTTTTTACGAGCTGTCACCTTCTGGCTTTTCTGCGACCCATGTATAAAAGTCGTGTATTTTCTACTTCAATCGATTTGTTTCCATCAGATTTGGACAAAGCTTAAAGATTATACCTACTAGGGACATCTTTTTTTTTTCAATAAAACGTTGCCCCTCGTCATGTCTCCTGTATCGTGGATGCGTTTACAGACACAAATTTTAACATACACAAACGTCCAGACTCGGCACGTCTATTTTTGTAGGCCATACAAATATTTGATCCGTGCAGGAATCGAACTCATGATCCGTAGCGCGCAAGCCAATCGCTCTACCACTGCACCAAATGTGTCGTCAAACTTTTATAATATCTACTCATGTTCGTATAATATCTAATTTTGTGATCAAACCATTTGCTAAACTTCTCTACTCATTCATAATTTTATCTTAGTTAAATAAAATGTGCTAATGTACTCAATAAATATGACGACTTTTGACTCAACTGGATACTATCCAGGTGACTCAAAACAAGGTATGCGGACGCCAGAATTGAAATGCGTACGTGGTCCTTTTGCACAAATCTGCATACGCAAAAGGACCAAAATGTATTACAACTAAGTTAAGTAAGTACACATTCCTTTGTACTACACGACCCTTTGAGCTAAGCACGCAAATACGTATTATGCAAGCCAAAAAACATTACGTAACAACAATTCTCCATTCTAAGAAGCACCATTAAAATGTTCACAGCACATTACACCTCATTTTGCAGCAGATCGAATTCCTTTATTGAATTAAATTGTTTCGTAACTGTTCGACACAGTTGCAGACAATGGACATTGCCGATTGGCCACGAGACCACGACATCGCGACATGTCAATTGTGACCGAGTAGCCGGTCAATGGTTACGATCTGTTAATCCGTTTTTTCCGGACTAGATTTTTTGCAATAGTTGGATACTATAGTGTTACCGTCGATCGTGTAAGAAGTAGAAGTAGAGAAAATTTATGAGACCTTGAATGCAGAGTCTAGCAGCAGGGATCTTACAAATACGATTAATAATCTACAAGCTTGTATTGCTCAGGGGTGAACCGAGAAGAAGAGATCAACAAAGATTTATGCTTATATATGTCGTAATACATATATAAGCATAAATCTTATCGTATACTCGGAAAAATCGGATCTGTGCGATAATCCTAGGACGATTGCAATGGACCGGATATTTGGAATCTAAGACATATTTTCGTCATCATCCGAGCTATTTTCAGGATGATTGCAAATAACCCAGTTTGTTTAGAACGATTGGAAACTTGAATGCTGATTGGCTAATCTAAGAGTCGATGTCAACAAGACAATGTGTTTGACGGAAAGCCTTAATTTATCATTGACCTGGAAATCGAATTCCTCCAGCACTCGAGTACGTACGCGAATTGACGATGAATATTTGTCCAGATCATGGGAAGGCCTACATTAAACAGGTTGAATAACAAGATGATATTAAAACGCAAGCGTAAATTAATCTATCTGCAAACTAGTTTAAGCAATTAAATCCCAATTAATATTTGCAATACATTAGCTCAGGACATAAAGATGGACGCAGGAAGTTATAAAGATAACAACTAATTTTACGGCACACAGATTGTCATAGATGTTTCCGTGAAGATAAGGAGATGGAGAAAAAATCGTTTTTAAGTGGAGAAAGTGTTAGAAAAGAATATAATTATAGATTTAATGATAATGTTAATGAATCTACGTTTTACGATCCTAAGGACCAACTTTACGCGACTTGACAATATTTTTTTATGGTTTTTAGAAAGTGACATCAAATCATAAATTAAAAGGACCTTTCATAGGCCTGTTAGTCTCACTGTCGGATCCCCCCCCCCCCCCCCCCCCACCTTAAAGGAGAAAAAAATAAAGCTTTTGGTTTAACAAGTAGAAATCTGCATTTCTTCTTCTTTATTTCTTTCTTTTTTTAAAAAAACGTTGCCCCACTCTAGGATTTCTCCTGTATCGTAGGTGCGTTTACAGACACAAATCTTCACACGCATAAACATCCAGACCCGGAACAACTATCTGTAGGCCATACAAATATTGGTTCCGTGCGGGAATCGAATCCACGACCCGTAGCGCAGAAGCTGATCGCTCAGCCACTGCTCCAAACGTGTCATCATTTAGTTCTTGGTGCACTTTTTTTCTCGAAGATAAATCTTCAAGTAGTCCTTGAGAGGCCGGTGTGTAAAAGACGTACAACAAAATCGTGTAGTGGTGAATCTATCATTACAGTTATAGCTAATATCGGTATGTCAGGATTGCGAGCATGGTAAATAAAGTAAATGAAACCAACATAGACTCTCCACCACTGAGAGTACTTTGGGTTAGTGGTTAGCTACAGAAACTAGTTCACAATATAATTTATACAAAGTACACAAGATCAGAAAATAAGTACAAGCTAATCAGATATAAAAGGGCAGACTTCTTCGGCTGTTCGATATAGAGTCCTCGGCTCCGTCGAATGACCAGTGTTTTTATAACGTCGGGTACGTTGATTCATCTTGACGACTACCCTCCTGTATCAACATTGTCCAGTGTTACCAGCTACCGATAACAGGTGCATGTGAGAATTTTACCCACTAAAACCCCCTCCGTGACCGTCTCCAGCAGAACCTTGCAAACCTCACGACACACTGTCACAGTTACACAAGTTTTTCTAAGAATTCAATGCATTACTAACATTCCTGCTAACCCCTACTAAATCGCACCAGTCATTCTAGTCTCACCGGCTTTCAATTTGATACGTTTACACAATTCCCACTCAATACACAAGTAATGTCAGATCGTTAGGTAATGGACACTTTTCTTTGAAATAAAAGTTGTTCGTGAGAAACGTGGAGGTTTAAAATGTTTGAGAACGTCAGTAAGTCATTAAGAGTATAAAAGAAGTACAAGAAAAACTTCCGCCTCATTGGTTGGAGACCCTTCAGGTCTCGCCAATAACTGCCCGATTATGTAGAAACGGTCCGCAAGGACCATCTACAACAGGGGTGGCCAACCAGTCGATCGCAGCTCTTAATCCAGTCGATCATGGCAAGGCAAAGAAAATTATAAGTTTAAAATAAGTTGAATGAAGAGGTACTGATTATATTATTGATAGATCGCACAGAGTCTACTCAGTAAACAGTAGATCTTGGGTCGAATCAAGTTGGCCACCCCTGATCTACAAGAATTCGAAGAGAAAGAAAAAAAAACCTTCCGTCTCACCTCTACAACCTTTAGAAAAAGAAGATGGAAGATGGGAAGATACCTACTGCAGTGCAGCTCATCGTAACAACAATCGGTAAACTAAGACTGCGTTATAATGGATTTATTCTTTAACAATATAATATTCTGTCAGAAATATTACATAACAAATCATTATAATGTCACTGTTATAAAACTAAAGCATTTACTCGCATTATATTAACCTTGGGATCATGGGCTTCCTCAAACTCTTCATAGACCTAAACAAAAATGTTCAAACGAGGGAATTTTACAATAGCCAACACGTTTAGATATCAATCGTATTGAAATGTTGTTGAATTTACGATCATAACATCAGGCCTGTATTCCCCGAAGGGTTGGGCAGAGGTGTATAGTAACACCCTCATTTCGCCGTTATGTTTAAGTCCCATGTAATAGGCGGCGAACCTATTACCATCAACCGGACACAAATCCAAACTCCGAGCTGCTACTAAGGAATTCCACACGAAAAAACCCAATGACACTGCTAGACCTGCATATTGAACCCAGGACCTCACGATCAGCGGTCGCGCTTGCCACCACTAGATCAACGAGACAGTTACGGTCACCAGTTACGATTATTTTATCTCTGTAAAGAGACTTGAATAATTAATTTTCTTCCTTTCTTTCACGTACCCACAAAAAATATCTTTTTTTTTTTCATATCTACGCGCACGATAATCACGGCAGAGCACGCCAAGTATTTTAAAAATTATTACCAATAAAAACATCACTATGAACAGAGTCTTATCAATCAAAAAACAGGGAATTACTAGTGACATATTATTACGACTCACTATAAACTGTGTGAGCAGGTAATCAGGTTCAATGCCGCATCAAGGCCGTTGTTTTGGCATGCGCCTGCGCCGGCGACGCTAATGTGGGACATTGACATGTTAATATGTTCTTATTTTTGTTTCAAAGCATTCGGGATTACCTGTAGGAATTTATCGGGAGTTTTTTTGGGGTTTTTGGGAATATATTGTGGGGGGGATTCATTTGTATTGTATTTTATTTGTACAGCAAGCCTTAATCCATTTAAGTGGCCTGTCCTTATTATGCCAGGAACCATGTAAACATTGTAAAAAATAATTAAAATAAGTGGTGGGCTGGGCCCCGGAGCTTTTCGCGTTCACTTTTAAAGCACAAGCTTGTGGGTCAATGTGATTTTTTCAGTTTCTGACAAACACTATTGACATACGGTGAAGGAGAACATCTTGAGGAAATCTTGAGCAAACGGTCATTGATGCGCGTTTCCTGGTCTCTTTATGAAAAGAGAGTTTTGCCCAACAGTGGGACACTGTAGTTATTACAGGCACAGTAGGCCTAGCACAAACATTTGAAGTATACTATCGTAAACGAATCGCTAATGTAAGTGAATTTTGTATCGGAAATACAACTGGCTAACCTGGAACTAAAGTGGTCTATGATACAAAATAAACATTTTCAGATAACAAACGAAAAATCCACTTTAGAAATTTAAAATATCAAATAAATTCTAAAGTGGTATTTTAATGATAACCTTATTTTGATGACGTAATGACACATAGACCGCTTTTTCCCGGATTTTTTTATCGTTTTTATGTTCAAAGATGCTTATAGATGGACTTAGCCAAAAATGTTACATAGACCACTTTAGTTCCAGGTTAGCCAACTGTCCTATAACATTTTGGTTTTTTTTTTTGCGACATGCACAATTCGTATCATACATATAGGTAGATATGAATTAAGTTTTAAATTTAATTAAATAGTATGTGCGAAACGAGTATTTCCAATTCAAAATTCACTCACATTAACGTTTACGTTACTAACGTGACTACAGGTATTATTGAGTGAATCATTCTGTAAATAGTTATTTAGGAGGACTAGTTAGTCCTCCTCATGGTAACCAAAACCGAAGGATGATGTTTTAAAACAGCGCGCTGCAATTATAATTATTTTAATTAACATTTACTTCATACAGCATAAAACTGCGCCCACGCATTTAAAAATAACCCGTGCGCATGGGCGTGATTTGACAGTTATTACAAACGAATGCAAAATGGCCGCCGTCACGCTTCGATCAGTTCATTGAGATGTTTATCAATGGAGGACACAAAAGGACGAGATTGGATCGCGTAACGTTCAGTCGCTTTAGTTCATACTACTAATTATTAAATGGGATCTACTGAATCGGGTTAAGTCATATAGAAGGCATACCTATACTTAGGGCCGACCTTGCTGCTTGGATTCTTCAGGACCCTAGTGTTGGGTAGGACACGGTTTTAAAATGAGTTTGTAAGAGTAGCCTCTTTTTTGTAATGAGCCAGTACAATGTCTCACTTCAAATGAGGCGAGTTGGCGCGAAGGTCTACAGTGCATTTGAAGTAACGAGTATGACAGTGTTAGTGTTGCTGTCTTTGTATTGGCTAATGTCCTACCTTACAAGTGTCATGACGTACCTAAAAAGACGTGCTGTTGAAGTGAAACATGTGATTACGTCTTTGTCTTACTCACCCTACAGTTCACGTCATATGAAAGAGTAAGAGTATTGCGACAATAAATTTGAAGTAGTACGTGTTAAAATCTTGAACCGCTCTTACATTATTTCGTCATGTACGGGACAAATGTACTGCCTCTCGTATTTCCTACTCAACACTACAGGACCCATTAGCTTATTGTAGATCCGGCTCGAAGGACCAAAAGTTATGTAGGTAATAATAATTTTAATTACCAACCACGCGGATTATAAGATTTGCAAGGTTAAGCTGCGCTTGCAGTGGTCAGTCTGTGGATGGGTGACCGTTTCATTACACATCGAGACCCCTTCGTGCCTCGGAGAGCACGTTAAACTGTCGGTCCCTAGTGTCATACGAATAACTATGACAGTCGTTACGGGTAGTCAGAAGCCCGAGTCTGACAACCGGTCTAACCTTAGGATATCGGCATTGCCGTTGCCGTGCAGTTACTTGGTTGTGGAGGTCTGATGACAGTCGCTCCATGTAAGATACTGGTGTTCAGCCGCATCTGGTTAGATTGGAACCTGACCCCAAACATAGTTGGGAAGAGGCTGAGAGGAAGAATTATTTTAATGCATAGAACTTTTTCTCAAGTGCGCAGACTGGAAGAAGGCCTTTGTTTAGAAGTATGACAAAACATTTTAGCTATAAGAAAAACAAAAGAAAAGTACTAAAATGGTAGCTAATTCTTAACCAATTGATTAATTAAGGGTTGTCACTCAATCAGCATCGAGGCATTTAATGGACATTGCTTCATCGTAAATAGGTATAAACGTCGCAGAAACGACCCAAAGCTAATTAGTGACATCCTTAACCAAGTAAATTAACGCACCCATATTTGCTAATTAAAATCTAAATTATGCATGAATGTAGCATATTTCTCAATATCCACACAGCTACCCAAACATTACACACTATGAAATACCACATTGGCAAAACACACCATAAAAAATCCTCCCATAAGGGGGCGTCCATAAATTACGTGAGGTGTTTTTTTTAATTTTCTGTCCCTCCCTCCCCTGGTGAGATGTCGTGAGATTTTATTCAACCCCCTCCCCCATCCCTCAATCTCACGTGAGATTTTTCAAAATGTGCGTTTCTTACGTAAACGCGTTGGATTGTTACTGCAAAATCAAAAAAAAAATATTTTCGATTCGTTTCGATTTCGTTCTTTCGAACGAATTTGTGAATGATCGTATTACGATTACGCTTAAGATTAAATCTTAAGCATGTACAATCTGGATTAAATGGACCAAAATAGTATCATTTTTTTTTGTTTCAATCAGAAAAAAAATTGCGTGATATTTGCCGAGACCCCCCTCTCTCCAACGTAAGATTAGATGAGATTTGAATCGACCCCCTCCCCCCTTAAACATCTCACGTATTTTATGAACGCCCCCTAAGCCCATAACTGTTTTTTAAGCGACCGGATTTCGCGATATTTTAAGACATCCTTATGTCATTAATTACCGAATGACTGTTACAAATATATGGGGAGCAGTCATAAAATAAAACTGTCATTTTGATTCTCTTATTCTCAAACTAAACTATAATTAAAGAATTGCTCTCTTTTACTAACAGACAGCGAGAGGAAAGGACGGCGATAGATAAGAACTAACACCCATATTCTAAGACGTTCCTCCAAAACTTACTCGACTCGACTCCACCTCGACTTGACATAAACGTCCTCGACTCGAGATTTTTCCTCACTCGAGGTAAGGAATCATCTGTCAAACTCAAGGTACCTCGGAACCTACCTTAAGGAAGGAAGTGTCAAAATTCGTATGTAATAAAAATTAATTTTGAAGACTATCGATTATGCTTACGATAATCCTTACAATTTTTTATCGCGGCGTTATTTGCGCGATGCAGATAATTCAAATTATAACGTAATGACTCCGTCGAGGAACCTCAAAGTTCACTCGAAAGGGCGACTATGAATACAATTTTGAAGGTGTTTTCGAGGCCGTTCTGAGTCGAGTAAGTTTTGTAGGAACGTCTTAGAATATGGGTGTAAGTTAGAGATGTCAAATTAGTTTAAGCCTTGAACTTCATTTGATAATCTATCATGTCTTATTTTTGTCCGTCTCTTTCTTATTTTATCAGAGTAAACAAGATGGCAATAGTGTAAATTAAGTTTAGTTTGTGCAAAACAGAATCGGCACCATTATGTATGTGCTAGGGTGAGGCTCCCTGTTATTGGCTTCGCTAATTATACATACATACATACATAAACTCACGCCTTTTTCACATGGGGGTAGGCAGAAACTATAGAACGCCACATGCTACGACTCTTACATACCCCTTTCGCTTCATCCACATTCATACATCTTGTCATACACGCACGCCGGTTGAGAGTACTACGCACCTGACCTTTGTGAAGAACATCACCAATAACATCGATGTATGTCCTTCTAGGACGTCCTCTACCGGCGTTCCCATTAACATCCGCCTTATAAATTCCTTTTGTTAATCGCCGTTCACTCATTCTCTCAACATGACCAAACCACCTAAGCATACTCCGCTAATTATGATTATTGGTATTCGACTTTGATATACTGAGAAAATATTAACACGCTATTTGATTTATGGGAGAGAGAATGGTAATATTAACTGATAAATGGTGACTGCTGATCATAGAACTCAATATTAATGAAATATCGAACGATCCCAAAAGGTATTGCCATATTGACACACGCAGCTGGTGGATTTCTTAGTTAGTTCGTTTTTATAAGTAGGTACTAATGTAATACTGATTTATCTAGACTAATCTGATGCGTGAGTATCAGTTTGTGTAATGATAGAGACAGTTGCAGTCAATGATCTCAAGCGAATAGGTACTTACTGAATTTGAAAAAGCTGGTTCCTATAAAAGAGCAACAAATGACTTAGTTACCTAAGTACATACTGAAAAAAAAAATAACAACCTGTCTATTAAATACATCTTAATTTCTTCTTAACATCATAACATAACATCACGCCTGTATTCCCCGAAGGGTTAGGCAGAGATGTATAGTAACACCCTCATTGCGCCGTTATGTTTAAGTCCCATATAATAGGGGGCGAGCCTATTACCATCAACCGGGCACAAATCCAAACTCCGGACTGCTACTGAGTAATTCCACACGGAAAAACCCAAAACACTGCCCAGCCTGGGGATCGAACCCAGGACCACACGATCACCATTCGCACTTGCCACCACTAGACCAATGAAGCAATAATTTCTTCTTACAATATACAAGGTTAGTCGGAAAGGGGGTACTAAGCCGCGGGCCACTTAAAGTATCACTGCTGACTATTTTAAAGCAAGTGTTAAAATTTCAAAATTCGGTAATTTTTATCTGTATGCAAAAAGATTTTTATTTTAGATTATTAAAAAAAAAACATAACTGCCTTAGTTATGAATTCTGTAAATTAAGTTTCTAATCCGTGACCCCAAATATGACCTAAATTGCAAACACAGCTGGTCATAACTATGGACAGATAGATTTTAGCATATTTTTTACGAAATCTTTGAAAAGCTATTTCTCTTAAACTATCGATTTTTGGGGAAAGTTGTAGAACAAAAGTTATCTCTTATTATGGTTACTTTAACACCCTTTCGGCTTAGTACCCCCTTTCCGACTGACCTTGTATAAAAGTAATAAGTATTACTTATTATTTACTTATTAAATCAAACCAATCACAGTCTCGTTCACCTCAACGTCTTTAGGTACAAAATTTCACGAAGACACGAACTGTCACGACGATTCCCGAAGTGATCCGATGTTTCGATTATCTGTAGAAACTAGCCTTTCAAAACGATATAACATGTCACAACATTGAGGTTAGTATAATTTATTGCTAATTTAATACTGCTTGGGTGACATAGTTAATTAATTCATTAGTGTAAACAGCTTTTCGTCATTCAGAGCTTAATATCGATGTGGTCTCGCAAAATGCTCACGCAAATACGAATTTCAAGTTTCTTGGCGCCGAGTGTCATCGTAAAAATGTTCAGTTAAATCATTCCATATAATCTTTTATTGCTATGTTTTTGTTTGAACTAAGTATTTTTCCTGACTGTTGCTAAGGTAAGCAGAGACAGCCTAGCGGTTGAACGCTTGCCTTCCATGCAGGAGGGTCTGAGTTCGATCCCGGCCCGTACCTCTGACTTTTCGAATTCATGTGTGGATTTGAATTAGATTATCACTTGCGTTAACGGTGAAGGAAAAACATCGTGAGAAAACCTGCAAACCTGAGAAGGCTCCATAAAGTTCTCGATGGTGTGTGTAGTCTGCCAACCCGCACCAGGCCAGCGTGGTGGACTAAGGCCTAAACCTTTCTCATTCTGCTAAGAGGCCCGTGCCCAGCAGTGGGACGGTAATAGGCTAATTATGTTACTAAGGTATACTTTGTTTGAAGATTTTTTCTTTTATTTATAGCTCTTTGAACTCCTCAATACCTGCACTGCATGTAGATATCCAATCATCTATTATACCTATATTATTGACAACATTATTTTTATGTAAGAGTCGTAGCATGTGGCGTTCTATAGTTTCTGCCTACCCCTATGGGAAAAGGCGTGAGTTTATGTATGTATGTATTATTTTTATCGTTTTTAACTGTTATATAGTTTATATTAATTTAAAGAAGGTTTTATGGTTTTCTGTAATTAGTTAGACTGGTTATAAAGATTAAAAGGAAATGAGGCTTGTCTATAAACGTCAGTCTGCTACCAGCTATCTGTCTTTTAATTCGGGATTATATGGTAACAATTAATTATATGTTCGCATATTTATCAGTGGCGACGAGAACCTGCGACTAAAAAAAAAATGGCTCACTTTGGGATTTTGTCAAGTTTTGACCATAATATTCATACTTGGCAAAACTTCAAGCAAAGAATTTTGCAATGGTACATTGCGAACGACGTTGACAATATCAAAGATCCACAGGGCGTGAAAAGACGGGCAATTTTGCTGAGCACACTCACCGACAGCACTTATCAACTGGCGGCCGATTTAGCGTTACCAAAAGAACTAACGCAAGTGCCATACGAAGACATTCTCACACTTCTCGACAATCATTTTACACCCAAAAAATGTGGATTTGGTGAGCGGTATAATTTCTATGCTGCTAACCAAAGTCTGGAAGAAACCTTTTCGCAGTGGGCTGCGCGGCTTCGTGGGCTTACTACTCATTGCGGATTTTTGAATGTAGAAGAGGCGCTGCGTGATCGTTTTGTTATGGGTTTGTTGCCGGGACCGGAGAAAGACAAGCTTTTCGCACGTGACCTTGAAGAGTTAACACTGGCCAAAGCAGTGGAGTTGGCGGAAAACGTGCGCAGTGCACGCAAGGGAGCCGCAGCATCATCGACGGCGTCGGCACAGGCGCCGCCGTCGAGTGAGCCGCTGTACAAGATTGAAGCCACCACAAAAGAGGCCAGCCTTAACAAGGAAAGGTGTTCAGTGTGCGGCTTTAGAAATCATTTAACGTCACAGTGTCGGTTTGCTAGTTATACGTGCAAAAAATGTAACGTTAAGGGTCATCTACGCCGAATGTGTAAAAAGATAAATTTCGTAGGAACAGGCGGGTCGGGCGAGAGTGACGATGACGGTAAGACAAAAAAAAATATGTTCTTTCCGGGGTGAACCTATGACTCTAGTAGTTTCTATACTAAGTATTAAGCTAAAGTTCGAAGTAGATACAGGATCGGCAGTTACAGCGATTTCTGAGAAAGTGTACAACAAATATTTTAAATTGTTGCCAATCTTACCAACAACGGATCAATTATTTACATATACCGGTGGTCTTATACGTTGTTTAGGAACAGTGCAATTGCCTTTAACATACCTGGACAAGACGCAGGTAGTTAATGTGAGAGTAATACGCGATGGTGGACCACCAATATTAGGCAGAGATTTTATTAGTTTGTTTGGCTTACAAATGTTGCAAATAAATTATTGTCAATCTAATAAAATTGCTGAACAATTAAAATTACAATATCCGTCGGTTTTCTCAGATGAGTTGGGTGAATTTACAAAGTATAAGGTAAAGTTACAATTAAAAGAAAACGCGAAACCAGTTTTTTTCAAAGCTCGGCCTGTAGCATTCGCACTTAGAGATAAAATAAACGGTGAACTCGATCGTTTGGTAAGTATTGGTGTCATTAGACCAGTTCAATTTTCTGATTACGCCTCACCAATTGTGCCTATATTGAAGCGCGACGGTTCCTTAAGGTTGTGCGTTGATTATTCTGTAAGCGTAAACAAACAGCTGGTCGTCGAACAGTATCCGTTACCGTCAGCTCAAGAACTTTTTACAAAATTGCACGGGGGTCAGCAGTTTAGCAAGTTAGATTTAACCCAAGCATATTCACAATTTGTGTTAGACGAGGCATCTCAGAATATAACTTGTATTAATACTCACCGCGGTTTATTTGTCTATACGCGATTAGTTTTTGGTCTCGCTAGTGCTCCTGCTATTTTTCAACGGGCAATGGAGTGTTTACTGTCGGGATTGGACGGTGTTTTATGTTTCCTTGACGACATTTGTATAACAGGAGCAACTAAAGAACAACATTTAGGACGATTGTGTGCAGTCTTGCAAAGGTTGCAAGACGCAGGTTTAACACTTCGTAAAGATAAGTGTGTGTTTTTCGAGGATCAAATAGAATACTTAGGATATACTATAGATAAGAATGGTTTAAGGAAATCAAGTCAAAAGGTCAAGGCTATAGTCGAGGCACCTATTCCAACAAACGTGAATAAGTTACAGTCGTTTCTAGGATTAGTCAATTATTATAGAAGCTTTGTCCCTAACGCGTCATCAATATTGAGCCCCCTTTATTCATTATTGCAAAAGGGCAATAAATGGAAATGGGAGGAGATACATAATGATGCATTCAATGCAATTAAGAAATGTTTAACTTCAGATCAGGTTCTTGCGCATTTTGACCAGAATGCTAAAATTATTTTAACGGTAGACGCTTCGCCTAGCGGATTAGGAGCTATTTTATCACAGATGGGTTCTGACAGAGAGGAACGTCCTGTGTCGTTTGCTTCACGTACACTGAATGCAGCAGAGAAGCGGTATTCACAGTTACAAAAAGAGGCAACAGCTATTATATTCGGAGTGCGACGTTTTCATCAGTATTTATACGGAAGGGCGGTCCCGTTTGTGCTGCGTACCGATCACAAGCCTCTCTTATCTATTTTTGGTCCATACCGAGGTATTCCAGAGGTCTCTGCTAATAGGTTGCAGCGTTATGCAATGTTTCTTAGTGGTTACAATTACACCATAGAATACATTCGCAGCGCTGACAACAGCGCAGATTATTTATCGCGCGCCAGTCTGCCTGACAATGAATCAACGGTGGCTAGTGGAGGCTGTGGCTACGAGACTGAGGGCAGTTTAATACCTGTAGAAGATCGCGCGTCGTATATTAATTTCGTTATAGATGGTAGTTTACCCGTTACACTTAATGAAATTAGGGCTGAAACTCTTAAAGATCCAACATTAGTTAAAGTTCTTTCATATATTGCTAATGGTTGGCCTAAGCGACTATCAGACATATTAATTATGCCTTATTTCTTGTGTAAAACCCAGTTGTCGAATGAAGGCGGGTGTATTATGCGAGGACACAAGGTAGTTATTCCAGAAGCGCTTAGAACAACGTTATTATCAGAACTACATAAGTCACATTTAGGTATCGTGAAAACGAAAGCGGAAGCGCGCAGCAGATTTTGGTTTCCAGGAATAGATAAAGCCGTAGAAAAAATGATTGCGGATTGTGAGGTTTGTATACAGTTGAGACAGTTACCCGCGCGCGCGCCACCAGCTCTGTGGCCACATCCACCGCAAGCGTTCTATCGTATTCATATTGATTTTCTCGGCCCCATACATAACCGTTCGTATTTAGTTATTGTAGATGCGTACTCGAAGTGGGTAGAAGCGTATGATATGGGAACAAGTACTTCGTCATTATCGGTGATTAATAAAATGTATGAATACATGGCAAGATTTGGCTTACCGCATACTATAGTCAGTGATAATGGCACTCAGTTTACTTCCTCTGAATTCAGGGTGTTTTGTGTGTCAAACGGTATATCGCATGTAACGTCGCCGGCATATCATCCGGCTAGTAATGGGCAGGCTGAAAGCTACGTGAAAGTGGTCAAAAAGGGAATTAAATCTTGTATGTTAAGCAGTAATAATATTAAGGGATTCAATAACAATTTTTTTAAATATCTATTTGATTATCGAAATTCCATACATTCTGCAACGGGCTGTTCACCTGCCCAGTTAGTATTCGGACACAAACTGCGGTCACGATTAGATTTAATTAATCCAAACCCACTCTTAGCGGCGTCTGTCACTCTCACTCGAAACGTACACAAACAGTGTTTGCAGTCTAAAGTGTTAAACGACAAAACAACTAAATTTTTTAAGCAAGGAGATTATGTGTTGTATAAAAGAAACACTATTAATAAACAAGGGTCATGGCATAAAGGTGTCATATTTAAAAAAATAGGAAAAGTTGTATATATTGTTAAGGACTGCATAACTTCTTGCCATGTGAAAAAACATAAAAATCAATTAATTGCATTCCAAGGCACAGCTATGAATTTCCACAAGCCAGGTGATTGCTCTATTGAACTTGAAGATATTACTCCACAAGTAACCTCGGTACCGAAGTCAACCTTCCCAGTGGATAAAAAAACGTCGGATACTGTAGGGGAGGGAAATAGAGATGTGGAAACGCAACCTAGCAATTCTATAGAAGAAGATGAGACATTCTATGAGGCATCAGACGCAACTCATGATGAAGTGGAGCCAGGTCAGTCTTCACAGTCAGAAAGGCAAAGAGTCGATGGGAAGAAGCTGCGAACTGTGCCTAGGGTCGATTACAAGCCCTTTTATTAGTTTTGAGTTAAGTTTTATTAGTTTTGAGTTAAGTTTTATTTTGTCAAGCTAGGGGAAGGAATGTTATATAGTTTATATTAATTTAAAGAAGGTTTTATGGTTTTCTGTAATTAGTTAGACTGGTTATAAAGATTAAAAGGAAATGAGGCTTGTCTATAAACGTCAGTCTGCTACCAGCTATCTGTCTTTTAATTCGGGATTATATGGTAACAATTAATTATATGTTCGCATATTTATCATTAACACATTTTGGAAAAGCTCCATTTTATCAATTATGATCGTAAACGTCTAATCAACCGATACTCCAATGGATACCACAAACTTAGCCAAGCAAAACTCACTACTTCACCCACATTTCTCTTAGATCTTATCTTATAGGATCACGAAGCAATGTCAATTTAATTAGGTCCACCACTTTCACTGGGCCGAACTGGTCGATCTTCATGCATAAGTAATGTGAATGCCAATCCGTCAATATGTCGAGCGAGTTGATACAAGCTGTCACCAGTTGCGAGAAGTGGGCAAATATTTGGACATGATTTGATATCATGCTGTCAGGAGCCCGAAAGTCTAAGAATTATCTGAGTGACTGACCGTAAATGGCCCACTTACAGCTAGTTCACACAGAAACTGTTTACAGGACCCGTTCTTATTTTGGTGGTGGCGCCTGTAGTTGTATGAGCGAGTTCACATACACGACAGTATTCTGAATCAAGTAAAAAATACTGGATCCGTTACTTTTATCGTATCCTGCCTGCCAGATGCGACGCAGTTGCCATTTTTTTAATTGATCTGTCGATACAGATGTGAACAACACATCCAGTACTCGAGACGTAGTCGATCGCTATTTGTTTTTACCTGTAGTTACCGTTTGGTGTATGGCCTGCAACTAAAAAATCAAAATAAATAGCGATCAACTGTGTCTTCAGCAATTTATTGACTCATGTGTGATCAGCCTTAGTCCTTCTTTAGGATATTGCTAATAGCGATACGACTGCCACTTGTGCAACTGCTCTTACACTCTGTTATTCGGATTATCTTTTAAATGTTATTGACATGATGTAAAATACAGTATATTATTCTGTCTCTTCTAGAACCTCTATTTCGACCACATTGACTATGTAATTTGAACAAAAAATGATTTAACCTACCTCTGCCTATGTCCATGCCTGGTACTTATTATATTCTCATTTGAACTCTTCTGATATGTGACTCCAAACCGTATTGATGATTGAATGGTCCTATGAATTTGACCTTCGCACACTTAGTAAAAACTTGATTTGAACTAATTTGAAAATAAATCTATTAAGAACAGTATCAATTATAAATTCATCAGCCTGATCCGAAAAGAACAGAAAGGTATTAATGAATACATATACAACAAACGCTTCCGATAGTAGAACTCGTTTCCCTATCAATATCTATGTTTGAACTGGTCTCAATACGTCTAGATCTAATCTCATCAGGATTAGTTTCAAACTGACTGGTAATATTAGTCATTGGACATAGAAACCGTACTAATTTTAATAAGGTTAGTTATCTTTGTTGGAAATCTTGTTTAAAATAAACCCTACTATTAATATCAATACTGTTGCTGTTAATCTAAATCATTTATCAATGAACAAGGGCACAGAAGAACGAAGAATTCGACAGTTTCCAAAAAAACTTCTTCGGATTAGTGTAATCTTTGTCCAACAATAGACAAGGCTATTGGATAGTCTAGTATCCCAAGAGATCAAACTGTCGTCAGCAAACTAGGGGTGTACCATAGCTTTGCCTCCAAGGACCAAAGACGACGATTATCACGTTTCTTGGTCTTTTGTGTAATGTTCCTCTGAGTTTTGAAATATAATCGGACATGCACATGTGTCATGCGATCAGTTCCTACATCCATTGCCTACTTATTTTCTTATCTTCATCTTAGCCTGTTCGCGTGTGTGAAGGAGATGACTGCGTTATTCCATGACATTGGCTTTTCATCATCGTCATCTTTTACTGCTCTTGTCAGTGTCATTATTTCATGTTTTGTTCCAATCTCGTCCAGATCTATCCATTGCTGTCGATGCTACAGCTTAGGTCTTTCCGATAACATTTTGCTGTTGGTAATCATAGCATAATCAGCCCATTACTGTTCTACTGCTGGGCCTCTTTCCATCTTCTTCTTTTTGTGTGGTTAGTGACTAACCTGGTGTCAGAGTTTATGCCGCCCATGGGCCTCTGACTTGGCTTCACATGCCGTCGAGAAATATATTTCAGGCATGCCGGTTTCCTTCACCGTTTTTAAGCAAGTGATAATTATACAGTACGCACATGAATCTGAAAAGTCAGAGGTGCCTCCGACGGCGACGGTCACACCAGTAGGCTATCACTGCTGTTATGCCACAGTGAGAAGGGTTTGGATCTTAGTTTATTTTGGTACTAAACTAATATCTTCATCACTTGCATCTTATACTATAAGAGAAACTGCGACACATTTCCCGATTATTCTCGCTCTGATTCAAGACGTGACCGACTTCGAACAGATTATCATTATTTAGCACGTAAGCTTAAATCTCACGGTGTACGCTTGTCAGCTGGTCTCTCGATACTGTGTTGATGATTTGTTGATAGGTTTCCTCCCACGGTCCACTATCGAGGCTTTGTTAGTTTGATTTGCATATTGTTAGAGATGAATGTTATTTTACGTTTCAATACTAGGAAGTCGTTGATTTGTGGAGCGTAAGATGAAATGAAATTGAATTTAAGAACTGGGATATGCGATAAGTATGCCATGGTTCGTGGTCATGGGCCGTATATATATTGCAAACAAAATGTTGACATATTTTTTGTAAATCTATACTAATATTATAAAGCTGAAGAGTTTGTTTGTTTGAACGCGCTAATCTCAGGAACAACTAGTTGGAATTGAAAAAATATTTTTGTGTTGGATAGTCCATTTATCGAGCAAGGTTATAACATCACGCTACGACCAATAGGAGCGGAGCATAAATGAAAAATGTTGCAAAAACGGGAAAAATGTCCACCCGTGCGAAACCGGGACGGGCCGGTACTCCAGAAATATTTTTATTTACTTGGTTAGCGACAAAACTGGAATAAAACCTATAACTACAATCCGTACAGCCTTAGTACTTATTTTGCTCCAAAACTGAACTATCGAAATGACGAGACCTTTTTTCAAAAATAAAAATGGTAGATTTCTTATTAAATTATCTTTCTTACGGTATTCAACTTAACCTTCAAGAAAAAATCTCATTTCGTGATCATTCGTGATACGAAAATGTCAAACGCATTACCTTACTTTTCCGCAAGTCGGTATAGACTAACAAGTCACGACTGACAAGATGTCACGGCGGCAAAAAATACAGTTTTCATATTAATTAAGAATCGTGACCAGCTCGGATGGGTGGCAAAAAACTGATGGTTGATAGTAGGATTAGTTTAATGTATGGAATGAGTTCTGGTAGTGGACCACTTGATTTATCTGAAGTGTTTTTTGTTACTGCCTAGTGGTGGCAAGCGCGACTGCTGATCGTGAGGTCTTAGGTTCGATCCCCAGGTCGGGCAGTGTTATTGGGTTTTTCCGTGTAGAATTCCTCAATAGCATCCCGGCGTTTGGATTTGTGCCCTGT
The DNA here is from genome assembly GCA_910594945.2 of Amphipyra berbera. Classification (NCBI taxonomy): domain Eukaryota; kingdom Metazoa; phylum Arthropoda; class Insecta; order Lepidoptera; family Noctuidae; genus Amphipyra; species Amphipyra berbera. The sequence goes on from OU343142.1 coordinate 15,962,519, forward strand.
TGATGGCAATAAGCTCGCCCCCTATTACATGGGACTTAAACATAACGGCGAAATGAGGGTGTTACTATACACCTCTGCGCAACCCTTCGGAAAATACAAGCATCACGCTTGTATTTTGTTTGTATTTATGTTATGTTTTTTGTGTCAAGTATGATGACGTCACAGATTTAAAATAGGACACCTGGAGACACTATCTTTATCCTACCACCTATCTAAAAATTCTTAGAGGACCTGGGTTCGATTCCCAGGTCGAGCAAAGTGTTATAGGGTTTTTCCATTACGAATTTCTCAGTAGCAGCCCGGAGCCTAGATTTGTTCCACGTTAATGGCAATAGGCTCGCCCCCTATTACATGAGACTTAACAAAGGTGTGCTGAAACACCTCTGCCGAACCCTTAGGGGAATATAATAATAATAATAACATTTATTGACATAAAAAGTACACAGATACATAGTGACACTTCAATTAAGCGTGGAAAAATAGGCTGGTACAAAACAATGATCAATGACCCCCATGCTAGGAAAAAACCTGCGTTACAGGGGTCATCCAACAGTCCATTTTTAACCGACTTCCAAAAAAGGAGGAGGTTCTCAATTCGTCTGTATGCTTTTTTTATTGTTTTTTTTTTTTAATGTTTGTTACCTCATAACTCCGCCATTTATAAAACGATTTAGATAAAAAAAAAAAAATTTGAAAGCATATACTTCCAGATTGGTCCCATTTAAATTTGGTGAAGATCTGATGAAGATCTTCGGAGATAGACAATAGAACTCCTTAATGACGAACAGTACGCATAATGTGATGATGTGTTTATGTTACGAGCAGCGTCTTTAGTAGGTCCAACCATATTTTAATTAAGGCCACTAAAACGAAAAAAATAAAAAACATTTTAACAAAAATAAAACCGACTTCATAAAAACGATGAAAAGAATAAAATAATTACCATATTATAAAATTAACAGTTTCAGAAGTCGGTACCTTCAATTTGGTTCAGCATGGATTAGCACCGACTTCTAAAACTGTTAATTTTATAATATGGTAATTATTTTATTATTTTCATCGTTTTTTTGAAGTCTGTTTTAATTTTGCTAAAATGTTTTTTATGGATGGTTTAATTGTTACTACAATTTAGTAATGTGCACTTTTGAAAAATACAAAATAATGAAAATAAACTAATATAATACAATCAATTTTGGGGATAAGAAAAGGGAGAAAGAAAGTAAAAGGGATTTATGTGAATTAATAAATAACAAGGGAAAGTACTAAGACGTGTGTTATCTCATGAGTTTTCTAAATCCTCGCAAAATCGGACAATACAATTTGAAAGTAACTGCGAGCTCAATGCTATATTTCAAGCTACTAACGTATCGATATCATTACGGTATCATGTACCAGCTACAAGGCAGTAATCGTTCATAACCCATGATAAGCTAACTAAGCTACATTCGCCTCCAAACAGCAAATAACTTTCTGCGCGTATATTGCAATTTACTTGTAGATAGCTGGGAAATATTAACTGTCTTCATTTCTATGGATACCAAGTGCATTTTAATTACTTTCCTTCGAGCTGTGTGGTCTTTGGCTCGGATCAGGCCACCCATATAAAACAGCAGTGATAGCCTAGTGGTGTGACCGTCGGACTGCCAAGTCATAGGTCTCGAATTCGATCCCAAGGCTCGTGTGCGTATTGTATAATTATCACTTGCTTAACAACGGTGAAGGAAAACATCGTGAGGAATTCGGCATGCCTGAGAGGTATTTCTCGACGGCATGTGAAGCCAAGTCAGAGGCCCATGGGCGGCATAAACTCTGACACCAGGTTAGTTACTAACCACACGAAAAAGAAGAAGAAGAAGCCCACCCATCTTTTCTTCAGATGAGGAGGCTAAGTTTACTGAGGGGCTTATAATGTCCATATAACGCCAAAATCTCCTAACATTTTAAACTATTTTAATTAGCTTCACTTCGTATTGTTTGATTCAAATCTTGCGACAGATTTTTCAGCTACTTTTGCTTAGCCCAGGGGTCGGCAACCTTTTGAGTCGGAAAAGCCAAAAGTTGCAATTTACGAAATTTCACAGTTTTCAAAGAGCAACATTTTAGTTTCAATATTATAGTTTTCGCTTATACAGGGTGTCCTATAATTAATGGATTACCTTGAAATGGAGTTTAGCAGAACTAATTACCTTTTAGATATAGTTACTATATCTATCTCTCAGTCATAGTCAATATATTTCAGACCTGCTATAGTATAGTACTCAATTATGGATCGATTGCACGATTTTAATGGTCTTGATAGTAAAAATAAAATTGTTTTAAAAGCCGCAACTTTACATCTAAAGTTGCTGACCTGGCTTAGCCGATTCTCCTGTACCTTCGCACACAAATTCAATTGCCATGACAATACAACATTATAATAATTTCAACCTTTAATCTTCAAATCCTGATGCTGCAGAGGTACTGCAAGATAAAACCGTTTAACGTAAAAAAGGCATTATTATTTGAATTCACATTAATTTGTGTTGGGTAGATCCGAAACCGCTGTATCTTGAATAAATTTTTTTTTTCCTGACCGCTTTTTTTGCACACGACACGACACAATAAAATGTAGTGACGACTCCGAGCGAACCGTTTACAACATCACTAGTAGTATCTTGTTTTTTGTGAGTAAACGACTCTATGGCGTTTGGAGTCGTCATCACATTTTGACAAGTCATGAGCTATGGGAAAACTGTCGTAATCATTATCATTAACAGTCTTTTGCTGTTCATAGCTGTACACCATATCGTCAGTGGAAAGGTAAAAAGACTAAAGCGCCAAAAGTATACATATTAATTAGATAATTAAAATAGATTAGATAATTAAAATAAACAGCTATTTTTCTTAGAGTATACATATTAATTAGATAATTAAATTATCTATTTAATATGTATATTCTAAGAAAAATTACTATGTTTATTTTCTTAAAAAAATACTTTGAAAAACTCTCCTGTAAAGTAGGTATATTGGCGCTTTAGTCTTTTTACCTTTCCACTGACGAAATGAACTTCTTAAAAGATGCACCATTTACCAAAGAAAATGAAGTCATATTCCGAACCAATACAGTTTTATTACAACTTTCAATCGCAAAACAGTTAGGTATGTTATAATTCAATATAACAGTTTCCCAGCATATCGTGACAGAGGTACATAATCCTGCAATACATACCAGTTATGTATCAGTCATACGCAGTTAAAGTTAATGGAAATTGAATGATCCGGACGATTGTGGAGGTGCAAAACTTGCGGAGCAGCGGGTGAAGGAGCGGTTTTGACAAAGTTATGTAGAGGAATTTATTTAGTCTTTCTAGAATTTTCAGTCTTTCATCGATTTCTTTTCGGGGTTGAATGAAGTACATGTAAGACTAGAATATAATGGATTGAACCTATTTAGTGATGTTTAAATACTGGCAGTAAGAGCCCGTTCACACAGCGGATTCATTTTTAACGTTTTAAGGTCAAGGCACACATATCAAATCGGAAAGGGATCGTCACCGTATCAACTCAAGTCGTTTAGTATTCTTTGTATGAAACTCCCTACTGCAACGCATACTAATCGGAATCGTAACGTAATCGCCTCGCGGGACAAGCTCACGAACCGCGGTGCGGTGTGTGGTCAACGTGGTTCCCGCGCTTACGGCTCGTCGTCCCCGCGCTTACGTCTCTCCGTACCCGAGCTTACGTCTCTTCGTCCACCCTCGCCCCTCTCACTCCTCCCGCGGCCTGCTTGCAGCACACTACTGTTACTGCGAGCCGTAAGCGCGGCGTCGCCTAGCCGTAACCGAGTCGACGTATCGGAGCTGCTGATCCGGTTTGGTTATGTGCTTACGTTAGGTTGACGCCTGTTTGACGGCGAGGCGAAAGGCGATACGGTGACGATCCCTTTCCGAGTTGATATGTGTGCTTTGACCATTAAACGGATCAGTTAAACAAATGGTAGCTGCCTCGCATCTGGCAGACCGGATACTATAAAAATAACGGATCGTGTGTGAAGGCACCCATACATCTTCAGGTACGGATCCGTTTTTTATACTGTTCCGGCATCCAGTTATTGATGACAAAAACGGAACATGTAAAAATGTCGGACCAGTAATTTTTTACTGGATTCGGAATACTGTCGTGTATGTGAACTCGCTCATACAACTACAGGCGCCATCACCAAAATAAAAATCGATCCGCTAAAACGGGTCCTGTAAACAGTTTCTGTGTGAACTAACTGTAACATAACACAGAGATGAGAAATCAGTTACCAGCATCGGTCACCCAACATATTAGGTCCTTACCTATGAAATTGGCGTTTTTTTCTCACAAATAGAGAACCTCGTCACTTCTATGATTTAAAATATTAATCAATTGCTTGATATTATATCGAATAATGACCACCATAGACAACTACCAATAGTAAAAAAACCTTATTATTTATAGTTTTCTAAACATAAAAAATAACTTAAAAATGCCTCCTTTTTGTTAGCAGAAATGAACACTATTTTTGTTTTAACTTTGCCAAAACTGATTTTTGTCGCATAATCTAAGTGGCATACGTTATCTTAGTTTTTGAACATTAGTGCATAAAAGTTTTAAAACATCAGTGTTCATAGTTGTTAAATAAATTAAGAAAATGTTAGTATGAAAAATGCAACTTCTTTAAAATTCTCCATATAAAACGCTGATTTCATAGGTGGGGACCTAATATTAATCGTCATTGTTCCAATATGCAAATCCAAAGATACATTTTTGTTGTAATTTTTTTAGCTGCTATACCTAAGCTTCCAGACATTTTCCAATCTAAAACATCACTCGCCAGTTTCCTCTTCTTTGAAGACGGTCAGTATTTTTAACATGAAGTCATCCTATCTGACTGCGCTCCGCTCAGCTCTACTCCCTCGCTCCGCTCTCAACTCGTGGCCAGACCTCCATATTTCGGTAACCGGGCCTGTGGGGCACTCGTGTTGATAAATTCGTCACGCGGATTGACCCAGTGCGGCGCGTGCGCATAAACACTTAGTTTTTATAGTTATTGTAATACTGTTGAATACTTCGCTGTCTCCTTGACTACTTGAGATTTCTTTATGGATATTGTTAAATGGAAGACCGACTTTTTCTTGGCGTAGGTAGGTACTACAATTAACTTTTTATGTTGTTAAAACTTCAAGTACTATAATTGTTATTACTTCCAAGTTCTATTGGTACCTACTTACCATTTATCTATCTTAAAGGTAAGTATTTTTACTCGAACCATCGACTTGACTTTTCACTAGATCATCAATCTTGTTCATTTATTAATCTTGTCATCTTAATTAAGTGTTCTAAACGTCAGCAGCTTAACAGTACTACATTTCATTTATTTCAGTAACAATTTTTACATCGTATCGAAATTTTACAGTAAATTATAGAATTAAGAATTAAAAGAATTACAATATAAATCATTATTAAAACAGTAACCAAATAAATTTAAAAAAGTAAGACATTTGCAGTTCCCCTGTTATAATATGTTAAATGTCAAAATAAAACAATATAAAAACAAATAAATTACGATTCACCATTACAAATGTCAAAGTATAATATAATGTCAATAAAAATAGTGATGTTATAACATGAAACACAAATTAAATTAAATTCATCAATTACACAATGTCAAAAATAATAATTTCTAATTAAAAATATTGCTAATACCCATACAAATGTCAATAAAAATAGTCTAATAGGTAATAATTAAAGTCTAGTTGTATGTGTGAGTGTTTTCTTTTTTGCTTGTGGGCCGTTTCTACGTCACAGGGAAGTTTTTTTTTTAATTTTGAACTTTGCTCCACTCCAGGATTTCTCCTGTATCGTGGTTGCGTTTACAGACACAAATCTTCACATACACAAACGTACAGACCCGCAAAACTATTTTTAGGCCATACAAATATTTGATCCGTGCGGAAATCGAACCTACGACGGTACAACCCTCAAGTCTCAGTCACGGTTCAACCTTGAGTGAGATTCACGGAGCTATTTTGTAGCTCCTGCATTTCGCATATAGCAAGCAAACGCAATCACAACGGATCGCAAGTAGAACATACGCTGTATACACAATCTATACCCCGTTCTATAGTTTATATCACACAAAACAACACTTACTACGCATTAACGACTGCTTCTGGGAACCTTCCATCGCCACATTTTTTCCATCACTCTCACCTTCAACCCACTGGCTCATATCGTGCGACTGTCGCGTTTTTGTAGCGGCGACTTGTCGCGTAATTGGTTTAATAGTCGCACGGATTCGGAACGCATCGCGCTGTTGTGGATCGACTCCCGGATCTTGGTCATGGTATTGGGACTTGGATAATGATTTGGATGACAAAGCTTTTATGGCTTGGATGTAAGGGAATCTTTAATAGAAATGACCGGTCATTGTAAGGGTCATTGGGAGGCTCATTCAAGAAGATGGAGAAGCGCGGCTGGTTAGACGTGACAACATCCTTCCTTCGCCGGAGTTTAAAAATAAGATGGCGGTCGCATAACACATCACGCCCACATTTCCACAAAACTCATTTCGCCGTTATTTTAAAGTCAACTGGGCACATATCTAAACTCCAGGCTGCTACCGAGGAATTCCACACGGAAAAACCCAATAACACTGCCCGACCTGGGGATCGAGCCACCACTAGAATAACGAGGCAATTCAGAGAGTGAACACAATGATGTGAGATCTAAGAACTTTCCTTAAATCAGGCACCTAAATAATAATTACCATCCAGACATAACTGAAAGGTGTTTATAGACAACTAGCGACCCGCCTCGGCTTCGCACGGGTGCAATGTAGATACTAATGTGGGGCATATAAACCTTCCTCTTGGATCACTCTATCTATTGCTGAAAACTGCATTAAAATCCGTTGCGTAGTTTAAAAGATCTAAGCGTACAAACAGCGGGAGCGACTTTGTTTTATACTGTGTAAAGATTCTCACAAATAGTTGCACAATTAGCCAAATCATTAGTTTTAGTTCGGAGTCAAATGTTTCAAGGTAATAAATTGTATGTATCATCATCAAGCTTGTTTGCTATGTCGTTTTTGTGATACTTAATCAAATGTCATCGCTTTAAACACTTGATGAACGTGTAGTAATTCATAATATCGCAACAACACTAATATTCTTGTCATAAAACGATTTAAATTAAAATACCCCATAAAAACTATTCTAGCAAAGTCCAATGGCCTGATTTTTAGAGTACTGTAGCAAAATAAGGAACTCTTATAGTTTTGGCCATGCATACAGTTTCCAAAAAAGTATCAATTGATATATTGCAGTCCACTGTTGGACATAGATATAGTTTACCAAGTTCTAAAACAATTGGCTCAATATGGCATTTTTCGGAAAACCTCGCAAAAAAACCATGTCGCATGTTTCATCTAAAAAAACCTAATGTGTATTCAAACAATCATGATGGCTACAGAACCCTACTTAATGCGGGTCCGACACGCACTAGACAGTTTTTAATTTTGATTGAAGTACTAGCCAATGATGGCGGAATAACGTACAGATTCAATGACATTAGCTTCATTACCAGAACAACGCCCCTGTGCGACCATTGTTCAGGTTTAACAATTGTGTCTAATAACCAATTCATCGGTTGAAATTCTTTGTGACCAAAATCATTGCTGAATTTAACGTTTTTATGTGCTCTGAATTGTATTGTTTATGATCGTTATCGATTAGACAGCCACAATTAGTAATTATTGCAATAGTTAGATCATTAATTGTAGCCTTTGAGGAGACATGTGATCAGCTGTAGATGTTAACGGACTGTTCCGTCATAGTAACAGTAATTGGTATAAAACGTACTGTCAATTTAACATCATGTATTTAACTACCAGTGCAAGTAATGCAAGTTTTAGCATGAGCATTTAAGATATGCACCTCATTTATAATAATGTCTATAGGTATTTCTCTTTTACTTTCTACATCACCGTTGATGTACACAGTATCACTTGTTTCTAAAACCATCATTTGAAATTCTTTCCATACAAGATCATCGCTAAATCCAAAGTTAACTTTCTGTTTTCTGAAATTGTCGGATAATAATAATAATAATAATAATACCCCCCGTCGTATCTCTACGTTGACGTCGTGGTGGGGCTTGCGCGCCTTAATGAGCGCTAGGGCTGTACCGGTAGGAACACTCATGCCGGGCAGGTCTAGGGTGAGAGGCCAGACCAAGAGGGGTACACATTTGCTCCTGGTCCACTCCCAGACCAAGAGCAATTTCCTTTTCCCAAATTCCTATCCCTAATTCCTATTCATGATTCCTATTTCTAATTCCTACTCCTAATCCCAATCCAAGCCAAGGTTGCATATGCCGAGGGCTTCATGGCTAGGGGAGTGCGCTAGTCGCTAGTATGCCAACTCTGGAAAATAGGGGACCTCCAGTTTTATTTACCCTTGCCACAGTGAACGCAGGGCTCTGCTGTGGTCGACTTTGTAAGTCCCTAGCTACTCGTGGGATCATTATGATAACAAGATCAAAAAAAAGAAAAGCCATTCAGACAAATATGTTGTCTACAGATGATGAAACTACGCAAGTTTCAGCGTCATCCTCTCCGAGGTCTATTTTTTCATCTATTGCATCATCACCACCTTCATACATATTAGCATCATCTAGATCATCATCATCTTCACCACTATCAGTAGACGTTGTGTCGGAGGTTACTTCTGCCAGAAACCCTTCACCCGCTACTGTCTCAACAATTACGCGAAAAAAATGGAGTGAAGAAATGAACACATTCATTTGGCGTACATACCTTATCATCACAAACCTAGAAACTGACACAAGTTCATATCTTACCTCGTTACATCAACAATTCATTAACAGATTCCCGCAAATGAATGTCTCTAAACAAAGAGTTGGAGACCAAAGAAGAGCAATAGTTTATAAAAAGCTACTCCCAACCACTACACTTGATATAATTAGGTTAGAAGTAAGCAACAGTCTGAAAACCCACAACACTGTGTTACACCCACAAACCCAAACACTCCAGTCAAATATGTCTCAAATTAACACTAATTCACCATCACAACCAAATCGTAGAATGAAATGGTCAACTGAACTCAATGAAAACCTCATAAAATGCTATTACATATGTACAAAAATGGAAACAGATATGACAGTTTGGAGAAAAAAGTTAAAGGAAATGTTTATAGAAATCTACCCACAACTGTCTCACTTATCAGAACAACGCATATCAGACCAAAAAAGAGTCGTCATTAACAATAGAATGATATCAGAAACACGGCTCCAAGAACTAAAAACAGATGTTCAGAATACATTAAATCAAACAAATTCTTACGAGCAGCATCAAAATTCACATGTAATTTCAGATAGCATACAAACGCAACCTCCTTTTAACAATAACATTGCACAGTTACACACACAAGAAACAGAATTAGAATTAAGAAACGAGCCAAATTACTTAAATAGGATTGATGTTGAAGCCCTTACACAACATAATAGCACAAATATGGAAACAAATCAGGAAAGAAACCAAGAACTAGAAGAGACATTTTTACAGACACTACAATACTTCACAAACACTCATCCTACACAAAGAAATTACATACCCAAACAAAAGTCATCAAAAAAGTTTGCAAAAATAGTAAGTTACATTAACAATATTATCCTACCAAATTATTTAAATAGTGACATAGATTTCGATACATTACAAACAACAATATACAGTGCTGCTTGGACAGCAGCAAAAGCTAATGGGAGTAAACTATTACACGTATCTGCTGAAAACATGGTCAACACCCGACAGAAAAATCATAAGCCTAAATGGCAAAGAAGATTAGAATATAAAATTAAAGATCTAAGAGCTAAAATTGGAAGACTTACACAATACATATACGGTAATAGGAGCAGAAAACTTACACAAGAGGTAAACACTATACTGGAACACTACAAAATACATTCAACTCACGAAGAACCGAACACACAACTAACACACTTTTTAGATACTCTTAAGCAGAAACTTACCCTTGTAAACAGTAGACTAAAAAGATATACAAAATGCACGCATCGCAAAACTCAAAACAATCAATTTAGGAATAATGAAAGACAATTTTACCGAACACTAAAAAATTCTACCACAAACCAAACGACACCCACCAATAATGTAAATAACGTAAACAGTATTTTACCACCGATAGATGAAATAAAACAATTTTGGTCCCAAATATGGGAAAGACCAATTGGTCACAACACAGAAGCTGATTGGATTAAAGTAGAGACGGAAAATTATATTAACATTGAACAAATGGAGTTTGAACATATAAAAAGAGATACATTTCTTGATGTTCTTAAAAAATTACACAATTGGAAAGCACCAGGTTCGGACTATATACATAACTTTTGGTACAAAAATTTTACACATACCCACCCATATCTCTACAACCATATTAACAATTTTATCTCAAATCCAACAACGATGCCATGTTACATTTCAGAAGGAATAACGTATATGCTACCAAAAGACAGCAACGACTGCACCAACCCAGCAAAATACAGACCCATAACTTGCCTACAAACTATATATAAGATAATAACATCATGCATCTCTCACGTCATCTACAAACACCTTGATAGGAATAAAATATTAGCCGAAGAACAAAAAGGATGCAAAAAGTTTAGTCAGGGCTGTAAAGAACAATTAACAATAGATTCAGTGATACTCAACCAGGTACAGCGAAAGAAAGCTGATATATACACTATGTACATAGATTATAAAAAAGCATACGATTCAGTACCACACACGTGGTTACTAGAAGTTCTAAATATATATAAAATACACCCCCAAATCACTACGTTTCTAAGTAATATTATAAAACAGTGGTCTACTCGCTTACACCTGACGTCACCTACAGGGATCGTTGAGACAGAAACAATTAAAATCCAACGAGGAATATTCCAAGGTGACTCACTCAGCCCATTATGGTTCTGTCTTGCTTTGAATCCCTTGTCAAACAAATTAAACTCTTTGAGACCAGGATATCAGCTACAGTTTAATGACACACTAAATGACATACTGACTGACGATCAAAACTGTAAAATAAATCATCTTCTTTACATGGACGACATAAAATTGTACGCATCCTCACCAGACGACTTATATGAACTTGCCAATACTACTGAACACTTTTCAAAGGACATAGGAATGGAATTTGGTATTGATAAGTGTAAAATAAATTCAATTAGAGCAGGTAAAACGTATGAACACTCACACACAATTCAGACAGGAGAAACCATTGATTCCTTAGACGAGAATGGAACATATAAATATCTTGGATACATTCAAAACAAACAATTGAAACACAAAGAAATAAAAACAACACTTACTCAACAATTTAAACATAGGCTAAAGTCCATTTTTAACACTCAACTACACTCTAAAAATACTGTTAAGGCAATAAACACCTATGCGATCCCCGTTCTTACCTATTCCTTTGGTATAATAAATTGGACGAAGACTGAATTAAAAAACCTACAGCGCGTCATAAACACTACTCTGACCAAACACAGAAAACACCACCCTAGATCTTGTGTCCAGCGATTAACACTGCCAAGGAAAGAAGGAGGGCGAGGAATAATAGATATAAGTAACCTACACAACAAACAAATTACAACACTTAGAAAATACTTCAATTCAAAAAGCACTACTTCATCCCTACATAAAGCAATAGTTTATAACGATCAAAAACTGACCCCGTTGAATATGTTTGATAAAACTACCCAAAACAATGAGCAACAGACGACCAGACAAACAAAAATATTAGAATGGACCCAGAAGTCACTGCATGGAAGACACCGCAAAGACCTTGAGCAACTTAACGTCGACAAGTTAGCGTCGAACGAATGGCTGTGTCGCGGTGATCTATTTCCGGAGACTGAAGGGTTCATGGTGGCAATTCAAGATCAAGTCATTGAAACCCGCAACTACCAAAAATACATCATGCGGGTCCCTCACGCCAACGATATTTGCAGACGTTGTAGTAGTTCTTCCGAAACTATTCAACATATTACTGGAGCATGTAAAGCCATAGTACAGACCGATTATAAACACAGACACGATCAAATAGCCAATATAATCCACCAAAGATTAGCAATCAAATATGATTTAATTACTACACCGCCAACACCTTACTATAAATATATTCCTGAAATTGTTCTTGAAAACAATACCCACAAGCTGTACTATGATCGTGCAATCCTTACCGATAAAACAACACACTACAACAGACCAGACATCACACTTCTAGATAAAATTAACAAAACCGCACAAATTATAGACATAGCCGTACCAAACACACACAATCTACAAAGTACAATTGCCGAAAAGCTTTCAAAATATACAGATTTGAAAATAGAAATTAGCCGAATGTGGCGGTTAAGTAACGCAACCATTATTCCCATAGTCATATCGACTACAGGTGTCATCCCTAAACAATTGCATCAATCCTTAAGAACACTAGACCTACCACCATATTTATACACGAGCCTACAGAAAGCCGCTATCCTGAATACCTGCAGAATTGTCCGGAAATTCTTACAAAACGACAACGAGACACAAATGATCACACCACACTCACAAGCATCAAACACTACACGAACACAATCACTCAATCAAACAAACTCATCACAAAGTCACATTATGTCATCTCACCACATCACCAATCAATAAGCCTAACACTTGGCTTCGGCCCGTGTTAAGTTTAAAAACCGGTCAATTAGCGCCGAGATACAAAAAATGGTATACAAAAAAATAATAATAATAAATCGTTTATTTGCATAAAACATGGTATAAAATGGTGTTAAATAAAAATTTAAATGGTACAGACATGTTTAGCTAGGATAAAACATAGCATGCAAAAAATTTAAAGGTGTTCACTTTTTATCCATAAATTCTTTTAAACTATAGAAATTACATTCATTTAACCATTTGTATAATTTAATTTTAAATAATCTTATATTTAATATTTTTAAATGGTTTGGTATCTTATTATATATACGCACACACATTGCTAGGCAGCTTTTGTTGTATTTGGCTAGTCTTGGTAAATCACTTAGTACTAATCTATAAGGGTCTCGTCTATTCCGAGGATTTACATCATCTGCTGTCTTAAATAATTGTTTATTTTTATTTACGAACATACATATTTCGTAAATGTAGAGAGACGGCAACGGCAACAAACCAAGATTTTTAAATATCGGCTGACATGAGTCATCAGGTTGAAGTCCATATATTGACCTTATGCATTTTTTTTGGGCAATGAATGCTCTATTCAAGTCGGTGCTGTTACCCCACATTATAAGACCATAACGTAATAGTGACTCTATATAAGCGTGGTAGGATGTCACAGCAGTTTTTATATTTGTTACATTTTTTACTTGTTTCAATGCGTATACAAATTTATTTATTCTAGTACAAACATTATCTACGTGTTCTTTCCAGTTAATATCTTTATCTATTATTACCCCTAAAAACTTTGTATGTGTTACCTCTTTGATTTTATTTATATTAAGTTTGATGTTATTTTTATAATTATAAGATTTATTAAATTGAATATAAACGGATTTCTCTAAATTTATTTTCAAATGATTTATGTCAAGCCAATGTAGTAATGTATCTATTGTATTATTAATGTCAATCTCGTGATCTTTAATTGTATTTTGATTTTTATTAGATGTCACTATAATAGATATGTCGTCGGCAAATAAGATGCATTTATGGTTGGTTATTCTTATGATGTCATTTATATAGAGAATAAACAATATTGGGCCCAACACGCTTCCTTGTGGAACGCCATATTTATTGTGTCTGTATTCTGATGAGTAGGGTATTATATCTTTATTTTCATTTACTTTATTGATAATGACACGTTGTTGTCTATTACTTAAATAGGATGATATCCACAGAAGTGCAGGTCCCCTAATCCCAATTGCCTCTAACTTATCTAGCAATATGTCGTGTGAAACCAGATCGAAGGCTTTTGATAAATCAAAGAAAAGAGCGGTAGTTAGATGATTGCTGTTAATATTTGTAAGTATTATTTTCATTAAAGAGAAAATGGCTAATGTCGTGGATTTGTTTTTTTGGAACCCAAACTGTTCATTACTTAAAATTTGGAATTTATTACAGAAATCTATAATTCTTTTATACATGCATTTTTCAAATATTTTAGACATAATAGGTATTAATGTTATAGGGCGGTAATTATTGATATCACTTTTATCTCCCCTTTTGAATAACGGCTTTATTAAAGATAGTTTTAATATTTCGGGGAAAGTTCCTAGTGAAAATGACATATTAATTAAGTGGGTTAAGATACCAGTGAATTCATTGCAGCAAGCTTTTATGATTTTTGTGTTAATTTCATCATAGCCCTCAGATCTAGTGTTGCTCAGAGAAGTTATTTCCTGTCGCACCTCTCTTTCCAGCATTGGTTTGAGAAACATTGAGTTAACAGCTATATTTTTCCTAAAGTTATGGTGAGCATTTTTTTGCGTTGGTTCATGCGTTGAATAATGGTCATTGAATATAGAAGCTATTTCTACAGGGTCTCTAATTATAGTATTATTTACCTTTATGATCTCTATGTTGTCTTTGGGGGTAGTATTATTTATTTCATTTTTAATGACAGTCCATGTAGCTTTGCATTTGTTATCATTTGTGTTAATATATTTAACGTTTGCGTTCTTTTTAGAACTATAAATACATTTCTTTAGAAGATTGGAATAATTATTATATTTAGTTTTATTACTTACATTTTTATTTTTATAATACTGATAACGTAGTGTCCGTTTAGTTTTGCAACTTTGTCTTAGACCTTTGCTTATCCATTTTTGTGTGCTTTTATTATTTATATTAATCTTAATTCTTACCTTAGGAAAACAGAGATCATAGAATAAGCATACCAAGGCATGAAAATCACTGAATGCAGAATTTGCATCGGTTTCCAGGTAGATATCGGACCAAGAAAGGTTTTGCAAGCATTCCTTAAATTTCCGGATATTGTCTAAGTTGTAATCTCTTTTATAAATATAGTATATAGCTGGTTTTTGTGGTTTATGCTTAGTAGGAAAGCTTAACATTTGTGCTGTGTCATGATCTGAAAGATGGAGAGGTAGTACAGTTGCAGTTGCATTGGGGATGTTGCTTAAGATATGGTCAATACAAGATAATTTACGTGTAGGAACATTGATGTGGATTTTTAAATTATAATTGTTGGACAAGTCTTGCAATTCATTTGTGATGTTACCTTTTCTTAGCGTGTTTATGTTGAAATCACCGACTACAACTATATTTACTTTGGATTTGCATTTCTTTTGCAGATCGTGTAAAAGATTATGTAGTTTTGTTATAAACTGATTAGGATCAGATTGGGGTGTTCTATAAATACATATTATTATTAATTTGTAACACATTATCTCTAAACCACAAGCTTCAAACGTGTTTTGTGTTGCAAAGGATTTTACAAATGATAACTCTTTGAATATAAGTCCTTTTTTAACTAATATGCAAGTACCACCTCTTTGCTTTTCTCTACAGAAGTTGGTGGCCATATCATAGTTGTATATTTTGACGTAGCTTTCATGGCCTTTTTTTATAAAAGTTTCCGAAAGACATATTACATCTGGGTCATTATTAACTTCTTTTAATTCCTGTATAGTAATTTCTAGTAATTCTTGTTTAGATAGTATGCTAGCGATATTTTGATGAAATATTTTGAAATGGTGTGTTGTAGAGGCTTTAGGCACGAAAAAATAAGTGACTCTTGTTTATAGTAGGAAAATAATAGGGTATAGTACCTTTCTGAGCATTTTTAATGGGTTGTGTAAGAGAGTCGGATTTATGAGGCTTTGTACTGTCAAGACGATTAAAATAGAAGGGAATTGTCCCTATTTTGGGTTCTTTTAAGCTAGTGTTTAATTTGAAACTTGATTTTTTACTTGACATTCGTTTTCGGATTTCACTGGGGTTCAAATATTTATCATTATAATCACTACAATCTATGAGATAATTTAATGACTTACAAACATCAGATAGTTTTGTGTGTGCGTGATCTACAAAGTGACATTTTTTATACTTATTACATATTTTTTTTATAGAATAGTTTAGTTTATTTACATTTAGGTACACGTTTTTTACGACATTAAGTACAATTACAGTGTTATTGTTAAATATATCTAATATTATTTGCAATTGAGACAAGATTAGGTTTAAGCTGCGGTCGTTTTCACCTACGCATATTATAAGTTTATCGTCGGATGTAAATTTCACATTTTTACAGTTCTGTATTATTTCGTTACACGGTGCATTTGGCTTCGTTTCGGCGACAACTCTGTATTTTTCGTATTGTGTACTTGTTCTAGAGTGTGAGATGGCTGTTGCTAGCCCTACGCAACGCTGAGTACCGAAAATCAGTATCTTCTTCCCGAGCTCCATATTTTGCGTATTTGCGGCAACACAAGTCTGTGCGCTTGGAATGTGCACAGAATCCCGCTTTATGTCCAGAATTGTAGTTTCATAGCCACTGTGACTATGTTGCATTAAACCTCCAATACGCTCTGTAAGGGTTGCAATCTCCAGTTCAGCAGCATTTAATTGCTGTTGTAGGGTTATAATTTTTTGTTCCAAGTGTGATATATTTACGTTGTTGTTGTTTTCAACGTTCAGCTTGAGTGACGTTGAAAAGGATGGTGTAGAACTCACGTTATTATAATATGATAGAGCTTGCTTCTTATTTTTTGTGTTTTTACCAGGACTTGCACATGTGGAGGACGAATGGCACAAAGACTTCAATGTTATGTTTTCTTCAGTTAACTTGTTCATTTGTCTATGTAAATCGGTGTTTTCTAACAATACATTTCCCAGTTCATTTTCAGTACTTTTAAGTTTCAGTGTAAGCTGAGATATTGTATCCTTCATTTCTGAGACCAATACTAGCTCGGATATTGTTCTATCAACACTCATAGATAATTTATTGGGAGTGGTGTAAGACTCGTCAGATGTTTCACAGTCGGTAAGTATATGGGAGTCCAATATCTTTGAAGTATTATGAATTGGGGATGGATGACTTTTTGATGCTACATCATCTTGATTTTTCTTTGTATTTCGTGCATGTTCCGTTGGCGATAGCATTTTTAAAGAGGTTTGCTTTTTTCTTATAGTGATGTTGGATATATCGTTGGTACTAGTATATTTTTTATTTCTAATACACGTTTTGCATCTCCATTTCTTTTTTGATTCTTGGTTCATAAGGCGGAATGTTTGTTCAGGATAACCATCGCAATCTAATTCATATCTATTGTGACAGGCCGAGCACATTGCAGTATTTTTTATGTTTACTGATTTTTTACATTTATGGCATGTTACTAGTGTCGACATCTTGCGAACGCTGCTGCGAGTAATGGTTGAAAAGTTCGATGGCATTGTGTCACTTAGTACTGCTATTCGACACTAGATGTCACTGTATTGTATAAGATGTTATAAACCAATATTTTGACGAAAAAAAGACTACAAAAAGTCTATCCTTGGACAAGCTTGATTAGAACTTGAGACATTTAATGACACACTCGTGTCGCTTCCAAAACAACAACGCTAACTAGTCTCGTTAATCTGTTGTCAAAATAAGTGTTCTTTCTCTACGACAAATTTATTAGAAACGTTAGGACGCGATTTTTGAAATTTTATACAAATTCAATAACCGTCACAGATATTTCTTCAATCACTATTAATTCACTTAAATTGTAAAGCAGTACATCATTACACTAAAATGAGGTGTTTTTTGAACTGCACTATTTGTTTTTTGTTTTCTATAGTTGGATATTAATGTTATTTCTAATGTAAACAAAACTTTTCTTGCTTTGTATTTCTTAAGTGTTTTTGCGTGGTTTTCTTGAGAACTTAACTGAGATAACACTAACACTTGGTATTTGGACTATTTTATTAATGTTTGACTATTTATTTACGATTTAACTGCGTGTTTACTATTTTTAAGCAATTAAAATACGCGGAGCTGATGTTATGCATGGCACTAGCGCCATCTATCATCTTCATTATATTATATAATTATGTGGGTATTAGATAATTATGTGGGTATCATTATTTTCCCATTATTTTCATATTTGCTATGACCCATGGCCATCTTTTCTACGGTGGTGACATGGATACTGAATTCCGGCGTTTATTGTTCTTCGTCAATTTACATTTTTGTATATTTACGTTTGTCTCCTCGTTAAGTAATTGGCCTGACGTTTTTTCTCGAAGAACATTGTTCGATGGCCTTTGACCGGCCTTAATGGAGCTAGTAAGAGCTCTTTCTTGCATCCATCAACGTGGAGGGGCTCATGGCTAATTATCAGCCGCGCGGATCATACGATTTGCGAGGTTAAGCTGCGCTTTCCGCGGTCAGTCTGTGGATGGGTGACCATTCGTTACACATTGAGACACCTCCGTGCCTCAGAGAGCACGCTAAACCGTCGGTCCCAGGTGTCATACGAATACCTATGATAGTCGTTACGGGAAGTTAGAAGCCCGAAAATATGACAACCGATCTAACCTTAGGATATCGGCATTGCCCTGTGACTGGGTTGCGGAGGTCTGATGGCAGTTGCTCTGTCTAAAATACTGGTATTCAACCGCATCTGGTTAGACGAGAAGCTGACCCCAACATTGTTAGGAAAAAGCTAGGAAGAACATTAACGTATCTTTATTTTTGGTTTATTAATGTCTTTGTAGGCTAACTAGATGAGACAATCTTTGCACTAAAGTAACTAGCTTTTCTTTTAACACCATCGTCACATTTATCACCCCCGACAGGTTATGTACAACTACTGTCAAGTCTTTCGCTATCGACGAAATTATTTTATCTGCTTTTACTGTGTAGGTAGATACTACGTAGGATGCGTGTAGGGAGCGAGTCATAATAGAAATTCTCCTAAAACTAACCTACCATCAGAAAGTACCTGTGCTTTCTAATTGTATTTTCTTCGGCAAAGCCTCTGGATTATGGATTCATAAATCGTGACCGCCCATAGCTAGAGGTATTTATTAACAATCTTAGATTTACAACTTATTTCCGCAGACATTTCTCACAAGACCTTGCTCCATTTGTATTTTCAATGTCGTGTTTATAATTTTCGCTATAAGAGCTATGATCTAATCTGTTTTCTTTGATGTTTCTTTAGCTATTTTTAATTTGATAATTATCTTAACAAGTGTTGTTTCTTTCTTTTGCAGATACGTCAGCCCCTTCATTGAGAAATATACAAGATTTTTAGCGGTAAGTGTCCTTTATTTACCATGTTAGACAAACTTTAAGTTACTTTTTTTGTTAATTATTTTCTTGTTATGTTAGATTTCCAAACGGATTTCGAAACGAAACATCATTGAAAGTGTATACAGGGTTACTGGTAACTCGACGTATTCCTTGCAGGACATTATAGTAGGGTTAAAATGCAACAAATTAAGCCACCAAATGTTCTACCGAAATACAGTAGTTTTTGAGGTTTTTATATTTTTTGAAATATCCCGTTTTCAACCATTTGAAGCCTATTTTAAAATAATGTACGGCGCGAATGTATTGTTTAAGTTTTTATCATAGCTGATGCCATAGCATTTATAATATAAAGTTTATAATTTAAAGTTCAAATATACCAAACACATCTGCAAATATGGTTGAATCTGGAATTTTTCAATAAAAACCTAAAATAATTAATATCTCAAAAACTGTGGCTTAATTTGTTGCATTGCAACCCTACTATAATGTCCTGCAAGGAATACGTCGAGTTACCAGTAACCCTGTATAGTCCAGAAATTATAAACATTCTATTTCGTCTAGTTCATCAAATGCTAAGTAGGTTGGTTGGTTCTGACATGTTGAAGTGGAACAAATACACTGCACGAATAATTATGTTGATGACATACATTTGATTAGCAAAATGACTATTGATTCAATAGTATTGAACATGACCCATCACATAAACAAAACTATCTTAACCCCACCTAGTCATCACAACTAGGTCACACACAACTCTGGGAGACCCCACGCCTAGCCTATTAGCTTTAACCAATAAAAACCGCCACGTTCCGCTAAACTACTCATAATCCAGTTGTTTACTCATTACTTAATGAAGTACTAATCGTTTGTGTAACCACTTAACAAGCCTGTCTAGTGGCCGTGAAAATAATATCGACGTAGGTAATTAACACAATTGGCATTGGGTTTAATAAAGCCATGTTAGCAAACAATTGAGGAACTGTATCAGGCGAGATGACAAGTCTTTAGTGCAAGGTGCTTCTCCACGAGTGACGATGCCTAAGTACGTCTGGCGCACCCTGGGGAGTCAGCCCCGTTACCAACTTGCTGACTGGCTAATCTTTTACTCGATTTTCTTTTGAGATAAGAAGGCATTAGTATTGCCGCTATAGAGTTAGGATATTATAGGCTAGATATTTACATACATATATAAACTCACGCCTTTTCCCTTGGGTGTAGGCAGAAACTATAGAACGCCACGTGCTACGATCCTTACATACGCCTTTCGCTTCATCCTCATTTATACTGATAGAACTAAACTAATATTATAAAGAGGAAAGATTTGATTGTTTGTTTGCATTGAATAGGTTCTGAAACTACTGGACTGATTTGAAAAATTCTTTCACCATTACAATCCTACATTATCCCTGATGGATAGGCGATAGAATATTTTCAAAAAGTTAGCGATCCGTGAGTAAAGCCACGGGCGTCTGCTAGTATGATATAAAGATACTGATAGATACTGCTAGATATTTACACGTATGCAAATTTAAACATTACACAGACGAAGTCGCGGGAGTTCATAAGTAAACAAACAAAGGGGTCCGCTCGGTGCCAGATGATTCTGCGAAGAATGTAAACAACAGATGAAGTCCATAGTACAAGCTACATTTTACGTTTATATTTCCAGTTCGTGGAACGAAAAGTTAATACAATCTCAATTTAGTTTTATACTCAGACCTTGGAAACGTACATTACGTAGTACATGATATTAGCAATTTGCACAAAGTAGAAGGATGCAACAGATGATGCAGAAGCAAATTGTAGTATTGAACCCAAACAAGAAAAAAGTTGTAGCCAGTGGATAAAATTAGGCAAGATTAATGGTTAATTATAATCTTCAGTCATCAGAACATTGAGACAGACAGACATCAAGTTTTTACAGAGACGCTCACGGTACTATATTAGTTTACGATGTGTCATAACCGAAGTCCCTAGTAAAACTAACTAAAATAGTAAACTAGAAAAAACAAAAAAAAAACTTAATGAGTGGGTCGAGGAACTTCAAGTTTAATCCACCAAGAAGAACAGTCTGCTTAGTTGTCGGCAATAAGATTGACAAGCATATCATTTTGGGACTCAGTGCATAATATCAGCAAGCACATTGGGTCACCCGCGCGACAGCGCAACGAGTATTCCCAAGGAGGGCTAATGTCAGGCAGGCGGCCGGTCATAAAACAATAACCCAAAACCTCTAACAACATGGATTTTTGAAATACATGTTGTGCCGACCCCACCTAGTGTGGGATAAGGGCAGGGAGAAGAAGAAGATAATCTTCAGTCATCATTATCATCATCGCCATATCAGCCTCTAAACGTCCACTGCTGAATATGGGCCTTCTTACAGACCACTCAATCTACAATCAACAGTATAAATTGTCATAATCACCACACTTGACAAGCCAATCGGTGATTTTCAATATCACTTTTTTTTCCATCGTAACTCATCAATTCGTCTTAAGATTTACACATATGAGTCAGCTGTTACCTCAGGGTACATTAACTGCCAGTCCAGCATATACCACGGTTGGACATGTTGTAAAATCGGTAACATTCCGTCACAAACGTTGACATGTCACGTACATAACACATAACATCCTAGATTACTGTTTCTGCGAGTAGGGTGCAAGGAACAGGATGGAGCGACTTTAAAACTGTTTGGATTTTATTTTGGACGTAGTCCTTGGTGGCGCGCTCTGACAAAATTTATGAATGGGTAAACCAGTTCATAATATTTAGTATATTACTTGCCTAATAAGGTTATTAGACTATGAGTCCAGATTTTGTCAGTTGGTACTCATGTCAAACTTGAAAATTTTAAACATAACACAAATACGTAATACGACTACTAAAATATTATTACAATAAAATTGCAATCAATTTGCATAATAATATGCCTCTAAATTATGTGATCTACAAAAGTATGTGAAGTATATTAAACGATGACATGGATTTGGTAATATTTTTATCTAAAATGGCCGGTCAGCCTTGACTTATAAAAAGTAATTACCTACCTTTATAAAGTGAAGAATTTATATATGATTTATAATTAATCAGATCAAAATGTGCGTCTTTATATTTATTACATATTAGTTATTAATCACGTCATATTTTTTAAATTTAATTTAAGTTTTATGCACCATCAAGATGTTTTTTTGATTGTTATGCTAATTCAATAGTTGCTACTGTTATAAATCGATTTTGTAATCCTGGCCTAGTTTGGTGATATTTAAATTTTCATTGGTCTTAAATAATTTACATTTGAATTATTTTAAAAGAACGCCCCCTCCCCCTATTAATTCTCTACCATAACCAGAATAAAAAATTAATTTTTTTTTTCGTTCGTTTCCATACACGCTTCCGCTTATTCCCCACGACCTCACCCAGCGTGGCATACTGTAGCGGGCGCGTGCGCCGACCTAAATACCCGCCTCTAACGGTGCGTGCGGCCACTGCGCGTCGACCTTTATAGCGCGGATCTACAGCCAGCCGACTGCCATGCGAATATCTGACATAAGCGTCACGGGCACGACAATCCCCGAAAATATCCGATGGTAACACTTCCGTCCATGCCTGCCTCAGACTTCACCGACTTTGTTCGCTATTTACAGTGAAACACATTTATAGTGCGGATCACAGTTAGACGAATGTCATGCGCATACGCCGGCGTCACGGGCACGATGAAAGCTTTAAGAATCCGATAAATCTAACCTTCATTGCTTTTCGATCTAAAATAGATGATATAAACCGCGTCTAAGAGAAATCTATTGAAAAAACAAAGTGAAAGCAATAATGTTTAAACTCTTTTACCTTCTCCTATTAATTCGTTACCTTGATCCAAGCCTATTTTGTCCCCTACCAATGAGTGATGGATTCTTCTTCTTTTCGTATCGACGGTACTTCATTATGTATTAACTATAACGCTTGCGCCCAGTAGGTGGCCACATTCATTGCTGCTTCGGTGACGGTCTTCAGAAAATCAAAGGATAATATTTGCTCATGTCTGTCTCATGAAGGACAGGCTACCTCAATGGAACATTTGTAAGAAATCCCAAGACTAATCTGTTATTAATTTTTCATTCGTAGTACCTCTGATTTGAATTTGTAGTAACCATCACAATATCATTGTTTTTAATAATTTAGCTCGTTGCTGTTAGGTTTTCTATTCAGATAACGCGAGTACTCAAACCGCTCACGCGAGAAAAATCGCTAACAATTAAACATTAATGAATGCCGAGCGAGTTGGATTCTCCATACTTAATCAAATTAGCCGCGACTCGTTCACGTGGACTTTAGGCTTGGTTTGACGTACGACGCAGAATATTCACGTGTTTTTCGTCTTGAGTCTTGACTCTAGACTCAGACTTAAAATTGACCAGTACTGGGTAGTCCGTGTTTGAGTTCCCATTGGTTTTATCATTAGCAAGGTTCTCCACATCAGCCCGTGAGGTTAATCATGGACCTCTTTAAAGGCTACTACCAATTGTATCTCTAAATCGGTATCTGGATGACGCTTCCACATAGATTTGCACCTACAGTCTATTTTCATCCTGATCCTTCATTTTTATTAAGCATTTTTGGGTCAGCTTCCAGCCTTACCAGATGAGGCTAAATATCAGCACAAAAACTGATTGCAAATGGCAACATACCTTATTAGAATAGTGTTCTATGCTTTAGTTTCATAATATTTCCGTTAAAACCATAGACAATGCTTGAAACTATTAATTCAGTTCGAATTTCGAAATCACACGAAATTTTCCTATCATTGTCTATTCCAAAAGTTAAATACTTACCTGCCTTTCTAAGGAACATTCTAGAACAACGGCATAAACGAAGTCTATAGTTAATTCTAAAGCGTGACTAAGGTCGCAGCGATTACTGCGGTGTAAATAATTTCAATAATTGTATGTAAATTTCTAGAAACCGACCGAAATATTTTCAAGTTTCGCCATTCTACTGGGGTATAATGAAAATTGACTGTTTTGGGGTTATTGTTTAATGTTATTCTTAGTGCGGCGTGTTTGCGAAGAAGGCTCTGTCTAAGAAAAGGCAGTACTTCCATATATCAAAGGTTGTCATTGAAGGCCCATCTGACTGATAATCCAAGATAGGAAAACAGACGAAGCTTCAGCTGTTCTCATCATTATCCTTAACCTGAATCCACTCTTAAATAGATATAACCCATTTGATACTATTAGATAATCTGGGGTAGACTACTAATGCCACTATCCTTGGCACTGGGTCTTGTGTGTTCTCGACCTCTATTCTTTCTCTTTTTTTATCGTCTATTTCCTCTTGAAACAGGTACTATTTTCAATTACCAGACAAAATAAGTCACTGGTGCAAAAACTACCGAACGAACCACCCAAGCATACACAATCGTTGGCCTAAGTGTGACAATGAACTTGGCTCACCGCTTCCATAACGGTCGGCGATCGGCCAAGTGTGAGTAATTAGAGGGGCTACTCGATAATTTTGTGGAATTAGCTCTATGGAGTGGCTCTAGTGACCTAGTTCTGACCAAATTCAGTATCCCCCTTGGAAAGGTAGACGCTCCGTGTACAATACTGATTTAGCTGCATCTGTTTAGACTGGAAGCTGAATGACCATCTAGTGATTAGGCATTATGTCCTGTCCGAGGCACTGATCATAATCAGCCCATTACTGTCCCATTGCACTGGACACGGATCTCGTCTCATAATGAGAAGGGTTTAGGTTTTAGTCACCACACTGGCCTGGTGCGATTTGGCGGACTACAGACACCATCAAGAACTTTTTTCCACCATCGAGTACTTATCAAATTCTGATGCCAGCGCAGGTTAACGGTAGCCATAAGCCCCTCACATTAATGTCTGGAACTCTTGACTAATGATCCAACTATTATCTACAAACACAATATCTAATAAACTTTAGTTCACCAATACAACTTACTCGGAATTATTACTTTTGCGACAAGACTATAATCAAATAGGTTACCTAGTTTCGAGCGTATGCTACCCGTGAGTTGCAGCTAAAGATCAGCGTTAGGTGGTACCTAGTACTGCCATCTGACATTATGCTGAATTGGTGACTCTTTTGGCACTTATTTTTTGTCTTATGGTGTACCTATTGATTGTATTATATGCCAATAAATACATTTTCTTTCTACCTTTTCATATTTTTTAGAGGCGAAATATTCGGCAACCATCCTTTTTTTCTATTTACTTAGCTTATTGCAGTCACTAGACATAACATCTCCCATAAAGTAAATATTACATAATAAAGCAAAATTAACTGCACAAAAGTAATTTTGTTCTTATCAAACTCGTTTATAATGATCAATAAGCTATAAAAACCACCGGCCGGATGACAGCCATATCTGGACCATGGATTGGTCAAGCCTACACTGTTCACAAATATACCAAACGTATTTGCGATTCATTATTCTTTGCTATTTATCACGGTTATAATGTGGTGGAACGCGTTGGTGTAAGTGTTACGCGGTAGCGTTTTAATAAGTAAATGAATACCTAGGTACTTGTTTGAAATACTGCAGATACATAGGATGAGCATGAAGAAAGAAAACAGTGACTACTTAGATGACGGCTGATAGAGGTGAACGAAAGAGGAATACGTGTTGTGCCGACCACACCTAGTGTGATGATGATGATGACGACATCGGACGAGCACGAATTCCTTTTAAAGTTTAATAATAAACTCGTGTTATAGACTGTTTCCATAAATGAACACAAGTAGACTTGATAAAGCTTCAAGTAAAATATCTTAATGCTGACGTTAGTTTCGTCGCAGTTTAACTTACTAAGTGTAGTGTGTTCATTAAGGCATTCAATTCTTCTTAGGCAGTTGCTGTGGCTTAGGTGTTTAGTGGTAAGAGGCTTTGGCTAACTTAAACCAACATTCGAGATAATTTTAATTTTCAGCGTACAATTAACTTAATAAATCCCAGTCTCCATTATAAGAAATAACCTCTACCATAACCGCTTATGCCTTGAACCATGGCAAAAAGTAAGGAACGCGTGACGGACGCACACTGCGACCTTGCGAGTGAAATATAACACATATGTGCAACATACGAGTGCCGTTATACTTACCTATGGTGTGGGTCAACCATGGTGCCTGCAGCATTCCAAGTGCTATGGAATTGTAAGTGTGTAATTTGATGGTGTTTTTGTTAGATTTTTTGTTCGGTAAAAGACCAAGTTCATTTCTTGTACATTATAACCGTTGGAAACGAATTAAAAGTACGTCGGTTTTGAACCGTAGTGCCAGAGTTCACTTTCCGGCGGTATTTTCTCCTTTCGATGTGTTTTTGAGCATATTTCAGTAGCACGTTATTGTTAATAGCGGTGATAGCCTAGTGGTATGACGGTCGTACTGCCAAGTAATAGGTCTCGAGTTTGAACCCAAGGCACGCACCCCTGACTTCGAATTCATGTGCGTATTGTATAATTATCATTTGCTTAAAAACAGTGAAGGAAAACACCGTGAGGAAACCGGCATGCCTGATAGATTACTCGACGCCATATGAAGCCAAGTCATAGGCTGATAGTTGGCATAAGCTCTGACACCAGGTTAGTAGAAGACGTTATTGTGTCTCCATATTGTGCTGAACGTATCGTCCACATCACACCCACACTTCTTGGGTTTTCAACAAGACCTCACTTCATCAAGTTAAAGACAGACAGTTTCTACTTCATCAGAAGCGCCTTTTGCTTTCCATTCACAAACTACCATTGCCCAGTAATGACTGCATTCAAAGACTTTCTATCTTATTCAAGTGTCCTATAATCTTTTGAGGATTACTGCACCTAAAGGCGACGACTGACCTGTATCATATTCGTGTAATGCAAAATGTTGCAAAGCGAGCTTTATGACAGAAAGTACAGCTAGCACAGAGTTCGGAGCAAATATATTACGCTGATTTTAAGCAGGCGGCGTTATATTACGATCGCATGCTCAGGTCAATCGCCACCTTTAAAAACAAAACAGAACTATCCATAGATTGTATTTCGTCTTCGAACGATGTCCCAGATATGTGTCTATGTCCAGTAGGGCCACTTCCTCAATAACTGTTTCCATTGGCCCTAATTGAGCCCTGAGTTATGGCCTTCTGGTCGACGCGGGAATTAATATCTCGTTGAGGACATATTGAAAATCACTTTTGTTGGTAGTGATAATGGTGTTAATGTTATGTGGACATAGTCTAGCTGTGTGATCTGGATAGGAGTTCCTACTTCAAGCTCAATTGTCGTCTCTCTATTTTTATGTTTCGTAACGAGTGATTTTGGAGTATCTTCCTCCAGTTTTCTTCTATCGAAACGACATTTCAACTGCGATAATAACCTACAATGTCTGATTTAACTTCTTTAGAAGATTATATGACAGTATTGGACATTGTTTTGAACGATAATTTGCGATCACCAAATCACTGGTAAGAACGAGCTGTCTTCTCATACTACCAATGTATATTTTTCCACACCATTATAACTTAGGCTGACTACACATGGTCCTGTAGGCGAACGAGGTATGGTGTTCCTTCTACGAAAAGGGAGGATCCTCCTACCAGGCAGGTCTTATGCCTGGCGGGCCACTGTCCAACGGTTGATGTTGGGAAGTTGTATACATACTAACTAACTCCGTGTCAAGTCTTGATATCGCGATGCAGGATTTGTGACATTTCATTTTGATAGCTGTCATTGTTGTCGCTGTTGTCTGCTAGACATTCTTCATGTTGCGTAGTTCTCATGTGGCGTGGATAGATGCCGCCACAGTCCACTAAGTTGCTCAAAAGATCGATATTTGTTTTTAGTTGCAGCCTATACACCAAACGGTTACTGCAGCTACAAATAAATAGCCATCAACTATGTCTATAGCAACTTAGTAGCTCATGTGCAGTTAACTTTAAGAAATGTTTGCCCATTTATTCAAGTTTCAATACTAGAATGTTTCAACATCTACTCTGTAGGTGTTAATGGCTGTAACATTTGTATTAACATGGAAATCTTTACTGCCCGGATTTACATACACATTGCACTGATACCATTCGGCGTCCTTATCTATATCTTAACGGCCTTGGCTGAAGGTTTTCATGTATCTTGATATCTTATGTTTCCATGTTAGAGTTAGTGAGCTTAAGCAAATCAATGAAAAGATTTGTAAAGTGTGATTGATGCATTTTCTTTCTTTTAATCTTTGTAGTTTTCGGACCATTAATTTCAATCAAGAAACTTGACGTAGTATTATAAATAAGGCATTTGCTTGCGTAATAATATAATGACCTTTTCATTTTCAACTGCCTCGTTGGTCTAGTGGTGGCAAGTGCGACTGCTGTTCGTGAGGTCCTGGGTTCGATCCCCAAGTCGGGCAAAGTGTTATTGCGGTTTTTCTGTGTGGAATTCCTCAGTAGCAGCCCGGAGTTTGGATTTGTGTCCTGTTGATGGTGATAGGCTCGCCCCCTATTACATGGGACTTAATCATAACGACGAAATTATGGTGTTACTATATATCTCTGCCATACTTCGGGGAATACAGTTATGTTTTGTGAGTTTTTCATTTTACGCCGAGGTATTTATTGCCTATCTATAGAACGTTACTTTTTGGCAGTTGGCAGAATTATTAAGAATTTTGCCCATATTTTATAAACCCTAATCAACAAAATCATATTCATCGACTTCATTCCATATCTTCAATCACCATAAAGTTAACTCATGGTTCTAGAACAAATCAAATAACATTTATATCGTATCACGCAAAGCGCATGCATCTTACGCCTCCTCGGTTACCCCCTGGCTATCTAATGGCCGTCTTAAAACTGTCCCGGCGGTTTTGATACGCATTCATCTGCATAGATCCAATGATTTGTGTAATGCTACCGCGGTTACGCTTACAGCTATAGAAACGGCGATTTATTTGACGACGGCCGAAGGAGGGTCTAATATTTATTTCGTTCAACTATGGTCTTTTGAATTTGTCATGGCAGATTTTTGCTAAAACATTTTGTTCGGTGGTTAAAAAGTCGATACAGCGGTCCTTCTTCGTAAACTTTCGAATGACGAAAGCAAGGCAGTAGCTACAGAACAAATACGACAAAAAATTTAGCTGTCGTGATCCAGCTCCATTAAAATTTTAGTCCACAGTGTGACAGACCCCGCATCTACTGTATGTATCACAATTATCGAGAATTCTAACGCGTACCACCAAAAGATAAAGACAATTCAAAATTAGAAACTCAGACCCTGAACTGGAACAATATAGACTGAACAAATAACACTCAACATTAATAAATTGTATTTGCTTTGCCACAATTACACCTCTCGTTGCGTGGCCCAACGTCATTGATAAACGAGCTCCGTACTACAAGATTACAGTTTCCACAATCTAGGTTAAACTAGTCCTGATTAATGAAGATTTATTGGTGACTTTTATCATTAGGCCCACGGCTGTGATTGTCGCCGTTCAAGTTCATTATGCGACGTGATAATACTCCTTGAAATACATTCGATTTATAGTGTGAATGATTAATTTTTGGTTGATTGGAAGAATGTGAGGGTGAAGTTTTGGGTGGGTTCTGGATTTGGGAGGAATTTGAGATATGAAGAGCATTATCATCTCTTAGCATAACTGCTTAGTATAGGTTTCTTCTCTAGTGTGTGATGTGATGATTCCTTATGATTCTAGTGGAATATAGTGGCTTAAATTATTCTTTGAGTTTTGATTCTTTCCGATTAGTTAATTTTAATTTGATACATCGTTCTTTCTAAATCCATCAATCACCAGATTTTATTTCAGTCAAATGTTGAACATAAGCTCTCCCAAAATCTACTCGCCCGTCATTCCAGATTCAATTAGTTGTTACCAATATTGTTCATCAGTTTGTTGGAGTGCTACTTCGTGTGTAGCATCTTCTCCATTTCAGTTTTGGACCTTTCGCAAAGATTTTCGCTTGGCTATTTTAATAGTTGTTACTAATTATCCTTTTCTTCAATTCCATTGTTCCTTTTCCGCTATCCAGAAGACATCATTCATTTTCACTTTTCTAATTGCCAACCGTCCTTCAAACTCTCATTACCCTGAGTTGGCACGAATGATTGATTCAGCAAAAAGACACCCCAAACATGTTACTTAACCTTTCAAATACATTAGCGATGTTGCCAACTTAATCAGTGGTAGTGCAGTGATTGATTGCAGTAGTGTTGTGCAAGATTGTTTGAGTTTAACAGTCAGTGTCAGGATTTAGAATTGGAATGATATTATTAGGATTAAATGAGAATATCATAATGAACTATATCATCACATGCCGTATAGGAAAAAAATAACACAACAGGCGATGACAAAATAAAGTTGATAGGTTGGTAATGGGAAGTCCCGCTCAGTACTGACAAAAATCGTGTAAAAGACGAGGCTTATAGTCAGCAGTGGGCAAACGTTGCCTGAACACATAAATAGACCTACAGAAGAAGAAAAAATCTGTTTTTCTATTCGTAATAAGTCAAGATTACATGAAACTCGAGCACCTTGTGACGGATTATAAGCTTCTACTTATTTCTTTTATTTTCATATTAGGCTAAAAGATCTTCCGTGCTGTCCTTTAAGTATTTATGCTACTTCAAATTCCTACTAATCTTATTGATCTTAATTTATGATTGCTTAATTTTCCTTCCAGTTTAAAACTAATTACTACTCTGCTTAATTCCATGATTGATTACAAGATCCATATGTAATTATGAATATACGATCAATCAGTAATCTTACTTCGCTACTTGTTACTTGTAGGAATACAGTAGTAATTGAAAGAATTGCTCTTATAATGATAAGCAATTAATTTGCCATTAGGTTCGCGTAGTGCAATTGTTCAATTACGCGTATTAAATGTTGCTTTGATCGGAGGCTGGATATTTATTTATCTAAATGCGGATCATCATCTCTGAACGGGGATAATTCAAACACAGATCAGCTCATTTAGACAATGTCACAATAGACCGGCCATTTAAATTATGTATTAAAGGTAAACAAAAGATTTGTTTATCTTAGATTGCCATCAGTTGGCTGTTATTGGGATCTTATAATCTTTCGTTATCAATTTCAAAATGTACTACTCCGCATTGCGTTGTAATCCATTCAACTTCGTTTATTTTAAAAGAAAAAGCTCTTGCTCTTGTTACATATATTTATAATTTCTCTTAAATCATAAAATGGACCCTTTCACTTTCCAAAATCGTTTAACACAGGACGTGTTAAAGTGATTTCGGATTAAACTACCAAATCTGAGTTATTCACTTCCAGTTCGTATTATCGATGTCATCCATACACACCCACACAGTTTAACATGCCGGTGATATGCAGAGCGTTAGGTAGAGCAGGTACTTCCTTTAAATTGTCATATTGTGCTTACTATTTATGTTCTCCACTTCTGTAGGTGTACTGCATACTGCATCACATTGTTAGGATTTACTGATAGCTTTCTGTCGTACCCTATCATTAAAACTATTCATAGCTCAATACAATTCAAAGCCATACCTGAGAAATTTATACCACTTTTTACCCAAACTCGAATCCATCACTTCAATTCTACTAACCATTAGGCCAATGAATCTACCGATACTTTACGCAAACAGCATTTAGCGCTAAAAGAAACAAACCTCTGTGCTGGAATTAGCGCAAGTGTGTTGTTATAGTTAGCGCTAAAGTTGATTGAACTCGTACGTTTTTGTTGGTACACTTCTTTGCTAAATTAAGGTGAATTGGGCAGTTTGTGCTTCCGGAGTGTTTTATCTAGATCAATGAAGATATGGTGATTCATAGCAGTTTTATTATAAAGAGGTTTTGTTTATTGATTCAAGGTGAGTTGAAAGTTTAAAATAAAGTAGTGCGTACTTGGAGCCATGCCTATCTGGAATGGTAACAATGTTTTTACCAAAGAGTTTACGAATTACACATGGTGAAAAAGCGCTGATATATACATACATAAGCATGTAAGCACACAGTCACAGCAATTCATATAAAAAGGGAAGAAATTACTTCAATCGATCAAAATACTGTCAAATATTGTTTGATGTACCTACAAACTCGTACTTGTGTATCTAGATGACATCATTGTTATACTCGTGAGGTAGGTTTGTTTAAGTAACTATGTACTGGATATAATATTGCAAAACAATTAAATGGGACCAAAACAATACAGTTTAAATCAATTCAATCGGTTGGCATCTTCGGGTAGTCGGTGTACGTGTAATTATCTACCTAGCATAAACATTAGGAAACGGTGAAGGGTGGGCGTTTTTCGGGAATGTCTTGAAGTCTAAAAAGAACTAAGTAGATAATCCTAGTATATTTTGAAATGAGTTCAAAGTTTGAGTTTAATTAAAAAACGCGTTGAT
This sequence comes from Amphipyra berbera, assembly GCA_910594945.2. NCBI lineage: Eukaryota > Metazoa > Arthropoda > Insecta > Lepidoptera > Noctuidae > Amphipyra > Amphipyra berbera. Next base: position 15,995,292 of record OU343142.1, read on the forward strand.
TTGAGAACCTCCTCCTTCAGAAGTTTTTCGAAAACGGTTGAAAAAAATAACTTTTGATGATACATTTTAGGATGAATTTATAATCGTGACGCCCGAGTCGTTAATCTGATGATTGGATTATAGTTCTCATGCATGAATCGCGACTGCCTCTATTAAGACATTTTCTTATAAAACATTATTTAATCTATGATAGTGTAAACAGATAAATCTCGAAGTACTGACAAAGTAAGAGTATGGGAAAACCGTTAAAAAAGCGTGATTGGCACACGCAATGTACGAGAACACATACATTTTACATGGATGCGCTGGCGCATGTCTCCAGCGTTTAGTTTCACCTATCATTAAGTGATGTACCTATTGAGACTGCCGGCTACCTATGTAGTATTTATTTATCTGAAGTTCATACGGGGTCGTGCAACATTAAATTCAAAGGGGAATTCTCTTTATTCAATCAATCTTTAGCCTTATGTGCTGTTTTCAGAGCATACATTATTAGTAAATTTGTTATTTCACGTATTTCGAGAGACTCACCCTCGGTTTCGGAAAGGCCGATCAACAACATAACATCACGCCTGTATTTTCCAAAGGGTAGGGCAGAGGTATATAGTAACACCTTCATTTCGCCGTTATATTTAAGTCCCATGTGATAGAGGGCGAGCCTATTGTCATCAACCGGGCACAAATCCAAATTCCAGGCTGCTACTAAATAATTACATATGGAAAAACCCAATAACATTTTGCCTGACCTGGGGAAGGAACCACGATCAATTTAATGTAATATCAATGAATGTGATTGGTCGACCAATATGCACAACAGTTGATATGAGATGTGACAGCTGAAGTCAGAAACCGAGGATTAGTCGTTATTTCATATTTTTCTTTAACTAAAGCATCAATTATATTCTTTCTATTGTGCAGGACCGAGGTATGGTGTACCTCCAACGAAAAGGGAGGATCCTCCTATCAGGCGGGTCTTATACCTGGCGGGCTACTGCCCAATGGTTTTTTTTTCTATTCCACTGCTTGTAGATGGTCTTGCGGACCGTTTCTACGTAGCCGGGCAGTTATTGGCGAGACCTGAAGGGTCTCCAACCAAACTCAACGGTTGATGTTGGGAAGTTGTATATCTGCGTGTCAAATCTTGATATCGCGATGCAGGATTTGTGACATTTCATTTTGACAGCTGTCATTATTGTCGCTGTAGTCTATTGCGTAATTCTCATGTGGTGTGATAGATGCCGCCACACTACCATCTTTACAGCTTTGTTGACATTTTCTTCCTTCAGAATCTAAAATCAGCTTCCCGGTTTCCAGATCCGTGTTGTTATTACAACCAACTACCAATCGTAGTTGTTAATTAAATTTAGCTTGCGGTGCGTTGCCCTTGAGTTATTTTAACTGCCAAATGTACTGTATTGTACAGTTCGGCGAACGATAAACTTGATTCTTTAATGGCCGACCATATTGTTTTGGTAAAGATATTTGTAGCTTCGGAAGTTAATATTAGTTGAGAGGTGCTGGTTTGGGAATGGAAGTGTATATGGAGAAGGTACATATGAGTAAACAGGTACATAGTAAATAAAAGTAGATAGAAATGTGAAAAGCTTTAGGCAAAGCGTAAAGCCAGAACTAAGCTATAAGGCGCCATTCAAGTATTACGTAAGCACGAAAGGGGGGTGAGGGGGTCTTTACTTAGCTTATTTTTGATGACATGGGGGAAGGGGGTGTCCAGATGATGATTACGTCACCAATTTTTATTTATTTACTTATTTTTCTAGACTTAAAAAACTGCTGCTCATGAATAACAATAAAAAAAACTGACCAGTTTAAAAAAAAATATACGAATGTTGACGTAAGCATAGCAGGGTAAAAGTTTTGCTTACTTTTGCTGACAAGGGGAAGAGGGGTGGGTCAGAAATTACTAAAATTCTGCTTACGTAATACTTGAATGGCCCCTAAGACAGTAGGTATTATCTCCATCACAGAAGACTAATTAAGAGGGATAAAACCTTAAGGACACTTGCGAAGCTTATCCAAATATAATGGAGGCTCGCCTGCCTCCTGATTCAGAAATTTTCGATAACTCAGTTGTTGAATGATACGATTTGTAATCTCTTTTTCTCTCGTTACGAGAATCGTAATCAAAATGAGATAACAACAAAGCGAATCCTTATCGAAACGTTTTGAATCCAGGGCTGTTGCCTTTTTTTTATAAGGGTTTTGTTGTACTACAGCAACCAGCAATTGTGGTATGACAAGTTTGGCTTTACATGGAGAGTCTGCCTTCTCAACTATTTCCTTAATGATGTACCTAAGTACACATCCTCCGGATATAATGACCTAGTCATCTTATAGAACACCGTCAGAAAGAAAAAGCTTGACCCTTGCAGTTTTTGTGCAGTGATGACATGTTTGGTCCAGTGGCTGAGCGCTTGACTGCTGCGAAAGCAACGTTCCTCGGGTTCGATTCCCGTACGGAACAAGGATTTTTATGGCCTCTTCTTCTTCTTCATGCCCTTATCCCACACTAGGTGGAGTCGGCACAACATGTATTTCATAAATCCATGTTGTTAGAGGTGTTGGCTTATTGTTTTATGACCGGCCGCCTGCCTGACATCAACCCTCCTTGGGAATACTCATTGCGCCGTCGCGCGGGTGACCCAATACAATACAATACCCCCAATGTGCTTGCTGATATTATGCACTGGGTCCCAAAATTATGTGCTTGTCAATCTTATTGCCGACAACTAAGCAGACTATGTTCTTCTTGGTGGAGTATACTTGAAGTTCCTTATTAGTGTGAAAGGTAACGAATAAAATAAAACAAACGACATTGCATTTTAACAGCAATTGGGATACAAAAAAACGATCTCTTAAATATTGAAAATTATCATAATGTAGTGTATAATTGAAATTTTACAAAATCCAATCCAAAATTATGAGATCTGCACCGTAGCTGATGGCCATTATTTTCACTTTCTCACTGAATAAAATTACTTTAAGCTTTCACTAATTAAATGTTGTTAATAAGGAAACCGTGTTATCAATTTCATCTTGATAATTAATGAGAGGATATAAATACGTACTTGGTATGACTTGTATGAGCATGTGTGACGCTTCTTATTTAGGGTGTACCTAAACGATCATCATCATCATCAGCCTATAATGTTCCCACTGCTGGGACACAGGCCTCCTCTCTGTGAGAGGGAATGGACCGTAATCCACCACACGGGCCCAGTGCGAGTCGGTAGATGTCACATGTCTTCGAATTTTTGGTTCTAGGACATGCCGGTTTCCTCACGATATTTTCTTTCACCGTTTTGAAAGCAGTGGTGATGAAATAAATTACACAAAGTAATGCGCCTGGCTGGTTTCAACCCACGACATACAACTCGTAAGTCGGGGCCATTACCATTGGGCCACCACTGCTGCAACGAAATCATGTAATTCCTTAAAACCTGATATACTACTGACAAAGATTAACACTGAAAGGGATACATTTGGATGCAATAAAAAAAATTACAAAAAGTAAACATGTGTTCTTAACGCGAGGCATTTTAGCGCCCCGAGCGAATTGCGCGGCCTATCGCTCGCCGCGCGGTCATTTAACTCGGGGCGCTAAAACTCACGTTAAGAACATATGTTTACTTCTTTTTTTAAATTGATTGAGTCCAAATGTATCCCTTAATCTATGTCAATAGTATATCACGAGGTTTAAAGGAATTACATGATTTCGTTTACACCCTGTAGTTATAGGGGAGGCAGAACTTAAAGCTGTACTTGTACTCATGAACATCTTCTTCCTAGCCCTTTCCCAAGTATGTTTGTGGTCAGCTTCCAGTCTAACCAGATGCGGCTGAATACCAGTATTTTACACAGAGCGACTGCCATCAGACCTATGCAACCCACTTATTGGGCAATGCCGATATCCGAAGGTTAGATCGGTTGTCAGACTTTCGAGCTTCTGACTACCCGTAACAACTGTCATAGGTATTCGTCGTCTACCCTTCCATCCTTTATCCATGACTTACACCCATATTCTAAGACGTTCCTCCAAAACTTACTCGGCTCGGAACACCTAGAGATTGGTCTCGAAAACACCGTCAAAATTGTATTCTTAGTCGCAATTTCGAGTGAACTTTTGAGGTTCCTCGACCGAGGGATCTTCAGATGAGTCGAGATAGAGTGGAGTCATTACGTCATAATTTCGAGGATTTTTGTTTATCTGCATCGCGCAAATAACGCCGCAATAAATAGTTGTAAGGATTATCGTAAGCATATTCGATAGTCTTCAAAATTAATTTTTGTTACATACGAACTTTGATACTTCCTTCCTTAAGGTAGGTTCCGAGGTACCTTTGACAAATGATTGCTTTCCTCGACTGAGGAAAAGACTCGAGTCGAAGAAGTTTATGTCAACTATAACTACCGATGCTAGTGAGAAAGGTTGAGTCGAGGTGGAGTCGAGTCGAGTCGAGTAAGTTTTGGAGGAACGTCTTAGAATATGGGTGTTACTCTCCGACATACATGTCTTACAGTATCTCCACCGTGTGACAGCCTTTAAACTTTTGGTACTTTTTCTTTCTACCCAAACAAAGGTCAACCAAGGTTCACGACAAATTTGAAGAACTAAGTTCTCTACTTCATTTCCTCGTTCCAAAATAATGTTTCCAATTAGTAAGCTCTTCAATTCTGTGGTTATTTTATTATTGCTGGCCTATTCAAATAGGCAGATGGCAGTTAAGATTATCCTCATTGCGCCCACTGGTAGATTATATTTGTATAGGAATTAGGTTACTGCTGAATATAGTGGGTAGGTACTGACGAAGAGATTTTGAGGCCTACGCAAGTTTTCGAAAGTGACTATTATGAAAGGCTGTAAGCAATTTTTTTTTATTCTTGTCTTGATCGTGTTTGGGCTTTGTCTAAACTCATGGTAGTGCCACAGTGATAGCCTAGTGGCGTGACCGTTGGACTGCCAAGTCATAGGTCTCGAGTTCGAACCCAAGGCACGCACCTCTGACTTTTCGGATTCATGTGCGTATTGTATAGTTATCACTTGCTTAAAAACGGTGAAGGAAAACATCGTGAGGAAACTGGCATGCCTGAGAGATATTTCTCAGTCAGTGGCCCATGGGCGGTATAAACTCTGACACCAGGCTAGTCAATAATCACACGAAAAGAAGAAGACCTGATGGTGAGCGCAGACAGGGTCTAAGATGGAGCACACGAATCCAAGGAACAGCGATATAGAGGGAGTCCCCTATACCCCTCTGGCTCTCACATACACACGACGGAACACAGTAAACTGCTTGGCTTGACTTTAATGTGAGGGTGGTAGCTAGCCAGGCGGACCGTACAGATGCTACCAACAAGTGTGTTTTAAATGTGTTTGTATAGTTACTGTTGTGTACAGGGCTGATTTATCTTGACCGCCCTGAACTGCGTGTAGTTGATTGCAGAACTGATTTTTTTGGAACAAAATGACTTTTAATTATCTTGGGATCGCCCATAAGTTAAGCAAAGTTAAAAAGCCCGTCCCGGCTTCGCACGGGTGTACATTTTTCCCGTTTTTGCAACATTTTTAATTTATTTTCTGCTCCTTTTGGTCGTAGCGTGATGTTATATAGCCTACAACCTTCCTCGATAAATGGACTAACCAACACAAAAATAATTTTTCAATTCCAACCAGTAGTTCCTGAGATTAGCGTGTACAAACAAACAAACTCTTCAGCTTTATAATATTAGTATAGATTTTTTTCAAGTAACTGTTCCTGAATATATGTGGGTTTAGACGCTATGCTGAAGTTGGACAGAGCTGAATAGTAAGTCCCATGTAATTGGGGGCGAGCCTATTGCCATCAACCGGGCACAAATCGAAACTCCGAACTGCTACTGAAGAATTCCACACGGAAAAACCCAATAACACACTTTGCCCGACCTGGGGATCCATCCTAGGACCTCACGATCAGCAGTTGTTCCGTAATCGATTCATCACTATTTTTAAGTTGTGGTCTCATGGGGGCATGAGATTTCCTATTTCCACACTCCATGCGGTTTTCCGTCCACACCAAGATAATTTCCAAGCAGTCCTAACCACCATTGCCCCACACAAATTAGTGCGTACAAACTCGTTCCAGTTTCCATAAGCGTTAATATGTGTTACTTAACCGGATTTGGTTTACGTAAACGCATTATATTACGACCTTGGTTTGTCTGGCTTCTGACTTCCAGCGGGTTGATAGGGTTGTCTACAAATAATTTAACAACTTATATTTTTGTGATGTAGACATCACTTAATAAATAAAGTCTTTTATATTTTTTTATTTAACTGCCTCGTTGGTCAGCGCGACTGTTGCTCGTGAGGTCCTGGGTTCGATCCCCAGGTCTGGCAAAGTGGTATTGGGTTTTTTCGTGTCCAATTCCTCAGTAGCAACCCGGAGTTTCGATTTGTGTCCGGTTGATGGCAATAATCTCGCGCCCTATTACATGGGACTTAAATGTAAAGGCGAAATGACGGTGTTACTATACACCTCTGTTCAACCCTCTGGGGAATATTTAGGTATGATGTTATGTTATATTCGTGGGGGGGGGGGGGGGGTGAATAAAGAATACAATTCCCTTCCATCGCCGGGCAAGCGAGTCGTGAGAGACGACGAACTTGGCATCGTAAGTAATTATGCCAGAAAAATAGCAATAGGCCTGCCACCTATTATATGGGACTAAATACAAGAGGCAGAAAGTAGGTGTACCGACTCCTATAATAGAAGAACACCTCTGCTTACCCCTTCGTGAATTACAGGCGTGAGTATATGAATGTATGTTTTTAAAAATATAGAAAAGAAAAACAAATATTCAGTTACAACTCATAGATAAAAGTAAAAATATTAAGGTGAGTATAGACTAGAGCAATTACTAGTAACAAACATCGAGCCGCTCTAATGTGTCACCCTTTCACGCACCGATCACTGAGCACAAAGCTCGACGCTATGTGACAGCTTGATTTTGCAAACAAATGAGGGAATTTGTGTAACATTTCATCGAGCAAACACGAGTGCGGACAGAGGGAGCAAGCAGAACTTATTAAAGTTCATTCAGTGGTATTGCACGTGCATCGAAATGTTACAGATAAATGCTCACTCGCCGTGAGCATCACTTCGAACACCGTGTCGAGCATTCGCAGGAACGTTACATTACATGGAAATGCTTTTTTTAACTGAGCTTTTGCTTGTATTGTACTGTGGCGACATCTATCACGCCATGTGAGAATTATGCAGCACGACGAATGTCTAGCAGACTACAGCGACAATAATGACAGCTGTCAAATGAAATGTCACATATCCTGCATCGCGATATCAAAATTTGACACGCAGATAGTATATAAACAAGTTCTCAACATTAACCGTTGTGCAGTAGCCCGCCAGGCATAAGACCCGCCTGGTTGGAGGATCCTCCCTTTTCGTTGGAGGAACACCGTATCTCATTCCTCCACACATTACATGAAGATGCTTTTTTAAATTGAGCTTTTGTTATTACATGGAAATGCTCGAGAAAATGCTGTAGTGTATACTCACCTTTGGAGAGGAAACTGAGTTTTGCAAAGTCCTTTAAACAAAGCGTTTGACAATGGTCCGATAAAACACGGTTGGAGAAGAATGTTTTTCCAGTATAGGTAGAAAATGTTTTATATTCATTTATTTTGCAGTAATTTACAGAAGGAAATGACTACTATTACAGTCGTTTGCATCCTGTCAACTCTTAGTTAAGTTGAAGTTAAGATGTATTTGTTCTTCGTCTATTGTGTATTGTTCATTGTTTAAGCCTCTTCCTATGAAATTAGCAGACATTACTGAAGCTTAATAAATCAATACCATTGGAAAACATACAAGAAAATTACGTGTAAATGTTATTGCCGACGAGTGAGAGAACCTTTATCTATATCTATACAATTTATACAAATAAATAAAATTTGAGTGTCTGTTTGTACTGTTAAAATAACAGCAATTTATTAAAAGCAAAAATAAAATTGTCTTTCTGTTCCTTCCGGCTAATCTACGAAACGGCTGCACCGATTTTGACGGGCCTTTCACTGGCAGATAGCTGATGTAATAAGGAGTAACTTCAGCTACTTTTATTTTAGAAAAAGAAAAAGAATTGGGAACTACGCAAACGAAGTTGCGGTCACAACTAGTTGTCAATAAAAACATACCATCAAAACGTAAAAATCTAAAAAAATCGTTTTATTTTTCTGCAGATCTTCAAAACAATTCAAAGAAGCTGTCCCCTTGACACAAGGGTAGGGGGATGTTATCATCCTGCCATTTAGAGAGGATTCAGGGGGAATGCACTGAAGTGATGTGATAAAAAATGAACGAAGCGTAGGGAAGTGTAGAACCGCTATCGATCCGTGCCACCCCTGTCTGCCGCATGTCTGGCTGTCTGTGATGGACGTATTAACCCTCGAAGCCAGTAGGGATGTGTGTTCTGAAATGAATGAAACTTTTATAGAATAATACGACACGACACTGAACGATCGGCTTCTGCGCTACGGGTCATGGGTTCGATTCCCGCACGGAACAAATATTTGTATGGCGTGCAGATAGTTGATCTGGGTCTGGATGTTTGTGCGTGTGAAGATTTGTGTTTGTAAACGCACCCACGATACAGGAAAAATCTTGGTGTGGCAACGTTTTCAATAAAAAAAAAAAGAAAAAAAATGTTTTATAGTATTCGGCCTTTTGTCTTTGGTTTTATAAGATTAATATTCTAAAGAACGAAAGCTAATAGGCAAAATAGTTGATGTTATAATTCTGTTTCTAATGTAAATTAATTCATTAGAGGTGCACATTTCGTGTTAACTTCGCTTTAGATTTTTTTAGATAGCAGCAACATAATGCCTAAACAGTTTGGTCCGCAGCCCAATACAATGATTTCTTTTTCAACCCTGTCCCACTGCCGGACAAAGGCCTCCCCCAAGTCCGACCGTGTATTCTTTCCTGCGCTACCTCAAACCAGCCTTCGCAGTACGCTTTATAACATTAAATTGTAATTTAAAAAAATACACAAAAAAAAGAACACTGCACTGGTTTTTAAAAAATATTTTCGTAATTCCAACTTTCAATCACGCGTAGTTTCTTATTTTGTAACACACAGTGAAATTAAAATATTTTCCCTGCATCATATTTCATTGGCGGCAACCCTACCGTCACATGGAAAGTTCTGGATAGAAAGTTGACACACGATATCAGCGCCGCAATGATACAGAGATAGTATCGAGTGATATGACAATATTAGTACCTACATTACTTATTTTTACTTTTCTTTACACTTTACAACGAATGTTATTACTTATGTAAGCGTCTTACAGGTGTTTTCGGGCAGATTTTCAATTTAACATAACATCACGCTTGTATTCCCCGAAGGGTTGGGCAGAGGTGTATAGTAACACCCTCATTTCGCCGTTATGTTTAAGTCCCATGTAATATGGGGCGAGCCTATTGTCATACACCGGCCATAAATTCAAACTCCGGGCTGCTACTGCGGAATTCCACACGGAAAAACCCAATAACATTGCCCGACCTGGGGATCCAACCCAGGACCTCACGATCAGCAGGCACGCTTGCCACCACTAGACCAATGAGGCAGGTTTTTTTAAATCTTTGTCCTTCTGGGATTTCTCCTGTATCGTGGGTGCGTTTACAGACACAAATCTTCACACGCACAAACACCCAGACCCGGAAAAATTTCTGTAGGCCATACAAATATTTGTTCCGTGCGGCAATCGAACCCACGACACGCAGCGCTGAAGCTAATCGCTTAGCCACTGCACCAACGAGGCCGTTTTTAATTTAGATTTACATAATTTCGAGACCTGTAAACCCATTTTGAATAACATCACATCTTGCAGTCATTAAAAGCCAACCATTATACCGCGTTATAAAGTGTGGTAATATCATTACTTACCTTTTATACTGTCGGTTAACGGTACAGTTGTAATTACATGATTTATGGCGAATGACGGTGTTCACACGGTATGTACCTTTGAAGAAGTACACGCTTGGCTATGCTTTTTTATTTTTTTGTGGTTAGAAGGTAAGCAGTACTTAGTTGATAGCAGCAAAAGTAATATTTCGTCGCTGCGCCTGCAAAATCCGCTCAGTTTTTTTTTTAAATCTGTCTTTGATGGTATTTTAAAATAGTTCTCAAGCCACGTGCACTTGTAAAATCTGTTTTTTAATAATTTAAGCAAAATAAATTATTAGAAAACGTATCTTTCAGTTGCACGTGGCTTGAGAACTATTATAAAAATGCGTCAAAGACAGATTTTTAAAAAAGCAGTGGATTTTGCAGGCGCAGCCACGATTTGTGATTCGTATCACATGGCTTGTAGTAGTGTGAGTTTGAGATTGGACTACAGGATTAAAATCCGGCACTATTAGAAATTGAGAAAAGTCGTCAAAAGAAGTCGTGATATCGATTTTGGAGGAAACAAAATAGTAGATTTTTGAAAAATTTGCTGAAATTTTTAGACCGGAATACCATCATGTATATTGTTATTGATAAAGATCATCATGCAAATAAATGTTATGTGATAAATCAAAAGAAATAGCATATTTTTTTTGTAATTATCATAGATAAATTTAATTAAGGAAGATTTCCACCAAACGGCTCGCATCGTATCGGATCGGAACGGATTTTACAATCTTTAAACGATATTAAGTCGTGTACACAGTATTTAAAGTCTATATTACCAAGCCGCACACAGCAGCTTGACCGCGGGCGTCTTCCGCGACACGCGATCGTAGCCGAAAGTATGCTGCGACGCGCTATCGGCTCCGTTCGCATGTCGCATGTCGTCGTATCCGATCGGATTAGAACACGTCAACACGGCAGGAATGAAACTATTTGACTAGGTGTAGGTACGGATACGTTCGCAAGCGACGGTACGGAGCCGATCGGCTGTCGCCGCATTCGTTCGTATCCTTTCCGATCCGATGCGATGCGAGCCGTTTGGTGGAAATCATCCTTTAGGCTGTTTTTGATGTCTGTTCCCCGTATAGGTACTTAGACTCATCCGCACGGAAGATGAGCGGTAAGTTCCAAAGAAATACAACAAACATGAATGTTGATTAATTAATGACAATAGGAACAATCGATTTATCAGTGTTTGTCTACACGGCATATCAATCATTAATCATACGTGGGATAAATAAATACACGTGTCTCGTGTGGAAACTATGCTAAATAAACATAATTTTCTTTTACTATCATTATGCAGATTGGAATAAAGTCAATGAACTATGACGACAGCCTTGTCTTCTTCTTTTCGTGTGGTTAGTGACTAGCCTGGTGTCATAGTTTATGCCGCCCATGGAACTCCGACTTGGCTTCACATGCCGTCGAGAAATATCTCTCAGGCATGCCGGTTATGTCACAATGTTTTCCTTCACCGTTTTTAAGAAAGTCAGAGGAGCGTGCTTTGGGTTTGAACTTGAGACCTACGACTTGACAGTCCGTCGGTCACACCACTAGGCTATCACTGCTACACCCAGATGGGAGAAGTGCTAAGGGGCACATATTATGGCAAACTTGTAAGAGTTCAAACAGCGCCTGCGGTTACTAAGATAAGATAGCGAAGAGTGCTACGTCCGCAGTCGCCTCACGATTCGGCCAGTATAACAAGTGTTGTAAGGGCCATGGGAAGGTGCTGGGAATTTCTCCATACACACTAACCCGATCACTTTACGCCATTTGTATGGAGAGTCCAAAAGAAGACCGGTTTTTTTTTATAAACCATTGCTCCACACTAGTATTTCTCCTGTATTGTGGGTGCGTTTACAGACACAAATCTCCACAATGCACAAACGCCTACACCCAGAAAAACTATTTATAGGCCATACAAATATTTGATCTGTACGGGAATCGTACCCACGACTCGTAGAACAGTAGCCAATGGCTCAGCCAATGCATCGAACATGTTGTCAAAGGTTTGTTTGACATATCAAACATTGCTCTGAATAAGAACCCAAACAAACCCCTTAAATATGACCACGCATTTCTGTTACACATAAAATAGCATCACGCCTGTATTCCCCGAACGGTTGGGCAGAGGTGTAGAGTTACACCCTCGTTTCGCCGTTATGTTAAAGTCCCATATAATAGGGGGCGAGTCTGTTGCCATCAACCGGGCACAAATCCAGACTCCCAGCTGCTACTGAGAAATTTCTAGTGGAAAAACCCACTAACACTGCCCGACCTGGGGATCGAACCCATGAACCCTCAGAGCTCAGCAGTCGCGCTTGCGATGCAATGCGATGATTTCCACCAAACGGCTCGCATCGCATCGGATCGGAACGGATTTTGCAATCTTTAAACGATATTAAATCGTTTACACAGTATTTAAAGTCTATATTACCAAGCCGCGCACAGCAGCTTGGTCACGGGCGTCTTCCGCGACACGCGATCATAGCCGAAAGTATGCTGCGACGCGCGATCGGCTCCGTTCGCCTGTCGTCGTATCCGATCGGATCCTTTCGGCTGTCAACACGGAATGAAACTATTTGACTAGGCGCAGAAACGGATACGTTCGCAAGCGACGGTATGGAGCCGATCGTATGCGTCGACATCCTGCCGGACGCGATCGGCTGTCGCCGCATCCGTTCGTATCCTTTCCGATCCGATGCGATGCGATCCGTTTGGTTGAAATCATCCTTTACACGTTGTATAATTAACTAAATTGTTTATTTTCTTTTTGTTGCAGGTACGTTGACCCCGACAATTTGGGTTAAGATAAGATAGTTTAACTAACAGTGTTTACTGAGCGGTTAAGAGAATCTTTTGAGTCGGCCTGTCATGATAATTTATGTAAGATCCGCCGACGTGTTAAGTGGTGAGGTTATTATAGTTAGTTTTGTCTCTAGTCTATTATTTTTCTTTTCTGAACCGTTTTAATATCTTTCGTTTTTTTTAAACTTTGCCCCGCACTAGGATTTCTCCTGTATCGTGGGTGCATTTACAGACACAAATCTTCACATGCACAAACATCCAGACCCGGAACAACTATCTGTAGGCCATACAAATATTTGTTCCGTGCGGGAATCGAACCTACGACACGTAGCGCAGAAGCCGATCGCTCAGCCACTGCACCAAACATGTCGTTTTCTGCCTAGCTTTTCCCCAACTATGTTGGGGTCAGCTTCCAGTCTAACCAGATGCGGCTGAATACCAGTATTTTAAACACGACTGCTATCAGACCTCCGCAACCCAGTTACTGGGCAATGCCGACATTGTAAGATTAGACCGGTTGTCAAACTTTCGGGCTTTTGAATTCCCCTAAGGACTGTCATAGATATTCGTATGACACCCGGCACCGACTGTTTAACGTGCTCTCCGAGGCACGGAGGGGTCTCGATGTGTAACTAACGGTCACCCATCTACAAACTGACCGCGGCAAGCGCAGCTCAACCTCACAAATTAACTACGAGCTCCTCGGTTCAAAATCAAATCAATACAGGTGCCAATGAAAAGTCGAATTTAGATGCACGGTTCCAATTAGTCGTTCTGTATTGGTTTATGTGAAATAAAAATTTTTGATTTTGATTTTGATTTTGTTTCCTATGGATCCTTCTATGTTCCTTTTTTGAACCATAAGACATAAAATGGTATCAATTCAATTTTAATTTTAATGGCTCCCTTATTTATTCAATGATTCTGGCAACGTCAAGTTTGAAAAAGACTGCGGTAAGTACTATGCGTGCCAACTAAGAATAGGATCGCGCTTGCTAAACTTCATACGATAGCTCTCAAATTAGTACTGACAGCAAAAAAAGAACTGTGAAAAAAATATGTTATATTTTTTTATTCATTTATTATTTATATTAATTTTTATAAAATATTATTTCTTGAATTCCATAAATAGATAATTTTGGATAAATTAATAATATTTGGAAGCAGTATTCATTAAAAAAAAATAACCAATATATACCTATAGTTAACTTCGCGAAATGCTACTGGTCACCCTAATATGTCACCATAATAATAATATAATTACTGTGTAATTAATTTGGCGTAAAATTGATTAGAAATACCAAAAAATAATTAAACTGAGTATAATTTCTTTATTTACTTTTTTGCACACCTTACGCTTAGGTAATGAAGTTCACGAGTATTGCGGAACAAAATGGCGTCTTGACAGTACTATTATTATTTGGCACGCATAGTACGTAAAGTATTACACTAAACAGAAACTATTGACCGGTGTTTGTAGCAATTGTATCAATTACAAAACGCCAATAACATAGGTATCAACAATAATACGTAATACTAACCACCTGAACAGTCTCACGACTTCTTTAATTACAACCAAAGTCGTACATAAAATTAATCTAATATGTGGCTATTACCGCCCATATTCTACGCGACGGAGTCTCGGAATGCTGCAAGGACGTTCAATGGAATTTCTATTGGTAATCTGATTAGATGTAATAGAGTTATATAAGGTCCAACTATATAAGACGAACTTTTACACAGTGTTCAGTACCTACGTTTAATTAAACATATCTATGCAAAAAAAAACGAGATCTAAGTGATTTTTTTCTGCCCAAAAAATAATAACGTTTTAAATTACTTGTACACTCTAAGAATAAACTCATCCATTTTTTATGCATCGACCGTCGCCGGGGCGTGCGCTACTTCCGCGCCGTGTTTTACCTAATAGGCGAAGTGAAAAATGTAAAAAAAAAATATAATTAAATTAAAATTAATGACGAAAATCATTTTTTGGTTAGAAAAAAAAACACTTTGATCTCGTTTTTTTTTTGGATAGATATGTTTAGTTAAACGTACTGAACACTGTGTAAAAGTTGGTCCAGGTATTTTGGTTAGACCTTATATATATAGTGGCTTCGTTGCTTCTTAATAAGTCTTACGAGATCTTGTGTTTCAACCTTTACGTGGGACAAAGGGCTCGTTCCTTTGGTCTTAGGTTCCGAGTTCAGGTCGTTTTTTTTTTAAAACAAATCACGGCTTTTAATCCCCGAAGGGTTGGGCAGAGGTGTATAGTAACAGCCTCGTTTCGCCAGTTATGTTTAAGTCCCATGTAATAGGGAGCGAGCCTATTGCCATTAACCGGGCACAAATCAAGACTCCGGACTGCTACTGACAAATTCCTAATGAAAAAATCCAATATCACTGCCCGACCTGGGGATCAAACCCAGGACCCTATGCTCAGCAGTCACGCTTGCGACCACTAGACCAACAAGGCAGTCAATTTTTTTTATATATGTTTTTTTATCGGTATTTAAAGAAAATATGATTATAACATAGTTTGTTTAACACACTAACATCCAGACCCGGAACAACTATCTGCACGCCATACAAATATTTGTTCCGTGCGGAATGGAACCCACGACCCGTAGCGCAGAAGCCGATCGCTCAGCCACTGCACCAAACGTGTGGTCAATGTTGACGTACTATAGTTCACCGCAGTTTATCTGAGACTGAAAAATTATAGTTAAAACCGTTATTAATGTTATTTATATTAATTATAGGTTCGTAGTATATGAACAAACAGAAGCGGTAATCCATTAAGCTCTATTAACTACAGTTTAATGATGCAGGTAATTACAGAGGAAATAATTTAACTCTTAACTCAGATCCTTGGGTGCTTTGACTCACCGTTATAGTAAGTTAATAATTATTATAACCTTCTGATTTACAACGATTTATGAAGAATGTATGCCGTCTAAGAATAATGATTAATAATGAAGGTTGAATGAAAAACGGCATATTATGGGCACTTACGTTTCCTTATTCAATAAATGTACAATTCTAGAAAAGTGATCGTCTCACACTAGGGTTGCCACCTTTTTATTTGAATAAATATAGGTAGTATTTTTCCCAAAAAAAATTTGCAGAAATATAGTACTTTTGGGAAATTCTGGAAAATAAAAGTACACATTTATTTTTATCATTATGTATTTTTCCATGTATATTTGTTATTGCTCTTCGCTTTGGCCATGAATGATTTATTACCTTTGAAATAATTATAGAAATCTGAGCAATTAAAATTAATATTAAAATAAATTAACAATTCATTTTCAATTAAATTAATAGATGCTCTATTTCTTTCTTCGTTCCGTTTTCACAGTTAACATAAATAAGCGCGACTGTTGAATTAGGGATAAAAATATAGTATTTTTCGTACTATAATTATTATTTTTCTATAATATAAAGTACAATTGACTGAAATATAGTACGATACTATATATTATAGTACGGGTGGCAACCCTATCTCAGGTTGATGAATAGTGGTACTTAGGTACTTAGCTACCAGTGGCGTGCATTGGTTTTCGGACTAGGTAGGCAGGCACTAGCGATGTCGCCTTTCAATTGTACGCTTTAGCCCATTTCAATACGATTCTAACTAAACGAAATCATAACCATACACACTTATTTTATTTATAGTAATAGTTAAAGATGGAGTAGTTAATTAAATTTGATGAGGTAGGCACTGCTTAATTGCCTATATGCAATGCATGCCACTGTAATAGCTACTCAGGATTATTACTGTCAACAACCTCTCGCAGTTCACTGTTGGACATGAGCCTCAAAATCGGTGGAAAATGAAAGGTCAAATTATAAAAAAAAACTAAATTAAAACGTTTAAGTCAGTCGTCAGTACGTCAGCTTTTGTATAGAAATTCTGTCAAATCGTCTAACTTATTCCTTGGATAAACATTATCCGACGTTGGTAAAATCGATCCTATATCTATATACTTCTATACTAATATTATAAAGAGGAAAGATTTGTATTTTTGTATGTAACGAATAAACTTAAAAACTACTGGACCGATTTCATAAATTCTTTTGCCGTTAGAAAGCTACATTATCACTGAATAACATAGGCTACGGGCGGAGCCGTGACGACACAGCTAGTGATAGATAAATTACGAAATTGATAATGAGAGAATTTAGATAGATAAATGATCCAAGACAATGAAATAGATCTTATTACTAAAATATTATTTATTGACTAAAAATAAACCAGCTTCACTTCTGCAGTAATACCACCTACATTGTCACAAAATCAATCTCGAAGACTTCGACCCTATAGCATTACATAACCAAAAACCACGCGTCAAGAATTCCTAGAAAATTTCGACGAATGTTATTTATTGGTTAACCCAAATACATTCAATAACTATTAATTAACTATCACAAAACTTAACTATGATATCGGATCCAATATCTATGGAGAGTTCATTATGTAAATATAAATAAACTAGCGGCCCGTCCCGGCTTCGCACGGGTGGACATTTTTCCCGTTTTTGCAACATTTTTCTTTTATGCTCCGCTCCTATTGGTCGTAGCGTGATGTTATATAGCCTATAACCTGCCTCGATAAATGGACTATCCAACACAAAAATATTTTTTCAATTTCAACTAGTAGTTCCTGAGATTAGCGCGTTCAAACAAACAAACTCTTCAGCTTTGTAACATTAGTATAGATATGGTGTCGTAGGTATGTAATCCAGTTCGAAAACTGAACTCTTATAATTTACACCATCCTTTGTAGAAACAGTTAGGAAGTATACAGTAAAAATTAGCGTTTTACGACACTAATACAGCATGTCAAGGCTCTATAGTAGGGTTTCCGGTAATATAATAATGACTGTCACACGATCCCAATAGTTTTGGGTTACGAATTCCGCATATTATTTGTGAAATAATTCTTGCCAATGTTAATTATGTCGGTATAAACTCGTTAAATATGTTAATCAGCCTTGGTAGAAGCTATTAAAACTAAGCCATAAAGATCATTTATGTGAATACACGTGTCAAAAGAAATTTAATTAGTTTGCATAATTCTCTAAATATTGAATTAGTTAATTAATTGAAGAGAAATCAAACACTTTTGTTTGTGTAAATTAATATGAACCTAAAAATGTTGACACTGACTGGCCGTTTGACGTCATCACGTCCTGTGATTGGGTGTCGCGCGCGCGGCGCAGCGAGAGTACAAACGGTCAGAGGTGCCCAACCATTGTCAATCGTCACGGTACCCGCGTTAACTAGCAACTGTGACGTGCATTTGATATGCTATTGTTGCACAGTGTGGAGGTCGCTAGTTTTTGTCTCGTTTCGCATGTCGACTGGTGACAAAATATATTAAAATAAACTTAAGTTTTTGTTGATAAATTCAGTTTTTGTTAACGTAATTTTATGTATTTGCTTTACATTACTTCTTGCATTGATTTCCTCTGTTGATCATGTTTTTGTGGATGTTTTTCTGTTGTGTATTTAATGGAGTTTGTGTTCGAATGTTTCGGTGATTTTACTTACAAATTAAAATTACTATTGACATGACATTTATTTAGTAATCGTTACCAATCGGGTAATTGCATCGTGTCAAGCTTTATGTTAGGAAATACTAGTTATAAATTAATTTTAATGATGGCGCAGTTATATCAGACTAGGTAAAATGAAAGTCTAAATAATATTAATCATTGGTAGGGCGTGTTACAAATTGCTATGGTGCAATCGTCGACATTTTCCACGCCCGCGGCTCTGTCTATGTTACCATAAACTAACATGACCTTTGCTGTTACCTGCAGCGAAGTTGTATCTGGTTGTAGGTAATCTATAGATGGATATCGGTTTAGTTGGGACAGTTTATTTGATAATTAATCATTAATAAAGGGCTGTGTTGTCTATGATATAGAAACAATGTATTTGTTACGGCTAAAAGCCGAATTACGGTTACACCTAGGTTTAGCCACCTACAAATACATGCGGCTGATAGTAGTTGGTTAGAATTAGGTGTAGCCTATTTAATAAGGTGTAGGCCCAGAAGGAGATGGCGGGACGAACTAGACACTTATTGGAAGGACTGGCCACAGAAAACCTTAAACCGAGAGAAGTGGAAGGAGGGTAGGGAGGCTTTTGTTCTGCAGTGGGATGATCATGGCTCAATAATAATAATTCAACATTTTGGCAGCTCCTTTTCGAATTCAGCTCCTAGCTACGTTATTAATACGGGCCTAAAGCGGTCCCTAGACGGTAATTCGGCATAACATGCCTTACGTGCTGTCAGGTATGCATGATCGTTTAATTGTATCGATTGATGCGAATGACATGATAAATATCAATGAATTATGCATGATAGCACGTAAGGCATGTCATGCTGCATTACTGCCTAGGGACCGCTTTAGGGTATTAAATTGAAGAATTATCCCGCCATCAGCTTCCTTGTTCAGCGGTAGAGTGCGACGTGTTTTATTTAATCATATTAACACTTGGAGAATCTGGATGTTATATATGTATAAGGTCCAACCAAAATACCTGGACAAACTTTTACACAGTGTTCAGTCAGTGTAACTGAACATATCTATGCAAAAAAAATCGAAATCAAAGTGTTTTTTTTTCTAACCAAAATCGTTATTATTTTTTGGTTAGAAAAAAAACACTTGGATCTCGTTTTTTTTACGTAGATGTGATTAGTTAAACGTATTGAACACTGTGTAAATGTTTGTCCAGGTATTTTGGTTAGACCTTATATATAGACTCGCTTCTGTATTCTAATGCAGTTGTCTACGGAGCTGTGCTAAGTACTTTAAACTCAATTATGGACAACAGCTGCATAAAGCCTCCGGCTATACCAACGCTAAACACCGCCACAATGATCTCCTAAAGTAGACATGATAAAAGACGATAGATAAAAACGTAAGCCTGTCTCTCAGACAGTTCTACTTAACCTGATAAAGATCTTTGCCAACATTTCGGCAGCATAGTGACATAATCGAAGAACAAAGACTTTGAAAACACTAACGAGGTTAGCAAAAATAATAGAATAGCCAACAATAGGTGTAGAAGCCTCAAAACTTGAAAAGTTACCGTCAATCTCGTTACGTCACGGTAGCTGGTAACATTATGGCGGGAATGTCGTAGGTCAGCGGCGGCCATCTTGCGCAACCGTTACAAAACTAATGACCGGACTTTGTTTTTAATTTTGAGTTCTTTTTTTTAAACTTTTTTCTTTTTTTGTGGAGTTTGGTGACAGCGTTTAGTAAGTTATGTAATGGTTGAAAACAATGGTATGTATTGGCGCCTTCTTGACGTACATTGATAAATTACTTGCTTAGTGACGGAAGTAGCGTCTGCAGTCCGTGACGACTGGGTCAGATATCTAACCCGCTTGACACACAGAGTATAGGCCTCCCTTAGACTATGCCATTCACCTTGGTCCTATGCCAATCGCAACCAGATTCGCCGTCAACGCAAGTGATAATAAAATTTTCAATTCTAAAAATCAGAGGTGCGGGTCGGTATCGAACTCAGACCCTCCTGCGTTTCAGGCAAGCGTTCCACCGCGAAGCTCTCACTGCTTTTTACATGTACTTCTTCTTTTCGTGTGGTTAGTGACTAACCTGGTGTCAGAGTTTATGCCGCCCATAGGCCTCTGACATGCCGGAGAAATATCTCTTAGGCATGTCGGTTTCCTCACGATGTTTTTCTTAACCGTTTTTAAGCAAGTGATAATTATACAATACGCATCCGAAAAGTCAGAGGTGCGTGCCTTGGGTTCGAGCTCGAGACCTATGACAGCCACTAGGCTATCACGACTGTACTTGTACTACCGCCATATTAATTAGGGGTGGAGTACACAGTACAATAATTGACACCAAGACACGTTTACAGTCAGAACCAAAACTAATGTCCCAACAAATTGCAACGCACTGAATAATTGCATTGTAATTTATTTTATGCTGTACTGAATATTATTTAGTACTGCCATACTAAAATATGAGACGGTTATTAATTATGTATTTAATCAATGCGATTGTAATACGTAATATGTCTTGCTTTGTTTATGACGGGATAGGAAGAGAGTTGCATTAGGGCCAAGTCACATCTGAAGGAAGATACGTCGCCGATCTTCCTTCGCGTAATTTACTAAAGGAATTTTAGTAAATAAGGGAAATGTCTCATTATTGCGTTGCGTTGCGTCGTCGCAACGGATTAATGCATTGTATGCCACACCTGCGTTGCGACGACGCACGACGCACGCACCGCAGTCGGTCCCCTCTAGCAGTGGAACACTGTCCGTCGTCACACCGGAGCTCCGACAACGCAGCGCATCACCCTCCCCTCGTTTCGTCTCTCGTCCAACGATCCGTTGAAACGTCGCGTGCGACGACGCTACGTTTTAATGTGGCATGTCATTTAAAATGTATGGAAAACGACGCAGCGTTGACGCTGCGACGACGCAACGCAACGCACTAATGAGGCAGAGCTCTAACGCATCTTCGGTCAAATGTGTACGGTGTGAGGTGTTTATATGGAATTATGTGTACCGGCGGAAGATCAGGGGCGTATCTTCCATCAGATATGACTTGACCTTTAGTGCTAGCAAATATGGTTGTGGTCGGGGTTTTGACTTCGATCTCCAAGTGAAACAAATAGGTGTAGTTCTACCACAGAATAAAAAATAGTACTGGTTTTACATAACATAACATCACGCCTGTATTCCCCGAAGGGTTATGCAGAGGTGTATAGTAACACCTTTATTTCAAGGTTATGTTTAAGTCCCATGTAATAGGGGGCAAGCCTATTGCCATCAAACGGGCTCAAATGTTACTCCAGACTGCTACCGAGCAAAAATGCTTACCTGGTTCAAGCATGACGCATGCAGTCCAGTAAGTCTATAAGGGGCCATTCCGTAAGCACCAAAGGGGGGTGGGGGGGGTCTTTGATTAGCTTATTTTTGATGACACGGTAGACGGGGGGGTCTGATGGTGATTACGTCACCAATGTTTATTTATTTACTTATTTTTGTAGATTTGAAAACTGCTGCTCATGAATAAGAAAACTGAACAAATTTAAAAAAAAATATGTGTATGTGTAACCAATATTTACGCTTTACGGAGGGGGGGAAGGGGGCTTTGCTAACTTTTGCTGACAAGGGGGAGGGGAGGGTCAAAAATTACCACAATTCTGCTTACGTAATACTTGAATGGCCCCTAACTGTGGTCGACTTCCTGGCTTCAGTCTTCAGTCTTGTGTAAGTAGATGTAGTGACTTTAGCCCATCTTAAGTAAACATGCACGCTGCATTCTAGATTCCAACACTACACAAAGGAATATTATCACTAAGCTAATTAAGAACATCACAAGATCTAGATTAACTATATTTAATTAGACTGCGTTTGTTTTGTCTGTATACAGATAAGATAATGTAGAGATAGAGTACATTCGTCATAAGTAGGTCGGGCGTTAGCGCCGGCAGTTTAGACAGTCATGTTGCCAATAATTCGTTTGAAGGGACTTGGTTGGTATTACCAAATAATATAAGCGACTGCTGACCGTGGGGTCCTGGGTTCGATCCCCAGGTCAGGCAATGTTATTGGGTTTTTCCGTGTAGAATTTCTCAGTAGCAGCCCGGAGTTTGGATTTGTGCCAGGTTGATGGCAATAGAACTACACTACATGGGGCTTAAACATAACGGTGAAATGAGAGTGTTACTATACACCTCTGCACAACTCTTCGGGGAATACAGGCGTGATGTCATGTTAGTCCATTACTGTCCCAATGCTGGGCAAGGAACCTCTTATCAGAATGAGAAGGGTTTATGCCTTACGGGGTGACCTGACAAACGCTACACGAAGAAGGCGATCAAAACAACGGCATTCCCTACTACCGGCCTATGTAGCGAGACGCGACGTAACGCGTATTTGTTCCACGTCGTGTCGTGTCGCGTCGCATCGCGTCGCGTTTGTCGCTTACGTAGGACACTGTTAGTCCACCACACTGGCCTGATACAGGTTGGTGGACTATGCAGACTCGAGAAACTATATTCGTTTTAAGTACTTTAAACTCATAAACATGCTAACAGTAAGTAAGTAAGTACCTCTTATATCAAATCAATCAATATTAGGTATGTGTGTCTGTACAGTCCCGCACAACGTGGTGGAACCAATTGAGTGAAATGGGTCATTCAGTACCAGAGGTTAGCAATCTGTCACTTTTAATAAACAGCTGAGATCTGATACATATTAGTAATTGTGGCGGGTCACTATTGGTAGATACCTCTGTACGGTGCGAATGTTGTTACCACACGATTTATTTAACTCACGATTCAGTTTTTTGAATTAAGTACTTTTAGCAACAAATTTTTTGATGGTCAAACTTTTTTTTTAATCCTTACCCCGCTTTCGAATTTCTCCACAGACACAGATCTCACAGGCACGTAAGCTCAGACCCGGAACAACTATCTGTAGGCCCTACAATTATTTGTTCCGTGCGGGAATCGAACGCACGACCCTTAGCGCAGAAGCCATTAACTCAGCCACTGCACCAACCGTATTGTCATAAGGTTATTACAACGGTAAAGCAGTGATAGCCTAGTGGTGTGACCGTCGGACTGCCAAGCCATAGGTCTCGAGTCCGAACCCAAGGCACGCACCTCTGACTTTTCGGATTCATGTGCGTATTGTATAATTATCACTTGCTTAAAAACGGTGAAGGAAAACATCGTGAGGAAACCGGCATGTCTGAGAGATATTTCTCGACGGCATGTGAAGCCAAGTCAGAGGCCCATGGGCGGCATAAACTGTGACACCAGGTTAGTTACTAACCATACGAAAAGAAGAAGAATTCGATCATGTGTTTGCCAAGCTTGGTTGGTTATGGCAATCTTCCCTATAGCAGTCGTCACATAATGATTCATCAATATGTCAATTAATTCTTGTTTCACTTCACTTTAATTTGCTGCCGTTCGACTAAATTCGGCAGCCCCGAACATTACCGATCGGATTATCTCATAATCATTTTGACAACTGATCGATTACGTCACAAACCAGACACGTCTGATAACAGACCATAGATAATATGATAACATTGTCGGTTGCGAAAATATGTATATCGAACTGTCACAAAATAGATAGGTACAGAAGTCAATCTACATACAAGTGCGCTCGAGCAACGCAACTGCAACTGCAAACGGACACGATATCTCGGACTGTTTGGGACTAGAGTGCGAGTGAGTGCGAGCGCGATGCGCTTGAGAGAGATAGATATATAGATAGAGCGACCGCCGAGCGTAGGTATGAAAAGTAAAGTACATACATGCGATTGACTTCTGTACCTATCTGTTTTGTGGAACTGTCTTTATTAAGTATCAACAATTTTTAGTGCCCCAAATAATATAATAAGTAATTGAGTTTACCGTAATATTGTTAAAAATGAGATCTCTGATAAAACTGATAACAGTCAGACTGACACGAGGTATATTTCTAAGTACCTACCTACTCATATTTCAATGCAAGAGTTTTTTTTGCCAAATTTTGAACGTTTTTTTTTTGTTGGTCTAGTGGTGGCAAGCGCGACTGCCGATCATGAGGTCCTAGGTTCGATCCCCAGGTTGGGCAAAGTGATATTGCATTTTCCATGATGTATTCCCCAGAGTTGGGCAGAGGTGTATAGTAACACTCTCAGTTCGCCGTCATGTTTAAGCCCCATGTAATAGGGGGGCGAGCCTTTTGTGTTAAAGGCGCTACTTTCAAACTATCTCTTACCTACTTCGCTACTGTCCCGTTTACTTTTATTGTAGCTTGAACTATAACTCAGTCTTCAGACAACCTTTACAAAATCGATTACACAATATCGACATTTTCTGATCGGATTCCTTCTATCTCGATATCTCAATTATTTCTATAGCATTGCCATTTCATCACGTCTGTAATTGACACACTCACACATACACACATTCGTGTACATAAACAATTGTAATGTGCATGTGTGGTACATGCACAAAAGTTAACAAGTTTCGCTCTCATATTAGTATTACTATGTGTGGTACAAGTTACAAGATACAGTGTGTATTAAAGTTACTTTTTTTTTATTAGTTCCTCATCATCATCTCCCTGCCCTTATCCTCCTCTATCAGCCGTCATCGCAGTAATCACTCCTTTCTTACCCATATCATCTTAATGTGTAATTAATTAATCAGTTAATTCTAGTAAATTGTCCTTAAAATCGTAGAGTACAATCACCAACCAACACGCAAAATAAAGTACTACTCTTGTAAATATTAATAAATACGTTGTAAAATAAATATACCTACTTAAGAACCAATGACTAATTATTATTATCGAGGAACTTGACGCCAACATACTAATTACCTTTATTAGCAACTACCTAGTTATTAAGGTAATTAGAATGTTGGCGTCAACACTTTTGACAGGATCGTAAGTACCTACTTACGACCCTATCAGAAGCCTGAATTAATTCCGCCAACTAGCAGCTTAGCAGCTGATTGCAGCGTTACTTGCAGTTATTCGCAAAGCTAAAAAGCAACAATATGACAACTTTCTAACCTTAGTCTCGCAAAGTCACCTAGAGCGCATGAAAAAGAAAAAAAAGAAAACTAAAAAAAATGACAGATTCAGTACTTACCTGCATTTTAATTTTGTTCCCTATTTCGTCCCCGGACAAGACATAAAATACAGTCCTTACTTTCCATGCTAATTAGAGCATTAAAAAACAAAACACGCCATTCATTAGCCGCTCGGAATCCTTTAAACAAATTAATTGTATTCTACCTGTAACACTTCTCACGTCCGCTAGTAACACTCGGTTACACAAAGTCCCGCTGCTCGCTTATAGTACGGGTCAAGCACCGAACTCGCATTATGTCACGTGGAGTAACGAGAGTGTTCATATAAAACACACAATCCTTACGTCACTGTGTCGAAACTGTGCTAGTCATTGTAGTGAACGAATGAACGAATGATACCTAGTGATGAACGAATGAGTATATCTTTTATCTTACAAATTGATACTTCAGTTGAAGCAACGTAATAGGTCGGATTTGACATAACATAACATCACGCCTGCATTCCCCGCAGGGTTGGGCAGAGGTGTATAGTAACACCCTCATTTCGACGTTGTCAGGGGCGAGCCTACTGACATCAACCGGGCACAAATCTAAAATCCGGGCTGCTACTGAGGAATTTCACACAGAAAAACCCAATAACACTGCCCGACCTGGGGTTCGAACCCAGGATCTCACGAGCAGTCGCGCTTGTCACCACTAAACCAACGAGAAAGTTTGATTTGACGTTTCAATAAAATCACAAAATCAATAAGAAGTTGTAATCTTCTAAGATTTATTTACACGGAGACAGTTACTCGTAGTGAGTCTCATGCTATCTTTGTCTTCATCGTAAAGAAAGACAAAGACACGCACCCATATTAAA
This sequence comes from Amphipyra berbera, assembly GCA_910594945.2. Classification (NCBI taxonomy): domain Eukaryota; kingdom Metazoa; phylum Arthropoda; class Insecta; order Lepidoptera; family Noctuidae; genus Amphipyra; species Amphipyra berbera. The sequence continues at coordinate 16,021,546 of OU343142.1, forward strand.
ATGCAAAACTCAATTTATATTTCGGAATTTTTAAAGCGATTATCACTAAAGTTTATCATTATTCTAAATTGATAACAAGTCTAAAGTAGGTATTATTCACTCTATATTTTTTTAAATAAAATAATAATTTTTAGCAAGTTTTTCATTCATAAAACATTTTTGAAACTTTATGCAATCATCCACTGACTTTTGATGTTGACTGTACAAGTAGAAATTCACTACTGAACACCACATTTATATAACTCTGAAGTTGTAACACTTGAACCGTAAGAACCTATTCGAAGTCATATACCATAACCACATAGTACAGTAGGGAAATGAAAATTGTATGCACCCAAGGTCTATTGTTGCTTGCACAGCGCAAGAAACGAACTATTTTACCAACTACGTATTTCCAAAATTATAGAAACGAAAATACAAGTATTTTTTGACAGGATATTATGGTGACAGACACAAGTAATGTCAATTGATGTACCTCATCGATTGACGTTATGGTTATTTCAACAAAACTCCTTAAATTAAACCAAAAACATTACATGGCACTACTACGTCATATGGAGGCAAAAGGCAATTTTGATCTATGCTACCAAAGAATTAAATATACCTAATTTTCCATACATTGGTCTATTCCAGGGGTGGCCAACTTGATTCGACCCAAGATCTACTGTTTTCTGAGTAGACTTTGTGCGATCTACCAATTACAGTACCAGTACCTCTTCATTCAACTTATATTAAACTTATATTTTTCTTTGCCTTGCCATGATCGACTGGATTAAGAGCCGCGATCAACCGGTCGATCGCGATCGATTGATTGGCCACCCCTGGTCTATTCCATTCAACAATTTGAATAGGTATATGCCCGCGATGTGAGAAAGGAATGAGTTTGAAAACTGACGACACTTTCCATTTCCCTTCTGTAGATAAACCACAAAACACGAAACACCGCAATTCAACCAACAAATAAATATCAACAATTTCGTAACATTCCATAACAACAAAAACCATAATAACACCATGTACGCAACACCATCAAATCCAAGCAAATTCGGATTAGGGAACGTACCCATACTACGTGACCCGTTCAGGGCGGGGAGGGGGGTCTTCAAAGTACCACGCTTGGGCACAGGGGCGGGGGGGTCTTAGGTTTTCGTCACGTAGTCAATATTCTCTAGGGAAATCTCGAGTTTTTTCGAGCTATGTTCAAATATGGCGCGCAGAGTTTTGCGTTTTTTGAACTCACAGGTGGCAACACTGTCGCACACATGACTCAAATAATATTTTTTTAACTTTCTGTTTACAAAAAATGATTTAAAACCATATTTATGTATTACTATGTGAAAACTAGAGGGGGAGGGGGGATATTGGCATATACTACGGGTGGTCACCGAAGGAGGGATGGGGGTAAAAAATAATAAAAAATGGGTCACGTAGTATGGGTACGTTCCCTTACCTACACGCGGATGCGGATATGCTTGTACATTGAAAATTAGTAATGGAACCGCTCATTAAATGTGCATTTACTTGTCACACTATAAATTGATAATTCAACAAAATGTCACGTTACAACACCGGTTGATGAGCGCATGGCGTCGCAAATAAGCTCTTGGAAAGTTCTTCGTAGTGCCCTAACGAGGTGGGCAGAATTGAAATGAAGAGCATTGGATAAAGGTCGGTGGAATTATGTCAGTACTTGTATTTAAAGTTGTGAGCTGTTGTTGAAATTTGAGATCAAAATTGTACAGTGATTCATGTGTCTTACTTTTATTGTTTACTAGCGGCCCGTCCCTGGTTCGTACGGGTGGACATTTTCCCCGTTTTTGCAACATTTTTCATTTATGCTGCGCTCCTATTGGTCGTAGCGTGATGTTATATAGCCTATAACCTTCCTCGATAAATGGACTATACAACACAAACATATTTTTTCAATTCCAACCAGTAGTTCCTGAGATTAGCGCGTTCAAACAAACTCTTCAGCTTTATAATATTAGTATAGATTCATAAAAGTACTTCCCATTCCAATATGGCATATCATTATCTTGATCTCTGCTGAGGTTTTGGGCTCGATCTCCAGGTCGGGCAAAGTGGAATTCCTCAGTTGCGGCCCGGAATTTAGATTTGTGCACGGTTGATGGCTATAGGCTCGCCCCCTATTACATGGGATTTAAACATAACGGCGAAATGAGGGTGTTACTGTACACCTCTGCCCAACCCTTCGGGGAATACAGGCGTGATGTTATGTTATTTACGACAATTTTCGATGTTCTCATGTTAATATAATGATTTCTAAGAAGAAAACAAGGACACGAGTGTTGAAAAAAATTAAGTTTTAGGGTGGGGCATTTTCTGTCATTGTCGGGCGAAACGGACATTTTACGGAGTGATTGACGAAGGACATCATCGTTCTAAAGTGCTGTCTCTGTCTAGTTGCTTATAACTTGGGCATTTTCTGACATCTAATATAAAATAAACGATACAATGAACGCATGAACTCAAGTTTATACGACTGAATTCGTTTACGATGATGGCACTACGAAACTCGATACAGATAAGAATCAAATTATCCCCGTAAATTAAAAATACATTTTAATATATAAAGAAACACCCATATATCAAGATTCAGCTACTTATGCGATCCCATAAGCATAATCTTAACCATTATTATAAAAAAATCTTTAACATAATTTATGACACAATATGCATTTTTATTAGAATACCGATGACATTTTTATGCATTTTAATGACCATTTCTTTAATAAATTATGACATTTCTGTTCACTGACAGGAATATGGAAATGCTTACATGTTGTCATGACAAATATATTATTATTTTGCAAACTTTTTCCTGTCCTTGTTAACTTAAGAGGTCAGTGATCTTTACAGATGGTATTTTATCTTAAGACTGATCGAGGTACACATATTTAGTAAGTAGGAATCAGTTTCTTGCAGCTACATGGATGTACAGTCAATGTCAAAACTAAATGATGATTGTACAAAGTGTTTTATTAATGTAAACTGGTTTTTTATTAATATTAATCTATACTAATATTATAAAGCGGAAAGATTTGTATGTTTGTATTTTTGGATTTTTGTATGTAACGAATAAACTTAAAAACTACTGGACCGATTTCAATAATTCTTTTGCCGTTAGAAAGCTACATTATCACTGAGTAACATAGGCTACGGGCGGAGCCGTGAGGACATAGCTAGTTTGTAAATAAAATAACAAAATAGACAACACAAAAACTATAAAAAAACAAAACTAAATACTATCTTTACATAGTATAAAACAAAGTCGCTCCCGCTGTTCTGTCTGTCCCTATGTATGCTTGGATCTTTAAAACTAAGCAACGGATTTTAATGCGGTTTTTTTTAATAGATGAGTGATTCAAGAGAATGGTTTAGGTATATGCCCCACATTAGTATCTACATTGCACCCGTGCGAAGCCGGGGCGGGTCGCTAGTAGTATTATAAAAAAAAAACATTACATGCACTGATAATTGGAATCGGACCACTTAGGGCGTTGCTGGGGGGAGGATTGGGAGGGAGACACCTAGATGGGGCCTGAATGAGCGGTATGACTGCGGAGTCTGAAGAGAGAGCAGTCCAAGATAACATAACATCACGCCTGTATTCCCGAAAGGTTGGGCAGAGGTGTATAGTAACACCCTCATTTCGCCATTATTATGATCCATGTAATAGGGGGCGAGCCTATTGCCATCAACCGGGCACAAATCCAAACTCCAGGCTGCTACTGTGGAATTCCACACGGTAACACCCAATAACATTGCCAGACCTGAGGATCGAACCTAGAACCTCACGATCAGCAGTCGCGCTTGCCACCACTAAACCAAAGAGGCAGTTAAGTAGGCAGGCAGTATTTTATTCATGTAGCCTATTTAATTTTAGCTCATCTATCTATATAAATAAAAATGAATTGCCAAATGTGTTACTAAGCGCAAAATTTGAGAACGGCTCGACCAATTCGGCAATTTTTTTTTATATTTTCTTTAAGGCACAAGGAAGGTTCTTATGGAGAGAAAAAACATAAAAATTGCGTGGAAAATAGTAAAAACAACATTTTTCTTTTCCCACTACAGGCCAATAACTTTTGACAGAACGAAGTCTGTCCGGGCAGCTATGTAGTTTAGTAATATTATTATCATGATTACCGACTTCGACGAACCAGTTGGTTACCGTGATACCCGCTTCCAGTCTCTTGCGTGACGTATCCGTAGTTACCTTTTTTACGAACCACCACCACGGAAACAGGATGTGGTGTGGTCGTAACCAGGAATCACCAGCTCATATTTAATTACTAGCGGCCGGTTCGGCACGGGTGGACATGTTTCCCATTTTTGCAACATTTTTCATTTATACTCCGCTCTTATTGGTCGTAGCGTGATGTTATATAGCCTATAACCTTCCTCAATTAATGGACTATCCAACACAAAAATAATTTTTCAATTCCAACCAGTAGTTCCTGAGATTAGCGCGTTCAAACAAACAAACAAACAAACTCTTCAGCTTTATACATATATTAGTATAGATTGAGCAAAATTTTAACTCGTAAACAAAGTCGTCAAATGAAATAGTATCAAAATATACTCATTAGTTAAAGTTTCACAAGACAAAAGGATATTGCGTTTAAAATATATGAATAAACATAATAAATCGCGCGACAGTGTCGCAACTGTTGGCGACAGTTGCGCAACATTGTAATCCGATGGATGTTTAAGACATTGCTTTGTGTAATTCGTTGTGCAAGGATGAAAACATAGTTATTGAGACATTATAGTTAGGATATTGTAATTTTGTTTCTTATGTTAATAAATAACATGAACTGGAGAGGATTGCTTATTTAAGGTTGGGTTTAATGAGCTAAAATTCCTTAAGATACGTATTTCTTAGGATTAATACTAAATTCTTCTAAACCAGGGGTCGGCAACCTGCGGTTCGCGAGCCGCATGCGGCTCTTTCGATGTAAAGTTGCGGCTCTCCAGTTCCATACGCAAAAAATATTTATTTTAGTATCAAAACCCTTAAAATCGTGCAATCGATCCATAATTGAGTACTATAATATAGTATGACTGAAATAGACTTACTATGACAGAGATAGATATAATTACCTATGTAGTAACTAAGGGGGTACTAAAACGAAAGAGTGTTAAAGTACCCATAATAATGGATAACTTTTATTCTACAACTTTCCCCAAAACTCAAGAGAAATAGCTATTCAAAGATTTCATAAAAAATACGCTAAATTCTATCTATCCTCAGCTATGATCAGACATACGTGTTTACATTTTACGTCATATTTGGGGTCACGGATTACAAACTCCATTTTCTGAATTCATAACTAAAGCAGGGATGAAAAATTTTTGAAAAAATAAAATGTAAATTATTTTTCATGGAAAAAAAATCCGAATTTTTTAATTTTAACACTTTCTTTAAAACAATCATCAGTGATACAATAAGTGGCCCGCGGCTTAGTACCCTCTTTCCGACTAACCTTGTATATCTAAATGTATTTTCGTTTTGTTTTTTTTAAGGTAATTAATTTTGCTAAACGCCATTTCAAGGTTATCCATTAATTACAGAACAGCTTGTATAAGCAAATACTATAATATAGAAACGATTTTTTTTGTGGTTCTTTAAAAACTGTGAAATAACGTAAATTGCTACTTTTGGCTCTTCCGTCTCAAAAGGTTGCCGACCCCTGCTATAAACAGATCCTTATTAAAATAATCGAAATTTCAATTCTAAGAAAACGATACATGCTAATGAGTTAGCCCAAATAGGTATTTCTTCCTAGACGTTATAACACTGGCATACCTACCAAAGAAATTAATTAAAATTGCCTAAAAAAAAGTAATGGCATGGCGTCTAAATAATCGGAAACTTACACTTAATATAACCAAATATATTCGACCTCTGATCCTTAGCAAACGCTAATAAAATCATTAAGATGGAAAGTTACCCAATCGATAACTTATAGAGGAAAGTGTCGTAACATCACGTCTGCAACATCTAGTTTTTTTACTAGGACACCACGTTAAGCCTCATTATTAATTTTAATACAACATAATCTTGTGGGGGTGAATCTATCATTACAGTTATAGCTAATATGGGTATGTCAGGATTGGGAGTATGGTAAATAAAATAAATTAAACCAACATAGACTCTCCACCACTGAGAGTATTTTTAATTGGGTTAGTGATTAGTTACAGAAGCTAGTTCACAGTATAATAATTTACACAAGATCAGAAAATAAGGACAACCAAATCAGATATAAAAGATCATCTTCTTCGGCGGTTCGACATGAAATCCTCTGCTCCGTCGAATGACCACTGTTTTTATAACTTCGTGTACGTTGATTCATCTTGACGATTACCCACCTTCAATTTAATCAATATTGTCCAGTGTTACCAGCTACCGATAACATCGTGGAAATTAAAAATGTGTCTGACTCTTCAGTATGAAGTTCTCTCAATCGATATTTCCGACGCGTATGATTAAACCTTCACATTCTCGATTGTTGTTTTACTTATGCTCGTAAAAAAATGTTGAATTTTAATCAACTATTTATAGATTCCTGCAATTATATTCTCTCATTATTTAAACAAGGTCATTTAAAGATTTATTGCACTGTTTGCTACCATTCCTATAGTTTCTGCAATAAACACAATTGTTGCATTATCATAATCTTGATTATTTCAAATCGGTGGCGTATCGATTATGATAACATTTTGTACTTTGATATTTTCGCCAACATTACTCATTTCTCATACTGAACTAGAAACAAAATAAATTGTAGTATTTCAAAGAGTAGCAGACCAACTTGTTTGCTTGGAGACAGATTTCACATTGTACCTCTAGGTTGACATGAATTGGCACTCGAAACTCGAAACGCTTCGTTTCCTTGCGGACCCGCGATTTCTTGACACATATTATTCTCACTGGTTTTGACTTCGAAAAGGGCAATTTAAATAGTATCTATGTTAAAATCTTTAGTAGAAATTCCTTTAGTACTTCTTTCTTCGTTTGCATTATGAGTTTTCTTTTTAAATCTTCTGAACTTTAGTTGATTCTAAACATCCACAATTTGTTTATGTATCTGAAAAACTGCTTCCCTTGACATTTTCCAAACCATAGCCCTCAACAATATTAGCATTGTCACATTCAAGATAAGACTATTTTATCATCTTATCTATTAGAATGTTTATATTCTTATGAGGTGAAGGCACATGAACCTGTTTATACGATGACCTCGATATTACGCGGTAATGTTATTGTTTTATAAACTTTATATCGGTTTTGCATTAATACTTACTTCTTATGTAAATTCGTTTATTGAATTCTTTGGAATTGTAGCATTTATTTTTTTGAATTCGTGGTATTGGTATTCTATTTGCTTTTGTTAGCTCATTGGGGACAGGATATATTAACTAAATACCTAATACTCATTGCCCTTTAAAGTCACTGTCTGCGCATGCGTTAATCAGTAACTTGCCATTTGTTATTTATATTGCATAATTAGCCCATTACTGTCCCTTACCTCTGAGTTTTCGAATTCATGTGCGGATCAGAATTTGATTATCACTTGCGTTAACCGTGAAGGAAAAACATCTTGAGGTAACCTGCACACCTGAGAGGACTCCATAAATTCTCGATGCTGTGTGTAGTCCGCCAACCCGCACCAGGCCAGCGTGGTGGACTAAAGCCTAAACCGTTCCAATTCAGAGAAGAGGCCCGTGCCCAGCAGTGGGACTGTAATGGGCTGATTATGTACTGTCCCACAACTAGGCACGGGCCTCTCCTCAGAATGAGAGGGCTTTTCCTTAGTCCACCACGCTGTCCTGGTGCGGTTAGGCCGAGTTAACAGTTCATACTAAGCAACTATTTAGTCGCTTCGTAGTCGCCTCAAAGTTGTCCATGTGAAGAAACTAAATCTAACTACACAGAGATACTTCGATATATTTTTAGCATAATATCAAGGATTTTACGATTTTATTTATCTTACACTTATCTCCTTATTAGATAAGTTTGCTTCCTACGCTATAGCGTTATCTTATTTTTGTATCCGAATAACGGTTGGGTTTAGTGTTGCAGTTTGGCAACTTTGTGACTCAGAACATTATATGTAAGTTAGTTGAGAACACAGTTAGCTGTTTATAGGTTTCTTAGATTGGCTATTATAACTGATTTCTTAGGCTGACTGTACATGCATGGTGCATGCTTTTGCGAACCCCGCGACCCTGGCCGTACGGTCAGGAGAAGGAACACCGTTGGTTTTTAGCCGGTAAGAGTCCGGCAGACCCCCTCGCCTTCCCCGGGCGAGGGACATCCATGAGGATTTTCCAACGAGAAAAAAGAAAAAAAAAAAAAAGGCTGACTGTACATGGAACTTTCATTCATCGTATTTTAAAGAATTACTCTGTTTAGTCCACTAGCTATGATAAACCTTTTTTGTCCTTAGAATATTACCATTATTAAGTATGCTCCATTTAATATAACATTGAACAAAAGTGACCCACCAAGGCACGAATATCTTCTGAACCATTTCTTCAAGCAGAGTTTCAGCTCATCTTGGTTGACGGTTAGGGGTCGGCGCAGATCTGGCGAGGCGCAGCGCAGAGCATTTTTACACTGCCACACCATTATCGACGTTGCCACCTTTTAAATAATATCGACAATCAGTTAACACAACGTCTAGTCCCGGAGACTCCGAAAGGCATCGAAGCGACTAGAGGCGAAAGATGATTTTTGATATTATTTAACCGCTAGCAATGTCGATAATGGTTTGGCAATGAAAAATAATCTGCGCTGCATGTAAATATTCATAAAAGTATACATACTGTATTGAATCCTTGTTGGAAGTAAACATGTTCCTTATATAATAATAGTATAGATACCTTGCAATAATGGATCTTATTTTGACTAATGTTATATTCAATAGAGTGTACTTAATTTAACAAATCAGTCGTACCACATTTAACGTTTAAAATCCTCTAATTGCTCAAACATCAATACGCAACAAACAAAAACACTTACTCGCATTGACCTATGAAACACAAGCAATATTTCATACAACCCGTGGGTGTTTGTATTAGCTCCGTGTAAGGGCAGATAAGCAAATGCACCGCCCACTGCCTTTCATAATACATCCTCGGTAATAAGCCGTAGTGCAAGGCGAGTAATGGAACGCACTTATGATTTCGTTGCCGATTAATTATGACGCGAGCGGTTCTCAATCTGTACGGCAGATTTTATCGTCGTAGCCTCGAGGTGTTGGTTTTTGATGCGTATCTGTTTCCAGCACAGAACTACGAGGTACTTAGAATATTAAATAGTTTCGTCTTCATCTTTTCGTGTGGTTAGTGACTAACCTGGTGTCAGAGTTTATGCCGCCCATGGGCCTTTGAATTGGCTTCACATGCCGTCGTTATCTCTCAGACACGCCAGTTTCCTCACGATGTTTTCCTTCACCGTTTTTAAGCAAGTGATAATTATACAATACGCACAGGAATCCGAAAAGTTAGAGGTGCGTGCGTTGGGTTCGAACTCGAGACCTATGACTTGGCAGTCCGGCGGACACACCACTGGGCTATCATTGTAATTGTTTCGTGCGGGAATGCGAATGTAGAGAAGAATACATTAAAATTTATTGTGCCAAAGTAGTTCTTGGTTAAAGTTTCTAGTCAGAATTATGTTATATTACATACATTTGCATATAACTGAACGTTCCCATGACCAGTTACCCAACAATTGTCTCTGGTATCTGGTAGAACCACAGTAACAAACGTTTTTTTTTTTAATATATCTATCATTCAGGACCTGATGCATTCTCTGCCCTTTTTAACTGATTTCAAAAAAGGAAGAGATTCTCTGTCTGGGGTTTTTTTTCTTTGTATGTACATAGACTTCTCAGTAATATCTGGGCCAATTTACATGTTTTTTTTTGCATAATTATCTGTGTAATATAAGTATTTTGCGTGCCTGCATAAATGCTCCCAGAATGTTGGGAACCATCGCTCAGTTCCTTTACAATATGTCATACAGCCTTTACTTCATCATACATGCAGCATTATAATATATGAAGCCATTACAGTCTGTTGTATAAATGCGACCTTTGAATTTTGTTGTCTTTTCATGTAAATCACAGATCTGTTTACGATTTCCATATAAATACAAAACATATAAAATGTACATCTATTTGCACATATAAATATTTGTTAAAACGTAAATCAATGATTTTAGAATGTTTGTCTAAAGCTTGCGGTAATTCCAATTTATTCTAGAATTTTGATGTTTACCGTAAAATTATTGCATGTGGAATGGCATCTAATGATATATCAAATTATTTAAATGTAATTCGAATCTTCGGAATTCATGCAATCCATCTTATAATGTTGCTGGCAATCGATTGGAAGCCGTAAGCGATCTTGGAGTCATTTCTAATATGGCTACATTTCTACATAATTACAGTATCTTAGATCTCTACCTGATAGTATGCAAATTGAAGACTAGAAAGGATATGCACATGTCGTGCGCCTTATTGCAAAAATACCACGGAGGCAAGTTCTTACATTATTCTTACTAAACATATGGTAATTAAAGTTAGAGGCCTTACTCAAGACGATAATTCCAATAGTTGCAATAAAAACATTCACAGCCTCTTTGATGATATATGAAATAGAATTCAATATAATACAATGCCGACTATCGCAATTGGAGTCAAGATTATAGTCTGGTCATGGAATGTACGGATCGTGGCATGAACATTTCTATTAAAGGTGGTACACAGACAAAAGAACCAATAAAGCATTACTTACTACCTTCACATCTCCATTGGTAAGCTCAAATTAATATTCATGGAAATAACACAGTAATGGCATGAAAGAGAAGTGGACCGTAGCGCAATGACGTCTTAAATTTGATTTATAGTTGCCTGTATAGATGGTGACCTAGTGGAATCATTTGATATGGTAATTGGTAATGCTTCTAATCCCGTATAACTTGGAAAGGTAAACGGAGGTATTATTATGGAGCTGGTAACCGGTACAAGGTACAAGTTTAATATTTATCGTGATTCAAATCTCAACTCTATCGAAATCTGTGTTGTCGTTCAACATAAGGCATCACCCTTGAAGCTCGCTGGGATTGTAGGTGGATTTTTGTGTGAGAAATAGACTAGCAAACCTACCGAACATATCTTCACTACTAAATCTATTAGCTGTTTAGATCGTGTGCCTAATCTCGTGTGTGTTCTTAATCGATGCTAAATATAGCGTGCGGTCATGTTAACGCAATTATTGTTGGCACAGCTTCTCTCGTCGTAAAGGACAACGAGCGAAATTTAGATAAAAACTTATTGAACGACTGTCGAACATGGGGACTATTGGGCATTACCTGTCAGAGGCCCGTGCCTAGACTGTTATGGCCTGAGAGAGACGATGATGATGATGTTGAAGTTTTAGTGATTTATAATGATACAAAGTCCCATTGTATGTTTTCATTTCCTTAACAGTGGTACTAAGTTTCCTATCGCGATTGGGAAGTTATCGCCAATGTGAATGGTCTCATTGTTACTATTGAAAATATTTAATTAAAGAAAGATAATATTGATATCGAAAAGAGCAGGTGTGAACTAACTCTCAGCGCGTTTTCTCTAGCTGAGTCATCTCTTAGAAGAAAATATCTTTATCTGAGAAAGAGTCCTTGTTATAGACATTGTTAATACGCTTTTATTTTTATAAACTAAGAACAGTAGCTAATCTAAACTCGGCTGTAAAAATATAATCTAATTTAAATATAAAAATAATGAAGATGAATTTATTATAATTCTTAAGATAAGGTAATAATTAAAACGGTATACACAAAATCTAAAACGACATTGCATTTATCGAATATAGTTACTTATTTATTTTAAACAATACTATAAAACTGTCTACGAAAGCTGCTAAAAATTCAATTGGATATTATAAAATTCGCCTCTGGCGTTCTTCAAGGCTTCATCTTAGGACCGGTTCTTATCATACGCTACAGTTACAATTCCAGAGAAATTGATTTGACATTATCATCCCGGGTTATCTGGAGGTCAAATGTCAGAATTCTAGTTTATAATCACCTTGATCGTTCAAATTTGAATATTTTAACTACGTTGTTAATTATTGTTGACTTAGCCTTTTTTGCATCCGAATTCTTTGGAATATTATACTAAAAAAGACGGTCAAGAAATTAAAATCAAAGCTATCGATTATAATTGAGAGATAAAATCAAGACAATAATTATTCTTTTTCATCAAGATTCCTTTTTTTATTCGCCGGTCGATTAAGTTGATTAGATTTAACACCTCAATATAATTATGAATATCTGTTATACTAATCCCCTTTTGCTACAACATTTCACAATTCTAATATTGACTTTTGTATATCAGGTTGTCGATCATTCAGATTGAAATCAAAATGATTGCAGTACGATACGATCATATTTCTTATGTTCTTGTAAAAAATGAAAAAAATATAATATTGCGGTTACAACTCTCGTTTGTACAAACTACAAATATAGTAGATTTCACAATAATATTGCAATGCTATGGTGTGTGGCTTGCAGAAATAAGTTGTAAGTAACAATCACTTCGACTCTATCATAATAATTTGCAGACTTCATAATTATGAGAGCGGTGTTATTATTTCTAACCTTGCTCTATTGTTTGTGTTTTCAGTAACCTGTGTCGAAGCAGTAACGCTTTTGTTAGTTAGTAGACGTGCTTTTTTTATTAACACATAATGCCGACTTCACGGGCAAAGATCTCACCCGAAAAATGCCGTTACTTTCCAACCAAAAGAGGCACGTTACATAAGGTAAAAGTATGAAGTGTGTAGACAAACACGTCAAACCAATTTAAAATACTAAAACAAAATCAGTGAATGCAAAATAAAAACTCGGTGATGCGTCACAAAACTAACTAACAAGCAAATAGGAGGCTTTTGTAATTTATGGTCATGCTCTGTTTACCGACAACACTACTCCATAGTCTATGGTCAAATATGGCGGACGAAGGGCAACGAACTCGTACAACCGTACACGGCGAAAATTAACATTCACTATAGTTATTTTAACGTCATTAGCGTAGATCAAATATGAGTTAAAAATTACCGAACGTTTTCTTTCGTCTTTATTGAAATTTACATTTGAACTGCGCAGGCGTCTGTATAGATATTGTCGAGTCAATGATCTGCTATTATGTTCTTTTAAATATCTCCTATACATTTCTGTTGGCAGCCGTGTACATTTTTGTCTGCCATCATCATTGATAGATTCCTATTGTCAAATATTCGGTCCATTGAATTAATTTCATTTGATGTATTATCCATCGAATGCATTTACGCAAGTCAGTTGCATTCTAATACACTATATCATTTGATACGAATGACTTATGGCGGTTGTAACTTTTCATCAGCTTCTGTGCAACACAAAACAATATTTCGTGGAACCAGTTCTTGGTATCTGGCATAATTTAGTGGCTGACATACCATAATCACGATGCATTGTATGTACATTTCTAATCTGACAAAAAATCAGGTGTTCCGTTACAAAATGCTACCGTAATGGTAAATCTGTGCCAGTTACGATCCTATGGTTGTGTAGACGTTATGATTATTTCACACCATCGGCTTAGCTCCCTTTCGCTGTCCAGCCTTCGTCTGTTATTTCAACTTTGTTATTTCATAGTTAATTGACTATTGCAATCTTAACTGATTCTCTTCTTACGATTGCGTTTATTATTGTTGGATATAGATTTAAATAAAAATTATCACTTTTAAGTCAGTTTACAATGATATCTTTCAAGCAGTAAATAATAAAAAATGTGTCAGTGCACGACTGATATAACTCATATCAATTTGGTTCGTGTCTTACCTCTAATTTGTATTTTATTTTATTGCTCCGATAACCTCATGGTTATCACAGCTTCAATTAAATAAAACTGTTAATTATTCAATCTATTTTTAATTGCCATTTTAGCAAAGCTTGAAGCTATATTTGTTTTTACGAATCAACTTTAATTGCTACTAGAATTGAGTATTAGGAAATCCAAATGATTGTACTCCGGTTATAATTGCATCGATATGTGGAACCAATTATTTTGGCTCAACCAAATGATCTCAATAATGTTGCATAAGATGCACTCGCATCACTTACAAAAGCTCTGTATGAAATATTCAACAATGGCGGAGGCTTCACTTAGTATTCAGTCTACGTTTCTGTATCAACTGACGCAACATGAGATACCAGGGGACAAGCAGTTACAAAATTGTTTTAAACCCTTTATACAACGATTTTATCTCAGTCATGAAATAGAAACTTGATTTTTTGAAATAGTCATGTTTTGTCTATTTAAATTGTAACGAGACATGCTTGTGGGAAGGTTGTGTGTCAACTGCAGTCAACTGCTTGGCATTCTGAGCAAGTTTCTGGATTGAAGGAAATGGATTATTCTGATGACTGTCCACGATAACCTAGTAACTTATCGTCTTTGTGCTTTTGCAATCTTTAAACTCCTTACATTGATGTTTTATGTGTTGTTGTAAGTTGCCGATTTTGGTGTAGATTAGATTTCTATGAGACGCAATTGGAGGAAAGAGTTTGCCAACTAAATTTAGATTTTCTCTTTCAAATGATATTTTGATATCTGGACCTCTTAGAATATTCTCATATTTGTCATTATTAGTTTTATTTGAATACTAAAGAAGATTATGGAGTGTATTGCTTTCGGTTTCTTGCTAAAACTTAATTCACATTAATGCGTTACTGCTTTTTATGGTTCCACTTACTCCAAAAGGAATTCAGCGTGAGTAATTGACACCTACGTAAAATCATCATATGTATTAGTTTTAGGCAAACAAGTATTATATAGGTGTTATTTGTCACTGTGGCAAAAATAGTCAAGAAAGTTGTTTCTCGATAAAATATTCAAATAAACGTTTTACTCGTTTCAATGGCACAAAAATCATTTTGTAGGTCTAGCGACAATCTGCATTTACTTCTCGTTTTGATCAAAAATCAATCATGTTCCGCTACAATAAAATATGTCAGCCAATTCTCTTCCGTGACAAAAGTAAAATTCAACCGTTTCAAATAACCTATTGTTGACTCAAGGGAAAATAACCGTAAACTTAGATCAGATAAATCTTTTTTATACCCTCAGCAACATTTCCACTGTCTGAGCCACTTTCTTAAACGATTTATACAAACCATAAGGTTTCGCTCAAAGCTTCAATACGGCTAATGTGGCATGTTTAAGACATTTCACTTCATTAAAGTGTATTGTTTATTGGTATTTACTGTCTTTATTGTGTGAGATACTACTACCAGCTGGGGCTAAATTGGGTCCTGATACACTGAACAAGAACATACAAAAGACCCAGTACTGACAAAGCTAAATACGGTACTCAAAGATGTTTTCCAACCACTGTTCATTTTAGTAGTCTATTGGGACCTAGTGTGGTTACCATTGCCTTTGATAGGCGCTATGGATGGAGTAAGAACAGTTTCAGCTCCAGTAACTGTAGCACGCGCTTTAGCAGTATTTTTGCTATGTTCAGCGTTTGTGTGGTATAGAACTTCTGAATCATTCTTTATGCTGTGTATAGTGTTAAAGGTCTCGCTTATCACGTCTATCGGTTCTTCGATTGCAGTAAAAATGATTGTGTGCTGTATCGTGTAGGTCTCTTGAATTTCTATTAATATTTCAAAAGGGCAACTATTAAGTGTTGGTTGTTCGCAGTTGAATTGACTCTCTGATTGTGAGTAAGATTGACAACTTTAACGCTTGTTAAATCCTTTATGGAAGAAATGTTTTGTTAGACAGAAGTTAGATTAAATCATTCCATATGGCTTAGATACTATACTCTATGTTAATATAAATTAGCTGTACTTTACATTAAAACCTTATCTTATCTAAGTTATTTGAAACATTCGTTCAAGGCGACAGAAATGTTCCAAGTGAAGTAAAAGCTTAACACATGGTATCACTTGAACTACTTCATCCATCGGCGACAGCTCGTCCTTTTTATGTTTCAGCTTCAATGTTTACATTTTTGTAATGAGCATGTTTTTCATAAAGAATTTGAACTGTTAAGTTAGCTTTGTGGCCTGAATAAAGAAAACAATAAAATAATGGGGAATAATATCATGATCTGTAATGCCTGCAGATGACATACTATCTTTAGATCTAATTAAATGAAAAATGGATTAACAGTCTCACAGTTAATTGGGAATAATAACCCATTGGGAAAACCGTTGTTTTGATGCTTGAAAAACAGTCTTAATCTTTGAATAATTAAATAAAACTAATATCTGTAATATGCAACACGGAGTCATTAACCTCGGATAACTTATCATATAGGTATATTATTACATTTTCCTTCTAAATTATACAAAGGCAATGATTATCAAAATTACAATTCAGTTACATGCACACACCGGTAACGTTTACGCTCTAATTGTGTAATTATACAATTTCGGTGAACGTGGCGATTCACGGTTATGATACTGACCCGACAAGATATAGCTGTAGTTTATGTAGATACTGATTTAGACAAGGCATAAAAGTGAGTATCGACGAATTATGAAATGGATGAAGTGGCGGTAGAAGTGGGAAAGAATACCAAAACTGTAAAAGAAAACGTTGATATAACAGCAGGCATTTTGATTGGAGACCACAAGAAAATCTACAAGCAGTCCAATAGAAAAAAAAAGACAGCAGGCACCTATATGTTATAGTTCAAATCATTAATAAATAACACTCAGCTGGATAAAATATCATAAAGAAGAAACACGAAGAGTCATTCCCAAAGCGACTATGAGAAGCCAAAAGTGAGGTACATAATCATATTGGATAGGCTAAAGAAAAACTAGAGAAGATTACCGCTCCCAAACCAATGCATTTACAGACTACCAACGAAGATTCATATTATTCTGCAGCACAAGAAATAATAACAAGAATTTGATATAAATAAAATGGCGTGAAATGTCATCCACTGCGTTTATTAGACCCTGAAGTTAATAAAAGTAAAAATGCACGATGCATCGTGTTGAACTTGACACTCGATGCATCTGTTAATCTATTTAATTCACTGCTTAATGTGACCTTTACTATAGATGTACTGTCAAGGTTAACAGTTCGATTATATTGAAAGCTTTTATGCTTTAATTTATCTTATACTCTTTCGGTTATGTTGTTTAAGAAAAGGCAGGTCTTCTCGTGGGTGTTTAATCAGGTGACTCCTACTGCGGCCACCTCAAGGCCATTCTTTATATTGATTAAAAGGGCCATATTGATCACCAAAATGAATGAAAAACATGCGATTAAAATTAGATGCTAATCAAAAGTTAAAGCAACAAATTTCACCGCCTACCTTCCCAGAACTTTCTATAACGCATTTGCATCAAAATTTCAAGAAAAAATTCACCAAAGAAAGTAAAAGTTAATAATTGCATAGATGCGCCGAACTGGACAAACGAGGCGTGGTAGGTACAGGGCAGATAAGTAAGTGTGCCGACTCGAATACGAGTGGAAAACGAAAGTTTTTGAATAAAAATATAATCGAATTGATTAATTTAATCGATGATGATGTGATCATTGAACCAATAAAAGAATTCTGGATTACGTTAATGCTAGAAGAACGAAAAGGCCATCCCTTCGTTTCAAGGTGGATGAGCAGCCGTAACTAGTAACTCGTACCGCCTACTGCAATATTTTAAACCAGCTGGTCTACCATATTGCTGTTGATTATAGCTTGGTGTTTATAGACTTTTAATTAATAAAACCCATATTCCGCTGTAGGCATTTACGTTCTCTTATGGTTATAAGACATAATTTGCAAGAAAGTAGATGCAAGTAGTTTAATGCTTCATCACTAAGAGGGTAAGTAGACCTTCAAACGGTACCGCCATGAGTTGTACTAACGTAAATTGTACAACGGTTTGAATATGAACCGTAAGTTTAAATCGAGCATTGAAGCAATATGAATTATGAATATGGTGTTACTAACAATAAGTGTAACAATTTAGCAAACAGCAGTTCGTTTAGATTTTAGAAACTCATGATCCAATTTTTTTTATTATTCTGATATTTACAGAAATGTACGTTAAAACGAAGGACTTTTAAGATTCTCTAAAGTAAGAAATACAAAAAAATTAAGAAGACGCCATAATCCGTAAATGGAGTTTCATTCCAAAACAACGCACGACAATAAATGCAAAAGAAATTCCACATTCGCTATAGACGAACCTTATCCCAAACACAAACTGAATACCACTTCAAACCGAATACTCCAAAAACCCATCGATCAAACTCGACCCAAAAGTGGTTCTACAAAAACACAACCGGCTCTGAACCCGGCGGAGCAACAGCCGATACGCGGCCTACAGTAACCCAAGGTCGTTGGGGTACCGCTTCACAATTCTCTTCCTCTTTTTGTACTACCTTTCTTCCTCACTAAACCATAACATCATAAAATAATCAATCTTCTATAGCAACTCCAACTTTATCTTTATTAAGTTAAGGTTTATTTTCAATTGGTGGTTTGTCTTCAATGGAATTTCAAAGGTCGTCCAGGCCATGTGTTGTGTTCGTTTTTGCAAAAGTTTTTTCGTTTGGACTTCTAAATGATAGGTTGTGATGTCTGTACCCAACAACTCGGCTGTGTTTGAATTTGTTTCGATCGCTATCGGCCTGATCGTATCTATATTAGTTTTTAATACACTGTTTTGTTCTTTTGCTTTTAAGTCATGTCTGCCTGTAATGTTTTCATAATGATTAGAAATCTCATTGTAAAGTCCTTGCAAACTTAGTTTTTATGTCTGTTTGTTTCGTAAATGAGACGAATCGAGTAATTTCTTCCGTTGAATCTTTTATAATTTCTAGACTGGAACGAAATATATATAAAGTTTGATTTTATTTGGAGTCGCAGTTGCTATAGACTTTGTAGATGGAGGCCTTATATCCGCTACTAACATCATTTCTATGGTTTGAGGTTACTTAGCGGTCTACCTAACTCATAAAACGACCGGCATGACCATGATCTTGGATTTGTAAGACAACTGTGACATTGCTGCTGTCATAAAATATTCATAGTTCGTCGATGGTATAGACGACTTTGTTGTTTTATCCGTTTGCCATTCTCGTATCCATCGCCGTTTATATTCAATTCTATGCACAATTCCAGTTCACATAACATCATGCCTAGTACTCCCGGAAGGGTTCGGCAGAGGTGTTTAAGTCCCATGCAATAGGAGGCGAGCTTATTGCCGGGCACAAATCCAGACACCTGGCTGCTACTGAAATATTCCTAATGGAAAAACCCAATGACACTGCCCGACCTGGGGATCGAACCCTAAATACTGTTCTTAAAGACAAATCCAAATACTAGGTTAGCCGGCTACCCTTTATCAACAGGGTATATACCTTACAGCAATGAAGCCTGTGCATACCGACACACTTCATTTACCATTGTTCGGGAACTTCGCCCTCCTGGAAGTAAACAAGCAACTATCACAAAAGAAACCTAATACCAAAAAGTCCGCAATCTTTCCTCATTCCTCCACGCTCGGCTTGTTCGCATAAAGTTACAGTTTTACAATCTCAGCGGCTTGTTATACAACCGGCCATCTGTCGAGGCTCTGGTTTCGACAGACATGTGTCTTATGGTGCTTACAGATTCGCTCCATTTTGTAAAACATGTACGATCAAACTGCATCAAGTTAGTTAATGTGAGAACTTACTATCTTCTTCTTTTCGTGTGGTTAGTGACTAACCTCTTGTCAGAGTTTTTGCCGCCCATGGGCCTCTGACTTGGCTTCACATGCCGTTGAGAAATATCTCTCAGGCATGCCGGTTTCCTCACGATATTTTCCTTTACCGTTTGAGAACTTACTATCAATGCCCTTGAATTGAAAACTACAGTAACAGCCCATCGAAGTCCAATACTGCACAGAGACCTCTCTCAAAAGAGAGGTGATGTACGTAATCCTAACATTGGGCAAGCTCGTTGGTCTTGGTGACAGCAGAGATATGGCATCAATGAAGCTGCAGCTGCAGTCCGAAACCTCGTGACATCAGTAACCTCGTGTGGAAACCGGCATGCCTGAGATATATTTCTCAACGGCATGTGAAGCCCAGTCAGCGGCTGATGGGCGGCATAAACTCTGACACCAGGTTAGTCACTAACCACACGAGACGAAGTAGTCCAAAACCGCCAACAAAGGCATGGAATACCAAGCGAGGTTATGATAAAGCTAGACTTTGCAATATACAATTGCAATTTACACCCCGATAAAACACTATTCTAGAATTTATGTAAAAAATTCACGATTAACATTAATTGAGCGACAAAATCCAACGATCAAAATAGTTGAACTAAATCGAGCAATTCTGCAAGCACCACTACACCGGACGAGAGGACATGTGCTAAGACCATTTAAGGTACATAAATGTAACTTGTTTGTTTTGCAAGCCACCTGGAATGTGGGTACGGCTAGTGTTTTTAGATGTGATGGTAATGAGATGGATGCTTGGAGTATGTTGCTAGCTAGGTATTAATGAATGTTAGTTGATTTTGTGTGTGCGCTGACGCAGTTTATGAGCAAATCATACCAGCACACGTTCAACTTCTCAGCCGAAAGACTAGTCTTTTGCCATGATCCGGGCATCAAAATTATATTGGGAGATCCTTGCCTCGTTGTCGGCAAGCGCGACTGCTGATCGTGAGGTCGTGGGTTCCCCAGGTCGGGCACAGTGGTGGAATTTCTCAGTAGCAGCCCGGAGTTTGGATTTGTGCCCGGTTGATGGCAATAGGCCTACCCCCTATTACATGGGACTTAAACACAATAGCGAAATGAGGGTGTTACTATACCTCTGTCCAACCCTTCGGGGAATACAGGCGTGATGTTATGTTATGAGGTTCGTCACATCTTACGCTCCCCCCCACAGACACCGATTACTGACAATGAGTATGACCTTCTTTAGGAGATGCTTAAATGCTGCAGTTAAGCAGTAGTCTTCAAATCGTTGAGCAGAGTAGTCTGGATAGAATATAGAGTATAACGTTAAAAACTTGCTTGGTGGTAGGATCTGTACGGTCCGCCTGGCTAGCTACCACCCTCACATTAAATTCTGGCGCCAAGCAGTTTACTGTGTTCCATCGTGTGTATGTCAGAGCCAAAGAGGTATAGGGGAATCCCTCTATATCTCTGTTCCTTGGATTCGTGTGCTCCATCTTAGACCCCGTCTGCGCTTACCATCAGGTGACACCAGGGCCAAAAACGACCAAGTCAAGAATAAAAATAATGTTACGCGATAATCATAAAGAAAATTCAATTTAGTTTTCAATTACTACACTACGTAACGCAATAGTTTCTAACGATCTCGATGCTCGATATAGCAAGACATTCTCAAAAGATTACCAAAGCAAAGACCGTCCAGTAACTGTCTTACCAGCTGCTTGATGAGGTAACTGCGACACCTGACTAGTCGACTAGTCAACCCGTCACCATTGCATTGTAGTGTATGTTTCAGTAAAAACTCCGCAACCAATCGGTAAAGTTTTTCAGTGAACTAATTTCAGTAACTGTCTTCATATTGTATGTTGACGGGTCGTTCGCTCATCGCGTTGCGGTTAGTACAATAGTGACATTTTGAGAGTTGTGTCACTCAAACCTATTGCTAAAGGCATAGCGATAAGTGATAGATAGTGTATTGTTTGTAATACCTCGCCTGTCTTCAGAGGAATGCCAATAAATCATATTTCTATGAATCACAGCTAGTTCAGACAGAAACTGTTTACAGGATTCGTTTTTATTTTGGTGAGCACGTTATACTGTCGGTTATCATACGTTTACCTATGACAGTCGTTACGGGAAGTCAGAAGCCCAAAACTGACAACCGGTCTAACCTTAGGATATCGGCATTGCCCTGTAACTGGGTTGCGGAGTTCTGATGGCAGTTGCTCCGTGTAAAATACTGGTATTCAGCCGCGTCTGGTTAGACTGGAAGCTGACCCCAACATAGTTGGGAAAAAGGCTAGGCGAAAGTGATCTCCAAAAAGAAACAGCACTATAACCATTACTCGTATCTCTTTCTCACATCGTAAGTAGTAACATAATCTTTACTAGCCACATTAAAAACTTACCTAATTAAGTTCCTCCAAAATATCAGTAACAGTCGTATTAATTAACGCATACTTTGTTTTAATTCCTATTTAAATATGAAACGAGTGTGTGGGCAGGTTTACGAGATATTTCTATAATTATGGGATATTATAATTGGTTGTCAGAAACAGTTTTGTGTCGTTTTTGATGTGTAATGTGGTGTTAAGTTCTTATATTTTATTGGAAGGCCTATCGTGTTCTTGAGACCTTGGACCTTTAAGCTGGAGCTGTATACGGCCCAATAAAAATTCTCTAGTCTTCATAAACATAACATCACGCCTGTATTCCCCGAAGGGTTGTGCAGAGGTGTATAGTAACACCCTAATTTCGCCGTTGTGTTTAAGTCTCATGCTA
This sequence comes from Amphipyra berbera, assembly GCA_910594945.2. Lineage (NCBI taxonomy): Eukaryota > Metazoa > Arthropoda > Insecta > Lepidoptera > Noctuidae > Amphipyra > Amphipyra berbera. Next base: position 16,044,113 of record OU343142.1, read on the forward strand.
TTAGGGGCGAGTTTATTGCCTTCAACCGGGCACAAATCCAAACTCCCGGCTGCTATTGAGGAACCCACGGAAATCATACGGAAAAACCCAATAAAACTTTGCCCGATCTGGGGATCGAACCCAGGACCGATCAGCAGTCGCGTTTGCCACCACTAGACCAACAAGGCAATTCTCTCTAGTCTTCAAATAAAAAAAAAATAAAAAATACTATAGCACTGGTCGCGGGCTCCCCAGATATGAGTAACAACCGGTGATTTCGACAGCTCTACTAGAGTTTGTTTCAAAAGCGGCACAAAAAGAAAAATCATTCTTGAAAAACAAAGCTACTTTACCGTAAATTTTTTTCAAACTTTCGCGATTTGTACACATTATAAAAATACTAATTCGGGTCTAATCGCGTAGAAAATTTATAAGGCAAAAAAATACCTTATTTATCCCGACGTTTCGACCGAATTTCACCGGCCGTGATCACGGGAAGACTCGAATTAGTATTTTTATAATATTTTACCGTTCTACTGAAATAAAAGACCTTACCTTATACCAACGTATAATTAGGACCTTTGTAGTCGTTCAGGGTTACCAGCGACATTTAGTTAATGACTTATCAACACGAAGAATGACGATACCGCTCGAAACTATATAAACACTTATTGCATTTAGGTTAAGTGTGTCATAATAGATTGAAAACTCATTGCATACAATGTTGAAACTCATTTCCTAAGGAATTCATCTTACATTGCATTGGACGATAAGCAACTGATACATTGTATTTTTCTTACACATTTATTATCAGAAATTTAGATTTTTGAGGAAACCTAGCTAGATTTTCTTAACATCCAGTCTTTTTAAATTTTTTATCGTTCACTTGGTCGCGTTTGGCCCTAGTCTCACCTGATGGTAAGCGCAGTCAGGGTCAAAGATGGAGCACACGAATCCAAGGAACAGAGATATAGAGGGATTCCCCTATACCTCTCTGGCTCTCACACACAACGGAACAAAGTAAACTGCTTGGCGCCGGAATTTAATGTGAGGGTGGTAGCTAGCCAGGCGGACCGTGTAGATCCTACCACCAAACGTGCTGGGTTTTGTTGAATCTCGCCAACATCACCACTGTGATACGGAATCAAACTACATAACAAATAGGTTATATAGGTTAAATATGTATTTTTAAGGAATTTATAAGGCGGATGTTAATGGGAACGCCGGTAGAGGACGTCCTAGAAGGACATACATCGATGTTATTGGTGATGTTCTTCACAAAGATCAGGTGCGTAGTACTCTCAACCGGCGTGCGTGTATGACAAGATGTATGAATGTGGATGAAGCGAAAGGGGTATGTAAGAGTCGTAGCATGTGGCGTTCTATAGTTTCTGCCTACCCCCATGGGAAAAAGGCGTGAATTTATGTATGTATGTATTTTTATTGTAATATATAGATATATATATAAAGTATATATTTAGTTAGTACTTATGTATTATTTTGTTTTTAATAATTTTTATTTACCTTTTCAATATTTGTTTTAAATTCTTTTTTTGTACCTTTTTCGAAGTGCTTAATTTTTGACCCAAAGGTTTACTGGTAGAGAATGCCATTGGCATTAAGTCCGCCTTATGTACCACCAATTGTACATGAAGTTTAAATAAATAAAACTATATGGTAAAGGAAAATGTAAATCAGGGTACCGGCAGTCAATAAAAAATACTAATTAAAAACATTTATGTATACTACAAAGTAAAAATAAAACTACTAGTACATTACATACAATACATGCAAAAGAGAATAACTTACGCAATCAGGTAGCAAATTTACCATGCGTATCACTCTCACCGTATTATTTAACAATTAATTAATAAAATTACCCACTTACCAACTTGTTGCGTGCACAAATTTGCAAACGAAACCGCACTTACGGCGAATACGTAGAATAGCAAAGTCGTAACTGAAATACTGACACAAAACAAAAGAATTTATCTTTGTATTAACTTTGGAATTACATCTGTGTTTTAATTTCATCTAATCTTTAAATCAAATGTTTTAAACAGCTAAATCATCATAATATCAGCCAGAAGAAGTCGATTGAAACCTATTCACTGAGGGACTTAAGACATGGCCTATCCACCACAATATCTGGACTTTAAAAGAGACATTGATATCTGAGTTTGTTTCGGCGTTTCTTCTCAGAGCGCGTCAGAGAGGAAATTCCGGCGCCATTTAGTCTTAAAAAAATACGTGACATTGACTTGTCTTTAACAGATTTATTTACAGAAAGAAAAACATTTATCATAGATTTCTGTAAGATATTATTCAAAGCCATTTCCAACAATTTCTTAGTCAACGCGGAAGTAGACAATTTCAAAATAAAAAAATAATTTATTATTTTGTTATAATGTCATTTTTTGAATTGCGTCTCTCTTGACCTATGCATGTTAAATCTGTTTACAAGACGTATTTTATCGTTGCACAATATGGCGCTGCACGCATGGTAAAGCTAAAAATGTATGCTGCCACGCATTTTAATACTGCCCCGAAAACCTTTTGGATATTACCATATTACGATCGCATAAATTGGGGAAAACAGTTCCGCCATTTCAGTAAACATACTCATATTTTTATCTGACAAATAAATATCTGTAATTATTACTTCCATGCATGCTGCTTCATAAAAAACTGACACATTTGAAAACGGAACTATCTTGCCTTCGTCTTCGGAAAACTTCGACTTACCGAAGCTTCCCGAATCTCTTATTAATCGGGAGTTATATTAGTTTTCAGTAAGAGAATTTTAAATTGTTTCGGTTAACTTAGAATCGGCATTGTATATAAGCAAATGCTCTAATCACTACATGAATAGTAATTTTGATAAAACGTTCGGTGCAGTGGCGGAGCGATTGATATCTGCGCTACGGGTCGTGGGTTTGATTCCCACACAGCCACAAACAATAATTGTCTTCATCCTTTTAATTAACAACTTTTCTGTCTAGCCTTTTCCCAACGAAACTTCTAGTGTAATTTTGATTGGATGTTATAAAATAAATTACGTTTTCTCCTGGTTTCCCTTTCTGTAAAATCGTATTACCTATTTATTTTCTATAATTATTACCTTTAATAGGTAATTAGCTAGGCAGCTTGACAGGGACGCGGTCACAGCCTCATGGGCATGTTTCACTTTTAGTAGATTTTCTATTATAAGTACATGCAGTTACAGGTGGTATGTTTTCCTTTCTAAAATTGCAGAAGGTCCTACCATCGAGATAACATCACGCCTGTAATCCCCGAAGGGTTAGGCAAAGGTGTATAGTGACACCCCCATTTCACCGTTACGTTTATGTCCCATGTAATAGGGAGCCTATTGCCATGAAACGAGCACAAATCCAGGCTGAGGAATTCCATACGGAAAAACCCAATAACACTTTGCCCGGCCTGGGGATCAAATCCGAGACCTAAAGATCAGCAGTCGCGTTTGCCACCCCTAGACCAACGAGGGGGTTCTGCCTAAATTTGACCCAAAGAAGCTAATCCATAATGGCATTGAATGCAAAATATGGACAATGCTCACAGATGATCAAAACTAACAAAAAATCTAGAATTACCAGAATTTATAAAAAAACATATTAATATATATCTATCCTACTAATATTATAAAGAGGAAAATTTTGTATTTTTATATTTTTGGATTTTTGTATGTAACGAATAAACTTAAAAACTACTGGACCGATTTCAAAAATTCTTTTGCCATTAGAAAGCTACATTATCACTGAGTAACATAGGCTACGGGCGGAGCCGTGAGGACACAGCTAGTAATTAATACATTTTGACGACACGTTTGGTGCAGTGGCTGGGCGATTGGCTTCTGTGCTACGGGTCGTGGGTTCGATTCCCGCACGGAACAAATATTTGTATGACTTACAGATAGTTGTTCCGGGTCTGGTCGTTTGTGCATGTGAAGATTTGTGTCTGTAAACGCACCCACGATACAGGAGAAATCCTAGTGTGGGGCAACGTTTTTTCTAAAATAAAAATAAAAAAATCTGACAAAGCACTCCTTTTTCAACGAATCTGGTGAGACTGCCTGACTAATTATCAAAATATGCTTTATAGACGGATCTTTGATCAAAGCCATTTTTTGCACGTATAGAGGGATTTTTTATAGTTCGATACAGAAAAACTCGATGACCATCGATCGCCAAACATAATGCTAAGTTAGAGCGAGACAACAACAGCATAGCTGTACGTGTAATCGCAAAAACGGTAGTAACGGTGCGCGGGCGCATCCGACCGACGTGATTGTGAATGTTCACTGTGGTCAGTGTCACTATATAGCGGCCTTTAACTTTTTTAGGCTCACTTTTAGGAATCTGAAGACTTTCCGATCACCATTTTTGGTAGGTGGAATGAGAAACGGATTCTTCTATGTCAGACTGATTGAGAATATCGTGTCTACCCATTTCCACTTTTCGCCTATATCTAAACCATAACATAACATCACGCCTGTATTCCCCGAAAGGTTGGGCAGAGGTGTACTCACACCCTCATTTCGCCAGTTATGTTGAAGTCCTATGTAATAGAGGGCGAGTCTATTGCCATTAAACGAACACAAATCCAGACTCCGAGCTGCTACTGAGAAATTCCTAATGAAAAAACCCAATAACACTGCCCGATCTGAATCAAACCCAGGACCCCATGCTCAGCAGTCGCGCTTGCTACCACTAAACCAACAAGGCAGTCAACCATTTTGCTCGATATTGATATTAAAATAACTACCAATATCTTCAGTCTTCGTCTTTTCTTGTGGTTAGTGACTAACCTGGTGTCAAAGTTTATGACGCCCATGGGCCTCTGACTTGGCTTCACATGCCGTCGAGAAATATCTCTCAGGCATTGCCTCATGATGTTTTCCTGCAAGTGATAATTATACAATACGCACATGAATTTGAAAATTCAGAGGTGCGCGCCTTGGGATCTAACTCGAGACCTATGACTTGGCAGTCCGACGGTCACACCACTAGGCTATCACTGCTTATAACTTCAGTGATTTATCGCAATTGCATTTAATTACGAAATCGATGACTACGCAGTTTTTAACGTCATTAGTAACCAATTAATTTCGTATCACCGATCAATACCGACCTTCACTTAGGGATCTGCCCACCCTTTTAGGGAGAGAGCGTACGTTACTTGTGGTTACGAGTTCCGTATCCTTGGACGAAGGGATAGCTTATAATGTTACTGGCCGACCTCGGTCCTTCCTGCAACGCCGAGATTCTTTTAAATGCCAACCATTATTAATTGATCTGCAACGCACTGTAATCACTGCGCATAGGGCTGTCAAACAAGGCTTTTGAAGAAAATGGTTGACTGCCTCGTTGGTCTAGTGGTCGCAAGCGCGACTGTTGAGCATGAGGTCCTGGGTTCGATCCCCAGGTTGTGCAAAATTTTATTGGATTTTTTCATTAAGAATTTCTCGGTAGCTGTCCGGAGTCTGGATTTGTGCCCGGTTTATGGCTAATAACATGGGACTTAAACATTACTGGCGAAACGAGGGTATACAAAAACACCTGTGCCGAACTCTTCTTAGAATACAAGGCGTAATGTTATGTAGTTGACTTTTTATGGAAAATTTATCTGACATCAGACTAGACCGTGGCCTTTGTGGACCTGGACTGTGTGAGAGAATAACCAAAACTTTAAGGGTTCAGAGTTTAAGTATAGTTTAAAGTGTGGCTTGAAGGCTTCAGTCCGGTGATGGCCTGCAGTGACACCAGTGTTAGAGAGCTGGTTCTGCGTTCATATAGTACCTTGCCAAAAATTTTGTTTCTGGTAGTATCTAAAAGAGGTCCAGCAGAGGTTTTGGTGTCTGACTTTCAGGATATTATATAATATAAGGTGCTTTAGAGCAATTACGAACATGGGAATATTCCGAAAATTACGAATTACTTCTAAACCAAGCAATATTTTTACTCTGGCAACATTACATTACACATTCTAACATTATTACGTTGCCAGGGCAAAAAAAATTGCCTGGATTAGTAGAAATTTGTAATTTTCGGAATATTTCCTAAAGCACTATATTGCTTACTTTTCAAGTACTAGCAACCCTAGCTCGCATAACTGCGATGTGCAGTAAACATATGTGTGCTGGGTTAAATGTCGTATAGTGACATTAAATCAAGTATTGTATTTAAAATATTCTCACTAGAATTATGATGTTGTTGGAATGTTTCAACGCACTTCAGAGGATAATGCCGATGTAATCTATATACCTACATAATATAATAAAATCGTAACGAAGCAAAAACTCAACATAAAATATATTTGAAAAAAAAAAGTTGCTACGGACTGCCTTGTTGGCCTAGTGGTCGCAATCTCGACTGCTGAGCATGGGGTCCTGGGTTCGATCCCCCGGTCGGGCAAAGTGATATTGGGTTTTTCCATTAGGAATTTCTCAGTAACAGCCCGGAGTCTGAATTTGTGCCCGGTTAACGGCAATAGGCTCGCCCCCTATTACACGGGACTTAAACGTAACTGGCGAAACGAGGGTGTTACTAAAACACCTCTGCCTAACCCTTCGGGGAATACAAAGCGTGAAGTTATGTGTGGTATTTAATAAAATCGTAACGAAGCAAAAACTCAACAGTAAATATTTTTGAAAAAAATAATTGCTACGTTTACTAGGAAGATACTGATGGCGAAGCGGATTTTTTTTAGATTTTTTGTCTGTTTGTCTGTGTATCTGTTTGTATGTTTGAGCTTCACGCCAATACTACTGAATAGATTTAGTTGAGGCAAAAAATCATAGTTAAAGAGCGGTTCAGGTTATCTATACTAATATTATAAAGCTGAAGAGTTTGTTTGTTTGTTTGAACGCGCTAATCTCGGAAACTACTGGTTGGAATTGAAAAATTATTTTTGTGTTGGATAGTCCATTTATCGAGGAAGGTTATGAGCTATATAACATCACGCTACGACCAATAGGAGCAGAGCATAAATGAAAAATGTTGCAAAAGCGGGAAAAATGTCCACCCCTGCGAAGCCGAGACGGGCCGCTGTATTGGTGGTGAGCAGTACATCAGTGTACATTGAGGTTATGTTCTACAACAGATATTTATGGTTTTATATTGGAACTAACTGATGCTGTTAGGACATTTTTCACGTGAGCGAAGCCGCGGGCTCAGCTAGTGTATAATAAAATGCGATTAAACGTATAATACTTTAAACAGAAGTGGAAACTAAGTAAGATGCAAACATTATGGTTGAACAGATTGATTAAAATGACTTCCAAAATAATTAAACTACAAAGATTCGATTTTTTTAAAGTTTTATCGTACACGATTCATTGACTTCTTTTGGAAAAAAATATCAGCTGTATATCACGCCTTTCATTTTTATCATCAAAGATTAGATAAGCTACTATCATGTAAATCGATAAAGATATTATGATAACTCATCTTTTTTCATAGATGATAACGAAATATCGAGAGCGTATTCTTTAGGTGAAGTGGGTCTGATGGTATGCTAATATCGTCAACATAATATTGTAAGGTAAATAATGGAAAAGTTCGGGTACCATTTAAAATTTAAAAGTTGTTTTTACATTCATATTTTAATAAAGACTCGGAAGTGTCAATATCGTGGCCTTTCCACAAGTTATTGCATTGCCTACAGTTCTTAGCACAGCCGCATAATGACTGAGGTTCGTTTTTGAAAGGAGAACACTAAATAGATAGTGTACGGCCTAGTCCTGACAAAAAGACGAGAACTCTAAAATTGAGAATAAGGTACAACTCTAAAACCGAGAATAAGGCACAACTCTAAAAATTTTTTTTTTGTCAATTTCTTTTCGTGTGGTTAGTGACTAACCTGGTGTCAGAGTTTATACCGCCCATGGGCCTCTGACTTGACTTCATATCCTCTTAGCCTTTTCCCAATTATCTTGGGGTCAGCTTCCAGTCTAACCAGATGCGGCTGAATACCAGTATTTTACACGGAGCGACTGCCATCAGACCTCCGCAACCCAGTAACTGGGTAATACCGATATCCTAAGGTTAAACCGTTTGTCACACTTTCGGGCTTCTGACTACCCGTAACGACTGTCATAGGTATTCGTATGACTTGACTTTATATACCGTCGAGAAATATCTCTCAGGCATTCCTCATTCTCAGGTTTCCTCACGGTGTTTTCCTTCACCGTTTTTAAGCAAGTGATAATTATACAATACGCACATGAATCCAAAAAGTCAGACGTGCGTGCCTTGGGTTCGAACTCGAGACCTATGACTTGGCAGTCCGAACTCTAAATTGAGAATAAAGTACATAAACCATCGCTGAGTTTACCAATTATTACGAACAAAGACTCGACTTCAGTATAAATAATTTTAATGATCAAATAAATTAAAATAATTCATGATTAAGTATTAATAAAGCCGAAATATTACCCCTGCAATGCCTCAGGGAGCTTACCTTTCAAACATGCCTTGTAAAACTGACCAACAAACCGCAACCAAATATTTCATAAAACAACCTAGTCCCATAACTCCCTAGTAATAAACTCTGTTACATAAATCTACGAATAAGGCCAGGCTGGCCGATTTCTCTTGTTAGGCCCTTTGTCTATACTTACAATGACCCAAAGTGCCCTTTGGTAGCGAACTTGAACCTTAATGGTGAAGGAATAAGGGTGTGTCCGTCGATTGTATTCAGCGAGACAATTTCGCCGTTATCTCCGCACGGTGTGTAAGCGTAGAAAGTGTCCCATTGGTAGTGTGACCACGCGTTGTGCGCGTTTTGATAATTGTTGGATTATTAAATTATACATGTGTATGATATAGTCATGTATTATCTGTACTAATATTATAAAGCTGAAGAGTTTGTTTGTTTGAACGCGCTAATCTCAGGAACTACTGGTTGGAATTGAAAAAATATTTTTGTGTTGGATAGTCCATTTATTGAGGAAGGTTATAGGCTATATAACATCACGGTACGACTAATAAGAGCGGCGCATAAATGAAAAATGTTGCAAAAACGAGAAAAATGTCCACTCGTGCGAAGCTGGGACGGCCCGCTAGTGTAACATAAATAGGTCCGAACGTGGCAAAAAACTAACCTGCATTTATAGTTTCGATTCAAACTTTGATATCTTTACCCGAAATTAATGAACTACTAACTCGAGTCTCTAACTCGAGTCGGGCAAAAATGTTATTGGGTTTATACGTGTAGAATTCCTCAGTAACAGCCCAGAGTTTAGATTCGTGCCCGGTTGATGGCAATAGACTCGCCCCCTATTACATGGGACTTAAAGATAACAGCGAAATGTGGGTGTTACTATACACCTCTGCTCAACCCTTCGGGGAATACAAGGCGTGATGTTATGTTATCAAATTAATGAAATACCAATTACATACGTAAAGATACTTACGCTTGTAGTTACCGAAGGGGTAAGGAGAGGTGTTGTTTTAATACAAGAGTATAATACATCCACGTTTCGCCTCTGGTATAAAGTTCCATGTAATAAATAGGTGGCGGGCCTATTTCCATTGTTCGGGCACAATTATAATACCAATTACCTAGGTACTTAATAAAAGTAGTTCTTGAATGGATTATCTAGCACCATTTCTTTTTAAACTTTCATTTTTCACAATGATAACAACTTTGTGAAAATGTTAGACTATCAAATGACATGCTTTTTGTTTTACTATTATGAACAAAAAAAAAAACACAATTTGTGTAAAATTTATGTTTAATAACACAGTCACGCTTTAAACATTAAACAATAACATATACAGTATATTTTGCTTTACATTGTATGACGACACACTTTTAAGAGTGGTTGCAGTTTCACTGAAATGCATTTCTACGAATGCCAAATTTTTTACAATAATCAACACTTTTTTTACTAAAAATCACGAATTCCTAATCAACACAACATTACGCCTGTATTCACCGAAGGGTTGGGCAGAGGTGTATAGTAACACCCTCATTTCGCCGTTATATTTAAGTTCCATATAATAAGGGGCGAGCCTATTGCCAACTGGGCATAAGTTCAAACTCCGGGCTGCTACTGAGGCAAACACTTTGCCCGACCTGGGGATCGAAACTAGGACCTCACGATTAACATTCACGTTTGCAACCACTACACCATCGAGGCAGTCAATCAAGACGTGTCAATATCTAACCAGTTCCGTCAGTTTTTCTATTCCACTTCAGTCCCATCGCCACCAAAGTTCAAGGTCAGCAATTAAAGTATCGGTACAACTGTAGGTACCTACAGTGAATCACCACTCCGCGAGAGTTGCCACTAAAGTGACGTAACCCTGCAAAAATGTCCTTTTATAATAACCGGTTCGTCTGCAATCACCATTTTGGGACGAGATTAATGATAATTGTTTTGGCGACTATGTTTGGAATAGACAAAATAAAACTGTAGTTTTGTGGTGGCAATCTCTAGATTTTATTTCGTCGCTGCGCCTGCATAATACATTATGTATTTTTTTTGAAAATCGGTCTTTGATGCTATTTTATAATAGTTCTCAAGCCACGTGCACCTGTAAAATCCGTTTTCTGATAATTTATTTGGTTAAGAAGATAGCAAAATAAATTATTAGAAAACGGATTTTACAGGTGCACGTGGCTTGAGAACTATTATAAAATAGCATCAGACAGATTTAAAAAAAAATACATAGCGGATTTTGCAGGCGCAGCGACGAATGTAAAAAATCTCGACTATATTATTGCTTGTTTTACACACATTTTCTTAAAAAGTGCTGTACCTATCTATTTTTGTATAGTTTTTACTATTCTTTTAATGAAGATTTTGACCTATACCTTTTTTACTCTTTTTTGCCGAAAGCAATAATAATGACCTTCTAATTCTAACTATAGGTACTCAGACTGACATTATTTTGCTTGTAAACGCGTGTAACATGTGTATAAGTTATCGAGTTATTTTAATATTTTTTATGATAACGTTAACCAATAGTCTTATTTCTATGTACTTGCGTTGGTATGTACGAAAGTAAGAAAAATCACCACACGATTCTAAAGAAAGCTTATAACCATAGGTAACTTACAAAAACTTAATTAAATAATTTGTATGTTTTTCTAGTTAGCAAGCAATCATTCCTATTATTCTCATTCTAGAATCTAGACACGGATAAAAACGAATGACGCGACAATACCAGCAGTAATTAAATTACCCCATTAAGTATAATTATTTACCGGAGATAGATAATTAATCATGACTTTTAAACATTATTGCTAATGATATAAAAATGCATACAACCACGTACCTATCTGATTCTATTGTTCAATACTTACTTAATAATTTATTTTTTACTACTTCATAATAAGTTATTACTAGTTTTTTGTAAACTACGGGAAGTAAATTAACGATGAACTCACAAATCTCTGTATAATTAGCGCAAAAAAATACAATAGTCTGTCTGTCTTGTGGACCTCGAGAATTCCTGGACTCATTTTGTTGCGGTTTTCCTCAAACGATATTAAACGGAGATAGGTTTAATTCTGTCTGTAGGTGTATTATTATATGCATCGCTGCTTTTTTTCGCATATTAATCGATAATCTCGTATTTTATATTATCGTCCGATGTGTTTTTGCGCTAAATGCCTTGGCATTTCGACACTAAATCGTATCCTTAACATTTGAAATGTCGAGTGATAAATATGTAACTTTGCAATATTGAATTCTTGTCAGAGTTATTATAAAATTATTCGGTTTCGTATCATCTCTATTAATTATGCAAATGGCGTAAAATCTTTATATTGTATTACAATTTTTATTTCCAAACGGAGGCAATATAGTAAGACTAGAAGTCTGATAAGATTCAACAATATTCAAATACAAATAACTTTTTAGAAAATATTTACATTGTATAAAAATATTTACATTGTATAAACTAGCTGCGTCCTCACGGCTCCACCCGTGTAAGAAGTTTTATTCCAGTAATAAATATAGCCTATGTTACTCAGCGATAATATAGCTTTCTAACGGCTAAAGAATTTTTGAAATCGGTCCAGTAGTTTTTAAGTTTATTCGTTACATACAAAAATACAAATCTTTCCTCTTTATAATATTAGTATATCATCATCTTCCTGCCCTGGTCCCAAGTTACTTGGGGTCGGCGCAATATGTTTTTCTCTTCCACTCTTCCCTGTCAGCCGTCTCATTATCATTTACTCCCTTATCTTTCATATCCTCCCTCACACAATCCATCCATCTTTTCTTAGGTCTCCCTCTCCCCCTCCATCCATCAACATTCATATTCATCACTCTCTTAGTCACATGTGTTTCATATTAGTATATATATATATAGATAAACAATGATAACTAAATGTAAACATAATTATCCAGGCATAAACTAAATCATAGACAACATTGACAATTAATTACCATTTCAGGACTGTCCCCGTAGATCCCTAAATCATGGCCACCCCACAAAGTACAATGCCTCCCATTTCGCTGCGTCCGCGCCTCCGATAGATCGCGTCATGTGTGTACCATGTCATTTGAATGGGTAATTGATCGCGTGTTAACAAATCGGTACCAATCAGATATACCAGGTATTTGGGCCATATGGTACGGTCATATTTAAATGTAGTTCAAGTTTCTTGGGTATCTATTTCGTGTCCATTTTTTTTGTGTTAGGAGAAAGTGTTGTGTGACAAACTGGACGTTTAAATAGATTCGTAACCTAATTTCACCTATGATAGCTAATTCCATATGAAAAGGTCTAACTATGCAAAGCTATGAGGTCTTTGCTTCATTGTTGATAAAAATACAAGTTTCAATTTTAACCAATAACGCTCCGTAAATTATAGAAACCGGCCATTGTGGGTTACGTTCACAGAAATAGAATAAATTGCCTTTAATTAATAACTCTAACTGTAACATCAAAACCCGAATTCACAAACAAACAACAAAATATTGGTCAATGACAATTACCTACCTACAATTTTGTAATACCCGCATTGTTACATAAAGAATATAATAGACACCCATTTTTTTATTTAATTGCATTAATGCATTCACGCATTAAAACTAATAATCCAACAAAAACGTTAAATAACGTTGTGCAAAATAAAATAGTTTTATTATAATAACTGGTTATAGATTAAGAAACAATAATTTATCTGTGTTGTCGTGTAACTGGGCTCGCGACGCCAGTGCTCCGCCGCGCGCGCGATTGAACGGACGTCAGTTAACAACAGCGGTTATTGTCGAAATAACCGAGCGATTGTAAACTTGCTACTGTTAATGTTATACGAATTTTTGTGGTATATTTCCAGTTATTGTGTGAGTTTTTTTTCGTGTTTAGTTTCGAAAGAGCAGTGATTATTTCCAAGTTTAACTAATCTTTATAGACATCTAACACTTGTTTTTTGTTATCGCTTGTCCGATTTTATGTTCTATCTAGTATATTCTCGACTTCCATCAACAGATAGTGAATTACAACACTTTGTATCATAAAAAAAAATCTCAACGAATATTTTTTTCTTCCGCAGGTAAACGGGACAAGTAAAATGGACCGCGGAACACCGATAGTGATGTGCTAGTGTTGTGAATAACGGTTAATAACGAGTTAATAGTGGTTGATAGCTATGATGTGAGACAGTTGTGGTTGTCAAGATGCCGTCAGACAGTGGATCGGCGTGGTCGCCGCCAGCGTCCAACAGTGAAAGAAGGTTGAGCAACTCGTCCGATGGAAGCGCCGGGAGCGGTTATTCTAAAGCTGTAAGTTTTTTCTTACTGTAGAAATGTTTGGTTAGCCTCACGTGCTCCTTTGTTACTTAATGGCTTTCAAAAGTCTCGTTTGTGCAATACTCTTGTATTACATGCAAGATTTTAATAGTCTACACTCGTACTTGTAATCTCGGATGTGTTATAAAACGCGAGGTCGTTCTGCGTCTATTTTGTATACCTATCATTCGACAAAAAGTGATCATTTTATAAATTTTTTGACGATTGAATAATTCTCTGATTCATGTGAAATTCCCTAGGACAAATAATAAACTGATTGGTCCCTATGAAAAAAGAAATCAAAATCGATATGAAACATTCCAAAAAATGTCATTAATGTAAAGAAATTCAATAAAAAAAAGTGTGTTAGTGATAATTATGTATTTAGCACCTACTTTGTTACCAGCAGTTTTTTTGTCTGATAAGACTGCATACTCAACTGATAAAAGTCGTAAACAGCCGTGTAATCAAACATCGATGTCATTTTTAATGGAAACTCTAAAATGCTAAAAACAAGTTCCTGTAAATATTTCGTACTATCTATTACCTGCGGTTTCACCCGCATCCTAGGGGAACTACTTGATGTATCCGGATAAAAAGTATCCTATGTGTTAATTCAGGGCATAGTCTATCTGTGTGCCAAATCTCATCCAAATCTGTTCAGTCGTTTTTGCGTGAAAGAGTAACAAACATCCATACATCACTACATACAAACTTTCGCGTTTATAATATTAGTAAGGATAAGAAGGTTCGTTCCCTTTACCTAACGGGTAAAGCCAAGTTCAAGGTGTCGTACCTATTTGGTAATATGTGTTGATTCACTTTTTTTCCCCCTGACTTTTCCGGGAATTATGACTTCTGTCGTTACTTTGTCATTATTACTTAAGTGCATCATAATAAATGCATCATCGCCACACAATCATAATCCATAGGTAAATGTTGGTTTTACGAAGCCGGTAACTTTACTGAAACGAAGAGACATCACGCTTACGCTTGGCAATTATTTTGTGATGATTGCAGTGTGTTGAAAATGCGAAAAAGTCAAAATACTATCCTCAAAATAACCATAACATAGTCTATTCACAGTCGAAAATTAGTAAATCGCTATCTATAAACATTAAGAACTATTACTTAAGAAACAGGTTTCCCTCAATTAATTTATGCAAAAAGTAAAAACATTTTTTTGCTTCGGTTGCAACACAAAAAAAAACACGATAAAAAGGTATCTTTCACAAATTCATATTTTCACTCTCTTATTTAACATCGCGTTGTACCAACAAGTTTTTTGTCAATCGCAATTGATTAGCAACGGTAGACAAACTAAGCTAATATTTAATTTTAAAATAACGTTTAGTAAGGTAAATAAGCAGGCAGTGATGCGTTAAGAATAACTTTCACTATCGTTATTCGCAGAATAACTAGTTATATATTTTTTACTTTTATTTAAAATAATCCGTTATCCGCTCTCTGTTACGCACTATTCGGTGGAATAATATAATAGTATTTTTCTTTGCGGATTTTATTTTTTATTCTATTTCTTATTTGAGGTGAGTAACCGTTTCGAACCTGCTTTTTTTTGGATCAGATTGCTGGATATTTAAAAATTGAATTAAGAACGTATTTTACGTGCAAAAAAAATGTTGATCAATTTTTATTTTATACAAGAAGTTTTACGAAGTGCGTCAACACTGTCAGGGACCGAAAGCGATATCCTATGTTCTGTTCTGCTTAACCTTTTCTCAACTATATCGGGGTCAGCTTTATATTTTATAAATATTCTAAAGAAATACCGGTATTTCCATACAATAAACTTTACCAATTTCGCTGACTGCTAAACGGGGACCAGACCGAAGCAAACAGGACAAGTATAACATTGCGAAGTCAACGAAAAATTCCACTTCAGCAAATTCTTTAATAATATTAAAAGGAATCTTACAGGAATGATGATCGAAAACAACAAAATTTTCATCAGGAGACAGACATAAACTACAACACGTATTCCAAATTCAAACCACGCGGCCCGTAGAGTTGTTTATTATAACAGAGGTTTTAATGTTTTAACATTTAATTAGTTGTTTATCTCACGGATTCCTAATACCAATAATAACGAAGACAAAAAAATTAATAGCCTTGAAAAATAAATGAGCAAGTGAAATTCCGATTACGACATCTACCTCGAACGGTCAAGTGTCAACGGAATATTTTGCAATTCACACAAATATTCAGTTTTATAAGAAAGTCATGCTCTGAGAATTATCATGGCCATTTTAATTTATAACTTGAAATATATGTATTCTTCCATCCTGATGATTTCTTACGAATTGTAATACCTGGTCCTTCGGTCCGGATATCGGAATTTACGGTTAAACTATGTGGTCCTTTTCCTTATATGACCTTTGAGGTTTTTGCAGCATTATGCCACTAATAAGAAGCTTTTGACCTGATAGGAGTGTAAAATTTCTTTTACGTACGAATTGAGATGGGTTAGAATTTATAATACTGTTATAGTGTTAAGATTTATTAAACAATTGTTACTATTTGGTAATTAAAAGATTTATGGCCGCCTTGTTGGTCGTGGCCGCAAGCGCGACTGCTGAGAATGGGGTCCTATGTCCGACCCCCAGGTCGGGTAAAGTGTTATTGGGTCTTTCCATTAGGAATTTCTCAGTAGCAGCCTGGAGTCTGGATTTGTGCCCGGTTAATGGCAATAGGCTCGCCCCCTATTACATGGAACTTAAGATAACTGGCGAAACGAGGGTGTACCAAAACACCTCTGCCGAACCTTTCGGGGAATGTAAGGCGTGATGTTATTTTATGTAAAAGATTAATCTCAAATAAATGAAACCATGTTGTAGGTACAAACATACAATCACGCCTATTTCCCATTGGAGTAGGCAGAGACTATAGATTTCCATCTGCTATGTTGTTTCGGTGCAATTTTTTTTTTTCAATTATTTTTTTTTAATTTTTTTTTATACGGCTGACAGGAAAACACGGAATACAATTTAAAAGAATGTGCGAATGGTGTTTAATTATTTGTAATATCTGAAACATGTTGATAATTACGTGATTATGTTGCAATTGTGTTGTGCGTAATTTTGCTGTGCCGTGTCTGTGGTTACGACTGTCATGAGCGATTGTTGTGTTTATGTGGTAATTTACGATAGTTAACATTGACACTTGCCTGTCTGAAATCTAGATGTGGCAAGGTATAGTCAGACTATTTACCACACATACTTAAACTTACGCCCGTAACTGCCGTTGGTTTAGTGGTGGCAAGCGCGACTGCTGATCGTGAGGTCCTGGGTTCGATCCCCAGGTCGGGCAGTGTTATTGGGTTTTTCCGTGTGGAATTCCTCAGTAGCAGCCCGGAGTCTGGATTTGTGCCCGGTTGATGGCAATAGGCTCGCCCCTATTACATTAGACTTAAACATAACGGCGAAATAAGGGTGTTAGTATACACCTCTGCCCAATCCTTCGGAAAATACTGGCGTGATGTTATGTTTATCGCCCCTTATATTAAGTCCCATGTAATAAGTGGTGAGCCTATTGCCATATTCCGGGCATAATTATGATACCAGCTTCGTCGCGTCTGACTCAATTTTCACATTACACCTATCAACTAACTACTAATAGGCACGTAATATCTACACCTAAAGCCCTCCATACCACTTTAAATTCAGCTTACCCTACAAGGTAAGACGACATAGCGACGTGGTTCATTAGGCACGATATAACAACCAGATTTAACGCAAATGTAATGGTACCCTAATGATACTCGCATAACTGCTTATCAAGTGTTAAGCGGTAAATACACTAGCATGTACTTGCGCAAGTTTTTGAAGCAAGTGCTTGCTTGATAGCCTAGTGGTGTGACCGTCGGACTGCCAAGTCATAGGTCTCGAGTACGAACCTAAGATACGCACCTCTGACTATTCGGATTTATGAGCGTATTGTATAATTATCACTTGCTTCAAAAAGGTGAAGGAAAACATCGTGAGGACATCGACATGCTTGAAGATATTTCTCGACGGCATGTGAAGCCAAGTCAGAGGCCCATGAGCGGCATAAACTGTGACACCAGGTTAGACACTAATCACACGAAAAGAAGAATACTGAAAGCAATTTTTGTTAAAACTTGCACGGGCAGTTCACAGCAAGTCGGGACTACTTTCTGAGGTCGACTGCAGGTGTGGGCACAGTGAAAGTCGGTTGCAGTAGTCGACTTGCGCAATTTAATCTGCTAGTGGATGTAGCGCTTAACGCTGGTTACACATTAGCGATATAGGTTAGTCAATTTGTCAGATACTTGATCCCACAATTATATCTTGTATTCCCTACCTAATAACTGGACGCACTTTGATTTACCCAAAAGGTTTAATAGACACAATCCTGGGGACGTAAGGTTCTTGAGAGTGCGACGAGAAAGAAGACAAACGAGAATTCAGCGTTTTATTTCAGCCATGACCATACCACTGCAGAGCAAAGGCCTCCCTACCCTCCTTCCACTCCTCCCAGTTTAAGGTTTTCTGTTGTCAATCCTTCCAATAAGAGTCTAGTTCGTCCCGCCATCTCCTGAGCCTGCCGCGACGTCATCTGACGTTGTGTAGGCTCCACTCAGTGGTGATTTTTGCCCATTGTCCAAACCCAGCTTGATATCTTCAAATTCAATACTTACGATTATCTATGGTCAAGAACACTATGGAACTGGATGGTAAACCTATACCTATATAAAAATAACCAACGCGGAAAATCGCGCAACTGTGTCGCCTAACGTGAAACCAATCTTAATTTGCTCGCAAAAATACCACACTGGTTCTCGATACAGGAATCGAATGACATCGATAATCGTTCATAATCGTAGTATCATCGCATCGAATTAAATCGAGTATCGAGGATGTGCTCGATCAATCACAATTAGTCTTCCACTCTCCCTTATATTTCCCACGGTATATAAGTGTAAATTATAATTACTCTTATATCTTTGAAATGAGGTTGATATTTGAATGGCAAGGCACTTGATCAGTAAATGATTATTGCTAAGAAGTAGCTTGTATTGGAATTATGTATGAATGAATGTTATAATTTATAAGGCTAATATCAGAAATTATTCCTTATAGAGTAGTCATCAATGTAATGTCGTGTGATATTATGGATTTATATTCGTATTTGTCATAAAGTAATTGTATTTAAATTAGTTAAGTATAAAATTATGACAGTTAAAAGGAAATGAGCTTCCATTATTTATGTAAATTGCATTAAAGTCTAATATGATGAATATGAATATTGTCACAATGTATGAAGGGAGTTATGAACATTTTTAACTCTAGCGAACATGTACCGCTGTTCATTATTGTCATCCTTACGCACCAAATCCACATGGAAGGTTTATTGCGCAAGTTATATTGCAGCAAGTAACTGCCTTGTTGGTCTAGTGGTCGCAAGCGCGATCGTGAGGTCCTGGATTCGATCTCCAGGTCGGGCATAGTGTTATTGGGTTTTTCCCATTCTCAGTAGCTCGGTTGATGGCAATAGGCTCGCCCCCTATTACATGGGACTTAAACATAACGGCGAAATGAGGGTGTTACTATACACCTCTGCCCAACCCTTCGGGGAATACAGGCGTGAATGTCACTTAAGAGTCTTTTAGGAATCGGACAGTAGCAGTCTGCTACCAAAACAAATAAAAGAAGTCCAAATTAGGACAAGATCTTCGTAAAGGCCACCGTGTCTCAAAGTGCAGGTCCTTTCTCTAACACAAGGGCATAAAACAGGTTATATTATCAGTGATTACACTGATACTGTATCAAGGTGAGTGATATTATATAAACAAGGGCGAGATACTTTACATGTCTGGTAGATTAATTAGGTATGTGGTGTGTATGTACATAGTTATTTGTGGCCGAGTACTTAAGGTTTAGTTGAGTGATAAAAAACAACCTGGTTTCCATACAAATAAATAAAATTTAAGCGTGTGTTTGTGATGTAAAAATAAAAGCTTTTTACTAAATGCATATGAAAGTATATACGGTACTAATAACAAAAAAACTATTTTTAAGTTTTTTGTCTGTCTGGTTGTTCCGGCTAATCTCCAAAACGGCTGCACCGATTTTAACGGGACTTTCACTGGCAGATAGCTGATGTTATAAGGAGTAACATAGGCTAGTTTTATTTTAAAAAATAATTAGGGATTCGCGCAAAAAAAAATAAAAATCCCATCCGATTTCTACGTAGGTGAAGTCGCGGGCACAGGTAGTTGTAAATAAAAAGCGTGAAAAAGATGACTATTTCAAAGTGCGTTTTCCCTGTATGTTGTCAGACTCTGTCTCACTTAAATGACTAATTAGACGGTAATCTGCAAGTGTAAATGAAATGTGTTTAGCTAGTGCACGCTTCGTTCGTTTTATCCTTGATGTCATAGAGAAATTTATTTATACTTCTATGCACTATGGTGGTACATAAGGCGGACTTAATGCCATAATTCATTCTCTACCAGTCAACCTTAAATTAGAAATTCTTATTTTATGTTGAGTACCTAGTGTATTACTTCTGCAACTCTCAGTAAAACCATATAAACATGGGATGGAGTAACAAAATATACGATTTTATTAAATTAATTTATTTTATTCTGAATTTTACTTCGATTTAACATCTTCCTACGTCGTAAGTTGTCGTACGTCTCTCTCTGTCTCTCTCACACACCTACTGTCATTCATCTTAAAACGTACATATACATCACGTGCAGAAATCAATCCCACAATACAATCTGATATTAATGTACAAATTAGCCTAATTGTGTTGATTAATTGAACATTTTGTTGCTTCCTGAAAACGCATAATATTTTAATCTTATGATATAAAATAAAATAGCATTAATTATTCTATCTTTTAAAATCTGGCTGTTACATCTTTTTATGTTTGGTGACACATAGAAAACTTAATAGTTAGCCACAATAACGCCCAGTCGTAAAATCGTGACAGATTTCTAGCCGATCGATCGCTTAATAACATTTAAAGCCACACCTGTTTTATACTGCAACTTCGTGGGAAAATAATAGTCCAATCAGTATGGAAAGTTAAGAGATTCACTGATAAATAGAATTGGCTATAATAATGCATGGGACGCACACCTTTTTAATTTCAGCATTTTTACGACAGTTGCTGAGGTCCGCATTGTCTTAGAAAATTGGTCCTTCAGTCCAAACATTGGCAATGAGTGCTAGTAATGCATAGGACACACACCTTTTTAATTTCAGCATTTTTACGACATTTGCTGAGGTCCGCATTGTCTCAGAAAATTAGTCCTTCAGTCCGAAGCGTCCAAACGTATTATCCTCCAATACTAAGGCAAGTTTCCAGTCTACACAAAAGACTATCATAAGTCGTTACATTTTTAATTATGAACAGATGAATGGTCATTTACACGCATAAACTTTCAGTCGCTTTCGAAACAGGAGGAGTATTCTCACCCACACCATAATAGAAAATAGGCTTATTCCTATCCGGAGCCCACACAGCATAACAACACTCCCGTTCTCCGCAAAAAACTGAAATCATAACATCATAACATAACGCCCGTATTCTTCGAAAGGTTAGGCAGAGGTGTATAGAAACAACCTCAATTCGCCGTTATGTTTAAGTCCCATTTAATAGGGGGCGGGCCTATTGCCACAAACTCCCGGCTGCTAATGAGGAATTCCACAAAGAAAAACCTAATTTTAATAACACTTTGTGATAGGGATCGAACCCAGGACCTCACGATGCAAAAAACTCAAATAATATCGTCCTTACTGCAAAACTCTAACGAACAGGTTGCATTTTTCCTTATACCAAACTCCCAATCCCATTCATGGAAGGAAGCAGGTAGATCTCTTGTTATAGTATAGAGCGCCGGGCCCGCCACGGCCAATCTCGGCCCGTAACACAATGTGCAAGCGCATCTGTTATTTTTGTGCACCTGTCGCCCGGACTGGAATAGGGCTGACAACACCGTAAAAAATGTTTTAAAGAGGATATTTTTCCGTATCGTTTTAAATTTTTAAATGAAGAGGAAACTTTTGTTTAAGATTTGTCTGTACAGCTGATATTTATTTGAGATCTTCCCTTTGGATTACCCTAAGTTTCTTATTTGATATTGGATCAGGATTACTTTGTCAAAGGTTCGAGTTAGACATGAGAAAGGTTTTCAAAGAATAATAAAAAAGATAAGAAAATTAAATTATTTTTTTATTTCTACCCATATAAAACTTCCAGTATTTAAAAAAAAAACCGAACTAGAAAAAAGATAAGTAACAACCTTTGCTTGAAAAAAAAAAACAGTAGGTAGGCACTTATCATGAAATTCATAGAAGGATAATGTTATTTACATGTTATTAGTTTTTGAAATTGTATTAGATTTCTATTAATTAATTTTGTATCAACAATGACCTAAGAACTTCAGATGACTTATAGATTATTAATTAAGTGTCAATTAAATAAAGATGCAAGTACCTATATATCCTGGTAAAAGTGTAAAGGTTTGTCATATTTTATTAATTAAGTAGGTACTTATGTATATTTATTATAATATCATCAGTATTATTAATAAACTCTGAACTTCAATATAAACCTACATTCTAAGATGACCCAACCCTATCTCATCTGACATTTCGCTGCGCCCGCGCACCGGTCGGCCTTCGAACGTATCGTTTCGTTCGATTCGTTCGGAAATGCTAAGGGTCATGACTTGGGAACCATCTGGTATACCTTCGGGGCATATTTGTACCAAAAGTATGAAACAGCTTAAATACGGCTATCACGATGTTGATCTTATGGGATAGGCAGTACTTGTAGTAACGGCCTTCCTTGCCACATAACTTTGTCGGTAAGGCTTAGACAAGTATAGTGTAAGAGCAATTATCCCCCATAAGTGACTTCTACAACTTGCCTACAAGGTCAGTAATTAGGTACAAAAATTGCGTTTCTTTCACTCTTAAGAACACTCGTATGTTTTAATAGGTACCTGTTTGTACCTAACCAGGGGCGTAGCTACCGCCGTATCTGCCGTATCAATTATACGGGGCCACGGGGGCCCCCAACGTGCGTAAGCAAAAATTAATAAAAACTGTCAGATCTGTCACTATTGTCCATAGAGGCAGAAACTTTAGAAAAACTAAAGTCATCATCAGCTATAAATGATTTAATAAATCAGTTTGCCGAAAAAGAGGCAAGGAGAGTGTATATTTAATTTGTTTTTGTTTGTAAAAATTTTGGAAAAAGTGACATAATTATGATGAATAAATATTTCTTTTAATTTTATGCAAACATTTTTTTTCTTTTATGAGAAATTTTTACCCTTCCTAAGGGCCCCCAAACATTTTTTTATACGGGGCCCCGCCAAGGCACGCTACGCCACTGTACCTACCATTAAACTTCGAACTAATGATACGTATAACTAGGCATTAAGCAGCAATGATGCGTGTGCGCAATCCAACCGTAGTACGCTGGTAGATTATTAAAAACTTAATCATATCACCTAAACACAAAAAGAACATAATTCCACCTTCCGTGACAATAAAATTAATACTGCCAATCAGATTCCTCATTCACTCGTAATTATATGTCGTATGAAATAATCGCGTATCACCTACACGCACATCTTACTTGACAAGCATTGTAAATGTAAGAGAACGTACCCATACTACGTGCCCCTTCGGGGGTGAGGGGGGTCTTCAAAATACCACGCTTGGTGACAGGGGCACTTGTTCATATACTACGGGTGGTCACCGAGAGGCGGGAGGGGGGTAAAAAATGGGTCACGTAGTATGTATGGGTAGGTACGTTCCCTAAGGCAGCTTTAGACGGTCTATGACTGTTGACTAGTCACTTGATTGTTGTTCGTCCATTAAACAGTCGGTGTCTGACGTCATATGAATACCTATGACAGTCGTTACGGGAAGTCAGAAGCCCAAAAGTCTGACAACCGGCCTAACCTTAGGATATTGGCATTGCCCTGTAACTGGGTTGTGGAGATCTGATGGCAGTCGCTCCGCGTAAAATACTGGTATTCAGCCGCATCTGGTTAGACTGGAAGTTTACCTCAACAGTTGGGAAAAGGCTAGGCAGAGCACATACTTGGAAAGAGCGAAGATCATGATGCTATAATTATTGAAGCCCTTTCGTAGTATGTTTGGGGTCGCTTCCAGTCCAAATAAATGCGATTAAATATCTGTAGTGTATGTACTTGGAGCAATGGCTGTCGCAAGTTTGCAATACAGCTACTGGTATCCTCAAGCGCTTAGTTCACTAGCAAGTAAAATTGTGCAAATTATTGACTGCCTTTATGGTCTAGTGGTCGCAAACGGCTACTGAGCATGGCACCCTGAGTTCGATCCCATGGTCAGGCAGTGTTTTTGGGTTTTACCATTAGGAATTTCTCAGAAGCAGCCCGGAGTCTGGACTCCCTATTACATGGGACTTAAACATAACTGGCGAAACAAGAATGTACTGAAAACACCTCTGCTGTACCCTTCGGGGAGTACATGGTGTTATGTTATTGAAGCAAGTGCTTGTTTAGTCAGTAAATCTTCCAGACGGGGTCGTGCTGCTGGTGTCTTCAGTGAGAGTCGATTCCAGAAGTTTACCTTACGCAATTTAACATGGTAGTGGGTTTTGCGCTTAAGATTACACCTCTTATGAGGGATTTTCCTCTCTGAGTGCCCTTGAAGACTGCATAGGTAAATAAACATGTGTCATCTAGATGTTGCTCGTGTAGTTTACCCGACTGCTCAAAAAGAAAGTTGCGTGTCATGTTATATCAGAGTCATGCGACATCGGCTTAGTGAATTAATTTTTTGTTTATATTTTTATATTCATTTGCAATGCTAATTTTAGATTCTAATTTGAGAGTGAAAAGAATTAGCTGTTAGATAGTGTTATGCCTACTTTGTGAGTTTTGTTCGTGAGAAATTGTGTGGTATGAGAAATGACTGAGACTGTGTTGTTGGTCTAGAGGTTCGATCCCCAAGACGGGCAAAGTGTTACTGAGTTTTTCCATTACGAATTACTCAGTACCAGCCCGCAGTTTGGATCTGTGCCCGGTTGATGGCAATAGGCTCGCGCTCTATTACATGGGACTGAAACATAACCGCGAAATGAGGGTGTTAGTATACACCTCTGCCCAAACCTTCAGGGAATCCATGCGTGATGATATCATAGCATAACATCGCGCATGGAGTCCCTGAAGGGTTGGACAGAGGTGTATAAAAAAATAAAGAGTGTATAGTTATTATTATAAAAATAAGGATATACCTATACAATGGATGAATGGGTGGCCAAAAGCACCCATGTTCATTATATCTTTAAGGTTACTGAGGTTAGGTAACCAAATAGTAGTTGTTATATGTAAACCAGACTTGTTTTAACAAGGATTCCTTAGCTTTCATCCACACAGAAACAGGTGAAACGTTTGGTGCAGTGGCTGAGCAATTGGCTTCTGCGCTGCGGGTCGTGGGTTCGATTCCCACACGGAACCAATATTTGTATGGCCTACAGATAGTTGTTCCGGGTCTGGGCGTTTGTACATGTGAAGATTTGTGTCTGTAAACGAACCCACGATACAGGAGAAATCCTAGTACGGGGCAAAGTTTAAAAAAATAAAAATAAAACATTTAATGAGCGAAATACCAATCCCACCTCTAGCAAACGTCAAATTGGGTACACAATACAATTTTTACGTGACCTACCTTTTACATAGATTCCAAATACAGTAGGTACCTATTATTTTTGTTATATTAGATCAAATCTAATATGGTATTCGACCTCGTCAGGTGCAACCTTTTGAAGTTATTACCTGTCAGTGGTAGGCGGTATAAATCATTGGTATATTAGCTTCAGTAAATTATCGCTAATACTAGACGTATTATGTATTGCAAAATATTGTAGTATCTATGAACGTTCATATGATGAAGTGATACGAAGCGATTTATTGCGAAATTTAGGTAGGTACGTACTAGAAATATGAGTAATATCAAATGTTAATATACCTATGTTCTAAGGCCCATTATAATATGGCAAGCAGAACTAAAGAAACCAACAAGAAAAATGGTCGTTTTACATAAAAACAGTTCTGCCTAGGTTTTTTCCAATTATGTTGGTGTTAGATTCCAGTCTAACCATATGCGGGTG
Organism: Amphipyra berbera; assembly: GCA_910594945.2. NCBI lineage: Eukaryota > Metazoa > Arthropoda > Insecta > Lepidoptera > Noctuidae > Amphipyra > Amphipyra berbera. Next base: position 16,070,028 of record OU343142.1, read on the forward strand.
AATACCAGTATTTAACACAGAGCGAATGCCATCAGACCTCTGCTACCCAGTTATAGGATAATACCGATGTCTTAAGGTTAGCCGGTTTTTAGACTTTCGGGCTTCACACTTCCCGTAATAGTCATTACGGGAAGTCAGAGCACGTTAAACAGTCGGTCCCGGGTGTCATAAGAATACCTATGACAGTCGTCATAGGTATTCGTATGACACCCGGGACCGACTGTTTAACGTGCTCTCCGAGGCACGGAGGGGTCTCGATGTGTAGCGAACGGTCACCCATCCACAGACTTACCGCGGTAAGCGCAGCTAAACCTCGCAAATCGTATGATCCCCGCGAACACAGTAAACTTCAAAACAGTAAGTTGAATATTCAAAATAGTGTGACACTTCTAAAGCCGCACGTACCAAACTAAGACCACTCCTTCCAAAGCAATAAAGACCTAAATATTATGTTAATACAGTGTCTTAAACTAGAAACAGCATTTTAATTACACATTGTGAAAGCCTTACAAGCCCGATAGATAACAAACAACAATCATTTCCGTGCCACTCTCCGAGATACCGAAACCAGGTGACCAGTACCGATACCGAATCGATCAGGAAGTAACAATGAAATGTCGCACTTGACCTTAAAACGAACCGGTATTGGTACCACTTTTGTGGTACGAAAATGATCCTTAGTGCAGCTCTATTATTATCCAATATAGATTTGCATTCATAAAATGTGTATTGTGTGCGTGAGTCGTGGTAAATTGAACTTTAAGATTATAGTTATAAGTTCTAAAATATAGTTTATTGTATTTTAAAATTGTGTTTGTATTCTTGTTGATTGAAATATACACTTAATATCCGTATATGTACTGTGATCGTATTCAAAGGTAGGTTGCATATTAAAGAATTTATATTATGTACGGCAATTATTAGTTTTTTTTTTCGCAGTGCCTAAATTATTATTCTAAAATAAAAGTAGCCTTAGTTACTCCTTATAACTTAATCGGCTATCTATCAGTGAAAGTCCCATCAAAATCGGTCCAGCCGTTTCCGAGATTAGCCGAAACAAACAGACAAAAATATTAAAAAGTTGTTTTTTGGTTATAAGTACCGTATATACGTTCATATGCATTTACTAAAAAGTTGTTATTTTAATATTACAAACAGACATTTCAATTTTATTTATTTGTATGTATAGATACTTAAAATGGTCACTTATTGCTAATTACTTTGATGCGATAAATGAATGTAATATGAATGAAGTGATGTAGTCCAGCCATTAAAATGTTGTATAAAACGTAAACAAACCTTGATAGATAAACACACATTTTTAGAAAAATTTGAGTAACAACTACATCAATAATTTTTATTTTCTAAACAAGTGTATTTTTAATAGAATCTTTATGAAAAATTAATGTTCCCCATTAAGGTTTGTTTACCTTTTATACAACATTTTAATGTCTTGACTATACATTTAAATAGGGTCATCGTGAACAGAGGTCGCAAACAAGGTGTAAGTACAGTTACAACAAAAAGTTTTCGCGTAATGTTCGTGTCTTTTCAATTTAGATCGTTTCCTTTCACGCCATTTTGTTTGCACCTACTACTTTCATTCTTTTACTTCGAACAGTGAGAGTCAATGGCGCCCTTTCGTTTATTGAACCGCTTTCCCGATCAGTTCCAAATACAAAACGTTCTTAAACGGTTTGCAAAAAAACAATAAATAGCGGAGTAAATTGTTATTATTGTATTTTTATACTTTAAATTGGATATTCAAGGAAAGGGACCGTCCATTAATCACGTGAGGCTTGAAAGCGGGGGGAGGGGGTTTAGCAAAAATCACTAAATATCACAAGGGGGAGGGAGGGGGGTGTAGTAAGATACCACGTGTATTTATTTTTTCAAAATTAGATTATACTTTATACCTATATTTAAAGATAATATTCTAAAAATTTTAAGATTCTTTGTAGGTACTAAAAATACACGTGATTTTGGGTGGGGGCGGGGGGGTTAGTCTTAAACCTCACCCCTCCCCAGGGGGGGGGGGGGGTTAAAAATTCTAAAAAAAAAATATCACGTGATTAATGGACGGCCCCAAAGATGGTGGTTTTTGAAAAGTAAAAAAAGATAAATCAATGATTTGCAAATCATCAAATGCATGTGAGTGTGTGTTGGGCAATGGCTTCTTCTTCTCCCTGCCCTTATCCCACACTAGGTGAGGTCAGCACAACATGTAATTCGTGAATCCATATTGTTAAAGGTTTTGGCTTATTGTCTTATGACCGGCCGCCTGCCTGACATCAACCCTCCTTGGAATACACGTTGCGCTGTCGCGCAGGTGACCCAATGTGCTGACTGATATTATGCACTGGGTCCCAAAATGAAATGCTTCGGGCAATGTATTTCTTAGAAAGGAGAAAAAAAAACCAAATTTAGTTAAGGAACTATTTACATCTATTCTAATTATATCGATCAGTACATAAGTGCAATCAGTCTGCGTCATTCAATATTAGCTACCAGTAATCGACCGACATGTAGCAGAAAATGTTCGATAACTTCGATACGTAGACTAGACAGTATCGATGGACGTGTAGACAGCGTCGGTCGACTGTATCAGACGATTCTAGGAAGTAGGCACTGTCAATCGAATGAGCGGATGTGGTCCTTCGAGCCGCTATCATCGATTAGTCAGAAGTAGGTATGAAGTACCAAATGATTAATATCTAGTAATGTACGTAGATTACGGAGAATCTACACTAATATTATAAAGTTGAAGAGTTTGTTGGTTTGTTTGTTTGAACGCGCCAATCTCAGGAACCACTGGTTGGAATTGAAAAATTCGTTTTGTGTTGGATAGATTTGATAGATATATATTATTTGATAGATTATATTATATATATATAGATTATTTATTTGATAGATTATATAGATTGGATAGATTTGTCCATTTATCGAGGAAGGTTATATAACATCACGCTGCGACCAATAGGAGCGGAGCATAAATGAAAAATGTTGCAAAAACGGGGAAAATGTCCACCCGTGCGAAGCCGGGATGGGCCGCTAGAATCTAGTAATGTACGTATATTACGGAGAATTTGTGATATCCTGAACAAAGTTTCATTCAAAGTGATACTTGTAGGTGAGTAAATACATACATACCTACCTCTCTTCTTGTATTACAATTTATTTTCTTTAGTCCACAAGTCAGTCACCCTCGTTGGTCTAGTGCTGGCAAACGCGACTGCTGATCGCGAGGTCCTGGGTTCGATGCCCAGTTCGGGCAGTGTTATGGGGTTTTTCCTTTTAGAATTCCTCAGTAGCATCCCGGAGTTTGCATTTGTGCCCGATTGATGACAGGCTCGCCCCCTATTACATGGGACTTAAACATGATCGCGAAATGAGGGTGTCAGTATACACCTTTGCCCAACACTTTGGGGAATACAGTCGTGATGTTGTTATGTTGTAGTCCAAAAGGACAAAGTAATATTTATAGTAATATAAATAATACATGTTGTATTTCCGATACAGGAGTATCAAATAAGTAAAATAAAATAAAAAGTAAACAATTAAATAACAGCAAAAAGAGCGCGGACGAAATGTCTGCGGTGAATAAACTCATTTAAAAAAAAAAGAAAAAAAAAAGTCCAAAAGGACAATCGGTAGATCATCACCTTTTACAAAATCGTGAAGTACATACTAAAAAATTAGATTTAGAGACCACGTTTCTATGTTATAGCGCTCTTTACAAGTGTCATTTTTCTCTACATATTTTGACACAAGAATGTGACACCAACGTACAGTTTCAACCGTTATTATTTGTATGGAAAAGTAATGATAAACAGCTACCAATAGAAATATGTATTAGTTCAAATAAAAAGGCGTTAAGTAGACACAGTTTAGTTACTTTTATAGTGTACGCGCATGCGCTCAATATTGTTACTTTAACATGTGCTCGTCAGAGATGATTAACCTTTTCCGAAGTATAATTTTCGTGACCATTACAATGACAGCAAAAAAAAAGTAAATATTTTTCTACTACCCATTTCTTATTTGATTAAGGTCTAAATTCGACAGGGTGGTGCTCTCAAATAACAAGAGGGATGCAACTTTACATATAAGAATTATCATAGTGCGCTGCAGGCTGCAGCTGTCAACATAGTCTTATTAACGTTTCTTTTTTTTTCAATTTGCCTAAATACTTACTACTTACTTTTTTCCCATGGGGGTAGACAGAAACTATAGAACGCCACATGCTACGACCCTTACATACTCCTTTCGCTTCATCCACATTCATACATCTTGTCATACACGCACGCCGGTTCAATTTGACCTTTACTGTAAAATAATGCCAAAAGCTCACTCGCACTATGCAAGTTTTCTAAACATTAGCCACGTCTTTTATTGTCATAATCACACCCTGTCCAGTCCAATCTAACGCCAAACAACAGCACTGAGTTGGGGGTGGGGCACCCCAACTTGCACCTTCATACGACCGCACTAAATACTGGCCATGCATTAAAAGACTTACTACCCCTGCACTATTTAAAAAAAGAACACTATTCTATGATTCTAAACGCTCTCGCGCTCACTACCCCTGCATTATTTAAAAAAAGAACACTATTCTATGATTCTAAACGCTCTCGCGCTCACTACCCCTGCATTATTTAAAAAAAGAACACTATTCTATGATTCTAAACGCTCTCGCGCTCACTACCCCTGCATTATTTAAAAAAAGAACACTATTCTATGATTCTAAACGCTCTCGCGCTCACTACCCCTGCATTATTTAAAAAAAGAACACTATTCTATGATTCTAAACGCTCTCGCGCTCACTACCCCTGCATTATTTAAAAAAAGAACACTATTCTATGATTCTAAACGCTCTCGCGCTCACTACCCCTGCATTATTTAAAAAAGAACACTATTCTATGATTCTAAACGCTCTCGCGCTCACTACCCCTGCATTATTTAAAAAAAGAACACTATTCTATGATTCTAAACGCTCTCGCGCTCACTACGCCTGCATTATTTAAAAAAAGAACACTATTCTATGATTCTAAACGCTCTCGCGCTCACTACGTCAGCCGCCGGCGGCTGTGGGGTCGTGCCCTACTTGCGCCTTTGTACGGCCGCGCTAAATACTGGTCAGTGTACCCTGTGTACTTACTGTAAGGCTTCTGTTTGTAGAATGTGTATGCTATGAGTAATGTCTAGCGAGACTGCTTTGAAAATTTAATCAGAAGTGTGGAAGCGTGTCGTGTTTTCCGACGGAGAGAGTATTTGCGATTTTTCGAGATTATCTTTTTCTACTGAAGTAGCTTTAGCAGGATGTAGGCTTGCTAAGAATTTTATAAACCATTCGAGAGTAAATCCAGTTTAGTAAAAAGTTGACTGGATTCATTATGTCGTTTAGTGTGCTGCATTAGGCGTATTTTTTTTTTCAATTACTCGTCAATATTGGACGTCAAATTCGTTTAGTGGTGGCAAGTGCGACTGCTGTTCGTGTAGGTGCGGGTTCGATCCCCAGGTCGGGCAAAGTGTTATTGGGTTTTTCCGTGTGGAATTTCTCAGTAGCAGCCGCTCAGTAGCAGTTTGGATTTGTGCCCGGTTAATGGCAATAGGCTCGCCCCCTATTACATGGGACTTAAACATAATGGCGAAATGAGGGTGTGTTACTATACACCTATGCCCAACCCTTCGGGAAATACAGGGCGTGATATTATGTTCTTGGACGAAGGTTTTCCTTTTTCCAATTATTTTATTTCAAAGCTTTCTAAGTTTTATTTTTAGTGTCAAAGTTGTGTCCCTGCATGGGTGCCACCAGCACTCTGACAATGCACCTTTGAAATTTTGCAAGTAACAGTCCCAAATTGCCTTCAAATACCTATCTAACAGATCTTTTTAACATCCAACTCCAAGTATATTGAACCCAACCAATCTCACTTTAAAATGGAACCAAAAAGTCGCCCCAAGATATCATTGAATGACCGCAAAATGAAATTGAAATTGGTACCAACCAGAGTCACGCACGTCGGCACTTTTTTCTTTACGTGACCTTGTCGGAGATTATCTCTGACTATTGTGGTCCAATTCCAATCAGTTTATTTTTTATTCTAGGCCTGTGGTTGGGTAGTGAAGGATAGACTTGGGCGAGAGCTTCTTGAGACTTCTAAGAAGATGACTAAATGAGTGCTATCTGAAGCACTTTCTTCATCTATGTTAAGGAAGGCTCCTTTACCATTTTTCCATGTAAGGGAACGTACCCATACTACGTGACCCATTTTTTTACAACTCTTTACCCTCCCCCCCTCGGTGATCAACCGTAGTATATGACAATACCCCCTCCCCCTCTATTTTTCACGTAGTAATTCATATATATGGTTTTAAATAAAAAAAATTGCAAGAACAAAATTATTTGGCTCAATGTGCGTCAATGTTGCCACCTGTGAGTTTAAAAACGGCTAAACGCTGCGCTCCATATTTGAATATAGCTCGAAAAAGCGCGAGATTTCCTAGAGGATATTGACCACATGACGAAAACCTAAGCCCCCCCCCACGCCCCTGTGACCTAGCGTGGTATTTTGAAGACCCCCCTCCCCCCTGAACGGGTCACGTAGTATGGGTACGTTCTCTAATATTGTCACTATATAAATTAAAAAGTTATTTGATACATGTCTTAGAGTTGGTAACGCAGTGTCTATCTGTCAATATCTGCTTTCCATTGGTATTGGTCCAATGGTAATGCATTGTTGCCAGAACAAAAAATATTGCCTGGTTTGGTATATTATATTCTAAATTTTTCGGAATGTTCCCATGTTCGTAATTGTGCTTGAGGATAAGCACTATACCTATTATCAAAACATGTGCAGTCCTATTTACTATACAAGCTAATGTATCTCCATAATTAATTAGTAATTCAACCAAACAATGTTCGAAGCTGTATCTAATTTACTACGCAACAGCACCGCTTTGTCAACAGGGCTATAAAATTTAATCATCCGCCGATAAATGTGAGTTATTGTGCTCAACTAATTATATTGCATCTTGGTTAGATAATTTACATGGCACATGAAAGATATGTTGTGGATTCTATGATTCATTGTTCGTCTAGGATCTGCATTGAAGTAGAATGTTGGGGGCGACCTTGATGCACCTGACTATGAGTGCACAGACAAGGAGGCTATGAGTAAAGAAACAAGATGTTGATAAAAACATTTATTGATAATAATTTATACTAATATTATAAAGCTGATGAGTTTGTTGGTTTGTTTGTTTGAACGCGCTAATCTCAGGAACTACTGGTTGGAATAGAAAAAATATTTTTTGTGTTGGATAGTCCATTTATCGAGGAAGGTTATAGGCTATATAACATCATGCTACGACCAATAGGAGCGGAGCATAAACGAAAAATGATGCAAAAACGGGAAAAATGTCCACCCATGCGAAGCCGGGATGGGCCGCTAGTTTTACCCATCTATAAATCGTTCTGTCTAGGCTTTTCCCAATTATCTTGGGGTCAGCTTCCAGTCTAACCAGATGCGGCTGAACACCAGTATTTTACACGGAGAGACTGCCATCAGACCTCCGTAACTCAGTTACTGGGCAATGCCGATATCCTAAGACTGGTTGTCAGACTTTCGGGCTTCTGACTTCCCGTAACGACTGTCATAGGTATTCGTATGACACCCGGGACCGGCTGTTTAACATGCTCTCCGAGGCACGAAGAAATCTCGATGCGTAACTAATGGTCACCCATCCATAGACTGACCGCGGCAAGTGCAGCTTAACCTCGCAAATCGTATGATCCGTGCTGTTGGTAATTAGCCACGAGCCCCAAGAAAATTTGCCAATGTTCTTTAGAAGTTGAAACATAAACCTGGAATATCGAAATAAACAGTAAAAATTAAGAAATACTTCTTCACTTGCACCGACTTTCACTGACTGCATACAAGTGACTAATAAAAAAACGATAACTTTATCAATAACGTGCTATGCCACTGAAAAGGCAAAGAATGACGAATATAAAAATACATATTCGGAAACGCAGATCAATCTCTATTCTTACATACATACAAACATACATAACATCACGCATGTATTCCCTTATGTGAGTTACACCCTCATTTCGCAGTAATTTTAAGTTGCATGTAATAGGGGCCGAGCCAATTGTCATCAACCGGACACAAATCCAAACACTGGCCTGCTACTGAGGAATTCCACATGGAAAAAACCAATTACACATATCGAACCTCACGACCATGGAGGCAGATAGTTTATATTCTTATATTAAACCAAATAACACAGCTGGACACTTCAAACCAATCCTTAAAACCTTATCTCCTTGTTTTTAGTAACCATTAAAACTTTAACACAACAAATACTACAAGACAATCGAAGTAACATTTTCACTTGCTATTAAGTCTTCATTTTATGAGATAACTGCAAGTGAGACAAAGAACGCATGACATTATATTGTGCAATCGTGAGCTCATTGCGGTTTACTCATGTAATGTTACAGAACACATATCAATATTTACTGCAGAATGTAAGTTGAAAGGAAAACCTTACTATCCTGGTGTGGGTTAGCGGATTGCGCACACCATCGAGTACATTGTGGCGCTCTCTCAGGTGTGCAGGTTTCCTCTCGGTGTTTTCCTTCACCGTTATAGTCGCCGGCACGTAATTCGACAAGAGTAGAGAAGAGAATTCCTCTCCATTCTTTCTTATGAACAGACATGTTTGAAAATGAAATAATAAAGGTGACAATTTGTTTGTTGCACTAAGTGTACATGAGCGATCTTACTCCCACTACGCCAAAACCTTGCCACGTTACGTGCCGACGACTATAATGCAAGTGATAATCAAATTCTGAACCGCGCAAATTAGAGAAGAGGTGTGAGCCGAGATCGTCTCAGACCTTCCTGAATTGAAGACACACGTTCAACTATGGAATCATCATCATCTTCCTGCCCTTATCCCACACTAGGTGGGGTCGGCACAACATGTATTTCGTAAATTCATGTTGTTAGAGGTTTTGGCTTATTGTTTTATGACCGGCCGCCTGCCTGACATCAACCCTTCTTGGGAATACTCGTTGCGCTGTCGCGCGGGTGACCCAATGCGCTTGCTGATATTTTGCACTGAGTCCCAAAATGATATGCTTGTCAACCTTATTGCCGACAACTAAGCAGACTATGTTCTTCTTGGTGGAGTATACTTGAGGGTCCTCGACCCACTCATTCAGTTTTGCTAGGGACTTTGGTTTTGACACGTCGTAATATAATAATATAGCACCGTGGGCTTCTCTGTAAAAACTGTCAATGTTCTGTATCGCTCCTGTCCCGCTGTATCCCAAATACCAAGCTTGACTTTAACTCCGTTCATGTCTTTGACTACATTTGTAGTCAACTCCGATTGTAGCTGGGAATGATGAATTGTAGTCTCCCGTTGTGAACGCTAGATTTACCCACATCGCACTCACCGATAAATAACTCACAATTTCTCAATGTAAAAAAATATGCGAATGCGACTGATGATTATACAATACGCACATGAATCCGAAAAGTCAGAGGTGCGTGTCTTTGGTTCGAACTCGAGACCGATGACTTGGCAGTCCGACAGTCACAGGCTATCACTGCTATGGAACCATTACAGTAATATTAGCTAAGACCCCAATTATTTAAGATTAACGACTGTTACATAAGTCTTAAGCTATCAATGCTGTTATTAATGCCCTAGACAGTTGCATAAACAGCACTCGTGACCGTTGCAAAGTGAACTAATCCGTTCTGTGCCGATCTCGCTTTGTCTCATAATTAACTTCATTTGTCTCACTTACGCAAGTCTGGATGGGAATTAGTTTAATTTTATGATTCATTATTATTTTTCTTGCTTGGTGTTTGCGACTAATGTTAGAAATTTAAATTTCTTATCGGTACAATACTTTAAAATGTGAATTCCTTATCGATGGAATAAGAATGAGGTCATGGAATCATTATCGTTTCTCTGAAAAGTTCTAGGTCGATGGATTTGAGCCTTAAGCGGTGACGATCCTTGTTCCAAACCTATATCATGGCCACCATCATTATGCCCAGAAAATGGCAATAGGCTCGACAAAGAGGTGAAACGTGGATGTAGGTAGTCTCCTGTAATAGGAGAACATCACTGCTTACCCCTTCAGGGATTACAAGCATGTATGTTATGTAATTTATTATTACAGCCAAGTTATATGAGTTAGATCATCAAGACACACATTCCATCTTTAGTGAAACATAACGATGCATGAAGTTATTAAAATAATGATTACCTACTTAAAGAATTACTTACCGCTTGATTAATATCTTAAGTTTTCCATTTCAAGGCATTTAAAGTGTAACAAGGATAAAATGGAAATGACGATGTAATCAAGAAATCTGACACGCAAGGGAAAATAAATTACTGATACATTCAGTTGGTATTTTTCCTTCATCTTTAACAATGGAATAATATTCTAGAATATTTTTATTATTGTTAAAGACTGTTCCATCTATATAAATAACATAATAGTTCGTATTCTTCATGACATCATTATTAGAATAATTTATGTATGAAAGGCTTCTCCGCACTCAAAGACATTAATGAAACATTAACTAACGTTTGATTAAAAGTTCCCAGTATAGATATTATATTGGCCAATCTTAAGCAATTGTTAGTTAATGACACATTAACCTTCATGAGTACTGCTGTTAAATTTGGTAAAGCTGTAGTTAACTGGGTTAGGCTTAAGTCCTTACTTCATTTCTCTTCCAATCTATCCCATCTATTCCAATGATGGACATACACCTTTCGGATAATTGAAGCTGTTTGCACAGCATTATGAGACAAAGTGGTTGTTATAGTCAGAGCCTTTCTCATGGTGATCATGCTACTTTTCTTCAGTAATCCGGGTTCGTTAGATTCCAAATTGAGCAGTGTCTTCAATGTCAGAAGAAGAGTAATCCAGCCCGGATTTCTTAATCAATGAACTCGTGAAATTACACCAGTTGGTGTCACGATTTTGTTCATAGTCTATCGATCTTCACATTTATCTATTAGCTAATATTGCAACCATGCCATCGTCACCCCTGTCATCTGCCGTACGTGACAATTCTGCAGCACTGGTGGAACGTGACCTGTCGCCTGCACATGTCGCAACTTGTCCGTGGAACATGTCTCAATGATTCATTGCAGTCGACGGTTTGTCTCCGACACCAGCTTCGTTATTTGATGACATGTAATCGACTTTATTAGCATATTATTTAGTTATTTTTCTTTGTGTTTGTGGTTGGTTTTTCCCTGTTAGATGAGTAGCTCCTTCAAGCGCCATTATGACTTGTTCATTGTACCGAGAACCTTCTTCTACTAGGCCTTTTCCGGTCTGATGCAAAGGTCCACAATTCAAAGTTCGTCTATCTTATGAAGTGTCAAATTGTTTAACGAAAAGTCATGTGTTGGCTCGCAATGTTGGCTCAAAAATAGGACACAGAAGCCTGCCTACTCGAAATCAACAGTAAAGGAGGTCAGGAATTTTTTGTTATATCTGGAAGAGTAGACACTTTTTTTACTCAGTGAAATCCTCATTGGGTATCTTGGGGAAGGTGGAGGATTTTGCCGGACTCTTAGCGGGTAAATCCCCCAACGGTGTTCCTCCGAGGATCGGGGTTACGGGAGTCGCTAGTGCATTCACTGCAACCTCGGCAGAGTCACAGTAGATCCTGACAAATCTGGGGTTCGCGTTACATACTTTCTGTTATTGCTAAGAACATTTCTATCAACTAGTAACCATGTGTTTGTCAGTCTTTGCTACAACTAGTTCTTCGGCAACCACTGAACCTGTCGCCGGTCAAAAGCGTGATAGTTAGTATAATTGTGTTAATTACCATCCCATTTGGTTACAATAGGAACCGGTTTGAACGCAAATCGCGTGTTTGCCCACAATTAGTTGTTATTTACTTTTTAGACTAGCCATTCGTTTCGCTGCAGTGGTTGCTGTGTTAGGAAGTTCCTTGTTATGGGGAATACTCATTTTAGATTTAAATACGATGGAAGCACTAAGTGAAAGTTTGTTTGTAACCAGTTAAGGAAACATTTGAACCAGAAATTATTTTTTTGTTTTTATAAACTTGCCAGTAGTTTCTGTTCGTTAGCCCCCGTTCGCACGAACGCTTTTTCACCGCGCGTTGAAAAAGCGTCTACCGCGCGCAATAGATAAGCTGCGTTAAAAAAGCGCTATCGTGTGAACACATATACGGCTTGCTATTTGTTGTATTAGAACGCTTTTATAACGCGCGTTGAAAAAGCTCTCGTGCGAACGAGGGCTTACAGTTTTCAAAAGTCGCATTACCAGCCAACAAGGTTTGATAAGAGGACGCACAAATCCCGGGTTTTTAGGTATATTATTGAAATATTACGTTCAACTTTGGGGTTCAAAGGACGTATTTGTTTTATTAGATTAGCGTTAATTTCCTTTACATCCTTAGTTGTTAGAATATTTAATACCAGCTGTATCCTCACGGCTCCGCCCGTAGCCTATGTTACTCAGTGATAATGTAGCTTTCTAAAGGCAAAATATTTTTTGAAATTAGTCCAGTAGTTTTTAACTTTATTCGTTACATACTAAAATACAAATCTTTCCTCTTTATAGTATTAGTATAGATTATAATGCTTGGGCTCTTATCATTTATCTTAGCACAATTTTAATTAAAATGACTAACTTCATTATCAAGTTCTAATCCGATAGACAGCAATAGCAATGGCTATTAAATTCTTTTCAACAAAAACCAATGGAATTATTTCTATTGTTCAGTATTTTTCTATCGATGTCAAAGGTATTTGTCCGCATGACATATTCAAAGAAAAACCTTATTTATCACAAACTAATAACGACTAACAAGCTGTCTAGGCGTGGCACTACAAATACACAAACAAAGGTCTTAATGTCAAGCAGTCGCCATTATACGAATTATGACGAAACTAAAATACCAAGGCTATGGCTATCTACACATCACTTGCCATTCCTATTTATACACGTAATTAAGACTTCATAGTAACCTTTTGTTAGTGTTTAATCAATCAAAATGGCTAATTATTATGTTTTGTAAGAGATTTTTTGAAGCGTATTTAATGTTTACTTAAGATCTGCGCGTACGCAGCCGCGGGGTGTAAGTTAAAAACACGACTTGTCGTGAGTCGCATGTCATCATAAATTAATTTATCATAATGCCTTTATGAATTTGATTTACGTAATCGTTTTGCGAACATAACATAACATCACGCCTGTATTCCCCGAAGGGTTAGGCAGAGGTGTGTAGTAACACCCCCATTTCGCCATTATGTTTAAGTCCCATGTAATAGGGGGGAGCCTATTGCCATCAACCGGGCACAAATCCATGCTCCGGGCTGCTACCCAATAACATTTTGCCCGAACTAGGGATCGAACCCAGGACCTCACGATCAGCAGTCGCGCTTGCCACCACTAGACCAACGAGGCAGTTATTTAGTTTCTTTGTATATCTAATAATGAGTACTTACCAATATAGATAATATAGCAGTGATAGCCTAGTGGTGTGACCGTCGGACTGCCAAGTCATAGGTTTCGAGCTCGAACCCAAGGCATGCACCTCTGGCTTTTCGGATTGATATGCGTATTGTATAATTATCACTTGCTTAAAAACGTTGAAGGAAAACATCGTGAGGAAACCAGTATGCCTGAGAGATATTTCTCGACGGCATGTGAAGCCAAGTCAGAGGCCCATGCGGCATAAACTCAGACACCAGGTTAGTCACTAACCACACGAAAAGAAGAAGTTCCAATCGGTACAATTATTTGTTGCAACTTGTGACTCTGAGCACAGAAACCGGGCACCCCTCCACTGCACTACGATGTCTACATTTTCTCGAGTTACGAAATATGTAGAAACACGTAGGTACCAAGGGAAATTTCTGAACGTGTGTGCTCTTAGATATAGATAGCGATAGGTGGACGTAGGAAGTCCCACTTATCACATTGTGTAACTACCGGTGTAATATGCACCGGTTGTATCATAGTCATAGGTTCTTTCGATGTGATACATTTTATCTCATACTAGCGGCCCTTCCCAGCTTTGCACGGATGCAATGTAGATACTAATGTGAGGTATATAAATCTTCTTCTTGAATCACTCTATCTATTGCTGAAAACTGCATTAAAATCCGTTGCGTAGTTTAAAAGATCTAAGCGTACAGACAGCGGGAGCGATTTTGTTTTATACTATGTAAAGAAGCACACGCTCTTGGACAAATTTTCCTATAATTATAAGATCACACTGCAGTGGGGCGGCGCGTGGCGTGACTCAGCGCGGCCAAATATTATTTGTTGTGCGTCCTTGTGAAGTCCTGGGTTCGATCCCCAGGTCAGGCCAAATGTTATTGGGTTTTACCGTGTGGAATTCCTCAGTAGTAGCCCAGAGTTTGGGTTTGTGCCTGGTTGGTGGCAATAGGCTCACCCTCTATTACATGGAAATGAGGTGTTACTGTACACCACTGCCCAACCCTTCGGGGAATACAGGCGTGATGTTATGTTATAATAAATATAAGGCCGCGCCGCGCTGCTGCTGCGCAGTTCTGCCTAGTGCGATATTAGCTTAGGTTTTGTAAGCTTAGAAAAAAAATTGCTTTCCATAATATTCTGTGTCGCCGCTTGTAACTGCTACGAAAAAAAAAGGCTGATTTACACGAGGATAGTTTCTCGAAGCGAGACTCGTTCTGTCTTTGTCTTTCACTACGATGAAAACTGAGATAGCATGAGACTCGCTTCGAGAAACTATCTCCGTGTAAATGAGTCATTATTCTCCTTGAAATGAGAGAAATGAGACACCAAAGAGACAAAAAGCAAAATAGTCATAAAATCCTTAACATTTTGTCTCAATAACATCTTCAGATTAATGTTTCTTTTGCTAGACTTTTTTCTGTAATAGTCATAAACACAAGAGTTTGCGCGACATTTGTTTCAAACACGCTGTCTTCTACATAATTGTATCTGTCTAGGTCTTACATAATATCTGAATTACTGTAAATTGGTGTTCTAGGTTTTATGTATGAAGCGTTTAATCGCAAGTATGTGTTTAAGTGACTATTAGTCTTAGGGTCTGCGACCACAAGCGGCACAGCTTGGCGAAGGATTTATTAAGCTCAAATAATTTTAAACCTTATGGTAGAACGAGTTTATGGTGTTTCTCCAGCATCCTCTAACCAGGCGAGTCTTATGCCTGGCGGGCCACTGCCTAACGGTTTTTTTTTTTCGACTGCTTGTAGATGATCTTGCGGACCGTTTCTACGTAACCGGGCAGTTATTGGTGAGACCTGAAGGGTCTCCAACCAACCCAACAGTTGATATTGGGAAGTTGTATACTATCTGCGTGTCAAATCTTGATATCGCGATGCAGGATTTGTGACGTTTCATTTGACAGCTGTCATTGTTGTCGCTGTAGTCTGCTAGACATGCGTCGTGCTGCGTAGTTCTCATCTGGCGTAATAGATGCCGCCACAACCTTATTGTAGTACCCTTTAGGACTCGTATTTACCGTACCGGCGGATGCTAAGCAAATATGAGTGTTAATGGTATTAACATAAAGTTTAAAATTATTTGAGTTTAAAAATCCTCTGCCATGCCGTGCGGCCATTGCAGGCCCTTAACGTTTGCAAACTCTGACAAGGCTTTGTAACTGGTCAGATCGTACCTCAAAATGATTAATGATGGACGTCAATGCCCTGTCCATTATGTCTGTTCGTCTGTCCCTGCCTTTTGTGTCAAGGTTTCAAAATTAAAAACATTGCAGTTGTCATTAGTGTGTTTATATTAGTAACTGTGTGTTAAAACGGTGACATCTTATGAGTGAATATCAATTAGAGGTCACGTGTTAAGATTGGATACGTAGGTAATTAAAAATATGACAGCAAAAAATTGAACTTGATATTTCAATTGAATTGGGAAACTTCATACCCGTGATAAAACTACCTACCTACTGCATGAGAAAGAACAGAACAGAAATACAAAAAACATAAAGCTATAGTTTTCCGGAAAACTAATGAAATCTATACAAATAAATAAAATTAGAGTATCTGTTTGAAATGTCGAAATAACAGCTTTTTACTTAATACAATGAAAATATAGGGATCCCTTTTTTTCTCATAATGGTTTTTGTTCTAATTTAAATTGTCGTAATAAGTTAGGCATAATTTTCTTTGTCATAATAATAGTGTGCCATAATTGCTTTTAGCATATTGTGTTATTAAGTATAAATATTGTATATCCTATTGTTTATATTCATAACTTTGATATGCATAAAGTTGTAAAGCATATTGTTTATTTGTCTAATAGTTATTTGTGATAATGATCAAAAAGCATAAAGGAAACGTACTTTACGAATATTTATGTATTTATATTAGGTTAGGTTAGGTTTATGTTATTTTATGCTTATAATAGTTATGGTTATGCGTCGTTATGCTTAAGTAAACTTATGCTTTTGGATAGTATGCTTATTAAATATTATGCTTATAGTAAATAGGATTAAAAAATTATGATTAAAAAGTTATGGCAAATGAGTATTATGCGTAACTAATGTTAGGACAAGTAACATTATGCAATGTTAAATTATGACATAAAATCGTAGGAATTAAAATAGAGAACCGAAAATATATAAGGTACTTATAATAAATAAACAATTTTTTGAATTGTTTGTGTGTATGTTTGTCCCGGCTAATCTCCGAAACAGCTTGACCGATTTTGACGGGATTTT
This sequence comes from Amphipyra berbera, assembly GCA_910594945.2. NCBI lineage: Eukaryota > Metazoa > Arthropoda > Insecta > Lepidoptera > Noctuidae > Amphipyra > Amphipyra berbera. The sequence continues at coordinate 16,086,812 of OU343142.1, forward strand.
CACTGGCAAATAGCTTATGTTATAAGGAGTAATTCAGGCTAAAATTAAGAAAAACAAAACCCATCCGACTTCTACTCAGACGAAGTGATAAGCGATTTCAAATTGTAAACTAAACAGAGACGGCACTTTATAAAGCGAGATAATGCGTTTTTGTGAGAATACAAATTGACAATAAGGGCTGTCAATTTACTTAAAATACAGTTGGTGTTGTGTGTCGTGTGCGCGGTCTCATATATTTATTATTCTGCGCGGTCTCATCTACCTATGTATTTAATTACGACCGAACTGATGTATTGGTGAACGGTCGGCCTTCTGCGGGAGCCCTAAGAATCAAACTCGATTAATTCAGAATTTAGGAACTGCTACGACTACAAATATATTAACTATTAAGTATCTACCCATTAGATAAATCCAAATATGGTCTTAAACAGCTACTTATATATACTGACCTCGCATCCACGCCATAATTAAAGGGTTCCAAATCCCAAGAAAAATCAAACAATGAACAAAAATATAAAGTACTTTTAATTATAATAAACATTATTCATTTATAACCGACTGAATTCCCAAAGGCTTATTACTAAGTATTGTATGAGATGTGTATCATGACGACATTGACGGAAGGTCGTTAGCAGGCATTGAACAAAAACGTAGGTACAGTCGGCGACTGAGTTGGTAAACAAGAGACATTCTTCTTCTCTCGTGTCGGGACGTGGTGTATGAGAATCGCTCATGCCGTGGTGAAACGATTAGCCAGTCAACAAGGTTGGTCGCTAGGCTGAATGCCCAGGGTGTGCCGAAAGTAGGTAGTTACTTAAGTATCGCCACTCATGGAGGCTCTTTTTATACACCCCTCAACCCTCAACTCAGTTAAATGAAAATTCCAAAAAAAGTATCTATAATATATTTTCAAATTTTAATATAGTCTAAACACAACTCTGAGTATATCTTAAAATGTATATTTCATATCAATTTATTTTCCAATTAATGCCAAGTTCAAATACTCAAATGTTCGACTACTTTTGTCGCTGATTGTACTTAACATTATTTATTATTATGTGTATGACTGTGTTTGTAGTTGTGTACCGCCCACTCGGACCTCGAAGGTCCATTGTCTGATAGAGACAGTTTTTTGTGATACTAAAATGGAGGTACCTACCAACCAAGGAAGGTTATAAAGGTAATAAAGATTGGCAGATCAAACAACAAAAACGATGCAATTTACAATGTGAAAAAGAAAAAATAACAGTAACGCCAAAAATCCAGAATATAATTATTTTTTGATGGCAAAGTTGAAAGAAATTATAAAGTCCGACTCTGACAACCCAATTTTTAGAAAACAAGTGCTGTTTTAGGGACCCCGCTGATCGCTGACCGTACACCAACACATCAGTTTAGTAGTAATTTTAAAAAATGACATAATATATGAAACTGCGCACAAGAGACCAACTCAATTTTCTATAAATTGAGTGGGTGTCGTTAACAGTCGACAGTCTGTGGAAGCCTATTAAACTCGTGTATTTTGCAACTTTATTTATTTATCTTCATAACATCACGCCTCTATTCCTCGGAAGTGTTGGGCAGAGGTGTATAGTAACACCCTCATTGCGCCGTTATGTTTAAGTAAGGGGCGAGCCTATTGCCATCAACCGGGCACAAATCCAAACTTCGGGCTGGAAATTGAACCCAGGACCTCACGATCAGCAGTCCCGCTTGCCACCACTAGACCAACGAGGCAGTTATTTATCTTCCTTTTTTATTTATTTATTTTGTGTAAATAAATTATTGCTATAAATAATAGTGAAGTGCATAGTTGTATGTAAGTATACCTACAATTTAGGTCCCTGCTGCGATTTAGCTAACAATGCGTCGTTAACGTCAATTAGTACTAAGAAATAGAATTTAATTACTCGATGTTAATTGATTGGTTTATAATTGGATCTATAAACCTACTTTGGTTACTAATAAATCAGTTGCATAATATTTTACAATTAGATTATAATTTACTCCGTTTAAGGATGGTTTAATTTGGCGGTCCAAAATGCAGTTAGTGGAGCTTACTTCAACCCATCGCCAGCATGCAGTTAACGGCTAGAAATTAGCTTAAAAAACAACTAAAAAAAAACTACACCAAAAATCTGCCTACAGCCTCTGACCACTCTCTTGTCGTCTTTAAATTCTGCCTATCTCTATAAACAAAGCAAACTTAAGAACAATGTTCTGCCCAACTATGTTCGGGGCAGCTTCCAGTCTAACCAGATGCGGCTGAAAACCAGTATTTTACACGGAGCGACTGCCATCAGGCATCCGCAACCCCAGAGTAATGCCGATATCCTAAGGCTAGACCGATTGTCAGACTTTCAGGCTTCTGACTTCCCGTAACGACTATCATAGGTATTCGTATGACACCCGGGACCGACTGCTTAACGTGTTCTCCGAGGCACGTAAGCTTAAATACAATGAAATCTGCAAAAATATTTATTTCCTAACAAAACGACACATTTGCATAGAATGGTCATACAATTAAAGGAAGCTGTTAGTTAATGAGGGGGGGGGAGCTTAATAAAACCCCTATAGTAAACTATTAGTGACGGCCAACGATTGGGCACGCCATTTACAAACAATGTGGTCGTGACGAGTGGAGGCCGAATGTAATAGCCTTTTTGTTGCAATCTCGGCTTTTTGGCCTGGTTTAAGGTAGGGCAGCGTTAAAGCCGTCAACTGTACTTAAGGCACCGCAAAGTATAAGGCCTGCTCCACACTCTCGCCGAGACAGCCCGAGACTTAGATCCTGTCCTTAGCTATTTGATGTTAAAAGTAAAGGATAGAGATAACGTCTTGGGTTGTCTCGGCGAGAGTGTGGAGCAGGATAATACGTGCATACTTCTAAATGCACTTCTAGATCGATCTGAAGTGGCGTATTAGCAAAATAATTAAACCCTACGCTCGACGCTCTCCATAGGTACAAATATCTCTAAATTTTCTTCTCCGAGAGGAAATGCCGGCGCTGTCTAGTCTTAAAAAAAACATTACATTGACTTGTAAAGGTGTCTGTAACAGATTTACTTACAGAAATAAAAATCATTTATCATTTAATGAAGCACTATCTCTGCTGGAAGCTACTTAAGATAAACCTAGCATGATCATCTCATACACACCTTCTTGCTACCGGTTTCCTCACGATGTTTTCCTTCACCGTTTTTAAGCAAGTGATAATTATACAATACGCACATGAATCCCAAAAGTCAGAGGTGCGTGCCTTGGGTTCGAACTCGAAACCTATGACTTGGCAGTCCGACGGTCACACAACTAGGCTATCACGAAAACTGTAGGTACTACTAAACTTTTATACAATACTGATGATCACATTCAATACATCCTTCCTCCCGATCAGAATTAACCAGCTATTGTTTAAGCAGCAGATGTGCTCTGACGGAAGCGTCCAATTCTACCAATTGACTTCGGCGGCCATCTTCAAACGCTGCGCAGGATTCAATTGACTTTCTTTTTGTGCTTATTAAGATTAGGTCTTGTTACGTTTACAAAGGTCATTTGAATATTTTTTGCAATTTTGATGGATTACCTACATTTGAGGTTAAATTTTATTTTACAGTACCAATCCAGAATACTTATCATAAAAGTTTTGAAACAAAAATTCCAATTGTGAAGTTTGCTTCATACAAACATCGATATCACTTTTTTTTTTGCTTATTTTTAGGATCAATACTGTCCACCTATCTAGTTACCACCCTCACATTAAAATCAGGCGCCAAGCAGTTTACTGTGTTCCGTCGTGTGTGAGAGACGGTGGGTATAGGGAAGTCCCATACCATTAGGTGAGATTAAGGCCAAAAGTGACTAAGAATTAAAAAAAACGGCTTCCTTTGTCACCAAATCCATTGATGTCCAGAGCGCTACTCAATCTTTCCTGTGTGGATCGCCCCAAGGGGACAGCTGACTGCATTTTTTAACCCAAAAACCACATGCAATACCTACATACAATTCCACAAACACTTTCATGAATTCCAATACCAAAAAACCGTCCAATTAGGTACTGCTTTCATGCTGCACAAAATTCCAGTGCGCAAAAAACTGTCAGTTAAAAGTAACAGTTACATGCGAGAGTGAAACGGAACGGATCCCGTTCGGCGAGCCCAGCGGCCCAATTGCAGACCTTATCGAGTCCTAGGCCGTCGGGACTGGTCGCATACCACTTTTACCAGCCATTGAACTGATATTTAGGGCATCGTGATTTTTGGGAAATGTATTTTTAAATCCCGTAAGGTAGCGATACAGTCGCCCTTATAGGGTGTTTGATTTTTGAATAATGAAATTTATTTGATTCGAGTTTTATTATTTGTGTGTGTCATATGGACAGTAAAACAGTGATAGCCTAGTTCGAAACCTTTGACTTTTGGGATTCATGTGCGTATTGTATAATTATCACTTGCTTAAAAACGGTGAAGGAAAATATCGTGAGGAAACCGGCATGCCTGAGAGATATTTCTCGACGGCATGTGAAGCCAAGTCAGAGGCCCATGGGCGGCATAAACTCTGACACCAGGTTAGTCACTAACCACATGAAAAGAAGAAGATATGCAAATGACATATTTTTTTATATGTTAATAACATTTTAGATTATGAATCCCTCTATCGAGCATTCTGAATCCGACATTTTTATGTCTTATAAACCTCCATGATATTTTTAAAGAGTATTGATAACTTTTTTAATACTAACTCGTTGGTCTAGTGGTGCTAAACGCGGCTGCTAATCGTGAGGTCCTGGTTTCGATATCCAGGTCGGGCAAAGTATTATTAGGTTTTCCGCGTGGAATTCCTCAGTAGCAGCCTGGAGTTTGGATTTTTGCCCGGTTAGTGGCAATGGGCTCACCCCCTATTCATCATCATCAGCCTATAATGTTCCCACTGCTGGGACACAGGCCTCCTCTCTGTGAGAGGGAATGGGCCGTAATCCACCACGCGGGCCCAGTGCGGGTTGGTAGATGTCACATGTCTTCGAATTTTTGGTTCTAGGACGGTTTCCTCACGATGTTTTCCTTCACCATTTTTAAGCAAGTGATAATTATAAAATACACCTCTTGCCCAATCCTTCGGAGAGTACAGGCGTGATGTGATGTTATCTTTCTTAATCAGAAAACGGCATTTATTAATTTCCTTTTGCGAGTTACATAAAACGCTTGTTCAATTTAAAATCCAGAGCACTCATAACATATCTGACTGGCAGAGAACCAGTTCTTGTAATACAAAATTATAAATTAGGTCGCGAGCTTGTTGCTTGGCTACCGTGTCATGTCGCCATTTAATTATTTTTGTTGAGAGCCGATCAACTTTATTGTTTTTTTTAATATGCTAATATTAGGTCCCCACCTATGAAATTGGCGTTTTTTTCTCACAAATAGAGAACCTCGTAACTTCTATGATTTAAAATATTGATCAATTGCTTGATATTATATCGAATAATGACCGTCATAGACAACTACCAATAGTAAAATAACCTTATTACTTATAGTTTTCTAAACATAAAAAATACCTTAAAAATGACTCCTCTTTTTGTTAGCAGAAATGACCACTATTTTTGTTTTGACTTAGCCAAAACTTATTTTTGTCGCATAATCTAAGTGGCATACGTTATCTTAGTTTTTAAACATTAGTGCATAAACTTTTTAAAACATTAGTGCTCATAGTTGTTAAATAAATTAAGAAAATGTTAGTATGAAAAAAACAACTTCTTTAAAATTCTCCATACAAAACGCTGATTTCATAGGTGGGGACCTAATATTATAAAGAGGAAAGATTTGTATTCTTGTATGTAACGAATAAACTTAAAAACTACTGGACCGATTTCAAAAATTCTTTTGCCGTTAGATAGCTACATTATCACTGAGTAACATAGGCTATAATTATCTTTATTTATCCTAAAATGTTTAAAAATAAATGTCCCCCGTGCGAAGCCGGGGCGGACCGCTAGTAAATTATATTGTTGGTTTCTCCAGTACCTAATATTAATATTTTTGTGATGTGTGTATGACGTGAAACTTTGTTAAAAATGTCCATGTCGATACTCATTGACCCTAGGTTAATTTAAAAATCTATTCTATCTTTATAATTTAAATAAATGACAATAACGAAGGTCAAGGACAGTCAAACACAAAATCTATCAATACCTACTTATAAAGAATAATGACTGACAGACTGATTCATCAACGCAGAGCCTAAACCACTGAAGCTGGAAACATGAAATTTGGACAGTAGGTTCCTTTAGTGACGTATGCATCCACTAGACAGGATTTTTGGAAATTCTATCCCTAAGAGGGTATAATAGGGGATTGAAGTTTTTTATGAAACTAGCGGCCCGTCTCGGCTTCGCACAGGTGGACATTTTCCCGTTTTTGCAAATTTTTCATTTATGCTCCGTTCCTATTGGTCGTAGCTTGATGTTATATAGCCGATTATAGATGTTAAAATATTTTTTCAATTCCAACCAGTAGTTTCTGAAATTAGCTTTCAAAAAAAAAAGCGTTCAAAAAAACAAACAAACTCTTCAGCTTTATAATATTAGTATAGATTCACCCAGACGAAGTCGCGGGCAAAGTGCTAGTTAATCTTAAGGCAGTAAAAAAACTACATCCTTTATAATGAATAGTCACACAACGGAACTTAAAAATTGGTCGAGTCATGAAAATATGCGGACATTTAAAAACTAATTAAATGTTGCAACTGCCTCGTTGGTCTAGTGGTGGCAAGCGCGACCGCTGATCGTGGGGTCCGGGTTCGATCCCCAGGTTGGGCAGTGTTATTGGGTTTTTCCGTGTGGAAATTCTCAATAGCAGTTAGGAGTTTGGATTTGTGTTGGATCAGTATTAAGAGGGTGTTACTATGCACCTCTGCCCAACCCTTCGGGGAATAATGGCGTGATGTTATGTGTATTAAATGTTCGATATTATCTTAAAGTAAGAAATACTTTAAATCATGTCGCAAACTTTTGTAAGCGATTAATCATTTACTTACAATCATCTAAATTCTTTACAAGTCAGAATCTTAAGGTCATCATTTGTATTGGTAATCGTATCGTAATGATTAACTATAGTTAACTTGAAGAATGAACTATTTTCGTTAAGGTCTTCTTGATCACGGTGTTACTGACCTGCTTAACTTTAATACCGAATAGTTTAGTTTCGGATAATATCTAGAACATAATAAAATAACAGTTATTTATTTTTATCGTGTTGTAAGTGTTTACTGAATGAAATAACAGGTTTCCTAATACCTGTTATTTTGACATTTCAAAAAATAACAGCAGGGAACAGTGAGGCAATTTTTTTCAGAATGGAGTAGTTTAAAGGTCAAAAAAAGTCCTCTAAACGATCTCTAATAATAATACTAGGTACGTATTTTAAATATCTCAGTTCGTATCACAATAGCAGATGTCTTAATGTATAACAAAAATTTACAGATAAAATTTGTTTTAAACTTCAAACAACAAATTGTCAGTACAGTGCGCCTCAAATAAGTAGAACCAAGATAGCGTCGACTGCCAAACTTGAGGGGTTTACTAGTAGCCACTGAAGAGTTCTACTATCCACCTCCTAGCTCCATCATCAGACCCTGAACACCAACTGCAATCTATTGGACTCATCAAAACGAATCATATTACCCGAACCTCACATAGATCACGTAGTCGACGCCATATTGGTGCTAGTTATTTGACGCGCACTGTAATAGCTTAGATCTGTGCTTACGTCATAAAGATAAAATCTTTGCGACACACTTCTTTAATATTTACATCTAGCACATTGACCTGTAGCCTACTTTCAAAATACTTTGCCAAAATATTTGACTAACTGATAAGAAAGGAAGATATAAATTATATGAGTAGCAACAGAACCCAGCTGTTCAAATACCCAGGTGTTGTGTATTTAAAGAAATTAGTTTATGAGGTCAAGGGACTGTAGTATGTTGGGTCAGGTGGTAGCATAGTTTTGGATTGTAGTTCCTTATAATAATGTGTGTGTAAAGCTTCAATTTTTCCCTTGAAGTGCCTAATAAACGATGATAAATTACTATGTTTTGAAATGTATATTTTTTTTATCTGTTGTATTGGGATCGGGGGGCACGGTAGTGCCCCCGATCCCTCTTTATGGAGCCCTCTTTGGTGTGCAGGTTTCCCCACAGCGTTTTCATTCACCGTTTACGCAAGTGATAATGAAATTCTGATTCGCACATGAATTCGGAAAGTCGGAGGTACGGGCCGGGGTCGAACTCAGACCCTTCTGCATGGAAGGCAAGCGTTCAACCGCTAAGCTATCACTGCTTAACTATAATTATTAAAATATAGCTGGTTACCAGTGATAGAATTTGACATTCACTGTGAAGGAAAACATCAGGAGGAAACCTGCACACCTGAGAAGGCTCCAAAAAGTTCGAACTACGAAGTTTCGGCTGACGAATCGCACGTTTTCTAACCATGAATTTGTTTCGGATCCGACGATCCATTCGATTTGACATTTTGTCTTTCGTTCACCCTACACCCCAATATTAAATGACATCTAGTAATTCGTTGTTTGACAATACTTTGATCGTATATTTATAAGTTCGATGTTCGTCATTGTACGTTTTGATCCGAAACTTCGACCTTCATTTTTCGGAGTAGGCCTAAACCAGGGATCGGCAACCTTTTGGGACGGAAGAGCCAAAAGTTGCAATTTACGAAATTTAACAGTTTTTAAAGAGCCACAAAAAAAACCTTTCCATGTTATAGTATTTGCTTATACAGGGTGTCCTATAATTAATGGATAACCTTGAAATACATTTAGCAAAAATAATTACTTTAAAAAAAAATACAGCACGAAAATACATTTAGATATAGTTACTATATCTATATCTCAGTCATAGTCAGTATATTTCAGTCATACTATATTATAGTACTCGATTATGGATCGATTGCACGATTTTAAGGGTTTTGATAGTTTTTTTTTGCGTATGGAACTACAGAGCCTCAACTATACATCGAAAGAGCCGCAGGTTGCCGACCCCTGACCTAAACCCTTCTCATTCTGAGAAGAAGGCCGTGCGCAGCAGTGGGACAGTAATGGTTTATGCTTCTGCTAACCTCTATGTTAACCATGCTCTTATATGACTCCCATGTTTGTTTAGATGGTAGACTTTCTCCGCTCAAGGTCGTGCGTGGTATGTCACTATTGTTCATTGTGCATTGTTGGGCCTGGGAAGCTGACATGACGTACTGTTGAGCGCTTATCAAGTGTTGATGGTTTCATTCGGATATGGGGAAGAGCTGGTGGTAGCTGTAGATGAGAAATGGGTTAATAGTAAGTTAATAGCATTAAGATTACAATGTGTCTTCTTTTTTATTTTAATCTGAATGAAATTATCCCTAGAAGGAAATACGTCGATGTTATTGGTGATGTTCTTCACAAAGGACAGGTGCGTAGTACTCTCAAACGGCGTGCGTGTATGACAAGATGTATGAATGTGGACGAAGCGAAAGGAGTATGTAAGGATCGTAACGTGTGGCGTTCTATAGTTTCTGCCTACCCCCATGGGAAAAAGGCGTGAGTTTATGTATGTATGTAGAATGAAATTAAAAAAATCTTTATTTTTCGTATTAGTAGGTATCCATGGCGTTTCTCGCCAGCTCTGCTCCATAGGACCTACTTTTTAGAAGTATTTTATTTCATTTCTAAAGTGCGTGTAAGTATGTGCCTATTTGAATTTAAAATCTTTGAATTTGAAAAAATGCCGAATCGTGTTCCATCAAACAAGATAGTTTTATCTGTGCGTCAGCATCAAAAAAAATTATACAAAAAATATTGAAGGTGGTGGAATAACCGTACAATAATATACTTATTGATTTTCGAGATTTGACCGTAACCAAAATACAGTCGACATTTTGTTTTATAATAATCTTTAATAAATATTTATTCTTAAAACCACAGTTAAGTCTATCGGTGTATTCTGTTACTTTAATCCTAACATAATCCTCAGATTACAATAAAAGGCTTCATCTAATAATATCCTTACGTATTTTAATCTCATTTACAAACTAGAAAGTTAAACTCATGACTATTAACTTGATACCCGTTATAAATCGTCCAGGGATTAGACCCGAGGTCTGAATCCCTCTAAATCCCTCGGCGAAAGTGGACGAGTGCTTGACAAGTGAAGAGCTGACAGTAATACCACACAAGAAGTGAGATACAGAAGGCTAGCTCGAAGCAAGCAAAGTAAACAAGGAACACTAGTAATTAGTCGCTACGGAGTCGCAGTTGAGCCTACAGCTAACAGTCTGAAACCACTAAAATCGTAGTTCACTGTTAAATACATACATAAACTCACATCTTTTTCCCATGGGGGTAAACAGTAACTATAGAACGCCACATGCTACGATCCTTACATACTCCTTTCGTTTCATCCACATTCATACATCTTGTCATACACGCACGCCGGTTGAGAGTACTAAGTTACGCACCTGTCCTTTGTGAAGAACATCACCAATAACATCGATCTAAATTCTTCTAGGACGTTCTCCACCGGCGTTTCCATTGACATCCGCCTTATAAATTCCTTTTATTAATCGCCGTTTACTCATTCTCTTAAAATAACCAAACTACCTGAACATACTCCTTTAAATTTTTATCACTACATCATCTTTTAAATCGTTAAAGAGCGTCTTAAAACCCAGTTTCTCCAATTTTTAACCTTACCCACAACCATGACTCGGGTATTAGCTTTATTATGGGCAGAGCCACCCAGCAGTTATGGACTGCGAAAGGCTAGATTCTATGATTTTTGTTTAGTTGAGCATCTCTGTAAACTTGTTGAATGGTGTGGACTTTCTGTACATATCTGTTTTGTGTCAACTGTCAGTAAAAGTCAGGAAGTGGGGCGATGCGTGTGCGCCGAAACTGTTACACAAATAATTTACAATGTACTTAGTACTTGTCATTTTGTTCGTTCAGTGAATTGTAATGGATTTGCTATCATTTTTTATGTGTGCGTGTGTCATGCGTTTTCCCTTTGGCAATGAGCGAAAGCCATACTAATGGTTGTTTAACGTATAAATATTGAATACGATATTGAAGACGTGTGGTAGTAAGGTAGGCGTGAGTAGGTAACTGATCACTGTCAAAAGTATTTGAATATCTTGTATAGTTGGACCGTTAATTCGATGCAGTAACTTGACAGTTTTTGCCAAAAAAAGGTAGTGAGGTGAAAAAAAGAATGAATGAAATCGATTGAACTTAATAATGTACTTGTATGCATACTTTTTATTGATTTGACGACACGTTTGGTGCAGTGGCTGAGCGATCGGCTTCTGCGCTACGGGTCGTGGGTTCGATTCCCGCACGGAACAAATATTTGTATGGCCTACAGATAGTTGTTCCGGGTCTGGATGTTTGTGCGTGTGAAGATTTGTGTTTGTAAACGCACCCACGATACAGGAGAAACCCTAGTGTGGGGCAACAATTAAAAAAAAAAAATTAATAACTAGAGGATCAAAACACGATATATCACTATTAAACATAGCCGTGACCACTGGTAACTACTGATATGACGTTTTTGAAGCGTCAAATAACTGAACATAAGTTTAATTATTTATTTATTTAATACTTCAATGCACAATTGTGGTACATAATGTGGACTTAATGTCACAAGGCATTCTCTATCAGTCAATTAGGGTCTAAGAGAGTAGCATCGTGAAGAGGTACAAAGAATTTGTAGAGATTTGTTTAAATTGAACTATTTTTCGTATTCGTTCTTTTCGTAAAATCGTTCACTACCCAACTCTATTACTTTTAGTTTAGTATGGTATCATTATTTTGCTTTGAACTGTCAACTTACTGCATCGAATTAACGGTCCAACTATAGTCAGGTGTTCTCTAAACATGAGGTATTGACACATGTAATTGGTTTTATACTTTACCTTGCAATACCCCTGCAGCATCAGGATTCGAGAATTGAAGGTTGAAATTATTATAATGTTGTACCTAGGTACCTATTGTCATGGGAATTGAATTTGTGTGCGAAATTGCAGGAGAATCGGTTAAGCAGAAGTATTTGAAAAGTCTGTCGCAAGATTTGAATCAAGCAAGCAAACAAATATACGAAATGAAGCTAATTAACATATCATAACATCACGCCTGTATTCTCTGAAGAGTTGTGCAGAGGTGTATAGTAACACCATCATTTCACCGTTATGTTTAAGTCCCATGTAAAATAGGGCGACCCTATTGACATCAATCGGGCACAAATCAAACTCCGGGCTGCTACTGAAGAATTCCACACAGAAAAACGCAATAACACTTTGCCCGACCTGGGTATCGAACCCAGGACTTGACGATCAGCAGTCGCGCTTCCCACCACTAGACCAATGAGGCACTTAAAACCGTAAAAAAAATAAGCAAGAGCAAAGCCATGCATACTACAAATAATTAATACTAGTTTATACATAAACTCACGCCTTTTTCCCATAGGGGTAGGCAGAAACTATAGAACGCCACATGCTACGACTCTTACATACCCCTTTCGCTTCATCTACATTCATACAATAGTTATATATATTATACAATAGTTTATACTACAAGTAATTTACATAAATTATCTCAATAAAAAGACTTCCTACCTATCTCCGGGCTAAAATTTCGAACCAATATCCGGAAGCACGAAATAGGATCAGTTTAATGAGCATACCACAACATCCGTCACGATTCCGGATGTCTGCAAGACTGCTCTGCCATTCTTGATTAAGAATTTCGGATCTTCCGTTGGCTTAATGTCTCGTCGACTATATCAACTACGAGGCCGCTTCACCTATTGATGGAGTATCTGTTTAGTAAACTAATAGAGGGCCTACATCAATGAGCTTATATCCCCCGTCAGTAAAAACAGTGATAGCCTGGCGAGTGAACATTTGCCTTCCATGCAAGGTCGATCAGAGTACCAACCCAGCCCGCATCTTTGAATTTTCGAATTCATGTTCGGATCAGAATTTGATTTTGGTTAATCACTTGCGTTAACGGTGAAGGAAACTATCGTGAGGAAACCTGCACAAAAATCAATATCAAACATTTTTATTTCACATAAACCAATACAGGTGCTTATGAAAATTCGAATTTAGACGCTCGGTTCCAATTAGTTTTTTCCTATGGAGAAGAGCCGGCAAGAAACTCCATGGTTACTCTTTTAAAAATAATATCTTTAACAATTTCAGTGGATACAGTACTATGATTTAGGATGGTGAGAGAATAATGAAGTCCTGACCACAGACCAAAGAGCGGACATCCAAAAAGTTTCGATGGTGTGTGTAGTCCGCCAACCCGCACCAGGCTAGCGTGGTGGACTAAGGCCTAAATCCTTCTCATTCTGAGAAGAGGCTCGTGCCCAGCAGTGGGACATAGACTGATCATGCTAAATCAATGCCATAACCTATACCGCACCGACATACCAGGAGCGCAGCTTAGACAGACGGTCGTCACATAGATAGCCGGGTCTCATAATGTCGACGTTCGGCAGTGAAAATCTCGTAAACAACATTTTCTTCAAAAGTGTTTTATTTGTTCTTTAGATTGATAAACTCGTCATACACGTACTAGTTGACGTTCAATTCAAATACTTCCAAGCTATCTATGACGTACGATGACAAATTTATATTAACATTTGATCGGCCATTTTGTTGCAGGAGACTGTTATTTCTATCTCTTTAATTTTTTTTTATTTTACATAAACGTGGTTTTCACTGCCGACCGACGATATGTAGTCAGCACCACAAAACAGATAGGTACAGAAGTTAATCACATGTACCTACATATGTACTTCACTTTTCATACCTACGCTCGGCGGTCGCTCTATCTCTCTCAATCGCATGGCACTCGCGCTCGCACTCACTCGCACTCTAGTCCCAAATAGTCCGAGATATCGTGTCCGTCAGCAGTGTCTATGTGTGCGTTGCTCGAGCGCACTTGTATGTAGATTGACTTCTGTACCTATCTGTTTTGTGCCAGCACATTCTAAAAACAAGACGATCTTTGTTGTCTCATTAAGTCTGGCCCAAAAGGTGCTCATTCATAACCGTATGATAAGCTGAGATTAGCCGTACCAGATGTTTGTACCAGATAACTCGTAGTCAGGCGGTCTGTTAGAACTTGAGGTTCAAGGAGTATGGGGAATGTGTAATGGTAAACATGTGGGGGAGTGATAAGGTAATGTGCGAGGTACTTGTAAGTAGGTATACGTAGGGTTATGATGTTGGATGGTTATTTTATAGAATTATTTTACCCCTCGTTTACCCATAGCGCAGAAGCCGATCGCTCAGCCACTGCTCTAAATATGTCGTCAAAATTCGTCCAATTTAATTCGAGTCGAAGTCGATCGATTTATAACTCTCGGGAGTAGCACTGCTTGCCCATCTCTAGAAGGCAGTTACCGTGTTTTATTTACCTACCTGTCGTTCTGAAGTGGACGTATATTATATCATGTTGTAGGTATTGTGTGAATCTGTCATTTCGTTTGTCTCTCACATACATAGGTATTGTCGTGTCTGAGCTAATCACCGTGGTTCCCACACTCAATTGTACTTAGGTTTCTTTGAAGTTCTGGGAATTAGAGAAAAACATTGTGTCAATTGCATGTCATCTCGCAGATTGTTAACAGACAATTAATGGTGATGACGATCTAGGTAGGATGTCGCAGCTAAGGCGATTTGCACACTGCACCGCATTACGCAGCGTAACGCGGGAGTGCGTGTTCTTACGTTGTTCGCAAGTATCTGTGTTTTTCTACCAAAACCCGAACGAAGCGTTTTGATTCCACTTTCATTGTGAAAACCGCCAAACAGTGGAATGCGCTGGCCGAGTGGGTGTTCCCCGACAATTGCAATCTAGTCTTAAAGTCACGAGTGAATCGGTTTCTTCTGGGCAAGCGTGCTCCATCTTAGACCGCATCATCGCTTAACACCAGGCGAGATGGCGGCCAAACGCAGGCCTAGTAACAAATAACAAATTTTATAGAAAACACGCGTAGTGCAACACACAGAAAACGCATTCACGCGCAGTGTTGTGGCTCCATCGCCACGCACCGCGCAGTGTAGCGCGGTGCACTGCGTGTTTCGCCTAATCTACTCACCCCATCCGACATAGGTGTATCTATACGTGAGGTGTTAAAATAACCTTATTAAAATTATTACTTAAGCATTGGTTTTGACTGCCTTGTTGGTCTAGTGGTCGGAAGCGTGACTGCTGAGCATGGGGTCCTGGGTTCAATCCCCAGGTCGGGAAGTGTTATTGGGTTATTCCATTAGGAATTTCTCAGTAGCAGCCCGGAGTCTGGAGCTCGCCCTCTATTATATGGGACTTAAACATAACTGACGAAACGAGGGTGTACTAAAAACACCTCTGCCGAACCTTTCGTGAAATACAAGGCGTGATGTTGTGTTATGTTTATGTGGCTTTAACCGATTTAACAATTACACGCTTTGAACTAGAAATCTGTCTACTCATACTACATACCAAAATAATTATATAACTGTTATACAAAATTGCTGTAGTACCTACAGAAACGCCCGCATACGTATAGTCCAGCCGGTTTTGTAGTGTATAAAAATTAAACAAACCTATGAAAGTGAAAAATTCATTTTAAATAAACAGATTTTTAGAAAACCTTAACACTTAATTCTTCAATTATTTTAAATTTCTAATAATGTGTATATTTTTCACGGTTTGTTTACCTTTTATACAGAATTTAAACGACTGGATTATACTTACATTCATAGGAAGTAGCACACTGTATGGAATTCACTATAATTATTAAGTAACCTGGTTCTTCTCACAAACTAAGTTTAAACTTCAAAGTATAACTTAACTGCATGTACACAATCTCAGAAGCATGTTATCACAGCCATCAAGCTGCAGAGCAAATGTCTGACCGATAGCGAGGTCGATGACCCACACCCACTCTTGTTACGCATTGCGTGCAGTGGTCGCACTAGTGAAGGTAAAGACAGTAGGGCAAATGCGGAGCGTCCCTGAAATATGCGGGAAAAAGGTTTGTAAGCCTCAGTGCTTGTAACTTTCAGACTTCATATTTTCAGCAATATACTATAGCAGTGATAGTCTAGTGGTGTGACCGTCAGACTGCCATCATAGGCCTCGAGTTCGAACCCAAAGCACGCACCTCTGACTTTTCGGATTCATGTGCGTATAATTATTACTTGCTTAAAAACGGTGAAGGAAATCATCGTGAAGAAACCGGCACGCCTGAGAGATATTTCTCGACGGCATGTGAAGCCAAGTCAGAGGCCCATGGGCGGCATAAACTCTGACAGGTTAGTCATTAACCACACGAAAGGAAGAAGATCTAGGCGGAAGGCAGAATGTCTGGTATCGTAACTTGGAACAGACTCCGAGTATCTCCAATAATAGAATAGGATAACACAGCATTGATTGATTGAATAACAATGAATAACATGAACTTGTTATCAAACAGAGAAATGTGTGAGGTCATCGACCTACACGGTACTCACTGTCTTGTGCGTGAGGTGAATAGCTCTGTGACTGTGAAGCTGCGTAAGTAGGTTAAGTAGATGCTGTCACTGAGATTTGATATGATAATAAAAATTGAAATTAAATACCAGGTATTATTGTACAGTCAGAAGAAATAATATCCGTCTATCGAAGGATGTCAAATCACCAATAATATTTTTTTTTTACCCACGCTGTCACCTCCTGTATCGTGGGTGAGTTTACATACCTTCACATGTACAAACGTCTGGACGTTTGTACACCGGGTCTGGACCCGGAACAACTATTTGTAGGCCATACAAATATTTATCCTTGGATTCGAACTCACGACTCGTAGCGCAGAAGCGGATCGCTCAGTCACTGCACCAAACGTGTCGTTCAATACTAATAGTTATCTGACCCAGGCCACGAATTATGTGACTCTGGATAGTACGGTCATCAGTTCTATACATAGTGAGATGGCAGATATTATTTCATCTGACTGTACTTTTAAAAAAAGCCTAGATCGATTTAGAATGACTATAATAAACGACAATAACAGAAAAATAAATCTTTCTTAACTTCTCATAGTTTAGAATTTGAGATAAGAATTTTGAGATAAGTTTGGTACAAGAAAATTCCAAAAAAAATGCTCAAAAAATTCAGCTTCCGCATTCAGCTACCAAAGCTATTTTAATATATAAAAAAAGAAGAATTTCATTAATTAAAGTTGTATTTTAATATTACAATGACCGACAGATTCCGATTTGAGTCCGGTTGATCTACTGCATATAACTATGTGCTATGTAGAAACTGTTATTGTAATAACGCTGGATAGCAAAATGTGACCGCTTGATCGCTTACGATGGCTCACGGAACTAAAGGTCACAAGCGGTTATGTGTGTTTTTATAAATGACTACATGTCTAGGCTGTTACTTCTAACATATTTTAAATATTTAAGATCTTTTTGAAATATCTACAGGTTGTAGACGAAACCATGTAATTCCTTCAAACCTCGTGATGTACAACTGACATAGATTAACCCTGAACGGGATACTTTTGGATTCAAATAAAAAATATTTAAAAAAATAAACATGTGTTCTCAACGTGAGGCATTTTAGCGCCCCGAGCGAATTACGCGGCTATCGCTCGCCGCGCGGTCATTTAACTCAGGGGCGCTAAATTGCCTCACGTTAAGAACACATGTTTATGTCTTGTATTTTTTTTATTGAATCCAAAGGTATCCCTTGCAGGGTTAATCTATGTCAGCAGTACATCACGAGGTTTGAAGGAATTACATGATTTCGTTTACACCCTAGGTACCTATAGCAACACATACAGCATCCGGGAAACTTAAGTACATCCACTTCCTGTATCCTTGACTTCAGCCCACCATCTATAATATCAGCATTATACATTAAAATTATCATCAAGTATCAAATTTAACACCAAGTATCAAATATCATAGTTTCCAACAGGTTCCTGTACTTTCTCAGGCATCGAACTTTGACACCCGAAGTGGTAGAGGTCACGTTTAATATAGCAAAGGTATACATGGATACAGCCTACGCATTTGTTGCTTTTAAAGCATAAGAAAGAAAGAAAATGTATTTATTTTTATGGCCGAGCGTACGCAAAAGCTTATTACTTAAAATTAAAAAAAAAACTTGTAATTAAATACTTAAAATTACAACAAAAATGACTTAAACTTAACAAATAATTACCTGGTAAACCGAACACCAAAAAAAATAATAAAAATAATTAAAAAGAAAAGCAGCCTGTTACTGTCCCACTCTTGGCCACTCGCCTCTTCTTAGTACGAGAAGGGTTTAGGCCATAGTTTATTTTTTATGTAATAAGTAGGTTGGCAAACTAGCCTACAACACCAAGAGTTTTTTTTTATATGAAAACCTTTGCCCTACACACTAGACTTTCTCCTGTATCGTGGGTGCGTTTACAGACACAAATCTTCACACGCACAAACATCCAGACCCGGAACAACTATCTGTAGGCCATACAAATATTTGATCCGTGCGGGAATCGAACCCACGACCCACAGCGCAGAAGCCAATCGCTCAGCCGCTGAACCAAACGTGTTGTCGAAGTATTTCTGATGTGTTGACAACCTTAGAGACGAAGTTGGAAAATTGGAAAATCTCATGTGCTTGTGATTACACCAGCATCCATACCCTTCAAAGTGGAATCAGCAATGCTGCTTGGCGGCAAAAATATTTATGGTGGTAGGTAGTACTTCCCTGGACGAGCACTTTCTCAAGAAACTCTACTACATTCTACTAAACCACCACTATTAGTGCAATTAGGCCTGGTGTGGGTTAGCGCACTACACACCATCGAGAACGCTTTTTTAGGGTACCGTACCCAAAGGGTAAAACGGGACCCTATTACTAAGACTCCGCGGTCCGTCCATCCGTCCGTCTGTCACCAGACTGTATCTCATGAACCGTGATAGTTAGACAAGTGAAGTTTTCACAAATGATGTACTTCTATTGCCGCTATAACAAAAACTACTAAAAAACAGAATAAAATAAATATTTAAGGGGGCTCCCATACAAGAAACGTGAATTTTTGCCATTTTTATAGTACGGAACCGGAGTCGTGCGCGAGTCTGACTCGCACTTGGCCGGTTTTTTAGTATCTTGAATGTTGAACTCTGATCCCTGCTCTGACTAGGTATCTACGTATCAATGAACCACAGGTGCTTACTATCTCTGTATCAATGTGACGATCATTAATACTCGTACAGCAGAGGTATGCGCGGGCGCAACCTACGCGCGGTGACATCGCTGAAGTTGCGTAACACACAATAGGGTCAGAAGTCGGAGTTACTGACCCTGACATCTTTCGTCTTCAAGCTTGTTGTATTTTATTGCTGGAATAGAGTTTCAAGCAGTATCCATACATGGTACCTTTTAACCGCTTGTGTCGCATATATGCGACAAATATTTCCATGCCCCTACCGCGCGTGTCGTATTTCTGCGACAGAGAACATGCGTGGTTTTTTTGGGATCTGGGATCAAACCCAGGACCTCTCGATCAGCAGTCGCGTTTGCCACCACTATAACAACGAGGCATTATGCGTAGTAGGTAGTCATATTCACCGATTGGCTGTCATAATAATTCTGTATGTCAACATAAGGTAGGTACTAATGCATTTCTCTCATTAACTTGACTATAATTTTCTAAAATTTCCACATAATTGCGGTAGGTACCCAATAACTAATAAACACTGTTTATCTCGTGGTAGGTAATCAATGTAACCAATATGTATGTCTCATAAAAAAAATTACGCGGTGAGAGTTGTCCGCGCAGGTGCGTATGCGCAACCAAGATGTCATACATGCAGTTCTTATATTATAGATAAGTGTGTGTGGAGGATGTTACGTGGTTGTGTTATTTTTTCAATTAACTTAGTAAATGGAAGTCTAGTCTAGTTATGCACACAATCCTCTCAAAAGGAGGTTGCACAAACAGAAGGAATCTAATGGCCAAATATTCAAATGCTACTTAATTTTAAGTTGCTGTCAAATCTCGTGCCGTCTCTGTCACTCTAAGGTGAAGCCATAAACCTCTCATAAATATGATGTTTGATCACATCGGCGATAAATACGAATAACTTTGTTATCTCTACTAATATTATAAAGCTGAAGAGTTTGTTTGTTTGAACGCGCTAATCTCAGGAACTACTGGTTGGAATTGAAAAATTCGTTTTGTGTTGGATAGTCCATTTATCGAGGAAGGTTATAGGCTATACAACATCACGCTACGACCAATAGGAGCGAAGTATAAATGAAAAATGTTGCAAAAACGGGAAAAATGTCCAAAAAGCCGGGACCCTAGCCCTCGTGTATAATAATCATACTTTGTTTTGTTTAAAAAAAAAACGTTGCCCCACACTAGGATTTTTCCTGTATCGTGGGTGCGTTTACAGACACAAATCTTCACAAACACCCACACCCGGTACAACTATCGGTAGGCCATACAAATAATTGTTCCGTGCAGGAATCGAACCCACGACCCGTAGCACAGAAAGCCAATCATTTAACCACTGCGCCAAATGTGTCGTAATATTACTCAATTTAATCGAATACCTTCAGAAAGTTAGATATAATATCTGGTGACTACTCATAGCACGAAAATGTCACGGAAACAGTTGTGTAGCGACATAGGGCAATGATGTTGGACATCGCAGGCACCAATCGACGGTCGGCAGTGTAAACCACGTATTTATAGAAAAATGTTTTTTATAAGAGATAGATAAGACTGTCTCCTGAAAAAAAATGGCCGATCAAAATGTTAATACAAGTTTGTCATCGTACGTCATAGATAGCTTATAGTATTTGAATTGAAAGTTTGTTAAATTAGTATGTGTATGACGAGTTTATCAATCTAAAGAATAAATAAAACGCTTTTGAAGATAATCACTTTTAACCGACTTCCAAAAAGGAGGAGGTTCTCAATTCGACTGTATGTTTTTTTTTTGTATATTTGTTCCTCGATATCTTTGCTAATTGTGAATCCATTAAATGGATAGACCATTTGAAGTCGTTTTTATTTTTGTTAAAAAATCTTTTTGCATGCATTTTTTTTCGATTTTTTTCATTTTAACACTTGCTTTATAATCACTTTTTAACAAAAATAAAACTGACTTCAAATGGTCTATCTCCGAAGTTCTTCATCAGATCTTCACCAAATTTAAATTAGACCACTTCGAAAGAATACTCTTTGAAACAAAAAAATAATCATTAAAATCGGTTCACAATTAGCAAAGATATCGCGGAACAAATATACAAAAAAAAAGAAATAAAAAAACATACAGTCGAATTGAGAACCTCCTCCTTTTTTGGAAGTCGGTTTAAATGTTTATTTACGAGGTTATTACTGCCGAGCGTCGGAGCTCGCAATCCTTCCTACTTACTATTTAAAACCATATTTAACATTAACGCCACTTCGAATTCAGTTCGACTTAACTGCCAATGCATAAGACCAACTTGTAAGTAAAGCCACGTCCATACGGTATGAAATGCTCGCATACATGTCGATTACGTGAGAGCTTTAACAAAACACTCACGATTTTGGTGAAAGTGCCCGCTGCGGGTAGCGGTAAGCCGGTAACCAGCCAGTATGTGTGTGCACTAGGCTTAGGATAGACCGTTCTGGAGTAAAAAAGATAGATTTCAAAAATCGAAGTCAGTTTTTATAAATCGAAGTTCATTTTTTTTCTTTTTTAAATTAAATATCAGTTGTTTAGTTTTGAAATTGCACTGTTCGTCTGTTGGTAAGTGACGTACTTTGACATGATATTATAAGGTAATAAAAACTGCCTCGTTGGTCAAGTCAAGCGCGACTGCTGATCGTGAGGTTCTGTTTTCGGTCCCCAGGTCTGGCAGTGTTATTGGGTTTTTCTGTGTGGAATTCCTCAGTAGCCCGGAGTTTGGATTTGTGCCCGGTTGATGGTAATAGGCTCGCCTCTTTTTACACGAAATGAGGGTGTTACTATACACCTCTGCCCAACCCTTCGGGGATTACCTACAGGCGTGATGTATTTCATGATTTTCATGATGGCCACTATTTCTTCACATATTTGTCGACAGACGCGATGAAGTATGGATAGGCTGCACCATCTACCTGTTATAACCAAAGCTTAAACTACGATCACTTCTGCTAAGTTAATTTATTCTTTTTGATCTCCACAAGATTGATTAAAGACTCATTTTCAGCTTCTATTGACACGAAATAGAAATAAGTTCAACTTCTTCTTTTCGTGCGGTTCGGTGACTAACCTGGTATCACAGTTTATGCCCAAATGCCTCTGATTTGGCTTCACATGCCGTCGAGAAATACCTCTCAGACATAGCCGGTTTACTCACGATGTTTTCCTTCACCGTTTTTAAGCAAGTGAAATTATATAATACGCACATAAATTTGAAAATCAACTTATGACAAGTGTTACAAAATTATTAAGTATCTATACTAATATTATAAAGCTGAAGAGTTTATTTGTTTCTTTGAACGCGCTAATCTCAGGAACTACTGGTTGCAATTGAAAAATTCTTTTCGTGTTGGATAGTCCATTTATCGAGAAAGGTTATAGGCTATAAACATCATGCTACGACCAATAGGAGCGGAGCATAAATGAAAAATGTTACAAAAATGGGAAACATGTCCACCCGTGCGGAGCCGGGACGGGCCGCTAGTTTTTTATATGTGTCTTCCCGGGAATTTGCTACTTAACACGTAGAAGGATCGGCTAGAATGTAATACCTAGAATTCAATTAACTCCATAATTTCTATATAATATGTCAGCAATCTAGAATTTTCTCAGAATTACATTCTTACGTAATTTCGCGACAGCTTACAACTAATGCGTAGTTAATTTAAACCGAGTTTTCTTCGACATGTTTCACTTTACATAAGATTTGCTAGTAAAGTAAAGAAGAACTTAGGATGTAACAGCTGTCCATCATGTGCAGCTGCCAGGAAACTCGTAAGTCACTTTGAAAAAAAATGGGAATTTTAATCTTCTTTTCGTGTGGTTAGTGACAAACCTGGTGTCAGAGTTTATGCCGCCCATGGGCCTCTGACTTGGCTTCACATGCCGTCAAGAAATATCTCTCAGGCATGCCGGTTTCCTCACGATGTTTTCCTTCACCGTTTTTAAGCAACTGATAAGTGTGCCGGGATCGAACTCAGACCCTCCTGCATGGAAGACAAGCGCTCAACCGCTAAGCTATCACTGCACACAAAAAATAATCTTTACATAGTATAAAACAAAGTCGCTCCCGCTGTCTGTCTGTCCCTATGTATGCTTAGATCTTTAAAACTACGCAACGGATTTTGATGCGGTTTTTTTTAATAGATCGAGTGATTCAAGAGGAAGGTTTATATGCACCAAATTAGTATCTACATTGCACCCGTGCGGAGCCGGGGCGGGTCGGTAGTATTTCCTATAAATTCAATAGGTATATCTTAATACTAGTCAACAATACTAGTCTAACTAGATATAAAAACAGTAAAATAACTAGTTTGTAAGTAAGACAATAGAGTATGTCGCACAAGAATTCAATTGTTTCTATTACTAATTACAACCTTGTAAGTACATAGGTATTTATTCTGTACTGTTGCTACGATTACTGGATTACGATATTACTCACTTATGGCCGATTCCTACAATTGGGACTCGTGTATCTTTACCAATAATGAAGTCACGACCTCATCATAACTTTGCATAGTAGACATGGAAGTAACTATCACAGGTAAAATTAGAAAATACTCTTTTTGTATTAGAAAAAAACTACCAGTGGTAAGCAAAACGATTCGTTTTTGTTTATAGGAACTGGAAATTAATATCATCCTAGTATTTTTCTAACCATAGGATTGGTTTCCCGTCTAAGCAGATGCGTCTGCATATCAGAATTTTACACTGAGCGACCTGCCACCATCTTCCGCTACCCTATTATTGGGTGTTACCAATATCTATTGAGGAACTCTACTACAACTAAAAAAAGCTTATAGGCCTTAACGTTAAATTAAATATGGTAAGGCTGACCGCACATAGACCACTAAGGCCGGTTTTTTGATCCCTAGTTAAGTCAACCAATGGTTAAAAATTGTAAAAAATTGTACGACTTTTTAACCAATGGTTGAAAATTGCATGAATTTTTAACCATTGGTTGGCTTAATTAGGAATCAAAAAACCGGCTCTAAGTTGCTCGAGACTCGACATTTTTATTTTTTATATTAAAAATTTTGCTCTACTCTGGGAGCTTCGTAAGTATGTACCTCCTATTTTATGTTTACGGGCAATACACTAAACTGCAATTTAGTGGCCCATGTGTGATCAGCCTTAGGTAGTAGATTTCATTTTATAGTTGCATGAATAACGATATAACTGGCGCTACGTTGATTGACAGTAAAAAACTCAGTATCTGCGCACGCGATCGTAAGTAATGCCATGAACGAAAAAAAATACGAGCGATGACAGCCATATTTTTGATAAATAATGTAGCCATTCAAATTCCTTAATAACCTTCATAAACAATTTTAATGTAACCACAAATCAACCTCAAATCGCACCGTCAAAATTAACAAAACGATACAAATTATTATCTCAAATCACGCAAGATCGGCTCCACGTATCAATTAGCTGCTACGCTTGTTTCCACCGTTAAAATAATGCATTAATTATCACAACACGTTACTTTCCCCTCTCTCAGTAGCTTGGAAAACCGCGAAAGTTAGTTCTCAGCGCAGGCGCAGTTAACGCGCAACCATCGCACTTGATACATGAAACAAAACGAAACTTATAACTAAGTTTAAAATTTCGATTGATTATTTAAAAATAGAACGAGCGAGTGACAAACGACAGTGTCGAACAGTGAACTAAGTCTGGTTCTAAATTTAAACACGCATACCGAACGGAAATATAGAACGCCCAACGGATTGCATGTTCTAAATTTAAAATCCCGAATGCAGCTGCCAGTGTGAACTTTGTCACGGGATTCCACTTTCTTTTAAAAGTAAGTTTAGAATCGATTTAAAGTTTCGTATGATATAATAGTATCGAATAGATCGATCAATCGTGATCGGGGGGCGTGATCCGATCGATTGTTTTGTAATTGCCATTGATAGTGAAAGTGTCGTGTTTGACGGCTGTCGTCAGATTGTTGGTAAATATTTTCTAACATTTATGCACTTTCACTGTTTGTGGGTTCGTAGTACTGTGGTAGTATCCAAACAGTTCTGTTTCAAAGAAATTGTTTTGTTATGCAATGATAGCGTGCAACGCGGGTATTTATTATCTGGGTTTGTTTTAGTCGTCAATGTCTAAAACCACAAATTGCATGATGACTGTTCTGACGCATATTACGAGTTAGCTAGTCCAATATTGATGATGTTATTCATAACAAATGGAGTAAAGGCTTCGTCACACCAAGCGGGGCGTGTCGGAGCGCCCGCGTTGATAGTATTCAGGGGATTAGCTGCCATAAAGGCTGATTTACACGCAGATCTGCTGATTTTTCGGAGCGAGACTCGTTCTATCTTTACGATGAAAATAGAGATAGCATGAGACTCACTTTGAAGAACTGTCTCCGTGTAAATGAGCCTTAAAGCATGTCACACCAAATGCGAGTGACCGCCGTCGACGTGACCCGCTCGCGCCCCGCGTTTGGTGTGTCGATGCCTTTAGATCATCACCATGACCTTTGAGAAATCGCATTCCTTGTTAATGACATCATTTTCATTCTGACGCTGACAATGATTTATCTTAGACCGACAAATTATTACCTAGGTTGATCTATAGACCTAGAGCACGCTTCAATCTGCAAGTTTAATGAGCCATGCAAAAATAACATGTATGAGAGAATTCAACCATGTCAGTGCCTTTTATAGAAGGATTTGTTTATGGTCTCGTCATGATAAACATGTCGTATGCAGCAAAAAACCGATAATTAAAATATCATTATTAATTTGTCATCATATGAAATCTTCTTTTCGTGTGGTTAGTGACTAACCTGGTGTCAAAGTTTATGCCGCCCATGGGCCTCTGACTTGGCTTCACATGCCGTCGAGAAATATCTCTCAGGCATGCCGGTTTCCTCACGATGTTTTCCTTCACCATTTTTTTTAAGCACGTGATAATTATACAATACGCACATGAATCCGAAAAGTCAGAGATCTTGGGTGCGAACTTGAGACCTATGACTTGGCAGTCCGACGGTCGTACCACTAGGCTATCACTGCTATATCATATGAAATGATGGCCAGTTATAGAAGAAAGGAATCAACAAATAATGATCTCCGAATATCTATACGACCAGTATATTAAAACATTGACTAGTTTCAAATTTTACGCGGAGTGACCCTTCCAAGCCTGCAATAAAATCAATACTTATTAGTTACACTAGACTTTCCCACAGAGGAGAGGTCCGCCGAGGGTTGGCGGACCAAGACCTGCCGGGGTTGCGGTGCATGCTTAGGCGAATCCCGCGACCCCGGCCCACGGTCAAAAGGAGGAACACCGTGGGTTTTTAGCCGGTAAGAGACCGCCTCGCCTACCCCGGGCGAGGGACATCAATGAGGATTTTCCAACGATAAAAAAAGAAGGTACACTACACTTTCACTACGTAGGTACAATTTAATCGCAACCTTACGATTCTAAAAATTTAAGGTCACTTACAAACACTTCGGATACAAACTGTACAAATAAAAAAGAATCAAATAAAAATTACATAATAGATACCAACACTTTTTTCAATACCAACCCATTCAATTAAACAGAGGTCAACCAATTAAAAACAATTAATCTACAAACCCAACAATAAATATTTATTAACAACATAAAATAAATAAATAAATAATTACATCGTAAAATTTAATAACTCGACCTCCTTTGTGTTGTAGCGTGTTTTGAATAAACCTCCTTTTTGTTAGATCTCCTTACGTAAGGAGGCTATCATTACGCTGTCCACGATGTGGTGTGAGCTGTTACGTCACTACACTTAAAATGCAATAAGTTGTACTCATCCGGTGTCGGAAGTGTCGGCTCGTGGCGGTAGTAGAATAAAAATGGCGTAGATTTGGACTAGATTGCTGTGTTTGTTATTCTGTGCATACATAATTGAAGTGTTGTGAAAGGTAAGATAGAATGTAATAACTTGTTACTCGTCGATTACGGAGCGTTATTGGTTAAGATTTAGATTTGTATCTTTATCAATAATGAAGCCAAGACCTCATTCATAGCTTTGAATAGTAGACCCTCTCAATTAGAAGTAGCTATCTATACTAATATTATAAAGAGGAAAGATTTGTATTTTTGTATGTAACGAATAAACTTACTAGACCGATTTCAAAAATTCTTTTGCCGTTAGAAAGCTGCATTATCACTGAGTAACATAGGCTACGGGCGGAGCCGTGAGGACACAGCTAGTCACAGATAAAATTAGGTTACGAGTTTATTTAGATGCCCCAGTTTGGCAATAAAAATGCTACCATTGGTAAGCAAAACGATTCGTTTTTATTAATAGGAACCGGGCGTCAGTTTTTTGTAGGGACCGGCTGTTTAACGCACCCTTCGAGGCATGGATGGGTCTCTATATGTAACGAACGGTTACCTATCCACAGATTGACGGCAGCAAGCGCAGCTTAACTTCAAAATCGTCTGATCCGCACGGTTATTGATTAGCGCGAGTTCCCAACAGCTACTAATACTCTAATGTTATAAGGGCAATACTATTGTTACTGTACTGTATTGTACTGTTTATTATAAGCCATGTAGGCTAATATACAGGGTGTATATTAGCCTACATGGCTAACGAAATCATGTAATTCCTTCAAACCTCGTGAAGTACTGCTGACATAGATTAACCCTGCAAGGGATACTTTTGGATTCAATAATTTCAATGTCATTTACCTCGGGGCGCTAAAATGCCTCACGTTAGGAACACATGTTTACTTCTTGTAATTTTTTTTATTGAATTCATAAGTACCTATCCCTTGCAGAGTTAATCTATGTCAGCAATAAATTACTAGGCTTGAAGGAATTACATGATTTTATTTACACCTTGTATAGTTGATAGGTACCTATTCTTAAATTCACAATTATTTAAAATTTTCACTAAGCTGACCGTCAGCGGCGTGAACTTCTGCTTTTGAAAATGCATGATTTGACACAATCTATATAGGTAGTTATTACTCGATTCAAGCTTTTTGTAGAAATTCTTCTTCTCCATAAGAAAAATAATAATATAGCTTACCACCACAAAAACTAGTTTAGTTCCTGTCATTACTTTACGTAATAAACATAGAAAGTACTGTAATGCCCGATAATCCGAGGAAATCGAATGGCGCGTAATTTATAGCGCCGCCATGACACTTTGATGTT
The DNA here is from genome assembly GCA_910594945.2 of Amphipyra berbera. NCBI lineage: Eukaryota > Metazoa > Arthropoda > Insecta > Lepidoptera > Noctuidae > Amphipyra > Amphipyra berbera. Next base: position 16,115,247 of record OU343142.1, read on the forward strand.
GGACGTTGTATTACGTGCTGTATGTCATGTTATGGTACATACGACAAAATGAAGTTAAACATTTCCAATATAAGCTGACCTCTCGTTGTTAGGAAGTTTTGTACAATGAGAGGTCATTATAAACTGGGAATGTTTAGTTTGATATATCACCATGTATGCATATAGTGGTTTACATAAGTATTGACAAGTTTTGATTAAGTTGGAAGTAGAAACGTGTAGTTCCTGTTGAGGCATCTTTACTTTATAAAACATTTTAACAAAAATAAAACCGACTTCAAAAAAACGATCAAAAGAATAAAATAATTACCATATTATAAAATTAACAGTTTTAGAAGTCGGTGCTAATTCACGCTGAACCAAATTGAAGGCACCGACTTCTGAAACTGTTAATTTTATAATATGGTAATTATTTTATTCTTTTCATCGTTTTTTTGAAGTCGGTTTTATTTTTGTTAAAATGTTTTTTATTTTTTTCGTTTTAGTGGCCTTAATTAAAATATGATTGGACCTACTAAAGACGCTGCTCGTAACATAATCACATCATCACATTATGCGTAGGTACTGTTCGTCATTGAGGAGTTCTATTGTCTATCTCCGAAGTTCTTCATCAAATCTTCACCAAATTTAAATGGGACCAATCTGGAAGTATATCCTTTCAAATAAAAAACAAAAATCTAAATCGGTTTATAAATGGCGGAGTTATGAGGTAAGAAACATTAAAAAAAAACACAGACGAATTGAGAACCTCCTCCTTTTTGGGAAGTCGGTTAAAAAATTATAGTTTTATATAGGTCTATGCAAGCATATCGTCAGTGGAAAGGTAAAAAGACTAAAGCGCCAATATACCTACTTAACAGTAGAGAGATTCAAAGTATTTTTTTAATAAAATAAACATAGTTATTTTTTTATAGTATACATATTAAATAGATAATTAAACTATCTTAATTTAAGAAAAATATCTTTGTTTATTTTCTCACAAAAATACTTGGAATCTCTGTACTGTAAAGTAGGTATATTGGCGCTTTAGTTTTTTTACCTTTCCACTGACGATATAGACCTATTTCTTCATTTTCTACATCATAGCGCACACCTAGCCTATTTAGATCATCTGATGAACCTTTAGTTGTCAGCACTTTTTGTTAGAAATGAGTTGGCCTTTCCCTAGCCGCACCAATGTCTTTACGTGAAATCAAAATAATGTGTGTAGTCTGCTTATTCCCGTCAGGCCAGCGTGGTCAGAATCCTTCTCATTCCGAGAAGAGGCCCATCCCAGAGGGACATGGGCTGATTATGCTTATATGTATAGTCCATAATTTACCAATTAGTTACATTACATAACATCACGCTTGTTTTCCCCGAAGGGTTGGGCAGAGGTGTATAGTAACACCCTCATTACACCGTTTTGTTTAAGTCCCATGTAATAGGGGACGAGCCTATTGCCATCAACCGAGCACGAATCCAAACTCCGGTCTGCTACTGAGGAATTCCACACAGCAAAACCCAATAACACTGCCCGCCCTGGGGATCGAACCCAGGACCGCACGATCGACAGTAGCGCTTGCCACCACTGAACCAACAAGGCAGTTAGTTACATTATTATTCAGTTAAAATATAACCTACTTTCCATCAGTTCAATTTAACGCTATTTATCGTTATTTTTAATTTTACCGTTATTAAATCAGATTTTGGCTAAGTACCTACCACGGTCCAGGCGTTCCAAATTGAGAAAATTTACCGAAACCACGGTTTCCTTGATCTTATGATAACATCGAGATAATTAAATCCGTCCGTAACGTTATACATAATATTAATTGGTTGTGGTATACCGTAACACTTGGTAATGTTCGTAAAAATATTAAGTTAAATCTATACTAATATTATAAAGCTGAAGAGTTTGTTTGTTTGTTTGTTTGAACGCGCTAATCTCAGGAACTACTAGTTGGAATTGAAAAAATCTTTTTGTGTTGGATAGTCCATTTATCGAGGAAGGTTATAGGCTATATAACATCACGCTACGACCAATAGGAGCGGTGCATAAACGAAAAATGTTGCAAAAACGGGATAAATGTCCACCCGTCCGAAGCCGGGACGGGTCGCTAGTATAATACTAAAGTTTAAAGACAATTATTGTTTTAACTGCCTGTTTTCGTTGGTCTACTAGTATCAAGCTCGACCGCTGATCGTGAGGTCCTGGGCTCGATCCCTAGGTCGGGCAGTGTTATTGGGTTTTTCCGTGTGGAATTCCTCAGTAACAGCCCGGGGTTTGGATTTGTGCCCGGTTGATGCCAGACTCGCCCCCTGTTACATGGGAGTTAAACATAACGGCGAAATGTGGGTGTTACTAACATGTTGTTATGTTAAGTTTTCGTTTGGCCGGTTCCTATAATTTACGGAGCGTTATTGGTTAAAATTGAGACTCTTGTACCTTTATCAATAATGAAGTAAATACCTTATAGCTTTGCATAGTAGATCCTTTCATATGGAAGAAGCTAGCACAAGGAAAATTAGCTTACGAGTCTATTTATATGTTCAGTTTTGCAATAATGATTGCTACCATTGGTAAGCAAAACGATTCGTTTTTGTTTATAGGAACCGGGCATTAGGGATTCATAATTAGGCATTAGCAGATATTATTCACCTGTACAATGAAAGGTTAGTTGATGTCAGGCAGGCGGCCGGTCATAAAACAATAAGCCAAAACCTCTAACAACATGTATTTACGAATTTCATGTTGTGCCGATCCCGCCTAGTGTGGGATAAAAGCAAGGAGAAGAAGAAATAAAAACGGTAGAACTAAAAAAAAGTTAAACGTTCTCAATTCAAACCTTTAAGTCTATCTAGATCTTTCATAATACCTATAATATCGTCATCCACATCTATTCTCATGACGTTATCCTCACATAAAAATACCTAGACGTCTACCTACCTAATGATTTAGACACAGCTGTTCTATCGGAAATAATTAGAATATCTTCAACCACACATATTTCTTCCAAGTATTCGTCACTATGACGGTGATTAATATTTTTATCATAGGCGTGGAACTACTGATATCTATACTAATATTATAAAGCTGAAGAGTTTGTTTGTTTGAACGCGCTAATCTCAGGAACTACTGGTTGGAATTGAAAAATTATTTTTGTGTTGGATAGTCCATTTATCGAGGAAGGTTATAAGCTATATAACATCACGCTACGACCAATAGGAGCGGAGCATAAATGAAAAATGTTGCAAAAACGGGAAAAAAGTCCACCCGTGCGAAGCCGGGACGGTGTAGTAATTGTCTATAATCAGTTGTCATGTAAGGCAGAGATAGTCTAGTGGTGTGACCGTCGGGCTGCCAAGTCTTAAGTCTCGACTTCGAACCCAAGGCACGCACCTCTGACTTCTTGGATCCATGTGCGTATTCTATAATTATCACTTGCTTAAAATCGGTGAAGGAAAACATCGTGAGGAAACCGGCATGCCTGAGAGATATTTCTCGACGGCATGTGAAGCCTAATCAGAGGCCCATGGACGGCATAAACTCTGACACCAGGTTAGTCACTAACCACAAGAAAAGAAGATAGGCGTGGAACTAATGATATAATTGTAAATAATCAGCTAACGATTCCAGTTAATATATTGAGAAATATTTGACCACATACACGTCATACACGTCATTGAAACGAGTTGGTAAATTACGCAAAATTACTTTCGTTTTTCTTAAAGGATGAGGAGAATCTCAAGCGGTATCATAGTAAGTAGTTCTCTCAAGTTTTGTTATTCACACTCATCACTAGAACGCATTTCTCTTAGTTGTCATGTAAAACTTGTACAGGATTGTAGGAAGCTGAGATTGTGTGTACTTGAGTCGCATGTTGACGATTTCAATTGACTCAGGTGGAAGCTCTTAGTAACCTCATCGTGATAGAAGCTTTATAAAGCTAGGTCCCGATGGCAAGGGGAAGAAAATATGCATTAATAGCCGATTCCTAAAATTTACGAAGCGTTATTAGTTAAAATTGAGGCCCTTGTATCTTTACCAATAATGCAGTTAAGTTCCTCTTTACCGGGATCCCCGTTGCGTTCGGACGTTTAAATTGTTAATATTGTGCCAAATTTTAATAAATATTTACAATAAAGTGAAACAATTACGTCGCCAAATACTAGGAGATAAGCCGAGTAGGTGTGAAGTTTTAATAATTATTTCTATCACACATACTTCGCAGCGTTGAGCATCAATGTGAGTGAATTTTATTTATCTCATTGCTATCTCGTACGCACACCGCTCACATTACAAAAGCCAGAAGAAGACCAATATAATTATAACTCCTCGTGGCAAACAAACAGTCGCGAAGACGCACACTACAGAACAGAGGTCTATATTATCTGGCGGACAGCGATATTGTACTGAAGCATCGATAGACGACCAGATTGCTGACCTCTAAACCACATGCACATTTTAGGACTGTTTTAACCTCCACTGCATAACACAATCCTGGTAGTCGAACGATAGTTACCTCAGAGCAACAGATTACTCGTTATCCGTGATTTATACTATCCAATATGCCTCTAAATCGTACACCGCCGCACACGCATGACTCAGCCCCGGACCTAACTAACATCAACGTTGACGAGTCAGAACGAGATGATAGTAGTTCGAATGTCACTAGTCGGTTCAAGCGCAAACGTGAGGAGTGCAGTATCGCCGATTTAAAAGCAAACATTGACGACCTTAAATCAATCCTTTCTTCCTCTGTTACAAAACAAGATGAAAAGTTTGCTATCTTGCACTCTGCCATCAACGAAATAAAAGAGCAAAACTTTGAACTCCGCAAGTGTGTCAACTTTGTGTCAGAAAAATACGAGGAGATAAAACTAAAAATAGAGGGCATGGATTTCGAAAGGCAAAATAATCTCATGTATACTAAATCACTTGAAGAGAAACTAGAGGGTCTTGAACGTACTAATCGTAAGACCAGCATTGAATTAGGAAATATTCCACATCAACAATCCGAATCAAAGGAGATTTTGACGAATATAGTACAGAGTATTGGTTCAGCATTAAACGTCACCATAAACAAATCGGACATCAAGGATATATTTAGAATCAAAACAATAACAGCCAAGACGCAACCAGTCATTGTTGATTTCACCTCCGTTTTAAAAAAAGAAACCACACTAAATTCCATGAAGAAATACAAAAAGGAACATAATACTAACCACCTTACTACATCTCTAATAAGACTAGAAGGCCCTAATTTACCAGTTTATATCGGTGACAGTCTACCCTCAAAAACTAAGCGACTGTATGCACTGGCTCGGGAATTTGCCAAGAATTATGAATATAAGTTTTGCTGGACGTCACATGGTTATGTCTATCTAAACAAGGATGACGGCTGTAAAACAATTCGTATATATAGTGAAGACGATCTCAACAAATTGAAGCCTAAAAAGTGACTAGTTTACGTGTTGGTTGCGATACCACTTACAGATATTATCATAGCATTACTAAATCACTACTGCATGAACCTGAAATTAGTCTTTATTTATCATGTATCTACAATTATTTACTATGCAATTGTAACGAAAATTTCGACTAAACTTTGTCTGCTATCAAGAGAATTATTTAAATTACATATTAAAAACGTACACCATACATTAATTACACATTACATTACAATATACAACTATTTACACTTTAAATTCAACCTAACAAAAAAACTATTACACCTTATTCATAACAACACATTGTACCCTAAGCTACAAATAAATTTTCATCTTGCAACTATAATAATATCCTACACAATATGCTTTACTCGCCACTACACACTACACACTAAATCTACGTTCAAAAATAATAATAATAATTCTATCAAAATAACAAACAAAGATGTCAAAACGCTCAATAATCACGACCTTCATCACTTACAATGCCTGCTTAGTCAACCTATTACATATAACCTAACAATTTACCAATACTGTCCCAGTGTTCCTCCTAAATACTATAACTCCAAAATTCCTAGTTCTTTTCAATTCCAGACCAAATGCTATAAAATTCGATAAGACAACTGATATAATTTCCGACCTAGACCACCTCAATGTTGCTCACTCGTCAATATGCGATATAGAAGATTGTAAAAGTATCATAAAGAAGCCAAAGTCTTGTTTAAAAGTATTACATCAGAATATTAGGAGTATAACACGCAATAGCTCAGGTCTCCACACATTAATAAAACGAGCACAAATTGAGTGGGATCTTATAGTACTTACCGAATGCTGGTTACCGTCAACGTCTTACATACCGTCTTTGGAAGGATATAACTATTATCAAACCAATCTAAATCTCACTCAAAACGAAGGTGTAGTTGTTTACTTTAAAAACACAATTAATTTAACAATAGAAGAACCAACCATTTTGGATTGTAACTGCATCATGTTAAAGCTCGATAACAAAATTGTAATCTTAGCAATTTACAGACCTCCAGGCTATAAAGACTTACACAATTTCATTCAATCGCTAGATCAATTTATCCGATCGATTTCTAATTTTTCTAATATAGTTTTAATAGGTGACATTAACGTAGATATTGCAACTAACAACTCTGATTCATATTCCTCCACCTACCTTAACTTACTAGCATCACATGGCATGTTACCAGCACACACTCTCCCAACACATTCCAAAACATGCTTAGACCATGTTTTCTTAAAAACACGGCTGCCAGCCTTTTGTTACGTCGCAGAAACATCAATTACAGACCATGATTCCCTCATATTGATTCTAGACCTTAAAATTCACCATAATTACACCCAAAAAACTATAAAACGCATTAACTATGATACCTTGGATAACGACATGAAAAATATGAATTTTTCGGATATTTATTTAAATACAAATGTTAACATTGCTGCCTCTCAGTTTATTAAATTATTAAACAACACCCTGCTACATAACACTAAGTTAATTAAAATATCTAACCGCAAAATGGTAAGTAAGCCATGGATAACCCCTGGTTTATTGAGGTGCATGAGAAACCGCGACAAATTACACCAGAAAGCAAAAAAGAATCCACAAAACGAGATTATAGTAACTACGTATAAAAGATATAGGAACCATTGTAACGAAATATTAAGAAGGGTTAAAATTGAATTTGAAAAATCAGATATTAAAACAGCAGCTAAAATAAGCAATAAAAAATTATGGAATTCAATAAAATCAATAACACAAACGACAAAACCCAAACAACATGCCATAGACCTTGTAAGTTACAAAAACGAGTCTTCCTCTGTGAATGATGTTAATGCATTTTTTGTCAATATAGGAAAAGAATTTGCCAAGAAGTGTCCCCCTGCGTCTAACCCTATCTTATCGGATAAGCCCCAAACCCACTCATTAGTACTACTTCCGACTGATAATGAGGAGGTTGAAAGGATTATACTCAACTTAAGAAATGATTGTTCCGTCGGACGTGACAACATTTCAGCTGCTTTTCTAAAGAGATATAGAGAGCTTCTAGTTCCTCCACTAACATATATCTGCAATACTGCTCTTGAGACCGGTAGATTTCCCAGCGATCTAAAACTCGCTGAGATTCATCCTATACACAAGAGCGGAGACAGAGGCTGTGTCAATAATTACAGACCTATTTCAATATTGCCGACCCTATCTAAGATTCTGGAAAAGATTGTCAATCAGCGTCTTATTAAATATTTGGAAGATAACTCAATACTTTCATCCTCCCAGTTTGGTTTTCGAGGTGGCTATTCAACCAGTGACGCAATCCATGAGCTGACTGACTTTGTTGTAACAAACTTGGATAAAAGGAAGAAGGTCATTGTTATATTTATGGACTTAGCCAAAGCATTCGACACAGTTTCTGTCCCACTATTGCAGAAGAAGCTGGAAAGGCTCGGTGTAAGGGGAACTCAACTGGAACTGCTGTCTGATTATCTCAGTAATAGGTTCCAGAGAGTCAGAATTGCAGACTGGGTTAGTGATGATCTTCCCATTGAGCATGGAGTTCCGCAAGGAAGTATTCTCGGTCCAACGTTATTTCTCACATATATTAATGAGCTCTGCGAACTCAACATGCCTAATGGAAGGATCGTTACTTTCGCCGACGATACAGCACTTCTATTTAAAGCAGACACGTGGCCGGAGGTCTATAGTCATGCACAGACTGGATTTAATACTGTTTCATCCTGGCTTAGGTATAATAAATTGACGCTAAACGTAGAAAAGACTAAATACATAACTTTTTCCTTAAGAAATCACACGGTTCCGACATCCGACCAACTCTCTATTATCGCTCATTTTTGTCCCAACTCAGACTCCAATATCTGCTCTTGTTCTAAACTAAAGAAGACTGAAGTGATTAAATACTTGGGTGTTATGATAGATAACTGCCTTAGCCTTAAGTCACATATTGAGTTGGTAGAGTCAAGAATCCGAAAAGTGATATTTATCTTCAAAAGTCTTCGTCATGTTGCGGATAGTAAAGTTATAAAAATGATGTACTACGCGATCTGCCAATCTTTGTTAACATACTGCATCACTATATGGGGAGGTGCACCTAAGACTCTCATGCTACCACTAGAACGAGCCCAAAGAGCAGTACTTAAAGTTAGTCAGTTCCTACCATTTCTTTATCCGACCAAAGATCTTTACCAACGCTGTGGCGTCTTAACCGTGCGACAACTTTTCCTTCTCAATACCTTACTTAAAAAACACTCTCATATACAATATAATCCCAATTTTCTTGCAAATAATAGACTTAAACACGCTGTGTGCCCCACTAAACTATTTACCACTAGTTTCTCTCATAAACATTTTGAATTTCTTGGAAGTTATTTATATAATAAAATAAATCAAATTTTGAAAATTTATCCCCTTAATAAATCTCAATGTAAGAAAGTTTTGACTAAATGGCTACACTCCCTTGACTACGATAGTACTGAAAATATTTTGGTAATTCCTTCGTAAGGAGGAAGACACATACTGATATTCCGCTACGTACGTCCCACAAACACACAATTACAAACCCTCACACACACACACACACACACACACACACACACACACACACACACACACATACACACCCACACACACCCACACACACCCACACACACACTCAACCAACTACTCACCACACAATATATTACCACGTTCATATTATTATCCTTCTTTTGCATCCTATCTATATTATTTTAAGATTATTGCATGCATTTTTCTCTTTACTAATGTTTCGGTTGCCTAGGATGTATTCCGGGTGAGAGCCTGGTGATCTGTCACACAGGGTTCCCTAGTACGGACTCCAGTCTCTTACAAAGGAACAACACTCTGTATTAGTTTTAAAAATATTGTGTACTTACATACCTTTGTTAAGAGAGAAATAAAAATCATTATCATTATCATTATCAAGACTTCATCATGGCTTTGCATAGTAGACCATCCCATATAGAAGAAGTAGCTGTGTGTAAAATTAGCTTACGAGTCTATTTATATGTCCAGTTTGAGAATAAAAAATGTAACCGTTGGTAAGCAAAACGATTCGTTTTGTTTATAGGAACCGGTCGTATATGTTAGTCATCTGACCCTTGTTAGGTTGTCGATCCGTCTTAATTTAAAGGACAGTCGGAAGGAAAGGAATATAACGAGCAACTCCGAATTATTTACTTGTTTAATTTCTCAACACCATATTAACTGTATTATTTAAAAGTATCCATTATTATTATTTCCTAACCATACTCCTTTATTTCCAGACAACAGACAGCGCGGACTTCCTGGCGACACGGCCGCACACGGCGGCGGTGATCCCGGGCAAGCCTGCGGGCAACCCGCTACAGTTCGTGCGCGTTGGGCCCGCGGACTTGGGCAGCCGGGCACGGGAGCAGCTGCGGCGGGCAGAGCTCGCGAAGAGGACTGACCCTGCGCGCATCGAGAGGCAGGAGGACTGGCAGTCGGTGAGTGACCTTATTAAAAATGTACGTATAACCGTGTGTATTTAGTAGAAATAAGAAAAAAAGTTTATTTTGATGTACTGCTAATCTTGTCTCGTCTGGAGAACACTGGAACGGGGTGTCCTGCGTAAGCGACGAACGCGACAAACTAGTCTTGCGCATAGTAGTTCGCGACGGAGATCGCTCAGTTTAGTTCGCCCCTCCTAAACGAACTATATAGTTCGCTCTTCTAGTTCGTCAGCTCCCAGCTCGAATCAGAGGAAGACAGATCGTGCTCCGAAATTCCACGCTTTGATTCATTCCCAAGCGATAGTTGGGCGACCTTTTCTTTTTTTTTAGCCTTATTGGTGAAGTTTTGAAAATAATCAATGACAGATTAACACATTACAAAGGCAAAGCAAGTTATAATCAACTTGTAATAATCAAAAATGTTATATCGATCACGAACTAACGAACTATGCAGCGGGGAATGGAGGAACTAGTTCACGTAGTTCATCTGTTGGAGCGATCTTACGAACTAGTTCGTTCGCGAACTACACAAGACTACGACAAACGTGATCAAGACAACGGCATTCCCTACTAGCGGCCTATGTAGCGAGACGCGACGTAACGCGTATTTGTTCCACGTCGTATCGCGACGCGTTTGTCGCTTACGCAGGACACTTCGTAATGTATAATCTCGGCAGCATTACAGATCTGTTGTATGGTCATTTGATTTTACAGCAGATCTGTTAACTGTCTGTCTGTGACCATAGAAGTTACCAATAGTCATGGTATTATTAATGTCACATACATCTGCCCATACCTTTAGGAAATACAGATAAAAAAATATTTTTTATTTTAGCTTTCATAACTAGCCCATTACTGTCCCACTGCTGGGCTTTAATCCACCACATTGGCCTGATGCTAGCTGGCAGACTACACACACCATCGAAAACTTTATGGAGCCCTCTCAGGTGTGCAGGTTTCCTCACGATATTTTTCCTTCACCGTTAACGCAAGCGATAATCAAATTTTGATCCGCACATGAATTCGGAACGTTAGAGGTACGGGCCGGGATCGAAGTCAGACCCTCCTGCATGGAAGGCAAGCGTTCAATCGCTATGCTATTTTAGGACAGAATATTTATTTTAAAATAGGTGATGTTATGTCTAAAAAATATCAGATCAATAAATCTACAAAAAAAAAACACACAGTATGACTAACTGGATGACAAATCCATTATATTCAAAGCATGGGAACGTATTGGAAATGCACGGTGCGCGCGCGCATATCTACATCTAGAACACCAACGAATCACCATAAACATTCTCCACAGTTTTATTTCTGCCGTCACTTTAGTGAACCAATAAGGAAGCGAGTATCTCAAACCAATCATAGGGTTGTCGAATTTGTGTTTATGAATTATGTAATCCACCTGATAGGCATCAAAATATGTTAGTGATAGCTATAATAGCAGTGATAGCCTAATGGTGTGACCGTCGGACTGCCAAGTCATAGGTCTCGAGTTCGAACCCAAGGCACGCACCTCTGACTGTTCGTATTCATGTGCGTATTATATAACTATCACTTGCTTAAAAACGGTGAAGGAAAAACATCGTGAGGAAACCGGCATGCCTGAGAGATATTTCTCGACGGCACGTGAAGCCAAGTCAGAGGCCTATGGGCGGTATAAACTCTGACATCGACGGTCACACCACTAAGCTATCACTACTTTTGGAAGGCTAGGCAGATATATTTAATACATTTTCTGCCAGCCCTAAGCACTAGTAGTCGCAGTTAAAATAATTCAGTGTTCCCGGCGAGTGAAGTTTTTCACTTTTTTTCCTAATGGCCGTTAATTACTGGGCTTCCGATGAAGCTGGAAAGCGCGCCAAAACCAGGTTAATTGCTATTTATTTTTTATATGAACTCTTCTGCAAAAAATATTCCCTTGTATGTAGTTTGTTGAGGTTTGTGTTGCCTTGAACATCTTTATGCCTTTTTACGTTCGTGGGGGCGGGGGGGATTAGAAAACCTTTTCTAACATTCAACATCTTTATTTTCTCGCCACAATATTTTACATTAGTCACCTTTTTTTACAAAAATATAATACAGGTAGGTTATATTGTGAGAGACTGATGCCTAAACTATGTATTTAACAGTACAAGTTTTTATTCTATAATTATAATTATTTCTGAAGCTAAAACATGTCTAAACTAATTGAAATTTAAAGCCTTCAGATCAATCAGTCATCTCAGTCTTCCACTGTCCACTCTTGGACAAAAGCCTCTCTTATGTTGTTCCACAAAAAAATAGGATGTTGATGATAAAAATATCTTGCACAAAAACCCGTTCTATATTTTAGTAACGAAACATTTTTTAACCCCCGACGCAAAAAGAGGGGTGTTATAAGTTTGACCGCTATGTGTGTCTGTCTGTCTGTGTGTGTGTCTGTCTGTGGCATCGTAGCTCTTAAACGGGTGAGCCGATTTGAGTGCGGTTTTTTTTATTTGAAAGCTGATTTTCTAGCGAGTGATCTTAGACATGTTTTATTAAAATCGGTTCAGCCATTTCAAGGTTATCAGCTGTTTTGTTAGCTGCGGTAGGGTTCTTAGACGCATAATGTGTATTACTTTACTTTCAAACATACGTGTGAATGAAATAAAATTTGAAACACTCATGTATGCTTAATAACTATGCAAGATTATGAAATTCTTGGTCTGATGCTGCAGCCAGGATAACCAGTGCACTAGTACACTCTTGAAAAAATAATAGCAGATATGTCGTGTTTGGATTCGTTTTGATCAGTATTTGATTCTACATGCAATTCAATGGTGGCGACATGATGAGCTGATGCTGCAGCCAGGATATAGCACACTAGTACACACTTGAAAAAATAATAGCAGATATATGTCGTGTTTGGATTCGTTTTGATCAGTATTTGATTGCCAAAAGTAAGTTTAAATTTTTTATCTTAATACTAAGTTTAAAAAGTTTAAAATAAAAATAAAATTTAAAAAACCCCCGACGCAAAAAAAACAAACTTTTAAAAAGTCAAAAATAATAGTATCGTTGAGCCATCAAATTCGATTGAGTAACACCTATATATTTTAATTACAGAAATTGATGGATGGCACGATAAGGTTTGCTCTTTGAAATGGCGATATAATATCGCGTCGGGGTACCGCTAAAGTAAGTCAGACCCTTCATTTAATTGACCATCTATTAATTTACTAGCTGGCTAATTTACTTAGCGGTACCCCGACGTGATATTATATCGCCATTTCAACGAGCAAACCTTATCGTGCCATCCATCAATTTCTGTAATTAAAATATATAGGTGTTACTCAATCGAATTTGATGGCTCAACGATACTATTATTTTTGACTTTTTAAAAGTTCGTTTTTTTTGAGTCGGGGGTTTTTTAAATTTTTTAATAACCTCCCCTCGCCATATTTGTCGGATTTCAGAACCTTGCGTAGGCGCAGCTGCTTCAACAAGCCAGTTAGTTCCACGTGTAGCGGTTTCATAATCCTTAGTTAATGGCCCCGAGTGGGTATTGATTTATGTCTCGTAAATCCTCTTAAGTGTCTTGTTTTTGTTTGTTGTATTTATTTGACATTTATGCTCAAAATATTTACGTGTTTTCTGTAGTTTTCTCTTGTGTCGGGTCATAAGTTAATTTATTCCTAGCCAAACGTGCTTCACTTCTAAAGCTCCAAATTAGGGTTTGCTGCAACCATATTTTTGTTAGAAATAGCCCCTAACCTCTATCGGTCCTCTGTCGGTCGATCATACGATTTGCGAGGTTGAGCTGCGCTTGCCGCGGTCAGACCGTTGATGGGTGATCATTTCTTAAACATTGAAACCCCTCCCTGCGTCGAAGAGCACGTTAAACCGTCAGTCCTGAGTGTTATAAGAATACCTATGACAGTCGTTACGGGTAGTCAGAAGCCCGAAAGTAACAACCGGCCTATCTTTAGGATATTACCATTGCCCAGTAACTGGGTTGCGGAGCTCTGATGGCAGTCGCTCCGTGTAAAATACTGGTATTCAGCTGCATCTGGTTAGATTAGAAGCTGACTCCAACACAATTGGGAAAAAGCTAGGCAGATCACTCTTCAATGAAAATTGCTTAGAAAAAACTACTGATTATGTTTTCCAAATCAATGCACATGAAAACGACATAGAAGCACAAAAAACAAATCATAATCTTTAAAATCGTCGCGTCTCACATAGACAACATTTCTCATTTTTTTCGTCATTTCCATTTTGCGTCGCGTTTCCATCCAATTACTCCGATGACAGATTCCTCCAACAACATGTGAAACATCTCATAATTACACAGAATGTCGCCGCCATTTTGCGGCCAATTACGTCGATCGGCACGTAACAAAACAATAACAAAGCTCACACTGCCACCGGAAGTTGTGCGCATACGCATGCCTGTCGACGACTTCCGGCGGAGTAACGAGCCGCCCTTTGTGGCTCGCTTTAACGCATAAACTATAAGTTTGTGATTGTTTTTTTGAGGTAGCAACACTAGTTGGTTTTTGTTGGCAATTAATTTTTTATCTGTTTTGTGGTTGCAGGTTGTTTTACTAACTGATTGCTTAATATTTGTTTGTTAGCTATAATTGATTCTACAGCATGAAAGTTGTACTGTCTAAAAATAAATGATCTTATCTTACATTTGAGAGCATTTGCCTAGTAACTGGGTTGCGGAGGTCTGATGGCAGTCAGTCCGTGTAAAATACTGGTATTCAGTCGCATCTGGTTAGACTGGAAGCTGACTTCAACATAGCATCTTAGATTTGAAGGCTTTTTTGATGACCTCAATATTTGACGTGCGCTGCGCAGAATTTTATTTTTGACTAATTAAAATTATTCTGATGAATTTTATTTTACATTCTTCGTTTTCTTCTGTCCCACTCAGCCAGTAAAAACCTAATTCCATCCATCTTGATACTTCGGATTTTTCCAAGCCATCCTCGCCAGCGAGATAAAAATAAAACATACCAAACCACTCGACATACCAAATACCAATAAAACTCATTTTCTAAACATCACAAAGAATGTCAAACAAGAACTTAACATTTTCTTACATTCAGTTTTTTTTAACAACAACCGTTATTGCGGTCATTACAGAGATTAGCCAAGATTAGCCGTCGTTAAGCTGCCACGGCGACTCTTGCGCAACTGCTGTGCGATTTAAAAATATCTGTATTTCCTACCCGCCACTCAATAATAGGTCTATTAAGTTCTAACCGGCTATTTGTTTGGTTTGAAGTATAAGCTGATGGTCTTTTCGACTGATCAGCGGATTTTGTAGAACAGTCGCTGTTTAACTTTCTTTCTGATCCAGGGTTGAGGGAACTTATAGGGGAACTCGTAAAAATCGCGGGTTGAACCTGGATGCTATTGGCACAGGAACGAGGCGAATGGTATAGTTCAAGGGAGGCCTATACCCAGCATTGAGATATTGAAGGATATGAATGATGATGATGATCGGGATCAGAGATTATACAACGATTGCGTCGTCAGATTGTCTTCGAATCTTTTATTAAAGAGTAGTTCTTCAATATCGATTTCTGACATCACAGGAACATTGCATGGCCACTTAGCGGATTTCTCCTTTGCTATAAGAGTTGCAGTTTTCCAAAAAAAAACGGGGCAAATAATATGCCCTTAAACACGTGTCTAGATTAGATCGATACTAGTGTCTGTAACCCCTCTTACACCTCAAAACAAGTTGTAAACAAATTGTGTAAGGCCTTTTTATAAGTAGTTACTTGTTTTTAACACGTCACTAACATACACAAAATATTAAAAACAATTAAACATCTACACACATTCGCTACTTCAAGTAAGCATAATATGCAATATCTTTTTGAAAAAATAAAACGACTGGTAGGTACATGTAGAATACATCGCACACTTAGTAATGTAAGGGCACAACTCGAAAATATCAACTTTTGGGAAAACGTGTTCAAAGATTCAGGCAACCCTATGTTTTCATGGTATTTTTTATAGTATAATTACAGTATTTGCTTTAATATTGTATTTCTTCTCTTTCTGTGAAAGCCAAGTGGTAGAACAGTTGATATTGAGACCATCTAACACTAACACAGAAACTCAAAAACTCAATATTTCTAGTTGTGCCCTAAGGGTGCGACATGTATTTTACCCAGTTGCAAACGAAGGGTATCGAAATCCTAGTTACCATATTTGAAACGCTAACATTTCAACACCCCGCTGTTTCTTCTAACTTGCACCACACAAAATAGCAGCGTTTAACTCTACGGCAAGCGAAATTGTAAAAAAAGCATTCGCTACTGGCGCACGCGATGTTTGACATGCCAGCTAGACCGATCCACTCTCTCAATGTATCGAGAACTAGTATGTATAGCGATTATCGATAACTGGACTGTACAAATAAAAATAAACATCGATGATTACGTTTGTTAGAAGATTGTAGAGGTCAGATCGAAATGCTTTGCGTAATGACAAAAAGCCGGAATAGGATATAGATAATTTACAAACTGGTCACTGCGTATGTGCAATATACAGGGTGTAAACAAAATCATGTAATTCCTACAAACGACGACACGTTAGGAGTAGTGGCTAAGCGATTGGCTTCTAAACTACGGGTCGTGGGTTCGATTCCCGCATGGATCAAATATTTGTATGGCCAACAAATAGTTGTTCCGGGTCTGGGCGTTTGTGCGTGTAAAGATTTGTGTGTGTAAACGCACCCACGATACAAGAGAGACACTAGTGTGGGGCAAGGTTTAAAAAAAAAACTTGTAGTTTTTTTTATTGATTCCAAATGTATACCGTGCAGGGTTAATTTATGTCAGCAGTACATCACGAGGTTTGAAGGAATTACATGATTTCGTTTACATCTTGTATTGTAAGACCTGGCCTTTCAGTAAGGCAGATCCTGCGAAGGACAGTAGGCACTTCGTGCAGGTAGATACGTTTGTTTTTTTAATTTTCTTGTTTACGTAATTGTTTTAAGAACTGCCTCGTTGGTCTAGTGGTGGCAAGCGCGACTGCTGATCGTGAGGTACTGGGTTCGATCCCCAGGTCGTGCACAGTGTTATTGAGTTTTTCCCTGTGTAATTCCTCAGTAGCAGCCCGGAGTTTGGATTTAAACATAACTGCCAAATGAGAGTGTCACTATACACCTCTGCTCTGTCCCACATTTTGGGGAATATAGGCGTGATATTATGTTATGTTTTAAGCAATTAATTAATTTTAAAGTGTGCGTCAGCTTCGATGAAGATATGAAAAGGATTATCTTTAAAAAAAAAACTATAGTTATAAAAAATATCCGGCCTTTTATGAATGTTCAGCTTTTTGCCCAGACTGTTCAAATTTCGATATGGTAAACCTTAGTACAACCTTCAATAACTGGTATAGGGCTAATTAGCAGTCTCACTGGCCAAAGTATCTTACAGTTATATATTAAACTACATAAGAATAAAAGCGTAAAGCATTATAATCTTGATTGTAATTAAAACGCACGTTATCGGTGTTCTCTCCCTCTCCCATGAGTGAAGAGAGCGTGACTAGACGTAATATGTATATTAATTGCAGAGAAATCATTTGTTTATAGATTTACGATGCTAGAATACATTATAAAATAATTAATATTTAATTGTGATTAACATTTATGAAAGAAACAGTTGGGCGCTCATTGAAATCAACACGCGGAATTTCAAAACTATGAATAGTTTTGCCTGCTTACAAAGGTCTCAGAGACTATCTTCGAATAATTAACTTTTTAACAAAAAAAAAAACCGACTTCAAATTGTCTATCTCCGAAGTTCTTTATCAGATGTTCACCAAATTTAAATGGGACCACTTCGAAAGAATACTCTTTCAGACAAAAAAAAGAACCATTAAAATCGGTTCACAATTAGCAAAAAAAATCGCGGAACAAACATACAAAAAAAAAACATACAGTCGAATTGAGAACCTCCTCTTTTTTGGAAGTCGGTTAAAATGGTTTTCAATCAGTTGGAAATAGAGCCAAAAATGCTCCAATGTGGTTAAAATTTGAATTATAATGTATCCAATATCACCATGCCCTACTTTGCCCTACATTGTTACACTCGCATAGTTTTTATACCACAATGTCTGGATTTAAAAAGAGACCTTGGTCTCTGAGTTTGTTTTGGGCTTTTCTTTTCAGAGCTAGACAGATAGACTTAAAAAAAACATTACATTGACTCGTAAAAGTGTCTGTAACACTTATTATAAAATAGCCGAAAACAGCCCCCAAACACAAGTTATATACAACATTTTAAAGAATTTTAAATTGAACATGAATCACATCCAGAACTTCTCTCAGAGTTAATATCTAGATCCGTCTAGAATTTTTTTAATTAATCAATTTTTCCTCTCATTAATGAACTAAACTAAGCAGTAATGACACGAATGAGTAAACATCATTCATAAGTTCCGCGTCACTGTAACCTCTTCGGTTAAAGATCAAGTAGGCATCAGTAAAACATAACTAACTGCCATCAGTTGAGACATAACTTGTGTGTTAACTAGTGGTTTATTGAAATATCTCTACAAATCAAATAAAAATGGAAGAAAAAATTATCAAATTACGCGACAGACTCCGAAAAGTGAGTTTTTTTGAATAAGCCTGAAATTATTATAATAGCAATATTGTTTTTTTTATTAAATCATTACTTTTTTTGTGAAACAATCTATATCCCTAGTACGAGTTAGCAAATTTACGAAATCGACAATAGTTTTCGTGAACTCGCTAATCTCTATCTCCCTTACACACTCGCTAAGAAAGAGACAAATAATTCAGAAATTAAGCGACAGACTCCGCAAATTGAGTTTTTTTTAAATTAGCGTGTATTTATTATAATACCAATATTGTTTTTTTTTATTAAATCATTACTTGTTTTTGTGAAACAATCTGTATCCCTAGTACGAGCTTGCAAATTTCGATATCGGAAACAATTTTCGTGAACTCGCTAAGTTTTATAAAATTATTTATTTGTCTCTTTCTTTGCGAGTGAGTTTAGTGAGCTCACGAAAACTGTTGCCGTTTTCGTAATTTGCAAAGTCGTACTAGGGGTTCAGTGAAGATTCATTTATTTTTTTATTACAACACGTATCGTACTATTACATCAGCATTTAAATAATGTAATGGCATCCTAAAAACCTTTTCAACATTTTTCAGAAGACTTTTATTATTTGTTAGATTCGCAGAAATTGTCAATTTAGTTGTTTCTATTTATAGGTCATAGGCCTGACTATGTCTACGTTCATGACCACCAGTTGCCACTAATATTAATAGTATGAACACCATTGTTACAGAACCTGGACAATTGGAAGTCGTCCCGGCGGAAGCGCGTGGAGCACATAATTGAGCGGTGCGTGGAGGTGCGTCGCATGGAGCACGAGCCGTGCCAGCCGCGCGCCAAGTCCAAGACCTTCAACGAGATGCTGGAGGAACGGTCAGTACATAGGTATAAACTTTACATTACTAACCTGAATAATTATTACTGTGTTTGTCAAAGAATGCTCTAGAAATAGTATCTCTAGATGCCGAAAATACGCGACACCTGGCCGAAATTACGTCGCGTCTTGCCGATATAAAAAACATTGCCGCCAAAGGTCAATCCGTGGATGGGTGACTGTTTGTTACACATCGAGACACCCTCGTGCTCGTTGAGCACGTTAAACAGTCGGTCCCGGGAGTCATACGAATACCTATAACAGTCGTTACGGGAAGTCAGAAGCCCGAAAGTTTGACAACTGGTCTAACCATAGGGTATCGGTATTGTTGCGAAGGTCTGATGGCAGTCGCTCCGTGTAAAATACCGGTATTCAGCCGCATCTGATTACACTGGAAGCTGACCCCAACATAGTTGGGAAAAGGCTAGGCAGAACGAAATCGGGGTACTACGCGAACATCTTTAGATAGTATTAAACAAAGTCGCTCCCGCTGTCTATACGCTTAGATCTTTTAAACTACGCAACGGATTTTAATGCAGTTTTCAGCAATAGAGGGATTCAAGAGGAAGGTTTATGTGCCCCACATTAATATCTACATTGCACCTCGCTAGCTATTTATAAAATGTGTTTAGCTGTTGTGTGACACGACAAATAGTGAATTTCGTATTTCCTCTCGTGTGTGCAGACTCGGTGTCATAAACGGATGTCTGTTCTGAGTCAGAATGTTTGTGCATGTGTTGTGTAGTTAATGACTGAGTATCCCACTATGGAGTCTATCCGTCTTAAGGCTCATTCACACGCCGCAAGTTTCTTGAAGCAAGTCTTATGCTATCTTTGTCTTTCTCTCCGACAAAAACAGAGATAGCATGAGACTTGCTTCAAGAAACATGCTCCGCAGTGGCGAAGGTTCCATACAACTCGATTCCTATCGGCTTCCCTTTCGAAATATGGCAAATACTAGTATCTGTTATTTTCAATTATCATTTAAACAAATAATTATTTACGAAGTTACATTGCAGGTATAACATTTGCTTATGAAGGTAACAATCAAAGAAATAAGTTATAATATATCCTGAGTTTGGTCCGGCTTCCCTTTTAAGAAAATTCACCCTTCGCCACTGATGCTCCGTGTAAATGAGCCTTTAGTTTGATATTTAGTTTAGTAGATGCAAGTGACCGTAACCCAGAAGAATAGGTAAGGGAAGTTATTGAACAGTCTGGTACTGGAAAGGCCAGACAAAGTGGTATAAACAAAGAGTGGCTTATAGCATCACTAGCTTTTGGCTGTGACTACGCCCGCGTGAATTTCGGATATAAACTTTGATTATCTCTAAACGTAGAAGTTTGAAGAGTATTTAATTTATACCAACTTTCAATTCGGTAAACACAGGGAATTCAGGATTTTCTCATACATACTTCAATATGCTGTAGCAACCCATCATTAGGGGTTGTTTTAAAAAAACCCTAAAATGCGTCTTTATTTGGTACTAGCGGCCCGTCCCGGCTTCGCACGGGTGGACATTTTTTTTAAACATTTTGGGATAAATAAAGATAAATATAGCCTATGTTACTCAGTGATAATGTAGCTATCTAACGGCAAAAGAATTTTTGAAATCGGTCCAGTAATTTTTAAGTTTATTCGTTACATACAAAAATACAAATCTTTCCTCTGTATAATATTAGTATAGATTTTTGTGAAAAAGTATTAATACCAGTTTTCAAGTTGATAAACGCAGTTTGATTCTGGCTAACGTTTATAATGACGTGACCCTTGTTCTTGAGAGATTGGTATGGCATTCTTCTAGAATTTTTAGCACTTCTGCTTTAATTATGATTGATTCATCGTCTTACTCTTCAGTAGTAAACAAAGCCGTAGTCAGTGCTACATAATTAGCATCGCTTGACATGCAGTCGAGTTCAACTACCAGTTAAATATGTATGTATGTGACTTCGCGCGAAACGAAAGAGAAACATAATGTATGGATTAGATGCTTGTCTCGTCTTTGAGAGACTGAGGGATTACTATAGCGTAGTGGAAATGGTGATTAGCCCATTAAGCCTAGGCGTATACGGAGGCAGGTCAGTCACAATTATATAATCCATACAGTTGTACAACGCATTTGATGTCGGGTGTTACCAACACCCGTGTAGGCGTTGTCCAACTGTATGGATTGTAAAACTGAGACTGAAATCTATTGCCTGACACGTCACGTACTGTACTCCACGAAGGGTGCGGCACAGGTGTTTTAGTACACCCTCGTTTCGCCAGTTATGTTTATGTTGTAATAGGGAGCGAGCCTATTACCATTAACCGGGCACAAATCCGGACTCCGGGAACGTACTGAGAAATTCCTATGGAAAAACTCAATAGCACTTTGTCCGACTTAGGGATCGAACTAAGGACCCTATGCTCAGCGAAAAAGAGGTAGGGGATTGAAGAGTAGGTGTTTGAGAAAGATTTGGACAGTCACGGTTTTTTTTTTATTAACCTTAAATGTCACTTCTAGAATTTATTTTGCACTTGCAATACTTACCAAAAAAGTTCTCACGAAAAGATGATCTTATTACATTGCACCACAGATAATAAAATTACGAACATTAATAGTCATAGATCATTACTCAACATATTGGCTACAATTGCTTATAAGTAATCTTCTATTACCAATGCGCTTGCGCAACCGACAGTAAATTATGTTATTATTTAATTCGTTATTACTATTTGTTGCAAAAGTGCGACGAACGTGATTATTACGGTAATTAGTTCTGGCTTATTATTATAGTTGTTTAATGTTTGTTAATTGATGGAGAATGTAAATAGGAATTAAATGCAGTGAGGTCCAATATAAGGGGTGAGTAAGGGGTTTCATTAGGTGGATAGACACTTCTACCAAGGGAATCAAAAAAGTAACTGTGTCGTGTGATTGTTGTCTTCGTGTCTTTAGTGACTATACTGGTGTCAGAGTTTATGCCGCCCATCGGCCTCTGATTTCTTCTGATTCTGAAAAACCCAATAACACTGCCCGACCTGGGGATCAAACCCAGGACCTCACCGATCAGCAGTCGGGCTTGCCACCACTAGACCAACGAGGCAGTAAAAGAACTATTATATGACCTTAATAACACTATAGGCGAAACGAGGTTGTGAAGACTTCTGTAATTATTGTTTTACATGTGAATAAATGATAAGTTTGTAACTTTATATACAAAAAGCGTAAAACCAATAAAGTTTACTGACACCAAAACATCTTTGTTATAAACGTATTTTTTTCTTAAACAAGACCATGTAATGTCGTAAAAATACTAGCCAGCAACTCGCTCTATAAAAAATACTACATAATATTTGGTAATACTATATCTACAATGCAATTTCCACTTTAAATTCACACAACTAAGTTTGAAATTACAGTAGCACATTTTTTTTATTCGAATTTATTTTATTTCTCATCAAATCTCGACTTCATTTTGATAAAATAAGGTTGCTTTTTCACAGTTCGGTTGTAACATGTGTGTAGGTTTCATACAGACTAGAGTTGCGGTAGAATAGTAAGCTTATCGATTCGCACTGCTTGTAATGTAATATCGATGTCATTGACTCGATATACGGTGTTGTATTGCTCGGGTTTATTTAACTCGAGTACTCAGTGGCTTTGATTTCGAAGCGGTTGGTAGCTGACCATATGTGCAATGAATGCTTTTACTTATAGTTTATAGATTATATTTTCTTTCTTCTTATATAAAAGACATACAACAGAATCTTCTAGGGTGAACCTATCATTACAGTTATAGCTAATATCGGTATGTCAGGATTGGGAGCATGATAAATAAAGTAAATGAAACCAACACAGACTCTCCACCACTGAGAGTACTTTTAATTGGGTTAGTGATTAGTTACAGAAGCTAGTTCACAATATATCACAATATAATAATTTACAGAAGACCAGAAAATAAGGACAAGCAAATCACATATAAATGGTCAGACTTCTTCGGCGGTTCGACATGGAATCCTCTACTTTTTTTACTCTACTTTTTTCCTCTACTGTTTTTATAACTTCGGGTGCGTTGATTAATCTTGACGATTACCCTCCTATGTCAACATTGTCCAGTGTTACCAGCTACCGATAACCTAGATTCTTGTAGACTTTTAAAAGCTAAGCTCTATCTGCCGAAACCAATAACTGACCTCGACGCAGTCTGGATTGTTGTAGATTTTTGACATTACTTTTATTCAACTACCCCGTTGGTCTAGTGGTGGCACGCGTGACTGCTGATCATGAGTGGTGGCAGGCGCGACTGCTGATCATGAGGTCTTGGGTTCGATCGCCAGGTCGGGCAATGTGTTCTTAGGTTTTTCCGTGAGGAATTCCTCAGTAGCAGCCCGGAGTTTGGATTTGTGCCTGATTGATGGCAGTAGGATCGCCCCCTATTGCATGGGACTTAAACATAACGGCGAAATGAGGGTGGAATATAGGCGTGATGTTATGTATGTACAATCTCTATGTATGTGCACTTCGTCTGACTTCCCAAAAAAAACAGTTCCATCACTGCTTTCATGACACACTTCATATAACTCTCCCATACAAGAGTAGCAATGGTTGTTATTCCATACATTGGTCGTCGGCCAGCGTGTGAAGAGTTTATACATGTTGTTCAAATCCAGGTCAGTGCGAATTGATTGTTTTGGTAGTTAGTACGAATCAATTAGGAGCGGTCATTAGTTGAGAAAATAAAGATATTTAAACTATGAGAATGTCTGATATAATTCTTATTGGTTACTGTTGGGTTATGTGGGAATATCTTAGGTAATATGTGTTGATCACGCTATAGTTCGGGGTCAGAGGTATTCAATTTGTATTGTTTGGTTACACATACATGGTGTAAAAATAGCCTTAACGAAGCCGATGCATACCTACTGTACATAAAACTAAGTAACATATAGCAAAAATAATTGCTGGGAAACGACTTTTATTTTTTGTTATTAAAAAACAGCTTTTAATTGCAGCGCGCAATGGAAGTGCACGCGCAGCATTCTGTGCATACATTTCAAAAATATTGATAATGTTTATATAGAAGAATGTTTAGTAATAACATTTAAACTTAGTTTTCGTGAAAAACGTACAAAAATATGGTGACTTTGGCCTTCAATATCTCCATCTCCACCTGGATCTAGATTTTTCAGCCCATAAAAATGGAATTAGGACGAGCACAATCTCACAGGCCCTAACGAGTTGTCCTGCGTAAGCGACAAACGCGACGCGACGCGACACGACGTGGAACAAATACGCGTTACGTCGCGTCTCGCTACATAGGCCGCTCAAAATCAAAATCAAAAATTTTTATTACACATAAACCAATACAGGTGCTTATGAAACGTCGAATTTAGGTGCACGGTTCCAATTAGTTGTTTCCTATGGAGAAGAGCCGGCAAGAAACTCCATGGTTACTCTTTTAAAAATAATACCTTTAACAATTTCAGTGGATACAGTACAATGATTTAGGATAGTGAGAGAACAATGAGGTCCTGACCACAGACCAATGAGTAATATAGTACTAAAAGACTTGAGTACAAAAACTAACAAACAAAAATAAAATTTAAAAAAAAGTAATATGAATAATATTGTAGTAATTTACAAATTTATAGATGCAGGTCCACAAAGTTCTCACATTTACAAAAGTGAAAAGGAAGCTAAACTATATAAAACAATTGACATAATTAAATGTCAGCAAGCCGCAAGCCGCTAGTAGGGAATGCCGTTGTCTTGATCGCGTTTATCGCGTTCGTCGCTTACGCAGGACACTCCTTTAGTTACTGTCAACTTAAAATAGAAATTATTATACATATACGCTTTTTCGAACTGGTCCCTTGCAACTAAGTCATTGGCTAGGTATCTCGGGATTTTATGGTTTAACTTGACAGTTTAGCACGTGGATAGGGCTCGATTCGTAGCCAAAAGTCGTAAAATCTTCTTAAGAGATACTTTGTTAACCTCATTTTTCTGCAACGAAGGATTGGTTGGGTACCTGTTTGTTTTTTATTTACAAAATGCAAAATCATTTTTCGTTCCTATGAATACCTGAACTCTTAGTTGATTCTAATGTCGGGGCCACAATGACGTCTACCGCCATTAATTAACGCATTAATTTGCACAAATCCCTTGTATCCTTGTCATTTCATGAGTCAATAAATAGCGTTAGGCATTAGTGTGGCCCCGGCATAAGACTACTGTCTTAATCTGTCTGTCCTAATCGCCATCATGTAGGTAGTTTGGTGTGTGTTTTAGATCACGACAAAGCTCCGAGCGAAAGAAAGTAACCATTTAATCCATTTATAAAAATGGCTATGATAGATCCTCAGCTGTACACCATCAAAATAATTTCTCTTATTCAAATAACAACACAAAAAAGCCTAAGTTTCACCGTCATAATTTCAACAGTAATTCAATACCTATAAATTCAATCTTAACTCAAATTTCCCCCAAAGGAAATCGACTTTCGTGTGTGACGATGTAGCTGGTGTAGGTTACATGTCCGTCTCGGTCGGCGGGTAAAGCGCGACTGATCAAGTTACGACATATTTTGTACCTACATGCGCGAGCGCAACCACGCGTGGCGCGTTTACTTTGGTGTTCAAATTTTAGTTTTCAGTAAGTAACATAACATCACGCTTGTGTTCCCCGAAGGGTTGAGCAGAAATGTATAGTAACATCCTCATTTCGCCGTTATGTTTAAGTCCCATGTAATAGGGTCTAGTCTATTGCCGTCAATAGGGCACAAATCTAAACTCCGGGCTGCTACTGAGGAATTAGACACGGTAAAATAACACTTTGCCCTACTTGAGGATCGTACCAAGAACCTCACGATCAGCAGTCGCGCTTACGACCACTAGAACAACGAGGCAAATTTTCTGTACCTAAGTACTTATTTAACAATAAAAGTATCAATGCAATAGAAGTATCTAAAGCCCAATACATTTATAATGATCCTTCTTGTGTGTATCCTTTGCATGATATCTAATCCCACTGGTGGGATAACCATGACCCCACAGGAAATAATGAAGTAGTTCGTCCGGAGCGGCGATTGCAAATTTTTCTGTTTCGATTTTTATTTATGGGATCGTAGCTGACGATCTAAACTAGTAGTCACTATGCACTATGGACTGCTGGACTATGCACTATAGTGCGTATTTTTAGGCAAAATAGAGTTTAATTGAATAAAGCTATAGAAAAGCTCTAACCAAAATTCATTCGCACTTGATCTTCTTCTTTTCGTGTGGTTAGTGACTAACCTGGTGTCAGAGTTTATGCCGCCCATGGGCCTCTGACTTAGCTTCACATGCCGTCGAGAAATATCTCTCAGGCATGCCGGTTTCTTCACGATGTTTTCCTTCACCGTTTTAAGCATGTGATCATTATAGAATACGCACATGAATCCGAAAAGTCAGGTGCGTGCCTTGGGTTCGAACTCGAGACATATGACTTGGCAGTCTAACGGTCACACCACTAGGCTATCACTGCTATGATAAAATAATGATAGGAAAGAAAGCAAGAAAGATAAATTTATTTTTGCAGTCGTTACGGGTAGTAAGTAGTCCGAAAGTCTGATAACTGGTCTAACTTTAGTATATCGGCATTGCCTAGTAACTGGGTTGCGGAGGTCTGATGGCAGTCGTTCCATGTAAAATACTGGTATTCAGCCGCATCTGGTTAGACTGGAAGCTGACCCCAACACAATTGGGAAAAGGCCAGTAACACAAATACGGAATGTAAAACTTAAAAATTACAACCTAAAAATAGATATAGTTAAGACAGTTCTATATTTCCCGTAAGCAATTGCCTACTAACTTATAGAAATTTAAACGATTTTATTGACGCCATACCAATATTTTATCGAGTCATTTCAAAAAGTAATCAAGCATAAATATCAAATTTAATCGTTATGTCAACTTTAATCAGCCCATCGGAATTACAGTTAAATTATAATTAAAGTTAAAGTAAACCAATTAATTGTCATTGCGTAATAAGTACTTGTTATACTAAAAATCAATTGATTACTATCAGCTGATCGACTTTCGTAACAATGACGATGTTAATTAAAAAAGTTTCAGGATGTCCGTTTTACTTAAAACAAGGTTTAATTAAAATGTTTTGAATTCCTCGTTTTTTTTTTGTTTGGCGAGTGTTGTTTATTCTAGACGTCATGTAAGAACTGTTTCGTAACGTTATGCTTGACGCACACGAGGATAGTTAGCAAGCTAATACAAAGTCGAGTGATAGAAGCCAGTTTCTGTCTTCAAAATTAATATCTGTAGTACATACATACATATTCACATCTGTAATCCCCGAAGGGCTAAGCACAGGTTTCTAACGCCTTATTCCAATGGGAGTAGGCAGACACTATAGAACGCCACATGCTTCCTTACATACTCCTTTCGCTTCATCCACATTCATACATCTTGTCATATACGTACGCCGGTTGAGAGTACTACGCACCTGTCCTTTGTGAAGAACATCATCAATAACATTGATGTATACCCTTCTAGGGCGTCCTCTACCGGCGTCTCCCTGGTATCAAATCCCATGTAAAAGGTAACCTATTGCCGTTTCTCTTCGACGAAGGAAAGTTTCATTCAGAATCTTTCTCCCTACGAACTACATGTATGTAGTGTCTTCAAAAATGTCTTATATGAAGCCAGTAACAAGTCGCTCTTCCGAATTATATTATCTTGGCTACAGTAGCCAGGATAACATAATTCGGAAGAACGTGTTTTAAGTGTTTTTTACGTGTTTTTACGTTTAAGTGTTTTTTATTCATTTATGTAGGTATCAAATACCTTTCATAAAGCAGAATGAATATGCTATCCGAAAACTGCGTCCTCTTCTCTATACTTCAAAGTAACTAGATATTATCTATGGGTAAATGGAAAACGGTGGTATTACAAAAAGAAAAAAAAAAGTTTAAGCGCTTTTTTCTCGAAACTGTTTATGCGATTTACTGCGTTTATGAATTGCGCGGCAGTACTGGCCTCGTTTGCGACGGGCATTAGGCTTAGTCAGCATTGAAACGTGAAACATTAGTAAGGCTAACTACCGTGTAATACAAAGAAGCTTGTTGTACTTATATTTATTACTTAAACAAAAGCACAGTAAACTTATTGTTGCGAATTTAATAAACACAGTTACCATTCAATGGATTCATAGAACTATGCAAAAACTTCTTATTCGTAGTTCAGCACATTGTTCCCCGAAGGATTAAACAGGCGTATAGGTATTATCGATATATATCCCAAGTTACCCTCCATAAATAAGTGTAGGTTACACTTAGTGAAAGGTATATAACATTTTTTAAACCCTTAATTTTCTTTCAAGTACATATACCTACCTACCTAATAAAAATCATAATCGGCTAATTACTGTCCCACAGCTGGGCACGGACCTCTTCTCAGAATGAGAAGGGTTCAAGCCTTAGTCCACCACGCTGGCCTGGTGCGGGTTGGTAGACTTCACACGCGATCGATAACTTTATGGAGCCCTCTCAGGTGTGCAGGTTTCTTTAGGATGTTTTTCCTTCACCGTTAACGCAAGTGATTATCAAATTCTTATCTGCACATGCATTCTAAAAGTCAAAGATACGGGCCAGGATCGAACTCAGACATTCCTGCATGGAAGGCAAACGTTCAGCCGCTAGGCTATGTAGTAACTGGACATCACTCCGTGAAATGTCCGTTTCACGACAGAAAATGTAAATCTCCTTACTTGAAAAACGTGTCTCCTACATTTTCCACAGATATTTTATTTTCGTATTCTTTTCATACCTTTATTGAAATGTATCTTTTGTCTTTATTTTAAAAAGTACCTTATGTAGGTACCCTATCCGCCTGCAACGTATAAGCCCTCGTTCGCACGAACGCTTTTTCACCGCGCGTTGAACAAGCGTCCAACGCGCGCAATAGATAAGCTGCGTTAAAAAAGCGCTATCATGTGAACACTATACACACGGCTTGCTATTTGTTGTTTATATTATGTATTACATACACATTACACTATATATATTTATTTCATATTTATTGTATATAATATTTATTTATTTGTGTTTTTAGGTTTATTTAACGTACATAATTTAATGTCTCCTAATTAATTGTTACACTGTGAACTACCTCTCTCTTTTTTTTTTCTTGCACTTCATGTCCATCCAAAGGTTGTCTGGAAGAAATCGCCTAGTGCGATAAGACCGCCCATTGTACATCTCTATTTTTATAGTAATGTTTCTTGTTTGTTTTGTGTACAATAAAGAGTATTGTATTCTTATTCTTATTCTTTATTGTACACAAAATAATAACATATAATACAGTTCCGTTGGTAAATTCATGTACAAAGGCGAGCTTAACTCACAAATGAGTTTTCTAACAGCAAACCTTAGAGCGATAGAGAGATTTGATGTTGAGGAGAACAATTACCGAAGTGTACAAGTTATATAAAATTACAAATTAAATACACAATAAATATACACATCTACATAAACTAAACAAATATGTGTATAGCACACAATACATAAACGTAATACATACAATATAATATATAAAATACTACATACATACATACATACAGGTCATGTAGACAGGAAATGTTCCCTAATTCTTTTCTTAAAAACATCTAACGACGATTGTATTGTATTGTATTGTATTAGAACGCTTTTTTAACGCGCGTTGAAAAAGCTCTCGTGCTAACGAGGGCTTACAGACACAAACCTCGAACATCCAGCGACTCTCGGCTAGTGAAATAGGTCCGTACTACATCGGTATGTTGGTATGTGTACCAAGTACCAAATCCACCTGTATTGTGTACTGTTTAGCGTGGAGCGCATAATTGGCGATAGTTTTCAAAACTACAGGATGTTTGCTAAGCTGTTCTGAGTACTTCTGAGTACGGCTACATTGTGCGGCTCATTCAACATATAGTCGGAAACAAAACATTCTTGTGCTAAATTGGGCCATTCGGTGAATAACCTACGTTACTTTGGCCTCTGATAATAGTATTTTAGCTACGATTCAAAATCTCAACACTGTAGAATGTCAACAATTAAACTGAGTCCCGTAAATTGTCCAGTGTGGGGACGCTCAAAAAACCTTCCTCACCGCACGCTGGGAATAGACGCGTATTGTAAAATTCAACAAAACCCAGCACGCGACGTGGTAGGATCTATACGGTCCGCCTGGCTAGCTACCACCTGAACAGTAAAGTCCGGCGCCAAGCAGTTTACTGTGTTCCGTCGTGTGTATGTGAGAGCCAGAGGGGTATAGGGTATCCCTCTATATCTCTGTTACTTGGATTCTTGTACTCCATCTTAGCTGTCTGCGCTTACCATCAAATGCAACCAGATTCAAACGCGACCAAAACAAAGAATAAAACATACTTTTTTTCGTATATAACCATAATTTCATTATTTATTGCGGATCATAACTTGTTTATCACTTGCGTTCACGGTGAACGGAAACATTGTGAGGAAACCTGCTCACCTGGAAAGGCTCTATAAAGGTCTCGATGGTGTGTGTAGTCCGCCAACCCACATCGGGCATGCGTGGTGGATTAAGGCCTTCACCCTTCCCATTCTGAGAAGAAACCTCTGCTCAGCAGTGGGACAGTAAGCGCCCGTTCACACAGTGAATCCGTCGGTACTGGATGTGTTGTTCACATCTGTACTGACGGATCAGTTAAACAAATGGCAACTGCGTCGCACCTGGCAGACAGGATACGATAAGAATAACGGATCTAGTATTTTTTACTGGCTTCGGAATACTGTCGTGTATGTGAACTCGCTCATACAACTACAGGCGCCATCACCAAAATAAAAACGGATCCTGTAAACAGTTTCTGTGTGAACTAGCTGTAATGGACTGATTATGCTTATGCAATCAGTACGATAGAAGCCTCTGATAGTTTGCGAGTTCTTAGTAAATAAGATAATTACTAGATGACCTAATCTCGATAAACATTACACATAGCTTTTAATCATGTGATGTCACCGACATGTCCGTATTGTGGTTGACTACTTATCTAATATTATCAAACATTAATTAACCAAACAGTAAACGGACTTGCTTTAATTACATTACGTCATAATGATCAGTCTTTGGAGGTATGAGGTACGGTGTTCCTCCTACGAAAAGGGAGGATCCTCCTACCAGGCGGTTCTTATATCTGGCTGGCTACTGCATAACGGTTGAGGTTGGGAAGGTGTATATAACATGCAACGTAATTAAAAAACTCCCTCAAACACCTCAATTAGAATATTATGTTATAATCACACTAAAATTTTAATTTAACATCTATAGGTATGCATTGTTATTTAATAAATTAACGTTCTTGAAATAAAGTTTGTTTTTCTTTAATTTGTATTGAATGACGGAATTTGTATAAATACAAAAAAAAATGCACTTTTAAAAGTCGTTTTGCTTTTATTTACTGTCCATTTCAGTTTGTTTTGACTGCACAAGGGTAATGTGACTGATATCCGCAGCTTTAATTATTTTAGGCATAAAAAAATACCTATATTAAAAATTATAGAAATCGATTCAGTAAACGATTTTTCAAGATGTGCGTTAATTATGTTACATATTGTAAATACTATCTGCGTGTCAAATCTTGATATCGCGATGCAGGATTTGTGAAGTTTCATTTGACAGCTGTCATTGTTATCGCTGTAGTCTTTTTAGGCAATCGTCGTGCTCCGTAGTTCCCATGTGGCATGATAGATGTCACCACAAGTCTTTTGCTACATTAAAAGATGTTCCACTCCTGACGATACTCAAGTATGTCCGGCGCACCCTGGGCAGCCAGCCCTTCTACAAACCATGCTGACTGGGTAATCTTATCAATGTGGATGAACTGAAATGAGTATGTAAGGATCGTAGCGTGTGGCGTTCTATAGTTACTGCCTACCGCCATAGGAAAAAGGCGTGTGTTTATGTATCTATGTATATTCAGATTTTTCAAGAATATTATATTTATTAAAATTTATATCTACTTAAATATTTATTTTACAGGCATTATGAAATATGTTTCCAAGCTATGAAAACCATGAAATTATCCCACATAACACACGGAACTCTAAAAGATGAAAGGATGTGGTTATGGTGTCAATAAAAAGGGAAAAGTTAAGATCATATGACGTGTTGCTGCGGTCTCTTTGCCATTACGAGTTTGAACCGAGGTTTAAACCAACATACGTCATTTTAACTGACTACGCACAGTTATTTACCGTGAGTTTCATTTGATGGTTAAAGCAGAAAAGATAAAAGTACAGAAGGACTGCGAATAATATATTTGCCTTATTGGTATAGTGGTCGCAAGCGCGACTGCTGGGGTCATGGGGTCCTGAGTTCGATCTCCAGGTCGCGCAGTGTTATTGGATTTTTCCATTAGGAATTCCTCAACCGAAGCCGTGGCCGATATTCGGCTTCCGGCGTAACTTTTGGTCAAAGCCGAAGGTGTAACAAAATTTAGAAGTTTAAAAAAATAAAAAATAATAATATAGATACTTAATTAAATATTCGGCTGGTTTTTGCCTAAATCTTGTCAGACCTTAGCAATAAGTAGCTTGTTCGTTTTGCCCTGCCTTTTCCCAACTATGTTGGGGTCAGCTTTCAGTCTAACCAGATGCGGCTAAATACCAGTATTTTACACGGAGCGACTGCCATCAGACCTCCACAACCCAGTTACTGGGTAATCACATAAGTAGCACATTGTATAAAGTGGTATTTCTGTTTCTATTCTGTGGTACCTACACCAGTGGTTTCATTTGATAGTTGTCAGCTAAAACCATTGACATTTTGAAGATGGATTCAAATTGCGTAACATATTCCGACATTTCTTCAGATGCGTGACTTTGCTTAGAAAGTCGTTATTTGATTAATTTCCCTTGTGATTGAATCGAAAATAACATAACATCACGCCTGTATTGATGAAGGGTTAGGCAGAGTTGTATAGTGACACCCTCATTTTAACGTTATGTTTAAGTCCCATGTTATAGCACAACCGGGCACAAATCCAAACTCCAGACTGCTACTGAGGAATTTCACATGGAAAAACCCAATAACACTGCCCGACCTGGGGATCGAACCCAGGACCTCACGATCAGCAGTCGCGCTTGCCACCACTAGACCAACGAGGTAGTCACAGCATTGTTTCAGAAACAGCTGGCAACTTGTTACCAAAACATTGTTTGGTTAGAAAATACATGGTTTAATTTGACAACGAATAAAATACGTATTATGTGGTAACTCAGAGGAGTCCGTCCCGGTCTGGTGGTCACCCTAAGCTGTCGCCACAATCGGGTCGTGAAACCCACTGTATATCGGTTACATGTACTTATGTAATACTATATTATTATAAGGGATGTGAGAGGCTGTGAAAGTAAATTCGTTAGGAAAAAAAATTTAAAGGATATTTAACCTTTGAACTATAAATAGTACCTTCGCCCTAAGCCGAGGTCAGAGTCCCATTAGGGGTCGCCCTTAGTGCTGTTGTTGCTAGCTAGTCATGATGTTAGTAATAGTAGTTAGCTTAGGTTAAGTATTTTACTCTGGTCCCCATTGGTTGGAGACCCTTCAGGTCTCGCCAATAACTGCCCGGTTACGTAGAAACGGTCCGCAAGACCATCTACAAGCAGGAAAATAAAAAACCTTGGGGACTGTATAACCTGAGACAGCACGGTTGGCTTCTTTGATTCGATTTTTCGGAACAACTATTTGTATGTCCTACAGATAGTTAGTGAATATTGTTAGTGTATTGAAAGAAAGAAAGAAAAAACATTTATTTGTCACAGATACACTTTAACACAAAACATGATAGTATATAAATAATATTAAAATAAAAGACAACTGTGACAAAAAGGTGACCACTCAGCATAATGCTGTGCTATGGCGTGGGCCACAGACACAGCGCTGATTTATTGAATTATTATATATTTTATTGAATTTGTTATTGTTATATTATTCGAGTGAATAGTGAGTTTGCAGACAGTGGTTCTGGTATCGAGTGTAATAAACGAACTAGACGGAGGGTAGACCGTTTCGTCTGCCAATAACATCACCCGCACGTAACAATCGACAGTTCTTCCGTGATCATGGCGCATGCAACTGCGCCGAAATATCGGAGTCTCAAAAATAAACAGGTACATGGTGTAAATCCCGTCATAGTATATTCTACTACAGATAGTTGTTCCGGGTCTGGGTGTTTGTGTCTGTTATCGGACCAACGACACAGGCCAAGTCTAGGTAAGATTAAAAATAAATAAAAAAACAAGACATTATCAAATGCATAGGTAACTTCCTTTTTGCCTTTGTCGTAATCGATCGCTGACTGACGATCAACTCATCGAGATTTTAAAATTCTACCTCATTCAATGCTTAAGGTGAACTTAGTACAAGCATGATCAAATAGGTTTGTGCATGGTATTCCACATAGTGAGTATTTTTTCCATAATCAAAAACATATCTAGCTTCAACATAATCCGCCTATTATAGGCCTCTTCCCAGAATGAGAATGGTTTAGGCCTTAGTCCACCACGCTGGCCTGATGTTTGGCGAACTACACACACAACGAGAACTATTTTATCTAGCTCCAACAAAAACGTTGGATTATTAACATGCAAGTAAAATCGAGAATCGAGACTTTTCCTTTCTATTATATGAGTCATTGCCCCAAGTATTGCGCTCTTATGACAAAATCGAGAGCACTTGCCTTATCTAACAGTATCTATCTATCCATCGATAATTCCTCTCTTTTTATCAAACACGCCATTTGAAGAAGAAAATTGTGAAATTCATCTGTCGTGCGCCCGATGACATGGATTATACTATCTAGACACTTCAATCACTTGCATGCCCAAACTAATCCGATCTGTATCCTCAACTATCTTATACAACACGACAGATCATGACAAAATGGCTATTATACCGTTCCACATAGATTGGCAGGTATGACAAACTATTAACATCTTTACGTTGTCGTAATAGAGTCAGTTTTGAAATGATCATCAAAATAATTGGTTTAACAGAATTAGTATTGCAACAGTTTACGATATTTCGCTGAAGATTGTGTGTTAGTTTGTAATGAATGGTTATTTTACCGCCAATCTAAATTCACGTTAATTTTCATAGTTGTTTAGTATTGAAATGTTATTATTGATCTACATTGAAGCCGCTTTTGTGCTGGTTATCATAATCAGGCCATTTCGCAATCTTTATCTTTACATAGTATAAAACAAAGTCGCTCCCGCTGTCTGTACGCTTAGACCTTTTAAACTACGCAACGGATTTTAATGCAGTTTTCAGCAATAGATAGAGTGATTCAAGAGGAAGGTTTATATGCCCCACATTAGGATCTACAATGCACCTGTGCGAAGCTGGGGCGGGTCGATATTCAGATATAAAAGGTCAGACTTCTCCGGCTGATCGACATAGAATCCTCTGCTCCGTCGAATGACCACTTTTTATAATGTCGGGTACGTTGATTCATCTTGACGACTGCCCCCTCCTTTATCAACATTGTCCAGTGTTACCAGCTACCGACAACATACCCGTATTCTGCAAATAAATATCATTCATTATATTCTAACAATAAAAATAATCACTTTTTAACCGACTTTCAAAAAAGGAGGAGGTTCTCAATTCGACTGTATGTTTTTTTTTTGTTTGTTTGTTCCGCGATATCTTTGCTAATTGTAAAAAGTGATTATTAACAAAAATAAAACCGACTTCAAATGGTCTATCTCCGAAGTTCTTCATCAGATCTTCACCAAATTTAAATGGGACCACTTCGAAAGAATACTTTTTCAAACAAAAAAAGGATTATTAAAATCGGTTCACAATTAGCAAAGACATCGCGGAACAAACATACAAAAAAAAAACATACAGTCGAATTGAGAACCTCCTCCTTTTTGGAAGTCGGTTAATAAATTAAGCACAGGTAAACGAATACATTTGTTACAATAGTAGTACTTCTATATACTTTCTTACTGGACCATAATTACAATGCCTTCCACAATCCCACGAACATTAAAAGGTCTAGCTTACAAATAGGGAAACGAATAAATACCTAATTGTTTAGTAGAAAGCTGTACGATGCACGACCACGATCGAAGCTAAAGACCCTTTACCGGCTGACGGACATGAGCACACATTTAGACTTAATTGGACCTGTTTAGGTCTAAGGTCTCAAGTCGTATTTGTTCGGGTACAATAAAAAGCATTGTTTAACCTTCTTATCCCACACTAGGTGGGGTCGGCACAACATGTATTTCGTAAATCCATGTTTTTAGAGGTATTATGACCGGCCGCCTGCCTGACATCAACCCTCCTTGGGTATACTCGTTGCGCCGTCGCGCGGGTGACCCAATGTGCTTTCTGATATTATGCACTGGGTCCCAAAATGATATGATTGTAAAGCATTATTTAACCTTTGGTTCTTTTAAATTACATTTGAATTCATGTTTTAGTTATTTTACGGTGTTATGTAAATTATTAGCAGAAAATATATAAATGAAATTTTGAATGCATAGCGAAAATAATCTTATACCAAGCATAGGCTGCACTTTAGATGTATGTTTTCTTTTCTATTCTTAGTTTCAATATTATTTTCTGGATTATGTAATAGTAATCTAGTTACATTAGTTATTGAGACATCACATCTGCGTCTAATAATTGAAAAATAAATAGGTGGTGGCAAGCGCGACCGCTGATCGTAAGGTCCTGGGTTCGATACCCAGGTCGGGCAGTGTTATTGAGTTTTTCCGCGTGGAATTCCTCAGTAGCAGTCCGGAGTCTGGATTCGTGTGCGGTTGATGGCAATAGACTCGCCCCCTATTATATGGCACAATGAGGGTGTTACTATATACCTCTGCCCAACCCTTCGGGGTATACAGGCATGATGTGATGTTATGACATGTGTTGAGTTAGAATCATTATGCATGTGTGAAGGAGTTGAACGAGTATGTATGCATGTGTGTGTACCACCATATTAATTAGAAATAATGTCATTTAGTCAGTCGCAAATAAATCAGCATAGAGTTAACACGTATTTCTGTTACCCAAAATTCCCACAACGAAAAGTGAACCTAATTCCTATAACATTTTGGTCGACATCGAGCCGGACGTCTGATCAACTTACGACGTTTCATACACCGAGCGCTAATACAAAAGGACGGATCGCGCGGCGAACGGAGAACAAAAGAAAGAATTTGTTGTAAAAAATAAATGTTCATTTTTAAGCCTCATTAGTCATTAGTGGATGCAATCAAACAAGATATAATCACTACAAAGATACGAAGAAACGATCTATTTTCTTGCAAATTGAAGGCTTATTACAACAAATATGGCTAATACACCGGAACAATTACTAAATGTGTTAGAAGATACAGCTATGTTGTTAGGAAAAACACAATCAAATCTCAAGAAATGTCCGAAGCAACGTTTAACAAAAGGATATATAGAAACACGGATTAGAAACATCGAAGAATATTGGTCTATGTACAAAAATGCACATATAGAACTAGTGAAATGTGTCCCGAAAGCGAATCGACATGATATTCCATACTTTGTAAATGAAGATTACTTTATTCAAGAAGATTTGTACATATGTTTATTAGCCGATCTT
Organism: Amphipyra berbera; assembly: GCA_910594945.2. Lineage (NCBI taxonomy): Eukaryota > Metazoa > Arthropoda > Insecta > Lepidoptera > Noctuidae > Amphipyra > Amphipyra berbera. The sequence goes on from OU343142.1 coordinate 16,153,316, forward strand.
AATGATTTATTGTGTACATACAACAAGTCGTCGCCGCCGCCGGTATCTATGCAAGCTGACAATAACAACAGTGGTTCTGGTCAATCTATGGAAGTGCAAACTGTCAAGTTACCGAGGATACAACTTCCAACCTTCTCAGGTATTTACGATGAGTGGCCTGCTTATCAAGATCTATTTACATCATTAGTGCATGACAACCCAACATTAAATAAGGTACAAAAGTTGCACTATTTGAAAAGCAGTCTTAAGGGAGAAGCCCTGTCGCTCTTGAAACACGTGCAAGTTACAGAGGTTAACTATGACAAGTCGTTTAGTATGCTTAAGGCACGTTTCGGCAACAAGCCTATTATTGTCAATTCAATATTGAAGAGATTATTTACACAAAAGAAGATATCTGTGCAAACTGCAAATAACATCAAATCCATACTGGATACGACTACAGAATGTCTGAATGCACTGAATAACCTGAATTTGACAACGATCTCCTGGGATCCGCTCATTATATTTTTAGTTGTTCAAAAATTGGACCCAGAGACGCATCGTGAATGGGAAGAAGTTGCTTACGAGGATAATATCGATGAGTTACCTCAATGGAGTGCACTTCAGAAGTTTTTACAATCGAAGTTCCGCACGCTGGAACTTGTCACGCCCCCGACCAGAGAAAAACCTACACCTAGAGGAAAAGAATATGCTGTTCATGTGTCAACATCAAATACTACGACTTCTTTGAAACCAAGAAGCTGCACTATGTGCAAAGAAGATCACACATTGTGTCATTGTGAGGAATTTATCAAACTTAACCCAACAGAAAGGTGTGAGTACCTTAAACAACACAATCTATGCTATAACTGTCTGGCCCCTGGACACTCGGCTTATAGATGTCGCCTGAAGATGTCCTGTCGAAAATGTCACAAACGTCATCATACGCTCACGCACCAATCCACGTCTATGACGTCACCAAATCAACCAGACACCAAGAAACAACAAGATAAAGAAGTTGAAACTCATCAAGATTCTGCAAAATCAGCCGAAACCAATGTTACGCTTTCATCGCATGTCGTTGCTAATTTGTCCACTGCATTACTGGCTACAGCTCTTGTACCAGTAAGAAAATACGAATCGGGACAAGTGACCGTGCTTCGTGCTTTGATTGACCACGGCTCACAAGCTACATTCATGAGTGAAAGAGCTGCCCAGATGTTACGATTGAAGAGAACGCCTGTCCATGGCACCATCACTGGAATCGGCTCAACCAAAACAAATGTTAAGCATGCTGCAGAAATCGAACTACTATCCAGACACGACGCTAGTTTCAACGTTAGGATCAAAACGTACATCATGTCTACACGACTCACTACTAAATTACCGTCACAAACCATCTCCACCAGCACCTGGCCGCATCTGCAAGGACTCGCTCTGGCGGATCCAAGCTTCAATAAATCAGGAGGAATAGATTTATTACTAGGTGTTGACGTGTGTGCCCAAATCATGAAGGGTGAAGTTATCAAGGGCCCCCCAGGAACACCATGTGCTCAAAACACCACTCTGGGTTGGATTCTGTTTGGGAACGTGGAAAACAAACTAGCAGGAGAAATTATCGTCATGCACCTCAATCTTGATCTAAACGATATGTTAAAACGAATGTGGGAACAAGATCCATATGACAAGCGAGAACCCACAGCTGAGGAACGAAAGTGCGAGGAATACTACGAGACCACTACTACAAGAAATAAAGACGGACGATATATTGTTATGTTACCAAAGAAATCTAACATGCTATTATCAACCCAAGGAGATACTAGATCAATAGCTTTGAAGAGACTATATCAATTAGAACAAAGATTTAAGAATAACCCAAAACTAAAGAGTGACTATGCTACAGTCATGAAAGATTACGAAATAAATTACATGGAAGAAGTACCAAACCAAGAAATTACCAATACATCTGTGTACCTACCGCATCACGCCGTAATTAAAGAAGAGAAAGAAACAACGAAATTAAGGACTGTCTTTAACGCTTCTCAAAGAGGAACCAACATTGTATCACTCAATGACGAACTGATGGTAGGACCACAGTTACAAGATGACATGAGAAGTCTCATCATGAGATGGCGTATGAGGAGGGTTTGCTTCGTGGCCGATGTTCAGAAAATGTACCTACAAGTCATCGTTAATGAAAAAGACCGAGATCTGCAACGAATACTGTGGAGAAATGATGATCAAGAATCTGTCAAAGACTACCGTCTTACTAGAGTCACGTTTGGAACTGCTTCTGCTCCTTACTTGGCAGTAAGGACCTTGCATCAAATAGCCAAGGATGAAGGACAAAATTATCCCGAAGCTGCGGAAATAATAAGACGCGACTTCTTCATGGATGATATGATGTCTGGCAAGGACAATGTAACAGATGCAATAAAAGTGGCCAAAGAAATAGACGCTATACTCCAGAAAGGCGGATTCAAACTGAAAAAGTGGTGTTCTAACGATCCTGACTTTCTTAAAGAATTTGAAGAATCTGAAAGAAGCTCTCACGTAAAACTAGACATAACATTAGACGGAATCACACGAGCATTGGGATTACACTGGAACATGGGCACGGACCGATTTCAATACAGCCTAAACATACCTGCTACGGCAAAGACCATTACGAAGAGAACAATCCTGGCTGACCTACAGAGATTGTTTGACCCACTAGGCTGGTTGGCGCCTTCTGTTTTGCCTGCAAAGCTTCTCATTCAAAGATTATGGCTGCAAGGAGTAAAATGGGACGAAGAAGTAGATGGAAACATTGCCGCAGAATGGAACAATATCCGAGAATCTCTACATCTCTACTTATCTGATATCGAAGTAGATAGATGGCTTCATACTACTGAAACTACTATGAATAACGTCACTATCCACGGCTTCTGTGACGCGTCATCTCGAGCTTACGCTGCAGTTGCTTATCTAAGAGTAAGAACAGCCGAGGGTGACGTGAAAACATCAATAATCGCCGCTAAAACGAAGGTAGCACCGACTAAACCCCAATCCTTACCTCGACTGGAACTCAGTGGAGCTGTACTGCTTGCAGGACTCTTGAAACAGATAAAGGATGCAATGAATATACCCAGCTGTCAGATATTCGCATGGACCGATTCCACTATTGTGCTTTCCTGGCTGTTCGGTGATCCTACAAGATGGAACACATACGTTAGAAACAGAGTAGTTGAAATACTTGACAACATCGGAAATCATAATTGGTACCATGTCAAGTCACCAGAAAACCCCGCTGACACTGCTTCGCGTGGACAATCCTTGCTAGACCTTAAAGACGATGAACTGTGGTGGAAGGGTCCAGAGTGGTTAAGGGAAGGAGACATCCAATACAGCAGACCAAAGGCTATGATGACAGATCTGGAAAGAAAAGAAACAATACAAGTTAATCTAAAAATTGACAATGAGAAGAGTATAGCTACAAAATTCGAAAATTGTGACACATTAAAAGAATTGTTTAAAGTAATAGTGTACTGCAAAAGATTCTTAAAAGGAAGAAACATAGAAAACAAAGACTTACCTGTTAGCACGAAGGAATTCGATGATGCGCTGAAAACCTGCTTAAGAATAGCACAGAAGGACAGCTTCGAAGAAGAAATACAGCGCCTGAAAACAAAGTTACAAATTAAAGGAAAGAGTAAAATAAACAATTTGAAACCTTACCTGGACGATGATGGAATCCTCAGGGTGGGCGGGAGACTGCGTCACTCTGACCTAAATGAAGATGGCAAACATCCGATTATTCTTGATCGTGACAACAATCTTACGGTTCTCCTCGTCGCTGACGCCCACCTGAAGACGCTGCACGGCGGAGTTCAAGTAATGCTCTGCTTCCTGCGAACTAAATTCTGGATCCTGAAAGTAAAGACTTTAGTTAAATCAAGAATCAGAAAATGTCTTACTTGTGCGAAATTAAACGCTACTGCAAGGTCACAACAAATGGGTGACTTACCTCGAGTCCGAGTTACACCTGCGAAACCTTTCTTGAATACCGGCATAGACTTCGCAGGTCCGTATCAGATCTTGATGTCTAGAGGTAGGGGAGCAAAGACGAATAAGGCATACATCGCTCTTTTTGTCTGTATGTCTACAAAGGCGATTCACTTGGAACTCGTGGGAGATCTCACGTCAGATGCCTTCATCGGAGCCTTCCGAAGGTTTGTAGCCAGACGAGGAAGATGCGCTCAGATATGGAGCGACCAAGGACGCAACTTCGTCGGAGCAAACAAGATGCTGGCCGCAGACTGGGCGGAAGCCAAACTGCAATTTGACGGTCCAATTGCTGAGAAGTTAGCAATAGATGGAACTAAGTGGCATTTTATCCCAGCCTACAGCCCACACATGGGCGGACTGTGGGAGGCGGGGGTGAAATCGATGAAACATCACTTAAAACGGATCATGACCAAGCATGTGACTTACGAAGAGATGAGCACCTTGTTATGTCAAGTTGAGGCGTGCCTTAACTCACGGCCTCTAAGTATAATAGACGACACGGACACCGATAACTTTCAACCACTAACCCCCGGTCATTTTCTTATCGGTGAAACACCTATTACTGTACCAACACCAGACCTCCAAGATATCCCAACGACTCATTTGTCACGATGGCAGCATCAACAAAAGCTATTGACTGACTTCTGGCACAGATGGCAGCAAGAATACCTGTCACGAATGCAACAACGTTCGAAATGGCACAACAAAGTCAAAGAGTTTGACATAGGACACATCGTTCTAATAAAATCAGATAACTTGCCTCCGGGTAAATGGATGATGGGACGTATTGTTAATAAGCATCCGGGTACTGACGGTGTGACTCGTGTGTATGGTGTGAAAAGTGGTGAAAGTGTTGTGCAAAGATCATTTAATAAGTTATGTTATTTACCAATAGACATTAAAACATGATTTCTTTAGTAGTTTGTATTAACTTGCTCGAATATTGAATATAATTGTTAGACTAACTAAGTAACTTAAGTATGTATCTATGTATCAAGCTATAATTTGGATTTGTTTTAGTTATGTTTATGATACTTATTTTTTATAAAGGTCACATATGCCCTTTGGTGGGCGGTATGTTGAGTTAGAATCATTATGCATGTGTGAAGGAGTTGAACGAGTATGTATGCATGTGTGTGTACCACCATATTAATTAGAAATAATGTCATTTAGTCAGTCGCAAATAAATCAGCATAGAGTTAACACGTATTTCTGTTACCCAAAATTCCCACAACGAAAAGTGAACCTAATTCCTATAACAACATGTAATTATTATATTGAATAAAAAAAACGAAATCATCACCAATCGAACAACTATTTCGACCAATTAAAAACTAAAATCACTTTTAAAGCGACTATTAACACAGAATTTCACTTCAACCAACACAGAATAAATTTTATACAAAAATGTAATCTGTTCTCCTTCAGATCACTTTCTATACAAACACTATCATTACGGTTAGCTCGGGGGGTGTAAGCACTGTAATTGCGATGCCCGATAGCACCGGGCTTGACGTACTTTCACGAGAGCAATACTCCTGTTTCCATGGTTACGATTATTTAAGTACAAGCTCGTTATTGTTTACACCTTTAGGAAAATTTATGGAAGCCTGAAGGTATAGGGTATCAAGTTTTTGTGAGATTGATCTGTTTTGTGACTTGATAGAAATACGTGCGTAAACTATAGTATAAGGTTTAACGCAGTGGTATGAAGCCAAGCGACTTATTTAACCATGTTAAGGTTAAACAATAAATGACAGTTAACAGTACACAGTATTTTTATTAATTTTACAATGAAAATAAATTATTTTTGTGGTTAAAATTTACAGCTATATCACCTTACTAGCAGCCCGTCCCGGCTTCGCAGGGGTGGACATCTTTCCCGTTTTTGCAACATTTTTCATTTATGCTCCGCTCCTATTGGTCGTAGCGTGATGTTATATAGCCTATAACCTTCCTCGATAAATGGACTATCCAACACAAAAATATTTTTTCAATTCCAACCAGTAGTTCCTGAGATTAGCGCGTTCAATCAAACAAACAAACTCTTCAGCTTTATAATATTAGTATAGATTAAGATTTTTACAAAGTTAAATAATTTGAAATAACATAACACATAGAATATACATAATATCACGCCTATTTTCCCCGAAGGGTTCGGCAGAGGTGTATTTAATACACCCTCGTTTCGCCAGTTATGTTTAAGTCCCATGTAATAGGGGGCGAGCCTATTGCCATCAACCGAACACACATTCAAACTCCGGGCTGCTATGAGGAATTCCACACGGAAAAACCCAATAACACTTTGCAAAATCTGGGAATAGAACCCAGGACTTCATGATCAGCAGTCGTGCTTGCCACCACTAAACCAACTAGGCACTTTGAAATAATCAAGTGAATTTAGAGTTTAAATCGAAATAAACTTTACTTATGCGGTTACAACAGCACTGTCTCAATTATTAATCCTCGTCCTCTACTCAACTTACATTAATTCCTCAAACACAAACATCCAACAAAACATACCGTCCATGTATTCTATAACATCCATTTCGCTGGCATTCCACGTTTGGCACAAAACACGGGAATGTGCAGGACATACACGACCAGTTCTTACATGCGATCCTCCCATAAACCATGGCAATGCGCACCGTGGCCAGCATGGTGTTATGATAGTACGGATAGTACGCCTTATACGAACGCGGACACCGTATTTGGAAGTCTATGGTGTAAGTTAGGGGAATAAGCGAGTTTTGACAGCTGTCAACATCATTTTTTTTAAATTCTTGACTTCGTGGCTCTTGGCCCTAGTCTCACCTGATAGTAAGCGGCAGACAGGGTCTAAGATGGCGCACACGAATCCAAGGAACAGAGATATAGAGGGATTCCTCTATACCCCTCTGGCTCTCACATACACACGACGGAACACAGTAAACTGCATGGCACCGGACTTTAATGTGAGGGTGGTAGCTAGCCAGGCGGACCGTATAGACCCTACCACGTCGCGTGCTGGGTTTTGTTGAATCTTACAACACACGTCTATTCCCAGCGTGCGGTGAGGAAGTTTTATATTCTAACCCGGGGTACTTACATGAGAATATCTCATGCTCTGGGGAAAATATTAGCCAGTCAGCAAGGATAGTAGCGAGGTTCACTGCCCGGGGTACCCCGGACGTACTTACTTATTGAACTACTTCTTCTTTTCGTGTGGTTAGTGACTAATCTGGTGTCAGACTTTATGCCGCCCATGGCCCTCTGTCTTAGCTTCACATGCCGCCGAGAAATATATCTCAGGCAGGTTTCCTCACGATGTTTTCCTTCACCGTTTTTAAGCAAGTGAAAATTATACAATACGCACATGAATCCGAAAAGTCAGAGGTGCGTGGCTTGTGTTTGAACTCGAGACCTAGGACTTGGCAGTCCGACGGTCACACTGCTGCTATTATTACTGTTATTATTGAAGTACTTGTGGAAGCTCTTATAATGTTCTCCTCATTATAAGCTATAAGAGTGTTTTTCTAATTTCGCTAATGTGATTTTAATTTGTTCTTTGTTAGAATTAGAACCATAATTTACGTAATAATAGATAAGACATTTCATCTGACATGCCATAATAAAATCGCAGTTTATTGCAGTGCACTTATAGTGCTTTACATTAAGCTGATCTGGACACCTTTTTGGTCCAGCCGTGAGACACATACCCAAGACTTTTTTTATATCACACTTTTTATCTCTTGTCTCTTTGTGCATTGTCCAAATAAATGTTTCTTTACCTTTTTTATCACTGCAGACATTATCTGGGTGTTTTCCTATTAGGGAGGTAATGCCCTATTAGGAAAACACCCACTTTGGGTTCAGTTGAAAACCAGCGTCAGGCACTAGTGGTCTGACATTTATGCTGAACTGAACCTATTTGGCGTAGCCGCTAGACACACAGCTACTTTATTTTTTCTTTTGTTTTGTCTCTTATGATTTTTTTGTCTGTGGGTCTAATTGCTTTCGTGGCAAATAAATTCCTTTCTTTCTTTCCCTATTAAACCAACCTTCATAAAAAATAACACAGGAACTAAAAAGTAACTTTAAAAGTAACTTTATTCAAGGCATATTGTCAGTCCTTTTACACGTGCAGCCTGTGGACCAACTTTACGCAGCGGGCGTACAGCGCACTGCGCGTGCAGTACAACAATGCTTTTAGGATACTGTTAGGGCTGCCGCGGTTTTGTAGTGCTTCGACTATGTTTGCTGAGGCGCGGACCGATGATTTTTACGCGATCATAAGAAAGCGAAGCGCTTCACTATTAAGTCGCCTACGAAGCAGCTCGAATAGTCTCCTGGAGGTGTTGTCCGAGCGGTGGGATCTGTCCCTGATACAGAGGTGGATGCAGCTTCATGTTAGCGCTTCTCCTCGTATTGTCTAAATTTTAATTTTGATTTGAATTGATTTTTATTTTACTTATTTTGTTTTAATTTGAGTTTGATTTAATGTATGTTATTTTAATTTAATTTAGATTTGATTTTAATTTTGCAATTGTAATTTATATGGACTGTGTCTGAAATAAACGAAATTATTATTATTATTATTATTACTAATAACGTTTTCTACGATAGATACTTAAACCTTGGTCCTTCGGTACTAATTGCTATAAAATTTAACGTCTTTCCTCTACAAATCGCCATCGTTTCCACCTTGTCCAACCCATAATTAATTCCATATTTGTCGTACACAACAGCCTGTGTTGCTAGACCGTGTACTCCATACTCCATGGGGAATGGGCTTACGTCATTTTTGTAACAGCCGACTTGATATTTTTGCCTCACGCTATCGTAAATACTCGATCCATTTCAGGAACATTGCTGTAATAGTTTGTATTCGATATAATAAAATAGTTATGGAGACGGATTGAGATGAAGCCTTGTAGGTGTTTTAAAAATTGTGCTGGTTCGTTTTTATGGTCCTTTGCTTCGGGTGAGTGATGGGTTTTTGATAAAAAGATAGATGTAAGCTTGATAGGTGCTTTTTATAGGATTTTGTTAGTTTTATAGGATCCTTGGTTTTATTAGTTTCCTAATAGATTTCATCAATTGACTGCCTTGTTGGTCCAGTGATCGCAAGCGTGACTGCTGAGCATGGGGTCCTGGGTTCGATCCTTAGGTCGGGTAAAGTATTATTGGGTTTTTCCGTGTGGAATTCCGTGTGGAATTTGTGCCCGGTTGATAGCAATAGGCTCGCCTCCTATTACATGGGACTTAAACATCGGCGAAATGAGGGTATAACAAATACACGTCTGCCTAACCCTTCGGGGATTACAGGCGTGATGTTATGTTATGTTGGTTTTAGTAGTTACCTAATAGACTTCATCAATTAGGAAAATTTGATGCTGCTCCTCTACCTCATTGAAATCCGCGAGTGATCTCTCGTGCATCACATACTACCAATATTTTTCCATGTAACTATATTTTATCACAGTGAACAGTGAGAATTAGATTTATTTTAAAACACTCCATGGTAAAATACTTAATTTAAGCGTCTAATACAAGTGAGAGTTAGTTTCTTAACTATTTTCCAACTCATAACCGATCGGTAGCGATAGTTCATTACGCACACATTTTAGCAGCACGCAAATACTACATTTTCTAGGAATGCAGCTACCTACGTGTCTCGTAATTGTGGCCTCCATCACGCAATACCTAGTACTTAAGACCGTCCGTAGATTAGAATTAGCTAAGTATCCATCGGTGGCTTCGTACTGAGAGTTAGTGCACAATTAAGAACTTTGCGGGTAATGATTAGGTTAAAAAATTGTAGCAATTATAAGGCCGTCTTTTTATTCCTTCGTGTGGAATTTTATCTTGAAGCTAAATTGCTTATTTAGAAGTACTTTAAAATTGCTTTTTGTCCTTCTCATTGAATTCAGGTCTTTCCCGTGATCTCTTTGACACCGAGTATAGGTATATTAGCTATCTACTTGAATACCAAATTTTTTCACAAATCTGGGTAACCTTTTAAATACATCAGTATAAGTCAGTTTAACAATAGACGATCTATCACAAGTGCTAGTTTCAAAACAAATGCTAAAACATCTAACCTTCAACTAAAGTGAGCATAAAATCAAAATATTTGTGCGTAGGCGCATGTTTGCAGTTTGATTGATTAGCTGACGATAGCGTCACTCGCATGTTTTGAAACCCAAACACTGGGTTTGTTTGTTATGCTCAACAGACTTCAATTGATTGGCTCCATGTTGTTTAAAATTTGTTTTGATCTTTACAGTCGAGAATTTGGTCCTTTGGGATTTACTGAATTCTTAACTAACTTAACCTTGCTGGTAGTTATAGCAATGATAGCCTAGAAGTGTGCCCATCGGACTGCCAAATCATAGGTCTCTAGTTCGAACCCAAGGCACGCACCTCTAACTTTTCGGATTCATCTGCGTATTGTATAATTATCACTTGCTTAAAACCGATGAAGGAAAACATCGTGAGGAAACCGGCATGCCTGAGAGATATTTCTCGATGGCACGTGAAGGCGTAAACGAAGAAAAAGACCCTTGCTAGTGCTATTATTATTTTATCATCGTCTGTCTCCTTCCTTTATTTCATCGTCTGTCTCCTTCCTTTATTTCAATCTTTTCTGGTCCTTTTAAAATAATTCCAACATGCAACTTAGCAAGTATTGAACTATCATTTATATCGAATAGAACAGACCCCATACTTGATAACAGCTGTGTTTCTGCTCGACAAACTTAAGTATTGCTTGCGTGGGTGTTGATTAATGAGTATCACAGTCTCTCTTTATTACTCAATACTACTTACTTACCATTACACAGTATAATTTCCCATTAAATCCTACCTACCTTCAAGGTATGGCCTTCTTGCCAAACGCAAGGTGGTCATTGAGAAGAACATTCTCGGCTTAAACCACCACTATCATTCTGACTGATGATACGATTGGTGCAGTGGCTGAGTGATTGACTTCTGCGCTACGGATCGTGGGTCCGATTCCCGCACGGATCAAATATTTGTCTGGCCTACAAATAGTTGTTCTGGGTGTGAGCGTTTGTGCATGTGAAGATTTGTGTCTGTAAACGCACCCACGATACAGGAGAAATCCCAGAGTGGCCTAATGTTTAAAAAAAAAAAATGTCATACTTACATACAACCACGCCTGTTTCCTATTGGGGTAGGCAGAGACTATAGATTTCCACCTACTACGATCCGGACACACCCTTTTCATCTACATTCATTAACCTTCTCATGTATGCTCGTTGGTATTGGGTGCTACCGACCTGGCCTTTTTGAGAACGTCCGCAATTTGTGCGTGATACGTTCGCCAAGGTCGGACCCTTCCAACTGTATCATCCACATTCGCCTTGTACACTTGTTTCGTTAATCTCCTTTCGTCCATCCTCTCTACATGACCAAACCATCTTAACGTACCTTTCTCAATCCTACTCTCTACATCTTTCACTCCACAACGTTCCCTTATCACGCTAATTTCTATCTCTATTTCTCATTGACTAATTAACAAATTAATTGAATCCCTTCTACAATTGCTAGCAGTTTATTATTATGTTGAACTGGTTCAGTACAATCTAATCTGAACACATTAACAGTAGTGCCTCAGAGTCGGTCTCAATACAGACGTCAACGGTTTCTCAGCCGTATCTTGTAGCCCGAGATTAGAGCGTATTGTATTTCAATCCCCTGATAAACCACCATTTCTTTGATGATAAAAGGTAGAAGGAATAATTTGGAAAGTTATCAGGAAAGAAAGTTTTGCAAATAGCTGAGAGAGAATTGGAACACAATTCTGGACTAGACAGGCCTCGTTTATACAGGCGCGCAGCTTAGCGTTAAGCGTGATGCGGGGCGTGAAGCGGACAATTCAAACATATGACGTATTGTTCGTGTTGTATGTAGTTGTATGAAGGGCTCGTTAATTAACAACCGCACCGATCATACGATATACGAGGTTAATCTGTGCTTGCCGCGCTCAGTCCGTCGATGGGTGACCGTTCGTTATACCTCGAGATCCCTCCGTGCCTCGGAGAACACGTTAAATCGTCGGTCTCGAGTGTCATAAGAATACCTTGACAGTCGTTACGGGTAGTCTGAAGCCCATCAGCCTGACAACCGGTCTAACCTTAGGATATCGGCATTGCCCAGTTACTGGGTAGCGGAAGCACACTAATATTTTTCCTATGTCGTAAACTGTTATCTATTCTTCACCGAAGACCGTAGAGATATTTTAAAACCATGAAATACATAGTTTCCATGCTCAATGAGATAGATCAAAAAGAAATGTTTTTTTTTTAGAAAATCGATTACCCACTCTGAATTCTTCTGCACAGACACAAATTTGTACTGGCACAGGCACCCAGAGCTGGAATAATTATCTGTAGGTCATACAAATACTTGTTCCGTACGCGATGCGCAGCAGCGAAGAGCCACTCATGCCCGGTTCCTATAAACAAAAACGAATCGTTTTGCTTACCAATGGTAGATTTTTTTATTGCCAAACTGGGTTTATAAATAGAACAGTAGAATAATTTTACCTGTGATAGCTACTTCCATATGGGAGGGTCTACTATGCTAAGCTATGAGGTCTTTGCTTCATTATTGATAAGATACAAAAGTCTAATTTATAACCAACAACGCTCCGTAAAATATAGGAATTGGCTATCAGTCAATCCTTTCGTCCTAGTGTGTTTATGCAAACTTACAAAAATCTTTACCTCGTTCTATCATCACATTATGTCCAAACAAAGTCTCAAGCGTGGGCATACCCACGACCTCAGTATTGAGCACTACGTGGGCGACAGCTTCACTGCTCATACACGTTTGTTTTACAGTCATTAAGATATATGGTACGCTTTTGTTGCATGATGTTCTTTTATTTGTATGTTGCCTACGCAACGTGTTAGATCACGGAGGAGTTGATGTACCTATTTTATCTTCTGTTACGTAGATAATTTATGAGAATGTATCAATGATACTTGCATCAGAAGTTGCATCTTTTTGCATTTAATTTTTAAAAGGTTTTAATTTGCTTCACTTCGTATTATTCCTCCTAACCTTTTTCCCAACTACGTTTTGGGGTCAGCTTCCAGTCTAACCAGATGCGGCTGAATACCAGTATTTTACACGGAGCAGCTGCCATCAGACCTCCACAACTCAGTTACTGTGCAATACCGATATCCTAAGGTTAGATCGGTATCTTCACTTCGTATATTTGTTCCAAATCTTGCGACAGATTTTTCATCTACTTAACCGATTTTCCTGAAATTTCGCACAGAAATTCAATTCCCATGACAATACAACATTATACTAAACTACCTTCATTTCTCAAATCCTGATGCTGCAGGGGAACTACTAAGAGTAGATAAAACCGGTGGAAGGTCAGGTCGGACTCTTACCGACTAAAACCCGACTAACACCACCACGGTGTTCCTTAGAGAACCTAAAGCCGGGGTCACGGGATTCGCTATTGCATTCACCGCAACCCTGTCGCATCTTGTGCCTGTAAGCTGTATACAATAAATATATGTTTAATATATATGGCTCTACAGTGCTCCCCGTATATCTTAACAGGTAGCAAAATGCCTAGTAACTTAGTTAAAGTATACTGGAAGGGTGGATGGGTGAAGGTACGTTGCACATCGAGACATCGAGACGTACATCTACTTCGAATCCCACGCAAGTGTCAAACAAGGGGAAAATAAATACTACTGACGTTCTAGGAAGTAATTAACCAATCAAGTTATTCATTTTATTCAAAGCCTTTAACTAAATAATGTTGGTAACACTTCAAAGTCAATTTAAAATACCTGCTAGAATGTAGTTTTTACTAATACAGTGTGACCGGTATCTTGACAGTTCATACCGACGTGTTGCAAGGCAAAAATCAACATTATGTCCAATCAGTATACTTCAACTTTCGTTCTTCCTAGCTTTTTCCCAACTATCTTGATGTCGGCTTTCAGTTTAACCAAATGCGGCTGAATACCAGTATTTTACACGAAGCGACTGCCATCAGACCTCCGCAACCCAATTACAGGGCAATGCTGATATCCTAAAGTTAGACCAGTTGTCAGACTTTCGGGCTTCTGACTACCCGTAACGACTGTCATAGGTATTCATGACACCCGGAACCGACGAATGTGTAACGAAAGGTCACCCATCCACGGTCTGACCGCGGCGAGTGTTGCTTAACCTCGCAAATCGTATGATCTGCGCACAGACCGTTTTGAACTCGTGTATGTATCCCTCATTTCTGTAAACTAAGTACATTGCGTCCATGACCTTTTCTGTTGACTATTTGTGCCCGACAAATACATCGGTCACCGCCAAAGTCGCCGACACAATCTGTTCGCGCAACTGCCTTCCAGAACGGTCGCCAGAGCTGGATCGCCTGTGTGCCGTACTTTAGGGATTCTCAATACCCTTCTGATGGGCTAACCTGAATGTGATTTGTTTGCGGACGAGTGGAGTATAATCACTTTTTAACCGACTTCCAAAAAGGAGGAGGTTCTCAATTCGTCTGTATGTTATATTTTTTTTTTTTTTGTTAATGTTTGTTACCTCATAACTCCGTCATTTATAAACCGATTTGGATAATATTTTTTTGTTTGAAAGGATATACTTCCAGGTTGGTCCCATTTAAATTTGGTGAAGATCTGATGAAGAACTTCGGAGATAGACAATAGAACTTCTCAATGACGAACAGTACGCATAATGTGATGATGTGATTATGTTACGAGCAGCGTCTTTAGTAGGTCCAACCATATTTTATAATTAAGGCCACTAAAACGAAAAAAATAAAAAAACATTTTAACAAAAATTAAACCAACTTCAAAAAAACGATGAAAAGAATAAAATAATTACCATATTATAAAATTAACAGTTTCAGAAGTCGGTGCCTTCAATTTGGTTCAGCGTGAATTAGCACCGACTTCTAAAACTGTTAATTTTATAATATGGTAATTATTTTAGTAATTATTTTATTCTTTTCATCGTTTTTTATTAACAAAAATAAAACCGACTTCAAATTGTCTGTCAAACAAAAAAAGAATCAATAAAATCGGTTTTCAATTAGCAAAGATATCGCGGAACAAAAATACAAAAAAAAATTTTGAAAGTCGGTTAAATAAAAAAAAACACAATCGAATTGAGAACCTCCTCCTTTTTTTAAGAGTCGGTTAAAAATTAAGCGCGTATGTCTGATGTTCTGTGAGAAACAGTATGCGAGGGTGTCCACTGTTCCATGTTAGTTAGTAGCGAATAATTGTTTATGACACAATTGTCTGCATTGTTTAGTTTTCTTTCTAAGTTAATTAATGTAATTGGTATTGTACCGTGTCAATTAATTATAAACGGTGTAAAAAGACCCTTAACGAAGCCGAAAAACACTTATTCTCCACGTCTTTGCGATTTTTTTTTTGTTCTGGACTATGCCTGGGAACCTTCTGGTTACGGAGATATTGGAGGTCAAAGTTCCAACTTTTTCACAACTTTTTTTTAAATACTAGTTTTGAAGGTTGCAAATGTACTTGAAATACCTCCATTACCCGTTTACTACTCATTGCATCTATCAGCACAGTGTTTTGAGTGCGCTACAATTAGCTTTACAGTAAAACGAAATTTTACACCCAAAAAAACAAAGTCGTTTCCCAGCGATAATTATTGCGTAGGGTTACTTAGTTTGATGTACTGAATGCATGGGTGACGGCTTGGTGAAGGGTCTTTTTACACCTTGTATAAATAAATAAATTGCATCTTACTCTCCCATACTGCCAGTTCTAACATAACATCACTGGCCAGCCAGTCAGTTCTACATTACATCCACCATATTATATTACGACCTGTCTCCTGAACGGTCGCAACTGTTACCTGTATATATGATATCCTAACTGAGGCCGAAATACCAGCCACATTAATTTATAATGTACGTCTTTGGGATATAGTTGTGATTCGCATGTTGAGTGGTTTCCATTGACAAGTAAGGTGCAGGTGGGAGTGTCGTTTTACTTCTTGTAAATGTGTTTTAGCACAAAGTATGTGTGATTCACTGTACGAGTTTATTTTTCATGTTAAATTGGTATTAATATTAAACAAAGTTGTGGTTAATTATATTTTTAATAGCGGCCTGTCCCGGCTTTGCACGGGTACACATTTTTCCCGATTTTGCAACATTTTTCATTTATGCTCCGCTCCTATTAGTCGTAGCGTGATGTTATATAACCTATAACCTTCCTCGATAAATGGACTATCCAACACAACAATATTTTTTCAATTCCAACCAGTAGTTCCTGAGATTAACGCGTTCAAACAAACAAACTCTTCAGCTATATATATGTATATTATTAAATATAGTATAGATAGATTGGGGTGAATGCAATAGATCGTAGAGGCACGGAGGTTCTCGATGTGTAACGAAATGGTCACCCATCCACAGGCTGACCGCGGCAAGCACAACTTAACCTTGCAAATCGTATGATCCGCGCGGTTGGTAGTTAGCTATTTTCATTATGGTACGTCAATTCGTGCGTATCAAGCCTTGTAGTTATTCAAACTTCAACACTTTCTTCCCCACCGGTTTCCTCGTCCCTCCAGATCCTATTCGCAGACCACTTACATACATTACCATTTATAATATTTTCTGCCTATCAGCCAATTCATTTGCTATTCAAATATAAATTAACTGGTAGGTTGCGCGCTATCTCCTTGTCAGCCACTTAGCCACCTTAATTCCTGTTTTATCTAGCAGATAAATGGCAGATAACAATGTGTTGTGGAGTGTATTCTGGCATATTTATAGGTGCATGCATTCCATGCAAATGTGTCAGTAGTAAATATTGGAAAGTTAGCACTTGGCTTTGTGTTCTGTTTCCTTATTGGAGGAACTGAAATATAGTATTGATATTACGTCTAGTGCCGTGATGTCCCAATTAGCACTGTTTATTGCATAACATCACGCCTTGCATTCCCCGTAGGGTTGAGCAGAGGTGTATAGTAACACCCTCATTTCGCCGTTATGTTGAAGTCCCGTGTAATAGGGCCTATTGCCATTAACCGGGCACAAATCCAGAGTCCGGGCTGCTATTAAGAAATTCCTAATGGAAAAACCCAATAACACTTTGCCCGACCTGGTGATCGAACCCAGGACTCTCAGCAGTCGCGCTTGCGACCACCAGACCAACAAGGCAGCAAAACAACATTATAATCCTCATATCTATCATAATCATTAAACATATTTATCTTGTACTAGCCCCACACCGTCATGTCATAGAGAAAGATGTTGTAGACACATTTGTCGTATAGTCTATCGACTAAAAAAGTTATGAATAATGAAACTGCCGTTAACGCGAAGTATAGACAAAACAACTGGAAGACATTTGCGTTAAGGACTGTTCACATTAGACTGGGTTGCGTCGTGCGGTTACTAGTCGCGCGGCTGGAGCTAGGCATGCGGTATAGGGCTGGCTCGTACCTAAAAATAAATAAATAAAAAATTGCGGTGTCTTTGTATTTAATCGTATTAAAATAAATCTTGCTTATCATCAAGAGTTTTAAAATTAAAAATAATTGCAATTATTAATCTTAGGTAAGCCTAATTAAAATTCAGAATATATCTGTATCAACTCATAATCCCATAAGCTCTGAAGAGGTATGATGCTTACATTCATTGATGTTACAGAATTCATATCAATGCCTTTTGTTGATAAAAATATGCAACACGTTGCGCGTCAGCGCATTCCAAAGATATTGATTAATTTATCGAATTGGGTAGGTACCTATATCCTGTAATGGTAGCTGTATGAGTGTTTTTTTTTTTTTGTTTATATCCTTTTTCATCTGCAATCAGTCTTCAATACTATAAGCAGATGTGATGAGAGACATTTAATAGTTAGAGTGTGCTCTCCAGTGAGAGCAACTACTCATAGGTGTAGCATGTATTTATACTACTCAAGAGGGTGTACAAACAAAATGTCTTTTCTTTTGAGACGTTTTTGGTAGGTGCGCGTTGTTAGACCAGCAGCCAGTTTATTCGGATGCCTCTCCAGCCTCTCCATGTATGTTTCGGTAGAGGTCAAGATTTCCTCTTTCACTGAGTTCATTTGAAGTTGGTTGTGAAATAAAAATTATAATTGACGAGTTCGACAAATTATAAATACGGACAATACCTACTATTCTTGTTAACCGGTACAGCTTCCATGCTGATACTTAGTACACAGTTAAGCTGTATAATTTTTCACCGAGATGACACGACATACCACATACATAACATAATCAACCCATTATTGTCCCACTACTGGGCACGGGCCTCTTCTCAGAATGAGTAGGGTTTAGGCCACGCTGACCTGGTGCGGGTTGGCAGGCTACACACACCATCGAGAACTTGGAGCCCTCTCAGGTGTGCAGGTTTCCTCACGATGTTTCTCCTTCACCGTTAACGCAAATGATAATCAAATTCTGATCCGCACTTGGGGATCGGGCCGGGATCGAACTCGAAACCCCCCTGTATGGAAAGCAAGCCTTCAACCGGTAGGCTACCACCGATTTTTTTAACCGTCGCAATAGAAACCAATAATATTTACTCGACAACCCTGCCGCTATAAGTCCTAGTCCAACCACAGCGACGCATGTGTCTTACTGGAATAGTGTCGACAAAAAGTCGCATCGTCTTCCCATAACTTCCCGCCGCACCGGTTGGTCGCCATAGTCGCCAATTAAAGACGCGGGCGCGGCTCGAAAGCTAATGTCTCCGCTGTTATGGCGACGGACTCGTACATACATCACGACTGAACGCTGGAGATGCAGCAGAAAAGTAGGGCTAGTGTTCTATGGTGGTGACAAAAAATAGTTGTAGGTAGGTTATCATAAAATGTATAAACGGTGTAAATAGACCCTTAACGAAGCCGAAAGGCACTTATTCTCCACGTCATTGCGATATTTTTTTGTTCTGGACTATGCCTGGGAACCGTCTAGTTACGGAGATATTGGAGGTCAAAGTTCCAACTTTTTCACAACTTTTTTTTTAAATTCTAGTTTTGAACGTTGCAAATGTACTTGAAATACCTCCATTACCCGTTTACTACTCATTGCATTTATCAGCACAGTATTTTGAGTGCGTTACATTTAGCTTTACAGTAAAACGAAACTTTTCACCCAAAAAAAGTCGTTTCCCAGCGACAATTTTTGCGTAGGGTTACTTAGTTTGATGTACTGAATGCATGGTTGACGGCTTCGTGAAGGGTCTTTTTACACCTTGTATGTAGCTCGCCAGTCACCTGCGACTCATTGTTAAGAGTATTCAAGATCGAATGAGTTTTTTCGTCTACCAATCCATTGCTTTCTTATTATGGTGCATAGTGCATACTTTCTTGGAAGCGGCGTTCGATAGCCCCTCCAAGTATCTTTTCTTTTTATTCTTTGACTTCACGTTTGGTTCTAGTCTCACCTGATGGTAAGCGCAGACAGTGTCTAAGATGGAGCACATGCATCTAAGTAACAAAGATGTAGATAAATTCCCCCATACCCCTCTGGCTTTCACATACACACGACAGAACACAGTAAAGTATTTGACTTTAACGTGAGGGTGGCAGCTAGCCAGGCGGACCGTATAGATCCTACCACCACGCTGGGTTTTGTTAAATCTTACAATATGCGGCTATTCCCAGCGTGTGGTGAGGAAGTTTAATATGCAAGATTAAATCTTTCTAATACTTATGAATTTATGATGTTAAAAGAATAACCGCAGGTGGATACAGCAGTCCACCCCCCCCCCCCCCTAGTCCCTCCTGTGTCCTCAATGTGACCCTATTAAACTTAAAACACGTAAAATTCAAACACAAACAGAATGCCAAAAATGTACAATACAATCACGTACATGAGAAACAAGTACATGAAGTTGGAAGTAGTCACACGGCGCGGGCGCACGTTGCGAGGTTGCGACATAATCGCGGAGTATGCTGACAATACTCACAATGCTCGTGTTTCGAGACATTCCCACTGAGGTCGGTCGTGGACACGTTGTGGCAGACGGCGGGGATTAAAACGCTGTTGTAGTAACCGAAATTTTTGCAATAAAAATCATGTAGTGGCATTTTCTGATCTAGATTTTAGTAAATTCGTCTAGTGCTTATCGTGAGATCTTGGTTTCGGTTCCCAGGTTATTGGGTTTTACCGTGTGGAATTCCTCAGTAGCGGCCCGGAGTTTGGATTTCTACCCGGTTGATGGCGATAGGCTCGCCCCGTATTACATGTGACTTTAACGTAACGGCGAAATGAGGGTGTTACTATACACCTCTGCCCAATACTTCGGGGAATACAGGCGTGATGTTATGTGATAAAAGTAATTTTTGTAACGTACCAATCTCTTTCCCATAATTCACATCATATGACATCACATTGTGAACAATTTTTTTTTTAAAAGCCCAAATATATGTTTCTTTCAGCATCACAGATACATAAGAGTTAATCTAAACAGTATTATCTATTCCCTACAAGTCCATTAAACACAACCACTTCGCCCACACCGGCGCCACGCCTTCATTCAAACATTCTAACCGAGGAGTAGGTATCAAATGGAGTACTAACATACTCAGATGTTCGTAGAATTAAACTCGACTTATTTGGTTCACTGTGGGGAAAAAACTTTTGGTTAATCGCGACATACACCGTTGTGCAACTAATGCATTCCAAGTTTGTAAAGTTACAAATTAAACAATTCTGGACCCGTTATTCTCTTGGCTATGAACACATTCTTACCAAAAGGAATGTAAACTCTGTTGTTCCAAACCCTCGAGCTTCATAGAGGGTAGTCGTGTTAGCTCATTTTTTTGGCTATGGACTACAAAAAAATGTTCACTACTGTCATTGCCTTGAATGCAATATTTCAGCGACAGTAAGCACTCCATTGGTTACCTACTCGTTGCTCCAAACCTTCCGGAATGCGCGCGAGCGGCATATCGTGCAAAAATCCACGAATAACTTGTGATCGTGCGCCTGCGTCGCGTCACGTGATCGTACGTGCGTCGTTACGTTTTATGGACTACATGATCACAGCTAATTGATCATTGTTTGCATATTTGAGTATTTTAATAAGGATTTTGAGTGAATAGGAGTTGTTTTGAACCAAGAGCCCAATATTATAGCATGAATCGTCGTTTAAGGGTGTTTTTAGAGCCGTGCGGGTTTCGTCAAGCACGCGGGTGCGATGCGCCCACATTTCACCTTTTCATACATGTGTTTATTATGATGCGTGATGCTCGCACGAAAAGGTGAAATGCAGGCGCCACGCATGCGGGTCAGACCCGCGTGCGTGACGAAATCCGCACGACTCTAAAAACGATCTAACAACTGAATACTGCGTTCTCTATATAATGTTGGTCATTCCAATTCTCAATGTTTCTGTTAAAAGCTAATCAGCTTAATCTGTTCTCAAATATTTTGTCAACGAATGTGATGGGTCGACCAAAATACTATCAACCAATCACATCACTTGACATGCGATTTAACAGTAGTTTTTAGAGTTATTTTTGTGTTAATCAGCGTTTTAGAAACTAGGGGTTGGTAGTGTAGATTACTGATAATCTTTGTGATATCGCCAGAGTTGAAACTACCACCTTGGAAGATATGCTAGAAGGTACATCTTCCCATGGTCATCTAAACAGTTCCCTAGCAATTTTAAAGGTTTTAACATAAGGAAGTATTAGAATCGTGTTATCGATTGAAGCCTCACACCAAACGCGGCTTCAATCACACATAAGTATCGAGTTAACATCGTTAGGTATGTTATGTAACCCACGAAGCCTTACACGGATAGCTCTATTAACAAGTGAGAACTAACATTACGCATTCTTAAGGAATGAAATGAGAAACAACACGATTTTTTCCAATACGTTATAGTTGAACTAAATCGATTCGTGATTCGGCGCACGCGCATCGTGAGGCGCAGGATTCGATCCCTGTGAAAATTACCCCCACTCCCATGTAGGAATGTTTAAGGAAATGAGCTATGTGGGCAGAAAAAAGATGAGTACTTACAGAAGGTTCATACTCTACTCGCTAAAGGATATAAATGCCGAAGGGAACAAAAATTGCAGAGTTCGAGAGACATGTTTTGTATCGGTTTGATTTGTTTGTGTCTTGCATATTATTAATTGCACCTTCTGCATTTTCATATTTTTTTTCTTTTTTTTTTTTTTTGAGTCATTATTTTGCCCTTCAGCTACTATGCAGGCCTCATTATGTACGTCTTATATTATTAGATACTAAAGAAAAAAATATATAAAAAATCACATACATAAAAAAACAAGAAAGTATATAATCTCGACATTAGGGAACACAATTTCACCGACACGGACTCCCACAACAGAGGCATCAGTGACACTCCCGATCAACCCCTTCCAAAGAAAGCAATAGATGTTAACAAATCCACAGATTATGCGTGTCATTTTCATATATTTGCGGGCGGGAGGGCGGTGCTGTATTGCATTCAGGCTTGATCAACTGTTTGGCGAAATTAACACCAAATATTGTTATTGTATATTTGTCTTTCTTCAAAATCAAAATCATCATCGTCAGCCCATGGCAGTCCACTGTTGGGCAAAGGCCTCTCCGATCGATAAAGCTAGGGGAAACCTAAAAATTCAAAAGAATTGAAATTATGGTTTGAAACTGTTCCATTTTACTTTTGTGACCATTTTTCAGAGTTATTTTTGCATTGTTAGGAGTGAGCCTTCTTACTTTTGGTTATAATGTGGCGGTAATAAGATAATGCCGTTTTTGTTATAGGATATTTTCAAAGAATTTCTGTAATACGCGGAATTTTATTGCGTTTGAGCCGAAAGAGGAATTCAATTCCGAGCTTGTAACAATCTACGCTTTGTTTCTAGATTTATTAGATTTTGACAAATACTTTTTTTTCTACATATAGGTAGGTGTAGTCGTCGGCACGTAACATGGCAAGGTTCGTAGTGAGGGGAGTAAGTTCGCGCATGTACACTTAGTGCAACAAACAAATGGTCCCCAGGTTGGGCAAAGTTTTATTGGGTTTTTCCTTGTGGAATTTCTCACTTACAGCCCGGAGTTTGGATTTGTGTGCGATTGATGGCAATAGGCTCGCCACCTTGCATGGGACTTAAACATAACGGCGAAATGAGGGTGTTACTATACACCTCTGCCCAACCCTTCGGGGAATACAGGCGTGATGTTATGTTATCTTACTATAGTAAAACGTTGTCAGGCTATCATTTATCTTCTTGTATAACAGTAATCCTTACGTTTCTAAGAAATAATGTAATAACATAAGTAGAAGAAACAAATGTCACTGAACTCAAATTAAACCATTATTTCGCTAAAGTAATATTATAATCTTGTGATGTAACGCCGAAATTACGCTCATATGTGATCTCACACCTCGGGGCCACTAAGGTCACAAAATGGCGACTGACCCGCGGTGTTTTAGACACGGACTTATTTCTTTAACCATAGTTTTAGTTGGAATTTGGTAATTAGTAGAACGTGGACTTCAAACAATGTGAAAGTTTGACGCTAACTAGTTTTTGGTAGGTACTTATAGGCTTGAGTATTTACGGAAATGTAGTTAAATTTCATTGTGATTTATGAGTAAAAGAAATGCCTCATTTGATTTATGAGAGAACACCGGTTTGGTAAATACCTACTTTAAAATATATTGATGTCTATGACGAAGTCAAATAAACTTTCGCGTCGTTAAACCTATTACTGCGGTTAACAAGTTTAACTGTGGGACAATATTGGGTGCTGATATTGTATATTGATAACATTTTAAGTACCTGTCATAACATAACATCACGCCTGTATTCCCCGAAAGGTTAGGCAGAGGTGTATATTAACATCCTCATTTCGCCGTTATGTTTTACAGGATGTCCTGCGTAAGCGACAAATGCAACGCGACGAACGCGACAAACGCGTTCAAGACAACGGCATTCCCTACTAGCGGCCTATGTAGCGAGACGCGACGTAACGCGTATTTGATCCACGTAGTGTCGCATTTGTGTCGCAGGACACTCCGATAGTCCCATGCAATAAGGGGCGAGCCTATTGCCATCAACCGGGCACAAATTCAAACTCCGGGCTGCTACTGAGGAATTCCACACGGAAAACCCAATAACACTGTGCCTGACCTACGAATCGCACCTAGGACCTCACGATCAGCGTTCGCGCTTGCCACCACTATACCAACGAGGCAGTTCAGAGCTCAGAGAAATGTTGGCCATTGATACAAACCAACAATTTGGTCCAACCGTTGGCCCGTGTTTACCTGTTTCCCAGGGTACATTTATAGAGCCTCTACGAGTGACGATACTCAAATATGTCGGGCGCACCCTGGGCAACCAGCCTCACTACCAATCTTGCTGACTGGCCAATCTTTTCACGGCATGATCTATTCTCAGAGAAGAAGAACCTGTTTTAGCCTGCTTAGATTAACAAACATATCATTTTGGGACCCAGTGCATAATATCAGCAAGCACATTGGGTCACCCGTGCGACGGCGCAACGAGTATTCCCAACGAGAGTTGATGTCAGGCAGGCGCCCAGTCATAAAACAATAAGCCAAAACCTTTATTAACAACATGGATTTACGAATTATATGTTGTGCCGACCCCACTTAGTTTGGGATAAGGGTAGGAACAAGAAGAATATGACACTCCTTTAGTTGTGCCGTGGTCGGTTAAAACAAACATCAACCTACTACAACAGATCATAGATCTACCTTCAATTAGCGTCAAGAAATGACATTATTAAACTCAGACTCCACAAATAAGGGCCGATCGCTAATCTTGCGCCTACGACTACAATACTAGGCATTTTCCTTCAATATTGCCAAGTAGGCAACGGGAAACTGGTAGGCGTAATTATAGCAATTAAGATGGAAATTTAGATTATAAAGTCGGGTCTGACCGTGATCTTGAGCATAGTGAAACTTTTAGAGAAAAATCTTCTAAGGTGACTGAACTGTATCTTTTTCTCACACTTGATTGTTTGATCAGGTATCTGATCAGCGAGATAAACAGGTATCTGATCAGATTGATAACCAGATATTTATTTATTATAAAGGATGCGTGTTGAAAGTATTTTATCATTGTTATTTGTTCACATTTTATTTCTTATTTATTTATATGTATGCTTTTAACTGCACAAGTCTGAATAAAGTTGTTTTTTCTTTTTTTTAAGTATAATTTATCAACCGTCATCGAAAGTCAATCATTAGAATGAATGAACCACTTATGGACAATTGACACATCCGTTATGATGATTGCTCATATCACAATATTAATGATGATGATGATATTACTCAGTGTCTGTGTCACTTCCCGTCTCAGCAAGAGGTAACAAGACTAGCAACATCACCGATAGTAATGATCTGATTATAACTTAGCGATTACGATTATTGCTCGTATTTTTTGCTGCGGGTAGGTAGTCTCCGAAACGTCAAAATATTAAGTTTGTTCAAATATCTACACGTACGATATGACTAATGAAAATAGATTAAATTAATAATTTACATAAAAAAATATAACAAATGCATAATCGTAAAATAATCACTATAATAATCGTCGATCACGATTAATCGCGAACATGGGACATAACATGGGACTTAAAGATAACGGCGAAATAAGGGTGTTAATATACACCTCTGCCAACCCTTCGGGAGATAAAGGCGTGATGTTATGTTATCAATCGCGAAATTATGCCTACCTATATCATCGATTACGATTAATCGTTTCATTACCAATCTTCTTGAAAACCGTGATAATTACAGCAACGACTATATCAATTTCCCGCGGTCACTGGTTAAGGTCAATGTCCTATAACCGTTTACCGACAAACATGACAACCAAACCCAATCGCTTATAAATCGGAAAACAAACTCTATCTCACGCAAATCTATCATAAATCATAAGTTATCAGTACCGGCCATTTTAACTACTTTCTATTCAAATATACACAAGTGTTACGAAGAAAGTTTGTGTGAACACACTAGTTTTCACTTTTCATACGTTATATCAGTGTTGATAATTATGTGATTTGTGTTGTTGCGTCACTCACCTTGAACATTAGAACTGGTTTTAGAAAATGTTTGTTTGTTTTATTTTTTCGTTTGAGGGATTTTTAATTTGAAATGAGTGTTTCTCACCTTTAGTGTTAATTGATCGCAATGATAATTGTTGTTGATAATTTTATTTATAGTTTTTATAATTGGTTTAATTTTCCATAATTTTGGCTCTTGTACTCTCTTGTGGCTTTTTCTGTAGTTTTGGATTTACTCAAAATTAAAAAATAAGAAGAAGAACGCCTGTATTCCTCGAAGGGTTACGCAGAGGTGTATAGTAACACCCTCATTTCATCGTTAACTCCCATGTAATAGGGCGCGAGCCTATTGCCAGCAATCAGGCACAAATCCAAACTCCGGGCTGCTACTGAGGAATTCCACACGGAAAAACCCAACAACACTTTGCCAGACCTGAGGATCGAATCCAGGACCTCACGATCAGCAGCCGATTTATTTTTAATTTTTATTGAATACTAATGACGTCATACAAAATGTGTTATTATAATACGCTAAATTACTAAACTAGGCTATCCAAGAACAAACAACCAAAACGTTACCTGAAATCATAACACAAACATAACCCACCTCTACGTTCTCCGAACACACGTGTTTTAGTCACGACATAATCTAGGATGCGCCCGCGCCGTAGACTCAATGAGTAAGACCTGACTAATAACAACCAATATAGGCGAGAAGCGTCGACTGCTGGTGACTTGTCCCTAATTATAACTACACGTGATTCTAGGAACAGGTCACCTGGATATTGTACTGAGTGTATTGTTTGAGTGGAAATGAGTAAATGTGGCGTATTAGTAAACATAGAACTAAGAATACTCCATTAAAATACTTACGGTAAACGGTTTTATCTGGCAGTACCCCTGCAGAACCAGGATTTGAGGAATGAAGTTTGAAATTATTATAAAGTTGTATTGCCATGGGAATTGAATTGTGTGCACAGTTTCAGGCGAACTGGTTAAGCAGTAGTATTTGAAAAATCTGTCGCAAGATTTGAATCAAACAAACAAATATACGAAGTGAAGCTAATTAAAATCGTTTAGAAATAATTTATCAGAAAACACAAAATTATGCAAACAATAACAAGAATAACTTTTAATGTTGCCTATATTATGGTTGTGTATGCTTTGTACTTACGTTTGTAAAGTGACCAATGACAATCTAATGGGTGTATCGATAGATATCCACTTTGCAGTGTTGTACGTCCAAAGGAATGTTTTTAACAGCACGTCCGCATTTTACGGTTTTTTCTCAAACTTTGTCTGAAGGGCTACATTTATAAGATCTGGTAGCAGTGAGGCTGTTAAAAATTCATTCCACAATCTCTCTCAACGCTATCTGCAACCATAATTAATCTCCTCTTTTTCTTCCATTACAGTGCTGGTCGCAGAAGGCGGAACCCACTGGCGCTGTACACAGAAGACGACGGTCACGACCTAAGTGACCTTGGCATCGGCACTTCCAGCACCAAGAGCAGTCTCAGCGAAGACTGCGATACGCATAGCCTCGCTGTAAGTACTAAGTGTTATGATGACATCTGTAATTAGTTAAAAGTTAGATCTTACTTATCTTGTTTTACTCAAAAATGGTTTTAAAATTAATATGTTTCGCCCGTTAATCAAAATTTACCATCAGTATCAATTAATAGTAAAATATTTTATTTCAGAGTGACGGTATCGACCTGGATAAAAATCATTCAGATGTCGACAACCTGTCGAACTGCGACACAAACCGCAAGCTTGGCTCCAGCGCCAACGAATACGACACTTGCACGACCACCACCATCAGCTCCCCAGAACCTGAGGAGTACACCTACGAAGGAGCCATCGAGGGCTACAAGTCCAGAATCATCTCACAAACTAACAGCAACATCGTCAAAACTGTCGTCAACAACAACTTCAAAGAAAAATCCCCAGAGAAAAATGGCGACTTAAACAGAATTAGAACGAATGTCAGCAACAAAATAGAGGAGAAACTTTCCTCCTTCCAACAAGAGAGAGCCAACGACGCAAAGAACAACAACCAGAAGAAAGACTTACCAAAAGTTGACATACATAAGAGGAGGGAACAGTTCGAAAGGGAAAACTCCCAAGAATCACAGACGAACAAACCGAAAATGCCCGAAATTGCGAACAAAAAATCAATCAAGGAAAGACTGTCTAGTTTAGAAAAGTTCACAGAAGAGATGCACGTTCAAAAGTCTACGAGCGACCTGACCAAGTTACCTACCGAAGTGAAACCACTGAAGGAACGCCTGTCTTCACTCGAAAAAGTAAAGTCTACTGAACCTGAAAAAATAAAGAGGCTTTCGAACGGAGATCTTAACAATACAAGATCTTTGAAAGAACGCCTCTCCAGTTTAAAATCACAAACGTCTGAGGAAGAAACAAAATCAACCAAAACCGAAGTCAAAGAGGTGTCCATGAGCCTCAAAGAACGTTTGTCTTGTCTCGATGCTGCCAAGAACAAGGAAATACCAAAAATATCAGTTGATGGAGAGTTGGCACACAACCACAACAAACATATCGAAAGCAAGATCGAAGAAACTAAAGAATCAATGATGGACAGCTCTTTAAAATCGAGCCTGTCCGGAATTGAGAGCCAAATGCAAAGTTTCTGCCGATCTTTAGACAGTTTGGACATCAATGGACAATCGTCTCCTAATTCATTCGACAGAGTTCAAAGCTTAGAAGATTTCGATTGCGCCGAAATGCAGAACAACACTGTTCCAAGCGATATTGAGACTGAAGACAGTGGAATCCACACAGCCAGGGATTCGTGTGCCCCTGCCGATGATATTGCTGACCTAACCCAAGTAGCTTCTCCAGTCGGAGAACCAATGGTAGAAGTCTCCGAGTACGAGTCATCAAACGAAGACGGAACAGCTATGGACACGAAGATGGAAGAAATGGACAAGATGCCAGAACCAATTCAGTTAATCCAAGACATCATAATTGAAGAAACTGAAGAACAAGACATTAAAACTGATGATGACAGCGCAAGCAACTACTTGCAGGCCGTCTCACAGCCTGAAGAATTGAGTGTTACAGAAGCTACAGAGATACAGCTAGACAAAGATGACGAAGACACACTAAAAAGTTTGGAAAACCAGGACACCAGTGTAAGTTTGAATGAGCCTGTCTCCACCGCGTCGGAAAGCGACACTGTGGTGTTCGAGGGGAAAATGACCATACATCTAAACCTGAATGAAATTTGCAACAATATGAGCGCTGGTGCCGGGAATACTAACAAGGTTAACTCTACTAACAGCATGCCAATGGTAACTGTCTCTAATATAACAACTATTACTAACATCTCACCAAAAAATTCAGTTAAATCGCTAAAAAGTAACGATATACCCGACCTATCTTATACATCTGAGTGTTCACTTGTCAAATTAGATAATTCATCTAATCATAATAATATAAGTATTAAAGATATACATCAAACTCGTGATATTACAGCTAACAATGGCGAAGTAGCGGTAAGTAGCTCGCAGGACGAAAACCCGTTTTGGGAGAAGCGGACGAAACGTAGGATAGAACCGAATAGACGGAAAACTATACTATTTATTAACAATAAGATAACAACGAAAACTTTGCCTAATTCTATTGCCAATGATGAAGTTTAACTTAATATTGCAACGTCATCACATCATCCTCCTAGCGAGCGCATGAATAGATAATGGTTGATACAGACGGGCAGATTTTTAGAAGACCCAGTCGATTTTTAGTCGACTAGAGTACTTAGTCTTACGTCAATTGAACATTACGTAGATAACGTAAGTGTTAGATTAATAAAACAAAAAATGTCTTACGTTTACGAGCCCAAATCATTCAAATTAATCCGAATTTGTTCGGTAATATCCAATTGTCCTAGTAATGAAGCGAAGTGACCGATTTTTCATACTACTAAAGCCGTGTTCACAGTTTCGCTCTGCATAATGCGACTTGCGTATAATCGCAAGTTATATGCGTAAGTGTCCATTCTGAATGTGCGAACAAAATGACCTCTCCTACCATCTTTATGTGGAAGATCAATCATATCCATATCATTCTCATACATTGCATTGCAAGCTTAGATGAGAATCACCATGGATGTTATTTTTTTGTATTTTTATGATCTATTGATCTCACCAAGTCCACCATCACTAATATCACCTGTGTGTATAGAACCACTTATTAATAACTTTAAATATCTCCTCTGTGCTAAACCCAAAGAATTCCGCCATATTTAGGATTCCTGCACACGTAAGACATAAATTATTTGAGTTGTGTCGATGATGTGTGATCGATTACCTCTAGTCGCACATTGCAGACTGAATCAGACATTTCTTACAAAATGTCAAATAATTTTATTAACACTATAGTTGGATATATTTTTAGCAATCATTAAAGTGCATGTTTATAATAAGTCTTCAATGTGCGATATATATTTAACGGTACTAAGCCGTCGACAAAAAAGTCGTCAGACAAAAAGTAGCTCGTGTGGACGAGCCCTTAGACATACAGGGTGATGTACGTAGTGTCACACAGAGTTTTGTATAGAAACCTTATTAATATACATATAGCGTAGAAACCCCAGTATTTATCCATTTAATCGACGTGATATGTAAAATTCATTATATCAAAATACATGTTACATAGTTATATGAGTTTTATTTATGTAAGTAGTTATAGTACTCATTTTTATTATCCTTACCAACTGAATGGTTCATAATATTTGCCTTAAGAAAAGAATTGGAATATTTTAATTTACAAAAAACATTAATCTTTCATCTTTATTACGCACTTAGATAGTTCATTTACCTAGTGTCTAATTAAGTATTTTTTCTTACTTTTGTGTACTTATTTTATCTAAAAACAGGTACATACAAGTCAAAAAATGTTATTCAGGAATTTTTATTCCCACATATTTTTATTTGTTTATTTCAAACACATGTATCTCATAATATATCTGTTCCATTATCAGTTTATAAAGGGTGTTTTTTTTAGAGGTTTGATTTTTAAATTGCCAATACTTTTTCTAGTGACTGTCAATTTGACAGTTGACAGTTGATTTATGGTCAGTACATTTTGCCATTTCACAATGAATAAACTTACTTCAGAACAACGCTTGCAAATTGTGCAAATTTATTTTGAAAATCATAGTTCAGTACGCCAAACTTACCGTGCGCTGCGACCATTTTACGGTCGACATAATCGTCCATCCGAGCAAGTTATTTGGAAAACCATGGATCGTTTTCCCACCATGCATACTCTAGTTGATAATACGCATCCACAAAGACGCCATACAGTGCGCACAGAAGAAGTTATTGCTGCTGTGGAGCGTAGTGTTGAAGAGGACCCGAATGAGTCGATTCGCCATCGTGCACAGCAATTGGGGCTGTGCTGATCCACTTTGTGGAAAATTTTACGGAAAGATCTTGGCTTACGAGCTTACAAGATCCAACTTGTGCAAGAGTTGAAACCGCGTGACCATTATGCGCGCCGTACGTTCGGTGAATGGGCCGAAAACAATATTCAGCTTGATCCTCTTTTTCCATGCAAAATTTTGTTCAGCGATGAAGCTCATTTTTGGTTGAACGACTACGTCAATAAGCAGAATTGCCGAATTTGGTGTGAAGAAAACCCAGAAGACTTTGTTGAGATGCCCTTACATCCATTAAAAGTCACTGTTTGGTGCGCTTTATGGGCAGGTGGAATCATTGGCCCATATTTTTTAAAGATGATGCTGGCCAGAATGTTACCATCAATGGAGAGCGCTATAGAGCCATGATTGCCGACTTCTTTGTTCCTCAGTTGAATGGTATTGATGTGGCAGAGCTTTGGTTTCAACAAGATGGTGCAACATGCCACACAGCGCGTGACACCATCAATTTATTGCGGGAAACATTTGATGACCGCATAATTTCGCGTAATGGACCTGTGAATTGGCCTCCACGATCGTGTGATCTCACACCTATGGATTACTTTATTTGGGGATATGTGAAGTCACTCGTCTACGCAGACAAACCACAAACGTTGGACCACTTGGAACAAACATTCGCCGCGTTATTGCCGATATACGGCCTCAGTTGCTCGATAAAGTGGTCGAAAATTGGACTTGCCGGTTACGATTCATTCGAGCCAGCCGTGGCGCCCATATGCCCGAAATCATGTTTAAACACTAATGGCATAAGAATATCTTTTAAACAAAGCCAATACCATGGCGATTAAATTTATTTTTACGTGTTTTATTTCATTTTAAATTTGTATACCTCTAAAAAAAACACCCTTTATATGTAATATAATCATTTATCATAATTATCACGCAATCGTTAATCAAAATGATAATATAATAGTTATAAAATCAGTACAATGTTATCTTCAACCACTTATCTTAGGCAAACATTTTTATCTGAACTACCTATAAGACAGTCTGATAAAAGTCTTCTCAGAGTATAGAAGATAATAAAATATTAATATTTTAAAATGGTGATGGGCTTTTAAGGTAAGAACTTATTTCAAGTAGTGGATGTCTCGCTTCATTTTCATTTTGCATCTAACCAATACGCTTTAGCATGCATCTTTTGCACTTACGTGTGATAAAAAAGTATTATTTTTAATAGTTTTTAAATATAGTACACACGACATCTATCTGTGAAATACCAGTAAAAGCTGACCTCTCGTTGTACTGAAATTCCATGTCACGAGAGGTCAGAATAAACTGGTTATTATAGTTTGATATGTCATCGTGTGCACTGTTCTATTTGTGTTTCGTTATTTAAATTTCTAAATGTAAATATATAAAACAAACTTGCAAATTACACAAGTTCTTTTTTTAGTTTTTTTTTTTCAATTAATTTTAATCAATACTTCAAACAAAATTTTAACTCAATTTTATTATGATTTCTTTTTAAAATGTGTTGTCGTATGTTTTTATTGGAGTTAGCTTCCTTTTTAAAATTGAAGCCTTTATTTATGTGTTAATTTTCTCTAATTGCACTGTAGAAGCACTTCTTAAAATCTCTATAGTAAATTTTCGATGCTGGCAATACAAAAATAAATACAATAAAAAAAAAATTGCATCACTTTAGCCATTCAATGCACAACATTGACCAAGCATTTGTGCTTCTTACACACAATACAAGCAATCAGACACCAACAATGCTTCTACAATGCAAAATTTTAATAATCTTAGTGTCATATCCCATCACTTATTAGCAACAACTTGAACTTGCTTACCATCTCCAGGTCCTCGATGCTTTAGAACTGGCATTCAAAGAGCTAGATTCCGAAGACAGTGCTGCCATGGATGAAACCATTGAGAGCGAGAAGAAAGAAGTTGACTTCATAGACAAGAAGATAGCCGTAACACCATTGTATGAAAACATGGACATCTTTTACCAGAACTCTTCTGAATTCTCATCTGAGAGTGCCTTCCCTCTGGACATGCCTACGAATGTTCTGGAGCCTCCGAAAGAGAAACCTCCTCCGCCTCCAACTGAGGATAGTATTGAGGATGAACTACTTGGAAATGTAAGTACCTACCTAGATATTTTTATGTTTGATTGTTTGGACTGCCTTGTTGGTCTAGTGGTCGCAAGCGCGACTGCTGAGCATGGGGTCCTGGGTTCGATCCCCAGGTCAGGCAAAGTGTTATTGGGTATTTCTCAGTAGCAGCCTGAAGTCTGGATTTATGCCCAGCTAATAGCAATAGGCTCGCCCCCTATTATATAGGCCTTAAACATAACTGGCGAAACGAGGGTGTACTAAAACACCTCTGCAGAACCCTTGGGGGGAATATAAGGCGTGATGATATGATGTTATCTAAATTTAATTTCAGTTGTCCATCATGAGATGTCACTTTGTATATTATCTTCAAATAGATTTAAAGTGTTGGTTTATTCTATTAATGTGCTGAATATACAATAATTCTGCATTTGCAATATATTTCATCATCATAATCTTTACTTCAATTTATGTTAAGAATTTTGATCAATATGATAACATACAAATAATAAACACGCTCGGAAGTTTCTAGACTAACACCCATATTCTAAGACGTTCCTCCAAAAATTACTCGACTTATACTCGACTCAGAACGGCCTCGAAACCACCTTCAAAATTGTATTCTTAGTCGCAATTTCGAGTGAACTTTGAGGTTCCTCGACGGAGTCATTACGTCATAATTTGAATTAACTGCATCGCGCAAATAACGCCGCGATAAATACTTGTAAGGATTATCGTAAGCATATTCGAGTCTTCAAAATTAATTTTTGTTACATACGAACTGTGACACTTCCTTCCTTAAGGTAGGTTCCGAGATACCTTGAGTTTGACAGATGATTCCTTACCTCGACTGAGGAAAAATCTCGAGTCAAAGACGTTTATGTTAAGTCGAGGTGGAGTCGAGTCAAGTCGAGTAAGTTTTGGAGGAACGTCTTAGAATATGGGTGTAAATGTTCTATAGATAGTTTATCCCGATTGCTCGTATTAAGTCCGAAAATACCGAAAATAATATTTAAATTAAGAATATTATATCCGTTTTTAAATACATAATTAAGCAAAATAATAACCTTTCAAACATCTTTAGGGCAACTTCAAGCACACGAGCTCAGCGCGCCGTATCAAGAAAGAAATCCGCAACAAACGCACCAGCTTCCTAGGCATCGAAGGTCAAGACGACAGCTACCTGGACGTAGACCTGACCCTCGCCCCCAGACCTGACATCACCTCCTTCCTTCAAGAGGAGACGAAGATCGAGAAGCTGTTATACAAGAAGACGTTGTCGCATGATATGGATGCTAAATTGAGGGAGAGTCGGGACTCTGGTGTGGATGTGGATAGAGGACCTTCGGCCGAAGCTTGGTATAAGGGGCATTCGTCTCCGGAGACCTCGAATCCTCACAGCAGACAGAATAGTGAGGTATGTTTAAATTGTTTATTATATTTGTATTGTCTATTCCAATATTTTTTAGGTAAGTGCCATTATGTTAGCTGGTAAATGTCCACCACGGCTGTCCATGAGCTGCCAACACCGCTACAATGTTTGTACTTTATTTATCAGTAAAATAAAGACAATATTAACAACACGTTTGGTGCAGTGGCTGAGCGATTGGCTTCCGCGCTACGGATTGTGGGCTCAATTCCCACACTGATCAAATGGCCTACAGAGAGTTGTACCGGGTTTGGGTGTTTGTGCGTGTGAAGATTTGTGTCTGTAAACGCACGCCGATACAGGAGAAATCCTAGTGTGGGGCAATGATTTAAAAAAAAAGCTATTGAATTAAAAATAAAAACATTAATTAATTAAAATAGACGACGGTTTTGCCAAAGAAATACCTGTATAAATAAGAGTCATAATAGTAACTAAAAGTTAAGAATTTTTTTACAAGATTGCATAATTAATCTTTTTTACGGTGCCATAGTCAAATTAGAAACCCTAATATTATAGTTTCACCACGTCCGTCTGTCTGTATGTATGTCACAGCCATATTACTCGCAAAGTATTAGTGCTATAAAAACTGTAATTTGGCGTGGCTGCGCCTAAATCAGGGTTTCAGATTGTAAAATAAGATATAAGTAAACAGTAGTCGTTATCTGATTTTAAACACAATAAAAAGGATACCTACCTTTATCGAGCCTCATAGCCTTGTTAGGAAGGTGGTCAAGGATCGATATAAAAGAGATGAGATGTGTAACTACACTGATAACACATGTTTCAGTGATTTTGTATGGCATAAGTTTTATTAGATTCAAATATAACCTCTTTTTAAATGTATACTAAACGACTGCCTCGTTAGTCTAGTGGTCGCAAGCGTGACTCCTGTTCGTGAAGTCCTGGGTTCGATCCCCAGGTCGGGCAAAAAGTTATTGGGTTTTTCCGTTTGGAATTCCTCAGTAGCAGCCCGGAGTTTGGATCTGTGCCCGGTTGATGGCAATAGGCTCGCCCCCTATTTCATGGGACTTAAACATAACGGCGAAATGAGGGTGTTAGTATACACCTCTGCCCAACCCTTCGGGGAATACAGGCGTGATGTTGTGTTTTTTTATGTAGTAAACGTCCACCGCTGAACATTAGCTTCCCAATATACCGCTACATAGATCGGCCGTAGCTTAGATATCTATACAAATAAATAAAATTGTAATGTCAAAATAATAGCTTTTTACTAAATGCATATATACTAATAGGTACTAATAATAAAAAAAACAATTTTTAAAAATATTGTCTCCCTGTCTGTCTGTCTGTTTCGATTAATCTCCAAAACGGCTGGACCGGTTTTGACGGGACTTTCACTGGCAGATAGCTGATATTATAAGGAGTAACATAGGCTACTTTTATTTTTGGAAATGAATTAGGGTTCCGCGCAAAAAATAAACCCATCTGACTTCCACGCAGACGAAGTCACGGGCACAGCTAGTATTACAATAAATCAATTCAAACCACTGAAGCGTACTTGACGCGATTTTCGAGCGAATCAAACCCGAAATTCGCCTCCATTTTGACCACTCCATTAATCATAAGCAAAGAATGCGACGCCCAATTTCTTATCAGTTATCGCGTAATTAAATTAATCCTATCGTGAGTCAGAATCTGCTACCTACTTTTAATTAATAAGGTTTCAGATAACAGTTAGTAAATGTATAAGATTATTATACACTATGCATGAATGGCTGTAAACTTCCACAGTTATAAGCCTACTCTATTCACTGATAACACGAATTATCTTGGGAGATAAAGGTATAAACATCAGCGCCAATAACATCACCATTTTAGACCTTAATCACAAAATAGATAGGTACAGAAGTCAATCTACATACAAGTGCGCTCGAGCAACGCACACATATACACTGCTCACGGACACGATATCTCGGACCGTTTGGGACTAGAGTGCGAGTGAGTGCGAGCGCGAGCGCCATGCGCTTGAGAGAGATAGATATATAGATAGAGCGACCGCCGAGCGTAGGTATGAAAAGTGAAGTACATACATGTGATTGACTTCTGTACCTATCTGTTTTGTGCCTTAATGTATTGTTGAACATTCCCTGTTAGGCACAGAAAAAAAAATTGTACCTACTACGTACAGAAACTTCAGTTGCATCAAACACCTAGAAATATGTGCTCCACTCATGTAAAATTGAGCTCTAGTGTAAGGCTAAAGAGTTCCCATTCCTATATTCGTTCGCACTCTTGTGACATTTTGATGACTAGATAACATTTGGTTAGGTTTTCTTTTTTGTTTTTGTTGGAATGACACAAGCCGTCAGACTGCTTCAATGAGCAATCACGAGAGAAAATAATTGACTTAATCACCTTGCTTTGCAAAGTATTGATGATCGCAGTGTTTGTGCACAGGAAAACGATGCTGCATACCCTCTTGGTATAATTTTTTAGTCGCCTTTTACTACACCAAGTGGAAGGGGGAGAGAGAAGCCAAGTTCTGTAACAGTCAACAGGGCAAAACACGATTATGTACTAGGTGTTAGGGACGGTGTATCGAAAATAGAAACAGCTATTTCAGCCCATTATTTTGAATTGAACATAAGTGGAAAGTAACCAAGACGGCCGAATATTCCGATTAAAAAAAAGTTTGGAACAAGTCAGAAAATTCCGCGTAATTCGAATTTTGTCGACGTATTTGCATTTCAGACATGGCAGAAGTCGCTGTTTTAGATTTCGGAACACAGTTCCTTACTTCCTTACTTCCTTAAGATTTACAATCACGTCATCAGAAACAATATAGAACTCTATCCTAACAACTAAAATCTCAATTCCAGCCATACACGCACGTGACAGTGACCTCAGACGAGGAGGAATCAGCGAAGAAGCAACAAGAAACCTTTACCACAAACCTCAACTCTAAGCTGACTGAGCTGAGCGACAGTCCTCCATCAGACCAGATCGAGAGCCTCGACAAAAAGCTACAGCAACAGCAGGTACAATGATTGTAATACATACACGATAATAGCGAGATGTTGAAGTAAGGAGTCTGTTCAAAAGTGTAAAATCAGGTGCAAACAACGACGTTGAAATAAATAGACACGCTATCAAGGCAACGTGTGCCAAATGCATTGACGCAATAAGGTTCAAAGTCAGCCGTCATGTTCTATGGCACTGTGGTTCCGGAACCGCAACTCGATGATACCATGTTGTTCTTCTAAACAGCGCATCCAGTACGTAAGTGCTTAGTTCAATGGTTGCAAGAGTCTTGTATTTTTATTTATCAAAGTCACGCATTAAATCATTGATTAAACTAGTGACTCATTCTTTAATTGATAAAAGGTACATCGCAAATTGACAACGACATTTTTTTTTTATTTAGCTTAAATGATAGCTTGATTGGATTGACTGCCTTTTTAGTCTAGTGTTCGCGAATATGTCTTGGGTTCGATCCCCAGGTTGGGCGAACTGTTATTGGGTTTTCCATTAGGAATTTGTCAGTAACAGCCCAGAGCCTGTATTTGTGCCCGGTTAGTGGCAATAGGCTCGCCCCCTACTACATGGGACTTAAACATAACTGGTGAACGAGGGTGTACTAAATACACCTCTGCCGAACCCTTTGGGGAATACAAAGCGTGATGTTATGTTAAATGATAAGCAACAAAGATATGATAATTATGATGGTTGCACTTATCTAATTAATTACAATTTTCACGTAATTATCTTGTATCTAATTTTACACGCTTGATGAGACTGCCTACTTCAGATAGTACAGTTTGTTTTGGCACTAAATCTCTCAGTCATCATTCGCACTTAATTGGGAGTCTGCTACGAAACTATTAAGGTGGTTTAGGGTAAGGGAACATACCCATACTACGTGACCCGTTCCGGGGGGGAGGGGGGTTTTAAAAATATCACTATTGGTCACAGGGGCACTTGGTCATATAATACGGGTGGTCACCGAAGCGGGGGAGGGGGGTAAAAAATTATAAAAAATGGGTCACGTAGTATACCTACGTTCTCTAATTACGAACATTTGAATATTGCGAAAATTTCGAATTACTACTAAACCAGACAATATTTTTTGCTCTGGCAACATTACATTACACAGTCTGGTATTATTACGTTGACAGAGCAAAAAATATTGCCTGGTTTAGTAGAAATTCGTAATTTTCGGAATATTCACAGGTTCGTAATTTCCCTAAAGCATGATACAACAAAAACTTATTTGTCACTTTAATTCCAAAAATCACTTTATCAGCTTTCATATGACATTTTCTTTTTTTTTATAGTTCCTCTCACAGTAGACTCCAATAACTACATAAAGCCTTTTTGGTGGTGGTGGAATAATTGGTACTGGATTATTTTAACCGCCCTTGATAACACAATTACTATATTCATCAAAAATATCTCTTATGTCGGTTCAACCACAAAGAATTTAGTGTCAAATCAAAATTCAAACATAATATACTCTTCTCAGTTTCATTATCATGAAATGCTATTTAGAAGATATTTATATTAGTGAACTATTTACTTAATACATTGTTTCCTATTTCCATTACGTAGTGAGTGACTGGTACGCATACTATATTAAACAATCGGAAAAACCGACCTTACTACTAAAGTAGATAATACGGTTGAACTTTCTCTGATTGATATAAGCATGCATAATTTCGTCACATTGTACAAATCGTAGATCTCTTTAATATATTTCATAAGCTAAATTTTGTATGGGAAAAATATTTTATTGTTTCTCGAATTCTCCGCTTTGGTGATTAGTTAATTAAGCAGTTAGTTAATAAAGCCGCTTTCGCTTTAACTTCACGGCAAATTAACGATGTCACAATTATAATTGCGTTTGACAAACTTTCATTTTCAATTGAAATAACGAATTATATGACAATGTTTTTTTGGAAATAAATTATTTTGTCTGTTTTTTTTAATCTATATTTTATAAATCTACCAATAGGTATCATATATTTTATATATATGTGAAAAGCAAAAGCGGCTATATCCTTGCTATTTAAGTATATAATAATGCTATGTTCACGGCTATGACGGTAGGGGCTAGCACTGTACATGCTTTAAAGCACTTTTGGTTAAGGTAGATTATATTATAATGTGATTAATTTACGTTGTTTTAAATACCACTGGAGTCACAATGTTGATCAAAGTTATTTAGAAATATAGGTGATAATTAAGTTTTAAGATACATTAATAAAACAAATAATTTAATTATAGTAAATCGATAATTATAATAATATTAAAAGAAATTATTCTTTCTTTATTATGTTAAATTGGTAATCGTGTATATATTTCTGTAAAATACGTGGTATTTAAAACATATATTATGCTGCCATATTAACACTTTGCTTTTTAAACGCTTTTTCTGTAATTAAAAGTCGAAAACATCATTTTATTATAATAATTATTATTATTGAAAAATAATATAAAAATGCCTAAATTAGTCACAGAAGTAGATTTTGATTATGTATGTACTTTATTCTTTAAATAAATATTATTTATTTTAAATTATTATTTGCCTTTTATTTTCTACACTGCAATATTTATTTAGATATTTAGAATGCACTGGCATGTTGCACTGGCATCCCTTCTTATCCCAATGTTGGGCAAAACCTCTTTATTATATCACAGAGGTAATTGCATGAAATTATATTTTATTATTTTCATGTTCACTAAACATGCATCTTTTACAATATTTATTTTCTAAAATATGTCATTAATGCAATTGTGAAATTGTTAATAATTATGAAACATTTATGTTGTCAAAATGCTCGAGGTATTAACTCAATATAACATTGGAACCATAATATTTATTTGAATATAAATACAAATATTTATACTTATCTAAAAGTTTAATTACTGGTATAATAAAAAAAACATGCTATCATTGCTTCAAATTATTCCTTGTGGTTCTAACAGAAC
Organism: Amphipyra berbera; assembly: GCA_910594945.2. Lineage (NCBI taxonomy): Eukaryota > Metazoa > Arthropoda > Insecta > Lepidoptera > Noctuidae > Amphipyra > Amphipyra berbera. The sequence continues at coordinate 16,194,327 of OU343142.1, forward strand.
CTAATTTATTTCTGTGGGTGTCTTTAAAAGGCGACTTAACCAACCAACCACGGTGAACAAGCAAGACCATATAATTATGCTATATTACCTAAAGAACGGGATTGAAACTGGTGGCGCTACTATTGTTATTTGCATCTCGCTCATGCACATTCTCTGAGAGCGAAAGGCAAATAGTTGATCCGCCATTTCTAACTCATTATTTAAGTAATCAAGTTGTACATTGAAAATACTAGAATACTATTATAACTTTATATATTTTTCGGGATTTAAACTTCTAGTCTGATAATCTCGAAAAATTCACGCGAGTTAACAGTAAAAGGTAAAAAAAAACAAAATTACCATATTATGTCATATAAAATATTATGGTTCCCACATCAGCGCCATGTTGTGATGTAAATAACAATGTGTGGCGTGGCGTCACTTTGCAGGCGGGTTCCACTAACGAGGACTTCCCCGACGGGGCTTATGACGATGCTCACACCAAGGTGAATGACATTTTACACTTACATACATTATATGAGGAAATTTCGGTTCATAAAAAATAAACCTTCAACCACATCTTCACTTACCATCAGGTATGATGGTGGTCAAACGTGAGCCTAGCATTAACAAAAAGAAATACAATTTGAAAATGAAAAGAAATTCGAAAAAACGCATTCAACCTGAAGCTCTTCAAAATTAGAGTTAACAGGCTTCTTCTGGGTAAGCTCATTCCATCGTAGACTTTGTCTCTGTCTCCTCTGACCTAGACTAGAGTCAAGAGCAAACCCATTTCTAATAAAATAAAAAATACACTTGTGGTGTCTTTATATAAATAAACTCGGATTTCTGCAGCCCATTGCTAGTCCACATGCATTTTTCTTGAGATAAAACTGAGATTTAACTTGTGTTACCTACAGAAAAAAAACCAAAATGAATTCTCAAACAAAATTAAACCAGAGACAGATTGTGTAACCGAAATTTCTTTCGAATTTCACTACCTTAAAAATGTGTAATCAATTTAATTTTATCCACGCTAGCTTAAGCCTTGCACTTCATGTTATTGTCACTAAAAATTACATGTTATCACTAATAACAACATTATGATGATTAATCTAATTAAACAACTATGTTGTAAGGTCCTATAATCTTAACTTTGATGTAACTAACATTTTGTAAAATATACAATAATGGGAAATTACGGAAATGTGTGTTTGTATTCATAACTTAACAATAACTTAACAAAAACTATAAATCAATACTAAAAACTTGTACATTAATTATTTGCTAAGTGTAACTTAAAATCTAGTATAGGACCTTACAAAACGCGACCTTTCGAACATAAAAATAAAGCGCTCTAAATAATAACCTCAAATAATCTCGCCTTAACCCCAAAATAGGAAGTCCTCCGCTTCGAACGGGAATTATTACAACTAGAACAAGAAGAACTGCGCCGTCAAAGAGAAAATCTCCTCCGAGACCAGACGAGGATCATCCAGAAGTCTGTCCAGGACATATCTTCCATCCCCTCCTCGCCAGAGAAACCGCCTCTGCACAGCAGACCCAAGACCAACGCGCATTACCGACATTCGATGCCAAATCTACTCTTAAACGAGAACTTCCCAGCCATCCCCCCTGCAGTCCCTGAAATACAGGCGGAAGAGAGAACAGTGGATGAAAAACGAAAGCCTTTCGTGTCTGAAGAACATATGCAGAGGCACTTTGGCGTGGAAGAGAGTCGGAGGGTGTTGTATGAGAGCCAGGAGGTGAAGAGGCAGCCCATGAGGGTGCCGCAGCCGGTGCTGCCTCCAAAACCGAAGAGTCGGGAGTCCATTGAGAGGGAGATTACGATGAGGTTAGTAAATTATATTTTTTCGTAAAGCGTTTGAAATCTGCACAATATTTCGCAAAACCAGATTTCAGAGGTAAGATGTTATCATCTATAGATCTAATACTAAAAGGGAAATTTTAATCAATGAAGTATACCAACTGACATGATCTTTTTGCAACATTGGATGTTGGTTGTGATACATACCTACATGCTGTTGTTCATTATTATTTTTATATTTCAATAACTACGAGAATAAATGGAATGACACTTAATTAGAGAGAGACCATAGTTACCAGGCTGCCAAATAAGAAAAGATAATGTAACCTGGTTTCTTTACCCAAAAGTGGGATGGTTAGGCAGCCAGTAACGTCTTGATAATCCGACCCAGTCCCATGTATTTCGATTTTTAAGGTTCTCTCTTACCACCACTCGTAGCACTATTCTATTAACATCATAAACCATATCCTTCCAGAAGCAGTCGCGTGCCATCAGCCGTGGAGTACGCCAACGTGCAGCTGCGCCAGAAGCCGGCCGCTAACGGCAACGCTAACTACCACCCCATGACCAGGCACACGCTGCAGGTACACAGATTTAATACTTGCTTGATTGAGTACCAATAGTAAGTCCAAGAAGATGAGTAGCAGCGTCTTCCAGTCTGCTAATAACAGCAAACTGCGATCATGAACCGTTTAATACCAAGTGTGATGATTAGGAAAGACTCCTTCAAAATCGTGTTTACAGCGGTGTATGGCAAGCCTATGTATGTTCAGTATTGACCATCTACTGATATGACGATGATATCAATAATTTGTTTCATGATTGGATCGAATCATTGCGCTAATCGGGTTCTAAATTTAAAACTAAAATTATATAATAAGCCTGTACTGTCCCAATCAGTGGCGTAACTATACCATCAGAGGCCCGTGGCAAATTCATTGGATGGGGCCCCAGTAAAATCGTCACGTGTGAATAAATCACTGAAGTAGTTACCCAACAGAATTACAAATTTATAATTTTTACTTAATTTTGTCAAAAATTTTAGGTTACGTCTGATCTCGCGGCCTCTCGGACCGGGGCCCGGGGGCATTTTGGCCGCCCTGCCACCCATATTTACGCCACTAGTCACAATGCTGGGCAAAGAACTCCCTCCGATCCATCCATCTGTCGCGATTCTGTGCAGCTTCATGCCAACTCTCCAGAAAGGCATCCAACTGTTCCCGCCACCCCCGCGCCTGCCGCCTGCCGCGCCTCGCTGTCTCGGGGCTCCAGTCTTGTGCTATACGGGCCCACAGCTCATTCGGCATACGTCAGACATGTCCTGCCCAGTCCCACTTCAGCTGGGCGGCCTTTTGACCCATATTTACAATTTGAGTTTTGGAACGCAGTATTGTGTTTCGAACACGATCTGTTAATTGAACACCTAATACTGCGCTATATAGCCCTTTGGCAAACCTTAACTTTGGATTTGTGGATCTTGGTCAAAGCTAAGTTTAAAACTAAACTCGACGATACGTTTGGAGCTGTGGCTGAGCAATTGGCTTCTGCGTTACGGGTTGTAGGTCCGATTCCCGCATTGAACAAATATTTGTATGGCCTACAGATAGTAGTTCCGGTCTGGGCGTTTGTGCATGTGAAGATTTGTGTCTGTAAACTCACCCACGATACAGGAGAAATCCTAGCGTGGGGCAACGTTTTTCTAAAGTAACAAGTAAATTAACATTAAAATATCTCTTACTTATTCTCTTTTTAACATTTTCCAGGCACTGAGCGCTGCGCCGACGCCGAAGTTGATCTCCAACACAGACTGGATGCAGGCGCGGAACAGGAAGCCTGCTAACTACAACTACAATCAACACTGGCTTATACAGGTAAATATAACTACAGTTCTTTTTAATCTCAACCGCCTTGTTGGTTTAGTGGTGGCAAGCGTGACTGCTGATAGTGAGATCCTGGGTTCAATCCCCAGGTCGGGCCCCAGTGTTAATGGATTTTTCTGTGTGGAATTCCTCAGTAGCAGCCCGGAGCTTTGATTTGTGACTGGTTGATGGCAATAGGCTCGCCCCCTATTCCATGGGACTTAAATACAACGGCGATTGTTACTATACACCTCTGCTCAACCCTTCGGAGAATACGGGCCTCATGTTATGTTATGTTCATTTTGATCTGCATTGTTAAAACTGTCAGTCTATAGACTCCTTAGATTGCTTCACTGAATGAATATTAATAACATATTGTGGTACAATTCCAGGAGGCAGAACAGCGTCGCCTAGAGTCCCAGCGCAGTGCGGCTCGCGCGCCGCAGCGCCACCAGCACCACCAGCACCACCAGGACCTGCCCGCGCCGCTGCACGCTATGCACGCGCTCAGCACCAGGTAACCATCATTCTTTGATCAACTTCCAGTCAAATAGATGCCCAGGTAGTGTGACAAGATGACCCACTTTTTCGCGATTTTAATGTTACACTTAAATTAAAATTAAATAACTGCGTGCAGTTCATTAATATCATTAATAAGATTATTTGATTGCCAGAATTAAACTTGTTGTGTCGCCAATCTCAATCTCAGCGGGATACGAGACGAAATATTCGAAATTTCTTTGAAAGCTATATTAAACTAGCAGTTAGCCCGCGACTTCGTTCTTATGAATTTTCATACAAACTTCCATTCCCTATTTTACCCCCTTAGCGAAAGAATATCCAAAAATCCTTTCTCAGTGGATGCCTACGTCACAAAAGGAACCTACTGTCCAAATTTCATGTTTCCAGCTTCAGTGGCTTAGCTCTGTAATGATGAATCAGTCAGTCAGGACAAGTAATAAATTATACAGGGTGTAAATGAAATCATGTAATTCCTTCAAACCTCGGGATGTACTGCTGACATAGAATACTTTCGGATTAAATTTTTAAAAAAATACAAAAGTAAACATGTGTTCTTAACGTGAGGCATTTTAGCGCCCCGAGTGAATTGCGCGGCTATCGCTCGCCGGGCGGTCATTTAACTCGGGGCGCTAAAATGCCTCACGTTAAGAACACATGATAACTTTTTGTAAAAAAAAAAATATTCTTTGCAGGTATAATCTATGTCAGCAGTACATCACGAGGTTTGAAAGAATTACATGATTTCGTTTACACCCTGTACATGTATACATAGATTAAACATGAAACTAACATACAATATCTTTTAAATTGTAGCCAACAGCAGCTAACGACAGACGTGAAGCGACCAGTGAGGACGGAGCAGCGCGACGACAAGCTGCTCAGCGTCAGCGGACGACGGAAGTGTTCGCACTGTGGGGAGGAACTAGGTACGAATGTACGGATAACGTTCATTGCACTATTTATATCTGATTTGTTTAATTAAAAGCGCACTTTGCTTATATTTTGTACAATTTACGAGCGCGCGTGAAGTATAGTTTCTTGAAGCGAGAATCATTCTGTCTTTTTCTTTCTCTACGCTGAAAACAGAGACAGCATGAGACTTGCTCCGAGAAACTATCTCCGTGTAAATGAACCTTTAAAGTCACGTCACACGCGCTCGTTAATTACAAGAATCATAACACTATACTCGGGCCATTACAAACGTGCGAACTGAGTCATAAATATTTTTTATCGGACCTCTCGCTCGCACTAATAGACCTTATGGAATTGCCACAGGGTTGTGTGTAACAGTAAATAATCACTTTTTAACAAAAATAAAACCGACTTCAAATTGTCTATCTCCAAAGTTCTTCATCAGATCTTCACCAAATTTAAATGGGACCACTTCGAAAGAATACTCTTTCAAACAAAAAAAGAATCATTAAAATCGGTTCATAATTAGCAAAGATATCGCGGAACAAACATACAAAAAAAAACATACAATCGAATTGAGAACCTCCTCCTTTTTTGAAAGTCGGTTAAAAAGGCTTTGTCGATAGTCGATAAAAGTTAATGAGGGAGAGGTTAAGGAAATAATGCAAGTATTGTTTAGGACGTGTTTTTTTATTTCTGCTTTTAAAAACATACTATATTAAATGCTAAAAAACTTAAATTAATAGGTAAAGGCGTGAGAGGTTATGGGAAAAAGGCGTGAGTTTATGTATGTAATAGGTACCTATCTTTCACCTAATTGCATTAATTAGTCATCGACGTACCGCGTCGCTCACCTGCGTCCGACCGGCATCCCTTTATCGATAACGACTTGCCCAGCGTTGTCACATTCCTTTAACGTAATGATTTATGACTCAGTTCGCACGTTTGTAATGGCCCGAGTATAGCTTCAATGCCAATTAGTAATAACCTTTTCTTTGATTTACAACATAACATTCCTTATCAGTACCATTATCGATCGGTTAATGATTTTCGATGGATGCCAGAATATCGATATTTATTGATCCAACTAAGACTGGTATCTCGCATAGGTCGCGGCGCAGCGATGATCATCGAGTCCCTATCCCTGTGCTACCACGTGTGGTGCTTCACGTGCTTCGTGTGCGGCGCGCGGCTGGGCGACGGCCGCGCCGGCGCCGACGTGCGCGTGCGCATGCAGCAGCTGCACTGCCAACACTGCTACTCCACCGGGGACGGCCGGAAGTACTCCGCCGTCTAGGTACTGCGCACTGGTAACAAGTCTACCGTGCGTACAACACTGGATTTTATGTGCATACGAATAAACGCCAATTAAAGAAAAACCTACAGAAAGCTGTCAACTGTGTAGTTTCTTATGTGCGTTATCTATCTGAGTATAATAACAAAAATTTGAGTGTGAGACTAATCTTTTGATCTGAACAAACAATCTGTGTTGTATAAAGTGATTTAAGATCTAAATTCTTTAAGGACTGAAAATAAGAGATCTTTGAAATTTAATCTAATAATTATTATTTTCGGTTTTATAATAACCAAAAGTACATAACGTGGGCTGGTCCAAAGACTTTTTCTTTGAAAAAAGATGTGTGAATCAACTAGTTATCCTTGATATTGATTAAAATATTAGTATACTGTTATCAAAATGTATTTTTATGTCCATATAATAATGTAACTATCATATAAAACTCATTGTTTCTATATTATATACATATTTAACTTGGGTGGGTTGATTTCTACGAATAGACATGGGAATTATGTAGCTTACAATAAGTGTTGAGTGTGCCTGAGTATTTTTTTACGTAATATAGAAATATTAAAATGGCCAAATAATTCTATGATAGTAGCGGACTATACTATGAACGTGGAAGTATGTCCATTTAAGAGAATTAAAACAGTCTTTTAATAGACTCGAAGAGATAAAAATTGATATATCTACTTAAGTGCGAGCTCCTATTGACATAAGCGCGATAGTCATCTACCACGCTGTCTGTCAGTATGCGCATGCGCCGTCTTCAAAACGTCTAAGCGACTCAGCGCAGTTCTGAGTCGGCTATTGCACGCTTTTGTTATGTTCACGCCGTCGCCCCCACAGGGTCGGCATAGCACCATGTTTTTTGATAATTTTCGACATTGTCACAGTATTATATCTACGTTTCTCACATATTTCGGACTATTTTGTGCCATGTCATATATTTGTCTTGTGTTCACAACAACATAAACACAGAAACAATATATTTAAGATACCATTGAATTAATATTTTTTTACTAATAAACGAATAATGTTTTGTGTAATGAAAATAAAACTTTTGTAATATTTTGTAAATAGTTATTAACTTATACTTTAGTATGTTTTAATGGTTAGCTTTAATAGTTATTATTTTTTAGTTTAAAATGAAAAACATAATCCATCCAAAAATGTGTATGATTAATAAAAATATTATTATCGTTTGAATGCAAAATAGCTTAAGTACTACGAAGATAACTTAAATTTTTCATTCTACGACTTTTAAATCTCATTTTACGATTCTCAATATAACTGCTGTCGATTTTGTTACACACTTTGACAGGACTAACGTAAACTTAGGATGTTTGTCTCTTTTTGTTTCAATAGAAAAGAAAGTGACAGTTGCGTTTACTCCAGTTCAGTACTGTCAAAATGTGTTTAGTCTAGTTTAGTACTGTCAAAAATCAACTTATTGACAGTAAAAAAAATGGAATATAAAGTAAAATTTAAGCTATTTTGCTTTCCTGTGTTATGTAAATCTAAACAGATGTTTCACGTCGCTGTAACAGTCGTATCGTAACGTTCTACTAGTACTTCATTAACACGTGATTGCACCTACTTGTAATTATGTTAACTATATTGATACATATGTACATTATCTATGTGTTAAGCTGCAAATTGTATAACATTAAATATTTGAATTATACAAAGTTTAGTTTCAATATTTTCCAAACTCTGATCTTTGTCGGTTTAGTTAGGATATCGGCATTGCCCTGTAACTGGGTTGCGGAGGTCTCCGTGTAAAGTACTGGTATTCAGCCACATCTGGTTAGACAGGAAGCTGACCCCAATATAGTTGAGAAAAGGCTAGGCAGAACATCGGTGTTGGTTTAGTCTTGAACAAAGTTGACGACACGTTTGGTGCAGTGGCTGAGCGATCGGCTTCTGCGCTACGGGTTGTGGGTTCGATTCCCGCACGGAACAAATATTTGTATGGCCTACAGATAGTTGTTCCGAGTCTGGATGTTTGTGCGTGTGAAGATTTGTGTCTGTAAACGCACCCACGATACAGGAGAAACCCTAGTGTGGGTCAACGTTTTTTCCTTAAAAAAGTATGTTGGGGTCAGTTGAGTTGAGCCAGATGCGGCTGAATAACGGTTAAGATTCTATTTGTTTTGCTACTAACTCAACATAATAATACCTACTAAAAGACCTCATTAATAATAAAAGTCTTGCCTATTATTGCCAATAAGCCTGACATAGTGGTGATAGATCGATCAGAGCGTCTCACAATGATTGTTGATATCACTGTCCCGCATGACGAGAACCTTGTGAAAGCCGAGAAAGATAGAATAGAATATACTTTATTATACACCAAAATTGTAACACAGCTCTTATACAATAACAAACATTGAAGGGTACAATGGCGGTCTTATCGCTGATAGCGATATCTACCAGACAACCTTTGGATGAACAGGAAGTCAATTAATAAGATAGAGGGGGTAGTCCATGGTGTACTGCTGCAAAATATATACTACACACCATACATAGACATAATACTTACATATAGGTATATATATATACATTACTTACATATAGGTATATATAAATATTGTAATATATATATATATATGATATATAATTATGTGATAGGGAAAACAATGTAGATTGATGATGAGGTACTAATTTATGAGGAATTAGAAACGTGTTGAGAGAAGAAATCAAGAAAGATAAAGAAATCAAGTATCAAGACTTGGCACACAAGGTTGTCGACATTTGGGAGGTTGACTCAGCAGTCATAGTGCCGATAGTCGTTACGGCCAATGGCTTAATAGCCAAGAGCCTCGACCAACATCTTATGAGACTCTCGTTGGGCAGCTGGGTCAAGGGCCTGATACAGAAAGCGGTACTTCTAGACACGGCACGTATTGACAGGAGGTTCCTCTCTCTGAGGCCCTGACCACCGGTAGCTTGGACCCTGTTCCCGATGCCGGTGGGCTACTATTTTCTATATTTTTAAATGTTTTTTTAATTTTTTTATAGAAATATTTAAAAATGTAAATAGTAAGTAAGTAAATGAATAAACAACATAAAGTCCTGCTAAAAACTACATAAAAGAAGCATTTAATTCTCTTGTTATTATGGACAGTTATCTTTTAAACGCTTGCAAAAAATGAATAACGTCAGTTTATTATAATAAGGAACAAAAGTGCCCCTTAATAATTTCGCTATCCATCTGTAACATTTATGAGTATTAATCGAAAGGAGAAGTCTAAAATCTTGACTAGATAGACCTAAGGAATAATTCAGTTTTGTACAATGCTTTCTCCGCAGCCAGTCTAAAAAACCATTGTGCCCGATTCTTTCACACTGTTGACGAGGCCGTAGTATTGAACATGATACTCAGATCGTAAAGACCGGTGTCACAAAAAAACCGAGGTACCTACCTATGGTCCCACCGGATAACTCAGTCCTCGCCCGCGACGTTACAGGGACGCGGGGGATGACGACTAAAAGATGATTTCCAACAAACGGCTCGCATCGCATCGGATCCCGGAATTTGTGCCCGGTTAATGGCAATAGGTTCGCCCCCTATTACATGGGTCTTAAACATAACTGGCGAAACGAGGGTGTACTAAAACACCTCACGCAAGTTTATCAAAAAAAAACAACCTTGTCAATTTTTTTTTCATACTAAGTACCTACATGTCGAAAACAATTTAATGCTCGCGCGCATCTTCATAGTGAAAGGTAGCGCAGACGCATCCTGAAACCATCCGCGCTTGCAGAAACAGAAACGGTCGAGAGGCGTAAGAAGTACGAGGATTGCTCCCACCGAACGGCACGCAAAGTAAGTCAAATTAAGGGCCGAGCCACATCTGACGGTAGATACGTCGTCAATCTTTCGTCGCGCATTGATCGTAATTTACTCGAGGAATTTTAGTAACGCATCTTCGGTCAAATGTGTACGGAGTGAGATGCTTGTATGGAGTTATGTGTACCGGCGGAAGATCGTCGACGTATCATCCGCCAGATGTGGCTTGGTCCTAACTCTTGCGGGTTTATCTTAAACTAGCGGCCCGTCTCGGCTTCGCACGAGTCGACATTTTTCCCGGTTTTGCAACATTTTTCATTTATGTTCCGCTCCTATTGGTCGTAGCGTGATGTTATATAGCCTATAACCTTCCTCGATAAATGGATTATCCAACACAAAAATAATTTTTCAATTCCAACCAGTAGTTCCTGAGATTAACGCGTTCAAACAAACAAACAAACAAACTCTTCAGCTTTATAATATTAGTGTATATTATTTAAATTCTTAGTAACAGCTGGGATTTGGAATTGTCCCAGATAATTAACTACAGACTTGCACGAGGCAATGGGGATTGCATATGACCTCATAGTCATCAGCGAACTGCAAGTGTTCGTAATGACTTTAATTTGTAAAAAAACTTATTTGCTATTCAGGGCATATAATGGTATCAATATATTTAATTACAGCACTTAAAGAATAACGTGCGGGATGATTCCAATATCAGCCGGGTTAATTAGATAAATATCCATTGACCCTAGTAGGAGTTGTAAGCCTTCATTGCTAAAGGGGCTTACATACTTTGGTCAACACATTATAATATTATTTACACATAGTTAAGGGCGTAGCCAGGATGGGGCAAACTCAGTCAGACAGTAAATATTTTTATTTTCAACTAGCTGTGTCCTCACGGCTCCGCCCGTAGCCTATGTTACTCAGTGATAATGTAGCTTTCTAACGGCAAAATAATTTTTGAAATCGGCCCAGTGGTTTTTAAGTTTATTCGTTACATACAAAAATACAAATCTTCCTCTTTATAATATTAGTATTGTAACGAGTATTTAATCTACATTAAGACCTCCTTTATAATAGACCACTCTACTACAGGCCGCGTGGTTTAAATTTCGGCTAAGTGTCGTGTTTTGTTTTGTCGCCTGGTGAAAATTGAGTTGTCTCCGAACATCAATCCTGTAAGATTACTTTTAAATGTTATTAAAGAATTTTGCTGCATTTTGGTGTTCGTTGAGAATAACTCATTACAGTACAGATAAATCGTTATTTTTTCTTTATTTTAAAGATGACGTTGCCCCACACTTGGATTTCTCCTACATCGTGGGTGCGTTTACAGACACAAATCTTCATATTATGCACAAACATCCAGACCCGAAAGAACTATCTCTAGGCCATACAAATATTTGTTCCGTGCGGGAATCGAACCCACGACCCGTAGCGCAGGAACCGATCGCTCAGCCATTGCACCAAACGTGTTGTCAAAATCTGGAAGTTCACAATGGGGTTATGCGGCAATTTTACCACATAATCTTATTTTTGAGGTCCAAATAAGTATAGACGAAGTCGGGCATTGGTCTGCCTATTTCGGGTAATTGTTCTGTGGACATGGGTGGCAAGTTGATGGAATCTAGACCAGGGATGGCGAACCTTTACGTATCAACGTGCCATTATTCTACAGAAATTTTTAATGAGGTCATAGACGTGCCATCAAATAATTTTTACTTTGTGATTATTGGGTCATATAATAGGTACCTACTTCACACTTTTTTTCGCAGTGCATAATGAATTTTGTGATCAGTGACATGCCCAAAATATTGTATCGCGTGCCATTGGTTCACCATCCCTGATCTAGACCATTTACCTATTCTTTCCTGTGCCAGAGTGAGGCAAGCGCCCCATCTACCCTTTTTTTTTTTTTTTTTTTTTTTTTTTTTCTCACGTGGGGAAATCCTCATGGACTATCCCCCGTCTGGGGAAGACGGGGGGGTGTGCCAGACTCTTACTGGCTAAAACCCCACGGTGTCCCTCCTTCTGACCTAAGGCCGGGGTCACGGGATTCGCTGTTGCATGCACCGCGACCCCGACAGGTCTCGGTCCACCAGCTTCTTCTGGTGGACCCCTCCTGTGGTGGGGCAGTTGCTCCCCTGCCCCACATCCATCCGAGAGGCGCGCGCAGGACAAGACGCGCCATCCTCCCTGGGCCCGTTACTGGTCGGGCGACGGGTTCCCCAACCCGCCGCCCGCAGGCCACTCACTAGGGTGGCCGGAGATCATCACGCGCCCCCCGGCGCCCGGTGCGTCTAGCGCGAGAAGGGAGAGAAGAAGCGGCCTCCCTCTCCCTCTCCGCTACCTCCTTGGTCGCCATCACCCCCTCGCAAAAGGAGGCGATGGCTTCCCACGCAGTCTCGCTCCCGACCATGGACAGAACCACGGCCGGAAGCGGCCCCATCTACCCTTTTTTTTTTTTTTTCTCACGTGGGGAAATCCTCATGGACTATCCCCCGTCTGGGGAAGACGGGGGGGTGTGCCAGACTCTTACTGGCTAAAACCCCACGGTGTCCCTCCTTCTGACCTAAGGCCGGGGTCACGGGATTCGCTGTTGCATGCACCGCGACCCCGACAGGTCTCGGTCCACCAGCTTCTTCTGGTGGACCCCTCCTGTGGTGGGGCAGTTGCTCCCCTGCCCCACATCCGTCCGAGAGGCGCGCGCAGGACAAGACGCGCCATCCTCCCTGGGCCCGTTACTGGTCGGGCGACGGGTTCCCCAACCCGCCGCCCGCAGGCCACTCACTAGGGTGGCCGGAGATCATCACGCGCCCTCCGGCGCCCGGTGCGTCTAGCGCGAGAAGGGAGAGAAGAAGCGGCCTCCCTCTCCCTCTCCGCTACCTCCTTGGTCGCCATCACCCCCTCGCAAAAGGAGGCGATGGCTTCCCACGCAGTCTCGCTCCCGACCATGGACAGAACCACGGCCGGAAGCGAGAGGTCACCGCCGATCGCCGCGACTAGCTCGCGGCGCTGCGACCCCCATGCTGGACACGCCTGCAAAGTGTGCAGCGCCGTGTCCTCGGGGCAGTCGCAGTGGTGACAACCGGGCGTCTGCTCCCGGCCTATACGACACAGGTACTTCCCGAAACAGCCGTGTCCCGAGAGTACCTGCGTCAGCCGGAAGCTGAGGGCGCCGTGACGCCTCTCCAGCCACTCCTCCATCACGGGTCTTACCGCCGCTATAGCGGCGTGCCCCGCGCTGGGTTGCGCAAGTCGTTCCCTCCACTCGGCCACCAGGATCTGGCGGAGCTCGCTCCGCTCAGGCGCCTCCTCGCGCTGACGATATCTCAGCGCGAGGGCTCTCGCCTCCAGATCCCAGGGCACGGATCCGGCCAAAAGACTCGCCGCCTCGAAGGAGATCGTACGGTACCCCCTTATCACCCTGACGGCCATCGCCCGCTGCGGTCTCCGCAGGATAGCGACGTTGCGGGCCGTCAGGGTGTCAGCCCAAATCGGCGACCCGTAGAGGGCCATGGATCGTACGATCCCCGGCCCCATCTACCCTACCCCGAATACGCCTATACGCACCTACTCAGGCTAACGCAGTCCATAAGTTCCTTCTGTTTTAGGAAATAACCATGCTCCTTATTCTCTTTTACCCCTTGTTTTTTCACTTTTAGGTACTCTAAACTTTTACTCAAATCATAGGAGTGTTTTATGTAGAAGTTTCGTGATGTTTGATAACAAATAATCCTTTTTTTTTAAGATAAACGGTTTTCACTTTCTGTAGCCTGCAGCATCAGGATCAGAGGGTTAGACGATGAAATTATTATAATGTTGTATTGTCATGGGATTTAGTTTGTGTGCGAAGTTTCAGAAGAATCCGTTAAGCAGAAGTAGTTGAAAAAAAAATCTGTCGCGAGATTTCAATGAAACAAATATCGACGCTCGGCAGTGAAACACTCTTAAAACAAATTTTCTTCATAAGCGTTTTATTTGTTCTTTAGGTTGATAAACTCGTCATACACGTAGGTACTGGTTCAACAAACTTTCAATTCAAATACTTCTAAGGGCGGATACGACCAAACAGGAATAAATTTTATTCTCGGAGTAAATCGCTACTTACTCGAGAATAACATTACTAACATTGACTTTGACCGCAACTTTTCCACTCTATAATACGACAAATGAGAGAGGGGCTCGTGGCTAAATAACAACCGCGCCGATCGTACGATTTGCGAGGTTAAGCTGCGCTTGCCGCGGTCAGTCCGTGGATGGGTGACCATTTGTTACACATCGAGACCGCTCCGTGCCTCGGAGAGCACGTTAAGCCGTCGGTCCCGGGTGTCATACGAATACCTATGACAGTCGTTACGGGTAATCAGAAGCCCGAAAGTCTGACAAACGGTTTAACCTTATAATATCGGCATTGCCCAGTTACTGGGTTGCGGAGGTCTGATGGCAGTCGCTCCGTGTAAAATACTGGTATTCAGCCGCATCTGGTTACACTGGAAGCTGACCCCAAGATAATTGGGAAAAGGCTGAGAGGAAGTAATACGACAAATGAGAGTTGTCATGCGTTTTGCTTCTACACTCTCCCGTTTGTAGAATAACGTTTTTTGCCGGGTATTACATTCGTTCACCACATGTTCACATTCACTCCGCTATTCGCGAGTAACTATTCCAAGTATAGTTATACGTTAGATTGCATGGAAAAATGACTGTTGATTTATTCGAGAATAAAATCATGCAATAAATTATTCCTGGTATAGTTACTCGTGTATAAATTCGGGTTTGGTCGAATCCGCCCTAAGCTATATAGGACGTACGATAACAAACTTGTATTAACATTTAATCGTTAATTTTTTTTCAGGAGACAGTTCTTTCTAACTCTTTTAAAAAAAAATATTTTACACTTACGTCGTTTTCAATGCCGACCGGCGATATACGAAGTGAAGCTAATTAGAGAAAAACCGTTAATTAAAAAGTGTAGGTACTACCACAATTATTATTGTGTCGCTGTGTTTAAGGCTCAAATCATCACCTATGATGTCATCCCCTAACTTCAACGATAAGTTACTACCTTATACTCCATTTCATATAACATTTGACAAGGGTTTATTCAAAATATGTTCGTGCCTCGGCACACCAGGCAAATATATTTTTTGAACCATTTCTTCAAGTAGAGTTTCAGCTCATCTTGATTGAAAGCACAATACCTACTGTGTTGAAACCCTGATGGAAGTAAACATATTGCTTATTTCTATACATTTCCTTGCTGAAATGGGTCTTATTTGTGTAATGTTAGGAATATGATATACCAGTACACTGAGTACAGTTAACTATAGTTAAATAGAATCACGATTGTTCCTTCCTATGTCAATCCAGTAGGTTCATTTCGTGAGCTATCTTTGAAGATCGACAATTGTCAATTTTCTCAAATCCCCATAAAATTTACTGTAGCTGCGCATGCGATCTGTAGACCAATAATGCAGTATTCGGTAGTTTCTTTGCAAGAGTCGATCAATTTATAATCTTTCTGAATGGCTTGAATGCGCCATACTTTTCAATGAAACCAGCACGTACCTACAAAATATAGGTACATATATACCTACTATTAGTCTTTATTGTACCCCATAACATCCACGTGTCCGTTTGTACTTTGAACTCCATTGTGGGTCTCCATGGGATCTCCTTGCCGCGTCGTTCACATTGGTCACGCAACAATATGCCATGGTGCTTTGTACGTAACCGGTCTTGCGGAAATCCGGTCCAGTAACAAATTGGTATGCCTAATCGAATTTGCTAAAAGAATTTGTTCCATGCAATTCTGTGAACGATGCACTAGTCATTGGACGCAGCATCGCTTGGTTTATTGGAAATTAAAAGCGTTTAGAAAAATTCTTAGCCAAATATACAAAGTTAGTCGGAAAGGGGGTACTAAGCCGAAAGTGTGTTAAAGTACCCATAATAATGAATAACTTTTGTTCTACAACTTTCCCCAAAAGTCTAGTTCAAGAGAAATAGCTGATCAAATATTTCATAAAAAATACGCTAAATTCTATCTATCCTCAGCTATGATCAGCTGTGTTTACATTTTACGTCATATTTGGGGTCACGGATTAGAAACTCCATTTTCTGAATTCATAACTAAAGCAGGGATGAAGAATTTTTGAAAAAACTAAAACAAAAATAATTTTTCATGGTTAAACACTTTTTTTAAAACAATCATCAGTGATACATTAAGTGGCCCGCGGCTTAGTACCCCCTTTCCTACTAACCTTCTATACGAGATTCTAGCACGAGGGAACACAGTAAACTGCTTGGCGGATCTTAATGTGAGGCAGCTAGCCAGTCGGAACGTATATATGCTACCTCAAAGCGTGCTAGGTCTTGATGAATCTTACAACACGCGTCCATTCCCAGCGTGTAGTGAGGAAATATTCTAGCCATAGGTGTAATCAGGATGGGGCAGATGGGGCACTTGCCCCACCCTGGCACAGGAGAGAATAGGTAAATGGTCTAGATTCTGTCAACTCGCCACCCATGTCCACAGAACAATTACCAAAAATAGGCAAACCAATGCCCGACTCCGTCTATACTTATTTGGACCTCCAAAATAAGAGTATGAGGCAAAATTGCCCCACAATCCCGTTCTGCACTTCCAGATTTATTGAAAAGACTGTACGGTTTACGTACATACCGCTAGGCTGCAAAGTCAGCAACCTACTTTTTGTATCGTATTTGTAATAATGTTTAATATAATATTGAATCAGTTGACAAATTACTTACTTACCTACGCGAACACCACGGATTAGCATCCAACTTAAACTTATTCTTAATTGTGATCGGTATATCTAATAAACTTTTAGTGTTACAAAATTTGTGCGTGTTTACGTCAACTCACCTCAGTCATAACTCTTACTTACAACTTCTAACTTATACTGCTACCGTAAGGTGCCTACTACTACAGGACCTTACAAAGACAAATATTTATTGTTTGACAGAATTTGCCCCACTCTGGACCAAATCCTGGCTACGCCATTTCTAGCTCGTCTCCACGGGAAGGAATGAGATTGTTCTGCTCCTGTTCCAAAGTCAATGACGGCAATTAGGAATGCCCCACAACAATTGTTTTGTTCTATTGTCTTCCAAGATGTTACTTTAGTACTATTTTAACAATCCACATTGCTATAAAGATTACAAAAATGCATTACTAGATACATGAGGGACCATTGTTTATGAGTTACGTTGAATATTTCCGTTCACACGGTAAGTGTGTAATTTTTGCTGGATTGTTAACTGATCTAGCTGAACTATGAACGTTAACACTAAATATGGTGTATCATGCACCGTGTATGGTAAATATTTTTGGTATTCCGACGCCGAGGGTTAGATCATGCATACATAATGAGTCCATTACTGTCCCACTGCTGAGCAGGGTTTTTTTATCTTTTCCCCTCACTAGGATTTCTCCTGTGTCGTGGGTGCGTTTACAAACACAAATCTTCACACGCACAAACATCCAGACCCGGAACAACTATCAGTAGGCCATAAAAATATTTGTTCCGTACGGGAATCGAACCCACGACCCGTAGCGCAGAAGCCGATCGCTCAGCCACTGCACCAAACGTGTCGTGTTTAGGCTTCATTTCACCACGCTGGCCTGAGAACACATACGCATACACCATCAACAACTTTTTTAGAGTTTGCTCAAGTGTGCACGTTTCCTCATAGGTGCTGGCCTGGATTCCATCTGTAACTTTACTGCTTAAACCTAGTTCTTATCTAGAATGTCGTGTTTAAACGACAACTATTCCGGATTCAACCAGAAACAATGGGAGTGTTACTGATTCCTCTGTTGTGGGAATCCGTGTCGGTGAAATTGTGTTCCCTGATGTATGTGATTTTTTATATTTAATTTTATTCTTTAGTATCTAATAATATAAGACGTACATAATGAGGCTTGCATAGTCGCAGAGGGGCAAACTAAAACCTTGAAAAAAATAATTAAAAAAAACAAACCAGAACAAGGACCTAGTACACCCACACCATCTACTCCCTCACAGAAAAATGTCCTGTATCCGCCAATGATAATTAATGGGTGTTCCACTATTCCCTATACTAAAGCTAACTAACCCCAGCACCACAGATATGAGGAACGCTGAAAACGTAAAGTAAAAGATCATCAATTTAACTGATGACTCAGCCAATTTTCTGCTTATCCAAAGAACTGAACTGACTCACATGACTCGAATAATAGATTAATCTGCAATCCTGTTAGCGATGCTGGCACGTTTGTTGTAAGTGGCGGTAATGACCGAGATCTTGTGACATCCTAAAGTACGTACAATAATTCATTGGAGTAAACTGACAGGTGCTATTGTCAAACAATAATGAACTAATATCAAACAACAATAGTAGGACCTATCAATTTACTCCAGCAAATTATTAATTCTACTATAGATATCAAGTCTTGGTCACAATGATATCACCGCGGGAAATGTTAGTAAATACACACATTTGTTAGGGGTATTGTTGATGTTCTATAGGTAGGCTGCACGATGAGCAACCGTGGGCAACTTAGATGGGTTGCCGGTAACACTGAGTGTCTGAAGGTTATGTTGAGTAAGAGAGGTATCGTACATGTGATAGATATCACTGGGTTACTCAACTTAAACGCCACATTCATCGCGAAGGATCACTTTTTCTCTTTGTTCTATCGTTTCGTCAGTCAGTGAAGGCTCCATGTGTATGCGCATGATTGGTGTTTTTCCTCACAATATGGTCAATGTCTGGATTTGTGCAAAGCGATTGTCACCTGTGCCCAGTCATCCTTATGAAAACCTGGTTTATTTAGTTTTGTCAGGAGAGTCTACTTGAAAAGTTTATAGAATTCAGTCGCCGAGACTAGACAAAATGTTAGTCATACTCAAAGAGGAAAAGTATTCGAGTCTGCAAACAGCCTAACAGCGAAAAGGTGCGCAAGATTCATGTGCGGTCACAATTGGCGCATAATAGCGGCGTTCGGCGCTCAGTGCCGCGTCGCCGCCCGCATGCCCGCCACGCGCCGCCTGCTGCCCGCGCGCTGGTTCGCGCGCCGCCGACAGCCCGACGAAGATGACGCCCGCCCCAGGACCCTCCCGCGCTCCGACATGGATCGCCGACCTCGAGTGTCCCGCGTCCTCTCCTCCCCAGCCAGAACGCAACACCAAACACACCCCCCGCTTGACGAAGAATCCCTCGAACGAGCCTACCCCTCCATGGGACACCTCGAGTACGTCAACGCCGGCTCCTCGCCCCCCGCCGAGAGCGCCCCCAACATGTACGACAGCTTTGAAGAACCACCCCTCGACCTAACTGCGCACATTTGCGGTGACTCGTTACGTCAGAGCGCGCACGAGCAGATGCGCGCCGTCGGCGGACGTCTGCGATTACTTGACGAGCTAGAGACCGGGGTCATTACCGCAGAATCCGCTGCTACTACTTTCTCAGTGGCATCGGAGGCAGAGAAGAATGTATGCTTGTTTTGGGCAGCTTTCCTGAAACTTGCCAACTTCCTACAGCCGCTGATTGAGGTCGGAGCTGACCCGCTATACTTTGATGCTCTGGGATTGTCACCGCTTCACGTAGCAGCCTTCAGCGGGTCCACGGAATGCGCCAACTATCTGCTGTCATGCGGCTCCGACCCTAATTATATGCCAAGATGCTTCGCACCGCTTCATTGTGCCGCGTTCGGGAACTCAGTGCAAGTGGCTAATTTGTTAATCAGTCGTGGTGCATCCGTACATTCTGCTGTGAAGTATGTCAACTGTGAAGGAGGCCTGCTCCATTGTGCGGTGCGAGCCAACTCCGTGGAATGCCTTAAATTGTTTATATCCCACGGTGTCGACGTCAATCAAATTGAGCCGGGCGGTACCAACGCTATACATCTTGCCGCTGATTTGGGTGTGTTCCAGTGCCTCACTATATTGCTGGAGACGCCCGGCGCAGACCCTAACGTGAGGACGCGTGTCGGTGATAGAGAGTCTACTGCTTTACATCTGGCAGCTGACGGTGGTTTCGTGGAATGTGTAGATCTGTTGCTATCCAAGGGAGCGGAAGCCATTTTAAAAAATCATAGAGGATTTACGGCATTGCATCTGGCTGCTCGTTCTGCAAGCTTGGAGTGTGTGGAGTCTTTGCTAAGAAAAGGAAACGCCGAACCGAACGCCAACGACTTCGACATGAGGACCCCATTACACGCCGCGATAGGAAAATCTGATAGCGCTTGCGATATAATCGAGACATTGATAAGTTGGGGAGCGAATGTGAACCAGAAAGATGAATACGGCTTCACGCCGCTGCATCTGGCCGCCCTCGACGGCCTGTCAGCGTGCGTGGAGACATTAATCTACCACGGTGCTGACGTAACTACAAGATCTAAAAAAGGAAACTCGGCGCTAAATGTAATAGCTAGAAAAACGCCGGCGTCTCTAGCGATGGTAACTAGAAAATTGGACTGTGCGATCACGCTGCGACACTCGCAAACAAGCAATAGGGAGGTCGAATTGGAGCTAGATTTTCGTAGCATACTACATCATTGTTATCCGCGTGAGATTAGTTACTTGAATACGTTCGTCGACGAAGGACAAAAAGAGGTCCTCCTCCATCCACTTTGTTCAGCATTCCTTTACATAAAGTGGGAGAAAATACGTAAATACTACGTAGCCCGGCTGTTCTTAAGCTTCATATTTGTTCTGTGCCTAACATTGTATGTGCTGACTGCCCTGGCTCATAATTGTTATAACGGCAGCAAAGATATGGAGGAAACAATCCAAGAGCAAGAACTTTGTCAGAAACAGTCCATCCTTGGGGATTTGTTACGGAAAAATCCATTTGTCATAGAAATGCAATGGTGGGTGCTAGCCGGAATTACGATATTTGAGATATTTAGAAAAGTTTACGGAATAGCAGGCTATTCTACTGTGAAACAATATTTGATGCAATCTGAGAATATTATCGAATGGTTCGTGATCGTGAGCGTGTTTCTGATATCGTATATCTACACCAACATCACGTACACTTGGCAGAATCACGTAGGCGCGTTCGCGGTGCTCGCCGGCTGGACAAATTTGATGATGATGATTGGTCAACTACCAGTATTTGGGACTTACGTCGCCATGTACCAAAAAGTTCAAAAGGAATTTGCCAAATTACTGATGGCCTACTCCTGTATATTAATTGGTTTTACTATTAGTTTCTGTGTTATTTTCCCAGACTCTTCATCTTTCGCAAACCCTTTCATGGGTTTCATAACAGTCCTGACTATGATGATCGGCGAGCTAAATTTGGATTTGCTGCTGAACGAGCCAGATGGAAACGACCCTCCTGTCCTTCTAGAATTCTCTGCGCAAATAACTTATGTACTATTTTTAATGTTTGTGACCGTGGTCCTTATGAATCTGTTAGTAGGTATAGCTGTCCATGACATTCAAGGCTTGAGGAAAACCGCTGGCCTCTCAAAACTGGTCAGGCAGACTAAACTGATATCCTACATGGAGTTGGCCCTATTCAACGGTTACTTGCCGAAATGTCTGTTAAAAATCCTTCATTCCTCAGCTTTAGTATCTCCTCAAGCATACCGGGTCGTTTTGAGCGTTAAACCATTGAATCCTAGCGAAAAACGGCTACCCCGGGACATAATGATGGCCGCTTACGACATCGCTAAAATGAGAAAACAATACGGACACACAATATCATCGAGCGGATCCACAACAGGGGCGTACTCGTGTTTCAAGAAATACGAAAACAATAACGATTCTGGGTATAGAGAGTATGGGTATTCCTCTGGGCTGGGCAGTCTCCAGGCAAGGTTAGATGAAACTTCAGAAAATGTGCGACAGTTGACTCAGGAAGTGAGGGAATTAAAGAAACTGATAAACGCCCAGCAGCTTGTGTTACAGCAGGCGTTGTCCGGCGCGATGGACCGTTGATGATATAATGGGTACCGTTTACTTTCAATGCCACTGTACACAAGTCAATAAACTACAGTGAGTATTGTACAATATAGCTCGGTGTACTAGCGGACTTAAATTCTTATTGAGTGGTGATATTTTTTTTTTCGTTTTGTTTTACCTAGTAGACCCACTGTTACACCGTCATAAATTTTACTTAGGATAAAATATGACATAATTATGATAATATTATGAGGTTTTGTTGTTATTTTCGGTGTAATTAGGGTATAGAGTTAGAGGTAGGAGTCGAAGACTCTATTCATACACAGTTATTTTTCGTAATAAAACTAAATTTAAAGGCTGGTCCCAAGTTAATGTTACCTAAGTTTAAATATAATATATTTCATATATTTACTAGTAATGAGTTTAGGTCTATATTGTAAGCGATATTATTTATAATAATATTTAAAACTGTAGATGAATGGAGTCTTTCAATATCATTTAAATTGTTTGATGCAGAACGCACTGGACACTGTGATTGTAGGTATTACATTGTATTATAGATTCTATTGTGATATTAATCGTGTCAATAAAATTATTTTTCAATTTATAGTGCTGTTTTTTCTGCACATCCTATAGTTATAATAATCACTTCTGTTGAACAATATAATTGTAAAAACTTGACCTCGTTGCCTGACCTAAAGAGTGTCTAAATGTCTAAATAAAAACAAACATAATTGGCTTCAACCCATTAAAATTAGAACACAAGAAACCTTATTAAACCTTGTACATAATAAGAACCTTAAACCACCATACAAATGCTCTCAGAGAGCGATAAGAATTTTTCTGAGGAATCGACAGTATCGGACAGATAAAACAGAAATTAAACGATACCTCTAATTATTATCTTACTTTAATCACACACCACACATCACAATAAGACTAATTATAATATTACAAATGTATATTCATAATCTAATTAAGTTATTAATATAAATACTGTAATTTTTAATTAGAAATTTTTAATTAAGTATTAAAAATTGCATTTCTCTATTCGTAACTCGTTTATATATTTGAACGTTCGCGCCAGTGTTTTCGCGCGCAGCTTAGATTCAGTGAGAAAGTCAAATAGGCATCTTAATAGATGGGATAATAGTTGAATGTGTAAATAGTGTCTCAAATTGATGATTAATAATCATCTTGTTAAATTCAGTACAATAATATCTTGTTTCTTTTTGATAATATCGTGAAAAATCGCAACATTTGCAAAATTGCCATACATTTTGCAAATTGATTATTTTTAATGATTTAGTTTTAAATATTGAATTGTTTAATAAAGCAATGTTTTTTCTAATTAAAAAGAGCTAAATCGTTGCCGGATGCACTACCTGCATTTTATCTAGACCGGATATTACCTGTGACGTTTATTTAAGTCTCGACTTGACATTGACATAACAATAACAAAGTTGACGATTGACGTAAATTACCCATGCGCGGACCGCCAAAAACAGATCGATATTCAATTGCCTGAAGAGCGTAGGATATCTAGATTCAGGTCTTGTCTCTTTCAAACCTGTTCGAACTACTTCCAACTACCCCTACCATCGTCCCCTGCATTCACGGCCAGGGGCCGGCTAGCCCACCTTTATTGATTTGATTCGAGTGCAGTTTGGTGAGCGGGTCATTCTACCCGGCACTCCAATGCAGGGCAGTTTCAAGATCCAGCTCATCAACATGGGAACTCGGGCGGCGGCATGTGAGTATTCGTTTATTTAATTAGCGCTTTACATTCAATTCAGTGAACGCCTTGCATGGAAATTAACGCGTTTGTTTTTCAGAGTTGTATGAGCGGCGTCGTTGAGTAGTGCTTTATATGTGTCCAAATGCAGGGACTACAGGATACCATGCAGTATTCGGTTTCGGACTCTGAGCTGAGCTTGAAAGGTGAGCTCGTACAAGCGAGCTATTCAATTTTGTGGCACTTTTTGTTCCGGCACGTTAGCTTGCCTGGCCCCCCTTAACTGTTATGGGTTGCCATCTGTGTCTCTTAGCATTTGCGATATCCCAATTATATTTTGTTGATCTACTTCTTAAATCAGTGATTTTCCTACATTTTCTTTGTCAGAAGCAGCTCGGAGACTCTGTTAATGTGGGTACTTATTTTTTTTTATTTTCCTTGCAGTTGCATGTTTTTAAAACAATTTATTAAAATATTGGTTTTTAGGTATCATTACTCTTTATGTGATATAATCACTGAAATATTTACTGACTTTTTACCAAGCAACCATATTTAATTAAATTTGCTGCATTTTGCAATTAATTAAAATGGATATCCAATTAAATCTTAAATTATGAATATCAAATCTCTCAGTTAACAGCTACAGTTTTCTTTTTTTGTGTTGCAACTATAATTTATTCAAATATTGCTTTTTTCATATCATTCCTCTTTGCATAGTAAAATAGGATTGTTATTTTATTTATATAACATCAAATTGGTGATAAAAACATTGACTTTCATTATATCCTGCAGCCATTTTGAATTGCTTGCACTTTGCTAATAATTAAAGTCAATATTAAAATATTAATATCAAATCGCCCAGTGCATAGTTCAGGGAAACAGCTTGCTATTCACCATTTTTTTTATTTGTGTTGAGCTTGCAATTTTTCTTTTTCTTTTCTTTCACTGTAATTTTTTAAAATATTGTTTTCTTTGGTATCATTTGTCTTGTCAAATAAAATTAGATTTTTCTTTATACATAAAAAGCTTCAAATTGGTGATACAAATATTGAATTTTTACCGAGTAGCTGTTTTGAATGTAAAGTGAATTTTCAAAGAAATCTTATATTATTAATATCAAATCATCCAGTTAAGATCTTAAGAGAACATTTTTGCTATTAATTTATTGAATGTTTCGCAGTAACTATTTTCACTATTAATTGATAAAAATACCCATTACTTTAATAAAAAAAGCTTATACCTACATATTTTACATTTATTCTCCTTTCTTATAGATTTTGCACATTGCAAATAATTAGATAATATTAAATTGGATTTCAGATTACTATTCTCTTATTTTTTTATAACGTAGGCAATTTTGTAACAAGACATTATACTTCAAGATGGTAACCCTCTCTCCCTTCTAGGTTCCATGTGTGCATTTCCCTAGGTTTCTTGGTGTTGGTGTCTCCACTGTGCCCCGTTGTACCCTAGATTGTTCTCAATATACAATGTGTGTTTAGTTCTTCAGAGACAAGTATCCTGCTGTTGTCTAAATGTTATATGTATCCCTGATTCTGTTATTTTGTAGTCAAACTGTATTATGAGTGTAGTTTGGTTTACATTGATCCTTTACCGTTCATGGGATTCAATTTGAGATGAGTTGATAAATGATTTTTATTTCTGTAAATAAATCTGTTACAAACACTTTTACAAGTCAATGTACTTAATGTTTTTTAAGTCTAGATGGCTAGTTGAAGTGTATGTCCTATAGATCAAGGCCTAGAAATAGTCTGAAAATGGTGGACTGCTATGAACCATCAGAAGCCACCCTTTTAGTAATTCGGACCCAGTTCAATTTAACACCAGTCTCTATGTATGCATTCAGGTTGGCAGCCAGCTATTTATAATCAACTCTTGTTTAGATTCAGAATTCATTTGGGCTTTGTGGAAGCAAGTTGTGGTAACTTTTTTTATTTTTGTAACAAGATCTTTAATTTTGAGAAGCAGTCAAAGGCTCTGCTGTTTTTGTTTGGACTTCGACTAGGTACTAATTAGTTTATAGAAAAGTTTGTAATATCTAATGCACGAATTTGAACTAATATTTAATTGTTATTGGATAAATACAGTTTGACCAGACAATTAATTTAGCAGAATCAGGATCCCTGTTTGTGTGGCTCACCTTTCTAAAATGTTGGCTATGTGTGTCTGTCCGTATGATCCCGCTGCTTGTACTGGTGTTGGGCGGCTTAGACTTAATCATATCACCTTCATATCTGTAATTATACTCTATACCTGATCTTGACCTCCTGTTTATGTATAAGTAAGCCCCCCATTTGTGTGTTCTTATGTTTTCATGTATGTGTCAGTCAAAATATATTCTCAATAAAAAAAAATTGGCATTTAATTTTTTTGTATTACTTATCAAAGCATTATAAGAAAAAAAATAAAGTATCTTGTTTTGTTAATTACCTTATATATTTAATATTTTTCTAATTAATTGTGTATTGAATGCAAGATAGTAAAATGTCAATTTTTTCAAAAAACTTAACAGTAATCTTCCAGATTGTAAAATTTTCTAAATCTAATATTAAAGTTTATTATTTGTACTTTGTAAAATTATTGTCAAGTATGAAAACAATATTGAAGTCTCTTTCCATTTGCCGTCTAAAATATGTCTTTGCCTTAAATATATTAAAATTACAATGTGTAATATAATAAACGCATGCAATTTTTTTAGAATTTTGTGCCAGGTTCAAAAGTGTCTTTAAAGTCACTCAAGTTATTGTTAAAGAAAATTAAGTTTTATTTCAAGGCACTAAGACTTAATTTTTAATGCACCTATTGTATGCTTTTAATCTTCTGAACGCCACGGTAAATTCATCGTACTTGTTTGACGGCTACTGACGTCATTGGCGGGCTGAGGACGATGGCGTGCAAAAGGTTCACTCGATACGCTAACTAGGCGTTTCTTCTGTTACACATTGTATACTCTGTGACTACAGTAGACTTTGAAAAAAAAAATCTATGTTAGACTTATGTAGTTTGGTGTTTGTCTTAGCAAAATGTATAAGTAGCCTTTTGTTTTTATAAATTAGTAAATGTACTCAATAGTAGATTTTATTGTTAATTGCATGATGTATCTTTGTTTAGTTAATAAATTATTATATCAATAAAACTATAATACTGCTTTTTTATTTACTGCTGTTATTTCAAAATTACCTTTCTTGCCAAAGTTATGGCAACACATAATTTAGGATAGATAAGATTGCTAGTTCAAATAAATAACCGGTTCTATGAATTATTGAAAAACTATCCCATTACTGTTTATAGTTTTAAATATTTGCAAAAAAGGGAAATACTTTTTTTTTAAATCCCATGTTAGCATTGGTTGGATCACCCATACCAATAAATATCCCAATGTGACTTGGTTATTCGGTAATATAAATCAAAATCACCAATAATGGTTTGTATTAAAATCAAAGCCATAATCTGATTAAAAGTACTAATAACAATGCCCTTTATATTTTTTCTTAACTATTTCCATCCAATGGTTGTCTGGAAGAAATTGCTTTAAGCGATAAGACCGCCATTTGTACTGTTAATTATGTGTATTCCTTGTTTTATTTCTTTTAGTGTGCAATAAAGTATATCTATCTATCTATCAATGCAAAAATAAAAGTCGCGACCCAAGCGCGACTCGCATGCGCGAATATCCGCAACTGCACCCCGCCCACGCCCCTCTGTGCAAAGAGGGACGCTGATCGATAGCCCGCGTCCTAGCCAACTGCAACAGGCCAAGATGGCGGCTGTATTTCTAAACCACTGCTCAAATATACGACTCAATGAATGGGGACTGTTAGTTATTATCATGGTAGAAGAACACTATTATTATACCACGGTGATTATAAGCAAGAGGCCAATTTGCTTGTGATGACACATGTCGCTTGCAGTCACGCATGCATCTCTCGCCTCTTATTTAGGCATGCCGGCTAAATAATATGGTGCCTTTAGATACGTAATTTTTCCAATATCTTCTAATACTTTTGATTTTATATTCAGTTCCGAGCTTCGACTTTATGAAATAATACTCTGCCTTCAATTTGAGCGTGAAGTCAAGTAGAGGGCGAGAGTTTAGTTGAGCGTGAGAGTCGAATGCAAGAGTCAAGTTGGGTAGAAGACTCGAGTTGAGAGACATGTTCAGTAAACATTTTAAATAATCACCATGGCTGTTGAAATCTGGAAACAAATCTTAAACCTTGGGCCTAGCTTCGGTATTCTGCCGTGGCAGCTTCAAAGTTCTGCTAAAATATTACAATTCCAACTAAACAAGTCAATCATCAAGTGAGATGCCTGCCCAGAAATGGGCGTTGCTGCTTAACAACAGTGGTTTAAACTTTCAGGAGTTCCAGGTTATTCCAAAAGCTCCAAACTAGCAAGTTAAATTGCGCAAGTTATAGCAGCAAGTGCTAGCTTAGTTCGTAAAACTTCTAGAAGTCGTTTTCCTGCTGGTGTATCCATAGTTGGAAGTCGACTGCAGAAGTCAACCTTCGCAATTTACCTTTTTAATGTATTTGGCGCTTTAGAATGAGTGGAAACAATACGAGAATAAAGTTATTATGACTTTAGATTTGTAGTAATTTTACACACATCGGTTAGCCTGCTTTTAGAGTATTATGGCAGGACAAACGCCTTTAGGTCAACATTTTCATAAGCTAAAATATAAGAAGAAAAATGAAAATAGTTAAAGTATTGCTGATTTTTTACTTTTGAAAACATTTAACTGACTCAGTAATGGAATAGTTTAACAATCCAACACGTTCAATAATTCTTGAATCGCCTTTATTACACCTAGTCTTGCTATGCCTGCTGGATACTATAGAGCCATGTCCTATACAGTTACAGCTAAAATCCGCAGCCTGTACGACGCCCAACTGCGGTTACAGCACAACATACAGCCGTTGCCCCTCGGCACTGACATTGCCAACACTGTCAAGTACTTCTCTCAAACGCTGCTTAGTAAGTATCCTTCGAGATGTTTAACCTTTTGGACGCCATTGTCACATATATGTGACAAACAAAAGCTTACCCTGTACGCCAACGTCACAAATATGAGACAAAAACGATGGGATTACAGTTACCTTGGCGTGGGGGTACTCCGATGCGTTTATGCTCTGGCGTTCAAAAGGTTAAATTTAGTTTTGTACCTAGAAATCTCATTAAAAAAAAACAAAAAATCACGTAAACAAATACAGGTATTTAGATGCACGGTTCCAATTAGTCGTTTCCTATGGAGAAGAGCTGGCAAGAAACTCCATGGTTACTCTTTTAAATAATATCTTTCCAATTTCAGTGGATACAGTGATCCTATGATTTAGGATAGTGAG
Organism: Amphipyra berbera; assembly: GCA_910594945.2. NCBI lineage: Eukaryota > Metazoa > Arthropoda > Insecta > Lepidoptera > Noctuidae > Amphipyra > Amphipyra berbera. The sequence continues at coordinate 16,223,554 of OU343142.1, forward strand.
AGAACAATGAAGTCCTGACCACAGACCAATGAGTAAAGTAGTACTAAAGGACTTGAGTACAATAATTAACGAACAAAAAAAAAAGAAAAACAATATGAATAATCAGAATTATAGTAATTTACAAATTTATAGATGCAGGTCCATTGCACAATGAACTCTAAAAGTGGGGTATTAAAGTAGAAACTTCGTTGAGGAAAACTACGTTATTTGTGGCTAACCTTAGCTATCTGAAAGCCTGATTAATCTAATTTGTTGTCAAATCTCACCTCGAACTAATGTACAGATGTGCCATGCCGTGTTCTCTCTCACTCTTCATATTAGAGTGCAAGAGAACACGCGATTAAGACGAAGAGTGGGGCGCGTCTTCGTTGGTAGCGCTACTGTAATTGGTTGACCAAAATACTAACAACCAATCACATCATTTGACATAGTATTTAACGGCTGATTATTAAATTTATTGCAGCCTCCTAGAAAACGGGGGTTAATGTTTTTCAATCAATTTATCTCTCCGACGTTTCATAGAAAGTCTTAGAGCTCTGCCTCATTAGTGCGTTGCGTTGCGTCGCGTCGTCGCAGCGTTAACGCTGCGTTGTTTTCCATACATTTTAAATGACATGCCACATTTAAGCGTTGCGTCGTCGCACGCGACGTTTCAACGGATCGGCGGACGAGAGACGAAGCGGGGGCAGGGTGATGTGCTGTCGGAGCTCCGGTGCGATGACGGACAGTGTTTCACTGCTAGAGGTGCGTGCGTCGTCCTCTTACGCTGCGACGTCGTGCGACGTCGCAACGCAAGTGTGGCATACAATGCGTTGATCCGTTGCGATGACGCAACGCAACGCACTAATTAGGCATCGCCCTTAGCAGGATTTATCTAATGTTAGAAAGCGTGCAATCATTAATAGGCAACAATGATTACTTTTTGATATTTTTCTAATTGTTCGTTATATTCTTCAGGCGTCCTAAAAGATGTGCCCCGTTCACCGCTCGAGATGCTTCGGGACGCTGACAATGATAGTGAAAGAATGGGTCTGTACCCCAACCTGGACTATAAGAGTCTGTTCAACGCGCTCTCGGGGCTTGTGGACTCCACACCACATCTCCAGTATGGGACGTTGGGTAAGTATGATAGGAATGGCTTAAACTTTTTTTTTTTTAGCTAAAATTGTGAGACTGCTAGAAGTCTGCAGACCGCGAGGTACTGAGGTACTGATTCTCGGATTGAAGAAAGTGTTATTGGTTTTTCAGCAACGCGTAGTTTTGTATTGTACCCGGTAATAGGCTCACCACCTATTACATAAGACGTCCTACAGCAAGATAGACGACATCGAACCTGTCGCGACTAATAGCACAGGATTGGTGTTAGGTGGCATGCAAAAGATTCCTCTTGACCTATGCCCAGCAGTGGGATTGTGGAGGTTGAAAAAAATGAACTACCGTTACCGGTAAAATGGGTGTGTGTCGCGACGCTAACTCGTGGTGGAGTAATAAATAAAATCGTGGAATGTATAAAATGAGTGTAATAATATAAAATGAATTAAAAACATGTACAAAACGGTCGATCGGTCAAACAAAGTTAAAATGCTAATATGCGCTAGCGCAGCCGTGCCTGGTCGGGTGCAACAGCTGACTGCCGGTATGGGGGCGCGTGCGGGGGACAGCGGAGCTGGTATGGGGGCGCGTGCGGGGGACAGCGGAGCTGGTATGGGGGCGCGTGCGGGGGACAGCGGAGCTGGTATGGGGGCGCGTGCGGAGGACAGCGGAGCTGGTATGGGGGCGCGTGCGGGGGACAGCGGAGCTGATGACGCGCCGCTCGCCATGCCTCCCTTCGTCTTCATGGTGCTGTTGAGTGCGGTGACTCAACATATTCCCCGGGTTGAAGTGTTTTCAACAGCAGTGTATAATCTTTTCAAATGTCTGTAGCATTCGGGCAAGCAATCCTGCAGTGCCTGGGCTGCCTGCTGCCGTTCCTAGAGTACGATATGATCGACAACCTGCCGTTCTTGGTGGCCTACTGCGTGGCCATGTTCCCCGTGGCTCTACACCAGGAGATTTTACACCTACTGTCGTATTATATATTGCCGTTTACTATCAGTAAGTATTGACTATATTACTGCTTTTATATGCGCCATTTTGTTTTAGCATTCAGTTTTTTTGCAGTGAGCTTCCATTTAGATTTCAAAAGCCGATAAAAGGTAACTACTAGGTAATTAGAATTCATTTGCACTGAGAAATAAGATTGTGCTTGCTGTCTTATTGTTTAAACTAGCTGTGTCCGCGACTTCGTCTGCGTAGAAGTCGGATAGTATTTAAGTTTTCTGCGCGGAACCCTAATTCATTTTCTTTTTCTAAAGTAAAAGTAGCATATGTTACTCCTTATAACATCAGCTATCTGCCAGTGAAAGTCCCGTCAGTGTCGGTCCAGCCGTTTTGGAGATTAGCCGAAACAAACAGACAGACAAACATTATAATAATTGTTTTTTTGTTATAAATACCGTATATACTTTCATATGCATTTAGTAAAAAGCTGTTATTTCAACATTAGAAACCGACACTGCAATTTTATTTATTTGTATAGATTTCTATCGTCCTTGCACACAGATAACATCTTTTACAGCAGCTTAGCAGACAGTCGGTCATAAAACAATAAGCCAAAACCTCCAAACATTCCCCCCTTTTTGCCAAAAAATGTAAGCACCCAATTATTACATTATACAGACATTATTAAAAGAACACACTGTATATTAAAACTAGGTAGTACCTGGATGACCGAGCTTTGCTCGGTTTTGTTTTTTGGTAAATCGATGCTTGTATCAAAAAGTAGAATTACATAATTGTATCCATGTCAAATGTGTCTTATCATTTATCATCAGTTTCATAGAAAAATGTCCAAATGTTCCACTACTTCCTTACATTTATTTCATTGTTGTTTTTTGGCAATTTACTGAGCTTTAACGATTTTTACTCAAAAACAAATTAACGTGTCAATGTTATGTCGCTAACTAGATGACACAATAACAGTCCGGGGGTAGCAGCGTCAGAGGTGGGGAGGGTCGCGCGATTCAATGCGTTCGACAAGTACAGAATTGAGTTTTTGCAATGCACGATAAAGCGCGCCAAATCCTGCCGAATATTCGGCCGAATGTTCGGTTCGGTAAACTTTTAACCGAACATTCCGCCGATTATTCGTATTCGGTGAAACCATTATTCGGCCCATTACTGCTACTAACCTGGCCTTTTTTGGGATCGTCCACGATTTGTTCGTGGTACGTTTGCCGAGGCCGGCCCCTTCCAACTGTTCCATCCACACTCACCTTGTACGCTTGTTTCGTTAATCTCCTTTCGTCCTTCCTCTCTACATGACCATCTTAACATACCTTTCTCAAACCTTCTCACTACACATTTCTTTCACTTCACAACGTAAGCGTAAATACAAAATAATGTATTAATTAGTATAATTATGATAAAAACGTATGTCCCAGACGAAGGTCACCAAAATTAGACATTATTACTTGTTTTTTAAGGTTCAATATAACTAATTCAATATCACATTTTCTAGCACGCAAGTATGCGGGCATGGAGGAAGAGAGCCAGGCGTCGCAGTCTGTCGCAGCCATCATCATGATGGTGTTCCAACACTCGAGTAATCCAGGTTCGTACCTAACAAGGTTACCTATCGAAGAAGAGTAGTCACGAACCCGAAAGTCTGACAACCGGTCTAACCTTAAGATATTCGAATTGCCCTGTAACTGGGTTGCGGAGGTCTGATGGCAGTCGCTCCGTGTAAAATACTAGTATCCAGTTCCATCTGGTTAGACTGGAAGCTGACTCCAACATAGTTGAGAAAAAGCTAGGAAGAAGACGACCTATCGCAGAAGAAACCTATCTGTAAGATTTTCAATTTGAGTGTTTTTGAGGCCTTACTTTAGTGTTGCCTAGTGGATACATGGCTTTATGGATTCTTACAACTACAACGTATCATAAAGTGCGCGCAAGATAACTCTGCGCGCGGCCAAAATCGGAACTAATCATGTTCCGCCATAATGTTGCCGTTTTATTAACTTTGTCACTAGATCTACCTTGTAGATCCTAGATCTGCCTACCCTAGATCTACCTTGTTGTTTGTACTATAAAGATTATAATAGACCTCATCAGCCGATAATAATCATACTGCATTCTTATTCATTCACGGCACATTTATAACCTTAGTTGTTTTCCTTTGCAAATTACGTAAAAATACTAATTAATTTAATTGATAGGTATTCAATTTAAACTTACATAACTTAGCTCAATTAAAATATAATAAACCGCAAGAGGGCTGCCCAATTTTTAATGCTCACGAATATACTACTTTTCCTTGAAAAGTAGGACTTTGTATTTTTGCGAGCATGGCAACATTTAGCACGCCCTCCGTCGCGTGCAGACTAATCTTGCGCGCAGTCTACCAGTAGGCTAATTCAGGTAATTTCATGACGCGCCGATGAAGTTGCAGTGACGCTGCAGTTAAGTTTAAGTTTTAGTGCTAAATGGTATTCTTGTAATATTTGAACTGCGCGTAAGCTACACGTAAGCTGCGCGTTAACTGCGCGTCAACTTCACGACAACCAAACTTACCTACGGTGTGGCCATACGAGAGAAAAAAAAACACTCACTAAATAATCGAATAGAATCGATTAAGTTTCAATGAATATTACGTTATAAAATATTAAAATAATATCACAATACTGATTTTAATGCTTTTTCTTGCCACAAAAACAAATAATAATATTTTGATTCACAATAAAAGATATAATTTGCTAAAATTTGGCTGAATTATGGTTTATCATTGCTGCATATAACAAATAAAACTGTCAAAACAAGAGGAGCGCCAAAGTTGAAAAAAAAAACAAAATAAATAGTGCAAATTAAAAACAAAACTTTATTAAGGTATGTTTAATATTAAAATATATTTATGGATGTGCAGTGAAGTTTACTTTACGAAGAAGTAGCAGTTTAAATTCCTTCCTTCTATGTTTTAGTCATGACTTCGCGAAAATCTGTTTCTGTGCGGCAAATAGAACTCCTTGTGGAGTATTTAGAAGGCCACATAGGCCTTGCCCATATTTTAATATTGTCACGGGCATCCCTTGTCATGGGAAACTTTATATATTCTGTGAATATGCTTCTTGTGTTATGGGCTTTGGTGACTTGTCTGATGGCTCTTGAGACAGTAGGCTGTGAAACACCATGGGACTTACTTTGGCCCCTAGGGTTTATAGGACCCACTTAATCCATCATTCCTTCTCTCCTTTGGAATACACGTTCCTAGTCGGCAAATTAATTGCCGGGTCACATCCTTGCTCAATCGCTATGTTTTTATAAACTCCCGATCTGATAGACGGAACGGATCCACATTAATTCTACGTCAACGTTGAGCTTGTCGACGTTCTCGATCGTCTATTTCATTTGTTAGCGTTAGAATGCTCAAACCCAGACAAAACTCATATTCCCTAAAAATAAATAAAAAACATTTGAAATTTAATTGAACGTGACTTGTAGTTAACAAAAATGTCTAATTATTTAACTTTTACTCACAATACTTAATTTTAAACACTTAAATTCACTAATAATACAACTTGATGCCAACAAAAGTAAGTATTGAGGAACTTATGTTGCGCGTAACCAAAGCCACACGTTGATCGAAGTTAAACTTACAAAAGCTGTCATTTGAAACGTCAAATGAATACAAGAATATCCACAAAGTTGCGTTTGGAATCACGCACTAATGACGCGCAGCAGTAGAATGCTGATAATGCGCTCGCGTGACGCGAACTTGACGCGAGCGTATCTGACAGCGGTTGCCGATACTACGTGAATACGAAAAGCGTTGTTTTGATCGAAACTTAACTGCAACTACACTGCAACTTAACTTCTTTAGTTACGTGAATTAGCCTACAGGACTGTAACAGGAACGTGTCAGATACTTCGATCAACAATACCACTAGATTAAGGGTTAGGAACAAAAACACATCGCTCAAGTGGCCGCGATTGCATATAAGTTGATTATAAGCCTTAACACCCCAACATAAAGTTTATTATCATTTGCAATATATTTACTACTTCAATTGAAAAGTAGACGTATTTTTAAAGTTAGAACAAAATTAGTTATGACAAAATAAAACATAATTTCTAAGCAATAAGGTTGAAAAAACTATGTTTCAAAATAAGACCACAACATTATTTGTGGTCTTATTCTTACGGCCGTTTTTGGTGCGCTCATCGGAAATCTAGTACTATTGTTGATCGAAGGTTAAACAAGTCAAAAATCGCGGGTCCAATACCTTCACCAACGACCTTATGTTCATATTATACTCTTATATACGGACGACACGTTTGGTGCAGTGGCTGTGCGATTGGCTTCTGCGCTACGGGTCGCGGGTTCAATTCCTGCACGGAGCAAATATTTGTATGGCCTACACATAGTTGGTCCGTGTCTGCGAGTTTGTGCATGTGAAGATTTGTGTCTGTAAACGCACCCACGGTACAGGAGAAATCCTAGTGTGGGGCAACGTTTTAAAAAAATAAAAATAAAAGAAAACTGTCGTATCGTCCCTTAGCCCATCACTGCCAGCTGCTGGAGTGCCTGATGTCGATGAAGCAGTCGGTGGTGAAGGACATCCTGTGCGTGATCGCGTACGGCACGTGGGGCGCGCGCCTGTCCGCGGCCAAGCTGCTGTTCTACTACTGGCCGCCCTTCGACGCCAAGCTGTTCGACAGGAAGGGACTGCTGTGCAAGTTTTCTAGTCAGTATATTTATGACGCGATGAGCATGATGGCACCACAATAGTTTATACCAGATTTGGTCGAGAAGATCATTTTTTCGACAGTCCTGGCAGTAGACATCAAACCATAAATAAATCAAACTGTATGGTGAACTTTTCCTTACAATATAACATAATGAGTTGGGCAGAGGTGTATAGTAACACCTTCATTTCATCGTTATGTTTAAGTCCCACCCCTTTGCCATCAACCGGGCACAAATTCAAACTCCGGGCTGCTACTAAGGAATTCCACACGGAAAAACCCAATAACACTTTGCCTGATCTGGGGATCGAGCCCAAGACCTCACGATCAGCAGTCGCGTTTGCCACCACTAGACCAACGAGGCAGTCCTGACAACGTAAAACGTATTTACTTATGATGTCATGAACTTTTTTCTGAAGCCTTAATCAAGAAGTTATTGAAAATATTCATGCCACTTTTGGCACCCATACTAATCTTGATCGTTAAACCACAGCCCATATTTTACATCCAAGGCGTCTTGATCTCTTGCTGTCAGCTTTACTTCTCCATATCTCTCTGCAGATGACTTGGTCCCGTTCCTGTGCCAACGCGACATGTGTCCCAACGCCGGCTCGGCTGAGGCTGCCAAGGTGTGCTACGACCACTGCATCAGCGTCACCTTCGCGTCAGACAGTCCTCCACCGCTGTACCTCTGCATCGAGTGCGCCAATGAAATACACAGGTTAGTGTTATGGACTGCTATTCTCAATAGATATCTAATCACCATGCAAAAGCTAATCAAGGAAGAAGAGAATGGAAGGAACTGTTACTGGTACCCTTAAAACATTCAATAGCAATTAGTATATTTCCTACTGCAATTGAATGCTAAAGGAATTGAAGGAGTGGTTTCGGATTTCTTACCGAACATCCGACCATGATCGAGTAAATGACGACGAAATCACAGTACATTAAAATTGCTAACGTACTATAAGTAGGAAGGAAGGCCTTAGGAATCAGGACTCAATAAAATACTTCGAAACCCAGAAATGAGGTTCAGCCTGCAAGATGATCTGGGATCTAACAAAAAATACCTTTGCAGCTGAATTCGTTGATATCTGACTTTTCAGAGATCTTCATGAAGCATTGAGTTATAGTCACAGACGGGATGCTTTCTTAACCTTTTGTTCGTGAACTTGCTATTTCTGAAACCTTAACTTAAACTGATAAAGGTAGACCTTCCCCGTAGATTGCCAAAAAGTTAAAGATGACCTTGAACCTACCACTTTACCAAGAACTCTTGTTTCGCCAACATTAACTATTTTTTTTCGTTATTCTTAGGGAGCATCCGAATCAGCGCTTTTTCGACATCCTGCATCCCCAACAGCAGGTCTCTATGGTTTGCGAGAACAAGGTATAGACACAGTTTATTTATTTTACAAATATAGACTATTTCTGTATTGATTTAACGGAAGAATTATCATGGATATGTCATTTCAGAACTGCCGCTCAACTGACAAGGCGGCGTATTCGATTTGCTTTTCGAACGAGTGCGCTAGTTACAATGGAAACCATCCCATCCGGTAAGAAATAGACATTATATGTGTTTTAATGATAGTGACGATTATTTGTTTGAAGTGTTTTCTTCCAAATGGCGTTATCATTGGTGCATGGGTGCAATTGAAGTCATAAACCCATAATATTTTTAGTCTGGTTGATCATAAATCAGTATTTTTTTCTGTGCGGGGTTTGCCCACCCCTAAACCTTATTCGGGGTTAAGTTGCAACTGCACCAGTCGGGTCGACAGAGTCACTATCACTCTTTTTTCAAATGAACAATGTCTAAAAGACTTCGTTATTGAAGTTTTGCGTGATTTTTCTGACCTTGGTACATAATAAGACATTTTGGTAAAGGTACTGCCAGCAGTGTCACGGCAACCGCCACAACAGTCGGCGGGGCGGCGACCACGTGGTGCACACGCGACTGCCGCTCGCCTGGCAGATGGACAGCGACATGCAGACCAACCTTGTCGAGGCTATCATCAGGTAAAGGTACTGCCAGCAGTGTCACGGCAACCGCCACAACAGTCGGCGGGGCGGCGACCACGTGGTGCACACGCGACTGCCGCTCGCCTGGCAGATGGACAGCGACATGCAGACCAACCTTGTCGAGGCTATCATCAGGTAAAGGTACTGCCAGCAGTGTCACGGCAACCGCCACAACAGTCGGCGGGGCGGCGACCACGTGGTGCACACGCGACTGCCGCTCGCCTGGCAGATGGACAGCGACATGCAGACCAACCTTGTCGAGGCTATCATCAGGTAAAGGTACTGCCAGCAGTGTCACGGCAACCGCCACAACAGTCGGCGGGGCGGCGACCACGTGGTGCACACGCGACTGCCGCTCGCCTGGCAGATGGACAGCGACATGCAGACCAACCTTGTCGAGGCTATCATCAGGTAAAGGTACTGCCAGCAGTGTCACGGCAACCGCCACAACAGTCGGCGGGGCGGCGACCACGTGGTGCACACGCGACTGCCGCTCGCCTGGCAGATGGACAGCGACATGCAGACCAACCTTGTCGAGGCTATCATCAGGTAAAGGTACTGCCAGCAGTGTCACGGCAACCGCCACAACAGTCGGCGGGGCGGCGACCACGTGGTGCACACGCGACTGCCGCTCGCCTGGCAGATGGACAGCGACATGCAGACCAACCTTGTCGAGGCTATCATCAGGTAAAGGTACTGCCAGCAGTGTCACGGCAACCGCCACAACAGTCGGCGGGGCGGCGACCACGTGGTGCACACGCGACTGCCGCTCGCCTGGCAGATGGACAGCGACATGCAGACCAACCTTGTCGAGGCTATCATCAGGTAAAGGTACTGCCAGCAGTGTCACGGCAACCGCCACAACAGTCGGCGGGGCGGCGACCACGTGGTGCACACGCGACTGCCGCTCGCCTGGCAGATGGACAGCGACATGCAGACCAACCTTGTCGAGGCTATCATCAGGTAAAGGTACTGCCAGCAGTGTCACGGCAACCGCCACAACAGTCGGCGGGGCGGCGACCACGTGGTGCACACGCGACTGCCGCTCGCCTGGCAGATGGACAGCGACATGCAGACCAACCTTGTCGAGGCTATCATCAGGTAAAGGTACTGCCAGCAGTGTCACGGCAACCGCCACAACAGTCGGCGGGGCGGCGACCACGTGGTGCACACGCGACTGCCGCTCGCCTGGCAGATGGACAGCGACATGCAGACCAACCTTGTCGAGGCTATCATCAGGTAAAGGTACTGCCAGCAGTGTCACGGCAACCGCCACAACAGTCGGCGGGGCGGCGACCACGTGGTGCACACGCGACTGCCGCTCGCCTGGCAGATGGACAGCGACATGCAGACCAACCTTGTCGAGGCTATCATCAGGTAAAGGTACTGCCAGCAGTGTCACGGCAACCGCCACAACAGTCGGCGGGGCGGCGACCACGTGGTGCACACGCGACTGCCGCTCGCCTGGCAGATGGACAGCGACATGCAGACCAACCTTGTCGAGGCTATCATCAGGTAAAGGTACTGCCAGCAGTGTCACGGCAACCGCCACAACAGTCGGCGGGGCGGCGACCACGTGGTGCACACGCGACTGCCGCTCGCCTGGCAGATGGACAGCGACATGCAGACCAACCTTGTCGAGGCTATCATCAGGTAAAGGTACTGCCAGCAGTGTCACGGCAACCGCCACAACAGTCGGCGGGGCGGCGACCACGTGGTGCACACGCGACTGCCGCTCGCCTGGCAGATGGACAGCGACATGCAGACCAACCTTGTCGAGGCTATCATCAGGTAAAGGTACTGCCAGCAGTGTCACGGCAACCGCCACAACAGTCGGCGGGGCGGCGACCACGTGGTGCACACGCGACTGCCGCTCGCCTGGCAGATGGACAGCGACATGCAGACCAACCTTGTCGAGGCTATCATCAGGTAAAGGTACTGCCAGCAGTGTCACGGCAACCGCCACAACAGTCGGCGGGGCGGCGACCACGTGGTGCACACGCGACTGCCGCTCGCCTGGCAGATGGACAGCGACATGCAGACCAACCTTGTCGAGGCTATCATCAGGTAAAGGTACTGCCAGCAGTGTCACGGCAACCGCCACAACAGTCGGCGGGGCGGCGACCACGTGGTGCACACGCGACTGCCGCTCGCCTGGCAGATGGACAGCGACATGCAGACCAACCTTGTCGAGGCTATCATCAGGTAAAGGTACTGCCAGCAGTGTCACGGCAACCGCCACAACAGTCGGCGGGGCGGCGACCACGTGGTGCACACGCGACTGCCGCTCGCCTGGCAGATGGACAGCGACATGCAGACCAACCTTGTCGAGGCTATCATCAGGTAAAGGTACTGCCAGCAGTGTCACGGCAACCGCCACAACAGTCGGCGGGGCGGCGACCACGTGGTGCACACGCGACTGCCGCTCGCCTGGCAGATGGACAGCGACATGCAGACCAACCTTGTCGAGGCTATCATCAGGTAAAGGTACTGCCAGCAGTGTCACGGCAACCGCCACAACAGTCGGCGGGGCGGCGACCACGTGGTGCACACGCGACTGCCGCTCGCCTGGCAGATGGACAGCGACATGCAGACCAACCTTGTCGAGGCTATCATCAGGTAAAGGTACTGCCAGCAGTGTCACGGCAACCGCCACAACAGTCGGCGGGGCGGCGACCACGTGGTGCACACGCGACTGCCGCTCGCCTGGCAGATGGACAGCGACATGCAGACCAACCTTGTCGAGGCTATCATCAGGTAAAGGTACTGCCAGCAGTGTCACGGCAACCGCCACAACAGTCGGCGGGGCGGCGACCACGTGGTGCACACGCGACTGCCGCTCGCCTGGCAGATGGACAGCGACATGCAGACCAACCTTGTCGAGGCTATCATCAGGTAAAGGTACTGCCAGCAGTGTCACGGCAACCGCCACAACAGTCGGCGGGGCGGCGACCACGTGGTGCACACGCGACTGCCGCTCGCCTGGCAGATGGACAGCGACATGCAGACCAACCTTGTCGAGGCTATCATCAGGTAAAGGTACTGCCAGCAGTGTCACGGCAACCGCCACAACAGTCGGCGGGGCGGCGACCACGTGGTGCACACGCGACTGCCGCTCGCCTGGCAGATGGACAGCGACATGCAGACCAACCTTGTCGAGGCTATCATCAGGTAAAGGTACTGCCAGCAGTGTCACGGCAACCGCCACAACAGTCGGCGGGGCGGCGACCACGTGGTGCACACGCGACTGCCGCTCGCCTGGCAGATGGACAGCGACATGCAGACCAACCTTGTCGAGGCTATCATCAGGTAAAGGTACTGCCAGCAGTGTCACGGCAACCGCCACAACAGTCGGCGGGGCGGCGACCACGTGGTGCACACGCGACTGCCGCTCGCCTGGCAGATGGACAGCGACATGCAGACCAACCTTGTCGAGGCTATCATCAGGTAAAGGTACTGCCAGCAGTGTCACGGCAACCGCCACAACAGTCGGCGGGGCGGCGACCACGTGGTGCACACGCGACTGCCGCTCGCCTGGCAGATGGACAGCGACATGCAGACCAACCTTGTCGAGGCTATCATCAGGTAAAGGTACTGCCAGCAGTGTCACGGCAACCGCCACAACAGTCGGCGGGGCGGCGACCACGTGGTGCACACGCGACTGCCGCTCGCCTGGCAGATGGACAGCGACATGCAGACCAACCTTGTCGAGGCTATCATCAGGTAAAGGTACTGCCAGCAGTGTCACGGCAACCGCCACAACAGTCGGCGGGGCGGCGACCACGTGGTGCACACGCGACTGCCGCTCGCCTGGCAGATGGACAGCGACATGCAGACCAACCTTGTCGAGGCTATCATCAGGTAAAGGTACTGCCAGCAGTGTCACGGCAACCGCCACAACAGTCGGCGGGGCGGCGACCACGTGGTGCACACGCGACTGCCGCTCGCCTGGCAGATGGACAGCGACATGCAGACCAACCTTGTCGAGGCTATCATCAGGTAAAGGTACTGCCAGCAGTGTCACGGCAACCGCCACAACAGTCGGCGGGGCGGCGACCACGTGGTGCACACGCGACTGCCGCTCGCCTGGCAGATGGACAGCGACATGCAGACCAACCTTGTCGAGGCTATCATCAGGTAAAGGTACTGCCAGCAGTGTCACGGCAACCGCCACAACAGTCGGCGGGGCGGCGACCACGTGGTGCACACGCGACTGCCGCTCGCCTGGCAGATGGACAGCGACATGCAGACCAACCTTGTCGAGGCTATCATCAGGTAAAGGTACTGCCAGCAGTGTCACGGCAACCGCCACAACAGTCGGCGGGGCGGCGACCACGTGGTGCACACGCGACTGCCGCTCGCCTGGCAGATGGACAGCGACATGCAGACCAACCTTGTCGAGGCTATCATCAGGTAAAGGTACTGCCAGCAGTGTCACGGCAACCGCCACAACAGTCGGCGGGGCGGCGACCACGTGGTGCACACGCGACTGCCGCTCGCCTGGCAGATGGACAGCGACATGCAGACCAACCTTGTCGAGGCTATCATCAGGTAAAGGTACTGCCAGCAGTGTCACGGCAACCGCCACAACAGTCGGCGGGGCGGCGACCACGTGGTGCACACGCGACTGCCGCTCGCCTGGCAGATGGACAGCGACATGCAGACCAACCTTGTCGAGGCTATCATCAGGTAAAGGTACTGCCAGCAGTGTCACGGCAACCGCCACAACAGTCGGCGGGGCGGCGACCACGTGGTGCACACGCGACTGCCGCTCGCCTGGCAGATGGACAGCGACATGCAGACCAACCTTGTCGAGGCTATCATCAGGTAAAGGTACTGCCAGCAGTGTCACGGCAACCGCCACAACAGTCGGCGGGGCGGCGACCACGTGGTGCACACGCGACTGCCGCTCGCCTGGCAGATGGACAGCGACATGCAGACCAACCTTGTCGAGGCTATCATCAGGTAAAGGTACTGCCAGCAGTGTCACGGCAACCGCCACAACAGTCGGCGGGGCGGCGACCACGTGGTGCACACGCGACTGCCGCTCGCCTGGCAGATGGACAGCGACATGCAGACCAACCTTGTCGAGGCTATCATCAGGTAAAGGTACTGCCAGCAGTGTCACGGCAACCGCCACAACAGTCGGCGGGGCGGCGACCACGTGGTGCACACGCGACTGCCGCTCGCCTGGCAGATGGACAGCGACATGCAGACCAACCTTGTCGAGGCTATCATCAGGTAAAGGTACTGCCAGCAGTGTCACGGCAACCGCCACAACAGTCGGCGGGGCGGCGACCACGTGGTGCACACGCGACTGCCGCTCGCCTGGCAGATGGACAGCGACATGCAGACCAACCTTGTCGAGGCTATCATCAGGTAAAGGTACTGCCAGCAGTGTCACGGCAACCGCCACAACAGTCGGCGGGGCGGCGACCACGTGGTGCACACGCGACTGCCGCTCGCCTGGCAGATGGACAGCGACATGCAGACCAACCTTGTCGAGGCTATCATCAGGTAAAGGTACTGCCAGCAGTGTCACGGCAACCGCCACAACAGTCGGCGGGGCGGCGACCACGTGGTGCACACGCGACTGCCGCTCGCCTGGCAGATGGACAGCGACATGCAGACCAACCTTGTCGAGGCTATCATCAGGTAAAGGTACTGCCAGCAGTGTCACGGCAACCGCCACAACAGTCGGCGGGGCGGCGACCACGTGGTGCACACGCGACTGCCGCTCGCCTGGCAGATGGACAGCGACATGCAGACCAACCTTGTCGAGGCTATCATCAGGTAAAGGTACTGCCAGCAGTGTCACGGCAACCGCCACAACAGTCGGCGGGGCGGCGACCACGTGGTGCACACGCGACTGCCGCTCGCCTGGCAGATGGACAGCGACATGCAGACCAACCTTGTCGAGGCTATCATCAGGTAAAGGTACTGCCAGCAGTGTCACGGCAACCGCCACAACAGTCGGCGGGGCGGCGACCACGTGGTGCACACGCGACTGCCGCTCGCCTGGCAGATGGACAGCGACATGCAGACCAACCTTGTCGAGGCTATCATCAGGTAAAGGTACTGCCAGCAGTGTCACGGCAACCGCCACAACAGTCGGCGGGGCGGCGACCACGTGGTGCACACGCGACTGCCGCTCGCCTGGCAGATGGACAGCGACATGCAGACCAACCTTGTCGAGGCTATCATCAGGTAAAGGTACTGCCAGCAGTGTCACGGCAACCGCCACAACAGTCGGCGGGGCGGCGACCACGTGGTGCACACGCGACTGCCGCTCGCCTGGCAGATGGACAGCGACATGCAGACCAACCTTGTCGAGGCTATCATCAGGTAAAGGTACTGCCAGCAGTGTCACGGCAACCGCCACAACAGTCGGCGGGGCGGCGACCACGTGGTGCACACGCGACTGCCGCTCGCCTGGCAGATGGACAGCGACATGCAGACCAACCTTGTCGAGGCTATCATCAGGTAAAGGTACTGCCAGCAGTGTCACGGCAACCGCCACAACAGTCGGCGGGGCGGCGACCACGTGGTGCACACGCGACTGCCGCTCGCCTGGCAGATGGACAGCGACATGCAGACCAACCTTGTCGAGGCTATCATCAGGTAAAGGTACTGCCAGCAGTGTCACGGCAACCGCCACAACAGTCGGCGGGGCGGCGACCACGTGGTGCACACGCGACTGCCGCTCGCCTGGCAGATGGACAGCGACATGCAGACCAACCTTGTCGAGGCTATCATCAGGTAAAGGTACTGCCAGCAGTGTCACGGCAACCGCCACAACAGTCGGCGGGGCGGCGACCACGTGGTGCACACGCGACTGCCGCTCGCCTGGCAGATGGACAGCGACATGCAGACCAACCTTGTCGAGGCTATCATCAGGTAAAGGTACTGCCAGCAGTGTCACGGCAACCGCCACAACAGTCGGCGGGGCGGCGACCACGTGGTGCACACGCGACTGCCGCTCGCCTGGCAGATGGACAGCGACATGCAGACCAACCTTGTCGAGGCTATCATCAGGTAAAGGTACTGCCAGCAGTGTCACGGCAACCGCCACAACAGTCGGCGGGGCGGCGACCACGTGGTGCACACGCGACTGCCGCTCGCCTGGCAGATGGACAGCGACATGCAGACCAACCTTGTCGAGGCTATCATCAGGTAAAGGTACTGCCAGCAGTGTCACGGCAACCGCCACAACAGTCGGCGGGGCGGCGACCACGTGGTGCACACGCGACTGCCGCTCGCCTGGCAGATGGACAGCGACATGCAGACCAACCTTGTCGAGGCTATCATCAGGTAAAGGTACTGCCAGCAGTGTCACGGCAACCGCCACAACAGTCGGCGGGGCGGCGACCACGTGGTGCACACGCGACTGCCGCTCGCCTGGCAGATGGACAGCGACATGCAGACCAACCTTGTCGAGGCTATCATCAGGTAAAGGTACTGCCAGCAGTGTCACGGCAACCGCCACAACAGTCGGCGGGGCGGCGACCACGTGGTGCACACGCGACTGCCGCTCGCCTGGCAGATGGACAGCGACATGCAGACCAACCTTGTCGAGGCTATCATCAGGTAAAGGTACTGCCAGCAGTGTCACGGCAACCGCCACAACAGTCGGCGGGGCGGCGACCACGTGGTGCACACGCGACTGCCGCTCGCCTGGCAGATGGACAGCGACATGCAGACCAACCTTGTCGAGGCTATCATCAGGTAAAGGTACTGCCAGCAGTGTCACGGCAACCGCCACAACAGTCGGCGGGGCGGCGACCACGTGGTGCACACGCGACTGCCGCTCGCCTGGCAGATGGACAGCGACATGCAGACCAACCTTGTCGAGGCTATCATCAGGTAAAGGTACTGCCAGCAGTGTCACGGCAACCGCCACAACAGTCGGCGGGGCGGCGACCACGTGGTGCACACGCGACTGCCGCTCGCCTGGCAGATGGACAGCGACATGCAGACCAACCTTGTCGAGGCTATCATCAGGTAAAGGTACTGCCAGCAGTGTCACGGCAACCGCCACAACAGTCGGCGGGGCGGCGACCACGTGGTGCACACGCGACTGCCGCTCGCCTGGCAGATGGACAGCGACATGCAGACCAACCTTGTCGAGGCTATCATCAGGTAAAGGTACTGCCAGCAGTGTCACGGCAACCGCCACAACAGTCGGCGGGGCGGCGACCACGTGGTGCACACGCGACTGCCGCTCGCCTGGCAGATGGACAGCGACATGCAGACCAACCTTGTCGAGGCTATCATCAGGTAAAGGTACTGCCAGCAGTGTCACGGCAACCGCCACAACAGTCGGCGGGGCGGCGACCACGTGGTGCACACGCGACTGCCGCTCGCCTGGCAGATGGACAGCGACATGCAGACCAACCTTGTCGAGGCTATCATCAGGTAAAGGTACTGCCAGCAGTGTCACGGCAACCGCCACAACAGTCGGCGGGGCGGCGACCACGTGGTGCACACGCGACTGCCGCTCGCCTGGCAGATGGACAGCGACATGCAGACCAACCTTGTCGAGGCTATCATCAGGTAAAGGTACTGCCAGCAGTGTCACGGCAACCGCCACAACAGTCGGCGGGGCGGCGACCACGTGGTGCACACGCGACTGCCGCTCGCCTGGCAGATGGACAGCGACATGCAGACCAACCTTGTCGAGGCTATCATCAGGTAAAGGTACTGCCAGCAGTGTCACGGCAACCGCCACAACAGTCGGCGGGGCGGCGACCACGTGGTGCACACGCGACTGCCGCTCGCCTGGCAGATGGACAGCGACATGCAGACCAACCTTGTCGAGGCTATCATCAGGTAAAGGTACTGCCAGCAGTGTCACGGCAACCGCCACAACAGTCGGCGGGGCGGCGACCACGTGGTGCACACGCGACTGCCGCTCGCCTGGCAGATGGACAGCGACATGCAGACCAACCTTGTCGAGGCTATCATCAGGTAAAGGTACTGCCAGCAGTGTCACGGCAACCGCCACAACAGTCGGCGGGGCGGCGACCACGTGGTGCACACGCGACTGCCGCTCGCCTGGCAGATGGACAGCGACATGCAGACCAACCTTGTCGAGGCTATCATCAGGTAAAGGTACTGCCAGCAGTGTCACGGCAACCGCCACAACAGTCGGCGGGGCGGCGACCACGTGGTGCACACGCGACTGCCGCTCGCCTGGCAGATGGACAGCGACATGCAGACCAACCTTGTCGAGGCTATCATCAGGTAAAGGTACTGCCAGCAGTGTCACGGCAACCGCCACAACAGTCGGCGGGGCGGCGACCACGTGGTGCACACGCGACTGCCGCTCGCCTGGCAGATGGACAGCGACATGCAGACCAACCTTGTCGAGGCTATCATCAGGTAAAGGTACTGCCAGCAGTGTCACGGCAACCGCCACAACAGTCGGCGGGGCGGCGACCACGTGGTGCACACGCGACTGCCGCTCGCCTGGCAGATGGACAGCGACATGCAGACCAACCTTGTCGAGGCTATCATCAGGTAAAGGTACTGCCAGCAGTGTCACGGCAACCGCCACAACAGTCGGCGGGGCGGCGACCACGTGGTGCACACGCGACTGCCGCTCGCCTGGCAGATGGACAGCGACATGCAGACCAACCTTGTCGAGGCTATCATCAGGTAAAGGTACTGCCAGCAGTGTCACGGCAACCGCCACAACAGTCGGCGGGGCGGCGACCACGTGGTGCACACGCGACTGCCGCTCGCCTGGCAGATGGACAGCGACATGCAGACCAACCTTGTCGAGGCTATCATCAGGTAAAGGTACTGCCAGCAGTGTCACGGCAACCGCCACAACAGTCGGCGGGGCGGCGACCACGTGGTGCACACGCGACTGCCGCTCGCCTGGCAGATGGACAGCGACATGCAGACCAACCTTGTCGAGGCTATCATCAGGTAAAGGTACTGCCAGCAGTGTCACGGCAACCGCCACAACAGTCGGCGGGGCGGCGACCACGTGGTGCACACGCGACTGCCGCTCGCCTGGCAGATGGACAGCGACATGCAGACCAACCTTGTCGAGGCTATCATCAGGTAAAGGTACTGCCAGCAGTGTCACGGCAACCGCCACAACAGTCGGCGGGGCGGCGACCACGTGGTGCACACGCGACTGCCGCTCGCCTGGCAGATGGACAGCGACATGCAGACCAACCTTGTCGAGGCTATCATCAGGTAAAGGTACTGCCAGCAGTGTCACGGCAACCGCCACAACAGTCGGCGGGGCGGCGACCACGTGGTGCACACGCGACTGCCGCTCGCCTGGCAGATGGACAGCGACATGCAGACCAACCTTGTCGAGGCTATCATCAGGTAAACTGTCTTTTACTGTCCAATGATAGACATATAGGCTTTTTCCATAAGTGTCGGGGGTTGCAGAGTGAGGCCTTTTGACTTACTGTTGCCGCCTTGCATGTGCGCGCACACTACGTTAAACACACGTGCGACGCGCCGCGGCTGCAGCGCGACGCACCCTCTGCAGTTCACTCAACGATACTGCTCATTAAGGGTTTGTGAGGCGCCCAGCTGGTTTTATCATATTAATAACTAGTTATTGCCCGCGGTTTCACTCGCATCCTGACGAAACTTCTTTATATACCCGGATAAAAATATCCTATATATTAATCCAGGACATGTTCTATCTGTGTGTCAAATTTCATCCAAATCCGTTTAGCCGTTTTTGCGTGAAAGAGTTACAAACATCCATACATACATACAAACTTTCGCGTTTATAATATTAGTAAGGATTATATTATAACCTGAATGGAAAGGAATTTAATTTCCACCGGTCTACCCGCTAGAAGTACCTAAGTTCTACACTTAGTAACTACTTGTATTGGCTGGATATCCGAACACTTATGATAACTGGTCAGCTCGACTGACGCCGAACTAAACATACAATACTACCTTGAATCTGTTGGTAAATAGTCACAGTCATAATCTGCTATAAAACTCTTTATTCTTCTGACTAATTAATATGGTATTTTCTGCTGTAGCCTTTTGAAAGAAGCCAAGCCAATCAACATGGAGGACCCGGACAGTTCCACTGAACAGCTGAAGCCGCCACTCGCCGTTGACTTGCCAGACCCTATCTCTGTTGAAGATCGTCAGCTGCTTGGAAGGTAAAGTTTATTTGTCAACTATTTCTTTTTGAGAATAGTCTCATACATATTAAAGAGTAGAGTTTTTCTCGTTAGAAGAGGGAAACGGGTAAGTATATTCAAGATGGAAAGATGAGGGGTGTTGGCGGGCATCGCCTCTTCAAGACAACTCTTCGCTAGGCAATTAAACGTACGGGGTGCCGTTATTTGAAAATATATAAATGGTCGATCAGGAACTCGTAAAGTAAATTAAACGTTTTGTTACGTTGAATTAAGAATTAAGGTTGTTATTTATAACTAGCGGCCCGTCCCGGCTTCGCACGGGTGGACTTTTTTCCCGTTTTTGCAACATTTTTCAATTATGCTCCGCTCCTATTGGTCGTAGCGTGATGTTATATAGCCTATAACCTTCCTCTATAAATGGACTATCCAACACAAAAAGATTTTTTCAATTCCAACCAGTAGTTCCTGAGATTAGCGCGTTCAAACAAACAAACTCTTCAGCTTTATGATTAAAAGTATAGATTTACACTAGTATAATAATGTTGTGATAATTGGAAATATTAATATTTGGTTGAAGTCGTAAAAGATGGATCAGACGGAGCGCTCTTGTTCGTAGTCGTCTGCGCGAGTGGGCCGCCCCACTGACTGTTGCACACGCGAGGGGGGGAACATCGCTCTAGTGCAGCGCAAGCATTGCCGCTAGTGTTGGGCCTGAACAATTGATGATTATAGTTTTAACGTATTTTTAACTCTATTTCTTTTGAGATTTTTAATGTTAATATTGGCCATACTCTTGAAATACAAATATTATTCCTAGGTACGGAGTGTGGCTGATGGTCGGCCTGTGTACTCCGAACCCCGACACTCCTGACGAGATTCTGGGACGTCTGCTCTCTGTGCTCTTCCATTGGTTTCATGTCACTTCATTCTCCTATACTGGTAAGTTTGAAGGAGTTAATGTTCTTTCTTTGTCCAAAAAGAGTCTTCAGTTTTCTGTAATTTAATTTGTCCATCACAGGTGAAACAGCGAACACAGTAGAGAAGTTGAAATGCTCGCACGTGTGCGGCTGGCTCCGCAGCATAGCGGAGACGCACCGCTCCGTGCTGGTGGCGTGCTTACTGCCGCACCCGCCGCACTACACGCGGCAGGCGGGACACTGGGACAACCTGGCCTCTAAAGGACATCACTTGAAAGATGGACTTAACAGGTGTTGTTAATACAACTATGTAGTTTCGTGCTCAGTCTATCAAAGCCCTGAAAATTAATCTTTATCAGTAAAGTAAGCTGGCTCGTAGTAAACACGGCGAACAGGAGAGTCGAGCAGTGCTGGCCTAGTAACATGACCGTCGGACTGCTAAGTCATAGGTCTCGAGTTCAAATCCAAGGCACTCACCTCTGACTTTTCGGATTCATCTGCGTATTGTATAATTATCACTTGCTTAAAAACGATGAAGGAAAACATCGTGAGGAAACCGGCATGCCTGAGAGATATTTCTCGACGGTATGCGAAGCCAAGTCAGAGGTCCATGGGCGGCATAAACTCTGACACCAGGTTAGTCACTAACCACATAAAAAGAAGGAGAATTGATGACTGCAAAGCCAGCCACCACAGATGATCCATCTTACAACTTAGGTGCTTAAACTGACAGAACATAGACGATACTCAGAATCTCTCCCGTTAGCAGTGGGGTAATAAACCGCGTGCGAAAGTGATTGACGTTTCTCTTCCATCTTTATAGAATTCTACAAAAACATGACTCTCCTTTGTTGTCCACAGGCTGTACTGCTTGATCCCCTACGGTATTATCACGCAGTCCATCTGGGACTACATCATGCCAGCATGGATGGAGGCCATCTGCACAGATGTTCCGGAAAAGGTAAGACAACGTTTTGGTTAAGATGTTAATCACACGGCCCAGTCCAGCATGGAGATGGTCTGAGGGAAGGCACACGGGTTATCTCCTTACCAGTATTTTCTAGATAACATGTTCCCTAGTTTCGAGAGTGTAATTCATAGAGAAAGATAAACTCTCTTTTGTGAAATGCGATTATCGGCCGAAACCAATAACTACAGCCAGTAAGGGCGCGGACACATCTTGTCGGACACGGATGTTAATCTTTACTTGTGACTTTACTATGGACCAGGGTTGAGATCAGTGATTCAAATCACGATAAAAATCAAGTATAGTGCTTTAGGGAAAATGGGGATATTCCGAAAATTACGAATTTCTACCAAACCAGGGAATATTTTTTGCTGTGGCAACATTACATTACATTGCATTACACATTCTAGCATTATTACGTTGCCAGAGCAAAAAATATTGCCTGGTTTAGTAGTAATTCGTAATTTTCGGAATATTCCCATATTTGTAATTACCCTAAAGTACCTTCTTTTTTAAAAAAAACATTTGTTTTGTTCACCAAATTGAGGAAAAAGTGTATAAAAGAAGAAAGAAGAAGAAGAAGAAGAGTTGGAAATAATTAAACAACTGCTCACTGCAATTGCTTTCTCCGCAGGAGTGGCACGAATATTTTCTGTGTTCAACTTAGTTCACAGTAAAATAAAATACAAATTAGGCACAGAGAAGGCTGCCAAATTGGTATTTCTTCTAAATAAAATTTAAACTCTTAAATCTAATCTATATAAATAAAAATGAATCGCCAAATGTGTTGCTAAGCGCAAAATTTGAGAACGGCTCGACCAATTCGGCAATTTTTTTTAATATATTCCTTAAGTCTTAGGGAAGGTTCTTATGGAGAGAAAAAACAAAAATTGCGTGGAAAATAGTCAAAACAACACTTTTATTTTCCCACTACAGGCCAATAACTTTTGACAGAACGAAGTCTGCCCGGGCAGCTATAAGAAATAAAAATTACTTCTCAAGTTCTACCGTGGTGACACTGAAACCCAAAAGCTTTTTTTCTTTTACATTGATTTTTTGTTAATTATTAGTAAATAATTTAAATCATAATAATAGTGTTTTTTCTTAAGCTGTACCTACATCTAGAAATTAAATACCAAATTATTTTTTTTAAATTCGTTTATTCATTTATATTTACATATTATTTACATTTTTAAATATTTCTATAAAAAATATAAAAAAACATTTAAAAATATAAAAAATAGTAGCCCACCGGCATCGGGAACAGAGTCCAAGCTACCGGTGGTCAGGACCTCAGAGAGAGGAACTTCCTGACAATACGTGCCGTGTCCAGAAGTACCGCTTTCTGTATAATAATATCGCTTTACAATACTTCATTCCAAACTGTAAAGTATGAGCATCATGCAGCTATTAGTGATACGCTTATAATCATATCATATTACTGCCTATTGTCTGGTAATATGAGTCTGTCATGCTCACTTAAATGTCTTGCTGATGGTGGCGTTGTTTATCCGGTCGTTGAGTTCCCTATAATATGGTTGAGCTGACCGATGCGGATGTGCACGTCATGCTCGTGAACGGGTGCCGTCTGTCGGGACTGGTCAGCTCTTAACTGCTATGGCAATCATAGAAGGCATATTTTTCTATTTGTTACTCTTATGTGAGTTTATTTGTTACATTAACCTGCATTATTCTCATTCTATTTCTCACACTACTGTAATGGAATTGTAATGAACTACTATTTTAAAAAGAGTATTCATGGAGTTTCTTGCCGGCTCTTCTCCATAGAACCTACCTTTTGGAACCGTGCACCTAGTCGTGACGTTTTAAAAGTGCCTGAAATCTGGTCTATTTGAAATAAAAAACTTTGACTTTGACTTTGACTTTGTATCAGGCCTTTGACCCAGCTGCCCAACGAGAGCCTCGTCAGATGGTGGTCGAGGCTCTTGGCTATTAAGCCATTGGCCGTAACGACTATCGGCACAATGACTGCTGAGTCAACCTCCCACATGTCGACAACCTCGTGTGCCAAGTCTTGATACTTAATTTCCTTATCTTTCTCGACTTTCACAAGGTTCTCGTTATGTGGGACAGTGATATCAATTTTTAAAATTATTATTAAAATCAATAAAGTCTGATATTGTCTGATTTTATTTTATGTAATTAATTTATTAATTTTTGTATTTGCACGTGGCTGCCCGTGGCCTCACTATCAGGACCCATCCGAAAACCAGCGCTGCTATACTTCGGTGTAGCAGCATTATGCTGAGATGGGCTCCTTTTTTTGTCTCGTAGAGGCATATAACTTTTGTATATTGTTGATTTTTTATTTTATGTTTGTATGTCTGTAACGAGACTCAAATAAATTACTTTCTTTCTTTCTTTCTGATATGTATAATTCAAAAATGTCCGATTTAAATAAAAGAACCCGTAATTTTTGTATTTTTAAAAAAGTCATGATTTTTATCAACCCTTCTTTGTACTAGTCTTATACTTCCTTAATTATCAGATTGTTACCTCATAGCTACGATTTGTATCATCATATATCATAAATCCTAACAAACCTCTTCAATCTACAGGAATTGATGGAGCTAAAAGTACCTCTGGGCAAAATCTTGGAGCCGGAAGGTGCGATGGTCGGCGTCGATGAGAAGAACCTGTATAAGTTTGCAGTTCTTAAAGTCACTAACACGCCTACTCCTGACACCGTTCTGCCAGTACTTGAGTGGTTCCAGGTATGATGGTCAAATTATTATTAATTGAAATTAAGCTAGTCATATATGTGTTTGCCGATATAGCAATGGGTGAGATTCTCTTGATCATCCAAAGTCCAAAGCACTTTAACATTTTAGCCTTTAAAGAAAAAACGACAGAAAAGCTAAAGAAACAGATTAGTTGTCACAGTTTGTTGTATTTGGTGCACCGTGCCGTCTCCCGGTAGCGGCGTGGTGCCGTTAGCCGGTGGCCGGTGCCGTGCCGTTAGCCGGTGGCCGGTGCCGTGCCGTTAGCCGGTGGCCGGTGCCGTGCCGTTAGCCGGTGGCCGGTGCCGTGCCGTTAGCTGGTGGCCGGAGCCGTGCCGTTAGCCGGTGGCCGGTGCCGTGCCGTTAGCCGGTGGCCGGTGGCCGGAGCCGTGCCGTTAGCCGGTGGCCGGTGCCGTGCCGTTAGCCGGTGGCCGGTGGCCGGTGCCGTGCCGTTAGCTGGTGGCCGGAGCCGTGCCGTTAGCCGGTGGCCGGTGCCGTGCCGTTAGCCGGTGGCTGGTGGCCGGTGACGTGCCGTTAGCCGGTGGCCGGTGGCCGGTGCCGTGCCGTTAGCTGGTGGCCGGAGCCGTGCCGTTAGCCGGTGGCCGGTGCCGTGCCGTTAGCCGGTGGCCGGTGCCGTGCCGTTAGCCGGTGGCCGGTGCCGTGCCGTTAGCCGGTGGCCGGTGGCCGGTGCCGTGCCGTTAGCTGGTGGCCGGAGCCGTGCCGTTAGCCGGTGGCCGGTGCCGTGCCGTTAGCCGGTGGCCGGTGCCGTGCCGTTAGCCGGTGGCCGGTGGCCGGTGCCGTACCGTAGACATGTGTCCGCGCCCTTACTGGCTGTGGTTATTGGTTTCGGCCGATAATCGCATTTCACAAAAGAGAGTTTATCTTTCTCTATGAATTACACTCTCGAAACTAGGGAACATGTTATCTAGAAAATACTGGTAAGGAGATAACCCGTGTGCCTTCCCTCAGACCATCTCCATGCTGGACGTGCGCATCCCGCTATCACAGCTGTTCGATCTGTTCAGCCACTGCGTCGTCAACCTGCCTGAGAAGATTTTCAAGCCACCAACCCTGGGTAAACAATTTTTGTATATTTCTCTGTCTCCTACTACTGTCACGTGTCTAGTGGTTCGATTACCAGGTCAGACAGTGCTATTGGGTTTTCCTGCCAGAAAATTCTTCGTACATAACATAACATTACGCGTGTACATCAACCGGGCACATATCCAAACTCCAGGCTGCTACTAAGGAATTCCACACGGAGAAACCCAATAACACTGCCCGACCTGGGCATCGAACTCAGGACCTAACCACTAGACCAATGAGGTATTTTAAATATGTTTATAATTTTGGCTATAGAGTCGCCCCTCATTGCGATTATGCTAACGACTAAAATGTAAGTGTACAGTACACCTCTGCTTACTCCTTTGGGGACAAAGCCAGTGTATTTATTTACTAGCTTCCGCCCGCGGTGTCGTCCGTCTGAACTTTGAAACCTCTTTACTTCTCTTTCGGGTTAGAATTTTCAAAAACCCATTGTTAGTGATTACCTGTATTATTTAAGGAACCTCTGTGCAAAATTTTAAGTGTCTAGACCCGGCAGTTTAGGCTGGATTTTGTCTGTCAGTGACGAAACTGTCTTTTATCTTATAGATGGTACAAAACCCCGGGAAGCCAAGGAGTCCCCGAACAACGATAAAGATAAAATAGACAAGGACGATCAGATGAAGCCACAGAACCTCACCTGCTGCATACTCATGCTGGATATACTGCTCAAACAGGTTAGTGTTGAATTTGTATTTTGTTTAACATTTTCGTGAATGGTGCAGATTCTCTTGTTCACCAACTAAACTAAAATTAGAGAATTGCTATCTTTTACTAACAGAAAGCGCGAGAAAAGGACGGTGATAGATAAGAACTAAGTTAGAGATGTCAAACTAGTTTACGCCTTGAGCTTCACCATGTTTTTAATCGACAGGATCTGACGTGTCGTTTAAATGTGTATGGAAATTTTAGTTCAACTAAATTTGACGGTTTTTGTTTACGTCCGTCTCTTTCTTATTTTATCAGAGTGAAAAAGATGGCAATAGACTAAATTAAGTTTAGTTTGAGCACAACAGAATCGGCATCATTGCCTTTTCCGTTTACAACTGCTGAGAGTATTTGCTATGGGGGACAGGACAAGAATTATCACGCTTATGAGGAGGATAAGTGATCGCTGTGTATCTCAAATGATTCCTATTTCGCCTCTTATGGAACTTACAGGAAATTATTGAGTGTTTGCTATGCACAGCTATGTTTTTAAGAATTAGATTGTGAGATTCTCGGCATAATATATGTTCTGCGTAGCTTTTTTCCCAACTATGTTGGGCTCAGCTTCCAGTCTAACCAGATGCGGCTGAATACCAGTATTTTACACGGAGTGACTGCCGTCAGACCTCCGAAACCCAGTTGCTGGGCAATGCCGATAACTTAGGGTTAGACCAGTTGTCAGACTTTCGGGCTTCTTTGTGGGATTTTTGACATAATGAGGTTATATTTTAAACCGATATACAACAGTTTATGTAATATTTTCACGCGTATCTCATCTTATTCCTTTGTATCGCCAGATGGAGCTCCAACAGCGTCGCATCAACAGTCAGAATGTCAGCAGTGAGGCTACTAAACTGCTGCGTCTAATGCTGAAGTCTAATCAGACCAACACTATTGAGCACGGTGAGTATTCTTTGTTATAATCTATTTATGTCTTTTTGTTAGATCTGCCTGTGCGCACAGCTCTTGACATAAGTGTCTTGTAATAATGGGAATACTGTATTAGTTGGTTGGTCATAATGAGGCTTACACTCTAGACATAGCTTTTTTCAAGTTGAGAGTTTATAATAAACTATTTATTGCTTTTATTTAATAGTATTCTAATTTAACCCATATATGCCCAGAACTTTTTTTAAGATGAATTTTAAAGATTTTTGACTATGTTGGTAATAAATGATTATAAATAAGGGCTGTAATTGTAATTTGCGGTTTTCAGTTCGGGAAGTAGGTTTTTTTCAGTGGGTCGATAACGACCCCACGGGCACATATAGTCATACGCTAGTATGGAGTAAGGTGCATCAAAATAAAAACATTTATACGCTAATAATTTTTCCATTTATTCATCTATATACATATTATTTACATTTTTAAATATTTCTATAAAAAATATAAAAAAGACATTTAAAAATATAAAAAATACTAGCCCACCGGCATCGGGAACAGGGTCCAAGCTACCGGTGGTCAGGGCCTCAGAGAGAGGAACTTCCTAACAATACGCGCCGTGTGCAGAAGTACCGCTTTCTGTATCAGGCCCTTGACCCAGCTGCCCAACGAGAGCCTCATAAGATGTTGGTCGAGGCTCTCGGCTGTTAAACCATTGGCCGTAACGACTATCGGCACAATGACTACTGAGTCAACCTCCCACATGTCGACAACCTCTTGTGCCAACTCTCGCTTTACCCATTTGCAAGGTCTGATGTTCGAGACGTTGCGCTGTCTTGTACGACTTGAAGACGGGCCAGCAGGCTGATTGAGGGTCCTGGTAGACTGTATATTCGAGGAAGACTGTCCATCAGGTTCAGCAGTGATTGTTGGTGTTTCAATTGTTCTACCAGTTGACTACAGTCAACTGGTAGAACAATTACAAACAACAGGACGATTACGTCGTAACCGGTGTGAGCTGGATCCGGATGCCGTAGAAATTGGTTCAGAGATAAATGTGAACTACAACTAGGAACGACTCATCGACGGCTGTGTCGTCATTTATATCTTCTTCGCGCTGTAGCACTACCAACTCGGCTGGAGCGAGTAATTGATGCCGGCTCAACCGATTTATATTGTCACAATCCTCCTCACCTGAGTCGCCGTCTGATATGATACCATCACAAGGCGGATCTATGTATACATCAACGCCCAGGATATCTTCATCGTCTTCAAACGCCTCCAGGGCGTCAGCTATTTCATTCGTAGAGAGTACGTGCCGGGACCTAAAATAAAAAAATAAGAACATAAACCATGAGATGTGCCCACAGGGTCGTTATCGACCCACAAAAATATTTCGATTGATAGCTAGTAAAAAAATACATTCTATACAAAAAAATATATCTGTATCTCTAAAATAAATATTTCATTTACCATAAAAATCATTTTTTTCAGTAAAATTACATAGGTAATACATAAAAAATACTTACATTTTCGTGCACTCAGTCGCCAACTTTTTTCATAAATAAACAAGTATGAACTTACACTCCCAGTTGTCGCTTAAATTATTATAGATTATCTATGATATTGTGCTGTATTCCAAAATAGTTCTTCAGTCTAACAAAATATGGCACTATAATTTAAATTAATGCAACAGCTCGCTGTCAGTCTGTATTAGAAGTCATGAAGGAATTTTTGGACCTATGTGAACTTGGCAACTGAGTATATAATAATTAATTTTTATGATTTTCGTTCGATTGTACTACGTTTGTACCGGATTGTACCGCTTTTTAAATCGTTTGTACCCAAAGGGGGTAAGAGATATAGGGGTGAAAAAAAATTGTCACCCGGGTTTACAATAATTATGTTTTATGCCTTCCATTCGATTGTACTATGTTTGTAAAGGATTGTACCGCTTTTTATTTTATTTGTAACTTAAGGGGGTGAGAGACATAGGGGTGAAAAAAACTGCTTACACAATAATTTATTTCTATGACTTCCATTCGATTGTACTATGTTTGTACCGGATTGTACCGCCCTTTAAATCGTTTGTACCCTAAGGGGTTAAGAGATATAAGGGAGAGAAAATTTTGGTAACCGGGTATACAAAAAATATTTTTAATGACTTCCATTCGATTGTACTACGCTTCCATTCGTTTGTACTATGTTTGTACCGGATTGTACCGCTTTTTAAATCGTTTGTACCTTAAGGGGGTAAGAAACATAAGGGTACAAAAAACTGGGTATACAATAATTAAATTCTATAACTTCTATTCGGTTGTACTATGTTAGAACAGGACTGTATTGATTCTGATCGGTGTTACTATCCATAGAATCGCGGGTACAAACGATACAAACAAAACAGCAAGCGGTAGAAAAGGGTACAAACGATAAAAACCGAGTTTTATTCTTAAAATTTAATCATCCCCAGAAAAATGAAATAAGTAGAAAATACTATTTTTATCGGTGTTACTATCCGTAGAATCGCGGGTACAAACGATACAAACGAAACACCAAGGGGTACAATAGGGTACAAACGATAAAATCCGAGTTTTATTGGTAAAATTTAAACATCCCCAGAAAAATCACTAAGTAGGACAATACAATTCTTATCGATGTTACTATCCGTAGAATCACGGGTACAAACGATACAAACAAAACACCAAGCGGTACAAAAGGGTACAAACGATAAAAACCGAGTTTTATTGGTAAAATTTAAACATCCCCAGAAAAATGAAATAAGTAGAAAATACTATTTTTATCGGTGTTACTATCCGTAGAATCGCGGGTACAACCGATACAAACGAAACACCAAGGGGTACAATAGGGTACAAACGATAAAATCCGAGTTTTATTGGTAAAATTTAAACATCCCCAGAAAAATCACTAAGTAGGACAATACAATTCTTATCGATGTTACTATCCGTAGAATCACGGGTACAAACGATACAAACAAAACACCAAGCGGTACAAAAGGGTACAAACGATAAAAACCGAGTTTTATTCTTAAATTTAATCATCCCCAGAAAAATGAAATAAGTAGAAAATACTATTTTTATCGGTGTTACTATCCGTAGAATCGCGGGTACAAACGATACAAACGAAACACCAAGGGGTACAATAGGGTACAAACGATAAAATCCGAGTTTTATTCGTAAAATTTAAACATCCCCAGAAAAATCACTAAGTAGGAAAATACAATTCTTATCGATGTTACTATCCGTAGAATCACGGGTACAAACGATACAAACAAAACACCAAGCGGTACAAAAGGGTACAAACGATAAAAACCGAGTTTTATTCTTAAAATTTAATCATCCCCAGAAAAATGAAATAAGTAGAAAATACTATTTTTATCGGTGTTACTATCCGTAGAATCGCGGGTACAAACGATACAAACGAAACACCAAGGGGAACAATAGGGTACAAACGATAAAATCCGAGTTTTATTCGTAAAATTGAATCATCCTCAGAAAAATCAAATAAGTAGAAAATACTATTTTTATCGATGTTACTATCCGTAGAATCACGGGTACAAACGATACAAACTAAACAGCAAGCGGTACAATAGGGTACAAACGATAAAATCCGAGTTTTATTCGTAAAATTGAATCATCCTCAGAAAAATCAAATAAGTAGAAAATACTATTTTTATCGATGTTACTATCCGTAGAATCACGGGTACAAACGATACAAACTAAACAGCAAGCGGTACAATAGGGTACAAACGATAAAATCCGAGTTTTATTCGTAAAATTTAATCATCCCCAGAAAAATGAAATAAGTAGAAAATACAATTCTTATTGATGTTACTATCCGTAGAATCGCGGGTACAAACGATACAAACGAAACACCAAGGGGTACAATAGGGTACAAACGATAAAATCCGAGTTTTATTCGTAAAATTTAAACATCCCCAGAAAAATCACTAAGTAAGGCAATACAATTCTTATCGATGTTACTATCCGTAGAATCACGGGTACAAACGATACAAATAAAACACCAAGCGGTACAAAAGGGTACAAACGATAAAAACCGAGTTTTATTCTTAAAATTTAATCATCCCCAGAAAAATGAAATAAGTAGAAAATACTATTTTTATCGGTGTTACTATCCGTAGAATCGCGGGTACAAACGATACAAACGAAACACCAAGGGGTACAATAGGGTACAAACGATAAAATCCGAGTTTTATTCGTAAAATTTAAACATCCCCAGAAAAATCACTAAGTAGGAAAATACAATTTTTATCGATGTTACTATCCGTAGAATCACAGGTACAAACGATACAAATAAAACACCAAGCGGTACAAAAGGGTACAAACGATAAAAACCGAGTTTTATTCTTAAAATTTAATCATCCCCAGAAAAATGAAATAAGTAGAAAATACTATTTTTATCGGTGTTACTATCCGTAGAATCGCGGGTACAAACGATAAAAATGAAACACCAAGGGGTACAATAGGGTACAAACGATAAAATCCGAGTTTTATTGGTAAAATTTAAACATCCCCAGAAAAATCACTAAGTAGGACAATACAATTCTTATCGATGTTACTATCCCTAGAATCACGGGTACAAACGATACAAACAAAACACCAAGCGGTACAAAAGGGTACAAACGATAAAAACCGAGTTTTATTCTTAAATTTAATCATCCCCAGAAAAATGAAATAAGTAGAAAATACTATTTTTATCGGTGTTACTATCCGTAGAATCGCGGGTACAAACGATACAAACGAAACACCAAGGGGTACAATAGGTTACAAACGATAAAATCCGAGTTTTATTGGTAAAATTTAAACATCCCCAGAAAAATCACTAAGTAAGGCAATACAATTCTTATCGATGTTACTATCCGTAGAATCACGGGTACAAACGATACAAACAAAACACCAAGCGGTACAAAAGGGTACAAACGATAAAAACCGAGTTTTATTCTTAAATTTAATCATCCCCAGAAAAATGAAATAAGTAGAAAATACTATTTTTATCGGTGTTACTATCCGTAGAATCGCGGGTACAAACGATACAAACGAAACACCAAGGGGTACAATAGGGTACAAACGATAAAATCCGAGTTTTATTCGTAAAATTTAAACATCCCCAGAAAAATCACTAAGTAGGAAAATACAATTCTTATCGATGTTACTATCCGTAGAATCACGGGTACAAACGATACAAACAAAACACCAAGCGGTACAAAAGGGTACAAACGATAAAAACCGAGTTTTATTCTTAAAATTTAATCATCCCCAGAAAAATGAAATAAGTAGAAAATACTATTTTTATCGGTGTTACTATCCGTAGAATCGCGGGTACAAACGATACAAACGAAACACCAAGGGGTACAATAGGGTACAAACGATAAAATCCGAGTTTTATTCGTAAAATTTAAACATCCCCAGAAAAATCACTAAGTAGGAAAATACAATTTTTATCGATGTTACTATCCGTAGAATCACGGGTACAAACGATACAAACGAAACACCAAGGGGTACAATAGGGTACAAACGATAAAATCCGAGTTTTATTCGTAAAATTTAATCATCCCCAGAAAAATGAAATAAGTAGAAAATACAATTCTTATTGATGTTACTATCCGTAGAATCACGGGTACAAACGACACAAACTAAGCAGCAAGCGGTACAATAGGGTACAAACGATAAAATCCGAGTTTTATTCGTAAAATTTAAACATTCCCAGAAAAATCACTAAGTAGAAAAATACAATTCTTATTAATGTTACTATGCGTAGAATTGCGGGTACAAACGATACAAATAAAACACCAAGCGGTACAATAGGGTAGAAACGATAAAATCCGAGTTTTATTCGTAAAATTTAAACATCCCCAGAAAAATCACTAAGTGGGAAAATACTATTCTTATCGATGTTACTATGCGTAGAATCGCGGGTACAAACGATACAAACGAAACACCAAGATGTACAATAGGGTAAAAACGATAAAACCGAGTTTTATTCGTAAAAAAGTGGCTTCAAATGGTTCGTGTAATATAACACACGGCTGCGGCGTCGCCAGTTTCTTTTTCCAGACACGCGGTAGCGTGTCATGCCATGTTCAAAAACTTGGCTTGACACGCTATCGCGTTTCTAGATCATCCCCAGAAAAATCAAATAAGTAGAAAAATACAATTCTTATCGGTGTTACTATGATGATTCAATTTTATGAAAATAAACTCGGATTTTTATCATTTGTACCCTATTGTACCGCTTGCTGTTTTATTTGTATCGTTTGTACCCGTGATTCTACGGATAGTAACATTGATAAGATTGTATTGTCCTACTTAGTGATTTTTTGGGAATGTTTAAATTTTACGAATAAAACTGGGATTTTATCGTTTGTACCCTATTGTACCGCTTGCTGTTTTATTTGTATCGTTTGTACCCGCGATTCTACGGATAGTAACATCGATAAAAATAGTATTTTCTACTTATTTCATTTTTCTGGGGATGATAAAATTTAAGAATAAAACTCGGTTTTTATCGTTTGTACCCTTTTGTACCGCTTGGTGTTTTGTTTGTATCGTTTGTACCCGTGATTCTACGGATAGTAACATCGATAAGAATTGTATTGTCCTACTTAGTGATTTTTCTGGGGATGTTTAAATTTTACCAATAAAACTCGGATTTTATCGTTTGTACCCTATTGTACCGCTTGCTGTTTTATTTGTATCGTTTGTACCCGCGATTCTACGGATAGTAACATCGATAAGAATTGTATTTTCTACTTATTTCATTTTTCTGGGGATGATTAGATTTTAAGAATAAAACTCGGTTTTTATCGTTTGTTCCCTATTGTACCGCTTGGTGTTTTATTTGTATCGTTTGTACCCGCGATTCTACGGATAGTAACATCGATAAGAATTGTATTTTCTACTTATTTCATTTTTCTGGGGATGAT
This sequence comes from Amphipyra berbera, assembly GCA_910594945.2. Lineage (NCBI taxonomy): Eukaryota > Metazoa > Arthropoda > Insecta > Lepidoptera > Noctuidae > Amphipyra > Amphipyra berbera. The sequence goes on from OU343142.1 coordinate 16,257,780, forward strand.
TAGATTTTAAGAATAAAACTCGGTTTTTATCGTTTGTTCCCTATTGTACCGCTTGGTGTTTTATTTGTATCGTTTGTACCCGCAATTCTACGCATAGTAACATTGATAAGAATTGTATTTTTCTACTAAGTGATTTTTCTGGGAATGTTTAAATTTTACGAATAAAACTCGGATTTTATCGTTTGTACCCTATTGTACCGCTTGCTGTTTAGTTTGTGTCGTTTGTACCCGTGATTCTACGGATAGTGACATCGATAAGAATTGTATTTTCTACTTATTTGATTTTTCTGAGGATGATTCAATTTTACGAATAAAACTCGGATTTTATCGTTTGTACCCTATTGTACCCCTTGGTGTTTCGTTTGTATCGTTTGTACCCGCGATTCTACGGATAGTAACACCGATAAAAATAGTATTTTCTACTTATTTCATTTTTCTGGGGATGATTAAATTTTAAGAATAAAACTCGGTTTTTATCGTTTGTACCCTTTTGTACCGCTTGGTGTTTTATTTGTATCGTTTGTACCCGCGATTCTACGGATAGTAACATCGATAAGAATTGTATTTTCTACTTATTTCATTTTTCTGGGGATGATTAGATTTTAAGAATAAAACTCGGTTTTTATCGTTTGTTCCCTATTGTACCGCTTGGTGTTTTATTTGTATCGTTTGTACCCGCAATTCTACGCATAGTAACATTGATAAGAATTGTATTTTTCTACTAAGTGATTTTTCTGGGAATGTTTAAATTTTACGAATAAAACTCGGATTTTATCGTTTTACCCTATTGTACCGCTTGCTGTTTAGTTTGTGTCGTTTGTACCCGTGATTCTACGGATAGTGACATCGATAAGAATTGTATTTTCTACTTATTTGATTTTTTTGAGGATGATTCAATTTTACGAATAAAACTCGGATTTTATCGTTTGTACCCTATTGTACCCCTTGGTGTTTCGTTTGTATCGTTTGTACCCGCGATTCTACGGATAGTAACACCGATAAAAATAGTATTTTCTACTTATTTCATTTTTCTGGGGATGATTAAATTTTAAGAATAAAACTCGGTTTTTATCGTTTGTACCCTTTTGTACCGCTTGGTGTTTTATTTGTATCGTTTGTACCCGCGATTCTACGGATAGTAACATCGATAAGAATTGTATTTTCTACTTATTTCATTTTTCTGGGGATGATTAGATTTTAAGAATAAAACTCGGTTTTTATCGTTTGTTCCCTATTGTACCGCTTGGTGTTTTATTTGTATCGTTTGTACCCGCAATTCTACGCATAGTAACATTGATAAGAATTGTATTTTTCTACTAAGTGATTTTTCTGGGAATGTTTAAATTTTACGAATAAAACTCGGATTTTATCGTTTTACCCTATTGTACCGCTTGCTGTTTAGTTTGTGTCGTTTGTACCCGTGATTCTACGGATAGTGACATCGATAAGAATTGTATTTTCTACTTATTTGATTTTTTTGAGGATGATTCAATTTTACGAATAAAACTCGGATTTTATCGTTTGTACCCTATTGTACCCCTTGGTGTTTCGTTTGTATCGTTTGTACCCGCGATTCTACGGATAGTAACACCGATAAAAATAGTATTTTCTACTTATTTCATTTTTCTGGGGATGATTAAATTTTAAGAATAAAACTCGGTTTTTATCGTTTGTACCCTTTTGTACCGCTTGGTGTTTTGTTTGTATCGTTTGTACCCGTGATTCTACGGATAGTAATATCGATAAGAATTGTATTGTCTTACTTAGTGATTTTTTGGGGATGTTTAAATTTTACAAATAAAACTCGGATTTTATCGTTTGTACCCTATTGTACCCCTTGGTGTTTCGTTTGTATCGTTTGTACCCGCGATTCTACGGATAGTAACACCGATAAAAATAGTATTTTCTACTTATTTCATTTTTCTGGGGATGATTAAATTTTAAGAATAAAACTCGGTTTTTATCGTTTGTACCCTTTTGTACCGCTTGGAGTTTTGTTTGTATCGTTTGTACCCGTGATTCTACGGATAGTAACATCGATAAGAATTGTATTGTCCTACTTAGTGATTTTTCTGGGGATGTTTAAATTTTACCAATAAAACTCGGGTTTTATCGTTTGTACCCTTGGTGTTTCGTTTGTATCGTTTGTACCCGCGATTCTACGGATAGTAACACCGATAAAAATAGTATTTCCTACTTAGTGATTTTTCTGGGGATGTTTAAATTTTACGAATAAAACTCGGATTTTATCGTTTGTACCCTATTGTACCGCTTGGTGTTTTGTTTGTATCGTTTGTACCCGTGATTCTACGGATAGTAACATCGATAAGAATTGTATTTTCCTACTTAGTGATTTTTCTGGGGATGTTTAAATTTTACGAATAAAACTCGGATTTTATCGTTTGTACCCTATTGTACCGCTTGCTGTTTAGTTTGTATCGTTTGTACCCGCGATTCTACGGATAGTAACACCGATAAAAATAGTATTTTCTACTTATTTCATTTTTCTGGGGATGATTAAATTTTAAGAATAAAACTCGGTTTTTATCGTTTGTACCCTTTTGTACCGCTTGGTGTTTTGTTTGTATCGTTTGTACCCGTGATTCTACGGATAGTAACATCGATAAGAATTGTATTGTCCTACTTAGTGATTTTTCTGGGGATGTTTAAATTTTACCAATAAAACTCGGATTTTATCGTTTGTACCCTATTGTACCCCTTGGTGTTTCGTTTGTATCGTTTGTACCCGCGATTCTACGGATAGTAACACCGATAAAAATAGTATTTTCTACTTATTTCATTTTTCTGGGGATGATTAAATTTTAACAATAAAACTCGGTTTTTATCGTTTGTACCCTTTTGTACCGCTTGGTGTTTTGTTTGTATCGTTTGTACCCGTGATTCTACGGATAGTAACATCGATAAGAATTGTATTGTCCTACTTAGTGATTTTTCTGGGGATGTTTAAATTTTACCAATAAAACTCGGATTTTATCGTTTGTACCCTTGTATTGTACCCCTTGGTGTTTCGTTTGTATCGTTTGTACCCGCGATTCTACGGATAGTAACACCGATAAAAAATAGTATTTTCTACTTATTTCATTTTTCTGGGGATGATTAAATTTTAAGAATAAAACTCGGTTTTTATCGTTTGTACCCTTTTGTACCGCTTGGTGTTTTGTTTGTATCGTTTCTACCCGTGATTCTACGGATAGTAACATCGATAAAAATTGTATTTTCTTACTTAGTGATTTTTCTGGGGATGTTTAAATTTTACGAATAAAACTCGGTTTTTATCGTTTGTACCCTATTGTACCGCTTGGTGTTTTGTTTGTATCGTTTCTACCCGTGATTCTACGGATAGTAACATCGATAAAAATTGTATTTTCCTACTTAGTGATTTTTCTGGGAATGTTTAAATTTTACGAATAAAACTCGGATTTTATCGTTTGTACCCTTTTCTACCGCTTGGTGTTTTGTTTGTATCGTTTGTACCCGTGATTCTACGGATAGTAACATCGATAAGAATTGTATTTTCCTACTTAGTGATTTTTCTGGGGATGTATAAATTTTACGAATAAAACTCGGATTTTATCGTTTGTACCCTATTGTACCCCTTGTTGTTTCATTTGTATCGTTTGTACTCGCGATTCTACGGATAGTAACACCGATACAAATAATATTTTCTACTTATTTCATTTTTCTGGGGATGATTAAATTTTAAGAATAAAACTCGGTTTTTATCGTTTGTACCCTTTTGTACCGCTTGGTGTTTTATTTGTATCGTTTGTACCCGTGATTCTACGGATAGTAACATCGATAAAAATTGTATTTTCCTACTCAGTGATTTTTCTGGGGATGTTTAAATTTTACGAACAAAACTCGGATTTTATCGTTTGTACCCTATTGTACCCCTTGGTGTTTCGTTTGTATCGTTTGTACCCGCGATTCTACGGATAGTAACACCGATCAGAATCAATACAGCCCTGTTCTAACATAGTACAACCGAACAGAAGTTATAGAATTTAATTATTGTATACCCAGTTTTTTGTACCCTTATGTTTCTTACCCCCTTAAGGTACAAACGATTTAAAAAGCGGTACAATCCGGTACAAACATAGTACAAACGAATGGAAGCGTAGTACAATCGAATGGAAGTCATTAAAAATATTTTTTGTATACCCGGTTACCAAAATTTTCCCTCCCTTATATCTCTTAACCCCTTAGGGTACAAACGATTTAAAGGGCGGTACAATCCGGTACAAACATAGTACAATCGAATGGAAGTCATAGAAATAAATTATTGTGTAAGCAGTTTTTTTCACCCCTATGTCTCTCACCCCCTTAAGTTACAAATAAAATAAAAAGCGGTACAATCCTTTACAAACATAGTACAATCGAATGGAAGGCATAAAACATAATTATTGTAAACCCGGGTGACAATTTTTTTTCACCCCTATATCTCTTACCCCCTTTGGGTACAAACGATTTAAAAAGCGGTACAATCCGGTACAAACGTAGTACAATCGAACGAAAATCATAAAAATTAATTATTATATACTCAGTTGCCAAGTTCACATAGGTAATTTTTGGTCGTTATCGACCCTGTGGGCATATATGGGTTAATATTGTACGTAACATGTTTATTTATTTATTTGTGTCGTTATTGCCCGTAGCATCACTATGCCCGTAGCCAACTATCACTATATAAAAAACAAAATTTGTTTTTTTCATTTTTTTTTTTTGTTTTGTCTTTTAAATGTCGCAGCATTGTGCTGAGATAGGAGCCCTTTTTGACCTCGTGCAGATAGTATAAATTCTTATCCTTTCTTTTTTATTGTAAATTTTGTTTGTTTCTGTAACTGCCTGTGTGAGTCCAAAATAAATTATTTTCTTTCTTTCTTTCTTTCAATGATGCGGTTTGCTAGACCACTTGCTCGGGCGCAACCAGACAGTATAGTTTAAAGAAAGAGAAATCCTGTTTGAATGGAGAACAGATGTTACTATTGTCAACCAATCCAGCGGTAATGTGGGCTATGGACTGTCTCTACTAAAGCTTTGTATCAGTTGCATCATTTAATATTGTTCGTTCCAGCGGTGTGCCTGGCCGAGGGAGCGTGTTCGTACTGTGAGGCAGCTGCACTGTGGCACCAGCTGGCCGTGCTGCTAGTGCGAGCACTGGTACCTGACAAACCCAAGCCGATGCCAGAGGTATGGTACACTTACATACTGCTATTATTGTACTTACAGTATGAAGATAGTTGATGCCCAAAAAATGTCTCATTAACTAAGAAAGTATTTTTCGAAGGGTTGGGCAGAGGTGTATAGTAACACCCTTATTATGTTATGTTTAAGCCCCATGTAATAGGGGGCGAGCCTATTGCCATTAATCGGGCAGAAATTCAAACTCCAGGCTGCTACTGAGGAATTTTACTCGGAAAAACCCAATAACACTTTCTCTGACCTTGGGATCGAATTTAGGACCTCACGATCAGCAGTCCCGTTTGCCACCGTTAGACTAAGTGGTCAAGCAGAGTGCACTAGCGGGTGCGGGGGCGGGCGCGGGCGCTCGGGTCTTGGCGTGTGCGTGTTACAGTAGTGCTGAACGAGCTATCGTAGCGTGCGTGTGTTTGGTCGTTCTCTAAGTGGTCAAGCAGAGTGCACTAGCGGGTGCGGGGGCGGGCGCGGGCGCTCGGGTCTTGGCGTGTGCGTGTTACAGTAGTGCTGAACGAGCTATCGTAGCGTGCGTGTGTTTGGTCGTTCTCTAAGTGGTCAAGCAGAGTGCACTAGCGGGTGCGGGGGCGGGCGCGGGCGCTCGGGTCTTGGCGTGTGCGTGTTACAGTAGTGCTGAACGAGCTATCGTAGCGTGCGTGTGTTTGGTCGTTCTCTAAGTGGTCAAGCAGAGTGCACTAGCGGGTGCGGGGGCGGGCGCGGGCGCTCGGGTCTTGGCGTGTGCGTGTTACAGTAGTGCTGAACGAGCTATCGTAGCGTGCGTGTGTTTGGTCGTTCTCTAAGTGGTCAAGCAGAGTGCACTAGCGGGTGCGGGGGCGGGCGCGGGCGCTCGGGTCTTGGCGTGTGCGTGTTACAGTAGTGCTGAACGAGCTATCGTAGCGTGCGTGTGTTTGGTCGTTCTCAAACTTTGCTGCGTAGTTAGAAGGCATGGATGACGATTTGATTTTATTAATGAAAAATTCGTACTTGAAATGGAAATTGCAATATATGAAGTTTGGTACACACGATTTAAGTTAATTCTATATTAATTCAAAGATATAAATTCTTCCGTATCGATATCCATGACGACGCTTCGGCGGGTGTATCAAAATGGTTTAGAACCACTCGCGCAGTCACCTAACAGACGCTACATGACTGTGAACGATACGAGCGGACTGAGCCATTAGACACACCCGCGCCCTCCTCACGCAGGCGCGCGGCTCGCGGGACCACTGAATGCGAACGAGGACGACACGTTTGGTGCAGTGGCTGAGCGATCGGCTTCTGCGCTACGGATCGTGGGTTCGATTCCCGCACGGAACAAATATTTGTATGGCCTACAGATAGTTGTTCCGGGTCTGGATGTTTGTGCGTGTGAAGATTTGTTTGTAAACGCACCCACGATACAGGAGAAATCCTAGTGTGGGGCAACGTTTTTTAACAAGAAAAAACAAATGCAACTGGCGTCTACATACATTTTGAATAACACGCGCCCGCGCTAGCACCCGCGCCCGCCTCCACTCTGAAAGACGGCTAACGAGGCATTTAAATCTCATTAAATTCTACCAAATAGATTTTGTGAGAATAATCAAGTCGATGTATTTTTTTTTCATGATTTGAGTCAATGCTGTTCTGTCAGTCAAGCTTTCAGTCTAGCAGTCTCTCTGCTTGATATTTAATTTATATATCTATCGGTCAGTCTGTCAGTATTATATTATTCACGTTTACGTGTTTGTACAGCCATCCCTCGACGACATTTGGCCCGAGTCCCAATGCCACAAGAAAGCCCAATCGGAAGAAGAGCGAAGCAAATCGTCGTGCACTCCGGCGACGTCGGTGGACGCGCTGATGGGTATCGCGCACCCGCTGGCCGAGCGCAGCTCCGTGGGCGGCGTGCTGGTGCACATGCCTCACGTACGTATGGGGCGGGCTGGCGCTGGGCGGGCGGCGCGTGCGCATTGTGGGTCAAGCGCACAGATTCTGCTCTCAAACTTCTTTGTCTGTGTTGTCAGTTTTTTAATTATTGATGTTAGTACTGTTTATAAATTGCTAAAAAGTTAGGGTTTTAAAATTTTGATATAATATTTTAATTTTCTATTATTATTCGTTATTTACAATTTGCATGAGCTAATTAGTGTGATGGTAATATTTTATTGTGTCTTCCAAAATATTTAATCTTGCATTAACCTTGTCTACGTAAATAAGTAATTTGTACATTTAAAATATGTAATGTGTCTTCACTGATACGTTATTTTTTTTTTTTAAATCTTCCAAATTTTTTGATAATTTTTAATTTTTTTTTTCTTCCACAATAACTTACCATCACTTTAAACTAACTTAACCGCGACCCACCATGACCACTACCCGCCCACCAGACGGATCTGTGTCTTAGTAAATATATTGTAACGTAGTTGTATAGTTTGTTCATTTCATGCAACTGTCTCTCATAAGCGACGTCGGCTCGGATGCCACAATCACAAAATCTTCGGGCGACACGCAAGTATGTCACTGGATATTTTAAACGCTTTGATCGGAGACGTCTTACATTGATGCTAATGGGGGCCGAGTTGAGGCTGAAAATCCGCCAGGTGGCGCCACTTTGAACCAAGGTGAAATATAACAACCAATTGGTCTGAAGTAAAATTATTTGTTAAATTGTTATTATGACTGCAAATCGCAAGGAATTTGACAGTTTAGGCATTTTTTACCTCGGTCTAAGTGGCGCCATCTGGTAAATTTTCAGCGTAAAATTAAATCTACCCTTATAACAACATTGTGGGATAAAATAAAATATACCACTTTTTTACATTTCGGGTAGCATTTAACAAGGATTGCAATTATTCATATAGTAAAAGGTATGTTAGATATGGATATGGGATAAATAATGATGTATCAACGGTCCCATTTATGTTAGAAAATTTATATTATAATAAAAATATCTCCTGATAAATTTTTGACATTGAAATAATTATATGTTTGGCTCTTATTTCTCTACATCTAAGCTCCATTCTGTATGCATAGTTTACAGACAAATCAGATTTTAAAGTTTATAGGAGATGAGTTAACTAGACATCTCTTTAGGGTCGCCACACATCTGACTGAAGATGCGCTGCGCATCGTAGGTCGCGTAACGCCAGAACGGACAAGTAAATAATAAAACATTCAACCTTACACACTCAACCGATGATGCGTTAGTGCGTTGAGCGTACTAATAGGTACTACGTATCGGTGATACACCCGACGCATCGTCCGTCAGATTTGCGGCGACCCTTACACCTATATTCTAAGACGTCCCTCTAAAACTTACTCGACTCCACCTGGACTCAGTCTTTCTCACTACCATCGATAGTTATAGTTGACATAAACGTCCTCGACTCGAGATTTTTCCTCAGTCGAGGTAAGGAATCATCTAAGGTACCTCGGAATCTACCTTAAGGAAGGAAGTGTCAAAGTTCGTATGTAACAAAAATGAATTCTGAAGTCTTTATCGAATACGCTTACGATAATCCTTACAACTATTTATCGCGGCGTTATTTGCGCGATGCAAATAATTTAATTTATGACGTAATGACTCCGTCGAGGAACCTCAAAGTTCACTCGAAATTGCTACTAAGAATATAATTTTGAAGGTGTTTTCGAGACCGTTCTGAATCGAGTATGAGTCGAGTAAGTTTTGGAGGAACGTCTTAGAATATGGATGTTAGTCTTGTAAACTTATTTAAAAACATCGATATGCGAGAAATAATTGGGTTTAATATTTTGAACGATATGTATATTTGCTACGTGTTCCGTGTCAGGCGTCTCTGAAGCAAAGCGTCTGTAATACTACTACTCTTGTGCTTTTTCATATGTGGATGTGTTTTGTTTTATTGGTGTTAGATATAGGCCGATTTTATATTTATATCTGACTACAGCTTTTGGGTGTGACTTCGCCCGCGTGGATTTCGGATATAAACTTTAGTTGATATTAAGCAGAGAGGTTAGAAGAGTATTTGTACCAAGTTTCAAGTACACTGGAAATCGTTTTTTTTATACAAAATTCAATATCCTGTTCCATTTCAGAAAACGCACTGTTTTACTTGTTTACAGAAGTGCAATACTGGCATTGTAAAGCAAAATTCTCTTTGAATGATCAATCTCAACTTCTTCGAAAATCACAATGAATCAGATATAATGAATAAAAAACCTTTTTGTAAACAAACTTTTAGCTTCTGGCTCCATCATTAGACCAGCTTCATGGTACCATATTATTACATGGTCACCGAAGTTACATAGGGATGCGGAATTTGCGGAATTTCAGTTCAATCGGATGTCAGAAAGTGCTTGAAAAATGGATCACAAATTAATCTGAAACTTACGAACAAAGCAAGTTAAATAAAAATAAGAGCTTGAAAAATTGAGTATAAAATCGGTCATTAGTTTAGGACTTCACTGTGTTTACAATATAAATAGCTGATGTAGTGTTAGAAGAATAAACTTAAAGCTTAATATCATATGTATATCACAGTGGAGTCAATAATTCAAAGTAATACAAGGTTATTCGGGACGGAGGTACTAATCCGCGGCCCAGTTAAAATATCACTAATGAAATTACAGCACGTGTTAAAATTTCGTCTATTTGTCGGTCCATCCGTCTGTCCACACCCTTGTAAAATCTACAGTTTGTAACCAATTTGTATAAAATTTTGTGTTTTCTGACATTTACACTCCACTCCATACGTGAAACCTAGGGATAAAAAAATCACACACCACGCCGTGTGGGGTCGTTTGTTAGATAAGTAGGCGGACTGATCGAGCTTGTGGATTAGTACACCGTTTTCAACTGACAATGTATTGTAGTTGTGATCGTGATACGTCATAAGATACGCTCAAACCAAGGCGTCTAATCTGCGTTCACGGTGGCGGCCGCGGTGGACAGATCAGTTACTGCAAAACCAAATGCGTCCTGTTTGGTTTGAATACGTCGATACAAGTACAATTGCAGTAACTGATCGTGAACGCAGATTGGAAGCCTTGGTTTGAGCGTACTTTTAACAATTATCACGACTAAAACTTGGTTAAAAATGTATAACAAAAATTAGTTTAATTGTATTTAAACACTAGGATTTTTTCTGAATGTAAATATAAGTTGATTGTAACTTTAAGTTGCAGTATCGTTTGAATTAGTGGTTTCACATGTAGCAATTGTTATGTATTTTTAATCAAGGTGTAGATAATAGCTGAACGCGAAACACCCGAATATGTGATGCAAATAGTTCCCTGAAATCGTATTAATTTTAATATTGAAAAATATTAGTGACAGAAATCCCACAATAAAGTAAGATAGTATCACTTCTTAATTGGTCAAATCAATTTAGTAGAATTTAGCTAAAACAGCATTATCACTAGAGCCATCAAAATAAACTAGCTCTGAAAATGCACTAGGACGACATCTAATAATGTACCTAATAAAAAACCCTATGTATCAAAGAAGTACTTAAAAAAAACCATTTAGAAGTAGATATCACGCAGTATTTATAGCAGTAGTTTTCACTAACCAAGATTCTGTTCTCTAACTTAAACCAGCTTTAGTCTCCACATGCTTGTGTACATCATCGAAGGTTTTGATAACTATATAATTCTTTTAACGTGATAGTATGGTGTCCAGATAATGACGGCCACCGTGGAAACTATCACGGAGCAGCTGGACATGGCCGTCTCCTTGCCACCCACTGACGCGCCCACGCTCGCCACCGCACACACTGTCACTCTGACAGACACTGATGTCGCCACAGCTACCGCTGACGTAAGTGATTTTTGAACTTCTTCTTCTTTTCGTGTGGTTAGTGACTAACCTGCAGAGTTTATGCCGCCCATGGACCTCTGACTTGGTTTCACATGCCGTCGAGAAATATCTCTCAGGCATGCTTTCCTCACGATGTTTTCCTTCAACGTTTTTAAGCAAGTGATAATTGTACAATACGCACATGAATCCGAAAAGTTAGAGGTGTGTCCTTGGGTTCGAAGTCGAGACCTATGACTTGGCAGTCCGACGGTCACACCACTAGGTTATCACTGCTATTATTTGGAGTTCTATGTCTATTGGAGTCACACTGGTTGTGATCGCAGATGCCATTCTCTCTGTAGGTGAGATAGTCGGCCTTCAACCCAAGAGAGAGAACCAGAGACTTCAACCGTCTCTTTCTATCATACCGTCGAGAAATAGAGCAGCTGTCAGTCGAAAAGTCACAGCTTTATTCGAAACTCAAGACATTGGTCACTTGTTGTACATATATTGTTCAACGGTCCTTTTAGACTCGCTTGTTTAATCTGTGTTTGTTTCAAACAACCACAGATAAAACAAGCGTATTTGTAATCAACCGCCGCGCCTGTTCCAATCCACCGCTGGATAGAGACTACTCCCAGCAAAGCAAGACCTATTGCTCCAAATCATCACGCATTGAGCATAGCGCGAGCGCGGGCAATCCACGGTTACCTGCGCCCGAGTTCAGTCCAAGCGTTAAGATATGACTATGACAAGACTACAGGGGCTTGGGGCACGCGGTTGTTCTAATTCGTGGCATCTTTTTCCACGTCCGATCATGCACCCTTTTTTTTATCGTGGGAAAATCCTCTTTGATGTCCCTCGCCCGGGGTAAGCGAGGGGGTCTGCCGGACTCTTATCGGCTTAAGACCCACGGTGTTCCTCCTTTTGACCGTCGGCCGGGGTCGCGGGATTCGCCCCGCGCATGCACCGCAACCCCGGCAGGTGTTGGTCCACCAACTGCTGGTGGACCTCTCCACTGTGGGGCCCCACCCCCGACCTCCTGAGAGGCGCGGGGGGCACCCCACATCACCGGCGCAGCAGAACACATGGCACGCCGTGACCACCCCGGGGACCAAACAAGCACATGGGCGCCAGACTCCGATCGTGCACCCTGTACTCTAGCTATACAGGGTGTAAACTAAATCATGTAATTCCTTCAAACCTCGTGATGTAGGTACTGCTGACATAGATTAACACTGAACGGGATACTTTTGGATTCAATAAAAAAAACAAGAAGTAAACATGAGTTCTTAACGTGAGGTATTTTAGCGCCCCGAGCGAAATCCGCGGCTACCGCTCGCCGGGCGGTCATTTAACTCGGGGCGCTAAAATACCTCACGTTAAGAACACATGTTTACTTCTTGTAATTTTTTTTTTATTGAATCCAAAAGTATCCCGTTCAGGGTTAATCTATGTTAGCAGTACCTACATCACGAGATTTGAATGAATTACATGATTTTGTTTACACCCTGTATTTAGTCGTCAACGCTTTGATTGAATGCGGGCGCCGGAGCTGACTGGCAAGATCAACTCTTCGCTGTGTAAGTCAGCATGATCATCGCCGAGGCCCCGTGTCCACTGCTACCGTTAGCTCCATTGTCCGCGGCATGGCTAGGTTAGCTTCTAAATATTAGCCGTGCCGGCGACAGTGGGGTCATCGGTGGTACCACCATCACATCATCATATCATCACTTTTTTCATGTGAGTTCTTTGATATTGTATCAATTTATTGTGCATGGATGTTGCGTTTGACGATGACGTTCAAATTAAAATGATTCATGAGATGATCTCGTGCGTAAATGAATATTGTAGTGTAAACGCACTGCGCTTCTTAAGCAATGAGTACAGTGCGCGGGAAATAACTTGGACCAAGATGACGTCGACAGCCTGATCTATGTGAGGTTCGGGTCATATGATTCGTTTTGATGAGTAATTCCAATAGATTACACTTGGTGTTCAGGGTCTAAAGATGGAGCTAGGAAGTAGATAGTGGAACTCTTCAGTGGCTACTAGTAAACCCCTCAAGTTTGGCAGTTGACACCATCTTGGTTCAAGTTATTTGCCGCGCACTGTACGAGGTCTTAGAAAAGAGTGCGTATACATTTACCGTAATCTTTAATGGGTGCAGAAAATAGGAAAACCGTTGAAGGGGACACCGCAGGCATCCGCATTTTAATACGGTCGGTCGACATCCTGTACAAATAGGTTTAAAGTCGCCGTCCATTCACCGCTTCAGCACCACCTCGCCTCACAACTCAGTTACTGAAAAACGTAGTTTAAGTTGTGTGGCATACATTATATTTTAGATTTGGAAATTAAAATAGCGGGCAACGTGGGGATAGCGCGCTGTGCACTCTTGCTAGTTGAATCGTGTGCTGGTATGGTGCTGACGCGTTTAAGTGGAAGATGAGCTTTATTCAGCGCGTGCGCACGGGCACTCACACAAAAGCATGGCTCGTGTCGCGATACGAGTATCTCAAAGTGTCATCATAATACCATCTCTGTCTTAACGCTTCTAACTTTAAAATGTTAACGATATTTTGATTTCGTACCTTACTGTTAAGATTTTAAATAATGATTAATAATGAAAATGAATATTATCTCCTCAAAACAGGTGTCAACGCCAAACCTCCTGGGTGACCACGAAAACATGGCGGAGTCGGTGGAAGACGATATGACAAATTTCTGGCCTACATCCGCTGGCAAATTCCACTTCTGCATCGAAGAACTGCCTCAAGAGTTACAGTACATACATCAGCTTTTGCAGGTATGACCTTTAGTCAGGTAGCATGTGATAAAAGGGCCTTTTATCTATGTGTCGTGCAGTTCCCTATTTCCGGTGGTACCTGCCTTTAGAAAATTATTTAATCTTCAGGATAACTAATTTTGCAGTACCTATGATATTCCAAGAAACTTTAAAACCTACGTCTTATAGATTTCTAAGTCGAGATTTTGTCCTAAAACCAGGAATTCTTGGTGTTATATCGATTAATAGAGGAGCAACACTAGCTCATGTCCCTCACCCCTATTTATGTTATTAGTTTAGTCTAGATATTGTGGCGGCATCTATCACTCCACATAAGAATTACGCAGCACGACGATTGTCTAGCAGACTACAGCGACAATAATGACAGCTGTCAAATAGAATGTCACAAATCCTGCATCGCGATATCAAGATTTGACATGCAAATGGTATATATCGACGCTCGGCAGTGAAATCCTCGTTTTTTTTTCAAATGCGTTTTATCTGTTCTTTAGATTGATAAACTCGTCATACACGTACTAGTTCAATAAACTTTCAATTTAAATACTTCTAAGCTATCCATGACGCACGATGACAAACTTGTATTAACATTTGATCGGCAATTTTTTCTTCAGGAGACAACTATTTCTCTCTTTTAAAAATTTGTATTTTACACATACGTGGTTTTCACTGTCGACCGACTATATACAAGACGACCGACTATATACAGACTAAATAATGCTGAAAACTGTATTAAAAACCGTTGCGTAATTTAAAAGATCTAAGCGTACAGACAGCGGGAGTAACTTTGTTTTATACTATGTAAAGAAGAAAATAAAGAAGATGAGCAGTAGCGTCTTTCTGTTTGGTAACAACAACCAAAATACGATCACCAATCCCTCTACCAAGCTTGATGTATATCCTTGTGAAGGTCATTGGCAGGCCCATATTCATCAATAGGCTTTTACCGGTTGATACGATGATGATGGCACTTCGCATTAACTATGATTTTTCCCCTTAGGAACTAAAGAGCACGTCTCGTCCTGATGTGTTGTACCACTTGCTCCAATGCCTGCAAGTGTTGGTACTGAACACTGACGCGCTGGCAGACCATCGCGGCTTCCTCATATGGTGCCAGGAGAATCTGTTGATTGACAAGTAAGTTCCAACCCAAGATACCATCCAGCTTCTTAGTGGTAGTCAACTTTGTTGAGTACCTATTTCGATTAAGACCCGCTTCAACTGGCGGCGCAAGCGTATCTAAACGAAGCGATGACCTTTAATATAATGTATCTGTATTTTATTTACGTTTTAAATCTATCGATGTAAAATAATACAGTAATAATACCTTGATCGTCGAACGCCACCTCCCGATTCTCGATGACACGAACAACTCATTCTATCTCTTCCCGCAGCCTTTGGAACGTCTGCAACGCGTCCCACTCGCACATCTGTTCCGTGGCCGTCCCGGTGCTTCTGCACTGCATAACGCTGGCCGGAGGTGCCGACGTGTTCTGCAACCTCATACGTGATCAATTCCATCACCACGACTACCACGTCAGGTTCACTGCTGTCGAGCGGGTTACTATCGTCATCAGGTAAGTGCAGATATACAAGTACAATGTTTTAAGAGATTTAAGCCTTCGTCGTATAAACAAAAGATTATTTTTTTATGCATTCACACACTCTTTGACGAGGCCATTATGATGTCTCATGGGACTTCAGGACATCCAATTCTCATCCTCTCTGCCCCTTTGGAGGATTCCCAATTTTGGGGTTGCAGTTACCGATTTCGTCGCAAACTTTTGAAAGACTTGTTACCCACACGTTAGACATACCTATACCATACAAGTAATAATCAGAGATCGGATATTCGGATGCACATTTGCCTAAAGTTCAGGCGTTGGTTAATATGGAATGCATTTTTGTATCGAAAAAATCCCGCAATTCCGAATCATATTTACCTAGAATTGGATGCATATTTATTTATTTATTTACATACCTAAAGTTGTAAATTTTTTTAATTAACACAGACATGCACCCCTCACTTGCTTACACCCTATATACACATATATTTGAATCAGGGGTTAAAAATTAACTTTTAAGTAATTACGAGTATATTATTATGCATTCGATTAGTTATGCAATCCCGTGATACCGGTTTTTTTGTTAATAAACTATTTTCGGAAGCCGTTTCCTTACTTTCGTAGCGAAAAATTGACTTTAGGTAAATATGCATCCGATTATCCGATCTCTGGTAATAATAGATTGCCATATGAGAGTGATAGAAAATATTGCATTTTATTAGCTGCTTATCAGGTAAGTTTAATAAGGAAGGGCTCATGGCTAATCACCAACCGCGCGGATCATACTCCTCCGTACCTCGGAGAGCACATTAAACAGTCGGTCCCGGGTGTCATACGAATACCTATGATAGTCATTACGGGAAATCAGAAGCCCGAAAGTCTGACAACTGGTCTAATCTTAGGATTGTCCAGTAACTGGGTTGCGGAGGTCTAATGGCAGTCGCTCTGTGTAAAATACTGGTATTCAGCCGCATCTCGTTAGACTTGAAGCTGACTCCATAGTAGTTGGGAAAAGGCTAGATAAAACTTTTTAATTATAATAACTCATACAACTTGCCCAAAAACTTCAACAGATAATGTGTCTTACAAAAGGAAAAATACAAAAATATGTACTTGAACCCTTAGATTCATGGACGGGTCCCCAGTCAAGACCAGTCTGCCGCTCCAGACGGCGCTGGCCACTGCCTTCTGCTACCTCATCTCCAGCATGGACGACATCAATGTGTACGTGGCCCAGAGGTCTACCCTGTACATCGGGACGGTGCATGACAACGCTATTGATGTAAGGCAACACAATTTATATACCAGGTGTAACTATAGCTAACTTTATACATTTCAATGGTCAGTCGTTCATTTTGCACCTTTTTGGGCTAATATAGTAATTTGTAAAGACATTTATTTAAAAAAAATTACAGTAAGAGCACTCGTACACTGTACTTGTGCACTTGTACTTGTACACTGCGTCCGATCCGAATCTCGGCAGAAAATTTATGAAATTCGGATCGGATGCAGGACACACAAGCGATCAAACAAATAGTATTATTTATTTATTTATTTATTGAGGACCGGAGGTCACAAAGGATATACACAGAAAATCATAAAAAATAGTAGATAGAATAAGCCTTATATCAGAGAGGAGTACTCCGATATAAGGTTCATTTATTTTATTCAATTATAGGAGGCCACAGTATGCATAATTGTAACATAAAAAAAACTACGTTTAAAAAACCGACTTCAAAAACTAAAAAGTATAAAATAACTTAATAAAGATTTAATTTAATACACCTCATAAGCAAACCTAATACCTTTACCATAATATAAAATTAACAGTTTCAGAAGCTAATCCACGCTGAACCAAATTGAAGGCACCGACTTCTGAAACTGTTAAGGGGGGAGACCAGTTTAGGAGGTCGAAATTTTGGTGTTTTTCGTGAATTTTAAACGGAAAGAATAATCAGAAATCGTTTAAACTTGAAGGGTATTTTATTCATGTTTTGAAGTACACTTTAGAATTTTTTCAAGTAATTCCCGCTGGAAATAGTGGCGTTAGAACGTGCTATCCATGGACGATTGCCATCCGAGTATTTTGCTGGTGGGCATTCCTGAAGTCGCAATTTTTATCTGTTATCATCACATTTTTTTCGTTAACAACATATTTCCTAAGAATATGAACCTAATTGTCACATAAAAATGAAAATTGCAGGTTTTTGAGGTGTTTGAACACAATGTCATGTTTTTATACCGTATTTTTTCACCTTTTTTGCATAAAAAAATATTTTTAATAATAATATAATCCCAGAATTTGGTTCATATGGATTGAAATTGCATAAAAAAATACAACAAATTTCAGAACGATTGGTCAATAACTTTTTGAGCTAGAATGCCCACCAGTTGAAAAAAATCGTTTCGAGATAAACGCGATTGAAATAACCGCGCGCTTCGGCGCCGAACCGACGGGCGGTCACTTAAGTGCTCATAGTATCGAGAATAATGCGAATTTTGCTTTCAAATTTTGGCCACATATTCTTGAGTAGTTATACTAACAATTTATGCAATAAAAATAGTCGATTTTTTTAAAACTGGTTTCCCCCCTTAATTTTATATTATGGTAAAGGTATTAGGTTTGCATAAGAGGTGTATTAAATTAAATCTTTATTAAGTTATTTTATACTTTTTAGTTATTGAAGTCGGTTTTTTAAACGTAGTTTTTTTTTAATTTTTTACTTTTTAGTGTCTGTAATAGGTTGTTCTGTAAACTACAGTAGGATTTTTCTAAAGTACATAAGGTAGAATAATTACATCGTCCACGTAAACAAAAAATGTTCAAAATGTTCATAAAATGAAAACTACTGGGCCAAAATATGTTATATTTTTATGTGACCAAATGGCAACTATTCCGCATCAAACTAAAGAAGAATCACGTAAATCGGATCATAAATCTCGGCGTAATCGGTGTACATACATTAAAAAAAACCAATTGAATAAAGAACCTCCTCCTTTTTGAAGTCGGTTAATAATAGAAAAGTTCAGGTACAATTTAAAAGCTTTACAGCTAGTTCAGTATGTTTTTTTTCGTATTCGGTTTGGACGCAGTGCAGAAGCGCTCTTATGTTTAAGATAATTTGGTAAGATAATTTTACTGAGTTTATATACAAGACAAAACAAAATTCGATTGCCGTTAAACACTTGAGCTAAAATGAAGATGGTCCAGTATTCACGTCAACACCCAGGCTATGGTAATCCCTGCAGAAAGTTATCATCTTTAAAGCAGATTAAGGTTAACAGCCTTATTAAACTGTCGTTAAAAATGATAACATTGTGCAGTGGTTAACCATTGACCACAGCCAGAAAAAAGAAGAATACAATCAACATCTACAAAGGTGAGTTTTTATTTTTATTATTAAATTAAGTATTATGAACAAAAGAAATATTGTATTTTGTATATTTTAGCAGTCGAGCTCTTTGTGAAAGTATTTGTCCGGAGAAATTCTACCACCCAACTCCATAATCCGGGGGTGGGGAGGTTGGGGGTTCAACCCTCCCACCACCGACACCTCAGACAGTTAAATTACTTTGAAAATGTATACACTCGACGTTATTGTAATTGATTTTCTTGTTCAGGATTCAAACCCCCCCCTCTTTTTTTTTCTTTTTTTTATCGTTGAAAAGTCCTCATTGATGTCCCTCGCCCGGGGAAGACGACGGGATCTGCTGGACTCTTACCGGCTAAAAACCAACGGTGTTCCTTCTCCTGACCGATCGGCCGGGGTCGCGGGATTCGCAAAAGCATGCACCGCAACCCCGGCAGGTCCCAGTCCGTCAGCCACTGGCGGATCTCTCCTCTGTGGGGCCTTGTCCCACGTTCTTCTGAGAGGCGCGCGCGGAACACTGCACCCCGCCTTCTCGGGCCTGTTACTGGTCGAGCGGCGGGTCCCCTAACCCGTAGCCCGCAGGCCACACGTTAGAGTGGCTAAGGTCATCGTGTACGCGCGCCCTCCGGCGCCCGGTGCGTCTGGCGCGGGAAGGGAGCAGAGCAGATAGCTCCCTCTCCCTCTCAGCTTCCTCATTGGTCGCCATCATCCCCTCGCAACAGGAGGCGATGGCTTCCCACGCATCCTCGCTCCTGACCATGGAAAAAACCACGGCCGGAAGCGAGAGGTCACCGCCGCGACTAGTTCGCGGCGCTGCTACCCCCAAGCTGGACACGCCTGCAGCGTGTGCAGCGCCGTGTTCTCGGGGCAGGCGCAGTGGTGACATCCGGGTGTCTGTTCCCGGCCTATCCGACACAGGTACTTCCCGAAACAACCGTGTCCCGAGAGTACCTGCGTCAGCCGGAAGCTGAGGGCGCCATGCCGCGTCTCCAGCCACTCCTCCATAACGAGTCTTACCGCCGCTATTGCGGTGTGCCCTACCCTGGGTTGCGCAAGTCGTTCCCCCCACTCAGCCAGTAGGATCTGGCGGAGCTCGCTCCGCTCGAGGGCCTCCTCGCGCTGACGATACCTCAGCGCGAGGGCTCTCGCTTCCAGGTCCCAGGGCACGGATCCGGCTAAGAGGCTCGCCGCCTCGAAGGAGATCATACGGTACCCCCTTATCACTCTGACGGCCATCGCCCGCTGTGGTCTCAGCAGGATATCGACGTTGCGGGCCGTCAGGGTGTCCGCCCAAATTGGCGATACGTAAAGGGCCATGGACCGTACGACCCCGCGTAGAGCCTCCAGCAGGAGGTGTTGGGCCCCCCTAGATTGGGCAGCAGCCGCGACAGAGCAGCCGAGGCGCCCATCAGTTTCGGCATAAGCTGCCAAAAGTGGGGCCCAAATCCCCACCGGCTATCGAAGACGAGTCCTAAGTACTTCATCGTCGACTCGATGCCGATGCGAACCCCTCCTACCCTACTACGATGTGGGATCCCGAGGGTAGTCCTCTCCGGGGCCCGGGGAAATACAGGGCCTCGGACCTCGAGGCCCAACCACTGGATCCTCGCGAAGACTTGCGCAATCCCAGCTGTAGCCTGTATAGCCGCCTGCCGGTGCGTCTTCCCCCGTACCGTCACCAGCGTGTCATCGGCGTAGCACGTCACGCCGACGCCATGGAGGAACGCACGCGCAGGGCCCAGTCGTAGTCGATGTTCCACAGGAGCGGCCCCAGGACCGAATCCTGTGGAACACCGCACGACATCTCTCGCCGACTCCATCCTTCCCGACCCAAGTAGATTATGGCCCTCTGTATTAGGTAGGCCCTGACAATGCGGCGGAGGTAGGTCGGCACCCGATGGTATTCGAATGCCGCCATGATGCTACTCCAGGGCAACGTGTTGAAGGCGTTGGCGATGTCGAGAGACACCGTCAAGACGATCTCGCCCCGGGCAACTGCTTCCTCCACCTGGGCCCTCACAATCAACTCAATGCGTCCACGGTGGAGCGCCCCCGGCGGAAACCGAACTGGTTATCCGCCAGATCCGGCCCCACCCCAGTCATGTGCGTGACGAGGCGGTCTGCAATTACTCTCTCGAAGAGCTTGCCCACCTTGTCCAGCAACACGATGGGTCGGTACGCAGACGGCGTGTCTGCGGGGCGTCCCTCCTTGCTGAGTAGGACCAGTTTACTGGTTATCCACCGGAGAGGATACTAGCCCTGCTCGCAACATCAAGAGCCCCACCAGTCGAGGCCCGAGAGCCCTGAGAGCCAGGACCCACGCACGGCGTGGTATGCCGTCGGGTCTCGGGGCGGTGTTCTGGGCTTGAAGCCTCCGCACCGCCGCTCCGAGCTCCACCCGGGTCACTTCGGGCACGTCGTCGTCGTCGTCGTCGTCGTCGTCCGCGAGGGTTCAACCCCCTTTTTTTTTTTTTTTTGTTTGCGCTGGGAATAAATGCAATTACGCATACCCGCCCATTTGGGGGAATGGGGGGTTATATGGGACTCCCCGGGCAAGCCCGGTATACCCACAAAAATAACCCAGCGGCATTCCCGCATCGTCTGACTGGAGGGGGACTGGGAAACCGGCGTAGCCTTTACATCCAGTCCCTCTCCGACGATTGCCCGCCTTCGCGGCGGGCCCCTCACGTCCTCCCCAAGGGGGAGGGTTGGGAATGTCCGGCGGAGGTGGTGTGGAGTGCAATGCGGGCGGAGGCACCCCCGCGCCTGTCGCCCGCCCAACACCACCAAGAGGAGGGAGAAGATGGCGTCTTCTCCGACCTCTTCTTCGCCTGCGGAGCGGCGCGGCGAGAGGGTCGTCCTCACGCGCGCGCTCCGCCGCCTCCTTCTGCGAAATGACGTCCTCGCAAAAGGAGGCAACCGCGGCCCAAACCTCCTCGCTCCCCAGCATGGAACGAACTACGCCGGGAAGCGAGAGGTCCTGGCCGATCTCCGCAATCAGACTGCGGCGCGGTTCAGACCAAGCCGGGCACACCTCCAGGTTGTGCTGCGCCGTGTCCTCCGCCGCGCCGTAGTCGTGGCACGCTGGGGCTTCCTCCCTCCCGATCCTGTGCAGGTGCGAGCCAAAGCAGCCATGCCCTGACAGCACCTGGACCAGACGGAAAGAGAGGAAACCGTGTGACCGCTCGAGCCAGTCTCGCAGGACTGGGCCGAGCGCGTCCAGCGTCCGACGGCCAAAGGTGGCGGTGGCGAGGTCGTCCGTCCAATGGACGACGATGGCGTCCCTCGCCTCCCGCCGTACGGCCTCTCGCTCTTCCGCGACGGGGCGCTCTTCTAGCGCCCTTCGACGCGCCGTCCACTCGTACACTCTGGCGAGCACCCACGCCTCGAGCTCCCAAGGGGGGGGTGCCGGCCAGAGCGCACGCCGCCGAAAATCCCACCGAGCGGTAGGCCTTCGCCACCCGCTGTGCAATGGCCCTTTGCGGCCTGTGGAGAGCGGTGGCATTCTCCCTCCTGCGAAGGGAGTCCGCCCAGATGGGGGCCCCGTAGAGGGCCATGCTCCGCAGGATGCCGGCATACAGACGCCGGCATCGTGCGCTGGGACCTCCCAGGTTGGGGAGGAGCCACGAGAGGGCGTCGGCAGCCCGCTGAAGTGCGGGCCGAAACGCCACCCGCTGTCCAGCACCAGGCCCAGATACTTCATCTGGGGCCGGATCCCTACTCTGACGCCCTCCACGGCTATGTGGGCGTCAGGAGGGCAGCGCTGCCGAGGCCCGCGGAAGAACACGGCCTCGGTCTTGTTCAGCGCCACTCTCAACCCCAGGCGGCGGATCCTCCCCGCCACCAAGGACCCGCCAGCCGATGCCAGACAGGCCGCCTCCCCAAAGTTCTTCCCCCGGGCAGTGAGAAGAGTGTCATCTGCGTAACAGATGACACTCGTGCCCGGGAGGAGGGCCCCCCGCAGGAGCCAATCGAACCCGATGTTCCACAGGGTGGGCCCCAGCACCGACCCCTGTGGAACACCGGACTCCGCGCCGTATCGCCTCAACCTGGCCAGGGTTCAACCCCTGGCTACGGCCTTCCTACCACTATAACTTTTTCTGCCACCAAGCAGTTTTGCTGTGTTCCGGTTTAAGGTGTAGAGGTGGGGGTACCCGTGAAATGAGCACATGACCATTTGCTACTTTGTCTCTCAAGTTTGTCAACGCATCAACAATCGTCTTGTTTTTGAAGGTGTATATAGGCGGCGGTAACCACTTTCCATCAGGTGAACCATAGGCTGTATTACTTGAAAAAACAAAACCGAATGCCAAAACCCTTCTCATGTCGAGAAGAGGTCAGTGCTTAACAGTCGGACAGTAATGATCTGATTATGCTTATGCTTTAAAAGCAGCAAATGCGTAGGCTGTATCCATGTATACCTTTGCTTATAATTGTCCCTTAGTTACTCCTGTACTGCCTGGAGACTCAGTTCGACCTGGTGATCGTAGACCGGCCCATGATACTCCAGTCCATCTACCAGCTACACAACACGCTCAGTGACCGCAAGATCCTGACGTGGGAGTTCTTCCTCAACAGATTCGAGGCTCTGTTCTTGGAGGCACAGATCAATTCCAATAAGTCCATTGACTTTTCTAATTTAAGAGGTGAGTTATTCATTCGTACAAAAGGACCAATATCGGTGTTCAATGTTAGTCGTACATTGATATATTTGTAAGCAAGAAATTTCAACTTGGTGATTTATCAATGTATGTCAAACATGTGCCAATATTGGCCTTAGTGTTGTACACGATGTTTCGTTTATTTCTACTTTTGTTCATTAAATTTATTTTCATTGATTTTGTTAATCTTTACAGGAATGTATTTCAGTTATTGTGGCCATTTATTTGTATGGTGAGTTTCTGTTATTGCGTTATTTTTTTCTGCTTTTTTCTTGTTTTTAATGAATACTTAAATATTTGCTCGTAATTAATTACGCGTAAAATATGTACGGTAGGGTACCTACCGTACCCTACCGTACATATTTTCATTCGAAAAGGTTAAAGGCAATTTAAGGGCTATTTTTGCTTGCACAGTGCAAGAAACTTAACTATTTTACCGACTACGTATTGCCAATATTATAGAAATGAAAATACAAGTATTTTGTGACAGGATATTGGAAATTATAATGGTAACATGATGACAGACGCTACTAATGTCAATTTATTTAATCATCGAATTGATTGATTTCATGGTTAAGACAAAACTCCTTAAATCAAATCAAAGACATTTCATGGCATTACTACGTCATATGGAGGCAAAACGCAATTTTGATCTTTGTTACCAAATAATTAAACATAATTTTCCATGCATTGGTCTGTTCCGTTCAACAGTTTGAAAAGGTAACATGTGCCCGCGATGGGAAAGAAATGAATTTGAAAACTGACGAAGCTTTTTATTTCCCTACTGTACTTTTAAAAATCATTCGGGTTCTCCAGTCTACCGACATTTTTTTATTTTAATCGAAACTTATGTTCCTCCGCTTTTAGAACTAGTGAGCAGCGAAACCAGTTCTGAATGGTTCCTATACAAGGTGCGCCGGGCGCACGAGGCGCTGAGCGTGTCGGCGCGCGACTCCAACGTGAACACGCTGAGCGCGTCGTTCGGCACCAAGTGGCCCTACAAGCGGACCATCTCCGCGCCCGCCACCATGCCGCCGCACCCCCACCCCCACCCCGACACTAGGCATGGTGAGTATATCTGTACACGGTGCGCCGCGCTGAGCGTGTCGGCGCGCGACTCCAACGTGAACACGCTGAGCGCGTCGTTCGGCACCAAGTGGCCCTACAAGCGGACCATCTCCGCGCCCGCCACCATGCCGCCGCACCCCCACCCCCACCCCGACACTAGGCATGGTGAGTATATCTGTACAAGGTGCGCCGCGCTGAGCGTGTCGGCGCGCGACTCCAACGTGAACACGCTGAGCGCGTCGTTCGGCACCAAGTGGCCCTACAAGCGGACCATCTCCGCGCCCGCCACCATGCCGCCGCACCCCCACCCCCACCCCGACCCTAGGCATGGTGAGTATATCTGTACAAGGTGCGCCGCGCTGAGCGTGTCGGCGCGCGACTCCAACGTGAACACGCTGAGCGCGTCGTTCGGCACCAAGTGGCCCTACAAGCGGACCATCTCCGCGCCCGCCACCATGCCGCCGCACCCCCACCCCCACCCCGACACTAGGCATGGTGAGTATATCTGTACAAGGTGCGCCGCGCTGAGCGTGTCGGCGCGCGACTCCAACGTGAACACGCTGAGCGCGTCGGCAGGCACCAAGTGGCCCTACAAGCGGACCATCTCCGCGCCCGCCACCATGCCGCCGCACCCCCACCCCCACCCCGACACTAGGCATGGTGAGTATATCTGTACAAGGTGCGCCGCGCTGAGCGTGTCGGCGCGCGACTCCAACGTGAACACGCTGAGCGCGTCGTTCGGCACCAAGTGGCCCTACAAGCGGACCATCTCCGCGCCCGCCACCATGCCGCCGCACCCCCACCCCCACCCCGACACTAGGCATGGTGAGTATATCTGTACAAGGTGCGCCGCGCTGAGCGTGTCGGCGCGCGACTCCAACGTGAACACGCTGAGCGCGTCGTTCGGCACCAAGTGGCCCTACAAGCGGACCATCTCCGCGCCCGCCACCATGCCGCCGCACCCCCACCCCCACCCCGACACTAGGCATGGTGAGTATATCTGTACAAGGTGCGCCGCGCTGAGCGTGTCGGCGCGCGACTCCAACGTGAACACGCTGAGCGCGTCGTTCGGCACCAAGTGGCCCTACAAGCGGACCATCTCCGCGCCCGCCACCATGCCGCCGCACCCCCACCCCCACCCCGACACTAGGCATGGTGAGTATATCTGTACAAGGTGCGCCGCGCTGAGCGTGTCGGCGCGCGACTCCAACGTGAACACGCTGAGCGCGTCGTTCGGCACCAAGTGGCCCTACAAGCGGACCATCTCCGCGCCCGCCACCATGCCGCCGCACCCCCACCCCCACCCCGACACTAGGCATGGTGAGTATATCTGTACAAGGTGCGCCGCGCTGAGCGTGTCGGCGCGCGACTCCAACGTGAACACGCTGAGCGCGTCGTTCGGCACCAAGTGGCCCTACAAGCGGACCATCTCCGCGCCCGCCACCATGCCGCCGCACCCCCACCCCCCACCCCGACACTAGGCATGGTGAGTATATCTGTACAAGGTGCGCCGCGCTGAGCGTGTCGGCGCGCGACTCCAACGTGAACACGCTGAGCGCGTCGTTCGGCACCAAGTGGCCCTACAAGCGGACCATCTCCGCGCCCGCCACCATGCCGCCGCACCCCCCCCCCCACCCCGACACTAGGCATGGTGAGTATATCTGTACAAGGTGCGCCGCGCTGAGCGTGTCGGCGCGCGACTCCAACGTGAACACGCTGAGCGCGTCGTTCGGCACCAAGTGGCCCTACAAGCGGACCATCTCCGCGCCCGCCACCATGCCGCCGCACCCCCACCCCCCCCCCGACACTAGGCATGGTGAGTATATCTGTACAAGGTGCGCCGCGCTGAGCGTGTCGGCGCGCGACTCCAACGTGAACACGCTGAGCGCGTCGGCAGGCACCAAGTGGCCCTACAAGCGGACCATCTCCGCGCCCGCCACCATGCCGCCGCACCCCCACCCCCACCCCGACACTAGGCATGGTGTGTATATCTGTACACGGTGCGCCGCGCTGAGCGTGTCGGCGCGCGACTCCAACGTGAACACGCTGAGCGCGTCGTTCGGCACCAAGTGGCCCTACAAGCGGACCATCTCCGCGCCCGCCACCATGCCGCCGCACCCCCACCCCCACCCCGACACTAGGCATGGTGAGTATATCTGTACAAGGTGCGCCGCGCTGAGCGTGTCGGCGCGCGACTCCAACGTGAACACGCTGAGCGCGTCGTTCGGCACCAAGTGGCCCTACAAGCGGACCATCTCCGCGCCCGCCACCATGCCGCCGCACCCCCACCCCCACCCCGACACTAGGCATGGTGAGTATATCTGTACAAGGTGCGCCGCGCTGAGCGTGTCGGCGCGCGACTCCAACGTGAACACGCTGAGCGCGTCGTTCGGCACCAAGTGGCCCTACAAGCGGACCATCTCCGCGCCCGCCACCATGCCGCCGCACCCCCACCCCCACCCCGACACTAGGCATGGTGAGTATATCTGTACAAGGTGCGCCGCGCTGAGCGTGTCGGCGCGCGACTCCAACGTGAACACGCTGAGCGCGTCGGCAGGCACCAAGTGGCCCTACAAGCGGACCATCTCCGCGCCCGCCACCATGCCGCCGCACCCCCACCCCCACCCCGACACTAGGCATGGTGAGTATATCTGTACAAGGTGCGCCGCGCTGAGCGTGTCGGCGCGCGACTCCAACGTGAACACGCTGAGCGCGTCGTTCGGCACCAAGTGGCCCTACAAGCGGACCATCTCCGCGCCCGCCACCATGCCGCCGCACCCCCACCCCCACCCCGACACTAGGCATGGTGAGTATATCTGTACAAGGTGCGCCGCGCTGAGCGTGTCGGCGCGCGACTCCAACGTGAACACGCTGAGCGCGTCGTTCGGCACCAAGTGGCCCTACAAGCGGACCATCTCCGCGCCCGCCACCATGCCGCCGCACCCCCACCCCCACCCCGACACTAGGCATGGTGAGTATATCTGTACAAGGTGCGCCGCGCTGAGCGTGTCGGCGCGCGACTCCAACGTGAACACGCTGAGCGCGTCGTTCGGCACCAAGTGGCCCTACAAGCGGACCATCTCCGCGCCCGCCACCATGCCGCCGCACCCCCACCCCCACCCCGACACTAGGCATGGTGAGTATATCTGTACAAGGTGCGCCGCGCTGAGCGTGTCGGCGCGCGACTCCAACGTGAACACGCTGAGCGCGTCGGCAGGCACCAAGTGGCCCTACAAGCGGACCATCTCCGCGCCCGCCACCATGCCGCCGCACCCCCACCCCCACCCCGACACTAGGCATGGTGAGTATATCTGTACAAGGTGCGCCGCGCTGAGCGTGTCGGCGCGCGACTCCAACGTGAACACGCTGAGCGCGTCGTTCGGCACCAAGTGGCCCTACAAGCGGACCATCTCCGCGCCCGCCACCATGCCGCCGCACCCCCACCCCCACCCCGACACTAGGCATGGTGAGTATATCTGTACAAGGTGCGCCGCGCTGAGCGTGTCGGCGCGCGACTCCAACGTGAACACGCTGAGCGCGTCGTTCGGCACCAAGTGGCCCTACAAGCGGACCATCTCCGCGCCCGCCACCATGCCGCCGCACCCCCACCCCCACCCCGACACTAGGCATGGTGAGTATATCTGTACAAGGTGCGCCGCGCTGAGCGTGTCGGCGCGCGACTCCAACGTGAACACGCTGAGCGCGTCGTTCGGCACCAAGTGGCCCTACAAGCGGACCATCTCCGCGCCCGCCACCATGCCGCCGCACCCCCACCCCCACCCCGACACTAGGCATGGTGAGTATATCTGTACAAGGTGCGCCGCGCTGAGCGTGTCGGCGCGCGACTCCAACGTGAACACGCTGAGCGCGTCGTTCGGCACCAAGTGGCCCTACAAGCGGACCATCTCCGCGCCCGCCACCATGCCGCCGCACCCCCCCCCCCACCCCGACACTAGGCATGGTGAGTATATCTGTACAAGGTGCGCCGCGCTGAGCGTGTCGGCGCGCGACTCCAACGTGAACACGCTGAGCGCGTCGGCAGGCACCAAGTGGCCCTACAAGCGGACCATCTCCGCGCCCGCCACCAACTTCGACTATTGAAAATTGTTCTATACTTAACAGGAGTTTCGTTTTACACAGAGCGCGAGAAAGTGTACTCCCGTCAGTACTCCGCACCGTTACTGAAGCGCAAGACGTCTCGCTTCGGGCTAGGACAGCTGCTCGCCGCACCACAGCCTCTGGGCACGGCGCAGAGGTCCAATAACTCACATGGTGAGTTATATCTACGCTCTGTAGATTCTGATTAGTACTCAATACCATCACTGGAGCGAAAGACCTCTCACAGACTGTGAGCTACTGGGTACAGCGCAGAGGGCAGACAGGTACATGAACTGCTGAAAGCCTTTCATTATGTAAGTTACAAATATACCAAAGGTAGTCTGAGTTAAAAAAGACTCTTAGCTGAACTACTAAGACATATTACTAAGAAATGATTCAAACAGCATTAATCGCAGCAGATAGACTGAGGAGGGAAAAACTGCAGAATCTCTGTGCCCAAACAACCTCATTACTATAGTTATCCTACATAACAACATGTTTTTTATGCAGACGGATTCCACTCCCTATCCGGTCGTTCTGAAGACACCCTGACCACGATACTGCCCAAAGCAGTTGATCTTGAAGAGGCTGACCGGGAGACCACTAATTTGCTAGTGTTTCTGCTCATGCAGTTCTTGTCCAGGTAACACACTTACATTTACTTTGGTACATGCATTTCACAATTATTATTATAGTCTTGCTAAAACCAATTAGATAAAAAGGTACTTAAGGTACTTAAACCTGAAATAAAAAAAATCAAAAAATTGCGTTTGTAGTTTCATTTGTCAAAACACGTGTTTAAAAAAAGTTTTTTTTTAATAAATTACCTGGGCTAGACAAAGTAAACACAAGTCGATGGTTGCACCGAATAATTATATTTTTTTTGTACCTTAATTTATTCTACTTACATTAAACATAAATACTTATTGTGTTTTTAACCTATTATTCAAAGTGGGGTGTCTGAAGTTTTTCGTTATTTCTGTAACGCATTGTATAATATCCCGTTGCCAATTTTAATTAATACAAGATGACGACTAGCGTTCTTCCATTCTAGATCTGATCAGGCGCACCCGACAGAAGATAAGCAGTCGTCTAAAACTCAAGAGCTAGTATTAAAACATTTGTTCTTATTGCTCGGCTACAATTGCGTGGAGAAGTACTTCCATATATCTCCATTTACATTAAGGTAAGTGACACTTAGATCAATATTGATTGATAAATAGTTGGGAAAGTGTAACGAGCTTGTCCAAAAATAATCTTTTAAAAAATCTTTTAAGTTAAACGGTTCTATCTTGTAGTATCCCTGCAGCATCAGGTTAGGTTAGGTACCCATTCAATATGTAGTTTTTTTTATTTGGGATTAAATGTCATATTTTGGGTAAATATCGAAAAACCCTTAAAATTCAAATATCTCGATAACTATTGAATTTCGGCCATACATATGGGGAGTTCAATTTGTTGCATTTTGGCCCCCCTATCAGCTCCTGACGGATATAAGTCGAATTACAAGTAACCCTGTATACACCGTGTCGTTTCGTGAGTAAACGGTTCATAGAAATATATGGAGCTCAGAGTCGTTTCAAAAAGATTCGCACATGGATAACTGGAAAGAAATAATAATAATTATGTACCTATATCTTTCCATTTATCCATTCAGGCTGTCGTCAATATTCAACGCGTTCATGGCGAACTTGCCGCAAGTGTTGGACCAGAACCACGTGATGGGCGCCAGTATCGCTGAACCCACGTTACTGCTGCTACAGGTAAGCGTGTATAGCCTCGCTATTGAAATTTTGTATAATAGGTACCTTTGATCATGAATGATTCATTTTGCTTTAAGAACCCTTTAAAAATACACATTTTTAAACGATTGAAGAATAAGTGTTAATTCACAACCGGTAGACAGCGTTAAAAGTAACAGATGTTCAAACTTGCAAAAAGTCAAAGTAGATTTAGAAAAAATATATATAACATATTCATGAAAGAGTTACACCAAAAAAGTAATTACATATCAAAGAAATATTTACGTAAGCTCTTTTTTAATTTCAGGATATTAGTACTAAACAAATCAAGGTCGACTTTTCGACACTCCATATTGAACGTACGACACGCTCTAACAAGATAGTAGTTTTGTCTATAGGTAGACCTGACTACAGGTATATGAAAGAGATGCGATCTCCGCAGAAATGTAGACGTATGAAAGGAATGGTCGTAGTACTTCTCCAGATGAACTGTTTTACTACTAGCTGTACTACTAGTTAGTTGATTTTTGCGCAGTACTGTTGCGGCGCGGGCAGCAGCGCGTGCAGCGCGGCCAGCACCCACTCGCTGGCCGCGCTGGAGCCGCACGTGAGGCGGCACTGGCTCATGGCACTGCTTGTGGTGCTGTACAAGGTAACTCTTATTTTATGTCTGTCAAAAATATGTACTTTGTGTTCTTCTAAATTATTCATAACAAGCTTTTTTGCAAGGTCCATGTGAATATCTCCATCGATACTGTTCTCTTTCACGTAAAAGTTGACTGGTAGAGAATGCCATGTGGCATTAAATCCGCTTTATATACCACAATTGTTTATTAAAGTATTACATATTTTTACTGTAACACTAATATTTTTTAACAAATTAATTTGTCGTATATTCTAGGATCTTAATTTTCAGGTCCAAAGAAAAGTTGTAGAACTAAAAAAGATAAATAAAACATAGCCACTCGAAAAAAACCCCAGCAATTTAAAGGATGGTCTTTTGTCTAGAAGATTGGTTTTAAAGAGAGTTTGTTCCATATCTAAAAGTAATGCTATGCTTTGTACGATATTTTAGTATCTTTCCAGCCGGCAAAAATAGTATCTTAAAACGAAATTAGTCATACAAATAATTTCATTGGTAAATCCAACTTGCTCCACCTTTTAATTTGTGTAACTCAAATTTTAATAATATACCGCCATCCCTTAGTACCACTACGGCAGCGGCAGCGTGTGCGCTATGGTGCAGTCCCTGGTGCGAGTGGTGCTCAACACTGTGGAGGCTCAGTACCATCAGTGCAAGCGCATCCCGCCCATGATCGTTATGCCGCACACTGTTAGAGCCAGAGGTATATTCCCTTACATACGAGTCATCATCATCATATCGCTAATGTACCTACAGTCCGCGACAGGTCGACACGGTAATTTTATAGTCATTTTAAATACACAACTCCAAGCAACAACGTAAGGTGAGATCCAAATCGATAAACGCGGTCGATGCGGACTCGTGCAGCGCTAACACTAAGTGCGGGCGCTGTGCGGGTGTGCGGGGCGTGTGCGCTGACACGACGAGCCTCGTCCGATTACTATGTCGACCTGCCACGGACTGTACATGGGTCTTCCAATGGCAGCTACAATGATCGGCCATAGAGGAAATTGCCACAATCACTAAATCTAGCTGAAGAATTCGTGATCGCATTATAATTATATCGTTATTAGTAGACACGAGGACCCATCCTAATAAAGTAGTTTCTTAGTCGCCTTTACGACACCCACGGCTGGGGGAGGGGTAGCCTCTTCTTTGCCAAAAACCACACGGAACTCAGTATCATATCAGCCGTCTGTAAGATCCATTGCTCAGCACGGATCACCTAATATCTGCTCCACATAAAAATGCAGCTGCAGCGCATGGGCAATACATATGCGACACACAAGACTTTGTATCATTATATATTTTAAGGAATTCGTGGTTTAGAGTAATTCGGCTTTGCGACGCGGTTATTTCCCCCCAATTTTGTTAAAGAACAAATTCGGGTTGAAATATCCGTGGAGTAAATGCCTTAAGCAGCATGATCGAGAAAGCGGTAATAAAACATTTTTCTTCAGCAAACAAGAGTTTGAAAACTTACCAAGAAGTTAACGAATATTGACAATTCTGCTCACTTAAACTGCAACGCAGAAATTGGTCCTTTGGTACGCACTATAATATTTTGATATAGAGTATCTGACCCCTGATGTATAAGACTGCCTGTTCACTGGAGCGGAGCGGTGCGGACCTAAGCAATAGAATTGCATAAAATTCAAGTCATTCATGTTCATGAATATTGTGCATTTTATTGGTTACTTCCGCATCTCTCCGCTCCAGTGGACAGGCAGTCTAAGACTTAGTTATGTGATTAAGACTATCTATAAACGTGACAGGATAACGCTCACAAATAATTTCAGAGATAAGTCGCCAAGGGTCAAAAATACCTGCCAAAACCCATGGCATAATCATATTATTATTACTGCGTCCGGTCCTTCCTCTGACTCTGGTGATTGGCCCAAGACTACATAGGCACAAATTAACCAATATGCATCCAAGCCTGCCTCAAACTGTTATCGGAGCAATATTATTAAAAATCATAAAATCCATCGCGAAAAAGAAGAACCTTGAAAACAAGACTACATCTGCTTACGTTTGCAGATCTGAGCCAACCTTCGCTGAAGACGGAGCACTCGGCGGCGCCCACGCTGCCGGCGGAGCGCGCGGCCAGCAGCTGCAGCCCGCTGCCCGCGCTGGACCGCTCCAAGCCCAAGCTGCACCACAAGTCGCCCGCGCACATGCACACGCACTGGGAGGAGCCCGCCAAGTCTGCCAAGTAAGACGGAGCGCGCGGCCAGCAGCTGCAGCCCGCTGCCCGCGCTGGACCGCTCCAAGCCCAAGCTGCACCACAAGTCGCCCGCGCACATGCACACGCACTGGGAGGAGCCCGCCAAGTCTGCCAAGTAAGACGGAGCGCGCGGCCAGCAGCTGCAGCCCGCTGCCCGCGCTGGACCGCTCCAAGCCCAAGCTGCACCACAAGTCGCCCGCGCACATGCACACGCACTGGGAGGAGCCCGCCAAGTCTGCCAAGTAAGACGGAGCGCGCGGCCAGCAGCTGCAGCCCGCTGCCCGCGCTGGACCGCTCCAAGCCCAAGCTGCACCACAAGTCGCCCGCGCACATGCACACGCACTGGGAGGAGCCCGCCAAGTCTGCCAAGTAAGACGGAGCGCGCGGCCAGCAGCTGCAGCCCGCTGCCCGCGCTGGACCGCTCCAAGCCCAAGCTGCACCACAAGTCGCCCGCGCACATGCACACGCACTGGGAGGAGCCCGCCAAGTCTGCCAAGTAAGACGGAGCGCGCGGCCAGCAGCTGCAGCCCGCTGCCCGCGCTGGACCGCTCCAAGCCCAAGCTGCACCACAAGTCGCCCGCGCACATGCACACGCACTGGGAGGAGCCCGCCAAGTCTGCCAAGTAAGACGGAGCGCGCGGCCAGCAGCTGCAGCCCGCTGCCCGCGCTGGACCGCTCCAAGCCCAAGCTGCACCACAAGTCGCCCGCGCACATGCACACGCACTGGGAGGAGCCCGCCAAGTCTGCCAAGTAAGACGGAGCGCGCGGCCAGCAGCTGCAGCCCGCTGCCCGCGCTGGACCGCTCCAAGCCCAAGCTGCACCACAAGTCGCCCGCGCACATGCACACGCACTGGGAGGAGCCCGCCAAGTCTGCCAAGTAAGACGGAGCGCGCGGCCAGCAGCTGCAGCCCGCTGCCCGCGCTGGACCGCTCCAAGCCCAAGCTGCACCACAAGTCGCCCGCGCACATGCACACGCACTGGGAGGAGCCCGCCAAGTCTGCCAAGTAAGACGGAGCGCGCGGCCAGCAGCTGCAGCCCGCTGCCCGCGCTGGACCGCTCCAAGCCCAAGCTGCACCACAAGTCGCCCGCGCACATGCACACGCACTGGGAGGAGCCCGCCAAGTCTGCCAAGTAAGACGGAGCGCGCGGCCAGCAGCTGCAGCCCGCTGCCCGCGCTGGACCGCTCCAAGCCCAAGCTGCACCACAAGTCGCCCGCGCACATGCACACGCACTGGGAGGAGCCCGCCAAGTCTGCCAAGTAAGA
This sequence comes from Amphipyra berbera, assembly GCA_910594945.2. Classification (NCBI taxonomy): domain Eukaryota; kingdom Metazoa; phylum Arthropoda; class Insecta; order Lepidoptera; family Noctuidae; genus Amphipyra; species Amphipyra berbera. The sequence goes on from OU343142.1 coordinate 16,292,200, forward strand.
CGGAGCGCGCGGCCAGCAGCTGCAGCCCGCTGCCCGCGCTGGACCGCTCCAAGCCCAAGCTGCACCACAAGTCGCCCGCGCACATGCACACGCACTGGGAGGAGCCCGCCAAGTCTGCCAAGTAAGACGGAGCGCGCGGCCAGCAGCTGCAGCCCGCTGCCCGCGCTGGACCGCTCCAAGCCCAAGCTGCACCACAAGTCGCCCGCGCACATGCACACGCACTGGGAGGAGCCCGCCAAGTCTGCCAAGTAAGACGGAGCGCGCGGCCAGCAGCTGCAGCCCGCTGCCCGCGCTGGACCGCTCCAAGCCCAAGCTGCACCACAAGTCGCCCGCGCACATGCACACGCACTGGGAGGAGCCCGCCAAGTCTGCCAAGTAAGACGGAGCGCGCGGCCAGCAGCTGCAGCCCGCTGCCCGCGCTGGACCGCTCCAAGCCCAAGCTGCACCACAAGTCGCCCGCGCACATGCACACGCACTGGGAGGAGCCCGCCAAGTCTGCCAAGTAAGACGGAGCGCGCGGCCAGCAGCTGCAGCCCGCTGCCCGCGCTGGACCGCTCCAAGCCCAAGCTGCACCACAAGTCGCCCGCGCACATGCACACGCACTGGGAGGAGCCCGCCAAGTCTGCCAAGTAAGACGGAGCGCGCGGCCAGCAGCTGCAGCCCGCTGCCCGCGCTGGACCGCTCCAAGCCCAAGCTGCACCACAAGTCGCCCGCGCACATGCACACGCACTGGGAGGAGCCCGCCAAGTCTGCCAAGTAAGACGGAGCGCGCGGCCAGCAGCTGCAGCCCGCTGCCCGCGCTGGACCGCTCCAAGCCCAAGCTGCACCACAAGTCGCCCGCGCACATGCACACGCACTGGGAGGAGCCCGCCAAGTCTGCCAAGTAAGACGGAGCGCGCGGCCAGCAGCTGCAGCCCGCTGCCCGCGCTGGACCGCTCCAAGCCCAAGCTGCACCACAAGTCGCCCGCGCACATGCACACGCACTGGGAGGAGCCCGCCAAGTCTGCCAAGTAAGACGGAGCGCGCGGCCAGCAGCTGCAGCCCGCTGCCCGCGCTGGACCGCTCCAAGCCCAAGCTGCACCACAAGTCGCCCGCGCACATGCACACGCACTGGGAGGAGCCCGCCAAGTCTGCCAAGTAAGACGGAGCGCGCGGCCAGCAGCTGCAGCCCGCTGCCCGCGCTGGACCGCTCCAAGCCCAAGCTGCACCACAAGTCGCCCGCGCACATGCACACGCACTGGGAGGAGCCCGCCAAGTCTGCCAAGTAAGACGGAGCGCGCGGCCAGCAGCTGCAGCCCGCTGCCCGCGCTGGACCGCTCCAAGCCCAAGCTGCACCACAAGTCGCCCGCGCACATGCACACGCACTGGGAGGAGCCCGCCAAGTCTGCCAAGTAAGACGGAGCGCGCGGCCAGCAGCTGCAGCCCGCTGCCCGCGCTGGACCGCTCCAAGCCCAAGCTGCACCACAAGTCGCCCGCGCACATGCACACGCACTGGGAGGAGCCCGCCAAGTCTGCCAAGTAAGACGGAGCGCGCGGCCAGCAGCTGCAGCCCGCTGCCCGCGCTGGACCGCTCCAAGCCCAAGCTGCACCACAAGTCGCCCGCGCACATGCACACGCACTGGGAGGAGCCCGCCAAGTCTGCCAAGTAAGACGGAGCGCGCGGCCAGCAGCTGCAGCCCGCTGCCCGCGCTGGACCGCTCCAAGCCCAAGCTGCACCACAAGTCGCCCGCGCACATGCACACGCACTGGGAGGAGCCCGCCAAGTCTGCCAAGTAAGACGGAGCGCGCGGCCAGCAGCTGCAGCCCGCTGCCCGCGCTGGACCGCTCCAAGCCCAAGCTGCACCACAAGTCGCCCGCGCACATGCACACGCACTGGGAGGAGCCCGCCAAGTCTGCCAAGTAAGACGGAGCGCGCGGCCAGCAGCTGCAGCCCGCTGCCCGCGCTGGACCGCTCCAAGCCCAAGCTGCACCACAAGTCGCCCGCGCACATGCACACGCACTGGGAGGAGCCCGCCAAGTCTGCCAAGTAAGACGGAGCGCGCGGCCAGCAGCTGCAGCCCGCTGCCCGCGCTGGACCGCTCCAAGCCCAAGCTGCACCACAAGTCGCCCGCGCACATGCACACGCACTGGGAGGAGCCCGCCAAGTCTGCCAAGTAAGACGGAGCGCGCGGCCAGCAGCTGCAGCCCGCTGCCCGCGCTGGACCGCTCCAAGCCCAAGCTGCACCACAAGTCGCCCGCGCACATGCACACGCACTGGGAGGAGCCCGCCAAGTCTGCCAAGTAAGACGGAGCGCGCGGCCAGCAGCTGCAGCCCGCTGCCCGCGCTGGACCGCTCCAAGCCCAAGCTGCACCACAAGTCGCCCGCGCACATGCACACGCACTGGGAGGAGCCCGCCAAGTCTGCCAAGTAAGACGGAGCGCGCGGCCAGCAGCTGCAGCCCGCTGCCCGCGCTGGACCGCTCCAAGCCCAAGCTGCACCACAAGTCGCCCGCGCACATGCACACGCACTGGGAGGAGCCCGCCAAGTCTGCCAAGTAAGACGGAGCGCGCGGCCAGCAGCTGCAGCCCGCTGCCCGCGCTGGACCGCTCCAAGCCCAAGCTGCACCACAAGTCGCCCGCGCACATGCACACGCACTGGGAGGAGCCCGCCAAGTCTGCCAAGTAAGACGGAGCGCGCGGCCAGCAGCTGCAGCCCGCTGCCCGCGCTGGACCGCTCCAAGCCCAAGCTGCACCACAAGTCGCCCGCGCACATGCACACGCACTGGGAGGAGCCCGCCAAGTCTGCCAAGTAAGACGGAGCGCGCGGCCAGCAGCTGCAGCCCGCTGCCCGCGCTGGACCGCTCCAAGCCCAAGCTGCACCACAAGTCGCCCGCGCACATGCACACGCACTGGGAGGAGCCCGCCAAGTCTGCCAAGTAAGACGGAGCGCGCGGCCAGCAGCTGCAGCCCGCTGCCCGCGCTGGACCGCTCCAAGCCCAAGCTGCACCACAAGTCGCCCGCGCACATGCACACGCACTGGGAGGAGCCCGCCAAGTCTGCCAAGTAAGACGGAGCGCGCGGCCAGCAGCTGCAGCCCGCTGCCCGCGCTGGACCGCTCCAAGCCCAAGCTGCACCACAAGTCGCCCGCGCACATGCACACGCACTGGGAGGAGCCCGCCAAGTCTGCCAAGTAAGACGGAGCGCGCGGCCAGCAGCTGCAGCCCGCTGCCCGCGCTGGACCGCTCCAAGCCCAAGCTGCACCACAAGTCGCCCGCGCACATGCACACGCACTGGGAGGAGCCCGCCAAGTCTGCCAAGTAAGACGGAGCGCGCGGCCAGCAGCTGCAGCCCGCTGCCCGCGCTGGACCGCTCCAAGCCCAAGCTGCACCACAAGTCGCCCGCGCACATGCACACGCACTGGGAGGAGCCCGCCAAGTCTGCCAAGTAAGACGGAGCGCGCGGCCAGCAGCTGCAGCCCGCTGCCCGCGCTGGACCGCTCCAAGCCCAAGCTGCACCACAAGTCGCCCGCGCACATGCACACGCACTGGGAGGAGCCCGCCAAGTCTGCCAAGTAAGACGGAGCGCGCGGCCAGCAGCTGCAGCCCGCTGCCCGCGCTGGACCGCTCCAAGCCCAAGCTGCACCACAAGTCGCCCGCGCACATGCACACGCACTGGGAGGAGCCCGCCAAGTCTGCCAAGTAAGACGGAGCGCGCGGCCAGCAGCTGCAGCCCGCTGCCCGCGCTGGACCGCTCCAAGCCCAAGCTGCACCACAAGTCGCCCGCGCACATGCACACGCACTGGGAGGAGCCCGCCAAGTCTGCCAAGTAAGACGGAGCGCGCGGCCAGCAGCTGCAGCCCGCTGCCCGCGCTGGACCGCTCCAAGCCCAAGCTGCACCACAAGTCGCCCGCGCACATGCACACGCACTGGGAGGAGCCCGCCAAGTCTGCCAAGTAAGACGGAGCGCGCGGCCAGCAGCTGCAGCCCGCTGCCCGCGCTGGACCGCTCCAAGCCCAAGCTGCACCACAAGTCGCCCGCGCACATGCACACGCACTGGGAGGAGCCCGCCAAGTCTGCCAAGTAAGACGGAGCGCGCGGCCAGCAGCTGCAGCCCGCTGCCCGCGCTGGACCGCTCCAAGCCCAAGCTGCACCACAAGTCGCCCGCGCACATGCACACGCACTGGGAGGAGCCCGCCAAGTCTGCCAAGTAAGACGGAGCGCGCGGCCAGCAGCTGCAGCCCGCTGCCCGCGCTGGACCGCTCCAAGCCCAAGCTGCACCACAAGTCGCCCGCGCACATGCACACGCACTGGGAGGAGCCCGCCAAGTCTGCCAAGTAAGACGGAGCGCGCGGCCAGCAGCTGCAGCCCGCTGCCCGCGCTGGACCGCTCCAAGCCCAAGCTGCACCACAAGTCGCCCGCGCACATGCACACGCACTGGGAGGAGCCCGCCAAGTCTGCCAAGTAAGACGGAGCGCGCGGCCAGCAGCTGCAGCCCGCTGCCCGCGCTGGACCGCTCCAAGCCCAAGCTGCACCACAAGTCGCCCGCGCACATGCACACGCACTGGGAGGAGCCCGCCAAGTCTGCCAAGTACTACACCACTCCTGCATAAATGCAGTTTACCAGAACACTACTACAGTCACGACCAAAACATTTTCTTCTTAAATGTCGAATACCGAATTCATTCCCTTTCTAGTACTTTCTAGTATGCGTCCGCGTGGGCGGAAAATAAATACTTTTTCTTTCTTCTTCTTTCTTTCTACTTACTTTTACTCACGACTGTACATTCTGATGCAGAATCTATTAGTTCAGTAGTACTTTTAAGTCGAAAAGTTTATTTGTCGTCAACATATCTATTCTAGGCGTCCGCGAATTATTTACTCTCTGACCAAGGTAAGAGCTAGGTGTATCCAGAGACCCCTTCATAGTTACCACACTCCGTCCAAAAACCCTAATCATGAATGGAAGTAGAATAATGACTGACATAAGATATCGAGTAATATATAATTTATTCCATCAGGTATCAACAGTGGAGCCTGGAGCAGGAGTCGTCGGAGAGCGAGCTGATCGCCATCCCGGAGACCAGCGACAAGTCCGACACGACCGTCCACGGGAGCACTGCACCGGTAAGTCAAGGAGGCTATTCGTTTTCCGAACCGAACACGAACCGACCCGAACACGAGCTGAATGCTAGTCGTATCTTTCAGGATATCCAGACATTTTCCCGGGCTCTCTGCTCTTGCTCGCCTTTTTCTGTCAACTTTTGCTAACACAGAAGTAATGTCAGTTGGGTTTTTGTTTAGGTAGAGAGGAAACTATGAGAATCCTTGGACGAAAAAAGTTCCACAACTTTTAATTGACTGAGGCTCCTAATTGGCAAGCGGTCTTACTACTTGTACGATCGCATCGGATGGTCGTGCCCGCTTGCCAATTAGAACCACGTCTAGACTCGTAAAGAAGTTTGAAACTGTTGTGAAACCTCTGAGAAGATCATTCTTCTTTTGGCAATTACAATGCAAAGAGCTTATAGTTAAATTTTATTTGATTGCGTTCGGTCCGGTTAATGTAGATCGACTATCTACGCACGTGCTTTATTGAGGCGAATAGCTTATTTGTAGCTCAGTTCGATATTTTCTTGTATCATCATCATCATCCTCCTGCCCTTATCCCAACTTATTTGGGGTCGGCGCAGTATGTCTCATATCATACTGCACAAATGTTTCGGCTATATTTTATGACCGGCCGCCTGCCTGACGTCAACCCTCCTTGGGAATGCTTTTGCTGGTAGCAAACACCACCTACGGTCTTATTCCATCTCGGGCTTGCGGGCGCTGCATGCTTGTCAATCTTATTGCCGACAACTAAGCAGACTATGTTCTTATTGGTGGAGTATACTTGATGTCAATATTCTGTATCGCTCCTGTCCCGCTCGTAATCCGTATTCGACATCGTTTACAATAATTCACAATAGTTCACAATTAAGCAAATCAAAATTAAAAATACGCGATAAGAAATTTTATAAATATCATCTTGATATTTCGGTTGCCATGGTTTACTCCTTTCCTTTCCTTTTATTTTCTTGTATATTAACATGTATGAACATTTCAGGGTTCGTTCGACGAGCCGTCTCATTACGAGGACCCGCCTAAGGTAGAGACGCCTGCCACTACTACTGCTTACCCGCCGCTCAGTAAAATCGTAAGATTTAGAATATTTGCTTTTGTTTTGCATGTAATTATATTATTTATTAATAGCAATAGAAATAGCACTATCGCTCAAGGCTTCGCTTAGAAAGTTGGTTTTGTGAACGTTGAAGTGACGAAGGAGGCAGGGCCCTGGGGCCGTCGAGCATGGGTGGTGCCTGGATATGTAGAATAAAACGAGTCGAGTGTTCGCAGCCTCGGGCCTCAGACATTTTACAGCAGCGATGCACAGACCGTGGCCCGCTGTAGATATGCGTGCCGCGCGCCAACATATTAAAAAAATGCAAAAATTAAAATAATATTATAAAATAAATGTTGACAAATCAAACTAAATATTGTAATTTATACAAAGAAGGTAACGTATCAAATTATTTTAAAACGTTTACATAGTTATTTTTCTTTGTAGTGGCCCGCGCCTTTGACTCATAATGTGCCCGAGTGGCTCCTATCTATACTAATATTATAAAGAGGAAAGATTTGTATTTTTATATGTAACGAATAAATTTTAAAACTACTGGACCGATTTCAAAAAATTAAGCTACATTATCACCGAGTAACATAGGCTACGGGCAGAGCCGTGAGGACACAGCTAGTTAGTTATTTATAAGTCTGTGCATCCCTGCTTTACAGTCTGTATCAAACCAATTTGAAAAAAAAGTATACACATTCTTTTGAGTCTTTATATTTAAAACTGTTAGTAAAAAAAAAGGTATTGTTGAAATCAAATCATTTTTATTTCCAATCGTATTCTATATTTGAAGATTTTGCGTTGAAAAATGTGAATATTTATAAATATTTATTTTTTAAATAAATCGTCAAAAGATTATGAGCCTTTTTCAAATTGGGATCAGGGTAATAGGTGCAGCGCTGGAAAGAGAACGCCTCTGTAGACGGCTTTGAATGATCTGTGGTATCAATGTTTCTATGATTTGAATAAAACATTACAGGGTCCATTCAAGCTGGTCAGTTACCTTAAAAGGAAACGCGGGCTGCAAAATATTAATAATTTGAATAGGTTTTTACGATCTATTTCCGTCCCACCCTACCCGCAAACCTTCCCAATTGAGCGTGAAAGAGACACCTGCATCTCGGACTGATTTCTCCTGTGCAATATTAGCGAAATCGTACTTTCGTATTTCCCTGTTTCCTTCTTTAAATCTGGACCGATTTTTAACATTTTATTCTGTAATAATTTAAAAAAGACTTTGGTTATGTCTGTATATTTTTCTTTTATTTTTTATATTCGTCAAATTTGTTCGCCAGATGTTTGAAAATGGTGGTAAAACCGGTCGATTTTTGTAAAATTTTAACGTTCCTAGTTCTTTTAATAATTAATTTATTGACAAAAGCAAAACATAGGGACATAGTGGTGGTAGATATAAATTGTTATGGTCAAAAATATTTGCTCTAGTGATATTACCCAAGGAGGAAACTGAGGAATACGTTTGTATGGACTAAACGCCGACCGCATTTCCTCTTAAGGAACTCTCTCCATCTATCTAGTTCCACAGGATCAACATTGAGTTCCAACGAAGACACCAACCAATGATGCTCAGCTCTACCCTGACAATTCCATATTGTATACCTCCAACAATATAGAATTACTGGGGGAGGCCTTGTATCATGCGTAACAGCAGATGTGATGGATGAAGAAGAATTATAAAGGAACCTTTATTTATTTAATTTTTTTAATATCGGGTGTAAAAATACCCTTAACGAAGCCGAGAGGCACGTATTCTCCCCATTATTACGAGGATTTTTCGGTATTAAGCCATACCTGGGAACCGACTGGTTATGGAGATATTGAAGGTCAAAGTCATATTTTTGTACGTTTTTCACGAAAACTAAGTTTAATTGTCATTACTAAACATTTTTCTATACCAACATTATCAACATTTTTGAAATGTAGGCACAGTCTGCTGCGCGCGCGCTTCCATTGCGCGCTACAATTGAAATATGTTTTTAATACCAAAGAATAAAAGTCGTTTCCCAGCAATTATTTTTGCTGTATGTTACTTAGTTTTATGTACAGTATGCGTAGACTTCAGCTTCGTTAAGGCTATTTTTACAGCCTGTATTATTTATTACATACAGAAATGTAGATACGCTGATAATTTAATTTTAATGTTGTGTTTTAACTAGCCAACGCTTGGGTCTCGCTCGGCACACCAGCTGTCGACCAGTTCATCCGTGTCTATAGGCAGCGACTCGTCTAATCTGTAAGTATATATCAACATAAGCCCGGTTCCTATAACCAAAAACGAATCGTTTAGCTTACCAATGGTAGCAACTTTTATTGCAAAACTACGCATTTGAAAAGACTTTTAACTTACGAGTGATCCTGGGAAGAACTCTTCCAGGATCTACTTATCAAAGCTATGAGGGTCTTTGCTATATTATTGGTAAATCGTAGGAATCGTAAAGAAACACAACCTTTTTACACAATAGAAAATCAACGCCGATGAGCGGTCAGTCGGTTGAGATCTGGCCGGACCAGATACACCAGCAGACGTCACCGCGTGCCAAGATACTGGGCAAGCAGAAGAGGATCATTGGTACGTAATGTCCAATTTACTTGTTATAACACAACATCACGCCTGTATTCCCCGAAGGGTTTGGCAGAGGTTATCGTAACACCCTCATTTTGCCGTTATGTTTAAGTCCCATGTAATAGGGGGGAGCCTATTGCCATCAGCCGGGCACTAATCCAAGTCCGGGCTGCTACTGAGGTATTCCACACGGAAAAACCCTATAACACTTTGCCCGACCTGGGGATCGAACCCAGGACCTCTCGATCAGTAGTCGCGCTTGCCACCCCTAGGCCAACAAGGCAACTTACTTGTTATAGTACAATATTATTCTTCTTTGTCTGAGATGGATATGATGAGGCCTAGTTTTCCTGTCCCGAACTGACATAAACTGTCGAGTATACACGTGTCATTCTTATACCCATATTTGTTTCCATTTCTTCGTGATGAGAGGTTCTTAGGACGTTATTTCACAGCTCCCGACACGACACGATAAAATTTGGTGACAGTTCCTAGCGCTATATATTTCTATGAAGCGCTTACTCGTGGAACGACCCGAAAATCGCTCGGAATCGTCACCACGTTTGTCATGGCGTGTCGTGTGCAGTGGAATAACGGCCTTAACTTATAGCCTTTCCGTTTGCTTTTTTGAATAAGCTATATCTATTTGTTGTTGTATCAGTGGGTAGCAGCACATCCCCGGACACAGCGCCGTCGTCTAACGGTGACGGACAGTTCGGGCACTGGCCGCACCCACGGGACCCGACACAACATCACATTAAAAGCCCAGGTGAGACAATTAAACAATTCTGGCTTACTTGTTTGCTTTGTTAAGATATATGCCAATAATCCTCAATACAACAATATCTCAATTGTCCCCTCTAGCCAAAAACGTAGGCTATGCGTACGCGTCGCCGGAGTCCCCACTGTCTAAGATGGAGGTCGCGTGGAACGCTCCGCCGCCCATGATGCAGCAACACTCGCACCAGCCCTTCCACATACCACCTCCTGAAAGGTAATACGCCATTGTATATTACTATTCACCCCAATGTATTCGTGATTCACCCTATCGCAGGACAAAGGTGGAATCAGGCTTTTCTATAAACATAAGTAATAAAAAAAAGAGAAAGAAAAAAACAAAGAGCCAGTTCTATATTAATGACACCCGTCGAGCAGGATATTGACATCAGCAATCTTTTACATCCAAAATAGAGATAGTGTAAAGCAATACTCGCAATACTCTTTTTGACATATCACCCAAGAGGATCCACACTATGCAAATGGATATTACTTCTCTTTTTGGGAAGACCCTGTATCTAGTTTATATAGCTTAGCCTTTTCTCAACTATGTTAGTCTAACCAGATGCGGCTGAATACTAATATTTTACACGGAGCGACTGTTATTAGAACTCCGCAACCCAGTTACTGGAAAATGCCGACACTTTAAGGTTAGACCGGTTGTCAGACTTTCGGGCTTCTAACTACCCGTAACGACGGTATAGGTATTCGTATGATACCCGAGACCGACTGTTTAATGAGTCCGAGGTACGGAGGGGTCTCGATGTGTAGCGAACGGTCACCACCCATCCACGGCCTAACACCGGCAAGCGCAGCTTAACCTCGCAAATCGTCTGATCCGCGCGGTTGGTAATTAGCCACGACCCTATGTCTAGTATGACCACACAAATAAACAATGTTTTATTTCCAAGGTTGCTGCCGATCGGTCCGAAGCCTAATAAGGAGCAGTATCCAGTATTCAACGCTCTCGTGGACCGAGTTAGGGAGGCGTTGAGTCTACCACCAGGTAACAACTCATCTTTTACTCATTTCTAAACAAGGTGTAAAAATAGCCTTAACGAAGCCGAAGTCTACGCATACTGCACATCAAACTAAGTAACATACAGCAATAATAATTGCTGGGAAATCACTTATTTTTTGGTACTAAAAACAGCTTTTAATTGTAGCGCACAATGGAACCGTGTGTGCAGCAGACTGTGCCTACATTTCAAAAAAGTTGATAATGTTTGTATAGACAAATGTTTAGTAATAACATTTAAACTTAGTTTTCGTGAAAAACGTACAGAAATATGGTGACTTTGACCTTCAATATCTCCATAACCAGTCAGTTCCCAGGTATGGCCCGATATCAAAAAATCTTCGTATTGATGCGAAGAATACGTGGCTCTCGGCTTTGTTAAGGGTATTTTTACACCCGATATGTACCATCCAGAGCCACCATGGACGGGAATGTTTATTGTAAGTCCTTACTTATATATTTATGTCCAGATGACTCAACGGACAAGACAGACTCCTCTCGATCTGAGGGCGACGCTACGCCCACGCCCACGCCCACCAGCAGACCCCACGACTTGAACAAGAAGCCCTCTGCTGAGACGACCAGGTATGACGTACCTTTCTTATTGTTCACTATTATTCTATCCTAATAGCCTGCTTCCCGTTTGAAACCTTAACACTTGGTTATTCATAATTTCTGTTTGTGTCTATTATTTTCCTCTCGTAAATGTATGATTTGAGTGCTATACCATTTTTCTTAAGTAATGCAGATTCTGGTAAAAAATAAAATATACTAGGATTAATAGTGGAGCAGTTGTTCATGATTTGTTGTTTTCGGCGGTCTCTCCAGTCCTATGCCTATTACTCTCGCTGGTATATCCTTACCAGTCTGCTCCGACTTCCGGTACCTTGGGTCACTCGTCCAAGGGGATGGTTAAATTGACCGAGACGTTACGCATTGGATCAACTCAGGTTGGATGAAATAGCGACAGGTCACAGGGACAACTTGTGACCAACGGATGCCCCTCAAGCTGAAGGGCAAAATCTACAAATCCATTATAAGACCTGTCGTGCTGTACGGATCAGAGTGTTGGGCCGTGAAGAAGACGGATGAAAGAAGATTACACGTAGCGGAGATGAGAATGTTGAGATGGATGTGTGGAGTGACGCGAATGGATAAAGTAAGAAATAAGTATATTAGAGGAAGTTTGAAAGTGGCACCAGTGACAGAAAAGTTGAAAGGAAAGCGTTTGTCTTGGTATGGGCATGTGCTGAGGAGGGATGAAACACATGTGACTAAGAGAGTGATGAATATGAATGTTGATGGATGGAGGGGGAGAGGGAGACCTAAGAAAAGATGGAGGGATTGTGTGAGGGAGGATATGAAAGATAAGGGAGTAAATGATAACGAGACGGCTGACAGGGAAGAGTGGAAGAGAAAAACATATTGCGCCGACCCCAAGTAACTTGGGACCAGGGCAGGAAGATGTTCATGATTTGACTGCCGCAGGTCCCCCCGGCGCCTGGCGCGGCAGCTAGCGCAGGCAGGCTCGCCGCCGCACCAACACAACACCGGTACCTATTATTTATTTTATGTATTGTTTAAATAATTATTTTACTATTACATTTCTTTATAAACAGTGTATATTAATGACATCACTATGAGCAGAATAATGTGTTTGACAATAGAGATGATAGTTAGATAGTTCTTCCTTAGTTTTGCGTGTTTTCTTTTATTGGATGATTTATTTTTGGTTTTTAATTTGTGATAGGTATTGAATATCTTGGTAAAACCTTAGTTATGCCAATTAAATGATAGTAGAATCCCCTCGCAGATTGTGGCGGCTGCAGTGTGGGCTGTGGCGGCTGGTGGGAGGACGAGTCCCGCGCGGGCAAGCGCGCCTCACACGCACACCAAGCGCCGCACAGGCCTGATGCCGAGCTGTGCTATAGATGTATGTATCATTTTTTATCTAGGAATCTTGCAATTTATTTTTCTTTCAACGAAATGCCATCTCTGTACCCGTGGGTACTGGAAAAGACAAAAATATGACGGTGAACAGCATCTTCTTGTCTACTAAAAACTGCATTCTACGACCACCAATCCGTCAGCCATACGCGTGATTTGGAAATATGGTACGGCTGTTCATTTCAGAATGGTTATTAGGAACCTCATCTGTTGGAAAAAGGCTAATCTGATGATATCATCAACCAACTAAATGGTAGAATATTACTTACAAAATGTCTTCCAACAGGCGCGGAGTGTGGCACAGCTGTAGAACAATACAGCGACGAAGAGTTAGGGCTGTGCATCATAGTGCTGGCCACGTTTGTACACCGCGAGCCGGCCGCGGCAGCCGCTATGTTACCGGCCCTACTGCACAATGTTAGCAGGTACGTCACATCATACATAGAACAGCTTAAACACGGAGAAACGGTGGAGAACGGGCCGTTTTTAAGCATTGTCTTTAGTAATTTTGACTTTCAAAAATAACTAATTTCAGTCCATTTTTATGGTTTACAACATATCTTAAAACAAATCAAAGCGGAGCCGGACACCTAGGGAGCTTTTCTTGTTAATTATTCCAAGACCAACACCTCATGACTTCCAAAAACAGTGTTAGTTGGATATAATAAAACAAGAAACAAAAGAATGATAGCTAATGCTGCTTATAGGCTTTTGAGATCCAGAATAGATTTCAAAGGGACAAAGACGAGGTACTTCATATTCAAATAAACAGTCTTATAAAAAGCGGAAATTAAAATTCTAAAAAAAAATACAATGCTAACTTACGATTTCTGTAAACAAATCGGTTTTTGTCGGTTCAGGGTGGTCCAGCTGGGCAACTACTCGTGGCAGGCCGAGACCAACACCCGTCTGCCGGGCAGCGCCGTGTTCGTGGCGCATCAGTTCCTGCGCTGCGTGCTGCACCAGCTCGCACCCAACAACGTGTTCTTGCAGATATTCCTACAGAGGACGCCGGGTGAGACAATTTAGTCTATGATATTTTGCTTTGTCAGAATCTGCAGAGATAAATACTGCATTTGTCGAATGCAGAGATGGCCATTAATAGACATGGGAAGATATGACCACTCCAGTTGGCCGGTTCTTGCACCAATGATTGACGGGGCTATTTCACACTCAGACCAATAAGTAGAGTGCCGCCTTACCGCCAGACAAGCCGCGTGCGCTCGCTTAGCCTCACAAACAAGTTGCCGCTTGGCCGCCCGGGTGATGTCGCGTAGGCACAGAACATACAGAACAACCTAAGTGGTTTGTGTACAAGCTCTTGGAGTTGCAAAAGGTCCGTGCTAGTGGCGTTGTGTGTAGGAGCCTTAACTACGCCAATACTACCAAAAAATAAGACATTTTCTCTAAGACAAACTCTTTACGCGTATGACACAGATAAAGTCCAGTCGCGGAGCAGGAAGAATTTCGTACAATGACCTTTGTGCCTACAACCAATTGCAATCTGTGTTGACGGCGGTCACCGCATCTGTGAGAGCGCGACGGCAAGATATTTCTGCGCGAGCGACAGAGATAAGTAATGACGTGTCATTGTACGAAATTCTTCCTGCATCGCGACCGCACTTTAGCAAAAGTACACACTTTTCAGCGACTGAAATGATAAAATGGTTATTGTTGATCATCTTAATGCTACCAAATAGAAAAGTCAACCAAAGACCTGATTATCTTTCCAGAAAATGGTCACCTTTGGTTTTCAGTGAGACTGCACATCAACTTGCGCATGACCATCCTTTCTTAATGATAAAATGTTACAACTTAATCTGTTTTCACAGAGAAACAACGTCAGATGTTCTTCAAGAGCATCGCGCAAGCGTTTGTGGACTTCAACGAGCTATACCCATGCGGACCGCTGCAGCTCGTGGTGGAACACCTCAATTCTAAGAAGACGCTACCTGTCGATGTAAGTACATACATACCTACATATACTCACGCTTGTAATCCCCAAAAGGGTAAGCAGAGTTTGTACACTCACGTTTCGCCTCTGGTATTAAGTTCCATCCTAGTTGACGAGCCTATTGCCTATTTCCGAGCACGACTATGCCGGGTGCCAGGTTCATCGCCTTTTACGACTAGCTTGCCTGACGACAAAAGGGAATTGTATTCTTAATCCGTCCCTCCACGCACTTTTAAATGTGATGCGGCATATACCACGCCACATGCGGACTATGCAGCACGACGAATGTCTAGCACACTACAGCGACAATGTGACGTCAGAAATCCTGCATCGCGATATCAAGATTTGACACGCAGATAGTATACATATACAACTCCCCAACATCAACCGTTGTGCAGTGGCCCGCCAGGCATAAGACCCGCCTGGTAGGAGGATCCTCCCGCCTCGTTGGAGGAACACCATAATTCGTTCCTCGACAAATGCATTTATGAGTGTGGGTTCCTACATCTTAAACATTTATTTCAGCAAATAACTGTGATAGCGGGAAACATTGCCATGTACCTGGAGTGCTTAGCACCCGAGGCGCTGGGTCCGCTCAGCGCGTGTGCAGCACTGGTCCAGCAGCTGGAAGCGCTGCTCCGCTCCGCTGCACTGCTGCTGCACCAGATCGATGACGTGCTGCCACTGCTACGCGCCGCCACTGCTGCACTCAAGATACCGGCGGCTGCGCAGCATAAGGTATGTGCTAATAATTCAAGCACAGTCAATACATACTACAAAATATTTTGTTAATTTGTTTATAACGTGGTTATTTCATTTTGATGTCAGATTTTGATGTTTATTTTACATAACATCACGCCTGTAATGCAGAGTTAGGCAGAGGAGTATAGTAACAGCCTAATTTCGCCGCTATGTTTAAGGCCCATATAATAGGGGGCGAGCCTATTGCCATCAACCGGGCACAAATCCATACTCCGGGCTGCTACTGAGGAATTCCACACGGCAAAACCCAATAACACTTTGCCCGACCTGGGAATCGAAACCAGGACCTCACGATGAGCCGTCGCGCTTGCCACCACTAAACCAACGAGATGGTTGTTTTTAACAAGTTTTCTTATTGATCAAAATACTGAGAGGGAGATGTCAATGTAACCATATAAACCTGTGTTATTTTGTAATAAAGCTCAGTATTGTATCAGCATTCGTTGTGTCATTTACTCAAATATCGCTCATCCCCACATGGCGACCGTGACAGTAAAATAAACGCGAGTAGCGTATGTTTACATTACTTTGACCAAAACGGGACAAGTGGTGTCACAATGTATTGTAACGAGACCAATCTTCTACCGGGACTTAGCGCGATCACTATTCTATTTAGTGAATATTTACCGCGACAATCACAAAATGGGGACAACTAACTCGAAAGAAGAAATTATAGTTCCACAAAACGCAGCAGGTGGAAGCAACAGCGCTGACATCAGGCAGCTGACGGTGCATGCCAGCACGACCAACATCATATTAATCGTGGTACTCCTTATAGCATCGTTGGCGTTTTTGTATGGTGTCTTCAGAATCTACAAGAATTGCCACCAGAAATGGATGGGTAATGAGATCAGTAAGGACAGACTACGATATTCTATATGGAGACGTAGACCTGAGGTAGAAAAGGAAATGTGGACGAATGCCAGAGGCTACAAGAAGGACACCGAGGACATCATCTGAAGAGTTAAAAGGGGTATACGAAGAACAGTGCGCGAATATATATATTTAACAGTGCGCGAAAATCATATTCGTTATGTATCAGTGCGTGATTATAAGGTGTTGTCTATTTTCTATTCGTAGTAAACGTGTAATCGCATAACATAATATACATGACATTATTATATTGGACTAAGTTAAGTGACAAATGAAAATAAAATAAACACTGGAGCGTATGCAGAATAAAATAATGGTATGTAACTTAGTACTAAGAAGACAGAAATATGTTAAATGGCAGAAAAATTAAAAACATTGTATGACAAGTTATTTGAAATCAGAAAATATTTGATTAAGATCGGTCCATATAGAAGAAAAGGTAACATTATAGTCGTAAAACTAGGAGAGGCAGATGACTTAGTAAAAGAGTATAACTTATTTTTAGAATATTATTCTAAATCGAAAAGCACCATATGTGAGAGTGAATGTTCGCATATTCACGAGCTTTGCGCAAATTTTGACAGTTTATATGAACAAATATTAGATTTGTGCTCGCAGAAACCTAGTTCGGCAGATAAGATGGCAACCACTTGTAAATTTGATTTAAAAATTGCTTTAAATTTATTGTCAGTTTGTACAGACGACGAGGCTAGCGTAAAGCAACTTATAGATGGCATAGAGTATTACAAATCAGAGTTAGACGAAAGTTCACAAGGAAAGCTGCTAAATTTTGTATTAAAAAATAGACTTTCTCAGACCGCGAAATTGAAATTAGCGACATCATATGTCAATATTGACGAATTTATAGCCGACTTGAAGAACCAGTTATTGCCAAAAAAATCGGCTACAGCAATTCAACGTAAGATGCAAAGTCTTAAGCAAAACGATTTACCAATCGATGATTTCGGCAAAAAAATCACGGAATTGTTTGTTGATTTGACGATCTCTCAATCGGAGGGCAACGACGCCAGTTTTAAAGTTTTAAAGCCAATTAATGAGAAACAGGCCATCAAATGTTTCTCAGATGGATTGAGAAATCGACGACTTAGCACAATAATTTCAGCCAGAAATTTTACATCATTGAAAGACGCCGTACAGGCGGCTATCGATGAAGATATCACAAGTCCATCAACATCTTCTGATATTTTAACCATGAATTATAGAGGCAGGTCGTCTTATAACTGGTCACAGCGGAGAGGCCGCTCCTCATACGCGGGTCGAGGACGTGCACGTGGCTACCAACAGGTTGTCCAAAACCAAGAAGAACAACAGGATCAGGTTCGGAGAGAATCGCAGGCAAGCTGGCGCAGGTCCGCCCGACCATTTTATGGAAACAGAGGTAGGTCCAATTATAGTACCTCTAGGAATCAACACATACATACTTTGGACGACTCAGAAATTCAGGAAAATATAGAAACGGAACAACAGAATGAAGACCAGTTTTTTCGGGACTAAAAATATAATTTTATTATGCAATAGCGTAGGATACGTAAACATAAGATCGTATAATCATTATTCATACCAATTATTAGTTGATACCGGCGCATCCATTTCTGTCATAAAGTATAAACATATTCTCGACCAAAACATTCCAATCCATATCGAGAAGACACTTGTAAATGGCATCGGGGGTAAAGTCCAGGCCATAGGATATGCTTATTTGCGCCTAGTTATTGGGAATCAGACACTACAACATAAGTTCTATGTTTTTAAAACAATGCCTTGTAAAGGTAGTGGCATACTGGGACAAGACTTTTTAAGCAAGTATAAATCAGTATTAAATTACGGTAACCAAACTTTGTTACTATGGAATAACAACTCAAAGGCATGTTTACCATTAATAATGACAAACAATCACATTAATATACCGGCGAGATCAGAGTCTATTCACTTTATTCGGACATGTGAGACAGAGGAATGTGTGGTTAATGGAACAGAACTACGAAAGGGGATCTTTGTTGCAAATACTTTAGTTAAGCCTATGAATGGGAAAATACCTATAAGGATTTTAAACACCACGGAGACAGATTTAGTCTTAACAACAATTAATCCAACAATTTACAAAGCAAGCGAGTATGATGTATGTTCATTTCAAGAAACTAATAATAATAATGCAGATCGTGTCAAAAAAGTATTCGCATCGCTATCGCTAAACCATTTAAATAAGGAGGAACAATTGTCTATAGAGTCCATATGCGCAAAATATGCAGACATTTTCTTCCTACCGGGTGATAAATTAGGTACAACTAAATTATATGAACATTCTATAACATTGAAACCAAACGTGGCGCCGGTGTACGTTAGGCCCTATAGAACGCCGCATTCACAGAAAGTCGAGTTAAAGAAACAAGTGGACAACTTATTGGAACAAGAAATTATTGAACCTTGTTCCAGTGAGTGGTCCAGCCCAGTACTTCTAGTGCCTAAAAAATCAGACGCAAACGGGGAAAAAAGATGGCGGTTAGTTATAGATTACCGTAAGCTCAACACTTGTATTCAGGATGATAAGTTCCCACTACCAAACATTACGGACATACTAGATTCCCTGTGTGGATGTATTTATTTCACACATTTAGATTTAAACCAAGGATTTTTTAATGTAGCGTTAAACAAACACAGTAGGAAATATACTTCATTTTGTGCAGACGGTGGTCAGTATCAAATGACAAGAATGCCTATGGGGCTCAAAACTAGTCCCAGCTCATTTTCACGTATGATGACCATGGCAATGACCGGGCTATCCTACGAGAAGTGCCTAGTGTACCTTGACGATCTTATTTGTATGGGACGGAGCCTAACTGACCATAACAAAAATTTAATAAAAGTTTTTGAAAAATTGCGCAGTGCAAATTTAAAATTAAATCCCTCTAAATGCGATTTCCTTAAAAAAGAGATGCTTTATTTAGGCCACGTGGTGACAGGCAATGGTATATTACCCGACCCAGACAAAATTAAAATAATTAAAGAGTATCCAGTTCCCAAAAGTACGGACGAAGTGAAACGTTTCGTTGCTTTTGCAAACTATTATAGAAAATTTATAGACCACTTTGCAGACAAAGCATATTATTTGAACCTTTTGTGTAAGAAAAACAGTAACTTCAACTGGGATAGTAACTGTCAAACGTCTTTTGAAACTCTTAAACAGAGTATGATGACACCGCCAATCCTTCAGTACCCAGATTTCTCAGAACAAAATCAATTCGTAGTACAAACTGATGCATCCGGTTACGCAATTGGGGCAGTTCTATCAAACTCGAATGGCAGACCAATAGCTTACGCTAGTAGGAGCCTTAACAAGGCGGAAAAGAACTACGCCACTATAGAGAAGGAACTCCTAGCTGTAGTTTGGGCTGTCAAATATTTTAGACCCTATTTATACGGTCGTACATTTAAAATACTGACCGACCACAAACCCCTTATATACTTATTTAATTTAAAAAACCCATCTAGCAGACTCTTTAAATTTAGAATAGTTCTAGAAGAATACGATTACGAAATAGAATACGTGAAAGGGAGTGAGAACTGCGTTGCGGATGCATTATCTAGAATAAAAATTACCTCAAAAGAACTAAAAGAAATGAATGAGTGTTTGTATGCAGTAATGACTCGCGCTCAAAAACGAAAATTAGATGCTGTCACTCCGGATGATGAGTTGCCCACCGACAATTTACCAGCTCAACCACAAGTAGTGGAAACTCATATCAAACCGAGAGACGCAGTAGAGTTAAGATTTGCAACCAGTAGCAGTCTTAAGAAGTTAAAGAGCGATAGCTCTGCAGAGTTAGAAACTCACATATTGTTGTATAATGCCCAAATGAAAACTATATTTATAAAACCAGCATCTCAATCACAAATTACGCGAGCCGAATTTGCGAGAGAGCTGAGTGATTTTTGTAACAAGCTTAGTATAAATGAAGTATACTTCATTAAAAATTCTAATAATAACATTTTTGTAGAAAAACTAACTAATGAAATTAGAAAAAAAAGCAACTGGAAAGGGCCCAGATTATGTATATTAAAAGATGTCGAAAGAATAGAGGACAAAGATGATAGGAAAGTGATACTCAACGACTTTCATCTTTTGCCCACTAGTGGTCACGCGGGTATGAGAAGAATGTTGACTAATATAAAAAAATACTATTTTTGGCCTGGCATGGAGAGTGATGTCAAAAATTATGTCAAAAAATGTATTCAATGTCAGAAACATAAGTATACAGTCCAGGTGAAAGAGCCAATGGCAATCACGACAACTGCTCATTCGGCCTTCGATAAAATCTTCTTAGATTTGGTAGGACCATTAGACAAAGACAGTTACAATTTTTCCTATATACTTACATTGCAATGTGAGCTGTCCAAGTATGTATGTGCTTATCCCCTGGTCACTAAAACCTCTACAGAAGTAGCACGCACCTTCGTGAATAACTTCATACTTCAACATGGCATACCGAGGGAGATAGCTACCGACAGGGGCACAGAGTTCATGTCCGAGACCGTGAAACAGGTATGTGAATTACTTCATATTAAGAAGTTAAACTCAACTGCGTATCATCACCAAAGCATCGGAGCGCTAGAGAACTCGCATAAAAATCTAGGCGCATTCCTACGAATCCAAGCAGAAGAAAAACCCGAATTGTGGAGTACTTGGTTACCGTTCTGGTGTTTTGCTTATAATACGACAGTTCACACGTCAACAAAATTTTCACCTTTCGAACTCGTATACGGTAGAAAATGTAACTTGCCCAATAATTTGGCAAAGTGTGTAGAGCCCCTTTATAATTACGACAGTTACCCACTTGAACTTAAATACCGCTTACAAGTCTCTCAAACCGAAGCGCGGAAAAATTTGATAGCCAATAAAATAGGCAGAAAAAGTAGATACGATCAACATGTAAACCCAATACGCTATAAGGCAAACGATCAAGTCTTAATTAAAAATGAAACTGGCAATAAACTTAAACAATTATATTCTGGGCCTTACAATGTGATTAGAGATTTGTCACCGAATGTTGAGGTCGATTATAATGGAAAAGCCAACATTATACACAAAAACAGAACGAAACTGTATCATGTTTAGAATAAAAACAATAAGTTAATTAATTACCAATGTTATAAGCACACAGCAACAGCTTTTATAAAGGTCAGCAGAAAACGGAGACGGTCGTATAAGCTTCAGCTATGCGCTCACAGGTACTTAGTTGAATTAATTGTTGTACCTAATTTATGTACGACGATCAATAATCATATATCTCATTTATAAGTAACTACTTATTATTGTATAACTTTGTGTAACAAAAACTATAGCGGACATGTGTACTGCGATTATGTCATATTATTATATGTTAAACGTTTTAGTCTAAGAGTATCAATGTTTATTTTGTGTTAGTGTAGTCAAAACTCAAATATACATATTATGCATTTATACAATAAAATAAAATTAAACTTTTATTTTATTTTTATTTTAAGGGAGGAGATGAGAGGGAGATGTCAATGTAACCATATAAACCTGTGTTCTTTTGTAATAAAGCTCAGTATTGTATCAGCATTCGTTGTGTCATTTACTCAAATATCGCTCATCCCCACAATACGTAGAAAACTAAAAAAAATATATGAGAATTTGTGTATCCACATTTTGTCTCTCAAACCTACGATATTCCTCCACACAACTATCTCCAACAGAGTATCCTGGAGCCAATCACCAAGATCATCAGCTACGGGGTCCAAAACTTCGTGCTCAAGCTATCAGTCATATCCGAGCTAAGCGTGGTCTGCACGCGAGTGTTCAGCAGGGATAGGGACAAGCTGCTAGTCTGCCGGGTGCTGGTGTACGAGCTGGTGCAAGCTCTAAGGACCAAGACCACCATACCGGACGATAACTTGTTTATACTCATACAATTTGTGCTGCAAGGTACAATATTTTATTTATCGGTTCTTTTAAGTAAGTTCACTCGTTACGCGTCGTCGGAAGTCTGAAAATTTGACAATCGGTTTAACCTTAGGATATCGGCATTACCCAGTAACTGAGTTGTGGAGGTCTGATGGTAGTTTGTGTAAAATATTGGTCTTCAGCCGTATCTGGTTAAACCGGAAGCTGGCCCCAACATACACTCGGCGTTACAAAAATCGCACCTCTCCGGAAATAATTGTTAAGCATGTCCCGCCATCAACGAATACATTAAATCCAATTAATATTGGTATTAATTGAAAGTATGTTTAACGGCCCTTAAATTAACAACAACAGTTAGAATTCCTAAACACAACAGATCTCATTAGTACGTAATGTTAAAAAAACGTTGTCAAAATACGCATTACAACGGCCACCTCCCTATAAGGCCTAATTGCACCTCCCTATAAGGGTATAAAACGGGCGACCCGGGTTAAATGTGGGTGATTCCTTCGCCGCTACGCTGGCGCCCACAATGTGTGCCGGGGCCCGTAAGGGGCTGCCCCTGCCACGCGCGCCCTAGTGCGTATGGCGGGGCCCGCCGTAAGGGGCTGCCCCTGCCACGCGCGCCCTAGTGCGTATGGCGGGGCCCGCCGTAAGGGGCTGCCCCTGCCACGCGCGCCCTAGTGCGTATGGCGGGGCCCGCCGTAAGGGGCTGCCCCTGCCACGCGCGCCCTAGTGCGTATGGCGGGGCCCGCCGTAAGGGGCTGCCCCTGCCACGCGCGCCCTAGTGCGTATGGCGGGGCCCGCCGTAAGGGGCTGCCCCTGCCACGCGCGCCCTAGTGCGTATGGCGGGGCCCGCCGTAAGGGGCTGCCCCTGCCACGCGCGCCCTAGTGCGTATGGCGGGGCCCGCCGTAAGGGGCTGCCCCTGCCACGCGCGCCCTAGTGCGTATGGCGGGGCCCGCCGTAAGGGGCTGCCCCTGCCACGCGCGCCCTAGTGCGTATGGCGGGGCCCGCCGTAAGGGGCTGCCCCTGCCACGCGCGCCCTAGTGCGTACACTGACGCCCCACCACCGCACATGACGCCTGAGTACGTCGCAACCACACTACACGCGACCAAACACCACAAAAAGACTCCACAATACACAACATACGTCCACCGCGCGCGTAGCTACTAGTTAACAGCTAGGCGCTACAGCGCGCGGCACATACAATCACTACTAAACATTCTAAAGTGGGATTGACACGCTGTACACGGTACGGGAGGGTGAGCGTACACACATAGCGTTCACATAGGCCGACGTACACACATCTCAAGTCGCCCTACACACTCGTAACGTCCCACGTATTGCAACGTAATCGGATAGCTCGGAGTGCGTTATAATCGTAGATCAGTCACTCTCTGTAGGCGAGCGCCAACCAAAGTCACTGCCCTGTTGCTAGTATCGACCTCCGCCGGGCCTCTCCCAAAAAACTGGGGGTCTCACCCGACTGGGGTTAGGTCGCACGGATGGCGTGAAACACTTCAGGCGCCCCTACAGAAACACTAATAGCAGCTACACATCGGCCGCCGCGGGGTTAATCTCCGCGGCCTAGGCAAACAAAAAACATAAACAGCCGCCCCTAGGACCGACCAGTATTAACGGGTCGCGCCCGCTACCACGAAAAGGGGGCCACAGCCCCAACCCCGTTTCCTCGCGCCCCTGGCGGGGCGCTGAGACGATTACGAAGAGAGTGTGGATCATTCGCTATCCAACCTTTGAAGTGAACAAACGTGAACAGCTACAGCAAGAAAAATACCCCAGAAGATGGATACCACTGCAGATGAAGCCGCTGTAACACTTTAGGGTGGCTTTAGGAGTCAACCCTCGACTAGCATGTGCACATAAAATTTAGCAGGCGTGTACTTACGGGAGGATAAAGAATAACACTTGTAACCGTACACTATATATATTTAATTATAAATTTACAAAAAGTACAAAGAGAACAACAGGGCGTGGTTCGTGCAATGCGAGGAGTCCAGGTCTTCTTGAGCAGGTGTGGAACTTATCTGGGTAACTGCAGCGGCGCGAGAGAGGGCAGATCTGCAGTGCGCCCGACCTTTTATAGGCTTGGACCCCCGCCAGTCAGCCACCACCCGTCACACCGCTCAAATCATTGCACTACTGCAATCAGGGATGCGGCAATGTGATGTTGCTCGGCAACTGAACTTGAGTCGTTTTTCCGTTCGACGAGTGTTCCAACACTTCCTAGAGATTGGTGGCTATATCCGAAGACGTGAATCTGGAAGACAACAATGCTCATCCGAAAGAGACGATCGCGATCATTGTTTCGACGTCTTTACGTAATCGGTTCTCCAATGCTGTTGAGCTGCAACAACAACTGCGATCAGCTCGCAGAACTTCTGTAAGCATCTCCACGGTTAGAAGAAGAATGCGGAAGAAGAAAATTGCAGCTCACAGGGCTGCTACAGGGCCAAAATTGACTGCACAGCATAGGAGAAACCGGTTGCAATTTGCCCGTGACCATATGGATTGGACAATAGACCAATGGAGGGCAGTGCTCTTCTCGAATGAGACGAGGGTGTGTCTTTTCTGCAACGACAGGCGTAGAAGAGTGTACAGGAGGCAAAGGGAACGATTCGCACGAACCTGTATTCAAGAGACAGTGGAATACGGGGGTGGCTCGTGCATGTTCTGGGGCGGCATGTCAATTGACGGCAAAACGAACCCTGTGTGTGTTTCTCGGACTGGAAGTGCTCGCGGGCAAGGGTCGCTGACTGCTCCTCGGTACATAACAGAGATGTTAGAGGAACAGGTTGTCCCTTATGCGGGTTTTGTTGGCAGTGGGTTCACGTTAATGCACGATAACGCTCGCTGTAACACCGCATTAATTGTAAGAGACTACCTGCAAGAAGTTGGGATCCCTGTTATGCGCTGGCCGGCGCGAAGTCCAGACCTGAACCCTATTGAGCACCTTTGAGATAAACCGAAACAGCGAGTACGGGCACGTGATCCTGCCCCTACCACTCTCCAATAGGACAACATTCCTCAAGAGACTGTTGTCACATTAATTAGGTCCATGAAAGAACGCATGGAAGCAGTCATCAGGGCTAGGGGGGGGTAACAGTAGGTTTTAAGTTGTTTTTAAGGACTTTGTTGTAATTTTTGCTGATAAAATAAAATTTTACTTTTTAATCATGTGCATTAGCTTGCTTTTTTATTCCCTGGTAAACAAAAAACCAAATCTATTGGTTTATACTGAAATTTAAATAAATTGCCTTTCCAATGATACCTTATAGTCATGTCTACCATTGATTAATAGGGTTTACATTACTTTGAAGGGAATTCTTAAAGAGGTGCGATTTTTGTGACGCTGAGTGTAGTTGGGAAAGGCTAGAAGGAGATCTTTTAAATTAACGTTTTTGACAGTGAAAAAATAATCTGAACTCTACTTAAAATCTTGCTTAATCCAATTTGATAAAAAAGGAAACAATCTTTTTGAGTCTTTTTATCTAGAACTGCTTACATTTTAGTAAAACCTGATCTACCTATCGTCACCAGGTCACGGCTGCCGCTTAGTGCTCCCCCCGCAGCTGTCAGGCGGCGAGCTGGCCAGCACCGGGGGGGACGCGCGGGAGGTCGCTGGCGGGGCTGTGGACTGCATGCGGCCGCACCTGCCCGACATGATCGAGCTGTTACACGACCCGCACCTGCTCAACAAGATCAAGGTAACCTACCATTATTATTCTATGGTGCAGAGTATCCGTACTCTCCTTATTTATCGCCCGTCATAATGGTGTCTATATATTTTAAAATTTCATGGATTTGAGTATGTTCAAATCATGCAATAATTTAATACCATTTTAAAGAGAGTACAGAAAGAACGACAATTAATGTGAATAAAAAAACGATGAAAAAATTAAGAAGCTACTCGCTTCCAAAGTTTATGGAGGGGGCATTTGCCGCAATAAATTGCGCAATTTAACTTCCTAATAAAATTGGCGCTTACTAATTTAACAATAGTAGGTTGACTTTTCCAAATAAAGTTAATCAAGGGTAATCGTTTAACTAAGAGTTAGGTTACATTTTGTACGTACTTATGAACACTGAACACAATTCTATTAAATTCTTCGCGTGTCATCAAATTCATTTGTCAACAGGGCTCTGTCTCAAAATCGATCGTCAACCGCAATCTGATCTGTTTGAACGAAGATACTTTGGGTGCGATAGTGAAAGGCGGTATAGCTCAATATGTGGCTATGGAGCTGGCGCTAGAACACAGCCGTGGAAGACAGGACAGAGCTCAGCCGGCCAGACATATGACTCCATGGATCAGTCCATCTCTGCCAGGGTAATTAAAAAAAAACAACGTTTTATAACTTAAAATATTTTTGATTAAATTCTTCCTAATTGTTTTTTCATGCATTTTAGATCTATTTAATCATTCTTGGTAATATTCTTACCTCCGATTTTTGAAAGGCTAATCACTTTCATCTGATGGTAATCTTATGTCAACTAATAGGATTGGTTGACCATATATTAATAACCAATCACATCACTTGACATGAGATTTGACAGCTGGTTAGTTAATTTTTGCGTTGACAGCTTTTCGGAAACGGAGTGTAAATCTAGTTTTCAGGCAAACCAATCAGGCTCTCGATTTAGAACCTTATCAATAAGCCAGTTGTCGACTGATTCAGTTAGTTATCTCGTTTTGTAAACGAGAAAAACAAGATAACGAATCGAATCGATCGAAAAGGTTCTGAATCGTGGGGCCTGGTACTATATCAAGGATTCATTGTCCAGGTCCCGTGAAGTCTGTGAATGTGTGACCCGCGTCCGTCTAATATCCTGGCTAGTGATGGGCGCGCTGTGCAACAGTCGCACTCACCAGATCCCGCTCACGCACACACAAGCGTCACAGATGCACCAGCCGGTACCTCAGGACGCTACGTGTCACATTACAGACTATATACAGGTAAATACCTCATTTCAGCTACATTGATGGAGAACATAACGTAGAAATGTCTGAAAAAAATTCTGTAGAGTTAAATGATTTATTTTCAAAATGTATGTTTTTTCCTTTATCAAACAATTTTATACGCTACTACATCTACCTTTTGCCCCAAAGGAACATGTCTCTTCAAAATCTACACATTTCGCATTGGACAGTCTGCGACAAACTTCTTGATCCTATGAACTTTAGGTGCGTTGGGAATGGGAATTAGGGCATAAAGTTGGAATAGTGCAAATGCTTTTTTTTTTACTGTGTGGTTGTGTCGGAAGTAACTAGCAATCGCGACTCTAAAGACCAGAGAGCGGCCAAGACGTTTAGTGCAGGACATCCATACATACATAATCTCACGCCTTTATCACACGGGGGTATGCAGAAACTATAGAACAAATCCTTACATACTCCTTTCGCTTCGTCCACGTTCATATTTCTTGTCGTACACGCACTACGCACCTGTCCTTTGTGAAAAACAACACCAATAACAGCGATGTATGTCCTTCTAGGGCGTCTTCTAATAGCATTTAGTGCAGTTTATACAAGAATGTGTGGATACAATGTAGTGTCTGACAAGGCCAGAATATCTGTCCACTTTTATTTAATTCGGGAATTTTAACGTGCACCCTGGTTGCTTTGAGATCATTTCTGGTATCGCAGCAGCCTGAATACAATAAAAATGATGCGATTTTGGATTAACATGTTGGCTATACTCGTTTTGTAATGAATATTTGCCAAAGTCCTGCAACTGCGAAGTGCGGCAGGCATAATGGTTCGGTTCCTCTCAGACGATAATGTCGTCGTACGTGGAGCAGTCGAAGCCAATGGCGCTGCGCATGAGTGCGTTACTGCACGCGTTCGTGCTGTGCCAGCTGTGGACGCTGTACCTGGAGCAGCTGGCCGGAGCCGCCGCGCCCTGCTCCGAGCCGCACAACACCACCACCTGCATCCTGCTCGACTTCTGGTGCAAGCTCGTGCCCAGCATCCTGCAGGTCACCGTGCAGTCCAAAGTGGTGAGTCATACTACACCCGACAGCTTATCATAAGCTTCAATCTGCTAAGACAAAGGAGTAGAAATTTTTATTCAGCAGATAAATTAAAGGCGGGATTTCCATTCGACATTTCTAAGTCTGGATGTTATTACACTTGGGTGATACCTGGCGGGTTACAAAGATATTAGGTTTCTCAGTCAATGGCGTCAAAATATTATACGAGCCTTAAACAAGAATCCTTAAACTTAATCTTTCAGTTGGCAGAGACGGTGAACCTCCACTTCCTAAGCCTACTGGAGTCTCTGCTAGAGTGTAACTCCACTGTACTTAACAAGTTACTGCCTCTGTGGACCCCTATACTGCACTCACCGTTGTTCAATGTAAGTACTGATATTTGCTTAGCGGTTTTCGCGACTTGGTCCGCGTTGTGTCTATGTACACCCGCGGACATTTGCGGTGAATCACTTTTCATCCTTATTGCCATAGTAATAAGGTTGAAAGGTGGTTCACCGCAAATGTCCGCGATGGTACTTACTGCTTTTGTAAGTCTATTTATACAAATAAATAAAATTGAAGTCTCTGTTTGTCATGTCAAAGTAACAGCTTTTTACTAAATGCATATGTTGGTGCGTATGCGTGGTTGAGGGTCAGGTCGACTTCAAGGAATAGATGCTGCGTGGATTAATGCTTAAATTCCTTTTAATTCTTACTTTGAAATATATAGTACAAAAATGCAAGTCAGTCAGTGCGCGTTGTCGTTGCGTGTGCAATATTTAAAAAAGTTCTGATGAAAAAACGTGTGCGTCGCTAGTGTCGCTGTGCCCCGGCCCCCGCCTCCCCGCCTCCCCGCCTCCCCGCCTCCCCGCCTCCCCGCTTGCTTGCGCCGTGTTGTCGTCACTGCGTCGATGTGCGCGCTAGTACAGAGCGCGGCCGCTTGAGGGCGTTGTTACAACTTGATAATCGTAGACAGCATATGAAAGTATATACGACAGATGTAACAAAATAATCAAGTTTAAAAACAAATTGTTTGTCTGTTTGTTCCGGCTAATGTCCAAAACAGCTGAACCGATTTTGACGGGATTTTCACTGGCAGATATCTGATGTTATAAGGAATAACTTAACTTATTTTTATTTTAGAAAAAGAAAAAGTATTAGGGTTCTGCGCAAAGAAGTTGAAACCCATCCGACTTCTACGTAGACGAAGCCGGGGGCATAGCTAGTTACTCAATACTCAATTCTTTATTATATTCCATAATGTATTTTAAAACAGATGGTAAGCTGGCATAAGACTATGGGATTAATTATGGATCCTGTTGGGTACAGCATAGTTTAGTAGGAGAGAGGAAGAGCGCTTATTTGTTTGATTGCAATTCAATGTTTTATTATTTATTGTTGATAGATATTTTGTTAATTATAATTGGAAACTTAATTTATATTAAGTTAGTTATTGATATATATTCAAACTAACTTGTGTCTGCGACTTCGTCTGTATGGACTTCAGATGTTTATGAAAGCGCCATCTATTAACGAAGTTCAGAAGTATTGTTATTAAAGTCGATTGTAGAAGTAAACTAGCACAATTTTTAGCATTGCTCGTTCATGGAGACAGCTGGACTCACGCATTTGCATGTGCTGAACAGGGCCTTAGGTCTGTCATGAGCTGGCTAACTGGCAACCTCCTGACTTTGAATCCTAACAAGACCCTATACCTGACATTTGCCTTAAAAGCCTCCTCACAACCAAACCCGGATTCTTTTATTCTTAAGGTACACAACTGTCCAGTAGGTGCTTCTCGCCTTGCTTGCCCTTGCCCTCACATAAACCGGTCGGAAAATATTAAATATCTCGGGGTACAAATCGACAATCAACTGACTTGGACACTCCACCTTAAGACTCTAACTGCGCGAGTTCGTAGACTTATTTCTATAATCAAAAGACTCAGACATTCTGCTCCCATTGAGACACTAAAAAATGTTTACTATGCTCTTGGACAGTCAATCCTAACGTACTGCATAACCGCCTGGGGTGGAGCGGCCAAAACCTATCTCTTGCAGCTGGAACGAGCACAAAGAGCTGTTTTGAAGGTCATGACCCTCAAGCCCTATAAATATACCACGGCACAACTCTACACAAACTGTTAAATTCTTACAGTGCGCCAACTCTTCATCCTACAAACAGTGCTACGAAAACACTCAACACTTCCATTTGTTGCGAACTACACCCAAAATCGTAGAAAATA
This sequence comes from Amphipyra berbera, assembly GCA_910594945.2. Taxonomy (NCBI): domain Eukaryota; kingdom Metazoa; phylum Arthropoda; class Insecta; order Lepidoptera; family Noctuidae; genus Amphipyra; species Amphipyra berbera. The sequence continues at coordinate 16,322,441 of OU343142.1, forward strand.
CCAAATTTGTTCCACCCTATACTCCAGAACGTCTCTTGCCCAACGTCATTACAATATCATTAGCAGCCACCTGTACAACGTCATAAATAAAAATTGCAACATCTATCCAATGACTAGGTTCGAATGCAAGAAAAGTGTTCAGGGATGGCTACAAAAGCTAAATTACGTAGATGCTGAACATTTACTCAAGATAACCACTTAGTCACGCACTCTAACTCATACACGATTTCCCATTCAAGTACATTCTATTACAATTTATCACATTACACATACATATACATCGTACACATCCCTAAACAATAATTATCCTCTATTCGCTCACGTTGTCCATTCTATTTTGTGTATCAATTTTTAGTTTTATATTCTTACTTTTATTTTTGTTTTTCTGTGACAATGAAACTGCACTAACGCCCCTGCCGTCTCTCGTGAGAATAAGTGTACCTTTGTGCGTTTACTTTTGTTGGAACACTGGTACTCATAACACAAGTTAGATCTTACTTTGAGTATCAGAGTTCAAAATACGCTAGAATATACAATTCTCCTGGTACCACTTAGCGCATAATAATTACTAGTGTTATTGTTCACTTTTTGCAAAATAAAGAATTTTTAATTTAATTTTAATTTAACTCGCGGGTGGATCGAGTACTGCTGGTAAAGCTATGTGTAATGGTACAGATGCCGCGACACGTGGCGGCGCGGCTAGCGGTGTGCCGCGCGCTCGCGCCAGCCGCGGGCGCGCGGGGGGGGGGGCGGGGGCGGCGCGGGCGCGGGCGGGCCGCACGGGGGGGGCGCGGCTGCGCAGCGCCGCCTGCACCGCCTGCTGGCCAAGATGGCGCAGCTGGAGCTGCAGCCGCACTCCTTCTACTTCATATAGATGTACTACTCACATCAATCACTAGATCTAATCTTGATTTTACATATTAAAACTAACTGCCTTGTTGGTCTAGTGGTCACAAACTGTGTATGGGGTCCTGGGTTCGATCCCCAGGTGAGGCAAAGTGCTATTGGATATTTCCATTAGTAATTACTCAGTAACAGCCTGGAGTCTGTATTTGTGCCCGGTTAGTAGCAATAGGCTCGCTCCCTACATGGAACTTAAACATAACTGACGAACCGAGGGTGTTTTAAAACACCTCTGCCAAACCCCTCGGGAAATGTAAGACGTGATGTTATGTGTTTATGTTTAAAATAACTGTCAGTTTGACATGTTTCGTCACAATGCTTGATGACCTGAAAACATTTTAATAATTTGTCATCAACCCTCTGTAACCCAATTACTGGGCAGTGCCGATATCCTAAAGTTAGAATACTTTCGGACTTCTAACTAAGGCCGCAATCCCACTTTGTCGTGACGACAGATAGTTGTGTAACTTTAAGTGTCGTGGCTTATATATATAAATGGAGGTGTTCACATATAATACGACACGATTAACTGTCGTTCGAGACTTGTGTGACGACAGATTGTCAAGTCAATGGGAACGGCTACCACGACAGTCGTCCAACGATAAATTTATCGTCACGACATCGTAATGTGTCGTTGTTACGACTATCTGTCGTGGCCACGATAAAAATGTCGTCTCTTCGTAGCTTGCTACTGATGTGCAAACGACAAAGCAACTGTCGTGAAACGATAAAATGTCGTCGCGATCCAATGATAATAGTATACGATAGTCACTAAACGATAAAAAAAATTGACGACAAATAGTCGTTATAATGGAAACAGCTAGAGACGACAGTCGTCCAACGATAAATTTATCGTCACGACATAGTGGGAACGCGCCCTAAGGATATCGAATGACACACGAAATCAACGGTGACAATTTAACGTACTCTCCGAGGTATAGAAGGCTGTCGATGTGTAACAAACGGTCATCCATCCACAAACTGACCGCGGCAAAAATCACAAGATCCGCGCGATTGTTAATTAGCCACTAGCCTCTAGAATTATAAAGTACATGAAGTTAAATTCAAATTAAGATATAATAAATGCGTGTTGACTGCCTTGTTGGTTTAGTAGGCGCAAGCGCGATTGGTGAGCATGGGGTCCTGGGTTCGATCCCCAGGTCGGGTAAAGCGTTATTGGGTTTTTTCATTAGGAATTTCTCAGTAGCAGCCTGGAGTCTGGATTTGTGCCCGGTTAATGGCAACAGGCTCGCCCTTATTAATAGGACTTAAACATAACTGGCGAAACAAGGGTGTACTAAAACACCTCTGCCAAACCCTTTGGGCAATACAAGGCGTGATGTTTATGTTACGTTATAATAAATGTTTATAATATAAAATATCTGTTAATAATATAAACATCCTAGCTAGCGATATAAGACACTGCCATTATTCTATAATTGCCAATAATTTCATACCATCACGCTACGGACGGAGTACTTTTTCTAAATTATATTTTTATATCGTCAGTGGAAAGGTAAAAAGACTAAATCGCCAATATACCTACTTTATAGTAGAGAGATTCCAAGTATTTTTTAAAGAAAATAAACATGGTTATTTTTCTTAGAGTATACATATTAAATAGATAATTTAATTATCTGTTTAATATGTATACTCTAAGAAAAATAACTATGTTTATTTTCTTATTAATATACTTTGAATCTCTCTACTGTAAAGTAGGTATATTGGCGATTTAGTCTTTTTACCTTTCCACTGACGATATTGTATTATTTTTAAATATGTCACAAATAAATAATAAGAACAAAATTATTAAGCGGCGCTCGTTAGGCGGCTCAAAGGCTTGATACAAATAGATAGGTACTCCTTGGCTCGGCACGCATTGTGAGGAGATTCCTTCCTCTGTAGTCCTGGCCACTGTTAGCTTGGACCCTATTCCCAATGCCAGTGGGCTACTATTTTGAATTATATTTTTTGTTTTTTGGTGGACGTATTTAAAAATGTAAATCAATATGTATAAATTAGAAAATCCCGCACGTGCGTAAAGCGTAAAAAATCATAAATAAATATATATCTATAAAGATGTTATACATTACATATTACCTGTTCAGTATTGGGCTAGCATACAACCGTACCGTTGTCAGACTGACTGGGTTCTCAATAAAATGAGGAGTTAGCCAATAAGCAATGCAAGCAACTGTTTAGGCCATCACGTCTAGGAGGGCACTAAAACCACAGTCCAGAAATAAGTGGTCGCATGAAATTTAAAAAATGCCAAGTAGCGGAGTTTAGTTCGAAACAAACTTTTCATCCCTCATGCTCTAAAAGTGTGTCATTGTTTACTTCAAAAGCGAGGAGAAAGTGCGTCTTTTCTTCCCTAGAACAGAAAAATTATTAGGTCCTTACCTATGAAATTGGCGTTTTTTTCTCACAAATAGAGAACCTCGTCACTTCTATGATTTAAAATATTAATCAATTGCTTGATATTATATCGAATAATGACCATCATAGACAACTACCAATAGTAAAAAAACCTTATTATTTATAGTTTTCTAAACATAAAAAATAACTTAAAAATGCCTCCTCTTTTTGTTAGCAGAAATGAATACTATTTTTGTTTTAACTTAGCCAAAACTGATTTTTGTCGCATAATCTAAGTGGCATACGTTATCTTAGTTTTTAAACATTAGTGCATAAAAGTTTTAAAACATTAGTGTTCATAGTTGTTAAATAAATTAAGAAAATGTTAGTATGAAAATGCAACTTCTTTAAAATTCTCCATACAAAACGCTGATTTCATAGGTGGGGACCTAATATTTGAAAATCGAACTAAGATTTTCTTTATACTCTGTCTACATATTCATGTTTCTTTTTTTATCCTCAGTTTTCTTACTCGATGGCAATGGAACTACTGTATATAAACCTTATTATTTATTTATAATTCCTAATATTACTAATTCATTTGAGTATTTAATTAGGTGTATAATAAAACAAAAGGATTTTTAAAGGACAACCGCAAGTAAAAATAATAAAGACTCGAAATTGAATTTTGTTTAGTCGGTGTACCTACAAGACTGTATGGTTTTAGGCCCTTTGCCTTCCTACATTGACCAACAACCACCGGTCGAAGTTTTTTTTTTGGTATTATTGTATAAATTATTATGTATCTTTACTCTGTTGACATTCGTAATGGAAATCAGTGTTTATCTCTGGTAAAAGTAATCAACTTCAATGTTGTATTGTGTAAATAAACTTCGTGTTTTAAATTGTTGTTTTCTTTGCGAATAATTTCGTTACCCCTGTGTCGAGCACTACCTTACAAATAATTTATAAAGTGATTAAAGAAGAACTCACTGCACCACAAAAGCCCGTAAACGTCCACTCCAGAACCGGCCGGCTCCTAGCCCGCTACCAGGTAGTATTATTTGCAATAGCAAACTTAAGATTACCCCGATTTACACACACATTAGTCAAGTAGCGAGTTAAGTACTTAGTTGAGCGAGCGAGATATACGTCCAAATGAGGTTTTATACCCAAGTTAACTCACCAACTTAACTTATGTATCTGTAAATACGGCTTTAACTGCCTTGTTGGTCTAGTGGTCGCAAACGCGACTGCTGAGCGTGAGGTCCTGAGTTCGATCCCCAGGTCGGACAAAGTGTTATTGGGTTTTTACATTAGCGATTTCTCAGTAGCATTCCGGAGTCTGGATTTGTGCCCGGTTAATGGCAATAGCCTCGCCCCCTATTACATGGGACTTAAACATAACTGGCGAAACGGGGGTATACTAAAACACCTCTGCCGGACCCTTCGAAAAATACAAGCCGTGATGTTGTTATGTTAATTCGCTAACATACGTCCAAATGACGTTTTAACTCACCAACTTAACTAACCACTCAACCGCCACCGGGTACTACAGTACCCAAAGTCAAAAAGCAGTAGACCGCCATTGGGTACTACAGTACCCAAAACGAAACAGTTTAAAAAATCCTTATAAAATCGACTACCGTGTTTTGTATACGAAAAAACCTTTATGCGTCTGTAAATATGGCTATACAGGGTGTAAACGAAATAATGTAATACCTTCAAACCTCGTGATGTACTGCTGACGTAGATTAATCCTACACGGAATACTTCAGGATTCAATAAAAATAAAATTACAAAAAGTAAACATGTGTTCTTACCGTGAGGCATTTTAGCGCCCCGAGTTAAATGATCGCGCGGCGAGCGATCATTCGGGGCCCTAAAATGCCTCACGTTAAGAACACATGTTTACTTCTTATAATATTTTTTTATTGAATCCAACAGTATCCCTTTCAGGGTTAATCTATGTCAGCAGTACATCACGAGGTTTGAAGGAATTACATGATTTCGTTTACACCCTGTATAGACCGTTATGAAACAGATTGCTAATCACAGTATGCTATCTCTAGCGTCCTCAACAATAACCGCCTACCAGTATATCCCAAAAGGGATTTCCTCTTTACCTACATAACATAACTAACCCATTACTGTCCCACTGCTGGGCACGGGCCTCTTCTCAGAATGAGAAGGGTTTAGGCCTTACCTAATCCACCACGCTGACCTGGTGCGGGTTAGTAGACTACACACACCATCAAGAACTTTATGGAGCCCTTTCAGGTATGCAGGTTTCCTCACGATGTTTTTCCTTCACCGTTAACGCAAGTGATAATCTAATTCTGATTCGCACATGAATTTGAAAAGTCAGCGGTACGGGCCGGGATTGAACTCAGACCCTCCTGCATGGAAGGCAAACGTTCAACCGCTAAGCTATCAGTGCTCTTTACCTACATCACTACAAGTTACACAAAATCGTTTACCATTTAATTACGTAGAAAATGTCATACAAGCAATTTCTCGCCTATCATTGATTACACCATACATTTAATTGCCCTGCCCACGCGAGAACACGGTGCACTCAATAAGTCGTCACCTCTGACCTAAGACATTGTTTATATATTGATCGAAAGTTACGATTGCTTTGATAAAAGGTAGTGGTGATTTCGACATAATGTTATGTGCGATCTGTTTATGAATCACTAGCTGTGTCCTCACGGCTCCGCCCGTAGCCTATGTTACTCAGTGATAATGTAGCTTTCTAACGGCAAAAGATTTTTTGAAATCGGTCCAGTAATTTTTAAGTTTATTCGATACATACAATAATATATATATTTATATTTTTCTTAACAGTTCTTTCCATCCAATGATTGTCTGGAAGACATTGCTGTAAGCGATAAGACCGCCATTTGTACTGTTCCTAATCATGTGTAGGTAGGTATTCCTTCTGTTTTATTTCTTTTTAGTTTAGTGTGCAGTAAAGTATATCTATCTATCTAATACAAAAATACAAATGTTTCCTCTTTATAATATTAGTATAGATTAAAGGTACGCTCAAACGAAGTCGTCCAATCTACGTTCATGATCGCGATCATGTTGCTGTAATAGTACTTATATTGATGTATGACCGATTCCTATGATTTACCGAGCGAATGTTTAATAGCGGTGACAGCCTTGTGATGTGACCGTCGGACTGCCAAGTCATAGGTCTCGAGTACGAACCCAAAGCACGCACCTCTGAATTTTCGGATTCATATGCGTATTGTATAATTATCACTTGCTTAAAAATGGTGAAGGAAAACATCGTGAGGAAACCGGCATGCCTGAGAGATATTTCTCGACGGCATGTGAAGCCAAGTCAGAGGCCCATGGGCGGCACAAACTCTGACACCAGGTTAGTCTCTAACCACACGAATAGAAGAAGACCGAGCGTTATCTTTAGGTACATAGTATAAAACAAAGTCGCCCCGCTGTCTGTACGCTGAAATCTTTTAAACTACGCACCATATTTTAATGCAGTTTTCAGCAATCAGATTGATTCAAGAGGAAGGTTTATATGCTCCATATTAGTATCTACATTGCACCTGTGCGAGGCCGGGGCGGGTCGCTAGTCGGTTATAATTGAGACTCTTGTATCTTTACCAATAATGAAGCAAAAATCCCATTGCTTTGCATAGTAGACCCTCCGATACGTCAATAGTTATCACAGGTAAATTTAGCTTACGAGTCTATTTATATGCCCAGTTTAGCAATAAAATGATGCTACCATTGGTAAGTAAAACGATTCGTTTTTGGCCATAGGAACCGGGCAGTATTTGAACCAAACAGGACGCGTATGATTTGTATACCTACGTCATAAAGTACAATTGCCGCCGTGAACGCAGATTAAACGCGTTGATATAAGCGTACCTTGAATCGACCCTAAGTACCTAAGTAGGTAATTCTTTATGATGATACCATCAAGCAGTAATAGCCTAGCGGTTGAACGCTTGCCTTCCATGCAGGAGCGTCTGAGTTCGATCCCGGCACGTATCTCTGACTTTTCGAATTGATGTGCGGATCAGAATTTGATTAGGTATCACTTGCGTTAACGGTGAAGGAAAAACATCGTGAGGAAACCTGCACACCTGAGTGGACTCTATAAAGTTCTTGATGGTGCCAACCCGTACCAGGCCAGCGTGGTGGACTAAGGCTTGAACCCTTCTCATTCTGAGAAGAGGCCCGTGCCCAGCAGTGGGACAGTAATGGGCTAGTTATGTTATGTTGATACCATCAAATGTTTATAATTTTTGTTAATCATATGTATCTACCGCAACGTTAAAGATTCAAAGTTAGACTAGCCATTCTTCTGATGGGTGTTAAAAAAGGCAATTTAAGGACTAGATGTCCTCATTTGCCAATTTGAAGCATAATTAGGAGTCGGAGTGATGCCTAAGTGCTTGGCCAGACTGCAAATGCGGGGGCGGGGCGGGAGCGGTGCGGCGTATTCAAACAGAAGAACCTCATTTGAGCGTCCGTAATGGGCACGCGGGCGCAGGAAGCGGCGCGGTCTACTTGGCGCGAGGAGCGCGCGGGTAACTCACGCCATAGCTCGTTCATACAAGTGGCCGCAGTGAGTGCGCGAGCGACAAGCGACAACCCGCGCGGGAGCGGGGGATCTCAAACTAGTTTGCCATTTAATGTAAGAATTTTCCAGTAAAAATAAGTCTTCTTCATCTATATTATATTTTGACAAACAGTTGACACGACAACGCTCAGAACGAAGCCGCGCTCGACTGCGGACAGGCAATCGCGCGCGTTCCCGCGCCCGCGCCGCTCCCCGCACCGCGCTGCCAGTCTGGCCAAGCACTTACGGTACGCGACTTCATGACCTAATTATGAAGTACATCAATTTGATAGAAAACGAGTGATCATTTTGGTTTTGCTGAGAAACAAAAAAAAACGCAACATAACAATTGAGACCTGTTGTTACATGGTAGGCATTTTTCACACTCACGAGTATTCTATCAAAGTTCAAATGTAATTATTTGTCGAAAGGGCTTTTATTATACAATGGGCGACACTGAAATGCCGGGACATCAGTCATAATGGCGTCAAAACTGTTGACAGAGCACGCAACCATAATTACGAGTACATACATAGAGGGCAGCAGCTACTGTAGCTGGGGGAGGGAGGGAGGCATTATGGAACTATTCCCTACACTGCAACACACCCAGTGTCCTACCTTATGGAATAGTTTGCAACCTGTTACCTACTTATATATTATACAAGGTTAGTCGGAAAGGGGGTACTAAGCCGAAAGGGTGTTAAAGTACCTATATGTATTAAGGGATAACTTTTGTTCTAGCACTTTCCCCAAAACTCGATAGTTTAAGAGAAATAGCTTTTCAAAGATTTCATAAAAAATATGCTAAAATCTAACTGTCCATAGTTATGATCAACTGTTTTTACAATTTAGGTCATATCTGGGGCCACGGATTCGAAGATTAATTTTCTGAATTCATAACTAAAGCAGGATTTTTTTTTTTTTCGAAAAAACAAAATTTTTTTTTTGCGTGCAAATAAAGATTATCAAATTTTGAAATTTTAACACTTGCTTTAAAATATGATATTTGTTATTATAAATTTATAAGGCGGATGTTAATGGGAACGCCGGTAGAGGACGTCCTAGAAGGACATACATCGATGTTATTGGTGATGTTCTTCACAAAGGTCAGGTGCGTAGTACTCTCAACCGGCGTGCGTGTATGACAAGATGTATGAATGTGGATGAAGCGAAAGGGGTATGTAAGAGTCGTAGCATGTGGCGTTCTATAGTTTCTGCCTACCCCCATGGGAAAAAGGCGTGAGTTTATGTATGTATGTATGCTTTAAAATAGTCATCAGTGATACTTTAGGTGGCCCGCGTTAGTACCCCCTTTCCGACTAACCTTGTATAAAGAAGAAGATCAAATTTGTTGGATACTAGATTTATTCAGCCCGGCTTCGCACGGGTAGCACTATCTACGGTGCACCTACGTACGTACCTACCCTACCTACCTACCCTACCCTACCTACCTACCCTACCCTACCTACTTACCCTACCCTACCTACCTACCTACCCTACCTACCTACCTACCCTACCTACCTACCTACCTACTTCTTCTTTTCGTGTGGTTAGTGACTAACCTGGTGTCAGAATAGATGCTGCCCATGCGCCTCTGACTTGGCTCCACATGCCGTCAAGAAATATCTTTAATGCATGCCGGTTTCCTCGTGATGTTTTCCTTCACCGTTTTTAAGCAGGTGATAATTATACAATACGCACATGAATCCGAAAAGTCAGAGGTGCGTGCCTAGGGTTCGAACTCGAAACCTGTGACTTGGTAGTCCGGCAGTCACACCACAAGGCTACCTATCACTGCTGTAACCTACCTACTTACCTACCCCTTATTCATGTAGATAGATAAATTAACTTCTTCAGTAATATGGCAGATCAAATCGAAGACTTCTGCTGTTTTCAATAACTTATCCACCGGTGGTTCACTCTACTAGAGATCAATATTTGCAACTAGCGGCCCGTCCCGGCTTCGCACGGGTGGACATATTTTCCGTTTCTGCAACAATTTTAATTTATGCTCCGCTCCTATTGGTCGTAGCGTGATGTTATATAGCCTATAACGTTCCTCGATAAATGGACTATCAAATACAAAAATATTTTTTCAATTCCAACAGTAGTTCCTGAGATTAGCGCGTTCAAACAAACAAACTCTTCAGCTTTATAATATTAGTATAGATTACTTCTACTTATTTCTTTCTTGTTGGCTTTCATACAATCAACAGAAAACGTCATTTGTCGCTGCATTAAATAATAAATCTAGCAAGTATGTAGGTACCTAATAGTTACTGAAACTTTATCCTCTCAGGCTCAGACCACTTTGAATAAGCTAAATCAATCTTGTCAGCACAAAACAGGACGGTAGTAACAACAAAATGCAATTTTACCGTGGGAATCAAAGTTTCTCATCACTCCAAAAGACCGATCGAAAGTTAGGCAAAATATCCATAATTTATCTATGAACAAAGCCTTATTACACTCAGTATAAAAAGTATTTTACTTCCTTGCTTCTACTGCGTTGGAATAAGAGTGATTTTTGATTGATTTTATTTTTATTTTGCTTTCGAAAGTGTGTGGTGAAGTTGGCTGTTATAACAATCGGCAATTTCATGATGTAAGATGTCGGACATTATTCCGACGAGTTTATAAAGAAGTTTGTTACAATACTGATAGAATTAATTAGAGGTGTATGAGTGAGTGCCCGCTGTGAATTCAGACACATTGCATTGTCAATGATCAAAATTATTATATGAATAAGAAGATTAAGTATTGTTGGTCTAGTGGTCGCAAGCGCGACTGCTGAGCATGGGTTGGATCCCCAGGTCAGGCAAAGTGTTATTGGGTTTTTCCATTAGGCATTTCTCAGTAGCAGCCCGGAGTCTGGATTTGTGCCCGGTTGATGGCAGTAGGCTCGCCCCCTATTACATGGGACTTAAACATAATTGGCGAAATAAGGGTGTTATTATAATACACCTCTGCTCAACCTTTCGGGGAATATAAGGCGTGATGATATGTTATGTTAAGATTAAGAAATATACAAGATGTCTTTACTATTGTCTCTATTGAACTTCTTCTTATTATTAAAAGCACTGTTTATTTTTTACAGAAATCTCTTTCAGTAGATCTGCGAGAGGAGAATTTTAAATAAGAAATGTAGGCATTAGTGTGTACCTAATGGCCTACAGATAGTTTGTTCTAGGTCTAAGTATTTGTGCATGTGAACATTGTTTTGTGTCCGTAAACGCACTTACGATACAGAAGAAATCCTAGTTTGAGCAACGATTTTCTTTTCAGAAAAAGTATGTAACCTGAGTACTTATCGCAACCGAGATAACCGAGATATAGTCGTATTCAGGGTGGTTCAGATGGGGCGCTCCACCCTGGTACAGGAAAGAATAGGTAAATGGTCTGGTTTCAGTCAACTCGCCACCCATGTCCACAGAACAATTACCCAAAATAGGGAGACCAATGCCCGACTCTGTCTATACTTATTTGGACTTCAAAAATAATTGGGCAAAATTGCCTCATAGTTCCATTTTGCACTTCCAGATTTATTGAAAAGACAAACATTGACTGTCTGCCCCACCCTGGACAAAATCCTGGCCTCGCGCATGCACCAAGACCGAACACTCGGCAGCCGTGCTTGCTACCACTACACCACACACACATAACATCACGCCTTAAAATTCCCTGAAGGGTGCGGCAGAGGAGTTTTTTAAAAACCCTCGTTTCGCCAGTTATGTTTAAGTCCCATGTAATAGGGGGCAAGCCTATTGCCATTAACCGGGCAAAAATCCAGACTCCAGGCTGCTACTGAGAAATTCCTAATAGAAAAACCCAATAACACTTTGCCTGACCTGGGGATCGAACCCAAGACCCCATGCTCAGCAGTCGCGCTTGCGACCACTAGTCCAACAAGGCAGTCCACTACACCAATGGGGAGATAACAATAATTCTAATTGCACATCACCCACACTGACCTGAATTAGTGAAATTGGGTGTGGCCACGACAAGGCGTCAGTGCAGTCGTCCGTTCCACGCAACGTTCGTTAAGCGCTTTGTGCGCGTTGGCCAACCATCTGTTGCGAATTATGAAGTTCTATTGTTGACGAGCAAGAAATAACGTCTAGTTAAACATTTTGGCATATGTAGGGATTGCGTTGTAATGGCATGAGTAGTAATTTTGGTAGAAGTGCTTTTCTTGATTATTGTCGATCGACGCGTATGATTAAACGATATTTTTAAAATAAATCGATCGTAAAATCGATAATATTGTCATGATTACAGACGTTTGCATGATCATTTTGATTACGGGTAGCTTTAAATCAAGACACGAAGAGCGTAAGTATAGTAGGTGCTTCTTTATAATATAGTATAAAACAGTCGCTCCCGCTGCCTGTACGCTTAGATCTTTTAAACTACGCAACGGATTTTAATGCAGTTTTCAGCAATAGATAGAGTGATTCAAGAGGAAGGTTTATATGCCCCACATTAGTATCTAGGTACATTGCACCCGCGCGAAGCCGGGGCGGGTCGCTAGTAAGTTATAAATGGTAAGTAACATAACATAACATCACGCCTTGTATTTCCCGAAGGGTTCGGTAGAGGCGTTTTTTTGTTTAGTTCCTACACGCTCGTTTCGCCAGTTATGTTTAATTTCTATGTTATAGGGGCCCAGCGGAGATCTGAGCGGAATCCGAGTCTTGATTTGTGCCCGGTTTATGGCCTATTGCCATCAACCGGGCACAAATCCAGACTCTGGGCTGCTACTGAGAAATTCCTAATGGAAAAACCCAATAACACTAACTTAAATGGTAAGTTACTACTTACACATTAAAAAAAACCTTTAAATCGATAATGTTAGTTACTACTAACATTATCGATTTAAAGGTTTTTTTTAATGTGCAGGTAAGTCAAATTAACGCCTGAAAATATATTCAATAGTGATCTTCTTTACTCAATTATACATAAATACACACATACATAAACTCACGCCTTTTTCCCATAGGGGTAGGCAGAAACTATAGAACGCCACATGCTACGACTCTTACATACCCCTTTCGCTTCATCCACATTCATACATCTTGTCATACACGCACGCCGGTTGAGAGTACTACGCACCTGACCTTTGTGAAGAACTTCACCAATAACATCGATGTATGTCCTTCTAGGACGTCCTCTACCGGCGTTCCCATTAACATCCGCCTTATAAATTCCTTTTGTTAATCGCCGTTCACTCATTCTCTTAACATGACCAAACCACCTAAGCATACTCCTTTCAATTTTTGTCACTACATCATCTTTTAAACCGCAACTTTGTCTAATCTCTTCATTTCTCAATCTATCATTCAAAGTTACACCGCACATACTTCGCAAGGAACGCATTTCCACGGCATTTATTCTACTTTCATGCCTCTTCTGCCACGACCAACATTCACTTCCATACATAAGCGTAGGTACCAACACACCATTATGGACAGCCAGTCGTGCCTTTTTGGACATCGAACGGCTAGCCACAACCGCATGCAAAGCACCATTTACTTTATTTCCCGCATTTGCTCTCCTTTCCACATCTTCTTCAATCTTACCATCTCTTGTAAACATACTTCCCAAATAAACAAACTCATTCACCTGTTCAATACTTTCATCTCCTATCTTTACTTTACACTCAGATACATCTGCATCTCTTTCAAAAACCATTACTTTCGTCTTGCTTACATTAATTTTCATCCCTTTCATATTATATGCTCCATTCATCATAGTTACCATGTCTTGCAACTCTTCCGCCGACGATGCAAGCAAAACTTGATCATCTGCGTAGAGAAGACATTTGACAGGCAACTCATTCATTTTCAATCCACACTCACTCCCTTTTAAATCTGTCAAACAACTATCCATGTATAGGTTGAACAGCCATTTTTTTTTTTTTATCGTGGGGAAATCCTCATGGACTATCCCCCGTCTGGGGAAGACGGGGGGGGTGTGCCAGACTCTTACTGGCTAAAACCACCACGGTGTCCCTCCTTCTGACCTAAGGCCGGGGTCACGGGATTTGCTATTGCATGCACCGCGACCCCGGAGGTTGAACAGCCATGGAGACGCTACACAACCCTGTCTAACACCTCTGGAGATGCCAAACCAGTCTGTCTTACTCAATTATTTACCTAAATTAAACTCTTTTTTTTTTCATTTCAATTATCCTAGATTACAAGTAGGTACCCACTATAGAAATCTGTATAGTGAGACAAGTGGCTACCTATTCATTATGAAACTTCAAAATCTAAGATTATGGTTCCAAATACCAGTTGCATTTTATTTAATAATGAGCGTTGAATTAAAAGAAATATTCTCATAATAATACCTTAATTAAGTACTTAATATTCTATTACTAAACTTCATCGAAGTCTACCTTGTATTAAAATAATTGTGGTTGCAAAGCACATTATTAAATACTAGCGGCCCGTCCCGGCTTCGTACGGGTGGACATTTTTCCCGTTTTTGCAACATTTTTCATTTATGCTCCGCTCCTAGTGGTCGTAGCGTGATGTTATATAGCCTATAACCTTCCTCGATAAATGGACTATCCAACACAAAAATAATTTTTCAATTCCAACCAGTAGTTCCTGAGATTAGCGCGTTCAAACAAACCAACAAACAAACTCTTCAGCTTTCTAATCTATACATATAAAATGCTTTGTCCTGAATGACTGACTGACGGATCAACGCACAGCCTAAACCGCTGATCGTAGAGACCTGAAACTTGGACAGTGTATTTTTTGTATGACGTAGGCATTCGATAAGAAAGGATTTTCCGAAATTCTACCCCTAAAGGGGTGAAAAAGGGGGGCAAAGTTTGTATGGGACAACATGATTCCTTGGTCCAATCTACTTCAAATTTTGCATAATCCTTTTTTAACAGAATTTATGGAAGACGTGTTTCGTATTTTATTGAAATTCCTCCCCTAACGGGGTTAAAAAGGGGAAGAAAGTTATTTATCATAGTTATCTTTTAGTTTGTCTTATAAGTTTAATTTAGTATTGTTTTTCACAATTTTTTTACATTTATAAAATTGTTTGTGTCCATTTTTAAAAATGGGAGCAGAGTTGGCTAACATCAATGGGAAATTAATAAACTTTAAAGTTTTGGCAGCGGGTACCTTTTATAACGTAGGCATCCACTAGGGAAGGATTTTCCAAAATTTCTCTCCTAAGCGGGTGAAAAAACATCACACAAGCGAAGCTGTGGGCAAAAGCTAGTATTAGTATAGATTGGGAAGGAAAGATTATCTTGTACAGTTCGGGAGCCTTCATCAACATTATCATTAAACAACGCAATCATCAATCTAGCTGCAAGCGTTATCATTGTGATACCTTTAATACATACCTAATAGGTCATTTAATTATTATTTTTTTTTACTACATTGCCCCACACCACAAAACAGATAGGTACAGAAGGCAATCTACATACAAGTGCGCTCGAGCAACGCACACATAGACACTGCTCACGGACACGATATCTCGGACTGTTTGGGGCCAGAGTTCGAGTGAGTGCGAGCGCGAGTGCCATGCGCTTGAGAGAGATAGATATATAGATAGAGCGACCGTCGAGCGTAGGTATGAAAAGTGAAGAATTATTGTATTGACTTCTGTACCTATCTGTTTTGTGCCAACACGGGTTAGGATTTCTCCTGTATCGTGGGAGCGTTTACAGACACAAATCTTCACACACACAGACATCCAGACCCGGAACAACTATCTGTAGGCCATACAAATATTTGTTCCGTGCGGGAATCGAACCCACGTCCCGTAGCGCAGAAGCCGATCGCTCAGCCACTGCACCAAACGCGTAGCAGTCTTACAGAGAGTACTTTCTAAAGGGTAGGCCATCTTTTGGGCTGGGATGATATTTCTGCCTTGACAGCCTTGTTGGTGTAATGGTCGTAAGCGCGACTGCTGAGCATGGGGTCCTAGCTTCGGTCCCCAGGTCGGGCAAAGTATTATTGGGGTTTTCCATTAGGAATTTCTCAGTAGCAGCCCGGAGTCCAGATTTGCGCCTGGTTAATGGCAATAAGCTCGCCCCCTATTACATGGGACTTAAACATAACTGGTGAATCGAGGGTGTAATAAAATCACCTCTGCCGAACCCTTCGGGGATTACAAGGCGTGATGTTATGTTATGATATTTCAGAACGGATTTTTTATGTGATAGTTAAGTTGGCAATCGTACGTTAAACTGTCGGTCCCGGGTGTCATACGAATACCTATGACAGTCGTTACGGGAAGTCAGAAGCCCGCAAATCTGATAACCGGTCTAACCTTAGGATATGTGCATTTCCCAGTAACTGGGTTGTGGAGGTCTGATGGCAGTCGCTCTGTGTAAAATACTGGTATTCAGCCGCATCTGGTTAAACTGGAAGCTGACCCCAACATAGTTGATAAAAGGCTAGGCAGAACGAACGAGTTAAGTTGGCAAACAGTTTGGTAGCCCATCTGATGAACAGTGGTTACCGCTGTGGCGTACAGCCTCAAGAGGATTGCTGATGCGTTGCCAACTCTAGAGACAAAGTTGATTAGTCTTATGTGCCTGTAATTTCACCGGCACCATACCCTTCAAACCAGAATACAGCAATGCTGCTTGGCGGTGCAAATGGGTATGGTGGTTTTACTTCCCCGCACGAACGCTTTCACATGGAAGTACTACTAAGGGTAGCTACCTAGCTACACATCTCATAGAAAATGCGCTGCGCATCGTCGGTCGCGTAACACCAGAACGGATAACTAAATAATAAAACATTCAACCTTACACACTCAACCGATGATGCGTTAGTGCGTCGAGCGTACTAATACTACATATCGATGATACGCCCGACGCATCTTTCGTCAGATCTGTGGCGACCCTAAATATTATTTGACGAATATTCGATGATATTCCTGACTAACATTAACGAAGTCAAAATTAAAAAGTTAACTACGCAATTACGCAAAAATTTTAACTCCGCAATCCACCAATCAAAATACCAGATTCTAATGACATAATCGATATTAATCGATCTAAAACTGATATAAAGACTGTCTATAACGACGATTGGATCATTACAATGCAGTCAGTTAATACTAAACACCTCTGACGTCTGACACACATCATCAATCTGGATCAGTCGGTTGCAGTATAGTACAAGACAATATCTTATATAACTACACCCGTTTTATTGTTAGGTTGATGTAGACATTTATGGTATAGTAGCAACCCGCCCCGGCTTCGCACGGGTGCAATATAGATACTAATGCGGGGCATATAAACCTTCCTCTTGAATCACTCTATCTATTGCTGAAATCTGCATAAAAATCCGTTGCGTAGTTTAAAAGATCTAAGCGTGCAGACAGCGGGAGCGACTTTGTTTTATACTATGTAAAGAAGATAAAGATGTCACAGTCATCCTTCCTCCTAGCCTTTTCCCAATTATTGTGTTCGGCTACCAGTCTTAACCAGATGCGACTGAATACCAGTATTTTACACGGAGCGACTGCCATCAGACCCTGCAACTCTAACAGGGCAATTTTTTTATCCTGGGATGATCCTCGTCCATGTCCCTCGCCCGGGGAAGGCGTGGCGGTCTGCCGGACTCTGGCCGCCTAAAAACCCACGCACGGTGTTCCTCCTGACCGTCGGCCGGGGTCACGGGATTCGCATAAGCATGCACCGCAACAATATCGACATCCTAAGGTTAGACCAGTTGTCAGACTTTCGGGCTGCTAGTACACATCACGACTGTCATGGATATTCCATGTGCCAGAATCTTCTTCTTCTTCCACCCCTTATCCCACACTAGGTGGGGTCGGCACAACATGTATTTCATAAATCCATGTTGTTAGAGGTTTTGGATTATTGTTTTATGACCGGCCGCCTGCCTGAAATCAACCCACGTTGGGAATACTCGTTGCGCCGCGCCGTCGCGCGGGTGACACAATGTGCTTGATGGTATTATGCCCTGGGTCCTAAAATGATATGCTTGTTAATCTTATTGCTGACAACTAAGCAGACTATGTTCTTCTTGGTGGACTATGTTTACTATAGATAGACTAGGTATACTTGAAGTTCCTCGACCCACACATTCATTTTGCTAGGGACTGTCCCAGAATGAATTTAAGAAAATATTAAAGTTGATCAACCAAGCGACATACAATACAGAAGGTAATTAAAATTATTTCAATTGGTTGAAGCTTCTCCGAAAACGCGTCGAATTGAGAGATTCTTCTACTGCAGATTTTTCAAATTCCAATAAAAATTGAATAATGCAACGATAATAGTTACCTACTTACTTTCTTCTTCCGTTCCCCGATTATTAAATTACATGGCAAATTAATAAGTCTGATACGTTATTCATAAAACACGCTTATTTTATAATTTAAATTTTATAATTATTAATAATAATTAATTGTCGCGACAAATCGATTACAATTCGTTACAAACATCAACTAAATCAAATAATCGATTTAATTACCCGTTGTTTTGCGCATCACTGGCCAAAATGTTGATCATGGTTTTGTGTGGTGTACCTTTGACTACTTCTTTATCCATGGGTTAGATCAAAACGTTGTTTTATTAAGTAAACATGTATTTAATTCAATTTTCCTTTATGTTTTTTCAATTCCTAACAATTATCGTATTCCACTTTTGACCGTATTTTTAAACATTTTTGTAGAATTACAAATTTTTTTTTTAACATTCATAGCTCATTGGATAGCTGATGATATAAGGATATTTTTCTCGTATTTTTTACACTTAGTGTCATAATAAGTTTTTGAGATAATCATCATTGTTTAACGCGTACCTGGATGATTTCCTGATACATTTAATTAATATTTAATCATTACTTTCAACTGGTTGGTATTCTTGAACATTTGAATACGAAAGAAGCTTCGTGAAAGTATCAGCTACAAGTTAATATGGAAATCAAAGCCATTTAATTTGATACTTCAAAGTTAAATAACATTTAATAACGAATTCTGGGTGTTTTAAAAAAAACTATAAATATTGAAATTTCTCGAAATCTGCTGACTTGCGGTTAAGGTACATGGGGTGCTAATTTGTTGCATATAGGACACACTATCACGCCTTAAAGGGGATACGTCGCATTCGAGTTCACCTTGTGTATAACACCAATTGTAACCATATTTAAAAGAAAATAAATATTTAGAATTTGAATTTTTTTCACGCTGGTATATTGACAGTTAGATTCCTGCATTAACCATGTAGTGAGCCTTTATACATATACCGTCTAGCCCAGTCAGTCCAGCCGAATTTGATAAATTAAATGTGAAACTGGGACCAGGGTAGCAGTTTCTTTTCTTCCAATGTGAAGACACGATTGCGTCACACACTGAATAACGGCGAAGTTTGTAGGCTCATGGGCATAGCCAGTATTTTGTCCAGAGTAGGGCAAACTCAATCATACAGTAAATATTTGTCTTTTCAATAAATCTGGAAGTGCAGAATGGGACTATGGGGCAATTTTGCCCCATAACCTTATTTTTGAGATTCAAATAAGTATAGATGGAATCGGGCATTGGTCTGCCTATTTTGGGTAATTGTTCTGTGGACATAGGTGACAAGTTGACTGAATTTAGACCATTTACCTATTCTTTCCTGTGCCAGGGTGGGTCAAACGCCCCATCTGCTCTACCCTGAATACGCCTATGTGTAGACTTATATACAGTGATGGGCCGAATAAGGGTTTTACCAAATACGAACAATCGGCCGAATGTTCGGTTAAAAGTTTACCGAACCGAACATTCGGCCGAATATTCGGCAGGATTTGGTGCGCTTTATCGTGCATTGCAAGAATTTAAGTCAGTGCTTGTCGAGCGCATTGACGCGCGCGACCCTTCCTTTAGCGACAATACATTGACACGTGCGTTTGTTTTTGTGTGTAAAATCAGTAAAAATAAGTACATTACCAAAAATACAATTAGTGGAAGGTACATTTGGACATTTTAACGATGAATGATAAGACACACTTGATATGGATACAATAATTATGTAATTGTACTACTTTATACAAGTATATAGGCCACTTTTTAATGCTAGATTATTCGGTATAATGTTCGGCATTATTGCCGAATAATCGGCCGAATACGAATGTTCGGTAAACCTGTATATGTTCGAATATGCCGAATACCGAACATAATACGAATATTCGCCCGATCCCTACGTATGTAAACTAGCAGAGCCGGCACTGAACAGCAACAACAAAATTAATACAAAACCTAGTACATGCTCTCACGCCCAAATCGCAACATACTCGTAAGCACACAAAAATATAATGAATATAATCAGATTATAGTTTGGTAAAAAGTGTTAAACCGTCTTCCCGCAAGATGGCGTGGTTGCGTCACGATGTCATAATGGCTATGATTACGGCGGCCGGGATCCGTGTCAACGCTGTGAAGTTTTCGTGAGTAGTTATGTGACTGCGTGTATCGATAGGTACCTTTTTAATTACTTAATTTGATGATATGACGTGGTGGATACTGCGTTGTAGATTAAGGCGTAAACCCTTCTGATTCTGAGACGAGGCCCGTGCCCAGCAGTGGGACAGTAATGGACTGATGGACTGCCAAGTCATAGGTCTCGAGTTCGAACCAAAACACGCACCTCTGACTTTTCGGATTCATGTGCGTATTGTATAATTTATCACTTGCTTAAAAACTGTGAAGGAAAACATCGTGAGGAAACCGGCATGCCTGAGAGATATTTCTCGACGGTATGAAGCCAAGTCAGAGGCCCATGGGCGGCATAAACTCTGACATCAGGTTAGTTACTAACCACACGAAAAGAATAAGGTGGACTGATTATGCTTTGATGGTAAAATGAAGAACGAAGTTCAATGTCGATCTCAGTTTTATATCAATACGTTTGCAAGTACTTTGATTTTTTTTAATCTACTCGCTTCGAAATTGTAGTCACAAAACTACCAACCTTGCTTACTGGCTAATCTTTTAGGGTCGGTTGTTTCAAACAATCAGTAAAAGTATGTTACGTTAGTCAAATATTAACTACTAGCTGTGTCCTCACGGCTCCGCCCGTAGCCTATGTTACTCAGTGATAATGTAGCTTTCTAACGGCAAAAGAATTTTTGAAATCGGTCCAGTAGTTTTTAAGTTTATTCGTTACATACAAAAATACAAATCTTTCCTCTTTATAATATTAGTAGGGAAGTATAGATTACGTAGGGTGTTTAACGTCCGTCACACGCAGGGCGTTGTTTCATGGCATAAAAGACGTTTCGTCAAAGTTATTAGGGATACTAATCCAAAGCAAACTTTTGACGTATGTCAAGAGCGACAAAACGTGAAATAACGCTTTTTTTAATTTAACCATTGTTAACGCCATTTTTAACTGTTACCCGTTAGTAATGTAGTCGTTAAACAACCGGCCCTTAATCGCGGCAAGAGCTAGTCTCGTATTTCAAATGCCGACTAGCAAGACGAAACGTTACCAGAAACACACTCCCGTATAAGCCGAGAGATGTCTAGGACATTTATATTAAACATAACACCACGCTTGCATTTCCCAAAGGGTTAGGCAGAGGTGTATAATCACACCCTCATTTCCCCATTATGTTTAAGTCCCGTGTAATACGGCGCGAGCCTATCGCCATCAACTGGGCACAAATCTAAATTCCAGGCTGCTATTGAAGAACTCCACACGGAAAAACACTTTGAATAACATATTAAAATATAAAATAAAACCAAAACTTCAACATATCGACTCACACCATCACTAACTCAACGTTCCCACATCTGAACGCGCACAAAATAACAACGAACACTTTTTTGCGCACAAGAAACCAGAGCGTATTCTTAAGTTATCATTTACATAGATCTCAGCACGCGAACACTCGCATTTCTATAATAATATGCTTCTTAGGATAATTATGTTATATGATATATTAATTTAGTCGGAAGTTCCACAAGGAAGTGCTTACGTGAGAAGATTTTGGGGTCTTATCTTAATAAAGTGACAATTGCCTAATAGCTTACACTAACTTAGCCAATTAGGAAGCGGCAAATACAGATTCAAAACTTTTTGATATGTTAGTTGTCGACCTATTTATTCGGTTTGTTATCTCTTTATGTCATATCTCTGAAATTGTTATAGTACATTACTGCCGCGGTCTGTAATGACTGCGTTGCTGGCAGCACTGATGATGGCCGAAAGTGCAGTGTAGCGCAGCAAGTGTAGCGAAAGCGCAGGTCAGCATTGCAGTTTTGATGGACAAGCTGGAATAAAGGCCGAGACCGAAGGTCGAGGCATTTATAGCGCGGACAGCAAAGTCTGCAATGATGGCCAAGCTTGAAGGCCGAGAGCGTAGCTAAACTAAGCTCGAGGCCATCATAGCGTGGCCAGCAGCGCAGTCTTTGCGGACCAAAGCTTGTATCTAGACACGCGGTAGCGTGTCAAGCCAAGTTCAAAGAAAAAGGAACTGGCGACGCAGCAGCCGTGTTTACACGAACCATTTGAAGCCACTTTTGAGCCCTTAATAACTCAAAATCTATTCAACATAAACAGATGATATTTGGTTTATTTATTGAAACCCCCGAGATTAAGTATAATCCCAAATTTCATAAATACAGCTCAAACGGTTATTGAGATATTATCGTCTAAAAATCGGCATTTTTAACACTGACTGACTTATAGATCAAAAACCTAACCCACTTTCAGATGACCTAGAAAGTTGAAATTTGGCGTCCAGCTGGGTAATTGTGTGTATACAAAGGAAAAAGTTAGAAAACAGTTAATTTTTACGATTTGAAATATTTTTCAAACAATCGATTTTTATTACTTAGCGCCTTTCGAAATTATAATAGCAACAAACTTTTTCTTTCGCAGGAGAATAGGTTCCATGATTCCATGATGAGAGGTCGCTTTTATCGTTTTGTATACCAGATTATTTGATTCAAGTGGGAAATAAAAATATATCTAACAGGCAAATGATAAAAAAAGTTAAAGGGAGGACTTTCCATATATTTCTAACGTTCAAGAAAATGTAGAAAACAGCACAAAAATAAAACTACAGCGTAAATGTATTACAGATCACTTTTGAATGATGAATAATAACAATTTCTATACAAAAAGTAATGATATCCCATCAAAAACATAATTGTGAAAGTGGGAGCCAAGTTCAATAATAAGAATATGCGTGGTTGTCGACTTCGCCGACAAAAGAATTGAGATCTAAACGGGTGCCAAGTTCTGTAGATAATCCTGAAATTTATTTACATAAAGCAGATATCTTAGGATAAATTGAAGATCAAGATTTGACTTGGCTAGTTTTCACATACAAGTTATCTTATATTTGGCTAATCAACTTATCTTCTTTATATTATACGCAAGTTACTGTTTTTAAACCTATTGTAAGGTAAACATCTTCTAAAAATTTGGTTTGCTGGTAAAAACTAGCCAAGTCAAACTTGAGCTTCAATTTATCCTAAGATATCTGCTTATGTAAATACATTTCAGGATTATCTGCAAAACTTGGCACCCATTTAGATCTCAATTCTTTTGTCGGCGAAGTCGACAACCACGCATATTCTTATTATTGAACTTGGCTCCCATTTTCACATTTATGTTTTTGATGGGATAGTGCTTTACTCAAACAATGCGAGTAATTTAAATAAAACCAGCTTAGTATAGTAGAATTTATTTTAAGTAACGATTTGTTTCTTCCCCGGGCATTAGCTTTTTTTTAATGAGTCTCTAATGATTGTGCTGCCTGTACAATCATTAGAGTATACGGCCAAATTATGAATAAAAACTTTTTGCACCAGACTATTTTTGAAACAAAACTCGACAATAATGGATTTTCAAAGGAAATTGCTGGTGGCTAAAACTCACCAGCAATGAAATTCCATACAACTTTGCTGGCGCCTATTCAAGTAGCGCGGAAACGTCGACTTTGCTCAAAGAAGGTTGTCAAAATAATGACCACATTACAAGTATTTTTGAGTAAAAGATATTATTTTTAAAAGAGTAACCATGGAGTTTCTTGCCGGCTCTTCTCCATAGGAAACGATTAATTGGAACCGTGCATCTAAATTCTACTTTTCATAAGCACCTGTATTAGTCGATGTGAAATAAAAAAAATTGATTTGATTTTTTTAACCATCTACTACTACTAACTAACTGCCTCATTGGTCTAGTGGTGACAATTGCGACTGCTTGTGAGGTCCTGTGTTCGATCCCCAGGTCGGGCAAAGTGTTATTGGATTTTTCTGTGTGGAATTCCTCAGTAGTAGTGCGGAGTTTGGATTTGTGCCCGGTTGATGACAATAAGTTCGCCCCCTATTAAATGGGACTTAAATATAACGGCGAAATGAGGGTGTTACTATTTACTATACACCTCTGCCCAACCCTTCGGGGAATACAGGCGTGATGTTATATTATGTTTTCTCTCTGGAATCGTTGATAAAACGAGATAACAAGTCGAATCTGTCGACAACATCCGAAAATTATCTAACTATCGAAATATTCTGAATTATCGTCCCTGTGCAGAAATCGAATCAGAATGTGTGCAATCGGATCCAAGCATGCCACTCGACAGCCTCATCTGTGACAAATAATCACGTCTAAACTACATAAAACAAAAGATTGTTTGTGAGGAGACGGATTAAGAATACGATTCCCCTCTGTCGCCGGGCAAGCGAGTCGTAAGAGGCGCCGAACCTAGCATCATAATTGTGCCCAAAAAATGCCTCTCTACCTACTACATGGGACTTAATTCAAGAGGTGAAACGTGGGTGTACAGACTACTGTAATGAGAGAACACCTCTACTTACCCCCCCAGGGATTATAAGTGTAACTATATTATGTATATATGTAAAACAAAAGATAATGTACGAAGAGAAGAAGATACTTTGTAGACACCTTACATCTAGTTCACACAGAAACTGTTTACAGGATTCGTTTTTATTTGGGTGATGCCGCCTGTAGTTGTTTGAGTTCACATACACGACAGTATTCCGAATCCAGCAAAAAATACTAGATCCGTTGTTTTTATCGTTTGTTTAACTGATCCGTCGGTACAGATGTGAACAACATATTCAGTGCCGACGGAACCGTTAAAACGGATCCGCTGTGTGAACGCACGGTTAGGGTACGCTCGAACCAATGCGTTCAGCTTGAGGCCGCAGTGGCGCTGGCGTGCACGGTTGCGACCAGCTGAACGCGTTGGTTTGAGCGTACCTTTAATTTCTAATAATTAGATTCACTCGGAAGAAGAGTAAGCCAGTACTTGACCTAACAATCTTGAAGGTTCAGAAAGGTGTGGAATGACCTTTGACTGCAAGCTTCCAGTATATTAAGGAAATGAAAAGAGGAATGTATAAACACATCTTTCCAACCATCTTCCTGTGTGAACGGTCAGTGAAGATACATGTTAGCTGCTTTCTCGCTGACCACAGCTTAGTTGTTGCGTGATTGAATAACGACAAACATACTAGTTAGGATCAGGTTAAAGGGCGCGTCAGACTACGCAGAGTAGTGCCGTGAGCAATCTGGAAACGCTTTAGAAGCTTGATTGATCGCCATGTTTGAAACGTGAGACAATTAAGAAATTGCATAGGTTAGGATCAGTAGACAAGAAAGTTTAGAAATCAGAAATAAAAACCGGTCAAGTGCGAGTCAAACTCAGGTTACGCACCATAAAAAAAAATATAGTTGAAAATCTACAAATTGTAAGAGAACTCTTGAAGAGAGCAAGACTGTTTTTTTTTTATTTACGCACAGAGACACGAAGCACATACAAAATATAATATAAATTCAAAAAGAAGAACTTGGCCTTGAGAATAAAATACATTTTATTGTTGGATAGATTTGATTTCTTGTATTTTCATTATTTGCCAAGATGCATACCTACCACAACAACACATAATGAGGCCGCACGCGGGAACGGAGAATGCACATACGAATTCTGGGCCACTGGCCATAGGTAGTAGAAGAAACATCCTTCGCCTTCCCCAGGTGGGTATCAATGAGGATTTCCCCACGTAAAAAAGGGGTTCTAACTCAGTTCAAATAAATCTTCAGCCGTTGGGCTATTACCGCTTTGATAACGTCATATCTTCTTTCAATATCCATTTCAATTGCTCTGACATTTATTATCTATCGGTACATATTTGAAGTCACATCGAGCACCTTCAACCATCGATCTTCAATACTTACATAATCTTTTGTTTTCACATTTCATTACATGTCGTATCGCCCCACTCATTTACAGCATCATTATTGTAAGTCCGTCAATTTGTATCAATCAGTCAATTGATCGGAGATCATTAATTTTTTGTATTGTAAGTCTCTTGGGAATATGACTTATCAAATACTTAGTTAAGAGTACGACGATATGACAAACGGCTTTTAATGTAGTTCAAGCAAAAAATTTAAAAAATGGTCTACAATAGGCAATACAATATGTCTAATAGGCTCCGCCCCCTATGAGACTTAAACATACCGGCGAAATGACGGTGTTACCATACACTTCTGTCCAACCCTTCGTGGAATACAGGCGTGATGTTATGTTATGCACTACAACATATCTATATAAATAAAAATGAATCACCAAATGTGTTGCTAAGCGCAAAACTTGAGAACGGCTCGATCAATTCGGCTATTTTTTTCTTTACATATTCCTTAAGGCACAAGGAAGGTCCTTAAGTAGAGAAAAAACATAAAAAAATGCGTGGAAAATAGTAAAAAGAACACTTTTCTTTTCCCACTACAGGCCAATAACTTTTGACAGACCGAAGTCTGTCCGGGGAGGTAGTTTAAGATAAAGATAGTTAAAAAGGTAGTTAAAAAGCGAAATTCTTCAGTAATTAAACTAAAAAATATAGTTTATCAGTAAGTTTAGCGAAGTCATTAAGATTAGGTAAATTTATTTATTTAAATCGAACACAAATGATTCATATTATTGTTAGTAACACTTAAAAACTATGTTAGTAACATTTCTTATTAACATTACATTCAATAAAATTAAAATAAAATAAAACTAATTCATAAACCTATGACTAAGTCCGCTTCCCGCTGCACCAGACCCGTAGCTGTGCATACGGGTCCAGTGCCCCAGGAACGGGCAATCAGGCTTATCCACTATCACCTTTAATATGCTGTTGGTGCTCCCCCGAATCCTTTGCATCAGGGATGCTGTTCTTTTCCGCATAATAGCTTGGAAACTATCTATATCAGCTTCAGCAACCATGCCCGATGCGCTACAGAAAACCAGAAAATAATTCATTAACATAACATCACGCCTTACATTCCCCGAAGGGTTCGGCAGAGGTGTTTTTTAAAACACCCTCGTTTCGCCAGTTATGTTTAAGTCCCATATAATAGGGGGCGAGCCTATTGCCATCAACCGGGCACAAATGCAAACTCTAGGTTGCTACTGAGAAATTCCTAATGGAAAAACTCAATAACACTTTGCCTGACCTGGGGATCGAACCCAGGACCTCAGGAAAAGCAGTCGCGCTTGCCACCACTAGACTAACGAGGAAGTTGTATTTGCAAAATTCTTGTTTATTTTTCTTCATAACCATAATTGTACGAATCTATGAACATTTTCATAAATTTTGCTACACTTTTTTCACTCAGTGTTATCCAAATGAAAAAAACTTTCTAATAACATAAATAGGTATGTATACCTTATCGAGGAAATTTTCCAAAATGGTGTACCGTGGCGGATGTGACATTACACAGAGATATTGTTATAGAATCTCACGTCCCATCGCTTGCGCAAGCGCCGCCTACCGTTTGATCGCGGGGACATGATACGGGGAAAGGATCTGAGACCGTCTCCGCGAAATTAATGATGAGTGTTCTAATTTTATGGATGCAGGAGAAATCTAAATGATGCTTAGATTTTTGTTAAGTAATGGGTGAGTAAGTTAAGTAAGATATTTTGAGTAAACTTGTATTTTATTTTACACGGAGCGACTGCCATCAGACCTCGGCAACCCAGTTACAATGCCGAAATCCTAAGGTTAGACCGATTGTCAGACTTTCGGGCTTCTGACTGTAACGACTGTTACTGGACCGACTGTTTAACGTGCTCTCCGAGACACGGAGGTGTGTCGATGTGTAACGAACGGTCACCCATCCACAGACTGACCGCGGCAAGCATGGTTCATCATAACACGTAAAGAAGTAACACGTAAGTATGAAGAAGATATTTTTTCTTTTAATCCCGTATCACCATAGCAACGTAATTTCAAGGTAAGTATTTCCTTTTCCCATTACTGTTGCTGCGTTAGACTATTATTAAGATTCCACAGTTTTTCTGAACGTCGACCGCAGCTTGCGTAGGACATTTATTTTCATCTTTTCTCTGAGTTACAACACCTGCAATTTGTCAACTACAATTAAATTTTATAAATACTTTTGACATTTAAGGATTTTGAAAATGCTAAATTAATGTACCTATCGATTAGTACATGTTGCAAGTATTACCACATTTTTTTTACATGGGGAGTACATCAAGCCTACTTTGTTCAAACTAGCAATTCTTTCATTATTATCTTAAATATGATCACAGCATCCGTACGTTATATGAGTATAAATAGCATAAATTAGGTACGTATACATAGCGGCTTTTTCGTAGTAAATATAGGTACTTACATTTACAAAGTTTTATTGAAAAACTCGACTACAACAGTCACGTTTTCACCAAGGACAGACAGATAATGCAATTTTAATATAATTCCTGTAATAACAGTTATTTATTTGCGCATTTCGCGAGCGTCTAAACCGTTGACATTGACGGATTGGTTAATGTACCGCAAATTAAAGGGATTTAATTAAAATTCTTGAGTTAAACTGCGTTTAATTTAATTTTGGAAGGAATGCTAATTTACCTGTCTATATTTTTCCAGGGTCGAGACTATCTGCTAGCAACGGTAGGTACCTATAATCTACTAGCGGCCCGTCCCGTCTTCGCAAGGGTGGAGACCTTTCCCGTTTTTGCAACATTTTTCATTTATGATCCGCTCCTATTAGTCTTAGCGTGATGTTATATATCGTATAACCTTCCTCGATAAATGGACTATCCAACACAAGAACATTTTTTAAATTCCAATCAGTACTTCCTGAGATTAGCGCGTTCAAACAAACAAACAAACTTCAGCTTTATAATATTATTCGCACGGGTGGACATTTTCCCCGTTTTTTCAACATTTTTCATTTATAGTCCGCTCCTATTAGTCTTAGCGTGATGTTATATAGCCTATAACCTTCCTCGATAAATGGACTACCAACACAAAAATATTTTTTCTATTCCAACCAGTAGGTAGTTCCTGAGATTAGCGCGTTCAAACAAACAAACAAACAAACTCTTCAGCTTTATATTAGTATAGATTTACGACAGACAAAAGCCTGAATAGGCCTTCTTTTTCTACTCCTAGGTGTCGTAAAAGCCTCTAATTGAATATGAACAGAGGGTGGGCAGCAGTGTCTTCTTGTCTCCTACTAATAACATACTGCAACCATCAAGACCCAGTGCATTCAGCAAGCTCATTGGGTCACCCGCGCGACAGCGCAACGAGTATTCCCATAGAGGGTTGATGTCAGGCAGGCGGCCGGTCATAAAACATTAAGCCAAAACCTCTAGCAATATGAATTTACGAATACATGTTGTGTCGACCCCACCTAGTGTGGGATAAGGGCAGGGAGATGATGAGATGATGATGAATCATCAGTCCGTCTGCCAAACGCGCTTATGCCATGATCGTCTATGACAGTTTATTATAGCGATCATTAGTTGTGTAGCTGCTCTAATTTGTTTCAATAAATGGGATATATGCAGTCACTATGGCACCAGTGACAGAAAAGTTGAAAGGAAAGCGTTTGTCTTGGTATGGGCATGTGCTGAGGAGGGATGAAACACATGTGACTAAGAGAGTGATGAATATGAATGTTGATGGATGGAGGGGGAGAGGGAGACCTAAGAAAAGATGGATGGATTGTGTGAGGGAGGATATGAAAGATAAGGGAGTAAATGATAATGAGACGGCTGACAGGGAAGAGTGGAAGAGAAAAACATATTGCGCCGACCCCAAGTAACTTGGGACCAGGGCAGGAAGATGATGATGCAGTCACTATTAACAAGAATACGCCTTTTAATTTCATTAATTATTAATTAATTACGGTAAGATTTTAGCTTAACGCGTTGCGACTACAGCCTGAACATGAAAACTATAAAGATTATGTAAAACAAAACACGTTAAAAATTATGATGGCAAAGAAGTCGCTCCGTGTAAAATACTGGTATTCAGCCGCATCTGGTTAGACTGGAAGCTGACCCCAACATAGTAGGGAAAAGGCTAAGAGAAAAAAATAAAGAGTAGTCTACTCTTGAAATAAAGTTATTCGCATCGTGTAAACAATCTGAAGAGATCACTACGTTCCATTTCAAAAAGACCTGAGTCTATGTGAATAAATGTGACCAATTAGTCAAAACCCACACCACATAACCTTGACAATATCTACCAATAATTGAAACCAGTGAATTATAATTATTTCTCTCTTTATTGTACACATAGTTCATAGTTAACTGATGATTAGTTTAACGCGTGTCCCAACGTCTCCCACGTGATGCCGTGACCGATCGGACTGACTGACGTGTGTCAGCGTGATTAGATGACAGTAACCCTGAACTATTGAGACAGACACTGATTTATTACGAGGATAAGGGTTGCTCAATGTTTTAAGTGCTGAATGTCACTTTAGCTGGCTTATTTGGGGTGCTAGTGGCTAATTAACAACCACGTGGATCGTTTTTTTTTATAACTTTGCCAAACACTAGGCTTTCTCCTGTATCGTGGGTGCGTTTACAGATACAAATCTAGATATTTGTTCCGTGCGAGAATCGAAATCACAACCCGTAGCGCAGAAGCCGATAGCTCAGCCACTGCACCAAACGTGTCGTTAAGAGGAAATGCGGTCGGTATTTAGTCCATACAAACGTATAGGAACAGTTTCCTCCTTGGATAATGTCACTAGAGCAAATATTTTTTACCATATGATAATATATCTATCACCGCTATGTGATTTGTCTTTGTCAATAAATTAATTATTAAAAGAACTAGAAACGTTTAAATTTTACAAAAATCGACCGGTTTTACCACCATTTTCAAACATCTGGCGAACAAATTTGACGAATATAAAAAATAAAAGAAAAACATACTGACATAACTAGTCTTCCTTAAATTATTACAGAAAAAAATATAAAAATCGGTCCAGATTTGAAGAAGGAAACAGGGAAATACGAACGTACGATTTCGCTGATATTGCACAGGAAAAATCAGTCCGAGATGCAGGTGTCTCTTTCGCGCTCAATTGGGAAGGTTTGCAGGGGTGGGCCGGAAATAAATCGCAAAAACATATTCAAATTATTAATATTTCGCGATTCCTCTTAAGTCGTTAAGCTGCGGTTGCCGCGGTCAGTCGTTGATGGGTGACCATTCGTTACACATGGAGGCCACTCCGTGCCTCGGAGTCATAGTCCCGAGTGTCATACGAATACCTATGACAGTCATTACGGGTAGTCAGAAGCCCGAAAGTCTAACAACTGGTCTAACTTTAGGATATCGGCGTTGCCCAGTATCTGGGTTGCGGAGGTCTGATGGCAGTCGCTCCGTGTAAAATACTGGTATCCAGCCTCATCTAGTTAGACTGGAAGCTGACCCCAACATAGTTGAGGAAAGGCTAGGCAGAATGATGTCATTTTGGCTGACTTGGCTTGCAGCCCTGCGGAGCACAAAATCGATTCCCGTAACATAAACATAATATCACGCCTGTATTCTCCAAGGGTTGGGCAGAGGTGTATAGTAAGACCTTCATTTCGCCGTTATGTTTAAGTCCCATGTAATAGGGGGCGAGCCTATTGCCATCAACCGGCACAAATTCACACTCCGGGCTGCTACTGAGGAATTCCACATGAAAAATCTCAATAACACTTTGCCCGACCTAGGGATCGAACCCAGGACCACACGATCAGCAGCCGAGCTTGCCGCCACTAGACCAACGAGGTAGATTCAACCCATTTTGTTATTTTCAAGTACCTACCTACCAAAAAGGTTTTAATTACACTGATTATCTTCACATTTAAAATATTCCTATCTAAATCGATTTCTAAACTGATATCACATGGGGCCTATGACTCCAAGTTACGTAGTTCACCGTCACAGACGGACAGACAAACGGAGACAGGCGATCTTTATAGCGAAATACGAACAATGGCTTACTTTATGGTGTTCTACGGTTCTATATACACCGTGCAATCTATGGGGCTCGTTACGTGAAGAGTTTGCACGACCCGGGAACTGAACCTGAGACCTCATAAATCAGGCGCAGTTAGTGAAGTGCATGGTTTGATAACCGTTGGGCTGTTGTTATCTAACTGTGGGCACGAGTGTAGGTAGACCTTATTGATTATTTATTATATCATAGCTCTTCTTTTTAAGAGAAAACGCGGGCTCAAATTATTAATAATTTGAATAGGTTTTTGCGATCTTTTTCCGTCCCACCCCTCCCCCAAACCTTCCCAGTTGAGCGCGAAAGAGGCACCTGCATCTCGGACTGATTTCTCCTGTGCAATATTAGCGAAATCGTACGTTCGTATTTCCCTGTTTCCTTCTTCAAATCTGGACCGTTTTTTTTTCTGTAATAATTTAAGAAAGACTTTGTTTATGTTTTTCTTTTCTTTTTTATATTCGTCATATTTGTTTGCCCGATGTTTGAAAATGGTTACCACCATTCACAAACCGGTCAATTTTTGTAAAATTTAAACGTTTCTAGTCCTTTTAATAATTAATTTATTGACAAAAACAAAACATAGGGACATAGTAGTGGTAGATATATGTCTATCATATGGTAAAAAATCTTTGCTCTGGTGACATTATCCAAGGAGGAAACTGCGGAATACGTTCCTCTTAAACGGTTTCAATTATCTTCACTTCGTAATTTTTTTGATTCAAATCTTGCAGCAGGTTTTTCAACTACTTCTGCTTACCCGATTCTCCTGAAACTTCGCACACAAATTCAATTCCTATGACAATACAACATTATAATAATTTCAACCTTCAATCCTCAAATCCTGATGCTGCAGGGGTACTGCAAGATCAAACCGTATAACGTAAAACTTTTTTTATTTAAGGGATTTTATTCATAGAAAGAGTCTACCCTAACATTCAAGTGTTTATGTAAGAAGCCACTAAGGGGCTCGTGGCTAATTACCAACCGGGCGGTCAAGCCGCGCTTGCAGCGTTTAGTCTGTGGATGGGTGACCGTTCATTACACATCGAAACCTCTCCGTGGCTCTGAGAGCACGTTAAACAGTCGTTCCCGGGTGTCATACGAATACTCTATGACAGTCGTTACGGGAAGTCAGAAGCCCGAAAGTCTGACAACCGGTCTGACCTTAGGATATCGGCATTGTCCAGTAATCGAGTTGTGGAGGTCTGATGGCAGTCACTCCGTGTATCGTTTTGTTTACCAATGGTAGCATTTTTTATTGAAGAACTGGCCATATAAATACCTAGGTAGACTTATAAGCTAATTTTATCCTTTGACAGCTACTTCCACATTATTATGGGAAGGTCTTTGTTTCATTATTGATCTTCTTCTTTTCGTGTGCTTAGTGACTAACCTGGTGTCAGAGTTTATGCCGCCCATGGGCCTCTGACTTGGCTTCACATGCCGTCGACAAATATCTCTCAGGCATGCCGGTTTCCTCACGATGTTTTCCTTCACCGTTTTTAAGCAAGAGATAATTATACAATACGCACATGAATCCGAAAAGTCAGAGGTGCGTGCCTTGGGTTCGAACTCGAGACCTATGACTTGGCAGTCCGACGGTCACACCACTAGGCTACCACTGCTGTTAAAAACATTATTGGTAAAGATAAAAGATTCTCAGTTTTCACTGATAACGCTTCGTAAATTATAGGAATCGGCCATTTAAGAATCAGGATAATTACGGCCTATGATATCTATTGTTAGAAATGAGCTGAAGTTTGTTGCAATAGGTATTCCATAACAATATGCATAGAATTGATATCACTTGAATGGGTCACGATTGAACAATATATAGCTGAGAATATCTGTGGCTGGGTGCGAGGGATTGAAGCTTCCGTCATGTGTCCACGATGTTGAGGATTTCCAGTTATCTAACTGACTCTAAAACGATTCTTCTTCTTCCTG
The DNA here is from genome assembly GCA_910594945.2 of Amphipyra berbera. Taxonomy (NCBI): domain Eukaryota; kingdom Metazoa; phylum Arthropoda; class Insecta; order Lepidoptera; family Noctuidae; genus Amphipyra; species Amphipyra berbera. The sequence continues at coordinate 16,356,547 of OU343142.1, forward strand.
CCCTTATCCCACACTAGGTAGGCTCGGCACAACATGTATTTCATAAATCCATGTTGTTAGAGGTTTTGGCTTATTGTTTTATGACCGGCCGCCTGCCTGACGTCAACCCTCCTTGGGAATACTCGATGCGCCGTCGCGCCAATCCAATGTGATTGCTGATATTAATGCACTGGGTCCCAAAATAATATGCTTGTCAGTCTTATTGCCGACAACTAAGTAGGCTGTATTCTTCTTGGTGGAGTATACTTGCAGTTCCACGACCCACGCATTCAGTTTTGCAAGGGACTGGTTCTGACACATCGTAAACTAATATAGCACCGTGAGCTTCTTTGTAAAAATTTGACTCTAAAACGATAGATTTATAATATTGATGTGAAACATCTGATGCGGTGGTACGGCTGTTGCGTGGCGACGCTCGTGATGGCAGACACATGACGGCAGACCTTCATAACTACACATGCTATGTGACGACACGTTTGGTGCAGTGGCTGAGCGATCGGCTTCTGCGCTACGGGTCATGAGTTCGATTCCCGCACGGAACAAATATTTGTATGGCCTACAGATAGTTGTTCCGGGTCAAGCTCAAACTCAAAATATTTATTTGCACACTAAGGTATAATAATACAGGTCTTATTATATAGAGTAGGTACAGCTTAGCAACCTTTTGGGTCTGCATATTTGTGCGTGTGAACATTTGTGTCTGTAAACGCACCCACGATACAGGAGAAATCCTAGTGCGGGACAAGGTTTTAAAAAAAAAAAGAGTGTGTCACTATACACCTCTGCACAACCCTTCGAAGAATACAGGCGTGATGTATGTTATTAATTATTGCCTCACTATTTTCATGGTAAAAGTGTAATAGGTATATCACTTCGAGGTTCTTTTTTCTTAATTATCGGAATTCGATAAGTAATAAACTAATCCGTAAATGACGACGAACTGGGGCAGGCGTATAGTATGTAATATGTACTACTAACTTGATTAAACTAGGCCATACATAATATACCTATTAACGAATCTAGCAAAGCGAGTTTGGTTTAAAGTTTTTACTCATGTATATCCCACCAAGAAGAACATAGTCTACTTAGTTGTCGGCAATAAGATTGATAAGCGTAATATTTTGGGACCCAGTGCATAATATCATCAAGCACATTGGGTCACCTGCGCGACGGCGCAACGAGTATTCCCAAGGAGGGTTGATGTCAGGCAGGCGGCCGGTCATAAAACAATAAGCCAAAATCTCTAACAACATGGATTTATGAAATACATGTTGTGCCGACCCCACCTAGTGTGGGATAAGGGCAGGAAGTAGAAGACTCATGTGGGGACGGGCTAGAATATAAACCTTCCTCACCGCATGCTGGGAATAGACGCGTGTTGTAAGATTTAACAAAACCCAGCACGCGACGTGGTAGGATCTATACGGTCCGCCTGGCTAGCTACCACCCTCACATTAAAGTCAAGCCAAGCAGTTTACTGTGTTCCGTCGTGTGTATGTGAGAGCCAGAGGGGTATAGGGGACTCCCTCTATATCTCTGTTCCTTGGATTCGTGTGCCCTATCTTAGTCTGTCTGCGTTTACCATCAGGTGAGACTAGAGCCGAACACGACTAAGAAAATAATTTAAAAAACATATACAACATAACATCACGCCTTGTATTACCTGAAGAGTACAGCAGAGGCGTTTTTAGTACGCCCTCGTTTCGCCAGTAATGTTTAAGTCCCATGTAACAGGGGGCGAGCCTATTGCCATAATCCAGGCTGCTACTGAAGAATTCCACACATAAAACCCTACCCACGCGCGCATCAAAACTTCCAGTTTGAAGTTTGCAGTTGTCTTACTTTGATAAATCATTAAAATTATTTAAGTGATTTAAATTACCTGTGCCTATTCATAAAAACATTGTACTAGTATTAATGTGCAGTTCTCATAAATAAAAAGTGATAACAAACGATAATATAACATTGACCAAAGTGCAAATCATTGTGTGGTTCATCGGACGGTGCGGCAAGTGCACGGGATCGTCACGGCTACGCGAACGGCGTAAGAGCGATAACGGCGCGCTACGCTGGCCGTTGACGCGGTAGTTAACGAACACAAAAGAAACTTGTTACTACCTACTGTCAGTGAATTACCGGCTTGTTTATAAAGCACGTCTTAGCGCACGAATTGGATTATTTGCAAATATTTGGATCAAAATATTATCAAGCTAAGTAGTGACAAGGATATTTAAAAAAAAAAAAAAAAAAAACATGTTACGCTCCCCTGATACGAAAACTAAATGTTCTTCGGACACCGATTTGAATAAAGCGCCTGGAGTAATTAATGAGCAACATAATATCACCTCACGTTGTAAGCGTAAACAACCTGAGTCGGAATTTTCACAGGCGTTTAGTATATTGTCAACCGACCTGAAAAACACTTTGAATGAGTGGCGACGCGACATGGATGAAAGAATGTCGGTGATCACCGACAACGTTGTGAATATAAAGACAGATTTGGCTACTTTAACTCAAGTTACCACGGAAATTAAAAGTGATGTATGTTTTCTTCGCTCAGAACAGTTGTCTATCAAGCAGAGTGTCGAAAAACAAGACGAGAAATACAAAATATTGTCACAAGATCTAGTTGAAATAGATAAATCTGTTAAATATACGATGGATCAACAAAATGATATCCAATCGCAAGTTGATAGCTTGAACAAACAAAATCATAATTTAGTAGACTTGCAAAACACAGTAATTGCTCTCGTGGCTAAAATAGACTACATGGAACAAAGCGCCCGGAGTTGTAATATCGAGGTTTGTAACATACCGGAAAGGCGACAGGAAAATTTGATCGCTATTATGGAAAACATTGGCTCTAAAATTAATTTCAATATTACTCAAAAGGACATTATTGCCATACATCGCGTCCCCCACGCTCAACAGAACGACAGACCTAAAAATATAATTGTGAAGTTTACTTCCCGAATATTTAGAGACAACGTACTCAGCGCCTGCAGATTGTTTAAAGGCTTGAATGCAGATTTGCTTGGCTTCTCGAACTCAACATTGCCTATTTACGTTCATGAGCATTTGACCCTTAAAAATAAACAGTTGTTTCGGGAATGTCGGGAAGCGGCCACCAAGTGCAACTATAAGTTCGTGTGGGTCAAAAATGGAACCATTCTTGTTAGAGAAAAAGAAGGAGCGCGAGCATTCGCCATCAAATCTCACCAGGACGTGGGAAAAATCAAACTTGGCTCGCCGGCAACCGGGTCCTCAAATCCTGAGCACTAATTCATTTTTCAATAAGAACTTTACACTATGCCAACTAATCGTTCTGCTTTTCTTATGCCTATTTCTGATGTTGTTGTTTACCATAATACCATGTTATCACGTCTATTTGATTGATTGCTTTGATGATTTTTACCGTCTTTGTTATGTGCTCGCCGAGCTCCATCTAGTGCCATTCATTCCCGTCCACTATAGCTCAAAAAATATACAGACATTTTTGTTGCGTACATCCAGCAGCCTGACAGCCTTACGATATTATAATAACCAACGATTACTTTATTTACTCCAAACTATACGCAAGCAAAATTTAATCTATGTACCTATGTATTTCCCTTGTATTGTTGACGTATTGAACAATTCACTTGTTGTAGCCATTAAAGCTCACATATCCTACAATGTCTTATTTATTAGTAGTGTTCTTTTCAGTAATGGATAAACAATTTCTTACCGTTTACTATCAGAATTGTAGGGGAATCCGCACCAAACTGCATATGTTATACGTTAATATATTGGCTAATTGTTACGACGTTATTGTACTGACGGAAACTTGGCTGACGCCGGAGATATTGGACGCTGAATTCATCGATGAACGCTATGTTGTATACCGATGCGACCGTGACCGAGAAGCTACTGGAAAGAAAGAGGGGGGAGGAACTCTAGTGGCGGTTCTAAAAGCACTGCACTCGGTTAGAATAAATTCTCTCACAACTCTTCATAGTAATATTGAACATATTATTTTACAGATGCCTAGCATAAATAAGGATAAATATCATATAATTGGCGCGGCTTACATACCCCCTAAAACTCCGGAATGTGTCTATAATGCTTATTTTGAAATGTTGGATGCCTACCTTGAAAATACTAGTGTTGAGCGTTTCTACCTTGTCGGCGATTATAATTTACCTGACCTAGAATGGAATACCAACAGCAAGAACCAATCTAACTTTGGCCAGGTTTGTGGAGGTAACTCCCCCGTTAGTGTAGTGTTGATTAATTTTTTGTCAACCCATAATGCTTCCCAATATAACACACTTACTAACATGCGTGATAAGATACTTGATCTCTTTATCAGTAATAATGACTGCACGGTGTGCGAACCCAATGATATTTTACTGCCCCTAGATCAATATCATCCACCTTTTTATATTTTAATTCCTTTCCAGACAGAAAGAAACAATATGTCGCGTAATTTAGTAAAAAGATATAACTTTTTCAAAGCCAATTATGACAATATCAATCAAGATTTATCAAAAATAGACTGGGAGGCTTCTCTACATAATTGTTCTGTGGATAAATCGTTGAACGTTTTCTATAATTTAGTTTTTCGTGTCATTAAAATGCATGTCCCTTTATCAACGATAAGATCGATGAAGTTCCCAGTTTGGTTCTCACCGGCTCTCATCCATATATTCAAAAATAAGTCTAAAGCTTGGATAAAATGGAAAAAGTATCAAAATCTGTCGGATTATGAACAATTTACTATTTTTAGATCCCGATTCCAAGTTGAGTGTAAAAATTGTTATACCAGGTACATCAATACTGTTGAGGAAAGTATAAAGGTTAACGCTAATTACTTCTGGAAATTTATCTCTAACCGAAAGACATCTAGAGGCATTCCCTCAACTGTGCGCTTCAATAATCAATCCTCGACCAACCCCGACGAAATCTGCAATCTTTTTTCCATTTTTTTTAAATCAGTATATGAACCTTCTACTTTAACTAGTGATACGTGCACAAACGCAGAATGTTCAGAAAATTGTACTGTTGTAGATAATATTCAGTTTACAGTTGATCAGGTATTGAAGAACCTCCAGTCGCTGGATATCTCAAAAGGGCCAGGTCCCGATACACTCCCTGTAATATTTCTTAGAAACACTGCAAAAAATATATGCACTCCCCTACAAATTATTTTTAATCGATCCCTTTCAGAAGGTGTCTTCCCTGAAGCCTGGAAACAAGCCAACATAACACCTGTTCACAAGTCTGGCCCTAGAGACGACGTTGTAAACTATCGCCCAATATCAATATTGTCGGCCTTGTCGAAACTATTTGAAAGACTTGTACATAGTGAACTATATCCTTTACTTCATAGTGCTATTGTTCCACAACAACACGGTTTCGTCAAAAGAAGATCCACTATAACAAACCTTATAACGTACACAGATTATATTTTGAATAGTATGGATGCTGGTACTCAAGTAGATTCAGTTTACACTGATTTTCAGAAAGCTTTCGATAAGGTCGACCACGAACTGCTGTTGAGTAAAATCGCATTTAATGGCATACGTGGGAACTTATTGAGGTGGTTTTCTTCGTATGTTTCTAAAAGAACGCAGCGTGTAGTGATTAATGGCTATCACTCATCTAGTATAGTTGTAACGTCTGGTGTTCCGCAAGGATCGATTTTAGGACCCCTTTTATTCATTTTATTTATCAATGACATAGATACATGTTTTCAAAATTCAAAATTCCTTTTGTATGCAGATGACTTAAAATTTTTTAGGCCGATTAAACATTATAGTGATTGTCTTGCTTTACAATGTGATTTAGATAGACTTACCGAATACTGCTTGTGTAATAAACTCAAACTTAGCGTTCCCAAGTGTTGTTGCTTAAGTATTACCAAAAACAAAAACATTTACAAATATAACTACTCCCTAAGTGATGCAATATTAAACAGGGTAAGTATGGTACGTGACCTCGGTGTAGTTATTGACGATAAGCTCCATCTTGATATACACATCAACACGATTGTTAGCAAGGCTTGGCGAATGTACGGTTTTGTTATGAGATCGGCCACTGAATTCATACGCCCCCAGACCTACCTACATCTATACAAAACCCTAATTAGATCTCAATTGGAGTATGCAGTTGCGGTGTGGAACCCCTTATATATTAAATACTCTGATTATATTGAAAAGGTACAAAAGAAATTTTTGAGATCCATGCATTACAGGTGCTTTCACTCTTCTGTGTCTTACGTCGATTTGCTAAGGAAATATAACCTTCTTAGCCTTGCTAGTCGGCGGACATTTCTTGAGACCATGGTTCTGTACGACCTCTGTAGTAATGCTTATGACTGTTCGGAGGTATGCAACAAAATATGTTACTTAGTTCCCAGAAGAGCTCATATACGTGGAGTGCGTAAGCAACCATTGTTTGCGGTTAGAGCGTGTCGAACTAATGCCGGTGTACGAGCACCATTGCGACGTCTTACCGACAATTACAATAAGTATTTTCTTGACATCGACTTATTTTGTGCAACTCCCGGAAGATTTCGAAATTCTGCCCTCAAGGCCATCAAAGAATCAGACATCTTATTATCCTAATATAATAAAATAAAATCTTGTACAATTACATTACATTCATAAAAAAAAAACACTGTTTGAATAATTTTTAGCTTATGTCATTTGTTTCTAACTTTTTCTTTTCTTCGAAGCGTGTTATTAATATATTCCACTTGTATGCTGTGAATAACGCTGTTGATTACATAATTATTAGTTTTAAGTCTCATTGTCTGTATCTTCTATTATGTAATTGTTTGTTGTTCCAAATAAAATAAAATAAAATAAAATAAAAACCCAATAAGTCTTTGCCTGACCTGGGGATCGAACCCAGGACCTCACGATCAACGGTCGCGCTTGCCACCACTAGACCAATAAGTTCACTAATTGCAATTCTACTTAATTACCGGTGCTCTTAAGTTGACTTCACAATTGGCATAAGATTGGCATTTACAAGTAGCCGATACAGTCTACAGCTTGGTACATCATTGTTCAACGTTAGGATTTGAACCCACGACCTCACGATCGCCAGTCGATCGCTTGGCCGATGGACCATTGTTCCTTTTCTAGTCATATATATGTGGGTGGATATTGTGTATTGAATTTCAATCGTAACACAATTAGAGACTCGCGAAATAGTTTCCCATCCAAATGAAGAACTCGCTAAGTGTTGCTTAACTTTAACGTCTGGACGGTAAGGTTACAATTAAAATGATTTTATATGAACAAGGGTTTATAGGAAGGAAGAAGAAGATAGTTATTTAATTACATATCTCCTTTTACGTGTTATTTACGGGTTCCAGTCTTCCTAAAGAGGAACACCAAATGTTTTGGGGTGCTTATGTGTGAATATGGGTCCAACACGCAGAGGCCCTTTTGAGCATAATAAATTATCTAGAAGAATAAAATAGGCATAAAATAAAAATGGGTAAATGATAAATACAATAATAAGCAATCTAAAATAAAATGGTCACTTACCGTGGACCAGCTATGTACCTACTATAAAGAAAGATAAGTACTATATACAAGGTTAGTCGGAAAGGGGGTACTAAGCTGCGGGCCACCTAAAGTATCACTGATGATTATTTTAAAGCAAGTGTTAAAATTTCAAAATTCGATAATTTTTATTTCCATGCAAAAAGATTTTTATTTTTGTTTTTTCAAAAAAAATGTTACCTGCTTTAGTTATGAATTCATAAAATTAATTTTCTAATCCATGACCCCAAATATGACCTCAATTGTAAAAACAGCTGATTATAGCTATGGACAGATAGATTTTAGCATATTTTTTACGAAATCTTTGAAAAGCTATTTCTCTTAAACTATCGAGTTTTGGGGAAAGTTGTAGAACAAAAGTTATCCCTTATTATGGATACTTTAACACCCTTTCGGCTTAGTACCCCCTTTCCGGCTAACCTTGTATAAGATTTTTGTTTTCTTTTTTAAAGAAATCTTTGCCTCTCTAGGATTTATCCTGTATCGTGGGTGCGTTTACAGACCCAAATCTTTACATGCACAAGCACTCAGACCAGGAACGACTACATATTTCTAGGCCACACAAATATTTGATCCGAGCGGGAATCGAATTCACGACCTGTAGCGCAGTCAAGCCAATCGCTCGGTCACTGCACGAAACGTGTCGTCGCTTCTTTATTATAATTAAAATCTAATGCTTTTCTACTTTTAAAATGTTATAATCAAATGTAGATTTGGTTTGTTTGTACTATATGTATATAAAAATAAATATAGCGCAGTGGTCGATTGAGCGGGACGAGCGACCCTGAACAACGAAGGCAGATGATCCGGGTTCGATTCCCACGTTGAGTTACTAAATTGTAAAACCTACCGAATATTTTAGAATTGACTAGTACTAAACTATTTCTAATAGAAATGACTGAAGAAAGCAATAAAATTAATAATGAATATAGAAAAAGGACTCTAACAAATCTAGGTACATACTACAATTGTTTTAACAGGCTTTAGTTAGTGTTAGTAGTAAATTAGTAACTCAAATCGTCTAAAACACGACTAGCAACTAATTCATTAAATTGATTGCTTACTCAGTACAAGAAGTCAACGTAAGTTACCATAGATACACATTTAGTAGAACTAAAGACGTGTAAAATTGAGCTATACAGTTCTTGCAACATATTTTATATGTATCATAATATTTGGCTCCTTTCACGTCCACAGTATTTGACAAATTGAAAGCCCCAACTTCATCCTGAAGTAAGCTTACTTCGAGCAACTAAGCTTATAACCAAATCCGCGTTACCTCGCTAGGTAAAAACCTAAAATTTTGCAACACAGCCTGCCTACAACCTTAGTACATCTGTGTATAAAGTTTGAGTAATAAGGAGAACAATCGCGGATGCTCTCGCCGCCCCACCGACTCAGCTGCACAGGCGCACACCGCGCAGTCTTCGTCGACGGCCGACCGTCGCGTGCGCATCTTTACGCGTTGCTAAAGCTACCACATATTCGGTATTTTTTAATTTTTATTTATTTAATTTTTGTTTTTTTTGTTTTTTGTTGTTGTATCTTCGGACTGCTTTTAATTTGTTTTTGCGTATTTTGTTTTAGTATTTTTTGCGTTTTTATTTTGATTATAAAACTTATTTTTGGAAAATTTGTTGTTAGTGAAATATAAGGGTAGTAATGGGCTAAGTGTAAATGTAAAAGTTAATTTTTCTGATTTTACTACAAGTTATAAACTACATTCGAAAAATCGTGATGAGATCTCATAAAACACAGTTTGAGAGCGAAAGTTAAACTTCTCATAACAATAAAATTATACTAATCGTCAGTTAGATTACAGTTTACAGTAATTTAATCAATAAACTCTGAGCGTTAGTAATTTGACGTAACTTTCTTCTAAAATACGTTATGCAAAAATTTTAAATTCACATATTTTTGCGAGGTTATACTTTGAATGAAAAGTTAAAAGAAATACCGCTACTCGGCATTGCATTGTATGAAAAATATCATTTTTAAAGATCTTGTATATATTCATTTGACCGACTTTTTACATAACCTTTAATCTAATCTTCTCACCCGACTTGCTTTGACAATAGTTCAATGTTTAATTTTTTTCACAAAGACTACTAACATTGCTTTGTCAAATATGTTAGACAATGTCCAAATGTTTTGATGTAAAAAAACGAACCTAATTATGTGTTTGCGTAAGTGTAGGACTTTTAGCCGTCGTGGGAAGGCATTGTCTTAGCTAGACTCCAGTTCTTGCTATACACACGTTATGAATCCGTTATACAATCTAGGAACTGTGCTATAATATCTATTAGGTGTTAGTAATTAACATATTGTCATAAGAAAGAATTAACACTCTCAATTTTAATTTGAGAACTTTTTTTATGCGTATTTTGTATTTTAGAACGGCATTCACGGTTTAAATTTTTAGAATGCGTATCATTTTTTTGCGATGATACACATTCTTAATTTAAATTCTTTTTTTTATGCGTATTTAGATTTTCGCAAGTTAAAAGCAGTTTGAAACACCACAGTCAAGTGATTCAGAAGTGACAAAGTGACATAACTATTTCAGTTTGTGATATTATTCGTAACGTGTGAAGATTTCGATTTGGGTGAGTGTTTGTTTAATTAGCGTTCATTATATTAATTAGCTTGTCTTACGTCTAATGTGAAGAAAGGAAGTTGTCAACTGATTTCGTGTGTTTATTCACACGAAAAACATTGCACAATTAACTATTTTATTTATTGTATGTGGGGTGAAAACTTCAAATGTATACCTACATAGACTAGTCAGTGTCAATAAATTGAAATGAAATTTATTAACCGAAAAATAACAACAATACTTTGTCCTCCCCGGCAATGGAACTCAGGCTCATTGGTCTGTGGTCAGGACTTCATTGTTCTCTCACTATCCTAAATCATCGTACTTTATCCACTGAAATTGTTAAAGATATTATTTTAAAAAAAAGTAACCATATAGTTTCTTGCCGGCTCTCCATAGGAAACGACTAATTGGAACCGTGCATCTAAATTCGACTTTTCATCAGCACCTGTATTGGTTTATGTGAAATAAAAAAAAATGATTTTGATTTTGAGTCCCTCAAACTTCGAAGCCGGGCTTGCACTCATTATACCACTGAGGCAATATCATTGATTGTATCGCAAAATCACCCTTAGTTTAATTTTATGTATGTATGGTGTTGTACATGGGGGATTAAGGTCGCCGAGCAAGCGAGACGAAAGAGGTGACGAACCTGAGGCCTACTCCGAAACACGAACGTTGCAGTTTCGTGTCAAAACGAAACAACAACGAACTTATAAATATACGATCAAAGTATTGTCAAACAACGAACTAGTAGATGTTAATTAACATTTGTGAGTAGAGTGAACGAAAGAGAAAACGATAAATCGCGAAAATTTAATCGATCGTCGGTTCCAAACACTTTTGTGATGGAAAACGTGCGATCTGTCAGCTGACAGTTCGTAGTTTGATTTTCGGAAGCCCTCTGGCACCATGATTGGGCCCGAAAAATAACATTAGGTTCGCTACCTATTATATGGGACTTAACAAAAGAGGTGAAACGTGGAAGTATGATTCCTGTCTTTTACAGGAGTTTATACACCCACGCATCTCCTCTGCATACCTTTTCACAACTTAAATGCGTGAGTATAATAATATGTACGTATGTATGATTTATGTATGTATGTGCCCGAGCGGGCATTTTCACTGTCAATCTAATGTAACTACCTAGTTGGTTTAGTGATGGTAAGCGCGACTGCTGATCGTGAGATCCTAGGTTCGATCCCCAGGTCGGGCAAAATTATATTGGGTTTGGGTGTTAGGAATTTCTCAGTAGCAGCCCGGAGTAACATGTGCCCGGTTAATGGTAATAGGCTCGCCTCTTATTACATGGGACTTAAACATAACTGGCGAAACGAGGGTGTTACTAAAACACCTCTCCCTAGCCCTTCGGGGAATACACGGCGTGATGTTATGTTATGTTTGTATAATAATATGTATGATATATGTACTAGAGTAGGCATTTTCACTGTCAATCTAATGTAGTAATTACATATTAACATCAATATCGACGCAGGCGCAGTGCCAATATAACGAGGTCGCACGGAGACACTCTCCGGTTTGTCGCAACTCGGTGTTATTCGTACTAGATAAGTCTAGATTATTAATTATTATTGATTACTTATAATATTAGGTACTTGATCAGTTTCACTTTCATGTTATGTCTAAGTTATATTTTTTGTTAACTTTGATAATGCTTAGTCATAAACATGTTTTTTGTAACGAATTTATTAGAAACTTGTTTGGAGGTACATTCATAACATTTCGTTTAAATATCTGACTGACTTCGCAGAGCTGTAAGGTTGTTTATTTTATTCAATTTTTTTTGAGGCTTTATTTCACTTTTTCGCTACTATGCAAGCCTCATACGTACGTCCTACATTTTTTCGAAGCATTAGTTCACTTTTTAGAAGCATTAGTTCACTTTTTTGAAGCTTTAGTTCACCTTTTCGAAGCATTAGTTCACTTTTTCGAAGCAATAGTTCACTTTTTCGCGACTATGTAAGCCTCAAAAGTACGCCCTATTTTAATATTTACTATTTTTAAAAACAAAAACAAATTGTTTACAATTGTACCCAATACCGGTGTAATACTAAAATATCTTTTTAATTACCTACTCCAAGAACAGTTCCTCGTGACGTTATTGGTTATCCTTGACGACGATGCACCGTCCGCTGCGCGCGCGCATTCGAGCGCGACGCTCACTACGCGCATGTCCTTAATTGTGTTAGTGTAGGCTTGGGGACTGTTTCCTGTTATAATGGAGACCTGTATATGGAGATTTAGGTCTTACATGGTTTGTTAAGAGTTATTTATTAATTTAAATGGCGATAAGGATGCGATGGCTTGAGACTTTACATGCCCTTAAGAGTAGTCACCTGCGTAATGTGGAAGAACAACCCCTGTCGAACTTTTTAAGAAATATAAGCTTGATTGATAGGTTGAATAAAGAATTAATTAATTGTTTGTAAAATTTGAAATAAATTTCTGCCTAAACTAGATCATATAGACATTTCTAATTCATTCAGCAGATCACCCGTTTACCATGTCATTGTGGTTCATATATATAACTGGATGATATTACATTACAGTAACAAATTTATTTAAAGAAATAAAAATCATTTATCATTTGATATTTTCATGTTTTAACATAAAGTATTTTCGCGTATAAGTTAATAGAAAGTCAAACTAAATATTATGTTTAAATAATCGCGAACATACATACATACAGGTCAAACTGAGAACCTTCTTTTTTGAAGTTGGTTGAATAATGTAACCAACAAAATGGCGTGCACGCGCGTTGATGTCTTTAATATGACAGGAACTTGACTTGCTACCTAGATCAAGTTTTTGACGCAGAAGGATAAAAACGCCGTACATAACATTATGTACTTATAAAAAATGGATTACATAAATCCCGAACCGGTATTACCGTTACGGATATTACTAAAGCCTAGGTATGCGTTAATTTATTCATACACTTAGGCCTACTTTTAAAAGGCTTTAAATTAATTAGTTTGTTATAATTAAGTTAAATTACTCTGAACTGCCCCGTTGATCTAGTGGTGGCAAGCGCGACTGCTGATCGTGAGGTCCTGGGTTCGATCCCAAGTCGGGCAGTGTTATTGGGTTTTTCCATGCGGAATTCCTCAGTAGCAGGCTTTTTTTTTTTGTTTTGGAAAATCCTCATTGTTGTCCCTCGCCCGGGCATGGCGAGGAAGTCTGCCGGACTCTTACCGGATAAAAACCAACGGTGTTCCTTCACCTGACCGTACGGCCGGGGTCGCGGGATTCGCAAAAGCATGCAACGCAACCCCGGCCTAAGTAGCAGCCTTGTATTTGGATTTGTGCCCGCTTGATAGCAATAGGCTTGCCCCCTATTACATGGGACTTAAACATAATGGCGAAATGAGGGTGCTACTATAGACCTCTGCCCAACCCTTCGGGGAATACAGGCGTGATGTTATGTTACTATAAATTTTCTAAGACTATCACATGTGATCACAAATTCAGCTGCCGAACGAGGGGTCCTGGATTTAGTCCCTAGCTCTGGCTAAAACAAAATGTAGTTAAAAAAAATATTAAATTAAGGATCTTTGCATCCATGTCCATCTTTACACTTTCATGTTTGTTTGTAATACATATAAAAGCCCCTTAGATTTTTACTTGTGTTTAATATCGTCGTTTTATTGTCTTAGCGCACGTTTCGACACGTCTAACACAAAGTTCAACAAAGGTTTGAACCTGCGACCTTTCACTCGCATGTCCACACCCTAGCTGAGGTTATTAGACACACTGTCGTATAACGTATATTTTAAATTCATAATTACATTTCATGCCAAAGACGGATTAAATTTATTCCACATTCGCAGTACACGTGTGGCACTGCTCGTGTATTTTTTTAACATACCCCATTTATTCCCCTTTTTGGGATAGTTTTGAAAAACATGGTTACATATTTCATTATTTATTTTGAAGACTATTTGAGCCAATTTTCAAGTTTATAAATTCAAAAAATAAGGCTTTCCATAAAATTATATACCGTTTTTCATCGAGGTGAATTTCGAAAAAAGCGTTTTTATTATTGCTTTAAAATGTCTACTTAATCGAGCTACGCAATAGAATTCACCCCTACAAATTTTAATACCCCGTTTCATCCCATTTTAGGAGTAGTTTTGTAAAATCGTTTAACACAATTTCATTATTCACTCCCAAGAGTATTTGTGCAAAGCGGCAAGTTTAGAAATATAAAATACTAGCTGTGTCCTCACGGCTCCGCCCGTAGCCTATGTTACTCAGTGATAATGTAGCTTTATAACGGCAAAATAATTTTTGAAATCGGTTTAGTAGTTTTTAAGTTTATTCGTTACATACAAAAATACAAATCTTTCCTCTTTATAATATTAGTATAGATTTCATAAAAACTTAACCTTATTTATTCACCCCTATAGGGGTAGAAACAGAATTCAACATAACCCAATTTCAAACCAACCTTTAAGAGCTATCGAAATAAATACCGTCAATTTCATCGAACACGCCAATCTACGTCATGATTCACCTCTCACACATCATTGACATCATCATCAATAACCATACACGCATTACATACAAATCTCATCCAACGGACAAAGGCTGCTCGTAATGATGACTGCCATTCAACCATACAAAGCGTATGGCAACGACTGGCAAGAATATGGCGACTGGCAATTTCCCTAAAGGTCGCTACTGTGAGCGCTAAATAAACATAATTATTGCAAAACATCATGAGGTTTGTGGGCTCAAGTTAAAAGAGAGAAGCGAGGACACGAGTTTTTTATTTTTTGGATTATTAATATTATTCTAAGAGATATTATATACCTACCTATGTGAACATAACCTCCTCTTATTACGAGAGATAGTCTAAGTAAAACCCAGGTTTACAAATAGCCCCGTCTCTTTTTATTATTATGATGATGTGTGACGGGTAATGTTCGTATATTTATCATGAGTGATGGGCATATTTTAAATCTGTAATAGTTTACACTATCTCTTGTAATAATAGGTCAGTAGTAAATGTACAGGTCGTATTTCTAAAAGTTTGGACACTTTTATAAGCCACTTTTATAATATCAAACTCCGTACATAAAAAGGTGCTTAAGGCTCTGTTTAGTATAAAGAACCGGTGAACACAATTTTGTGGTGTGTGGTTTATATTTAATGAGCTTTTTTCTGAAAACGAAGAAAATTAAATGTGGAAAATGAGGAAAAAGGGGATTATGGTGACGCAATCAAAAATGGTTTGTTTGCTAATCAGCATAGATTTTTCATTTTATTTTCATATAAACAAAGTAATGTAGCTTCGCCATCCATTTGATTACTAAAGTGATTATTCAAGGTGAAAAAAATGTAAAGAAAAGAAAACCATATTTGAATATAAGTACACTTCTCGCTTCAGCTTATATTTTGAACTTTATTATATTATGCACCATCAAAACATATCGCAACGCATCTCGGTTCCCACAGCACATTATGTTCGACACATTACCCCCCCGTGCCGCTTAGAGGTTAAACAGAGAATTAGGAAAACAGATATTAACGACCAGAACATTGTGTCAAATGAACGAATTTCTACCTTCATAGATCTTGCTAAAAAAAACACAATCTATCTGGAGCGCGTTCTCTCAGCGGCCGCATTGCAGCTTTAGATACCCTTTTAATAACATAACATCACGCGTGTATTCCCTAAATGGTTGGGCAGAGGTGTATACTAACACCCTCATTTCGCCGTTGTTTCAGTCCCATGTAATAGGGGGCGAGCCTATTGCCATCAACCGGGCACAAATCCAAACTCCCTGCTGCTGAGGAATTCCACACGGATAAATCCAATAACACTTTGCCCGACCTGGGTATCGTACCCAGGACCTCACGATCAGTAGTCGCGCTTGCCACCACTAAACCGACGAGGCAGTTTGGAAAACTTGGATACAAATCTATGAAGTTCAGATCGAATGCAATGCACAGCCTACAAATACTAATGTGGCTTGTTCGGATCGAATGTTTTCGGACTAGGATCCAAGCTTCAATCCAAGCTAGGATATAAGCTTTCTTAAAATTTACTTAAGCTTACGAAGTTATTCTTAACAGTACAAACCACAAAATATTACAAACATGAAACAAATTAGACTTTACAACGACTGTAAACGACTGTAACATGCTAAATAAAATGAGTTTTTATTCATTACATGCAAAAACATGTACATTATGTAATGAGATTGCCGTTCATTATGTGTTTATGTACAGACTAGCACATTCTATAAATAATAATATCTAGACAGATCTTCTTAATTTTAGCATATTCACTCCATAAACATAAAAACCGACTAAATCTTGTTGGTCTAGTGGTGGCAAGCGCGACTGCTGATCGTGAGGTCCTGGGTTCAAAATGTTATTGGGTTTTTCCGCGGGGAACGCCTCAGTAGCAGCCCAGAGTTTGGATTTATGCCCGGTTGATGGCAATAGGCTCGCTCCCTACTACATGGGACTTAAACATAACGATGAATTGAGGGTGTTACTATACACCTCCGCCCAACCCTTCGGAGAATAAAGGCATGATGTTATGTTGTCTCCCAGAATAACTTAATTTGAATAAAGTATTTTCTTTGGTAAGGGAATGATCAGTCTTAAGGCGAAGTTATTTTTATTTAATTTCACAAAGAAGGAAGGCTCTTTACTGATAGTCAGTTCCAACCGTACTGCCGTTCTACCTATCCTTTTCCCAACTACGTTGGGGTCAGCTTCCAGTCTCACCATATGCGGCTGAATACCAGTATTTTACACGGAGCGACTGCCAGCAGACCTCCGCAACCCAGTTACTGGGCAATGCCGATATCCTAAGGTTATCCTAAACTTAACAATTCCATTGTTTTCTAAACTTTGTTACTTAACAGAATTTTGGAAAGGTAACAAAATAACCTAAAACGTAACACATACAATTATAGGCACGCATGCGCAGGTCATAGTTCACTGTGGCGCAAAGTTGCGCAACTCTCGCACAACCGGTTGTTAGCGCAGTTATTTAAAATCGATTAGAACTAAATTAGATTTTATTCAAATTACTGTAACTACTTGTAGACGGCTACCAATAATAGTAAGTAGTTTAATTTTAACAACAGTGATAGCCTAGTGGTGTTACCGTCAGACAAGTCATAGATCGAACCCAAGACACGCACCTCTGACTTTTCGGATTCATGTGCGTATTGTATAATTATCACTTGCTTAAAAACGGTGAAGCAAAACATCGTGAGGAAACCGGCATGCCTGAGAGATATTTCTCGACGACATGTGAAGCCAAGTCAGAGGCCCATGGGCGGCATAAACTCTGACACCAAGTCACTAACCACACGAAAAACAAAAAAGAATAAGACATTTGTATTTTCAATTCAAAATTCGTTTACATTAGCGATACTATACGTCAACTTAACGACACGTCTGGTGCAGTGGCTGAGCGATCGGCTTCTGCGCTACAGGTCGAGGGTTCGATTCCCACACGGAACAAATATTTGTATGGCCTACAGATAGTTGTTCCGGGTCTGGATGTTTGTGTGTTTGAAGATTTGTGTTTGTAAACGCACCCACGATACAGGAGAAATCCTAGTGTGGGGTAACGTTTTACTTTAAAACAAACAAACAAATCGACGGTCCCTACGTACTATTGAAACTACAAAATCTCAGTTTTTATTTTATCTGCTTAAAATGTGTGAAATTATGTTATCTTAAAGGTTACAAAATAATATTTTTTATGGGACCAAATGGCAACTATTCCGCTTCAAACTAAAGAAGAATCACGTAAATCGGATCATAAATCTCAGCGTAATCGGTGTACATACATAATAAAATAAAAACTGAGATTTTGTAGTTTCGATAGTATACGTAGGGACCGTCGAAATGTTCCTGCTAGATTAACAGAACCCAAACATGCATCGCCGAAATGCATGTTATAATTTACATACATCTTACTTTCAACAATTGAAAATACAAGCAAAAACATGCAATTACATACAAGATTACTGAAATAAATGAATATGTAATGCATTCAAGTGTTATAGCTATTATAGCACTATTATATAACGTTTGATGCATCTGCTGTATAATGCGGATTAGTGTGAGAGGTTTACATCAATGTGAAAGCATTCTGTAATTGGATTCTTGCTTCTCTCGTGCATAGACCGACCTGTCGTTAGTTGAACTCGGAGACATTCATTTTTATCAAGATTTGTAATAAATATACAAGGTTAGTCGGAAAGGGGGTACTAAGCCGCGGGCCACTTAATGTGTCACTGATGACTATTTTAAAGCGAGTGTTAAAATTTCAAAATTCGATAATTTTTATTTGCACGCAAAAAGATTTTTATATTAGGTTTTTCTAAAAAAAAACATACCCGCTTTAGTTATGAATTCAGAAAATTAAGTTTCTAATCCGTGACCCCAAATATGACCTACATAGTAAACACAGCTGATCATAGCTATGGACAGATAGATTTTAGCATATTTTTTACGAAATCTTTGAAAAGCTATTTTTCTTAAACTATCGAGTTTTGGGGAAAATTCTAGAACAAAATGTATCCCTTATTATAGGAACTTTAACACCCTTTCGGCTTAGTACCCCCTTTCCGACTAATCTTGTATATTAATTTCTGTCACAACGGTACCTACTACCGTTGGTTATGGAGTTATAATTAATTCCATAACTGCCTTGTTGGTGTAGTGGTGGCAAGCGTGGCTGCTGATCGTGAGGTCCTGGGTTCGATCCCCAGGTCGGGCAAAGTGTTATTGGATTTTTCTGTTTTGAATTCCTCAGTCGCAGCCCGGAGTTGTGACTTATACCCAGTTGATGGCAATAGGCTCGCCCCCTATTACAAGGTCCTTAAACATAATGGCGAAATGAGGGTGTTACTATACACCTCTGCCCAACCCTTCAGGGAATACAAGCGTGATACTATGTTATGTTATAAAAAATATTCTTAGAGCAAATTTTTTAACACCTGTGTAGATAAATACATCAGAAAATAACATCTATTCTTCTTTAGTAATGTTATCTTCTAGTAGCGTTGATTCCAAATTAAGGATTTAAAATCAATTTTAGTCCATGAAGCCTGAATTAAATTAACAGTCAAATATCCATTAATCATATCTATACTAATCTATACTTCTATACTAATATTATAAAGAGGAAAGATTTGTATTTTTGTATGTAACGAATAAACTTAAAAATTACTGGACCGATTTCAAAAATTCTTTTGCCGTTAGAAAGCTACATTATCACTGAGTAACATAGGCTACGGGCGGAGCCGTGAGGACACAGCTAGTCCAATATAACCTTATTAACTTTTTTGAATCTTTAATCGAAGGCACTACGCATAAAACACATCTCTCTGTCACTCCATAAAACGTAAAACTATCAAATACTTCTGTATAAGTAAATTTCAATAGTAATACGAGTAAGGCTCCTTGTGAAAGAGTTTCAGACTGAAGGTGTAGGTGAAATTACAGGCACATGAGACTTTCCAACTTTGTCTCTAAGGTTGGCAACGCATCAGCAATACTCTTGGTATTGTAGGTGTACATAGGCGGCGGTGCCCACTCTCCACCAGGTGGGCTGTCGGCCCATTTACTAACCTATTACATAAAAAAACCTATTTAACAAACAATACTAGGTACAGCAGCTTTCAGTTGAGGAAGGTCAGGGAGATAGGTAGGTATGTACTCAGGTCTCAACTGCCGTTACGGATCACAAGGTTACTAGAATGTGCTGCGCGTGGGCACATCGATTTACTTTAGTTCGTTATGTTATTGTATATAAATACCTGTCGTAGAAATATATGTATACAAGGTTAGTCGGAAAGGGGGTACTAAGCCGTAATGGATAATTATTCTACAACTTTCCCCAAAAGTCATTAGTTGAAGAGAAATAGCTGTTCAAAGATTTCATAAAAAATACGCTAATTTCTATCTATCCCCAGCTATGATCAGCTGTGTTTACATCTTAGGTCATATTTGAGGTTACAGATTAGAAGCTCCATTTTCTGAATTCATAACTAAAGCAGGAATGAAGAATTTTTGAAAAAGATAAAATAAACATCATTTTGCATGGTTTTTGATTTCATCAAATTTTGAAATTTTAACACCCTCCTTAAAACAATCATCAGTGATACATTAAGTGGCCCGGAGCTTAGTACCCCCTTTCCGACTAACCTTGTATAATATACATTTTTATTGTATACGGCTATGAGAATTAGCATACATAAAACATAATTATTAGCCTATTACTGTACCATTGCTGGTCACGGGCCTCTTCTCAGAATGAGAAGATTTTAGGCTTTAGTCCGCCACACTAGGCTGATGCGGGTTGGCAGACTACACACACCATCAAGAACTTTATGGAGCCCTCTCAGGTGTGCAGGTTTCCTCACGATGTTTTTCCTTTACCGTTAACGCAAGTGATAAATCATTTTTTATATAATAAGTCATTTTTTACGTTACATTTTTAATAAATTGTGAATGTGAGTACCATGTAGGGTAGCTATATACACGAATTTTGTAAACGTTTGGCGGTTCTTGAGTTTTTTTTTTGTGACCCACTCAAATGTCCAGCTGATTGATAGCGTCGTGCAGCGGTCGGGTTGTTGAGCTCCCTAAAATAAGGTTTGAGCTCCGCGATGATTGAAGCAGATGTACCGTCAGTTAGGACAGGTCAACTCGAAACTGCTATGGCACTTTCCTCAAAAGACCATTCCAAACGTTGCCCTACATCGTTTCACTCGCATAGTTTGTATACTACAATGTCTGGACTTTATCTGGACTATTGTCTGGACTGGCAAAATAGGTTTTGTATTATAGTTATTATTTTAATAATATCGCTTTACAATACTTCATTCCAAACTGTAAAGTATGAGCATCATGCAGCTATTAGTGATACGCTTATAATCATATCATATTACTGCCTATTGTCTGGTAATATGAGTCTGTCATGCTCACTTAAATGTCTTGCTGATGGTGGCGTTGTTTATCCGGTCGTTGAGTTCCCTATAATATGGTTGAGCTGACCGATGCGGATGTGCACGTCATGCTCGTGAACGGGTGCCGTCTGTCGGGACTGGTCAGCTCTTAACTGCTATGGCAATCATAGAAGGCATATTTTTCTATTTGTTACTCTTATGTGAGTTTATTTGTTACATTAACCTGCATTATTCTCATTCTATTTCTCACACTACTGTAATGGAATTGTAATGAACTACTATTTTAAAAAGAGTATTCATGGAGTTTCTTGCCGGCTCTTCTCCATAGAACCTACTTTTTGGAACCGTGCACCTAGTCGTGACGTTTTAAAAGTGCCTGAAATCTGGTCTATTTGAAATAAAAAACTTTGACTTTGACTTTGACTTTGATAATCAAATTCTGATTCCCACATGAATTCTAAAAGTCAGAGGTACGGGCCGGGATCGAAGTCAGACCCTCCTGCATGGAAGGCAAGCGTTCAACCGCTAGGCTATAACTGCTTAGAATTAGCATCCTCATTGAAAATTATAGATGGCTGTCCTGGCGAGCCCATAGCTAAGAAAGATTCGATATATTTTAAAAAAATACACAATGTATAAAGTTTTATATCAATTCCAAAACAAACATACATACATATACTTGCCTGTAATCCCCGTAAGGGTCAGCAGAGGTGTTCTCCTATTACAGGAGTCAGTACACCGTCGTTTCGCTTCTTGTATCCCATGTAAGCGAGCCTATTGCCATTTTTCGGGCATAATTATGGTGACAAGTTCATCACCTCTTCAACTCGCATGCCCGGCGATGGAGGGGAATTGTATTCTCAATATATCTACCACGATTAAATTCAAAATTATCTGTTCTGCCTACCTTTTTCCCAACTACACTGGCCTGCAAAAATAAGTATCACACTTTTAAAATTTAATTTTTTTCTAAACTATAGAAGTTAGAGACTTAAAATAAAAAACGTTTTATAGCAATTTTTATCAGCTTTCTTTGAAACTATAGTAACAAAGTTAAACTCTTTTTTTGAGTACTTTTTGTTTCGAAAATATATCTTGTGTACTTAAAAAGTTATTGCAATTTTAAAAGTGTAATACTTATTTTTGCAGGCCAGTATATGTTGGGTTCAGCTTCTAATCTAACCAGATACGACTGAATACTAGTATTTTACACGGAGCGACTGACACGGAGAGACCCCCGCAACCCAGTTACAGGGCAATGCCGATATCGTAATGTTAGACCGGTTGTCAAACTTTCGGGCTTCTGACTTCCCGTAACGACTGTCATAGGTATTCGTATGACACCCGGGACCGACTGTTTAACGTGCTCTCCGAGGCACGGAGTATCTCGATGTTAACGAACGGTCACCCAACAACAAACTAACCACGGCAAGCGCAGCTTAACCTCGCAAGTAATAAGCCACGAGCACCTCCAAATTTAAAATAAACTCTACATTATTGATTGTTAAAATTAAATAATAATGAGAGTTACTCCTAAATGACATCCTCATACACGCCCAAGATCCATTTCTACTTCAAATACCTCCCTATCTGATGCTCATGCGCCACACGGTAGAGTGATAGGGCCCTCTCAAAGCCTCTTGGTTCACAAGGTTGCTCTAGAATGTTCAGTTTACGTAACGACAGTAAATCGAGAGCGGTGCATGTCACTCGCGGAAACATTACAAGATGAACTTATATTTAAGAGTACTTATAACCAGAGATCGGATAATCGAATGCATATTTACCTAAAGTTCAGGTGTTGGCGAATATAGAATGCACTTTTGTGTCGAAAAATTCCGGGATCGTCAAAAGTGTTCTGTAGAATAGAATCATATTTATCTAGAATTGGATGCATATTTATTTATTTACATACCTAAAGTTGTACCTTTTTATTATCTAATACAGACATGCACTTTCTTACAAGGGACATACACATATATTTGCATCGGGGGTTTAAAATTTACTTCAAGTAATTGTATGCATTCGATCAGTTATGCAATCCCTGTGATACCGGGTTATTTTTTTCTAATAAATTATTTTCATAAGCCTTTTCCAT
The DNA here is from genome assembly GCA_910594945.2 of Amphipyra berbera. NCBI lineage: Eukaryota > Metazoa > Arthropoda > Insecta > Lepidoptera > Noctuidae > Amphipyra > Amphipyra berbera. Next base: position 16,379,773 of record OU343142.1, read on the forward strand.
AGTTTCGTAGCGAAAAATTAACTTTAGGTAAATATGCATCCGATTATCCGATCTCTGCTTATAATGGTTTCAACTTTCAAGTATACAGGGTGTAAACGAAATCATGTAATTTCTTCAAACCTCGTGATGTGCTGCTGACATAGATTAACCCTGAACGGGATACTTTTGGACTCAATAAAAAAACACAAAAAGTAAGCATGTGTTCTTAACGTGAGGCATTTTAGCGCCCCGAGTTAAATGACCGCGCGGCGAGCGATAGCCGCGCAATTCGCTTGGGGCGCTAAAATGTCTCACCTTAAGAACACAATATGTTTACTTTTATGTTTTTTATTGAATTCAAAAGTACTTCCGTGACTTCGTTTACACCCTGTATGTGTGCCGGGAAAGCCCAGTGGTTGAACGTTTCCTTTCCACGCCGGAGGGTGTGAGTTCGATCCCGGCCTGCACCTCTGTGATTTTAACGATTATCATGTGCGTTAACGGTGAAGGAAAGCATCGTGAATAGTGAGGAAACCTGCACACCTGAGAAGGCTGTAAAAGGTTCTCGATGGTGTGTGTAGCCCACCAACCCGCACCAGGCTAGCGTGGTGGACTAAGGCCTAAACCCTTCTCATCCTGAGAAGAGGCCCGTGCTCAGCTGTGGGACATTAATCGGCTGCTTTGTTATTAAAGAAACAAATTGAAACAAAAAAAAAAACATTAATTATTTCTCGAAGAAAACTTCGCACCTACTTCAAATTGTCTAAAATCTGATTCATTGGCACTTAATCACACTTATCACATACAAGTATAGTTATTAAACCTATGCACATTATTATAACACGTATGCACTCAGTACATAACGCGATCACGCTCAGCTGCGCGTGCGCCGATCAGTAAAAGTCATGGTCAGCGCCCGCGCAGTCAATAACACGTGGAAAGGAGATCAATAGCATTGGATTTGGATGCATTAAAAATATTTAATTCCTAAATATATAGAATTTTTTGAAAAAAATATTAGTACTGACTATTAACTACTCTAAACTATTATAAGTACTGACACTACTGACTGTAATAGGGGGCGAGCCTATTGCCATCCACCGGACACCAATTCAAACGAAAAAACCAAAACAGGAACTCACGATCAGCAGTCGCGCTTGCTACCACTAGACCAACGAAGTAGTTAATTAAATAGTATGTATGTGCGAAACGAGTATTTCCGATTCAAAATTCACTTACATTAACGGCAACAGTATTCGTGTTAAGCCTAATTGATTTACAGTCCAGTTTAAATAAATGAGTTTTGAACTGGAAACCACAAAGTATAAATAACCCATTTTTCAGCTTGTTAGTGCTTGTACACAAAACTGCGAATCGGCGCGATGCGAATTCGCAACGCAGAAAACTGCTACGCACATTGCTGCGTTGCGATTTCGTGCGGTAAGGCGTCTTCCTTCCAACGTTCGAATGACAAATCCTTCGACGATCGTCAACCGTATTGAACGTTTATACTAGATAGAATAAATTTGCGTAAAAAGATTTGCGCACTGCTGTTACTGATAAGAAGATATAGGAAAAATCAATTACGCGAATCAATTCGTAAGTTCTTGCGATGCGTCGTGCGAGCTCGTATATTTCTACGATGCGACGTCGCATCGCAGTTTTGTGTACAAGTCCTCATATCACCAATCTCATAATTTTAATACCACATACGATATCAACAAATACCCACGCCTCATTAAGTGTTATTACCCCAACACATTGCCCAACACGAATTACACAGGTGTTGGTGATTCCACACAACAACATGTTGGTTAAACACTTAGATAAAACGTCGCTAAAACAAGCCCTGTTGTGTAACACCTCGTTAAGATCTTAATAGCTGTGTTTGTTTAACTCTTGAGTCTAGGAACTTGAGAGGTAGCTAAAGGTATGCTGTTATGAAAATTGCGTTGCAAAAGTTCTGTGTTGTGTAGGTATATGAAATATGTCTCTCATTAGACGGTTTTATGCAGCAATTAGGAACTTATTTTGTACTTTGAAAGAGCTTACTCAATTATTAAAGTGAACTGCTAGATTGCCTAACTGAAATAGATGATATGCCCATAGTATTTTTTTAATCCTAAAAGTTTTGCCGTCTTTCATTTACATTATATTATATCATACTAGCGACCCGCCTCGGTTTCGCACGGGTGCAATGTAGATACTAATGTGGGGCATATAAACCTTCCTCTTGAATCACTATCTATTGCTGAAAACTGCATTAAAATCCGTTGCGTAGTTTAAAAGGTCTAAGCGTACAGACAGCGGGAGCGACTTTGTTTTCTATATCTATACTAATATTATAAAGAGGAAAGATTTGTATTTTTGTATGTAACGAATAAACATAAAAACTACTGGACCGATTTCAAAAATTCTTTTGCCGTTGGAAAGCTACATTATCACTGAGTAACATAGGCTACGGGCGGAGCCGTGAGGACACAGCTAGTATACTATGTAAAGAATTCGTCCTAGCCTTTTTTCCTAACTATTTTTTGGAGTCAGCTTCCAGTCTAACCAGATGCGGCTGAATACCAGTATTTTACACGGAGCGACTGCTATCAGACCTTCGCATCCCAATTACTGGACAATGCCGATATCCTAAAGTTAGACCAGTTGTCAGAGTTTCGGGCTTCTGATTACTCGTAACGACTGTCATAGGTATTCGTATGACACCCGGGACCGACGGTTTAACGTGCTCTCCGAAGCATATAGATACATAACCTTAAATTACAATTTCCCATGTTTGGATGTAATTACATACAAAGATGTCACAACGCAAACCAATGCCTACTTGCCTTTCAAATATTTTTTACAATTTTATTTTATGAAATAAAAATCATTTATCTCGTAACATAACATCACGCCTGTATTCCCCGAAGGGTTAGGCAGAGGTGTATAGTAACACCCTCATTTCGCCGTTATATTTAAGTCCCATGTAATAGGGGGCGAGCCTATTGCCATCAACCGGGCACGAATCCAATCTCCGGGCTGCTACTGAGGAATTCCGCATGGAAAAACCCAATAACACTTTGCCCGACCTGGGGATCGAACCCAAGACCTCACGATCAGCAGTCGCGCTTGCCGCCACTAGACCAACGAGGCATATCATATGTATATCACTTATCATTTACCGTAAAAGTCGTGTTTCTCGATTCTTCTTCAAAACTGTTAACATCGTGTCTAAGCCATAAACAATAATTCTGTCAGCCCCTTACATAACGTCATGGGTCATAACTCCTCCAAAATGACCAGTTGACCACCCATCCTTCAGTGATCACATGAATATTTTAGTACATAAAATTGCACAATACTTATTTAATAGCTAGCTATCAAACTGTAATGCGGGGAAAGCATCGCATGCGCATGCGAGCCGGTATGCGCCCGCGCAGATGAAAGTATGGATTACAGTCGTAATAATTCATTATGTACGAAAATATTACGGTTTATGTTTAGTTATTGTTGCAATTTTGTTTGAAATGTGTTATTTTCAGCGATGATGTTGTTAATTTCAGTGTTTAATGTTTAATGCGCGAAATGTCATTTGTGACTAATCATGAAAGTAATATTTGAGAGAAGGAAAGTGAGATTCTTTTATGTATGTATTATGAAAACTTATTACTGTGACTCACTATGTTCAATTTCAGGAAAAGTTTTTGTAATTATTATTAATAACATAACATTACGCCAGTATTCCCCAAAGGGTTGGGCAGAGGTGTTTAGTTACACCCTCATTTCGCTGTTATATTTAAGTCCCATTGTAATAAGGCGAGCCTATTGCCATTACCTGGGCACAAATCCAGATTCCAGACTGCTACTGAGAAATTCCTAATGGAAAAACCCAATAAAACTTTGCTCGACCTGGGGATCGAACCCAGGACCTGGTTGTTAATTAGCCACGAACCATATACCTATTTTAGTTGTTCCCAATTTTCGAAGGATTTCTACAAAGTTGCAACAGTGAAGTCAATGTTTTTCTTTATATCTTTTAATCTACATGGCAATAAATATTATCTTCCATAGACACCATTGTCCATTGAAATGTACACCGGTATCTCTAAGTTAGGTCTATGCACGCAACTTTAGCATGTCACCGTTTTTTGTCGGAACTACTGATCCTTTATGCCTAGATTACATGAGCTTAGTAACTAGTGCTTATGGGTTGATTACACCTAACGAGTACATTGGCGAGTCAGTAAATGAGCTCTCGGCCGAGAGAGTCGCCGAACCGAGTGGGTGGTCACACGAATTTACTATAGTGGCGAGTCAGTGTGTGAGATTAGGATAATTGGACATAGTTAAGCGAAAAGGATCCAACCCACAAAATTATCGAAAGAGAGTTATTTATATCAAAATACTCGCTTAAACTTCTTAAGCCAAACTACACATAATAACACTTTAACCAGTTAAATATTATACATTTGTCCTTTAATTACAATAAAATCAAGAAATTGAAATCAAAGAACCAATGAAGAAATACAGTCTAAACTTAAGAATTAAATATCTCATAACTGTGTGGGTTGGATCCTTTTCGCATAACTACGTCCAATTTGAAAACAAAAACATGAACACGCACACTGCTTGGTGACGAACGAACGAGTGGCGAGTGGCCGAGTGACAAGCGAGTGCATGTTCATGCGTGCCGAGCGGGATAACGAGTCGCTGCGGGGGCAGAAGAATGAAGCGGGTAGGTGGGTACTCGGCCTAGTAAACAGATTGGGATTCTAGTGACTCTCTCGCCTCTCTGCTCGACCTAGCATTCGGCCGAGCACTCGTTAAAGTGTTTATACCAACCGAGCACTCGGTCGAGGACACTGACTCGCCAATGTACTCGTTAGGTGTAATCAACCCATTAGTACTTGTTACTTACACTAATACCTTGCGTGTAAACATGCTGAATTAGTTCTTAATATTAAAGTATTAAACGATTCATTATTTTAAGGGTACGTCATCAAATAGGAACTTCCTTTACCTTTAACTTTGAACAAAAGTATGTAGGTATTTACATAATTTGCGCAAGCCTTTTCTTCTAGTCATGTTTGGGACAATTTTTTTTAAATTTGTCAAAACTTTGTCGAAAGCTACACTTAAAGGGAAGCTCTCAAATGAGTGTCGTCGTATCGTCTCAGTCCAGACCAGATATGTGATTAGTTGTTAGTACTTTGGTCAACCAATCACATTCGTTGACATGAGATTTGACAACAGATTAAATTGTTTAGCCTTTCAAAATCGGGGCATTAGGTTGCCAATGAAAATTGTATCAGTCTATGTGAAAGATAATCCTCAGTGGACCTACAAACCGTTTATGTGTGTTAACAACGTCATAAAACAAACAACAGTTGTCGAAATAACCATAACAATGTCTTTTAGCAGTGACAAAAGCCAATAAATACAAGTTTATAGGCAACGCTCGGTGCACAAACCGCATCAATTTGAGTAAACAACCATTGTTTACGTAGAAACGCCGAGGAGAATGTATCGTGGCCTGAATGTTGAGAGTTGCGTTCAATAGATTAAATGATGCGTAGTTTTGGAGAAGCCTTAAGACCCGAAGTCTACGAATACGTAAATTAATTTCTTTCTTATGTGTAAAGCAGTGAATCGAAGAGCGCGTGGCTAGTTAACAATCGCGCAGATCATACGATTTGCAAGTGAAAAAAATCGCTTCATCCAATTGTGAGGAATGTGGAGTTATTGAGGATCTACAACATCTATTGATGGAATATGTCCAATATGAATCTAGTAGAAATAATTTAGTAAGATCCCTGAATTTGAACAGAACCGATGATGTTCCATACAATTCTATCCCAACCAAATGACGACGATACGAAGGGTTTGTTCAAATTCATGGCTCATGTCATGTCTTGTGAAAGTACAATTGTTTAGGATATAATGGGACTGACCCAAAAATACGTAAAAGCCCCTCTAGATAAATAAAGAAAAAAAAACCTAATTACTTCACTTTCCGTGGATAGGTGACCGTTCGTTACACATCGCGACCCCTCCGTGCCTCGGAGAGCACGTTAAACTGTCGGTCCCGGGTGTCATTAGAATACCTATGACAGTCGTTACTGGTAGTCAGAAGCCTGAAAGTCTGACAACCGGTCTAACCTTAGGATATCGGCATTGCCCAATAACTGGGTGGCGGAGGTCTGTTGGCAGTCGTTTCGTTTAAAATACTGGTATTCAGCCGCATCTGGTTAGACTGGAAGCTGACCCTAACATAGTTGGAAAAGGCTAGGTAGAATGAACGTGTAAAGCAGTGAAAACTTACCTTCCATGTAGGAGGGTGTGAATTCGATCCCGGCATGCACCTCTGACTTATCGGACTCATGTATGGAATCACATCGGAATTCCCCATCTCAAATTTTCATCTCGTTTGCTGGATATCCAATACATAAGCTTAATCAGAACATTACTGTCCCACGGCTGGGCACGAGCCTCTTCTCAGAATGAGAAGTGTGTAGGCGTTAGTCCACCACGCTAGCCTGGTGCGGGTTGGCAGATTACACACACCATCGAGAACTTTATTAAGCCCTCTCAGGTGTGCAGATTTCCTCACAATGTTTTCTTATACCGTTATCGCAGTTAACAATAATGTCTCAATAGTACACCATAGTATAATGTCTTCACTTAACTTCGTAACAACATAATAAACGATACTGCTATCGCATTACTTCATCTAATAAGAGACATCTCAGTTTCTCCCGATGCATCTGTGCGTGTCGCTAACTAAAGATGGACACACACGTCGCGATAAAACGTTGTGATTATTTTCTTTAATCTCTCTTAATATATTCGGCAGAAGTGTTTTAGTACACCCTCGTTTCGCCAGTTATGTTTAAGTTCCATGTAATAGGGGGCGCGCCTATTGCCATTACCCGGGCACAAATTCAAAATCCGGGCTGCTACTGAGGTATTCCACACGGAAAAACCCAATAAACCTTTTTGCTCGAGTTGGGGATCGAACCCAGGACCTGACGATCAGCAGTCGCGCTTACCACCACTAGACTAACGAGGCAGTATTCTCTCTTACTAGGAAGAAAATTGCACTCTTTCGACAACTACGTCACTAGTAAAAGAAACATTTGAGTATTGCTGCCACTAAGTAATTATTGTCTGAGTCTAATAATCGCTTTTAGTGGAATCTGAAAATTATAGACCAATCAATGTATTCAAATATAGGCAGTGATAGCCTTACGGTTAAACGCTTACGGTTCCATGCATGAGGGTCTGAGTTTGATCCCGGCTCGTACCTCTGACTTTTCGAATTCACGTGCGGATCAGAATTTGATTATCACTTGCGTTATCGGTGAAGGAAAAACATCGTGAGGAAACCTGCACACCTGAGAGGGCTCCATAAAGTTCTCGATGGTGTGTGTAATCTACCAATCCGCACCAGGCTAGCGTGGTGGACTAAGGCGTAAGCCCTTCTCTTTCTGAGAAGAGGCCCGTGCATAGCAGTGGGACAGTAATATGCTATTTATGTATGAATGTTAGGTAAAATTTTACACTTTCTTTGACCTAGAATTAAATTATCATCATCATATTATCAGCCGGAAGACATTTGTCTACCGCTAAACAAAAGGCCATAGATACTACAACAATTCAATAAAGTTGTTCCATAGAGTAGAGCTGTCAGCATCAATAAATCAACAATTTTACACAGTATAAACGCACCGATTAGTCGTCACGTGTGTAGTGATCCTTAACAAAAGATACGATAGATGTTATAACTGTCTCCTATTGTCTAGAATGAGAGTTTAGATTTTATAAAAACGATATTCAAATTTTGACTTTTATAGTTTCAAAAAATATGGTGCAATGATGATCACGACGATGATCTTTTTGGAATGTTTTAGTCACCCGATAACTTGAAGAAATAATATTGGGTAATTTTTGAATACAGTAACAAAAGTAATAAGTAATAGCACTCATGGGCGTAGCTAGGATTTTGTCCAGGGTTGGGCAAACTCAGTCAGACAGTAAATCTGTCTTCTCAATAAATCTGGAAGTGCAGAATGGGATTATGGGGCAATTTTACCCCATAACCTTATTTTTGAGCTTCAAATAAGTATAGACGGAGTCGGGCATTGGTCTGCCTATTTCGGGTAATTGTTCTGTGGACATGGGTGGCGAGTTGACTGTATCTAGACCATTTACCTATTCTTTCCTGTGGCAGGGTGGGACAAGCGCCCCATCTGCCCCAGCTTGAATACGCCTATGAATAGCAGTAAGTAGCCTAGCGGTTGGACGCTTGCCTTCCATGTGCGAGGGTCTGAGTTCGATCCCGGCCCGCATCTCTTCTTCTCCTTCTTCCTGCTCTTATCCCACACTAGGTGGGCAGCACAACATGTATTTCATAAATCCATGTTGTTAGAGGTTTTGGCTTATTGTTTTATGACCGGCCGCCTGCCTGACATCAACCCTCCTTGGGAATACTCGTTGCGCCCGTCTCGCGGTTGACCCAATGTGCTTGCTGATATTATGCACTGGGTCCAACAATGGTATCTTCTTGGTGGAGTATACTTGCAGTTCCTTGAGCCACTCATTCAGTTTTGCTAGGGACTTCGGTTCTGACACATCGTAAATCATAGCACCGTTAGCTTCTCTGTAAAAACTTGCTGTTGATGTTCTGTATCGCTCGGCCACATCTCTGTTATTTCGAATTCATGTATGGAACAGAATTTGATTATCAGTTGCGTTAACGGTAAAGGAATACATCGTGGGGAAACCTGTAAAATAGAGAGGCCTTAAAAAAGTTCTCGGGGGTGTGTAGTCTGCCAACCCGCACTAGACTACAGTGGTGGTCAGGCCTAAGCCCTTCTGATTCTGAGAAAAGGCCTGTACCCAGCGATGAGACAATAATGGTCTGATTATGCTGATTATCATCAAGAATCGTAGGAAAAACGAGATAACAAACCGAGTCGGTCGACATCTGGCTTTTATCGATACGGTCTGAAGTGGGAAACCTTACCTCAGATTTTTAATTCTTTTTTTCTGTTCATTTCAGGAACTAATTCCAGATCAACCGAACAAATATCCAGTTAAATTGGTAAGTTAATTACTTTATTTACTTTTAACATTTAACTTGGTTCTAACGCCATATGCGCGTATGTACTAAAATTACTATAACCTTTAAGTATGTAGCTACTATAATTACAAGGGTTAGAGCGTCCTACAATTTACAGACATTTTAATTACAAGTTGTAATTATATTATTTAGTTAATAATGACAATTAAGCTGTAATTAAGTTGAGGCTTCTTCTTGCGTTTAACATATTTCTTAATGTATATAAATAATTGTTAGTAAGTGATGAAATGTTATTTGTAATCTAGGGACGTTGTTGTCAGACGCACAACAGTTTTCTTATATTCTTTTTTGGTCAAACAACGAATTATATAGGTATGGTCAAACACTGCAATAGCTCGATAGCCTACTGGTTGAATACTTCCCTTCCATTCTGGAGGGTATAAGTTCGATCCTGGCCCGCACTTCTGACTTTTCGAATGCGTGAATTAAAATTTGATTCACTTGCGTTAACCTTTTAACCGGCTGAGTCGCATTTCTGCGACAAATATTTCCGTGCCCCTAGCGCGCGTGTCCTATTTCTGCGACAGAGAACATGCATGGTTTTTTTGTTCTACTTTCGTCCTATGAACTGCGTGGTACAACTAAAACGATTATTCAATAGAGATATGATTTACAACAATTACTTAAAATTGTTTCATAGCTCTAAGTATTGAAAAAGCTTAATATGTTTATTGTAGGTTATTATTATATCGATTCGCAGTCGCGTGCTAGGGGCACGGCAATTGATATTTAGCCACGCGCTTAAAAGGTTAACGGTGAAAGAAAAATCGTGAGGAAAACTGCACACCTGAGAGAGCTCCATAAAATTCTCGATGGTGTGTGTAGTCCACCAAACCTCACCAGGCCAGTGTGGCCTAAACTCTTCTCATTGTGAGAAGAGACCCGTGCCCAGCATTGAAATAGGTAGTAATGGGCCAATTATGTTAAACACTTCAGTATTTTATTTGGACTCATGATGAACTCAACTAACTTCAATTTCTTCTTAGTTTAATTACTTCCTATTATTACTAATTAATTTATATTCTCATCTGATTAATTTCACTCACTGTAAATATAATAATATGAATTAACAATAAGCGGTGCCAGTGAGTGGAGGGTTAAGGGCTAAAAAAACAATGACATACATTTTTTAAACTAATTAGTCTACCTCATTCACAAATCCTCTACAACAACATTCTAAAACAAATAAAATTACTAAATAATTTCGTAACCACATCATTTATCATATTTAGTAACAAATTCTTCACGACTAATTGCATCTACCGGAATTCGTATATTTATGAAACCCGCACGAGGTGACTTTGTATGAGCGCAACAACCAATTAAAATTTTATAGTAAATCCTACGTTTTTCTTATTTCGCGTTCCCATACTATTGTGTGAGCGGCTTATGTAAATAATGACGATTAATGATGCCTCTGTTAAGCTCCATTGTGTAATATGTAACATAATTGAGATTCACGAAAGAACGTCGATAGTTTAGTTGTAGGTAGTTATAATAAAGTAATTTTAGTTAAGGAATTCTATGACTTTTTGTTATGTTATGGGTAATTAAATTACAAGTGAATTAACAATAGTTTCTCTATATAAAAAAGAAATATAATATCTATTCATAAATCAAACCTAATCTTTGGTTTCTACTATTTTTCATATAATTCGCGGTTAAAAAGTTTAAAAATACATAAATCGAAAATAAATAAATAAATACATAATTGACTGGTCGATACTTCCTCAAGTTTCTTTTAATAATGTTATAATTCCTATTACCGACAAAGTAAAGAACTTGGGGATTTATATCGACAGTACACTTTCCTGGAAAACACAACTGCAGGAAGTCAGTCGTAAGATGTTCGCTTCAGCGGGCTCCTTGAGACGCCTTCGAAACTTCCTACCTACTGCCACTAAGATAGCGCTAGCACAATCTCTTCTTCTCCCAATCCTCGACTATGCTGATGCCAGCTATCTCGATCTAACTGAGGATCAATTTGAAAAGCTTGAGCAACTTCAAAATCTTTGTATCCGATTCATATTTGGTTTGCGCAAATATGATCATGTTTCTGAATTTCGTACTAAGCTCAAATGGCTACCAATTCGCCTTCGCCGGAATGCCCATATTCTTTCCCTACTTTATAATGTGCTCTTTAACCCTTCTACCCCGTTTTATCTAAAAGAACGCTTCGAGTTCCTCTGTGACTCTCATTCTAGGTTCTTGAGATCATCAGAAAATCTTCAATTAAAAATACAACAGCACTCCACCTCTTTTATGACAAGTCCTTTACGATCCAAGCTGCTCGTCTGTGGAATGCTTTGCCACTTAATGTGAGACGTGCACAATCACTGCCAGTTTTTAAAAAGTCAGTGAAGGAGCATTACATGTCGCTTTAATCTGCTATTTATTTTATTCCTCTCCTCCGTTCTTATACATATATTTATTAGTTTATTATTATATTATTTATGTTTTCTTTTCATATTTATGTAATTATTTTGCCATGTATTTTATATTATTAAATTTAAGTAATATTATGTAGGTACGTAGTGTACTTGTACACCTAGATTGCTCGATTTTCTCTTTCCATTCTCCCAGTCCATCCAAAGGTTGTCTGGAAGAGATCGCCTTGCGCGATAAGACCGCCCATTGTGCATTTTTGTATTTAAATAGTTTTTTGTGTTATATTAACCTGGTGTACAATAAAGAGTATATAAATAAATAAATAAATAAATAAATCTATGTTAATAAAATAAACAACTGATTTTTATTTATAAATAATTAGCTGTGTCCTCACGGCTCCGCCCGTAGCCACTTACTCAGTGATAATGTAGCTTTCTAACGGCAAAAGAATTTTTTGAAATCGGTCCAGTAGTTTTTAAGTTTATTCGTTACATACAAAAATCCAAAAATACAAATCTTTCCTCTTTATAATATTCGAAGACTGGATTTGTGCCCGGTTAATGACAATAGGCTCGCCCCCTATTACATGGGACTTAAATATTACTGGCGAAACGAGGATGTTCTAAAAACGCCTCTGCTGAACCCTTCGGGAAATACAAGGCGTGATGGTAGGTTATGTTATAAATAAAATTCCATCTAATTCGGGTCAAGTCGCTTGTTAGTAATAAAAATATCATAAAAAGTTTTACAAGTACTCCTTCATAAAACAAATAATAAAACTTGTTGGACTCATTTGTATTTAAACCACATCTTACATTTAATAATTATAGTTCAACTCTCAATAAACATTACGAAACTCACACACCTTAACATTTATTTAAAAGCTTCTAGTTAATGCACTGGGATTACCAAACGTCTAGACATTATATTAAATACTAGTAAGTACATGCACGCTATTATAATTGAGTCATTGACATTAGTATAAAGTGGATCGATAAAAAATAAAAAATGTCAGCACCCCATTACAAGATCACACGATGTGCTTTCAAGCATTATTGATTTTGATTTGATTGGAACTTTAATTATAAATGTATGTTTGCAATAAGATTAAAATAAATAAAGATTCATACATCGATGTTATTGGCGATGTTCTTCACAAACACGCACGCCGGTTAAGAGTACTACGCACCTGTGTGCGTAGTACTCTTAACCGGCGTGCGTGTATGACAAGATGTATGAATGTGGATGAAGCGAAAGGAGTATGTAAGGGTCGCAGCATGTGGCGTTCTATAGTTTCTGCCTACCCCCATGGGAATAAGGCGTTTGTTTATGCATGTATGTATGTAAATAAAGATCGAACAAATTAGATATTTTAATCAAGCCCAGTTATTTTGGTATTATTAACTTTTTACATTAGTTAAAATTGATTAAACTTAAAAAAATGGTTTTTATTTTGACTCAAACTCTCTTTTAGACAATCATCTAGTTCTGTAAAAGATTATTTATAAGTAAAGCAATATTTAAGAATATAACATCACGCCTGAATTCCGCGAAGGGTTGGGCAGATGTGTATAGTAACACCCTCATTTCGCCGTTGTGTTTAAATCCCATTTAATAGGGGGCGAGCCTATTGCCATCAACCGGGCACAATCCCGGCTGCTACTGAGGGATTCCACCTCACCCGACCTGGGGATTGAGCCCAGGACCTCAAGATCAGCAGTAGCGCTTGCCACTACTAGACGAAGCAGTTAAGAATTTAAATCACTTTAAATATTGGACCTCTTAAGACAACGCCAGGAAAATTTCATTTCACGCTCCTCACATTCAAAGTGAACCTTCCTTTACTAAAAATCAGTATATCTCATCTGTTTATAGCAGTGACAGCCTAGTGGTGTGACCGTCGGACTGCCAAGTCATAGGTCTCGAGTTCGAACCCAAGGCACGCACCTCTGACTTTTCGGATTCATCTGCGAATTGTATAATTATCACTTGCTCAAAAACGGTGAAGGAAAACATCGTGAGGAAACCAGTATGCCTGAGAGATGTTTCTCGACGGCATGTGAAGCCAAGTCAGAGGCCCATGGGCGGCATAAAGTGTGACACCAGGTTGGTCACTAACCACACTAAAAGAAGAAGAAGTATATCTCAAACACGCCTCTCCTAGTTTCCAACAACAGAATACCAATACATCACGCATGTTACAACATGATTACAGTTGTTATCATGTACTTGAAGTGAGACTATAAATCTGCCTACCCTCGATAGCATCGTGGAATAAAGATAATAACATGCGTTATGGCAATTGAGACGCTGTCAAATTGACGTGTGTTTGTGTGTGTGTGTGTGTGGTCATAAACACGTCATCTTTACATAGTATAAAACAAAGTCGCTCCCGCTGTCTGTACGTTTAGATCTTTTAAACTACGCAATGGATTTTAATGCAGTTTTCAGCAATAGATAGAGTGATTCAAGAGGAAGGTTTATATGCCCCACATTAGTATCTACATTGCACCGGGGCGGGTCGCTAATCTTATAATATACGGTCAACGTTGTAGCTGTATGTATTTTCGTTATAATCTCCAAAACTGCTAAGTAGATTATGCTACATAACATCACGCCTTATATTCCCCGAAGGGTTTAGCGGAGGTGTTTTTAATACACCCTCGTTTCGCCAGTTATGTTTAACTCCGATGTAAAGGGCGAGCATATTGCTATTAACCGAGCACAAATCCAGACTCTGGGCTGCTACCGAGAAATTCCTAATGGAAGAACCCAATAACAGTGCGCGACCTGGGGATTGAGCCCAGGACCTCACGATCAGTGATCGCGCTTGCGACCACTAGACCAACAAGGCAGTCTAGCTACAGCTTTCAGTAAAGATTTGGGGGTAGTGGGATAAAATATAAATAATCTGTTCTACCTAGCCTCTTCCCAACTATGGTGGGGTCGGCTGCGAGTCTAACCAGATGCGACTGAATACTTGTATTTTACATGGAGCGACTGCCATCACACCTCCGCAATTCAGTCAAAAGGCAATGTCGATATTCTAAGGTTGGAACGGTAAAAAAATAATAATATATAAATGATCTAAATTGCTTAAAAGCTCATTTCATTGCCATTAAATACTTAGAAAAAATATAATTTCGACTTATAACTTTATTATTTCTTAGATTTAATATCATTAAAGATGCAGATGAGACCTAAAGACATTATTAACATCAGTTGTGACAGCCCTACACGTGTATGTGTGTGTTTAGGCCGACTGCACACGACGTTGCTTCACGTGAAAGTTCAAGGACGGATAACAGTTTCGTACAGCGAGTACAGACAGCAGAACAATCGTCACTAATTGTCGGTCAAAATATTGTAGCCTTTTGTTTTTACAACTGTACGTATAGTTTGAATTGATGTGTGATGTGAAAAGATTTAGTAACTCTGGTTTCATGCGATGCGATTGAGAAAAATATTTAGTAACTGCCATAAATGCAGCTTGTTAAAATTGTTGTCGAGTTGCTCAAGGATTGTCGATTCATAAATTCTTGGGGCTTGGCTTAGGTGCTTACTTATCAATTGGATAACCAGTTTTTGAGTAAACAATAAACATCAAACATACATAATTGCCGTCTGAAGGAAGCCTTTGAATAAAATTAAGGGCGTTTAGAAAAAAAGTTGAATTTTTTTTTTCTATTCGACTGCTTGTAGATGGACTTGCGGACCGTTTCTACACTACCAGGCAGTTATTGGTGAGACCTGAAGGGTCTACAACCAATGGGGACGAGAGTAAAATACTTAACCTAAGCTAACTACTACTACTACTAACATCATGACTAGCTAGCAACAACAGCTCTAAGGGCGACCCCTAATTGGTCTCGGGCCTCGGCTTAGCGCGTTGCTGGCGAGAGGACTGGGAGGGAGACAGCTTGATGAGAGCTGAATTAACGGTGTGACTGCGGAGTCTGAAAGGACGACCGGCTCCGCGGATGCGGCGGGTGAGCTCGGTGGATCAGGGAAAGTGTTTAGACACCACGCGGCATCCCCTTAAGTACGAATATAGTCATTATACGACTTTTTTACTAACATGTGATAAAAATAAACTATACTGAATCACATGTCCCTCTAAGGAAACGTCAGATAAACAAAGAAAGTCCTAATTTGGCTAACAGAAAATTAATCTCAAAAATAATTATTCAGTGTTACACTTTGCTTGCTAACGCTACATCAAGTACCGGTCGTTCGTACGCATGCTAATAACGACTGAACGTAAAGGCCATCTTCCCATCGACTCGTACGCTCGTACACTCGTTCGAGTGAATGAAAGTAACTTTGGGAAGGCTAGTTGACTTGTGTGCGATTTGTTTTCACATGACAAAGGACAGTCAAGATCGAAAGTGATGATTGAATAGTTTCGAAAATGTTTTATAAATGAAAACTCGCAAATACTAATTATTTTGATTAAAAAAATATAGAGTAGACAGAACATAATCTAACATCACGCCTGTATTCCCCTAAGAGTAGGGCAGACCTCTATACACCTGTATAGAAACACCCTCATTTCGCCGTTATGTTTAAGTCCCATGTAATAGAGGGCGAGCTTATTGCCATCAACCGGGCACAAATACAAACTTTGGGCTGCTACTGAGTAATTCCATACGGAAAAACCCAATCACACTTTTCCCGACCTGGGGATCGAACCCAGGACCTCACCTACAGCAGTCGAGCGACCCACCACTAGACTAACGAGGCATTTATAGAGTAGATAATTCCTTGAAGACAAGTACTACCGTTTAGAACGTATCGTTCAATGATTTGCCATAATTTCAAAATAATCATTGACATTTCTGTTGAATCTACCTACTTACTTCATGCAGATAGGTACAGAAGTCAATCACATGTATGTAGTTCACTTTTCATACCTACGCTCGGGGGTCGCTCTATCTACCTGTATATATCTATCTCGCTCAAGCGCATGGCACTCGCGCTCGCATTCTAGTCCCAAACAGTCCGAGATATCGTGTCCGTGAGCAGTGTCTATGTGTGCGTTGCTCGAGCGCACTTGTATGTAGATTGACTTCTGTACCTATCTATTTGTACTTATAATCTGTCAAATATCTCCGCGTTTCGTAAAAAATCATCACGCTAATTACCAGAGAGTGTCCCAATGACTCAGTACCCTTGGCATTAAGAAGAAATTCTTACGAGTGTTCCGGTATTAACGATTGTATTACCGACCGGTATTACCGGCTACTGGTCGTAATTGTTACCGACGTTATGTCGTGTTATTTCACAAATTACTCTTTTTATTTCGATAACATTACGATACCCGTTTTAAGTTTTATGGAGACTGGTAATGGCAGACAGTTGACGTAGGTTATGGTTTTCCTCATATGTTAAGTTACAGCTTGTTCTATTAAATCGGTGATAATGTCTGACTTCTGGACTAAATCCTCTTTTACCTCTAGCGGATCCCAGGAAACCATCATCAGTATCATTAAGATTATTTAAAGTTTCGCGAAATAAACACAAAAGAAGTAAATAAAATTAAATTACGGTTTTTCATTAAAATCAAATCAAAAATAATTGTTTCACATAAACCAATACAGGTGCTTATGAAAAGTCGAATTTAGATGCACGGTTCTCGTTTCCTATGGAGAAGAGCCGACAAGAAACTCTATGGTTACTCTTTTAAAAATAATATATTTAACAATTTCAGTGGATACAGTACAATGATATAAGATAGTGAGAGAACAATGGAGTCCTGACCACAGACCAATGAGTAATGTAGTACAAAAATTAACAAACAAAATAAAATAAAAACTGTATGAATAACAGTAGGTAATTTACAAAGGACATGGCCAATTTCTGTATGGGCGTCGGCATAGTTATCGAATTTATTGTACACCAATGATTTTTTGTGTTTTATATTCGTGAATATTGGCACATTAAATTGCTATAAATAAAAAAACTCATAGAACTTGTCATTACTACAGACTAGACGTAAATAGTTTCACTAAACCTTTAATCAGATCGCTGGCAATAAGTGTATAGAATTATAATGTAACATATAATACATTTTTACAGGTTATCCTTATCTTTATTTTTATAGTTTAATTACCAATTAACAAGGAAAACACAAAATAAAACACGGAGTAGGTATAAATAATTATTTATTTATTAGAGAAAACAAATAAAAATATTTTGTCAGCTTTTAATTACCTAGATAACTCAATATACATTACAGCGATGCAGAGTTAGTCTTCTGTTCATATTATAATCATTAATAAACTGTCCAAGACGATTAGGCTCATCATAAATCAGATCAGTTTTTTCTACTCCAACTTCATACCCGGGGTTGAACATTGGTTATCCAACGCGAAAGTGTTGTTTGATGGTGTGCAGAAAGCGAGGATATGCGATGCCTCTGCAACGCATTTGTATGGCTATTCCGCAGTTGATGCATGCACTTCATAATGATTCACAAAACAAATCCGAAACGCTATGCAAATCAGAGTCCAGTGTTAATAGCAAGGTAATTGAGTGGTAGAAGGTATCGGTCAGTAGATAAGCGGGGGTCAAATTTAGAAAATAATCGCAAAAATTCAAACAGTAACGCAATGAAGAATCCGCAATGAAATGACATATGATATTACATTGACATTTGACATAGACAAAAACACACTGTCAAACAAGTAAACGCGTTCCGTTTTAAGTTTTTTTTTTTGTCTGAGATATTAAAAATCAGCATCAACATAAATTATGATAAGATAATTTTATTAAATGCAACAATTACCAATGAAGATAGTTTCGTATGAGTAAAATGTTCCTAACAAGAGCATTTGTCATCCATATCACACATGTTTACAAGTAGTAAGCGTGGTTTGGAACGTCCATTATTATTTTTTATGTTTCTCTATGATCCATTATGGCGGACGTTGACAAACGGAACTTTGAATTCATCTTGCATTACTTATTATTTTGTAATAAAAACTGACAAGTTCAGAGAGGCTAAAAACTACGTATTAATTCATTTTTCTATTTCTATTTTACAATATTATTTACTATGTATAAGTATATAGAATGTACTTTTTTGTCCATGTCCTTTATAGATGCAGGTCCACAAAGTTCTCACATTTACAAAAGTGAAAAGGAAGCTAAACTATATAAAATATTCAAACACGAAAGTATATTAGTAATATCGCCAATAACGCAAAAGTTCTATAGATGAGACCAGGTAGACCTCCGCAACCCAGTTACTGGGCAATGCTGACATCCTAAGGCTAGACAGGTTGTTAGACTTTCGGACTTCTAACTATCCGTAACGACTGTCGTAGGTATTCGTATGACACCCGGGACCGACGGTTGAACGCGCTCTTCGAGGCACGGAGGGGTCACAATTTGTAAATAACGGTCACCCATCCACGGACTGACGGCGGCAAGTGCAGCTTAACCTCGAAAGTCGTATGATCCGAAGTAAAATGAAATAATTCGTTTTAGGAAAATGACAATCTTCTTCTTTTCGTGTGGTTAGTAACTAACCTGGTGTCAGAGTTTATGCCGCCTATGGGCCTCTGACTTGGCTTCACATGCCGTCGAGAAATACTTTCAGGCATGCCGGTTTCCTCACGATGTTTTCCTTCACCGTTTTTAAGCAAGTGATAATTATATAATACGCACATGAATCCGAAAAGTCAGAGATGCGTGTCTTGGGTTCGAACTCGAGACCTATGACTTGGCAGTCCGACGGTAACACCACTAGGCTATCACTGCTATAATAAGCCAAAGTACCTGGATGACCGAGCTTAGCTCGGTTTTGTTTTGGTAAATCGTGTTTTTTGAAAGAAAAGGAAAAAGAAGGAACTTGAAAAAATAATAATCAGCTGCACTCGAACCGGGGCCTTCTGGTTTCGGAAGCGCCCGATTTCCCACCAGAGCTATTTTAACCAAGTAAATGTTGGCGAAATTTACCTTCGTATTCTAATGATGTTGTAGCAGTTTTTCATTGCCTGAAAACACGGATAAAACGACGTTTTCTAAAAATGAAACCTAGCTAGATCGATTTATCGCCCCCGAAACCCCCTGCTTACTAAATTTCATGAAAATGGAGCCGTTCCCGAAATTCAGATTATAAACGGTGTAAAAAGACCCTTAACGAAGCCGAAAGGCACTTATTCTCCACTTTATTGCGATGATTTTTTTGTTCTGGACTATGCCTGGGAACCTTCTAGTTACGGAGATATTGGAAGTCAAAGTTCCAACTTTTTCACAACTTTTTTTAAAAATACTAGTTTTCAAGGTTGCAAATGTACTTTAAATACCTCCATTACCCGTTTACTACTCATTGCATCTATTAGCACAGTGTTTTGAGTGCGTTACATTGAGCTTTACAGTAAAACGAAATTTTTCACCCAAAAAAAAAGTCGTTTCCCAGCGATGATTTTTACGTAGGGTTACTTAGTTTGATGTACTGAATGCATGGTTGACGGCTTAGTGAAGGGTCTTTTTACACCTGGTATATATACGAGAATTGGTCGTTTAAAGGTATTAGACTGATATGACTTAATAATAAGCCAAACAAACTCATTACACGACTTCAGGAAACTCAACTAATGAGCATTATCTAAAGTACTGCTCACCTCATGAGCAATCTCGTTACCCTATTAGAAGTATAACAACAGTTTGTGTGTCAATAATCTAATCAACACAATACCCGTTCTCACGGCAAATGCATAATTGTAACACTTATATAACACATCGCGTGACGCCCGTCCTGCGCGTGCGCACCGCAATCTAAAACAGTTCATATGCGATGGTAGATAAGAGCGATTTTGAATCGTGGGAAAGTTAATCTAATTTGTGATTTGGTACATTTCTAAATTGGGTGTTTTGTTTTGTAAGTGCTTAACTTGGAAAATAACTTGAAATTACTTCAATTAGATTATCTATAAGTAAATATTGATTGTGTTATTAATACTGTAACTACATCAAATAAAATATAAACATAACATAGCATCACGCCTGTATTCCCCAAAGGGTTCGGCAGAGGTGTATAGTAACACCCTCATTTCGCCGTCATGTTTAAGTCCCATGTAACAGGGGGCAAGCCTATTGCCATCAACCGGGCACAAATCCAAACTCCGGGTTGCTACTGAGGAATTCCACCCTAAAAAACCAAATAACACTTTGACTGACCTGGGCATCGAACCCAGGACCTCGTGATCAGCAGTCGCGCTTGCCACCACTAGACCAACGAGGCAGTTTAAAAAAATATCCTTACCTGATGTGCAGCGACGACTATAATGAAATCAATATAATATACTCGCGACTTGAGTCAGTATTTATTAGCGGTATAACGATAGTGTGATATCATTGCTCGTGTAAGCGATAAGTGATACCCTAATGGTGTGACCGTCGGACTGCCAAGTCATAGATCACGAGTTCGATCCCAAGGCACGCACCTCTTAACTTTTCGGATTCATGTACGTGTTGTATAATAATCACTTGCTTAAAACGGTAAAGGAAACCATCGTGAGGAAACGGACACGCCTGAGAGATATGTCTCGACGGCATGTGAAACCAAGTCAAAGGCCCATGGGCGGCATAAACTCTGACACCAGGTTAGTCACTAACTACACGAAAAGAAGATTGCTCGAGGCTGTACTAAAGTTTGTATATAACGGTTTCTTTACAATACAAACTTTTATAGAATTTAGAGGAGCTCGAGAGGGGGCTCGGGGCTAATTAACAACCGCGCTCTGATTTGCAAGGTTAAGGTGCGCTTGCCGTGGTCAGTCCATGGATGGGTGTTCATTCTTTCCACATCATGCCACTCCGTGACCCGAAGAGCACGGACAGTCGATTCTGGGTGTCTTACGAATACCTACGACGATCGTTACGGATAATCAGAAGCTCGAAAGTCTGACCAACGGTCTAACCTTAATATATCGGCATTGCCCAGTATCTGGGTTACGGAGGTCTGATGGCAGTCGCTCCGTGTAAAATACTGGTATTCAACCGCATCTGGTTAGACTGGAAGCTGACCCCAACATAGTTGGGAAAAGGCTGAGTAGAACGAACAAACTTTTATAGAATTTCTTCAGTCTCCTCTAACCTAAGCCTTCCGGTTGTAAATAACTTTTTCATAGTCATTATGTTTTTTTACTAATCTTGCAAGAACATAATGATTATTATGTGAAAGAGAATCATAACATGACGCAAAAATTCTGTAGAAATATTATTCATAATGGGACGTTGAGATTTCTAAACCAGATTCTACTTAGACTCAATTGACAACATCGATGATTAATGATCGTAAGATTACAGATTTGAAGCCTATTGGTGAACTATTTCCACTTTTATAAAAACCTAGAATAAAGGCTAATTTACACGGATATAGTTTCTTAATGCGAGTCTCATGCTTTCTCTGTTTTTATCGTAGAGAAAGACAAGGACAGAACGAGTCTCGCCTCGTTGGTCTAATGGTGGCAAGCGCGACTGCTGATCGTGAGGTCCTGGGTTATATCCCCAGGTAGAGCAAACTGTTATTGGGTTTTACCGTGTGGAACTGCTCAGTAGCACCCGGAGTTTGGATTTGTGCCCAGTTAATGGCAATAGTTTCGCCCCCTATTACATGGGACTTAAGCACAACGGCGATATGAGGGTGTATTAAAACATCTCTGCCGATCCTCTCGGGGAACACAAGGCGTGATGTTATGTTATGTACCAGTTTAAACATAAAAAGGAAGCAAAAATATCGGATGTGCCTCAATGGCGGCGGTTCGAACTTACTATCATGTTGCCAATAATATAAACTGATTACGTCATCCCCACACTGTATAAATAACATCATTGATGACATCTAAGCTACTTACACAAACAATAATAAATTGACAATAAGCTTTACTTTCACGCCAAATAAGGCACGTTACAGACGATCAATAAATATTGAACCGATCTTTTTTTCATCAGACAAACAGATTGAATGTATTGAAATAGTCATATCTGATGGTATTGTGATTTTAAACCATTATTTTTAGTACGAAATAGTAGTGTAATGTCAGAGGTGAGATCAATGCCTTATTATGTAATAATATTGTGTATTACATGTTATATTTTCCAATTTGGTCGGCAGTAATCTACGTCATCTTATTATAACATCACGCCTGTATTCCTCGAATGGATAGACAGAGGTCTATAGTAACACCCTCATTTCGCTATTATGTTTAAGTCCCATGTAATAGGGGACGAGCTTATAGCCATTAACCGGGCACAAATCCAAACTCCGGACTGCTACTGAGGAATTCCACATAGAAAAACTCTATAACACTTTGCCCGACCTGGGGTTCGAACCCAGGACCTTACGGTCAGGAGTTGTGGTTCCCACCACTAGACCAAGGAGGTAGTCATATATTAGTAATATTAACGCCTGTAAGCCTATGTAAGTATCCGTATTGCTAAATGGAACGTGCAACAGTACAATTAAATTAAATCTATACTAATATTATAAAGCTGAAGAGTTTGTTTGTTTGTTTGAACACGCTAATCTCAGGAACTACTGGTTGGAATTGAAATAATCTTTTTTTTTTGTATAGTCCATTTATCGAGGAAGGTTATAGGCTATATAACACCACGCTACGACCAATAGGAGAGGAGCATAAACGAAAAATGTTGCAAAAACGGTAAAAATGTCCACCCGTGCGAAGCCGGGACTTATAGTATACGTGGAAATTACGAACTTGCTTATTCTTGAGCAAACACCGCAATTTACTGCTATATTGCATTATGTATAAACATTTTAATTATGCAGTGTCTACTTGCTGAATAATTAAATTAATTAAGCCGACGACATCACGACGGGTTATTAACCCATCACAACGCGTCACCACGATGCATCGACTGTAAATAATAATTTTCTCTCGTTTAACTTTTCACAATTTGCACGGCATGCCATTTGTTTACAATTTTTTTTTATTTGTCATAGATTGCATGGATCGTAAGCAGAAAAATCTACAGATTTTTAAAGTTCCTATATTATTACCGTTTTTTATTTATGTTATGTGAGCACCATGTACCTATCACAATTAATATGTCGTTGTTTCATTTTTTATTTTTTTTTACCTTTTGTGGTATAGTAATTTTATTCTAGGTGCATCGTTTTCACATATAATTGTATAATTAATGTACCTATACAAAATATTGTAAGACATTTTAAAAGAGTAACGGTGGAGTTTCTTGGCCATTCTTCTCCATACGAAACTACCTTTTGGAAGGGGCAACTAGAATCAATTCTATTTTCTTTGTAACTTTAACGTTCAAAAGTGCCTTTTATGTGCCTAATTGAAATAAATACTTTGACTTTGACTTTGACTTTGTACATAATGCATAAATGTATAATGTATAGTAACACCCTCATTTTGCTTAATTCCCATGTAATAGGGGGCGAGCCTATTGCCATCAACCGGGCACAAATCCAAACTCTGGGCTGCTACTGAGGAATTCCACACGGAAAAACCCAATAACACTTTGCCCGACCTGGAGATCGAACCCAGAACCTCAGGAAAAGCAGTTGCGCTTGCCACCACTAGACTAACGAGGAAGTTTTGTTTTTTTTTAAACTAGTCATCGTCGATATCGTCATCTTTTTTCTCAGTGCATAAAAAAGATAATAAGTATGTAGGTTTATTAATTTAAATAAGCAGGAATTATTATTAATCCTTCTTAGCAAAACTGCCATATTTTTATATCATTGCTCCCTGTACTATACCAATCATACCAATAAAAAAATTACCAAACAAAAAACAACCGTATTACTTAAAACAATTACAGTTAAAAATCCATCCAGCATCCTTGACATATTCCTCATAGCTCTAAACATGAATATATTTTGCAACAAGTCCCACACTGCGACCTTTAAGGGGGGTGAACACAATAGATGCAACTAATTAGTTTTATGATACGTAAAATATTTTACTTTAGCTAATTATGCGGTCAAGTACGTTTTGTGGTTGATTACGTACGTGTGAAGTCATGTTTATGTATTAGGTTTTACAGTTATTACAGTTATGGTGGGATCGGAGTGTGCAACATGCAACGCGATCAAAAACGAATGCAGTTGCATTACACCACTGAGGACATTACATGTTGCACAAGTCTGTACCTCAAAGACCGTCATATTCGATTAATGGATTGTGTAAACCACCGTGCATGAAGCACGTCACGGACGCAAGTCGGTGCTGGATGGACTAGAGATGCTTGCACGACCGTGTAGAGGCTACTACCCAACGCCGACGTGCGTCTGTAACGTCGCATTCAATTATTGCCTAACCAGATAAAAAACTGAAGCATGTATTGTATAGTGAACTTATTATACTAACAGTTATGTGCCTTGAAAAACGCTCTTGTCTCAGTGTGCGGTCAGCCTTAACCTCCAGTTCTAAGCGCATTCCATGTTTGCTAAGCCTTTACCTTACTGGAAGTAACGGGCAGACGTCCAGTCTAACCAGATGTGGCTAAAACAGTGATTTACACGAAGCGACTGCCATCAGACTCCTGCAATACTGATATACTAAGGTTATCAGATTTTCGGGTATGTGGTAACCAAGGGGACGGATGAAAGGAAAGTGCATGCAGCGGAGATGTGAATGTTGAGATGGATGTATGGAGTGACAAGAATGGATAAGATAAGGAATGAGTATGTCAGAGGAAGTTCGAAAGTAGCGCAAGTGACTGAAAAATTGAGAAGTAATAGGCTAGCGTGGTATGGACATGTTATGTGGAGGGAAGAAAGTCATGTCGTTAGAAGAGTGTTAAATATGAATGTGGACGGATATTTAATTAGAGGTAGGCCAAAGTAAAGATGGATGGATTGTGTGAAGGATGATATGGGTAAGAAAGGATTGAGTACTGAAATGACGTCTGATGGAGGAGAATGGAAGAGAATAAATGTTGTGCCGACCACACCTAGTGTGGGATAAGGGCAGGAAGATGATGATGATGATGGTAACCCGTAACGAACGGTATAGGTACTCGTATGACAACCGGGACATTCTTCCCGAAGCAGAGAGGGGTATCTCTGTCAACAGAACTCCCTCCATCCAACCGTATCGCCGATCGTGTGTAAGCAGTTTTAGAATATTTCTATTCACAGTTTGTGGTTAAAATTAAACATGTGAATTTGCGGAAATAATAAAGAGCTAACCACATGATATTGCTAAGAGTAGGGCAAGATTGTGTGTTGTGTGAACTCATACAACGAACAAAGAAACTGAATCTGGAGAAATTCTAGAATTTATGACCGTTATTTAAACGCAATACATAGTCAGTTTAGGTGTTTAGATCAATGCTGGTGTCGATGCACTCCATACAATTTTACTTGGTATTATGCCAATTATTTTAACGTAGGTTATTTTTTTTTTATTCTTTACTTGGTCGCGTTAAGCCCTGGTCTCACCTCATGGTAAGCACAGACATGGTCTAAGATGGAGCACACGATTCCAAAGAACAGAGATATAGAGGGATTCCCCTATACTTACCCTTCTGGCTCTCACATACACACGATGGAACACAGTAAACTGCTTGGCGCCGGACTTTAATGTGAGGGTGATAGCTAGCCAGGCGGACCGTATAGGTCCTACCACCAAGCGTGGTGGGTTTTGTTGAATCTTACAACACGCGTCTATTCCCAGCGTGCGGTGAGTATACACACGGGTTAAAATTAATTGTCATAGATTCTGTCCACTCTAGGGAGGGCGGAGGTTTATATCGGACTCATACCAACAAAAACCACCACGGTGTTCGTCCAAGGACCTATGATCACGGTCGCGGGATTCGCTATTGCATTCACCGCAACCCCCGGCGTCTATTATGGGCTTAATGAGGTCTTTAATTGAATTAATTATTAAGTTTATTAATCTAACTAAACATTATAAAACAACAAATAAAATAACTCTTACACATTTTAATCTTATCATCAAGTCACGAATGACTGCCTTGTTGGTCTAGTGGTCGCAAGCACGACTGCTGAGCATAGGGTCCTGGGTTAGATCCCCAGGTCGGGCAAAATGTTATTGGGTTTTTCCATTAGGCATTTCTCAGTAGCAGCCCGGAGTATGGATTTATACCCGGTTAATGGCAATAGGCTCGCTTCCTATTACATGGGACTTAAACATAACTGACGAAACAAGGGTGGGTGTACTAAAAACACCTCTACCGAACCCTTCTTGGAATACAAGGCGTGATGTTATGTTATGTAAGTCACGAAAAAACGCAAAAATAAATAAACAAATACATTTAAATGTATATATTTTATCGACCATTAACTCGTTCAAGATCCATTAACTCGAGTATCCTTGGCATCGGTACATCGGACAGACAATCGATCGACAGAACGTCGACATTTAGTTAAATCGTTACATCCTTTTTATGGAGGCTTTAGTTTAAAGGTTGGATGCATCACGATGGAGGCGTTTGGAAGGGTCATAGACTCGTTGAGATGTAATTGTTAATTTTGACAACTACTTGTCATAAATAGAATCTTGGAGTCTTCATAATTTCGTAATCTTAGAACATAACATAACATCACACCTGTATTCCCCGAATGGTTGGACAGAGGTGTATAGTAACACCCTCATTTCGCCGTTATGTTTAAGTCCCATGTAATAGGGGGCGAGCTTATAGCCATAAACGGGGCACAAATCTAAATTACGGGATGCTACTGAGGAATACCACATGGAAAAACCCAATAACACTTTGTCCGACCTGGGAATCTAGCCCCACGCTCAGCAGTCGTGCTTGCAACGACTAGACCAACAAGGTAGTTTTTCGTGACTTGATGATTAGATTAAAATGTGTAAGGGTTCTTTTATCTCACGATCAGCAGTCGCGCTTGCCACCATTAGACCAACGAGGTAGTTGGATCAGATCATTGTTTTTTTTTAGTACTACCACCATACCTATTTCTACCCAGCATTGCTGTGTTCTAATTGACAGGATATGGGTGAAAATCCAGTCGCATGAGACTGTAACATTGTAATGTGTATAATAGTAGTATCTCTTTGGTCTCAGTATTGGCAACGCATCAGTAATCCTCTTGTGGTTTTAGGTGTATACAGGGTGGAACTTTTTAACCGCACCTGAATGGAAAGTACTCTTAATAGGTTAAATGATAAATTATCTGTTACAGACACTTTACAAGTCAATGTAATGTTTTTTTTAAGACTAGTTGGCGCCGGCATTTCCTATCTAACTAGCTCTGAGAAGAAAAGCCGAAACAAACTCAGAGGTCAAAGTCTCTTTTAAAGTCCAGACATTGTAGTAGGTATACAAATTATGCGAGTGAAACGATGTAGGGCAACGTCGGGAATGGCCTTTTGAGGAAAGTGCCATAGCAGGTTCGAGTTGACCTGTCCTAACTGACGGCACATCTGCATCAGTCATCGTGGAGTTCAAACCTTACGGTTCAGTTGAAAACCAGCGTCAAGCACTAGTAGTCTGACATTTATGCTGTACTGAACCTATTTGGCGCAGCCACTAGACACACAGCTACTCTTTCGTTGTTTTTTCTCTTACGAATTTTTTTCTGTGTGTCTGACTGCTTTCGTGCCAAATAAATTTCTTTCTTTCTTTCTAAATACTGGAGATAGCCAATTTTACTCAAAGGAAACATTTATTTATTTTTAAAAAGAAGCAAAACTGCAGAGTACTTTCCCTCTAGGTGGGGTTAAAACATCCACCCTCTATAGGCGGCTGTTATCACTTATCATCAGGTGGACCATCAACTTGTTAGCCAATCTATACTAATATTATAAAGCTGAAGAGTTTGTTTGTTTGAACGCGCTAATCTCAGGAACTACTGTTTGGGATTGAAAAAATATTTTTGTGTTGTATAGTCCATTTATCGAGGAAGGTTATAGGCTATATAACATCACGCTACGACCAATAGGAGCGGAGCATAAATGAAAAATGTTGCAAAAACGGGAAAAATGTCCACCCGTGCGAAGCCGGGACTGGCCGCTAGTAGTAACATAAAATACAGAAAAGAAATGGAAAATGTCCTCTCCACACCACTAAGTTGTTATCTAACCGCAGTTTGACATATGCTTGATGGAACTATTGCACACCATCGACTCTACTTACAATGCTTTACCTACAATTACATATACTTAAGTCTTTGCTGACTGTTACAGAGTATTTCTCAACATCCCTAATTCCGTCCGGCTCAGTATAATGACTATAATTTGATACAGAATAAGACATCAGTATCGCTTGTCTAATCAACAAGCTGTGCTTCAAGGCTATTACCATTCTGACCATCATTCAATGCATTGGCATTATCAGCCCACTACTGGGCACGGGCCTCTTTTCAGAATGAGAAGAAGCTATATCATTGAATGAAACATAATATAACATAACATCACGCCTTATATTCCCCGGAGGGTTCGGCAGAAGTGTTTTTAGTACACCCTCGTTACGCCAGTTATGTTTAAGTCCCATGTAATACGGGTCGAGACTATTGCCATTAACCGGGCACAAATCCAGACTCCGTGCTGCTACTGAGAAACTCCTACTGGAAAAACCCAATAACACTTTGCCCGACCTGGGGATCGAACCATGGACGCATGCTCAACAGTCGCGCTTGCGACCACTAGACCAACAAGGTAGTCATTGAATTAAACTAGGTAAATATATCATTTAATGATACTTAAAGTTCTTATAAGCGTTTGGGTTTACAGACACAAATCTTCACATGCACAAACACCCAGACCCGGAATAATTATCTGTAGATCATACAAATATTTGTTGCGTACGAGAAATGAACCCGCGACCCGTAACATAGTAAATCAATCACTCAGTTACTACGCCAAACGTCTCGTCAATTGACTTCGTAATGCATCTAAAAATTTACTAACTGTAACTTTGTTTAAGCTGCCAGCTACGAGTATCACTTATCCAATGATGATTTCCGTTTCTATGAAGTTTTTATAAGCTTTCCAAAAACCCTTTTATAATATGTCAATGTACTATGAAAAGACAACCATGAATCTAAATAATAAATCTACAAGCAGACAATCACTTGTGGTCAAATTTAATAAAAAAGACAAGTAAACTTATTAAAAAACATCACTTACATACGAATACATCATATAATACCTGCTTATTATAAAACATTATTATATTTATTGCTCTATCAACAAAAAAATGTGTCAATTTATACACGCGAATTTATATTACTGGTACACTTATGTAGAATGACGCCAAGTGCTTAGTTATGTAATGATAACGAAGATGCTTTCAATAGAAAGGACAAATTTGTATCACTGACTCAGCTGTTGCACTTTAAAATATAAGCGGTTAGCGGAATCGAACTAAACTTCATAAGCGGTAGCGATTTAGCTATCCACTGCATAGATTTATTTAACGATAAATTTCAAAAAATAATTAAGTGATAAATAAATACAGTGTTTATGGAAAGCCCTCTTCCTCTCTCATATTTTGCCATGCCCGACAGGGTCTACAATGATCAAATGTTTTTATAACCTACCACCAATTTCACATTGTGGTATGCAATAAATATATTGAGTATTGATTTTGTACTAGCTGCTAACCCTGCGTGGAATTATTACAAATGCCGTCAAACCTTTCCTGAAAACCGTCCTTTGTAAGTGATAGTTATATTGCATTTATAAATTTACCTATTAGTTTAAGAGATTACCTACTACAAACACACAGACAATGGCACCGATGTTGCTGTTCTTACTCAACAATATTCCTATGCCCTGTTTCTAACACAGTACCTTATTTGATTTGGTTCACTCACATTGAATGTCAAATAGCAGTGATAGCCTAAGTTGAATCCTTGCCTTCCATGCAGGAGGGTCTGAGACCGCACCACTAACGGTGAAAGAAACCATCGTTAGGAAACTTGCACTACTGAGATGTCTCCCAAAAGGTTATCGATGGAGTGTAGTCCACCAATCCGCACCAGACCAGCGTAGTGGACTAAGACCTAGACCCATTTTGAGAAGAGGCCCATGCGCAGCTATAAGACAGTAATGGGCTGGCTACCAAGACGCGTTGCCATGCAGTAATACCACAACCAAAATCTTATAACTTGTACCACGCCCTAAACTGCAGTTCACCGTGAGCGAATGTCTAATGTCGCGCAGACGAGACACATCATTTATCGTGCACTTTCTTCTATCGGCCAATTATAATTATTTATTACAAGTAATTTCACTTACAATGAAACCGCTCAGACGTCCTCGGTTTCTATTAAACTGCGAGCTTATTAGCAAGTGGATATTCACCTTTAACATTTAATAAGACGAGTTTCTAAGAGCTGTTTGGCCTTTGTAACCGTTTTGAGAAAAGCATTTCCAAGGAAAGAGATGAAATAGCCTATAGAATAGAAGTATTTTATTTCGGACCGGAGTCCATAGGGTTAGTAACAATTTTACTTAAATCCTAGTGTTAGTAAGTTACAGACACATAAAAATATACAATTAAATTTCAACGTGGAGCCGCATCCACCTCCGCAACATCGGGGGAGTCCCACCAATCTGCGAATACACTGAGAATACTGTTAGTGCCGCCGCGAACACGAGTCATCAGCGATGCACATCTATTCCTAATAATGGCGGCAAAACCATCAATATTATTATCTGCAAACATCCCCGACGCACTACAACGCCACGGCAGCCGCAGCAACACTCTCAGCGCATTATTATATTGAACTATTTTAAGCCGGTGACGACACAGCCTTATTAATAAAATCATTATAAAGCAATATACACTCGGGTGCAATGTATCTAGGTCACCTACATAAACAAAACAATGTTTAACAATGTTTTCCGTGATATTAAGGATTTTTTTATACGTTGCCCCACACTTGGATTTCTCCTGTATCGTGGGTGCGTTTACAGACACAAATCTTCACACGCACAAACGCCTAGAACCGGAACAACTATTTGTAGGCCATACAAATATATGATCCGTGCGGGAATTGAACCCACGACCCGTAGCGGAGCAGCCAATCGCTCAGCCACTGCACCAAACGTCTCGTCGGTATATGTTGGTGACCCAGATTCATTACTCCCGAGTTTAATGCAAGTACTTTAAACATCATAATGCTCATTAATTTCTCATCACACAACCATACCTAACAACTAATCTATCATCACAGCAAAAAACAACAAACATTATGTTTCCGCCTGGGAACCGAACTGGTGACCTTCCCATCTTAATCACGATCAGCAGAGATACATCACATTTCGCAATTGTAAGGTTAGACGAAACTGACTCGATTGAAAGCAAGGACGGGCTGTATTGATCGCTCTATGGGTGTACATGGGTGTGGGTAATCTGTTTTAATCATTAGCAACCATTTTATACAAGGTTAGTCGGAAAGGGGGTACTAAGCCGAAAGGGTGTTAAAGTACCCATAATAATGTATAACTTTTGTTCTACAACTTACCCCAATAGTCAATAGTTCAAGAGAAATAGCTGTTCAAAGATTTCATAAAAATACGCTAAATTCTATCTATCCTCAGCTATGATGAGACGTGTTTACATTTTACGTCATATTTGGGGTCACGGTTTAGAAACTCCATTTTCTGAATTCATAACCAAAGAAGGGAATTTTTTTTGAAAAAACTAAAATAGATATAATTTTTCATGAAGAAAAGTTATCGAATTTTTAAATTTTAACACTTTCTTTAAAACAATCATCAGTGGTACATTAAGTCGCTTAGTACCCCCTTTCCGACTAACCTTGTATAACCAACATGACATAACTAGCCCATTACTATCCTACTGCTGGGCACGGGCCTCTTCTCAGAATGAGAAGGGTTTAGGCCTTAGTCCACCACACTGGCCTGCTGCGGGTTGGCAGACTACACACACCATCGAGAACTTTATGGAGCCCTCTCAGGTGTGCAGGTTTCCTCACGATGTTTTTCCTTCACCGTTAACGCAAGTGATAATCAAATTCTGATCCGCACATGAATTCGAAAAGTCAGAGGTACGGGCCGGGATCGGACTCAGACCCTCCTGCGTGGAAGGCAAGCTTTCGACTAACCGTTTACATAACTAACTTTTCATTTTTATAAATGAGAGCTCTCGGCTGCTAAAATGGAACTTTATAAGTCAAAGTTTATAAAAAGCCAATAAAACATTAAAGGCAAAGAGAGGCTAATTACTAATCGCGCGGTTAAGCTGCGCTTGCCGCGGTCTGTCCATGGATGGGTAACCGTTCGTTACACATCGAGACCACTCCGTGACTCAGAGAGCACGTTAAACAGTCGGTCCCGGGTGTTATACGAATACCTATGACAGTCGTTACGGGAACTTAGAAGCTTGAAAGCCTGACAACCGGTCTAACCTTAGGATATCGGCATTGCCCAGTAACTGGGTTGCGGAGATCTGATGGCAGTCGCTCCGTGTAAAATAGTATTCAGCCGCATCTGGTTAGACTGGAAGCTGAACCCAACATAGATGGAAAAGGCTATCATCATCTCCCTGACCTTATCCCACACTGGGTGGGGTCGGCACAACATGTAATTCATAAATCCATGTTGTTAAAGGTTTTGGCTTATTGTTTTATGACCGGCCGCCTGCCTGACATCAACCCTCCTTGGGAATACTCGATGCGCTGTCGCGCGGGTGATCCTATGAGCTTGCTGATATTATTAATCAATCAATCAAATTTGTCCGAAGTACTTACAAAAATATCTTAATAATAATGAAACGGACTTACCCGCTGAACTCATTTGTATTCTGAAACATTGGTACTCAAACCAAAAGAATTATGTTCGGTGGGCCGGTTCTAAATCCGTTTCTTATGGACTGAACTGTGGTGTAAGACAGGGTGGACCGACCCCGCCTAGTCTATCTAACTTGTATGTAAACAGTTTGATTGGTGAGCTGAGCTGCACTAGGGTTGGCTGCTCCGTCGATGGACAAATGATAAACAATATAAGCTACGCCGTCGACATGGCGCTGCTCAGCCCGTCAATCTGTGGTTTGAGAAAACTGATGGCGGTCTGTGATAGGTATGCGGAGACTCACGGGCTGAGGTATAATGTTACCAAAAGCGAGGTAATGGTATTCAAAGCGCGCAATAAGACTCCCGCGAATATTCCACCTTTAACGCACTGGGTCCCAAAATGATATACTTGTCAATCTTATTGCCGACAACTAAGCAGACTATGTTCTTCTTGGTGGAGTATACTTGAAAGGAAAAGGCTATATAAACAATTAAAAACAAACACTCCAATCCGAAGGCCTTTGTTTTTTTAATTACCAAATACAGTGCAGTGCAAATAAAACGTCACAGTCTATTTAGTTGAGTTGTAAACAATATCGCTAGGAGGATGTTGTCGATGGTATCTTTCAAACGAGCGTGAAACAAGATAGAAAACTTCGGCCTTTCATTGTGTGGATACAATTATTTGCAATGCAGTGTACGTTAATGCTGGGTCTTCCGCCCACTGTAGTGTAATGTGATATAGTTAATTTGTTTGTTGATGTTCGGTCGTTTTTGTTCACATACAGAGCTTTCATCATCATAGCCCGTTGATGTCCACAATTAAATATGGTTATTTTTCTATACTGATATTATAAAGAGGAAAGATTTGTATTTTTGTATGTAACGAACGAATAAACTTAAAAACTACTGGACCGATTTCAAAAATTCTTTTGCCGTTAGAAAGCTATATTATCACTTAGTAACATAGGCTATATTTATTACAGGAATAAAACTTCTTAAGCGGGCAGAGCCGTGAGGACACAACTAGTCTAATATAAAGAAGTTGTCACAAGAACTTTAGCAAATTATATACCTACCTATCATGTCACCCGGTATTTTTTTTTGTTTAAACAAAACCTTGCCCCACACTAAGATTTCTCCTGTATCGTGGTTACGTTTACAGATATAAATCTTCACATGCACAAACATCCAGACCCGGAACAACTATCTGTAGGCCATACAAATATTTGATCGTGCGGGAATCGAACCCACGACCGGTAGCGCAGAAGGCAATCGCTCAGCCACTGCACCAAACGTGTGACAAGTTACAGTCACATGAGACTTTAAAACTTTATGATTGGCAACGCATCAGCAATCTTCTTGGTGTAGTAAATATATAGACGACAGTATGTAACCACTTCTCATCAGGTGAGCTCGGCTGGTTAGCCAACTAAACCTTGCTGACTGGGTAATCTATTCACCACTCAAAGGTTTAAAATAACACAACATCACTCCTTGTATTCCCTGAAGGGATAGGCAGAGGTGTTTTAGTAACACCCTCGTTTCGCCAGTCCCATGTAATAGGGGGCGAGCCTATTGCCAGTAACCGGGCACAAATCCAGACTCCGGGCTGCTACTGAGAAATTCCTAATGGAAAAACCCAATATCACTTTGCCCGACCTGGGGATCAACCCAGGACCCTATGCTCAGCAGTCACGCTTGCGACCACTAGACCAAAAGGCAAGGTTAAGTTTAATCTATAGGATTACAATTTATGACCTCCTGATTGCCTATTCAACGCGAAAGTTATTCAACTATTGTCATATTACTTTTATACTGTGACAATATAATACATAACGTTGCTTAAGTTCTAACACGACGTAACTCAAAATAGTTAACTTTCAGGAAAACGATTTTTCTAAATTTTTCTATTTATATAATTGTTTTTAATCTACAATATTCTATTTTATTTTGGTTTTTTCGACGGACCACTTTCACAACACGATCCAGTATGGAACTCACCTGACTTACACGCTGTTTTAGCTGTTTACATAGCTTGATGGAAAAAATATTACATACGTGGTGGATTTTGTTTTTGAAATAACGCGATGCTATTGGATCTAACCACTGATTGTGATTGGTAAAACGATGCGTTTTTCGATTCCCTATCGAATCACGTGCGTAACTCAAAACTTCTATTTTTCTAGTTACGCGGTGTTAGAACTTAAGCGACGATAACAAATCTAACTAAACTAACCACGTACCGAAGGTCGCACAGTTAACTACAGTAATCATACTACAGTTATTGGCAAAATTGGTTCTAAATTATTACTAACATATGGACGAGTTCCGTTCACTTTTGATGACTGCTCGTCTCGGATGAAAGTGAAGAACCATCACGCTCGGGGCTGTAGGGGTGTCAGGAGTAACGTCGGTCGGATTTCCAGTATAAAAAAAATCATCTGATATAGTCCTTTCACACAAACCGGCAGATTTTCTTTGCCGTCGGGAAAAATAGGGAGTGATAGGTAAATGGAGTAGAAGCCTATGGCATAGTTATGTGGAAGAACGAGATATGGTGTTCCACCAACGAATAGGGAGGATCCTCTAACCTGGCAGGCTACTGCTCAACGGTTGATGTTAGGAAGTTGTATAACGGTTGTTGTTGTAGTTGTTGTTGTTAACTTGGGGAGCTAAAATGCCTCACGTAAGAACACATGTTTATTGTATTTTTTATTTTATTTAATCTAAATGTTTCCCGTGCAGTGTTAATTTATGTTAGCAGTACATCACGAGGTTTGAAGGAATTTCATGATTTCGTTTACACCCTGTATATTACCGACGGTAAAAAAAACATCCGGTATAACACTATGCCAAACCCAGCACTCAGAGGACCTCCCGCTCTGCAGGCAAAGCGACCGTGACGCATATACATGTACCTCCCGAGGTAAGCAAAGGTACAATGACTATGTTTAACATAAAAACGAAAGGATTGAAAGCGTAGATAATTTCTTTGTGTAGTGATACGTATGGAATAGGCTTTGTCGCAATAAGTAGGCGTGGATTCAAAACATTAACAGTGATGGTGTAAGATTTGACGACACGTTTGGTGCAGTGGCTGAGCGATCGGCTTCTGCGCTACGGGGAGTGGATTCGATTCCCGCACGGAACAAATGTTTTTATGGCCTACAGATAGTTGTTCCGGGTCTGGGTGTTTGTGCGTGTGAAGATTTGTGTCTGTAAACGCAACCACGATACAGGAGAAATCCTAGTGTGGTGCAATAGACTAAAAAAAATGATAAAAGATAAATTATTCATGCAAAGTAAATAAACATGAATACTTGTGTGAACGGTGAAGGAAAACATCGTGAGAAAACCTACACGCCTGAGAGGGCTCGATAAAGTTCTCGATGGTGTGTGTAGTCTGCTAACCCGCACCAGGCCAGCGTGGTGGACTAAGACGTAAACCCTTCTCATTCTGAGAAGAGGCTTGTGCCCTACATTGGGACAGTAATGGGCTGATTATTTTATTATATGTAATTTTGTGATCTTAGAGTTTAATGCCCGGTTACTAATGCCAAAAACGGATCGTTTTGCTTACGAAAGGTAGCATTTTTTTTTCAAACTGGACATGTAATTAGATTCGTAAGCTAATTTTACCTGTGATAACTACTAACGTATGGGATTGTCCACTATGTAAAGCTATAGGATGTTTACTTAATTATTGGTAGGGATACAATAGTCTTAATTATGACCAATAATAAAATCGGTAAATCATAGGAATCGGCCAAAGTCGAAACAAACTTTACTTATGTGGTTTCGACAAAACTGTGTAATATCAACTGTCATTTACTGATGTTTATCCTTAATACTATTTCGCAATTGATATTTTTGGAACAGTAGTATCATTATGCATCGAATAATTTTAAGAATATCTTACAGAGCAAGGTTTTATCAAGCCTTTTCCTAACACACGAAAACTTTAAACAAAGTGGGGACTATTCCAATCAATGCATGAGTCCCGAGGCGGGAATCAAACCTATACCTCTCAATAACAGTCCCGCCACCGCGCCACATAAGTCGTCAAATAGATCGCAAGACAGATGTAAAGCGTGGGAAGATCATAATCTCAAGTATCACTCACGCTTCTAACCGACTGCGACAAAACATGAGCTAGTTATGTTTTGATACAACACGCAACTGATTGTGTTCAGATTGATATTAACACTAGATTTTAAACGAAAAACTTGTCGGAGTCGTGTAGTGTTTGGCAAAGAACAAGCCACTTGCCACCTTTTTGCTTTAAATGGTGAAAAACAGCTTGGTTGCTCGCAGACGAAATAGCTACATTGTTGGACCGTTTTTACCACACGACAAGATGTTGTCACGACCGCGAATCGTCGTGTCGTAAGCCGTGAAAAAACCGTCACACCGCACAAATTATATTTTAGCTGTCATGCTGTAGTTGTATAACATGCATGCACTTCTGCCGACTACCTACAAGCTGCATCTCAACTTCATTTGAAATGCATTTAGATTACCATTTTAAATGCGCTTGTATTTTATTTTCATACACTCTGTCAATAAACATCATCAACATAACATCACGCCTGTATTCCCCAAAGGATTGG
Organism: Amphipyra berbera; assembly: GCA_910594945.2. Taxonomy (NCBI): domain Eukaryota; kingdom Metazoa; phylum Arthropoda; class Insecta; order Lepidoptera; family Noctuidae; genus Amphipyra; species Amphipyra berbera. Next base: position 16,417,640 of record OU343142.1, read on the forward strand.
GCAATATAAACACACCCTCATTTCGCCGTTATGTTTAGGTCTCATGTAATAGGGGGCGAGCCTATTGCCATCAACCAAAGAAGGAAGGATGTCTGAGAGATATTTCTCGACTGCATGTGAAGCCAACTCAGAGGCCCATGGGCGGCATAAACTCTGACACCAGATTAGTCACTAACCACATGAAAAGAAGAAGAAGACGTTTTCCAATATATTAAGGTTTATGTTGGCGACCCGGATTCATTCCTCCCGAGTGTATAATAATATGCGTATCCCCTTTAAGTAAATAATTGCATGAAATTATGTATGTATGTTAGAATTAAATATGTATCTGCATAAAAAGTAGAGCTTAACTAAACATTACTTATAACGTACGCTAATTAAGTGATAAGTGATGCAGATAAGTATGATACGGTTCGTTTGTTTTGATAAATGAGACAACAAAGGCAGTTTTAATTAATTTGAATTATATGCTGAGGGGAGGAGAGTCAAGTCATCACGCTTGTATTCTCCGAAGGGTTAGGCAGTGGTGTATAGTAACACCCTCATTTCGCCGTTATGTTTAAGTCTCATGTAGTAGAGGCGAGCCTATTGCCATCAACCGAGTACAAATCCAAACTCCGGGTTGTCTGAGGAGTTCCATAAGGAAAAGCCCAATAATACTTTGCTTGACTTGGGGATCGAACCCAGGACCTCACGATCAGCAGTCGCGCTTGTCACCACTAGACCAACGAGGCAGTTAATGAGGGGGTCAAGTATTTGATGTTTATCTTGGAGCGCATCACCGATCTTCTTGCTATTTGTGACTAGCTTTTGCCCGCAGCTTCGCTTGCGTGAAGTTTGAAATCCTCGTCAAGCCCATTTTAAAGTGACATTTTAAAATCCAAAACGTCCGTCTTTTATCACCCCCAGCGGTTTAGGCTGTGCGTTGCTAGATTAGTCAGCCAGTCGGTCAGTTTCTCCCCATACTTCGAAAATACCAGATTTCTCATACAAACTTTCAACACTTATTTCACCCCTTTAAGGGTTGAATTTCCAAAAATGCTCAAACAGGTGTAGGTACGTTTATTTCTAACCAAAAACCTTAATATTTAATTTCAAGCTTCTTACTTCAAAAATGACGGACTTGCATACAAACTTAAAAACCCTATTTCACCCCCTTAGGGGTTGAATTTCGAGAAATCCCTTCTTAGTAGATGTTTACGTCACAAAATGAACCTACTGTCAAAATTTCAAGTTTCTAACCCCAGCCGTTTAGGCTGTGCGTTGATAGATCAGTCAGTCAGTCAGTCGGCTTCTCCTTTTATATATATAGATGATTAAAATAGCCATGTTCTCTGAAGGCTGTTTATTGGAGTGAACTATTAACGAAGCTAAGGTCCAGTCGTTGAACTGCCTCGTTGGTCTAGTGGTGGCAAGCGCAACTGCTGATCTAGAGGTCCTATAGGTTCGATCCCAGGTCGGGCAAAGTGTTATTGGGTTTTTTCCATATGGAATTCCTCAGTAGCAGCCCGGAGTTTGGATTTGTGCCCGGTTGATGACAATAAGCTCGCCTCCTATTACATGGGACTTAAACATAACGGCGAAATGAGGGTGTTACTATACACCTCTGCCTAACCCTTCGGGGAATACAGGTGTGATGTTATGTATGTATGTTATTAGTACTATCCACCTGGTAGATGTAATCGCCCCTTACGATACCGACTGAATGTTATGTGGCAGCCATATTAAATAATTATTACCACAAGTAACCACAAACAAGTTATAAATGATAAATGATTTTTATTTCTGTAAATAAATCTGTTACAGACACTTTTACAAGTCAATGTAATGGTTTTTTTTAAGACTAGATGGCGCCGGCCTTTCCTATCTGACTAGCTCTGAGTTAGTTACTTAGACCACACATTAAGTTACTCTCACGCCTAGTAAACTGGCGCACACAACTTTTTATTTTACTAACTCACGCATTCGACTTTACTCACGAAGTTTTAAAGATTTAGCAGAAATAACGATTTGTTCCTCTTAGTCTATATAAATAAAAATGAATCGCCAAATGTGTTGCTAAGCGCAAAACTTAAGAACGGCTTGACCAATTCGGAAAGAAAGCAAGAAAATAATTTATTTGAGTCTCGTTACAGACATACAAACATAAAATAAAAAATCAACAATATACACAAGTTATATGCCTCTACGAGACAAAAAAGGAGCCCATCTCAGCATAATGCTGCTACACCGAAGTATAGCAGCGCTGGTTTTCTAATTCGGCTATTTTTGTTTTTTATATATTCCTTAAGGCATAAGGAAGGTTCTTATGGAGAGAAAAAACATAAAAAAATGGGTGGAAAATAGTAAAAACAACACTTTTCTTTTCCCACTACAGGCCAATAACTTTTGACAGAACGAAGTCTGTCCGGGCAGCTAGTAAATAATAAGATAACATGAAGTTTTTCTGTTGCGACGCGTGTAGATATGTACAAGCTTCTTTGAAGCACATAAAGGATCTAACTCACTTAGGTTCTGCCTAGCCTTTTCCCAACTATCTTGGGGTCAGCTTCCAGTCTAACCAGATGCGGCTGAATACCAGTATTTCACACGGAGCGTCTGTCATCAGAACTCCGCAACTCAGTTACTGGGCAAAGCCGATAATGACTTAAACGTCTGTAAACAGAAGTAGTAATGTGTAAGGTTCTAAGAGAATTTTCTCGTTTATTCTCCGGCATTTCAAGAATTTATTTATCTAGCTTAAAGAAATCTGAAGAAGTACCTAATACAACTTCAATGAGCATGGACAATCTAGAGTCTAGACAAAATCAAACTGGTTGCTATTTTAATTGTATAATTTATTTTTTTAAAGCCGTTTATTTTAGATTCTATGAGTAAGTACCTAAACTCATACACTGACCTATTACTTTTATTTTTTTGGGAAAACGTATACTTTTGCAATGTTTGTAAATATGTGAGCACCATGTACCTATCACATAAATTAATATGTCATTGTTTCATTTTTTATTTTTTTTTACCTTTTGTGGTATAGTAATGTTATTCTAGGTGCATCGTTTTCACATATAATTGTATAATTAATGTACCTATACAAAATATTGTAAGACATTTTAAAAGAGTAACGGTGGAGTTTCTTGCCCATTCTTCTCCATACGAAACTACCTTTTGGAAGGGGCAACTAGAATCAATTCTATTTTCTTTGTAACTTTAACGTTCAAAAGTGCCTTTTATGTGCCTAATTGAAATAAATACTTTGACTTTGACTTTGATGGCCCTCCTCATAATCCACAACAATAAACAATCGTAAAAGAATTTTATCACAAACACTAAAACACCGAGTTTGACAATCTACCTGTTAGAATATCATCGCCACGTGGCAAAACTCTGAGAGAAGTAGGTAGAAATTATTCCTAACCGATATACTGGGTGTAAAAATAGCCTTAACAAAGCCGAAGTCTACGCATACTGTACATCAAACTAAGTAACATACAGCAAAAATAATTGCTGGGAAACTACTTTTATTTTTTGTTATTAAAAAACAGCTATTAATTGTAGCGCGCAATGTAAGCGCGGGCGCAGCAGACTGTGCCTACATTTCGAAAATGTTGATAATGTTTGTATAGAAGAATGTTTAGTAATAAAATTTAAACTTAGTTTTCGTGAGAAACGTTCAAAAATATGGTGACTTTGAACTTCAATATCTCCGTAACCAGTCGGTTAACAGGTATGGTCCAATACCAAAAAATCTTCGTAATGAAAGAAAGAAAGAAAGAAATTTATTTGGCACGAAAGCAGTCAGACACACAGACAAAAAATCACAATGATTAATGATGGGAAGAATACGTGGCTCTTGGCTTTGATAAGGGTATTTTTACACCCGATATACCCGTCTTGATTAAACATGTAATGACAAGACTTCTTTCGTGTCCGCAGTGTCGGCACGAGTTATAATTATGAGAATAGCTCATGCCGTGGTAAAAATATTTGCCTGTCAGTAAGGTTGGTAGCATGGCTGACTGCCCAGGGTCCGGCTGACGTAGGTACTTAAGTATCGTCACTCGTGGATACTCTTTTCATACAACTATAAACACTTACATAACCACCATCAACACACAAACAGACACATTTACCTATATATTAACATTTACGTCATTTCCCCCAGTTATTGTGCGAATACATTGACTTTTTGTACCGACTGTGTATAAGCTGATTATCTTGTTTGACTGGTATGTATGCAAGCGACAGTCTCTACTGCGGATGTACAAAAACGTTTTACCTAAATGCGCTTTTCAGACGGAAGACTTTCGAGCAACACCTCAACCACAAAAAGTGGCGCGACATTAAATAAAAACGAAGGGTTGAATTCACGTGGGCCACATTTTGCAGCCCGACGTGTAAACAGTGTGGCATCACTATGGTCCTATCTGAAAACCAGCGTTGCGACATTTTGTTTTTTTTTTTAATTCTCACAGTATTATGCTGAGACAGGAGCCCTTTTTGGCCTCGTGCACGTAGTCTAAATTTTTATCCTTTTTTTTAAATATTGTTTTTGTTTCTGTAACTGCTTGTGTGAGTCCAGAATAAATAATTTTCCTTTCTTTCTTTCGTTTACTATTGACCATTCCGATGGCCGAAGAATACATAGATATCTACTAAGACATGCTTTTATAGATACTCGTTTGTTCTTTATGGCTGTCGATTTTTTCTATATCTTTTCTACCGTAGAGGAAACTATTTGAAAGTATAGGATTTGATTTATGATACATTCGTCGGCCTCATTTGTTTTTTCCAATATAAGGCTATGGTTTTGATCTCCAGATCGAATAGGGTTATTTGATTTTATTTAACACATCACCACCTTTCAACCCATAATTTCTTAATTTAATGGCGAACACAGATGCTCGTTTTAATATTAATGATACCCATAATACATACATTACGATATTGCGAACCTATTACAGCATAATCCTATAAATCCCATGCCTTAACTAATTTAAATATCGGCTTTACATAATATAGCCGTCACACCTGTTGACTTCCGTGGGTTAGGGCTGCAGTTTAGAATCTAACATACACAGTTACAGATTGAGCCAACAGAGTTCTCATCTGTAGTGTCTTCTGTGGTGTTTCTTAAAACGTTGACTGCTATATGACATAATTTGAAACAATACATTGTCAATTGTGTCATTTTTTAACTTTAGGATGCTTATAATTTCGGCGACACTTTGCAGTGTGGCAGCGTTACAAATGCGCGACAGTCGCGCTGCAATTTGTCGTCCATAAACCCTCTCTATATCTGACAATAGCGGTCCGCCCCGGCTTCGCACGGGTGGACATTTTTCCCGTTTTGGCAACATTTTTATTTATGCCCCGCTCCAATTGGTTGTAGCGTGATTTTATATAGCCTATAACCTTCCTCAATAATGGACTATCCAACACAAAAATATTTTTTCAATTCCAACCAGTAGTTCCTGAGATAAGCGCGTTCAAACAAAAAAACAAACTTCAGCTTTATAATATTAAGTATAGATTTGAAACAATACATTGTGTCATTTTTAACTTTAGGATACTTATAATTTTGGCTACACGTTGCAATGTGGCAGCGTTACAAACGCGCGACAGTCGCGCTGCAATTTGTCGCCCAAAAACCCTCTCTATATCTGATATTAGTTGCCCAAATTTAACAGTAGCGCCCTCTATTGTTAATAGCCTAACAACGCACGCACTTAATCATCGGCGACGTGTAAATGTAGGGAACGTTCAGTATTCCGATACGATCAGCTGTTAGTTGTTACGTCGTGTGGTTGAATTATGGGAAGATACCTTTATTGTACCAGATACATTGTTTGAGAATCACGCTAACGCTTCCGGGGTGAGCAGAGCTCTTAGTTAAATGTGTGTTCACTTTACTCGCTGCCTCGTTGGGCTAATGGTGGCAAGCGTGACTGCTGATCTTGAGGTCCTGGGTTCGATCCCCAGGTTGGGCAGTGTTATTGGGTTTTCCCGTGTGGAATTCCTCAGTAGCAGCTCGGAGTTCTGATTTGTGCCTTGTTGATGACAATAGGGTCGCCTCCTATAACATGGACCTTCAACATAACGGTGAAATGAGGGTGTTACTAAACACACGTCTGCCCAACCCTTCGGGGAATACAGGTGTGGTGTTACGTTATTTGTTCACTTTATAGCATAAGCATAATCAGCGCATTACTGTCAGACTGCTGGGCACGGGCCCAAGGTCAGAATGAGAAGTGTTTAGGCCTTAACCTAACACGCTGGCCTGCAGGCATAGCATGAACATCGTAGACAAGGCTTTTGTAAAATCCAGACTCCGGGCTGCTACTGAGAAATTCTTAATGGAAAAACTCAATAACACTTTGCCCGACCTGGGGATCGAACCCAGAACCTCACGATCAGCAGTCGCGATATAATTATTTTTTTCCGTTATCATAACGTAAACGACACTTGCGAGGTAATTGACGAGGTAAACCTACCACGCCTTACCTTCTATCTATATCTATAGGCACTAATATTATAAAGAGGAAAGATTTGTATTTTTGTATGTAACGAACAAACTTAAAAACTACTGGACCGATTTCAAAAATTCTTTTAAAGTTAGAAAGCCACATTATCACTGAGTAACATAGGCTATATTATTACTGGAATAAAACTTCTTACGCGGGCGGAGCCACGAGGACACAGCTAGTCCTTAATAAGCGAACAATAATAATACATTAGAAAGACATTAACCTTTAACCTATAACCTATAAATACTATCTATCAGACAAAATAATACTTTAAGAAAGCTAGTGTACACCTACCATTAGGTACAAGGTAGGTACCAGTCGCCCACCAGTTGAAAGTGTGACCCTAAGGTCAGGGAATAGCTTTTACCTAGACTCACACAGTTTACAGGGTCATATTTTGTCCTGGGATGAATTCGCACGACATTTCACTTACTTTCAGATGTGATTGTGATCTGTACATACTTTGTTTTACAGTCGGTGTTACAAGTATAAAGATAAGTAATGTTTGGGTCACGTTTTCTATCATTTGTTCAGGAAAGTTTTATATTCTTTCAACTTTTTTCTTTGTTTGTATTTTTTTTTGGGGACCTTTGAAAGTAAATCTTTTATTAGTATTTAGCAGTGATAGCTTAGTGGTGTGACCGTCGGACTACGAAGTTATAGGTCTCGAGATCGAACCCAAGGCACGCAGCTCTGACTTTTCGGATTCATGTGCGTATTGTATAATTAACGGTGAAGGAAAACATCGTGAAAAACCGGCATGCCTGAGAGATATTTCTCGACGGCATGTGAAGCCAAGTCAGAGGTCTATGGGCGGCATTTACTCTGGCACTAGGTTATTCACTAACCACACGAAAAGAAGAAGAAGTATTTACACAAAACATATTTACACATTACCAATACCATAAAAGAAAAAAATATCCTAGTAGTATATAAAACTATAAACCATTAAAGTTTAGGAAGGATTTTTTTTTACCAATTTTTTTGTAATTGTCCTTGCTATATGTAATTATTTCAGTGGGTACTTTCCTAAATAGGTGTCTTTAAAGCTTAAAGGAGAGAAAATATCTTAAGAAAATAAAGAATAGAATTGAGACAGTTGATGTTATAGTGATCTCTTGCTGTGGGTGCCGTTGTAGCAATCAAAGGATTATTCGGAGCACAGCAGCTTCATCCACCCACATAGGTAGTAATGATATCATATTGCTGCAAATGTCATTCTGCCTTAAACCAATAACTTATCTCGTGCGTTATAGGAAAAAACTGGTGTATCACATTATTTACGGCCAACTGTGACTTGGCTTAAAAGGTCTGAGAAAACTATTAGGAACAATATGAATTACATAATTAAAAAACATAAATATAGGGCCAACAATTACTTCTTAAACCACAAGTATCAGAAGGATGTATATAACCGTTCAACAGTTATAGTTATTTACATGTCAAATTATGAAGAATTACGTCTTCAAACATCGATGTCTAACGCTAAACAAAGCCATCGACACAGCGATTACGATCGATACCGATAATGTTAATATTACAGCACGAGATCAAAGCAATTAAATGATTTCTGAATCGATTACTCGGTCGGCTACTCCTGCGCATCCCGACTAGATCGGTGAAAGTGTATGTGTGGTGCAAGTCATAAGCGATAAGCATTTCACATTTTATTAAAATATGACAAGCAATTTTTGTTGTCATCTTTTCTGGTTCCCTGGGTTCGTGGCTAATTACCAACCGCGCGGATCGTACGATTTGCGAGGGTAAGCTGTGTTTGTCGCGGTCAGTCCGTGGATAGGTGACCGTTAGTTACACATCGAGACCCCTCCGTGCCTCGCAGAGCACACTAAACAGTCGGTCCCGGGTGTCATACGAATACCTATGACAGTCGTTACGGGAAGGCAGAAGCCCGAAGAGCCCGACAACTGGTTTAACCTTAGGAGATCGGTATTGCCCAGTAACTAGGTTGCGGAAGTCTGATGGCGGTCGCTCCGTATAAAATACTAGTATTCGCATCTGGTTAGTCTGGAAGCTGACCCCAACATAGTTGGCAAAAGGCTAGGCAGAACATATTTTCTGGTTCGTCTTATAATTTTAATCAAAAACATGATCCAACCCCTAAAATACTATTTTCACGCGCAAGATTTTTGATCAATAAAGGACTACAAAGACACTTGCCATTTGGCAATACTAATTCGTCCGTAAACGAAACTAGCCGTGTAAAGTGTTTTCACGCGCTTAGCTTGCGCCATACTCTTGCGCACACGATGGAACGCAGGCAAGTGCGTAAGTTTACGCTAAGTCGTGCACACACATCAAATAAAATTCTTCATTACAAAATCAAACAGAAAACTCGTTAACACATCAATGAAGTCAAGTAAAGTCATCTAATTATGAGTCTTTTTTATCTGTTTTTGTTCCTAAAACGCTCTCTCTCCTCACATGGCCCACACAAACCGCAGGTTAGCGCACGCCTTGGTATGCATACGTCACTGTTAGAACAATTATCGACAGATCATCGCTTGCGCAATCATGAGAGATTCTCTGATCGATAGTAATTAATCTCGTGATTATTTCATTATCCCCGTAAGCTCATTTCTTGGTATACTGTTTCTGGTTTTGCATTTCCCACGGCTGATATTATAATTAATTAGATGCATGTACTTTATAATTACTTTATTACCCGTGTCGGCTGAATAGTTATCTTGGAGCCGGTTAACGTCTAAGTAACTACTGATTATAGACCTCGTGTTGACGACGAAGAAAGGTTGTAAGGAAACATTGTCGTAATATAAAATGCCGTATTTTTCCAAACTTTGCGATTCGTTAGTTGTAGCATAGTTGGAGCACGTAACTTGGCAAGGTTTTGGCGTAGTGGGAGTAAGTTTGCGCATGTACACTTAGTGCAACAAAAATGGTCACTATTATTGCTTGTCATTATTCTATGGTTATTGCCAATATTTATTTTTAAACATTTCTGTTTAAAAGAAAGAAAGAAAGGAGAGGAATTCTCTTTTCTACTTTTGCTAAGTTACGTACCTATAACTATGGTATTTTTACCACCGTGGAACATACGGCTGCCTAATTTTGGCATGCTCCATAGTCATGCTTTGGCTAAACCCCACGGGAAAACTTGTAGCCTATACTTTCCGGAAACAACACGTCAAAACAGGCTCGCAGGCGCATACTTTTTGCATTTATCAAAATTCGCAGTCGGTTATTATAAAGACTGCTTTGCTACGTGCATTAATACTATTTTGAGTTCTATACCCACCCTTTGAGTTCAAAACACACCGTAATCAGAGACCCAAAGAACATTTGTATGTCATAGATAGTATAGTATTATGGTCATACATACTTAATCTGATCATCAAAATTAGAATTATACATAAAATAAAATCACGCCTTATATTCCTCGAAGGGTTAGGCAGAGGTGTTTTAGTAACACCCTCGTTTCGCCAGTTATGTTCAAGTCCCATGTAATAGGGGCGAGCCTATTGCCATTAACCGGGCACGAATCTAGACTCCGGGCTGCTACTGAGAAATTCCTAATGGACAAACCCAAAAACACTTTGCCCGATCTGGGGATCGAACCCAGGACCTCATGCTCAGCAGTCGCGCTTGCAACCACTAGACCAACAAGGCAGTCAAATTATAATTATGTAGCACCCTAAGCCGACGAGCATGCATGAAAAGTGAATGTAGATGAAGTGAAAAGTGTGTGTCAGGATCGTAGCAGGTGGAAATCTATAGTCTCTGCCTACCCTAATGAGAAACAGATGTGATTATAAGTATGTATGTAAGAAAATTATGCTCTTACTAAGGAACGTTGAACGATGACTATAGTATATAAGGTCCTACCAAAATACCTGGACAAACTTTTACACAGTGTTTAATACGTTTAACTAAACATATATATGCCTTAAAAAACGAGATCCAAGTGCTTTTTATTTCTAAACAAAAATTTATAACGTTTTAAATTGCCTGTACTCTCTAACAATAAAGCGCCGAGGCGCGAGCTACTTCCGCGCCGTGTTTTACCTAAACAGCGAAATGCATAATGTAAAAAGAAAAGTTGAAAATATATTTTTGGTTGAAAAAAGACTCTTGGATCTCGTTTTTTTGGATAGATATGTTTAATTAAACATACTGAACACTGTGTAAAAGTTTGTCCAGGTATTTTGGTCAGACCTTATAAACCACGGACCCGCTATGTACAAAAGTCATTAGATGACTTACTATTTGGGTAAATGCAAACAAAGTTATGCAATCATTCTTCTTATTCTTATCCGAAGGACGGTCCAAATCCAATGCCAACCAAACAATGCAATGAATCGGTTTATCTAAAATAATAGAGCTACCATTATATCCGGTCAGCTTCCGTTACGTTGTATAACTTTTGGGAGTAAGGCTGTCTGATGATGAAGAGGATATGGAAGGTCAGGAGTGTTGTATTGTTTGTTTTTGATAAAGTATAGTTTGTTTGTAACCTTATGTATAATCTTACTAATGATCTCTGAGGGTACAGCAATATTTAGCTTCTTATTAAATAACTGGCTCGCTGGTCTTGTAGTGGCAAGCGCGACTGCTGATCGCGAGGGCCTGGGTTCAATCCCCAGGTCGGGCAAAGTGTTATCGGGTTTTTCTGTGTGGAATTCCTCAGTAGCAAAGTTTGGATTTGTGCCCGGTCGATGGCAATAGGCTGTTATTCGACTGCTTGTAGATGGTCTTGTAGACCGTTTCTACGTAATCGGGCAGTTATTGGCGAGACCTGAAGGGTCTCCACCCAATGGGGACCAACGGTTGATGTTGGGAAGTTGTTTATAACCTATCTGCGCGTCTAATCGTGATATCGCGATGCAGGATTTGTGACGTCACATTTGAGAGTTGTCTTTTGTTATCGCTGTAGTCTGCTAGACGTTCGTCGTGCTGCATGGTAAGCATGTGGCGTGATAGATTTCGAACCCACAATCCCGTCGAAGAAGCAAGTCCCACAACCTTTAGGACAACACGACATGTTAATGAGTGTAACCGACTGTTCTGCCTAGCTTTTTCCCAACTATGTTGGGGTCAGCTTCCAGTCTAACCAAATGTGGCTGAAAACCAGTATTTTACACCGAGCGACTGCCATCAGACCTCCGCAACCCAATTACTGGGCAGTGCCGATATCCTAAGGTTAGACCGCTTGTCAAACTTTCGGGCTTCTGACTATCCGTAACGACCGTCATGGGTATTCGTATGACACCCGGGACCGACGGTTTAACGTGCTCTCCGAGACACGGAGGGGTCTCTATTTGTAACGAATGGTCACCCATCCACAGACTGACCGCGGCAAGCGCAGCTTAACCTTGCAAATCATATGATCAGATAATGATTGTAACAGACTAAACAACTGAATACTTATTTAGAATAAACTCACAAAGGAACACAGGTAATGAACAATGTATAATAGAGGCTACAGCTAATTTGTGTGAACAAATTGCCGCCATTGTGGTCTGACCATTGAACGTTCAATTATTAATATTGATACTTCAATGAATGTCGAAATCAATTATGTTCTAATAATAATAGATGCTGGGGCATTCAATAGAATATAAGAATAACCCATACTTATGATTATAAGAAACTAGCTGTTTCCTCACGGCTCCGCCCGCGTAAGAAGTTTTATTCCAGTAATTTATTAACATAGGCTACATTTATGTAGCCTATGTTACTCAGTGATAATGTAGCTTTCTAACGGCAAAAAAAAATTGAAATCGGTCCAGTAGTTTTTAGTTTTATTCGTTACATACAAAAATACAAATCTTTCCTCTTTATAATATTAGTACCTATAGATTAACATATCTTTATTGCTCGTTTTTGTCCTCTCATAGTGAGCTTAGCCTGGGGAATACGAAGAGTTATGTCAGAGTCTTACCGACTAATGCCCGATCCTTATACAACAACGAATCGTTTTGTATACCAATAGTAGCATTTTTTATTGCTAAACAGACTTGTAACCTAATTTTACCTGTGATAGCTATTTCCCTATGGGAGGATCTACTACGCAAAGCTATGAAGTGTTTCCTCTATTATTGGTAAAGATACAAGAGTCTCAATTTTAACCAAAAACGCTCCGATAATACCTATATAAGAATCAGCTATTAAACGACCACGGCGTACCTCCTACCTTTGGCTGAGGACGCGGGTGTCGCTCGCGTATTCGCACCCACGTACGGCGCTCTCTGGATAGTCAGCCTCGCTAACCTCACTGGCTAATCTTCTTCTTCTTCCTGCCCTTATCCCACACTGGGTGGGGTCGACACAACATGTATTTCATAAATCCATGCTGTTAGAGGTTTTGGCTTATTTTTTTATGACCGGCCGCCTGTCTGACATCAACCCTCCTTGGGAATACTCGATGCGCCGTCGCGCGGGTGACCCAATGTGCTTGCTGATATTATGCACTGGGTCTCAAAATGATATGCTTGTCAATCTTATTGCCGACAACTAAACAGACTATGTTCTTCTTGGTGGAGTATACTTGCAGTTCCTCGACCCACTCATTCCGTTTTGCTAGGGACTTTGGTTCCGACCCATCGTAAACAATATAGCACCATGATCTTCTCTGTAAAAACTTGATGTCACTAACCAACACCTCACTGGCTAATCTGCAAGTTAATTCTACTATCAGACATTTTTTCAATTTTCGTAAACGTAAACTGTCTATATGTTTGGTTTGGTTGCGAATTGTCAACAATTTTGTTAGTAAAAATTGCCCCCTGAAGAATTCTGTGTTTAAAACTTATAGCAACCAGAATATATTTTCCAAAATTACGTGACAATAGATCACATAACATCACGCCTGTATTCCCTGAAGGGTAGGGCAGAGGTGTATAGTAACACCCTCATTTCGCCGTTATGTTTAGATCCAATGTAATAGGGGGCGAGCCTATTGCTATCAACCGGGCACAAATCCAAACTCCGAGCTGCTACTGAGGAATTCCACACGGAAAAACTCAATAACACTGCCCGACCTGGGGATCGAACCCGGGACCTCACAATCAGCAGTCACGCTTGCCACCACTAGTCGAACGAGGCAGCATCCACATTTAATTTTCTAAAATTACGAGACGATAGCTATAATTTATTGTTGTGTGTCTATTTGTCAGATTTCGTGTTCTCTCTGTTTTCTTAGGAGCCATCTTTAGAAACTTTGCATAAAGATTAGTAAGCAGATAGCTAACACTGAAACGAAATCACTTTCATGGCTTATTTAGCGGTTAACAGTCCGTAGCAGAAGGTTAATTTCAATTTAATTTAGCGTTATTATCATTATCTGATAAAATAAAGGGTAATAATCCTGTTAAATGTATACGATAGTAACTATTCGCCGTGGCTATATATACCTATAGGTATGAGGTTATGATACAGCAATAAATGTCGCTCTGTTAATAAGGATTTATCGGTAGCTGGTAACACTGGACAATGTTGATAAAGAAGGGTAGTCGTAAAGATGAATCAACGTACCCGACGTTACAAAAACACTGTTCATTCGGAGGGGCAGGGGATTCCATTTCGAACAGCCGACGAAGTCTGACCTTTTATATCTGATTAGCTTGCCCTTGTTTTCTGATCTTGTGTAAATTATTATGTTGTGTTATATTGTGAACTAGCTTCTGTAACTAATCACTAACACAATTAAAAGTACTCTCAGTGGTGGAGAGTCTATGTTGGTTTTACTTTATTTACTACGCTCGCACACCTGACATACCGATATTAGCTATAAGTGTAATGATAGATTCACCCCTACAAGAATTTGTTGTATGTACCTATGTATTTTATAAGTATACTGCCTACCTCAAAATTTTTTGACGAAACTAGTGCAATGTTTTAAATTTGAGAATAAACTTTAATACTCATGCTTATATACTCTCTTGAAGATAACACGACAGCGGAATACCATTTAATTTGTACAATCAAAAACATAATTCTCGGCTACTGAATATTTTCTGGGATTTTGTAAAAATCTTTTTTAGTTTACCAAAATCTATGTATATAGAATTGAAATACCAGATAAATACCAGCGAGGGAGCGGTAGCAATTGGTTAGCGCAGATAACCGACGAGACGGTTGCGAGCGCCATTATTCATTGTTCTGACTGTTTGTCTGTCTTTTGCAGTTAGACTAGCTTTCCATTGTAAGCTACAAAGAGATAAAAAAACGTACTGTAGCCAGTGCTATTTTAAACTCTGCAGATTTTGACTCCATGAGACTATTAATGGTCCATGAAACTATTTTTTATTTCCATCAGGTCCAGCGCGGTGGACTAAGGTCTAAACACTTCTCATTATGAGAAGAGACGCGTGTCCAGCGTTGGGACAGTAATAGGTTCATTATGGATGCAAGGCTGACCTTAGATGGGACACAAAGTTGCTCCAGACAAAGTTGATCGCTGTTGGTTTTTAGCTGTAATGACCATTTAGGTTTAGTATATGCAGCTACCGTCTTGATCTCTCGAGCAACCATCCTGTGGTGGTATAGCATATAATAATATTCGGAATAAAAAAGGCAAATAAATTCATAGTCCCAACAAAAAAAGAAACTTAATACATAGTTTTTTTTAACTAATTTTGATCCTCCTCTCTCCTACTTAGTTGTGCCCGACAGGGACCACAACTGTAACACAATACATCATTTTCTATTACTGCCACTTAAGTAATATTGTGGAATACGCAAATAAATATTGAGTATTGAGTATTGGTACATTAAGAGTCCCGGCATCTTAGTAGCCCGGGTGCATTCAGTCTTTCTACAAACTACAAAGACTTATTTACACTGCTATATTTGATCGCCTCGCTTACTATGTGATTCTACCCTCTACATTGCGAAGGCGTGTACAATTTCACGCTTCTCTACATGCTGGTAGCACTTTATTGGAGCGATCGCATGTAGAGACAACTTGATCGCTCGGTTGCGTGTGCGCAGCTCAAGATAAATATTTTGAAACTGAAACGTTTTGTCATTGAGTTAGATGTATGGGGGCAATGATTCTGAAATAAAGTACTTAATGGTTATTAATTATGGTTTTTTTTTCGAATTGTTTTGTGAGACAAGCATTGCTACTGTCAATGTTTGCATCAATCATTTAGACGAGTTCAACTCGCCAAGAGAGTTTGTGTGTGTGCGATTTGTGTCTGTGTGGGGAAATTCGAAGTACACACAAAGCCTTTTTTATTGCCTAAATCATTTTAAACCGTTCGTTGGTCTAGTCGCGACTGCTAATCGTGAGGTCCTGGGTTCGATCCCCAGGTCGGGCAAAGTGTTATTGGGTTTTTCCGAGTGGAATTCCTCAGTAGCAGCCTGGAGATACAGCAGTGATTGCCTAGTGGTGTGGCCGTCGGACTGCCAAGTCATAGGTCTCGAGTTCGAACCCAAGGCACGCACCTCTGACTTTTCGGATTCATGTGCGTATTGTATAATTATCATTTGCTTAAAAACGGTGAAGGAAAACATCGTAAAGAAACCGGCATGCCTGAGAGATATTTCTCGACGGCATGTGAAGCCAAGTCAGAGGCCCATGGGCGACATAAACCAGGTTAGTCACTAATCACACGATAAGAAGAAGCCCGGGGTTTAGATTTGTGCCTGGTTGATGGCAATAGGCTCTTAAACATAACGGTCAAATGAGGGTGTTACTATACACCTCTGCCCAACCCTTCGGGGAATACAGGCGTGATGTTATGTGTCATCTTAATATCGTTTGACGAGAAAGCAATGTTTTGGTATATGTTGTGACAATTTAGTATCATGTAGGACAGGGATGGCGAACCAAAGACACGCGACAATTGTGGGCACGATACATGAAATTGGCACGTACATTTAAAAGATTTGCCATCCCTGATGTAGGTGAAGGTTCACGATCATTTTTACAGTGGTCGATGTGAAGCTAATTATCAGCACTGAACGTTTATGTGCTGATACAATGATGATGATATGGTGAAGGTTTTATATTAAAGAAATGATAAAAACAAAACAAATAACAACATCACGCTTTGTATTCCCCGAAGGGTTCGGCAGACGTGTTTTAGTACACCCTCGTCTCGCCATTATGTTTAAGTCCCATGTAATAAGGAGCGAGCCTATTGCCA
This sequence comes from Amphipyra berbera, assembly GCA_910594945.2. Lineage (NCBI taxonomy): Eukaryota > Metazoa > Arthropoda > Insecta > Lepidoptera > Noctuidae > Amphipyra > Amphipyra berbera. Next base: position 16,434,291 of record OU343142.1, read on the forward strand.
TTAACCGGGCACAAATCATGACTCCGGGCTGCTACTGAGGAATTCCACATGGAAAAACTTAATAACACTTTGCCCGACCTGGAGATCGAACTAAGAACCTCATGCTCAGCAGTCGCGCTTGCAACCACTACACCAACAAGGCAGTTAAAAAAAACTATAAACTTATAAAAACCTATTTTACTATTTTGTGACCTCTAGATATCTATTCATTGACTCCATGTTCATCCAAAGGTTGTCTGGTAGATATCGCTATCAGCGATAAGACCTCCATTGTACCCTTTAATGTTTGCTATTTTATAAGAACTGTGTTACAATTTTGGTGTTCAATAAAGTATATTCTATTCTATTCTATTCTATCTATCTACTTATACGAAATAGACCTCAAATGCCAAAACATTGTTTAAAAAATAAAATAACTTAAACACAAATTATCTTTGGCCAATAATCGTCAGTTCCACCCATTAAGCGATGTCAAGCACCATTACTTAGGTGTTACTTAGTCGCTAGCGTGAAACAAGACGTGACCTTCAGTCTAAACTGACTAACAACAGCTTAGATGTTGTTAGCGATAACTTGATAGGTTTCTTACAACATTTGGCACATTACTTAGATGAATACTAAATAATGCCAGCGGCTTTGCCTGCGTAAAAATCTTTCTGTTTAACATAACATATCATCACGCCTTGTATTCCCGAAGGGTTCGGCAGAGATGCTTTAGTAACACCCTCGTTTCCGCAATTATTTTTAAGTCCCATGTAATAGGGGGCGAGCCTATTGCCATTAACCGGGCACAAATCCAGAATCCGGGCTGCTACTGACGAATTTCATACGGAAAAACCTAATAACACTTTAACCCTACCCTAAACCACTATACATAATAATGCCAAACGTCAACCTTGCATGACCACTGAAGATTTTCAGTTACCCCGCGCAATTTAAAACTTAAAATGTGACTGAAAAGACAGATCTCTTACCGAGTCCGATATGATAGAAAACTTTAAAAACTTAGTATGCTTGACTACTTATATAACGTGTTACAAAAATACCCTTAAAACCGAAAGGGAGTTAAAAGGTCATTATAAAGAGTCTATTGGCAAATTTGAAAACCGTAGTAAGACCCAAAACAATAATTGGATAAAACATAAAATAATCATCATTGAAATGCAACCCTGAAAACATAAAACTAAAGAGTAGACTACCCAGAAAGTTATTTACATTCTTACCTAATTACCTCTGAGAGGTAAATGACAACAACCATAAAATACTACTTGATTATTTACATTTTTCATGGGGAATTATGTAACACGTTGTATACACAAACGTACAAACAATAAACACAGCTCCGTATCGTATACTTACACAGTAACCAGTAATAACCGTTGCGAAGCCACTAACAATGCGAAATAATCGGGCGGCGGCCATCTTTTTATTTTCATCCTTGTTTCAAAATTAGAGAAAAGTATACAGTGGATTCGCTGATTGTCTCGTCGTATTGAAACGGAATTAGATTAAAATTACTAGGAAAACGAGTTACGACGTAACTTTTTGCAAATCCCGCGATTCCAGCCAAAGGTACTTGGAGGAACACCGTGGTACACCACAATTAGTCTTAGGGCCGATTTTTCAATTATGAGATATTTTTATCTGTGGAATAAATTTGACGTTTTGACAGCAGCTGTCAAAACGTCAAATTTATTCCTCAGATAAAAGTTGTATGTCGACATTGAAATACAACGTACTGTGCGTTAGTAGGTACATTATATCTCAATGTATGCCGATTGAAAAATCGTTCCTTAGTCGATAAGAGTCTAGGAAACATTCCGCCTTCCCCAGGGAGGAGGGCTATCCAAGAGGATTTCCTCACGTTAAAAAAAGCCGGAATACGGCATCCCGGTGATTTAGATAAACAAACGGTTTTAAAAGTATCTAGGAGAGAGAGACCGTCGTCCACCAACCACCAAACGATTTTAACTGCACGATTACCACCCTTAGTACCCCAAAGATACTAGAATAAAGCCTATTTCAGATTTCACTGACCGATATTGACGACTATAGTCGACGACGAACATAGGTACTCCCTAAATAATTCCTGTTAGCCCCCTCATTTCAAAATCACCTTGGAAGCTGCAAAGCTGCTTGTAATGCGATTGCAAAATGACACAGGGACGCATCATCAGTATTGTTTTGTAACACAATAACTTTCAAAATACCAATTAGTAAACCCATTATTTACTATCTAAAAGCGCAAAGGTCAAACTCGGACCTCTAACAAACACAAACACCTCTAGTTTTGATTAGATTCTCTAATAATAAATGTTGTCTGTTTGTACGTTTCATAAGATTGCAATTAACTCGGAGACATTTAGAGTTCGCAATGTCCCATTTATTTCACTCGGCAGTGTAATTGTCGAAAATGTTGTAAACGTATTTTAGTGAGTTATTTAACTGACTGTAATGAGGACGAAGAGAATGAGACTACATTAAGAAGAGAATTATACTTACTTTGTATGTAAGGATGATTTCAAGTCAAAAATTTCAAAATACAGTAATCCTAATGAGTATATTTATATTCCTTCTTGCATTATACTAAAATATCATATGAAAAGACATTAAGGGTTTCTATAATACAAGCAATATAAATGGTGCTGTCCATTGGAAAATCCGGATTTAATTTTAAAGTTAAAAATAGAAGAAAAAATGTTAAAGTTTTTTATTATTTTTTAAAGACGAATGATTGAGATTTCTTATGGAATATGATGTCAACTAAATGGACGCTGCGGTTGCACTGGCAGCCTAGCCGGCTGGCCGAAAAAATAGAGGATATACCTTATTGTTCGGATTTGTTCGGCCTGCCGGCTGCTGAATTTTCTTTTCAACTATATTGTCGGGAGAAGAACTAAGAAGAACATAATCTGCTTAGTTGTCGGCAATAAGATTGACAAGCATATCATTTTGGGACCCAGTGCATAATATCAGCAAACACATTGGGTCACCGGGCGCGACAGCCCAACGAGTATTCCCAAGGAGGGTTGATGTCAGACAGGCGGCCGGTCATTAAACAATAAGCTAAACCCTCTAACAAGATGGATTTACGAAATACCTGTTGTGCCGACCCCACCAGGGCAGAGAGAATAAGAAAAAGATTATCGGGTTTTGTATAAATGTTTAATTTATTTACCAGTCTAACTATCTTATCTAGCTGTTAAAAGTTAATTGTTATGTAACTAATATCAATACCGTGAAACAAAATCCACGCTATTATTTCTTCTCCAACAAAAAATCTTCCAAATCGTCATTACTCAGCATTGTCGATACAAAAATCGCTAGATTCTAATCTAGACGGAGAAATCAGTCTGCCTGAATTATCAGAAAATTGTAGCGACCGCAAGGAATGTGACCGAGATATGGATCTGACTCGATTTGTCAATCGGACCGGGTCATCGATGTGGAAATATAATTAGATGGGAACAACGATCGGAGTAAGGGAAAGATCGTGACATTTCGAATATGAAATGCATCTCAAATATTGTGCGCATGAGTGGATAATTTGATTTCAATAACTTCTGTAGACAAAGCTGCAGCGTCACCGTGAGAGAGCTCGCGGAGCCGTTAGTACAACGTAACAACTATCGATTAGTGTTGAAACGATTACGATTAATCATAATCGTCAATTGTCGATATTTACCGACTAATTGTTATCGTCGATTATTAAACGATTATGGTTTTATTTGAAGTTACAATTTAATATTTTGACGTTTCGCGAACTAGTCACCTCAAAGCATATAACTATACCTAGGAACGCGCGGCAGTTTTTTTTTTTACATAAGCGTATTTTAGGTACGCATTAGGTTGTTTAACAGTTGGCGAATGAATTATTGACTTAATCTTAGTTTCGTTAATCGAATGTGAAATGTGACTGTACAAGACATGCTTAATAAGATCTAAGTTAAGTCGAGTTTACGGCAAAATTGAGATTTAATTAAACCGAGATTTGTATAATTTTGCTGCAAGTCGCCCTTATTGTGTGAGTTCTAAATAAATACGAACTAAAACTAAGTTTAGATGTCAAGTTTCCAGATTAGGTTCCAAATGGAAATTTTCACTGTAGGTATGCGAAAAAGAGATTTTACTATGGACGTACATACAACAGCATATTTTAGCACATACACAAACTCACACCTTTTTCTTACGGGGGTAGGCAGAAACTATAGAACGCCACATGCTACGATCCTTACATACTCCTTTCGCTTCGTCCACATTCATACATCTTGTCATACACGGACATCGGTTGAGAGTACTACATATGTGTTCTTTGTGAAGAAAATCATCAATAACATCGATGTATGTCCTTCTAGGGCGTCCTCTACCGATATCTCCACTGATATCCGCCTTATATTTTCCATTTCTTTAGTATAACATAAAATCATGCCTGTATCCCCCGAAGAGTTGAGCAGAAGTGTATAGTAACACCCTCATTACACCGTAATGTTTAAGTCCCATGTAATAGGGGGCGAGCCTATTGATTTCAACCGGGCACAAATCTGAACTCCGGGCTGCTACTGAGGAATTCCACACGGAGAACTCAATAACATTTTGGCTGACTTGGAAATCGAACTCAGGCCCTCACGATCAGTAGTCGCGCTTGCCACCACTAGACCAACGGGGCAGTTCTTTATTATCTACCTATATACTTAATATTATAAAGCTGAAGAGTTTGTTTGTTTGTTTGAACGCGCTAATCTCAGGAACTACTGGTTGGAATTGAAAAAATCTTTTTGTGTTGGATAGTCCATTTAACGAGAAAGATTATAGGCTATATAACATCACGCTACGACCAATAGGAGCGGAGCATAAATGAAAAATGTTGCAAAAACGGGGAAAATGTCCACTCGTGCGAAGCCGGGACGGGCCGCTAGTTTTTTTTTATAAAATTACATAACAACAATAGGTATCAATGTCTAAATTAAGTCAAATGATCACACACCATACAAGGCTCCCATTATATCTATTTATTTCAAAATGGTGCTAATTTAAAAAGGAAATGACTAATGCTTACCATATTTGGACCTCGAGTTGACCTCTTGGTCAATTTGAGTAGTTATATCGTGGTATCTTTAACCTTATACGGTTAATTAACTGGCCCAACAATGGGTTTGGTTGATGGGAAGATATATGCTTCGTTGTCATAAATAATGGCGGAATTATGAACTGAATATTTGAGGAATTGGGTATCCGATTACAACAGTCAGTAAAATACAATTTTTCAAAAGAGGTAGAAATAACTGTCTCCTCCAAAAAAAAATGGCCGATCAAATGTTAATACAAGTTTGTCATCGTACGTCATAGATAGCTTAGAAGTATTTGAATTGAAAGTTTGTTGAACTAGTACGTGTATGACGAGTTTATCAATCTAAAGAACAAATAAAACGCTTTTGAAGAAAATTTTATTTACGAGGTTTTCACTGCCGAGCGTTGATTAGTGAAATCGATAATTTTTATGCAATTTATATGTCAGGCGAAAAATATTGCATGTCAGATGAATTTAAATGATGATTGTTTTTTTTTTAAGGCTGCGTTCAGACGACACGCGCCCGCTAAGCGCACACCACGCGCGTCAACACCCGGGTCTAACTCACTTTGAATTTTTTTGTATATAATTTGAGTCTTTCGACACATCAATAGATCTCAAATTGCATTTGATAGATGCGGGTGATAACGCGCGTGGCGTGCGCTTGGCGGGCGCGTGTCGTCTGAACGCAGCCTTATACAAGCTAATTAAGTGTAACTTTTAGAAGCTAGAGATGTATTAGATGGGTCAGACAAAAACAAATAAAATCATACACTTCAATTCGTCGAATTCATGGGGTCCTGGTTTCGATTCCCAGATTGGGCAAAGTGTTATTGGGTTTTTTCATTAGGAATTTCTCAGTTGCAGCCCGGAGTCTGGATTTGTGCCCGGTTAGTGGCAATAGGCTCGCCCCCTATTACGTGGAACTTAAACATAACTGGCGAAACGAGGGTGTACTAAAAACATCTCTGCCGAACCCTTCGGGGAATACAAAGCGTGATGTTATGTCGATTCATCAAAACGAACGAACGAATGTTTTTCAAAACGACTCAAAATTTTAGGTTCTTTAGAACAAAATCGGTTATAAAACTTAATAAATAAGTTTTTAAAGCGATCAAAAATATGTTTACCTACGTTGCTAGTACTAAACAGGTTTGATTCTCAAATTCGACAGCGTAGTTGGAGTTTTCCTGTCTAACCTTAGGATATCGGCACTGCCCAGTAACTGGGTTGCAGAGGTCTTATGGCAGTCGCTCCGTGTAAAATATGGTATTCAGCCGCATCTGGTTAGACCGTAAGCTAACCCCAACAATTGGGAAAATCCTAGGCAGAATGAATGAGTTGGAGTTTTCCAAGAGAAAATTCTTAGATATAGTCTCGGAGGTTGAATTCAGTACCACTTTTGGCGATAGGATCACATCCTATCACATGAGACTCGGCACACTATGAGTGTACTTAGAACAGTCCACTAGTTATCGGTAGCTGGTAACACTGGACAATGTTGATAAAAGAGGGTAATCGTCAAGATGAATCAACGTACCCGAAGTTATAAAAACACTGGTCTTACGACGGAGCAAAGGATTCCATGTCGAACAGCCGAAGTAGTCCGACCTTTTATATCCGATTTGTTTGTCCTTACAGATCTTGTGTAAATTATTATGTTGTGATATATTGTGAACTAGCTTCTGTAACTAACCCCTAACCCAATTAAAAGTACTCTCAGTGGTGGAGAGTCTATGTTGGTTTCATTTACTTTATTTACCATGCTCCCAATCCTGACATACTGATATTAACTACAACTGTAATGATTGTCTGCCTTGTTGGTCTAGTGGTCGCAAGCGCGACTGCTGAGCATAGGGTCCTGGGTTCGATCCCCAGGTCGGGCAAAGTGTTATTGAGTTTTTCCATTAGGAATTTTTCAGTAGCAGCTCGGAGTCTGGATTTGTGCCCGGTTAATGACAATAGGCTCGCCCCCTATTACATGGGGCTACACCTCTGCCTAACCCTTCGAGGAACATAGGCGTGACGTTATGTAGGTGTGTAATGATAGATGCACCCCTATATGATTCTGTTGTATGCATTTTACACAATTATGCTTAGAATAGGTCTAATGTATCAAACTTTCTTAATTTTAACACGGTATTAACTAACCTATCACTACCGCGCAAAAAACAATCTCATAAAAAAACACCAACGAACTTACACAATATCTTATCAAATCATCTCTTCCTATTTATTTAACCCTTACCCGCTCGACCTCAATTAACCACTCATAACAAACCTTAGCCTCCCTCCCCACCTCGGCTATCTTCGGCCACGATCGGGCGTAATCGGGCGCAATCGGTTCGTGATGTACAAGAGCGGCTAATGCATGGGAAAAGCAGACGAAAACGTTGAGTTTCGCAACTGATCGCGCGATACGGACTAGGAAGTCAACTGTGTGTGGGGCAAGCGATAAGATGTAGCGAGATAGCGGGTATTGAAAGTTGCGGTGTGACCTTTTTAGGTCGAAGTTTTGAAACTTAACTATCTTTACAGAGTCACCATCAAAGTCAATCATTGGTTTGAATTTCGAAATCAACATAACATAACATTACGCCTGTATTCGCCGAAGGGTTGCGCAGAGGTGTATGGTAACACCCTTATTTCGCAGTTATATTTAAGTGCCATGTAATAGGGGGCGAGCCTATTGCCATCAACCGGGCATAAATCCAGACTCCGGGCTGCAACTGAGGAATTCCACACGAAAAAACCTAATAATATTTTGCCTGACCTGGGGATTGAACCCAGGACCTCACGATCAGCAGTCGCGCTTGCCAACACTAGACCAACGAGGCACTTCAGTTCGATTAATTATATCATGGAGCAAATTATTCGACACTAGCGACGCGCCCCGGCTTCGCACGGGTGCAATGTAGATACTAATGTGGGGCATATAAACCTTCCTCTTGAATCACTCTATCTATTAAAAAAACCGCATCAAAATCCGTTGCGTAGTTTTAAAGATCTAAGCATACATAGGGACAGACAGACAGCGAGAATGACTTTGTTTTATAAATAAACTGAAAAGTTATTTAAATAAGAAAGTTTTCTTTCATAGAACCCTTTTGTAAACTCTCTAACATCCTAACATTTTCCTAATCTATAACAAAGATCTACTTAGATGAAAAATCTCAAAAGTGTACCACTATTTAAATTTCAACAAGCCGTTTTTTTCTTTTTGGGTTTCCCTGTATCGTGGATGAGTTTATAGAAATAAATCTTCACATGCACAAACACCCGGAACAACTACACGGTAGGCCATACAAATATTTGGTCCGAGTGAAAATTGAACCGCAACCCGTACCGCAGGAAGCCAATAGCTCAGTCACTGCGCTAACCGCGATATTATGTTATATTTAATTCAGGCATTTATTTAATAATCATATTTAACCAAACGCATTCTGCTACACGCAAACTGAAGTTAAGTCGTGTGAAAGTGCTTTAACTAACAAGGTAAAAGTGACTTCGGTAAACACATCTAGATCGTAGCAGCACGACTATTAACTCTCAAAAGTAACAAAACAATTTTTTTAATTAATTATACAATCCTTTATAGTGCATTCTCACTTGCAGGATAAAATAATGTATATGCGTTGTTTATTAATAAAATAATTCTTAACTTCTTTACATAGTATAAAACAAAGTCGCTCCCGCTGTCCGTCTGTCCCTATGTATGCTTAGATCTTTAAAACTACGCAACGGATTTTGATGCGGTTTTTTTTAATAGATAGAGTGATTCAAGAGGTAGGTTTACATGCCCCACATTAGTATTTACATTGCATACGTGTGAAGCCAGGGTGGGTCGCTAGTTTTTCTTATAAAGCTAAGCATCGCTTCAGTTAGTGTCGAAACCATTCTTAAAATTACTGTTTGATATCAATACTTAAATAAATATAGATAGATATAATTTATTGCACACTAAAAGAAATGAAACAGAAGGAATACACATAATTAGGAACAGTACAAATGGCGGTCTTATTATTGTGACTAACGCCCGGTTTTTTAGTTAAGTATTCAACGCTAACAAAGAGATAAGCGACATTTGAACATGTTTTTAAGTAAAACTATAGAGTATGTATAGACAGACCAATTCTTAATTGTTACTTATCTTGTACTTATCTTCTTTATTTTTAATAGCCCATTTAGTGTCCCTCTTCTGAGCAAAGGTCCTCCCTTTTTGCCTTCCAAACCTCTCAATTTTGTGCCGGTTCCAACCATGCCAGCCCCACAAACACGTCTATATCGACTAGTACTTATATTAAATTTTTTTTTAAATAAGAAACCGAAGTATGTCAAACTTTTTTTATATAACTCCTTTTACGCAACCCCGTCTTCCTGCCGCTTCAGTTTATCACTCAGACCGTCGAGTAGAGTCCGATCAGCGCAATTATTCAGTAGTCATCTTAGTTTTTACGAGCGCGGGTCATCTGCTCTCCCTTAGAGTACAGTCGTGTACACAAGTGTTTGGATGTTTGTTACTCAATAACTCATAAACGGCTAAACGGATTTTGATAAAATTTGGCACACAGATAGGCCATATCCTAGATTAACACATAGGATATTTTTTATCCGGGTACATGAAGTAGTTCTCCTAGAATGCGAGTAAAACCACGGGTAACGGCTAGTTTCAGAGTAAATAAGTAGCCCGCTGGATTCAATTTCCCAGCCATACAAAGTAAATAACAAGTACATCGTTATACACTCTGTATTTGGGTGTACAAGCAATTGAACGATAACCATCTCTGAGACGTAACGATTGATTGTATACAAACCAGAGTGGTAATGGTAAATGCAGGAGGTTGTAACTTTTACTTAAGCTTTTACTTTATGGTAAGTATGGAATAAGCAGTGATAGCCTAGCGATTGAACGCTTGCCTTCCATAGAGGAGAGTGTGAGTTCGATCCCGGCCCGTACCTCTGACTTTGCGAATTCATGAATTTGATTTTGATTATCATTTGCGTTAACGGTGAAGGAAAAACATCGTGAGGAAACCTACACAACTGAGAGGACTCCATAAAGTTCTCGTTGGTGTGTGTAGTCTGCCAACCCGCACCAGGACAGCGTGGTGGACTAAGGCCTAAACCCTTCTCATTCTGAGAAGAGACCCGTGCCCAGCAGTGGGACAGTAATGGGTTAATTATTTATGTTTTTATGTAAGTGTGGAATTATTCATGATCAAAGGAAATGCATTAAAAGGTTTTAAAGAGCCTCCATAAGTGACGATAGATACAAGTACGTCCGACGTACCCTGGGTTGTCAGCCCCGCTACCAACCTTGCTGACTAGCTTATCTTTTTACCACGGGCGGCATGAGCTATTCTCAAATTGCTTGTGTGGTCACGAGAGAAGCATAAGAGTAACGTAAACATAGAGAAGTGCTGGTTTGCATGGTTGAAAATAAAGCTCTAATTGTGATGGTATTTGTGTATAACCAAAAAGTTGATTCGTTCAGCAAGGTAGTAGTAAGTAAATAAAAAGTAAGTAAGGCAAGTAAGGAAAGTAAGTAAGTAAGTAAGTAGGTAAGTAAGGAAGTCAGTGAAGGAGCATTACATGTCGCTTTAATCTGCTATTTATTTTATTCCTCTCCTCCGTTCTTATACATATATTTATTAGTTTATTATTATATTATTTATGTTTTCTTTTCATATTTATGTAATTATTTTGCCATGTATTTTATATTATTAAATTTAAGTAATATTATGTAGGTACGTAGTGTACTTGTACACCTAGATTGCTCGATTTTCTCTTTCCATTCTCCCAGTCCATCCAAAGGTTGTCTGGAAGAGATCGCCTTGCGCGATAAGACCGCCCATTGTGCATTTTTGTATTTAAATAGTTTTTTGTGTTATATTAACCTGGTGTACAATAAAGAGTATATAAATAAATAAATAAATAAGGCAGCTGTAACGTACCTACCAATAAAATATGCCCCTGCAATTAGCTTCAACAATTACAAGATGACAGGTTTCAATAATTTAACTTTATTTATTAAATCCATAAAAATTATATAATTTACTGCTGTATAAAATACCTTTACTGAACTTCATTAAACATTAGGTGACCGGTAGGTAGATAATTATGTAGTTTAACTGTAATGACATCTGCCTACAAACGTTTTTATGTGTTTTTATGATTGTAGTCTCTGATTTCTATGGCGAAATTGAATGGTCTACCATTAACGAGTAAATTAAGATAAATCACAAATATGAATTTGAAGAGGCATCTACCCTGCAATAGGACCATTAAAGACTGCTATTATTATTATTTATGGTTAACTACTACATACACCTGATAGCATGTCGTCTTTCTAACAAGTCGTAACATGTCGATTACCATATCTTCTATTCCTTATTCGTCTCCAGGAAAATGTATAAACAAGTTCAAAAGTCGTTGGAAAGTGACCCGTAGTATTATTAATTGGCATAGCAAAAATGGCGGCCGGAAGCCCGGCCATCATGTGTCACGACTTCCGGAACAGCGCGTGCGCTGCGGTAGCGAAGATTTTCTTCACGTTTGGCTTTGGTTTACAGTGTGTTTTGTTTGTATTAAATGAAGTTGTCTACAATGTAACCTTTAAAAAGTTAATGCTGTTTAGCGTTCGCCGTTTAATTAAATATGATTTGTATAAAATCTTTAACGTGGGTCTAATATTTGGGAATGTAATATTTCTTTAAGATCCTTCTTCGATTCATTGAGGCGTGAGAAACAGACAATTGTAAAGGAATTATATAATAGTTTTAATAGCCTTAGTGACTGCGAACAGGAATAATTAATGGCTATAAAACATTATACAGCGGGACTCAAAAATTTGGAATGTTTTTTTTTAAACGAATTATTATATTAAAAATTAATTCATAATATACCTACTCCAATAAACATATAGAATTACTAAGACTCCTATTAACAAAGAACTGAGTGTTATTAGTGAAAATTAAGTCTTTTATATCTTTCTAGATAAAGGCCCCACAGCTTTGCATAGTAGACTCTCCTAACGATGGTAGGTATCACAGCTACGAGTATTTATACGCACAGTTTGGCAGTAAAAAATGCTACCTGTAAGCAAAACGATTCGTTTGTGGCCATTGGAACCGGGCTTTAGTCACTTTTACCGACAACAGCGGGTGGAAAGGGTGGCCTGTTCTCAGCGGAATTATTCTTAATAACAAACTATTTTAAATCATCCGAAAAAGCACTGCCACTAACAAAACCCAACATATTCTATAACCTCCAACACCGGAACTCGTCAACCACGACTATAACCGATATCATAACCTTACATAATGGTGTCATCAGTGCTTGTGAGATAACAGGCAATTAACTGTACGCCTCTGAGACGTATCTATTTATTAGATATTACATTCGAAAGACGTGTATGGAAATGTTGGATAACTTGAGATTATTAAGAGGGGCACGTGACTAGACGGCTTCCGGGCGCTTCCATCGATGTTAGAGACTGTGCTTGCAACGGTTAATCCGGGAATTGGTGACCATTCTTTACAGACCCCTCCATGCCTCGAAGACATGTTAGACCATCGGCAGTGATAGCCTATTGATGTGACCGTCGGACTGCCAAGTCATAAGTCTCGAGTTCGAATCCAAGGCACGCACCTCTGATTTTACGGATTCATGTGCGTATTGTATAATTATCACTTGCTTAAAAACGGTGAAGGAAAACATCGTGAGGAAACCGGCATGCCTGAGAGATATTTCTCGACGGCATGTGAAGCCAAGTCAGAGGCCCATGGGCGGCATAAACTCTGACACCAGGTTAGTCACTAAACACACGAAAAGAAGAAGACCATCGGCCCCAGATCATACAAATACCTATAACAGGTGTTACAGACAGTCAGAAGCCTGGAAGTCTGGCAACCTGTCCTAAGATATCGCTATTCCCCAGTTATGAAGGCCAGAAGGCAAAATCTTCGTATAAAATTAGCTCCGGAATCCAGTTCATCATCATCAAGTCATCGGTCCATCTTGCAGGATTCACGCATCCATAAGTTCACATCCGATTAGAAATCCTGCTGTATAAGTAGTGCACCAGTAAATCACAGATGTCGCTGAGCGCGTCGTGACTTCGTGACGTCACCGCTGCGCGTGCGCACCGACTCTTGTTACTTCAAACGCTGTGGTATGTTTGGAGAGTTCCGGTTATGTTTCGTGAATATGAGAGGACGATGAAAGTTTTGGATTGAAAATTATGACTGTGTAAAAAGTTTTTAATCTGTTCTATCCGCGGGCTAAGGGACGTAACGTTTGACCTCAGAGCCTCCTACATGGAAGGCAAACGTTCAACCGCTAGGCTTCCAATGCCTTTTTTATAACATATAACATACATATCTATACATAATCAGCCCACTGTTGGGCACGCGCCTCTTCTCTGAATGAGAAGGGTTTAGGCCTTAGTCCACCACGCTGGCCTGGTGCGGGTGGTGGAGCCCACACACCATCTAGCACTTTATGGAGCCATCTCAGGTGTGCAGGTTTCCTCACGATGTTTTTCCTTCACCGTTAACGCAAGCGATAATCAAATTTCGCACATAAACTCGAAATATCAGAGGTATATGCCGGGATCGAACTCAGACCCGCTTACAAGGAAGGCAAACATTCGACTGATACGCTAGTACCACTGTAGTCTGTTCTTTTAAATAACATGGTCTTGTTGTGCGTAGCCTTTTCCCAACTATGTTAGAGTTAGCTTCTAGTCTAATCAGATGCGGCTGGATAACAGCACTTTATACGGAGCGACTGCCATCAGACCTCCGCAACCCAGTAACTGGGCAATCCTAAGGTTAGACCTGTGGTCTGACTTCCGGACTTCTGACTACATGTAACAACTATCATAGGTATTCGTATGACACTCGGGACTGACTGTTTAACGTGATCTCCAAGGTACGGAGCGGTCACGACATGTAACGTACTGCCACCCATCCATGGACTGACCGTGGCAAGCGTAGCTTAACTTCGCAAATTGTCTGAACCGCGCCGTTGTTAATTAGCCATGAGCCACTCTCTTTGTTTTTTTAATAACATGTATTGAACTTTAATTTCCTTTGTTTCAGAACTGCCATGCGGTGGAGGCGAGGTAGTTTAGGACCCGACATGATGAAGACGATACTGCTGTTTACATTGATTATGATATGTAAGTAATAACCTTATACCTAGAAGAAAGTTACATTACCTACTTATATTAACCGGAAATAATATTATTTCACTTAGATAGCTCAGTTGAAAGGTATGCTAAGATGGCCCGATTCTGTTGAGCTCAGACTAAAGGAGAATGGGTTTTTTGGCCTACCCCTCCTCTAGCAATGAGTGATATATCAATAGAAAGGTTATTTTAAGTAGAACATTTTTTTGTATCACAGCTACTGTCGATTTTAGTATTTATGGCGTTAAAGCTCATTAAATGTAACCATTGAAAAACTATGATAACACTCAAATATTAGTATTTATTATCTGTTTGAAACGTTTTGCCATAGAAGCTTTGTCATAATAATTATATTATTTAAGATACCTATCTAAGTAACACACATAACATGACGCCTGAACTTCCCGAAGAGGTAGGCAGATGTGTCTAATGCACCCACGTTTCGCCAGTCATGTTTAAGTCCCATAACTATTATTTGCAAATAATAGGATAAGAACGTTGTGATACTTTAGTATAAGTAACAAAATAAGAAGAAATTGTGATAGTATGGATATGGATATAAACGATTTTTCACTTTAAAGGTGTTATAACTCCGAAAATACTAACAATTGACTGTAGTTATGTAAGTATCAAATGTTTTACTTAAAAAGACCTTTCAAATGACATATCACTCATTGCTAGAGGAGAAGGAGACCAACTTCTTAACATTTCGCCCATTCTCCTTTAACTAAAAATATTTATATATTTTACTTGTCATTAAAATAAGTAAGTAATTATGTTGAACTAAAATACAGGGTTAGGCAACACCTTAGCATATGCTGCTTAAGAACATGCTTAATATGAAACTAGTTTGACATCTCTCAAAGTTTTTCGTGTTCTCTTTGTTTTAGTAATATTTTTAGTTTAGTCCGTGCTCAACAGAATCGGCGCTATAGTCTTGTTTGAATTGAGTTTTATGGAATTAATAAAAAGAAAAAAATATAATAGAGTGTGATGACCAAGATATTTGCATTTTTTTAGTGAGTGAAATCCATCGATAGCAATTAAATCATGTAGCAATGTCCACACGGGCAATAAAATCAGACGATAAATTGTATAATAAATATATTCAAAAGTTCTAACGTTAAAAGCTGAGATCAACTAATTTCCTAACCAAAAAACGTTCACTAAACTAAACCTAAAGCGAAAATAACCATCATCAACTAAAAGACCGATCTCTAAACTTCGATAATTTTGAATCTCGAACGTCCATCGATGCGTCTGCGCATAATTACTGTGATCTAGACTTGTAATGACGTTTCACAAGTTCCGTTGAAGCAACGTCGTTAAATATAGTTCGGTTATGATGTCGACATTGATGGTTAGAATGAATTTATTAGCCTTCGATTTGTATTAAGATAAATATCTCAACTATATTTCTAAGTGGTAGCTTGTTCAGTATTGGCACAGTGTAAAAAATAATTAGTGTGAAGGAAACTGTTATTGCACTGTCATCTATACTAATATTATAAAGAGGAAAGATTTGTATTTTTGGATTTTTGTATTTTTGCATGTAACAAATAAACTTAAAAACTACTGGACCGATTTCAAAAATTCTTTCGCCGTTAGAAAGCTACATTATCACTGAGTAACATAGGCTATGGGCGGAGCCGTGAGGACACAACTAGTTTTTTTATAAATTACGGTTTATTGCGGTTTATTTCAGTTATGATATAAGAATAACTGCCTCGTTGGTCTAGTGGTGGCAAGTGCGACTGCTGATCGTGAGGTCCTGGGTTCGATTCCCAGGTCGGGCAAAGTGTTATTGGGTTTTTCAGTGTGGAATTCCTCAGTAGCAGCCCAGAGTTTGGATTTATATAATAGGCTCGCCCCCTATTACATGAGACTTAAACATAGCGGTGAAATGAGGGTGTTACTATACGCCTCTGCCCAACCCTCGGGAAATACAGGCGTGATGTTATGTGTAGCTAACTCAAGTACTCGTACCATGTCATTTTGCATTTTTTGCCCAACGTGGACTGCAAATTATCCATTTATACATATAGTAACTGCAGTTTCGATTGATCGATTATTCATCCACTCTATTTATACTTGACCTTTGAATCCACATTTCAACAATAATATAACAGTACCTTAATAAAAAATAAATAAAAAAACAACTCTATATGAATCATAATTGACCGTTGACAGGCCTATAGGCGTTGAACTAACCTCGACCTCTGTCGCGTGCGCGTGCGCCTCTTGATGCCTCGCTTGACGTGTTAACAGCCTCTTATTATGTCCAAGTGTGTTGACATAAAGGTCGTTTGTATACAATCGTTTAATAATATGGTTGACTAATTTATTGTATATGATAAATTATAAAATTGATGCTTGCAGACATGAAGAGCCGGTTAAAAGCCCAACGAATGAAAAATCTCTAGTTTTAGGAACAATCTATCTGAACCCTAAACATATTGCCTTTTACGACACCCATAGACAGGGGAGGTCGTTTTTTTAAAAAAAAAAACGTTGCCCCACACTAGCGTTTCTCCTGTATCGTGGGAGCGTTTACAGACACAAATCTTCACATGCACAAACACCCAGACCCGGAACAAATATCTGTAGGTCATACAAATATTTGTTCCGTGTGGGAATCGAACCCACGACCCGTAGCGCAGAAGCCAATCGCTCAGCCACTACACCAAACGTGTCGTCAATTTGAAAAATTGGTCAAAGTTGGCCAATTTCTTACCTGCAGCTACACGAAATAATGTACATTATCTTAAAAGATGGATGAATGCTACGTTTCGTTCGTCCTTGTAATCCTTAAGGCGGAATTGGACGGTACATTTTTTGTTCACTCGAGAGAACAGTTCTTTGAATAAAAGTTCATTTCACGCACACTTTTGTTTATTTTTGTGGTTAGACGTTTTATACCGAGTGAAAGAGGCTGAAAAATCAAAAATGAAAGATGGAAATGAACCGTCTGATCCGGGCTTTAGTGAATGTTAATTTTTCTTTCATTTCACGTTCACTTTTGTTTAATTTTGTATTAAGACGTTTCATTCCGAGTAAAAGCAAAATGAACAATAAATGAGCCGTCAATGGGCAAAGGCGAGATGGCGTTTAAGTGCCAGGAAACCGACATTATCATTTGTTATAACTACACAAATAGTTACTAATTTATTCAGGTAATACCCGAAGCCCACGCGTCAGATCTATTCTAGATCGAATGTTCTGCAAGCCAGATTACAGCTTACCAGACGGTTATTACTAGCAATCTCCTATTGTTACAATCAATATGGCGCGTTTAGCCATTATACTGTTTAACTGCATATTCAGCCGTCATATTATTGTGTTATACAACTTTGCTAATACACTCTCTTCGTAATGTCTTAGGGTTGTCGAGTTCTGATATAGATAGATAAATAGATGTACTTTATTGTACACTAAAAGAAATAAAACAGAAGGAGTACACATTATTAAGAACAGTACAAATGGCGGTCTTATCGCTTAAAGCAATTTCTGCCAGACAACCTTTGGATGGAAAGAATTGTCAAGAAAAATATATAGGGCAGTTTGCAGCATACAAACGTATAACCTAATAAAAATCGATAATCAACTAAATCACTAAGTATATTATAATAATAATATAAGTTAATAAATAAGTAAGTAAATAAAATAAACATAATATATATACATATTTTAAATATATAAATATAATATATACATACATATAATAAAGAATATAATACATAGAATATTGGAATTGACTGTTTAGTAAGGACAATTTGAAACGTTACAGATCTGAGGTCTTTCGGTTTGAACCTCAAGTCATACAAAGGTTTTTAATGGGTAGATTTTTTTAAAATACTCTAGGGTTGGCATGGTTTGGTTATTTTGAGAGGTCTTTGGATAACAATATGACATCACGACTCTAATCATTGGTATTGAAGAGGCGATTAAACGATTACAGGTTTAAAGTCTCGCGTCATGATCCACATAACATTGATAACATCGTATGAAAAGTGAAAAAACTTTTTAACAAAAATAAAACGGACTCCAAATTGTCTATCTCCGAAGTTCTTCATCAGATCTTCACCAAATTTAAATCGGACCACTTCGAAAGAATACTCTTTCAAACAAAAAAATAATCATCAAAATTGGATCACAATTAGCAAAGATATCGCGGAACAAACATACAAAAGAAAAAACATACAGTCGAATTGAGAACCTCCTCCTTTTTTGGAAGTCGGTTAAAAAGTAAGTGAAACTGTGCTGTTCTGATTTGTTTGCGTCGCGACTCGTTGTGCTAAACTTCACGCTGATGATAAACTGCTTGCCCATATGCTGATAAGTATGAAGAAATGAGCAAACCGGACCCAAATATTAAGCCGAGTAAACTCTATGGTGAAGATAAACATCTGATTTTTGTATCACCAGTGCCAACCAGGGCCGCCGTAAGCGAGCGTGCAAAGCGTGCACTGCACACGGCCGGCACACCCAGGGGGCGGCAAATCGAGCGACTCATCACCAGCGCTGCCAATCGCGGGGAAAATCCCCGATCTGCGGGGAATTGGGGGTCCGTGCGGGGAAAGCGCGGGGAATAAGAGAAATCGGGGAATTGAGACCAATTCCAATTTTTTCGGTTTTGTTTCACTCAAGATACGGGAGAAATCGAAAGAGTGAGGGGAGCTTCTAAAAAAATGGGAATTAATCAAAAAGAAGCGGGAAATTTACAACACTGACGCGGGGAATGCACTGCTCATCACACAACACTGCTCATCACGTAATTCAAGTCATTGTCATTTTTTTCATTCGGTATTGCACGCGGGCGACGAAACAGCTAGCGGCGGGCCTGGTGCCAACCCTATATCCAACTCTATTCCATGTAATATAGGAACTGTGACATTTACGCGCATGCGGTCTGCGGTATTGTCAAGTTATGGCCGCTCGATGTAACCTGTCTATCTGTCTGTGTCGGGTGTATCTCGAGGAAGAAACTGTCGTAAACATGCGGGGAGCGTATCTGATAAATCTATACTAAATGTCAGGTGAGTTAGTGGTCAATTAATAGGAATAGTTTGTATATACGCAATAAGAGAGAGAGAATAGAATGCGGATTATTTTTAAAGGTTAGACCGTTCACATGAATTGGTACTGAAAAATAATCCTAAGAATCTTTGATATCATATGCAAATCATAACATACATACATAATTAGCTCATTACTGTCCCACTGCTGGGCGCAGGCCTCTTCTCAGAATGAGAAGGGTTTAGGCCTTAATCCACCACGCTGGCCTGGTGCGGGTTGGCAGACTACACACACCATCGAGAACTTTATGGAGCCCTGTCAGGTGTGCAGGTTTCCTCACGATGTTTTTTCTTCACCGTTAACGCAAGTGATAGGTAGGTAACCAAATTCTGATCCGCACATAAATTCGAAAAGTCAGAGGTACGGGCCGGTATCGAAATCAGACCCTTCTGCATGGAAGACAAGCGTTCAACCGCTAGGCTATCACTGCTTTTGCAGATCTGAATTTGATTTTCACTTGCTACTTAATGTTAAAGGAAAAATATTGTGACGAAACCTGTACACGTGAGAGGGCTCCAAAAAATAAGTTCTCGATGGTGTGTATAGCCCGCCAACCTACACCAAGCCAGCGTGGTGGACTAAACCCTAATACCTTCTCATCCTGAGAAGAGGACCGTGCCGTAATGGGCTGAATATGATTTATGCTAATCATTCTAAAAATCAGTAGCTTTATGGAGGCATCTATCACGCCACATGCGATCTACGCAGCATGACAAATATCTAGCAGACTACAGCGACAACAATGACAGCTGTTAAATGAAACGTCACACTTCCTGCATCGCGATATCAAGATTTGACACGCAGATAGTATATACAAGGTTAGTCGGAAAGGGGGTATTAAGTCGAAAGGGTGTTAAAATACTTATAATAAGGGATAACTTTTGTTCTACAACTTTCCCCAAAACTCGATAATTTAAGAGAAATAGCTTTTCAAAGATTTCGTAAAAAATATGCTAAAATCTATCTGCCCATAGCTATGATTAGCTGTTTTTACAATTTAGGTCATATTTGGGGTCACGGATTAGAAAATTCATTTTTTGAATTCATAACTAAAGGTGTATTTTTTTGAAAAAACTAAAATAAAAATCGTTTTGCATGCAAATAAAAATGATCGAATTTTGAAATTTTAACACTTGCTTTAAAATAGTCATCAGTGATACTTTTAGTGGCCCGTGGCTTAGTACCCCCTTTCCGACTAACCTTGTATATACAAGTTCCCAACATCAACCGTTGGGCAGTGGCCCGCCAGGCACAAGACCCACCTGGTAGGAGGATCCGCCCTTTTCGTTGGAGGAATACCATATCTCGTTCCTCCTCAGCTTCTACTAGTCGATAATCACTTTATAAAAAATATACACTGTGTTATTACCTGAGTTCAGGGTTTATAACCTGCAAGGTATTACACCATTAAATAAAAGAGGTGCACGATACCAAACAATCGCTGTACACCTTAAGGCACTAATTGTATTAGCCGATTGATCTGATCGACGCTTCTTCTCACGATTCGATTGTAAGGCTTTGTGCAGATTTACGACTGAAATAAAACTAATAACAGTAGCACAACTGCTCACTAGAAGGTTAATAAAATATATTTTGTACACATTATTAAATAAAATAAAAACTGAGTAGATTGTTGCCGTGGCAATGGTTGGAATGTGGATTTCTTATGGCGATTAAGTGATTTTAATTCCCAAATGTGTATTCCTGGAATATTCCTACAACACCTACAAGAGCATAAACATAACAAAAAAGCACGCCTGTATTCCCCGAAGGGTTGGGCAGACAGAGATGTGTAGTAACACCCTCATTTCGCTATGTTTAAGTCCCATAATAACCTATTACCATCAACCGGGCACAAATCCAAACTTTGGGTCGCCACTGAAGAGTTCCACACGGAAACTCCAGCAATAACACTTTACCCGACCCGGGGATCGAACCCAAGACTTCCCGATCAGCAATCGCGCTTGCCACCACTAGACCAATCAGGCAGTTTACCTCCAAGAAGTATATAATAATTTTGGTCTAACTATTTTAAGTCTAGAGAAGTCGAGCCCCATAAAGCAAATCCTAACCTAATAATGAATCTATATAAATAAAAATTAATCGCCAAATGTGTTGCTAAGCGCAAAACTTGAGAACGGCTCGACCAATTCGGCTATGTTTTTTTAATATATTCCTTAAGGCACAAGGAAGGTTCTTATGGAGAGAAAAACATAAAAATTGCGTGGATAGTAGTAAAAACAAAACTTTTCTTTTCCCACTACAGACCAATAACTTTTGACAGAACGAAGTCTGTCTGGGCAGCTAGTAGATAATAAAGAAACGTATAAAACGTTTTTGTATACTTCTTTGCCTCATCAAAACATATTAAACTCTGCTCATCTGTACGAATCTTAACAGCAACCTAGCGAAAGCCTGCGCTTGCGCAAGCGGTCATAAATCGTGCAGTTATCTGTATCGGACAATGTCGGCACGTCGTTATGGAGTGTTCAAATTAATAGCCTTAACGATTCGTAGATAATTAATTGGGTTTTCAATGGAATTAGAGGAGAGGATTCACTAAAGAGTCGTGTTGACGTTTAACATAAAATAACATTACGCCTGTATTTACCGAAGGGTTGGGCAGAGGTGTATTACCACCCTCATTGGACGTTATGTTTAAGTCCCATATAATAGCGGGCAAGCCTATTACACCGGGCACAAATCCAAACTCAGCAGCTGCAACAATTGGGCAGCTAAAAACAATTTTTCCGACCTGGGGATCGAACCCAGGAGCTCGCGACCAGTAGTCGCGCTTGCCACCAAAGGCTAGAGGCAGTTAACGTTTAAACGGAAATATAACGCCGTTTAAGAATTAAGTAACCTCCCAAACAAAGGTAGTAAGAATTAACTTATGGCCTATCACCAGGCAAGAAGCGCTGTAGCTGCTAAGCTGACTCGCTTCAAAAGTTTAGTAGGCACGTTTCTTATCGATTAAAAAAATGGATCCATACCTTTTCATATTATCTTTTAGTATATGAGATAGCCGAAACAAAGCTATAAGATTTTTGCTTCATTATTGATAAAGGTACAACTGTCTCAATTTTAACCTACAACGCTCCGTTAATTATAGGAATGTAGCCGCGTTTTCACAACTAATCCATGGACTGATCTGCTGCGAATAACAACTAGTATGTATTAAAACAACTATGGATGTGGATGCTTATAAGAATAGAGGAAGATCAAAGAAACTATGGATGGATAGTGTGAAAGATGATATGGCTAGAAAGGGGGTGACTACTGAGATGAAGACTAATAGAAATGTATGGAAGAAGAAGACATACTGCGCCGACCACAAATAAGTTGGCATGAGGGCAGGAGGATGATGATGTATTAAAACAATGATTTACTTGTGTCTAGAGTGACTAAAACTTTCCCTAGTATTATTTTAGTGTTTTCTGATATTATAGTTAAATAAAACCTTTATATTTAAGAGGAAATGCGGTCGGCATTTAGTCCATACAAACGTATTCCTCAGTTTACTCCTTGGATAATGTTACTAGAGCAAATATTTTTTACCATATAATATATGTCTACCACCACTGTGTCCCTATGTTTTGTTTTTGTCACTAAATTAATTATTAAAACAACTAGAAGCGTTTAAATTTTACAAAAATCGACCGGTTTTACCACCGTTTTCAAACATCTGGCAAATAAATTTGACGACTATAAAAAATAAAAGAAAAACATACAGACATAACCAAAGTCTTTCTTAAATTATTGCAGAAAAAAGTATTAAAATTGGTCCAGATTTGAAGAAGGAAACAGGGAAATACGAAAGTACAATATCGCTAATATTGCACGGGAGAAATCAGTCCGAGATGCAGTTGTCTCTTTCGCGCTCAATTGGGAAGGTTTGCGGGAGGGGTGTGACGGAAATAGATCCCTTAAAAACCTGTTCAAATTATTAATATTTTGCAGCCCGCGTTTCCTCTTAAGGTCAAATAGTTACTGTTCATGGTAGCGGCAACAGACCACGCCAGTCTATCAATGTCACTATTATGTACTTAGTTATCGCCACACTCAACACAATATCAACGTTATTCATGTTGCAAATCATGTTGTCAGACTTGGAATTTGTGCTAAAGTATAGAATTTTAGAAAGGACAGGGAAATAAACGGTGAAAAGGTCTGATTTAGACCGTCAATTTGCCTATAGATGTATTTCTTAGGTCCCTAAAAGGAACTACATAATAGGTGCTTCTGGGCATTCTTGACACAAATTGTTGTTGACCTCCCCATATATATAAGTAGCTATCACAGGTAAAATTACATACATACATAAACTCACGCCTTTTTCCCATGGGGGTAGGTAGAAACTATAGAACGCCACATACTACGACTCTTACATACTCTCATACTTTACTCTTGTAAAATTAGCTTAAGAGTCTATTTAGGTATATGCCCAGTTTGGCAATGACTGCCTCGTTGGTCTAGTGGTCGCAAGCGTGACTGCTGAGCATAGGGTCCTGGGTTCGATCCCCAGGTCGGCCAAACTGATATTGGGTTTTCCATTAGCAATTTTTCAGTAACAGCCCGGCGTCTGGATTTGTGCCCAGTTAATGGCAATAGGCTCGCCCCCTATTACATACGACGTTAACATAACTGGCGAAACGAGGGTGTTACTAAAACACCTCTGCCTAACCCTTCAGGGAATACAAGGCGTGACGTTATGTTATGTTTGTTTGGCAATAAAAAATGCTACCAATGGTAAATAAAACGATTCGTTTTGTTTATAGGAACCAGGTATCAATCAGCAAGGTTGGTAGCCTGGCTGACTACCCAGTAGCCAGGATGCGACGGACGTAATTATGTAGCGTCACTGGTGAAGGCTTTTTTAAGAGGAAATGCAGGCATTTAGTTCATACAAACGTATTCCTCAGTTTCCTCCTTGGATAATGTCACTAGAGCAAATATTTTTAACCATATATATCTACCACCACTATGTCCCTATGTTTTGTTTTTGTCAATCAATTAATTGTTAAAACAACCAGAAACGTTTAATTTTTACAAAAATCGACCGGTTTTACCACCGTTTTCAAACATCTGGCAAACAAATTTGACCACTATAAAAAATAAAAAAAAAACATACAGACATAACCAAAGTCTTTCTTAAATTATTACAGACAAAAATATTAAAATCGGTCCAGATTTGAAGAAGAAAACAGGGAAATACGAAAGTACGATTTCGCTAATAGTGCACAGGAGAAATCAGTCCGAGATGCAGGTGTCTCTTTCGCACTTAATTGGGAAGGTTTGCGGGAGGGGTGGGACGGATATAGATCACAAAAACCTATTCAAATTATTAATATTTTGCAGCCCGCGTTTGCTCTTAATGCAACCTAACCTACAAAAGTAACAAACTCCGTTCGCCAAACGTGTTGAATATAATAATGGAAAAATTCCCATACGACCGTTCTTTGTGTAGGGTCTATAGAACTAGGTTAAAGGTAATTTGGTCGCTTTTAGACATTGACAGACTAATATGAAAAGCATGTCGGCGGGCCGCAGTTTTGTACAACGCCTATGACTGATTCCTATAATTTACCGAGCGTTATTGGTTAAAATTAAGACTCTTTTGTCTTTTCCAATAATGAAGCAAAAACCCCACATACGACCTTCCCATACATGAGTACCTATCACAAGTACAATTAGCTTACGAGTCAATTTATAAGCTCAGTTTGACAATAATAATGCTACCTACCATTGGTAAGCAAAACAATTCGTTTTGTTTATAGAAACCGGGCATTTAGTCAGCAAAGCGTCAATGAACTCAACCTTTAACATCTAATCTCTCATCCTGACCTCAACATGTCTGTACGTAACACATTTTCTTCCCAGACAGACATTAAAAGCTTTCTTATATTATTAACAAGTTGAATCTAAAACAAACGGCCGCCCACCATTATAAGCCTGCATTGTGCTTAACACATTACATATCGATACTCGGTACATCTCTATTCACGTATTGTACAATACGAGTCATCGATCACATCGATACTTTCACTCTCTAGTTAGTGCGCTATGCGAGGTAAGGTTGCGGTTATAGTGAGGTTGGAGGCGCGGGTTAACAGCGACGAGGCGGATAATATAAACTAGTCGGGCACACCCGCAATATGGACGTGAGTAAAAAAGTCTATATTCATAAACATGGATAATGTTGTTTGGTATGCATTTTGAAGTTTTTTTTTAACCAGATCTCAGCTCATTGTTGATATTAAAACTTATTTTGGTTACTATTAGGTATGTAATATTAATTGCGTATAAAGGCGGGTACAGACTGCTGTAACTTAACATGCAATGTAACATGAAAGGTACGTAGTACGCACGCGTAGTGTGCACGGTTCGTGCGCGCAAGGCGTCGACACTATGGGAATTCTGTTACATTGCATGATACATTGCGACGATGTGGACGGCAAATTCTTTCATTGCGTGTTACATTGCATGTTACATTTCGTAAGTCTGTACCCGGCTTAAAAGGAAAACCATGACGGACCTTGTCGGATATTTTTCATAAATATAAATATTTTTTTACGCTACGGCAACGCTAATAAAAGTGAGACGTTGTAGATGGCATCTAATGTAAGAAAAAAAACTTAATTTCTTTTAGTATCTAAAACAACGCGGGTCATAAAATTATGATAACATTTAACTATAAACGCTAGATTAGTCTTCTTGACCCCGGAACAGGATCGAAGCGTACCTACCTACATACATTATGCGGAAGATTTAAAAAAAAATGTTTTTATGTTCTTTTGTTTCCCTAAATACTTGCAAACAATCCAGATAAAAGTAGATACAGTCGCCTAGATGGAATATTACAAAACAGCTGTAAAAGTATAAGACTAACCTGCAAATGACAGCGTCGGCGCGGCGACCATGTCTGTAGCAGAACAGCAGGCTCACATCTTCAAACACCACTTCACTACACTATTACGATATCGTATCTAGTTTTTGAGTTAAATAGTTTACACACATCGGATTCACAAAAGTTTAAGCGTTTTTGATACAATTTCCACCGAAAAAAACCGATATGATGCTTCGTTTGGCGGTCGCGAACGAAACTACAATACTAAATGATTCGCGCTTTAAAACAGTGACAGATGTGGGTAGAAGAAAAAAAATGTTAAGTGGCGGGTAGGATTAACTGTATCCAAACGTTCCATTGTACGTAATCACAAATAATATGCGTTGCTTTTCCATTTTAAGTCTGACATTGACAGATTGTTGTTGTAATATTCGCCAATATAGTCAGGCAAAGATCGTTAGACCATACAGCCAGATCATATTTACTTTTGATTCTTTGTAAATGACCACGAAATGCTGGTAAGACACATATTCATTGCTTCTTGAAGTATCTGCCGACGAATCTATCCAGTTAGTTTGAAATTGGCAGAATAAATTGTCGACATCGGCACTGCATGATGCCATATTGAAAAAATAAAGTAGAATAATTCAGAATAAATAAATGTGTTTGATAACAAACAGGTGTTCCTGTTCATACATACCTACATAATACTCACGCCTGTAATCCCCGAAGGGGTAAGCAGAGGTGTTCTTACTAAGAGTTTGTATTACACCCATGTTTCACCTCTTGTATTAAGTCCCATGTAATGTTGGCGAGCCTATTGCCATTTTTCGGGCACAATCCTTTTCGTCTACACATAAAATAGCGATGGCAGCTAAACTATCGCTATATCCCCGTCTCCATGTCCAAACCCTGATCCGATACCGTGAATCGTGAATCACCGCGGGATCCCCGCGACCGCGACCACGACGTACATTAGAAAGCAGGTCCCATTGTGCGCCTCTCATTATTCATACATGCACTTGTACTGAACTGGTTGCGAACGATTATGTCGATTGCCGACCAAATTGTATTAGGTAGGTATTGTACTGTGTGTGTTGAGTATGCGATTTGCAAATTGCATCTATTTATATGGGATCGACTGCCGCGTTGGTCTAGTGGTGGCAAGCGCGACTGCTGATCGTGAGGTCCTGATGGGTTCGATCCCCAGGTAGGGCAAAGTGTTATTGGATTTTTCCGTGTGAAATTCCTCAGTAGTAGTCCGAAGTTTGGATTTGTGCCTGGTTGATGGCAATAGGCTCGCCCCCTATTATTAGGGAATACAGGCGTGATGTTCGGTTACGTTATTTTTATGTAAAATTAAAATTTTCTTACCAGTCATATAAGTGTGTGTGTGTGCTGTGTGGAACTATTTACTGGAATAGAAAACGAATGAAACTGCCAACGCGACGGACACTTTTTGAGCACGACCCCGGGCGCCGTTTTTTTTATTTATTTTTTTACGTGGGGAAATCCTCATGGACTGTCCCCCGTCTGGGGAAGACGGGGGGTGTGCCGGACTTTTACCGGCTAAAACCCCACGGTGTCCCTCCTTCTGACCTAGGGCCGGGGTCACGGGATTCGCTGTTGCATGCACCGCGACCCCGGCAGGTCTTGGTCCACCAGTTTCTTCTGGTGGACCTCTCCTGTGGTGGGGCAGTTGCTCCCCTGCCCCACATCCTTCCGAGAAGCGCGCGCGGAACACGGCGCGCCCTCCTCCCTGGAACCCCGGACGCCCTCTCAAACTAGGATAAACCCGGAGCAACCCTAATCTGTGGTTGTATTAGAAACAAAAGAAGTCTCTTGGGCGCTATGTTGGCACCACTGATTTTACATTGTAAAAGCGCCTGAAGCAATATAAAATCAGTGGTTGAAGTTTGAATTTGAATTGAAATCAGCGAACTCTAGTGTTATTCTTTCTTTCTTTTTATAAAAACTTTGCCCCACACTAGGATTTCTCCTGTATCGTGGGTCCGTTTACAGACACAAATCTTCACATGCACAAACATCCAGACCCGGAACAACTATCTGTAGGCCATACGAATGTTTGATCCGTGCGGGAATCGAACCCACGACCCCTAGCGCAGAAGCCGATTGCTCAGCCACTGCACCAAACGTGTCGTCAAAATCTGTGGTTGTGTTGGTCTATGAATGTAGTAGTTTCTTGTGGTTTCCAGAAAAAAATAG
This sequence comes from Amphipyra berbera, assembly GCA_910594945.2. NCBI lineage: Eukaryota > Metazoa > Arthropoda > Insecta > Lepidoptera > Noctuidae > Amphipyra > Amphipyra berbera. The sequence continues at coordinate 16,462,701 of OU343142.1, forward strand.
GCCAACCCTTGGGATCCCATGGGTGTTTTAAAAGGCGATTAAGAGATTTCGTCAAAAGAATGCACAGCATCTTCCTGTTTGTTAATAACAACAAACTACGATCATTATTCCGTCTGCCAGCCAAGCTAAGTGACAATGGCAAAATCCCGTTTGACCACCCCTCGGAGCAGTCATTGCGGGGCTCATGTTCGTTAGTTATGAGATTGTGTAAATTTTATACGTCTGACCCAGTGGCGGTTCGAGGGGGGGGGTCGTAGGGGTCATGACCGACATGACTCCCAAAATTGTGCACGTCATATTGACAAAGCTCCTAAAATTAGATAGGTAATTTACAAAAAAATATTTTGTGCAATATATTCTAATGTGCTCTACTTATTTTACTATTAATATCCCAAAGTCTTTGGCTAAGACCTCGCCTGTTCTGACCACCATCATTTAGAACTTTTCTCTCGGATCTAAAATTGCCACATTAGAAAATGAACGAACTGTTTTCTCGACAACTTCAGATGGGCTTCCTAGAAAGAAACCAGTATTGTCGCTTGGCGATACTAGTCACCGTCGCCTGTCGTTGTCGTGGTGTTGGGAAGTCTACCTTTACCTATCTACTGGACCTACTGGTTTTACGCGGGGTGACCTCTAGTGACCTTAGGTAACCAGCCTTTGCCATACCACCATAGTGATCTGGGATGGGATATTATCGGCTCGTCCAAAACATTATGGGCTGGTATGTTTATAGAATGAGAGCACATAGATTATAATGTCTTTTTTGACAAGCTTTTATTTAACTTGACCTGTTAGTTAGTATGTTAGTGTGGGAAAAATCTTGAAACTGAATTTTGAACCACTTCCTCTTATCCTACGGAGTTGAATTTTTACATGTTGGTTCAGTTCTGATGACAATGCATTATTGGGTGAATCTTCGAAATTTTTTAACATTATTTTAACAAATCATTCTTCTCCCGGGTTGTTAACGTTATAGTATTGTCAGATTGTTTTTATTCTTGTCTTATTGCTTGACGGCAGCGGTATAGTTTAAGTTTTCATTATCATAATTATAGTATTAAACATCTGCATTCTTAACTTTGGGATGATGCTAATGACGTTCTCAATTTTTGTTAATATTTTTCGAAGAATGCCCCTATTATGGTAAACATGACCTGAATCGACATCCAGTATTAGCTCCAGATAAAGGAAAACCTCAATTGTTAGCAGCACAGACATGAAATGTTGTGTACCTACGCATTTTATTTACTTCTAGGTTTTAGTGCACTTACCTAAAGTACAAGCCTCATTTATAATGTGCTACTGACAATATTTTAATTTAATTTCAGGCGCTTGTGACGGAGCTCGCCGGACAGCGCAACGGCGACAGGTACCAACTGTAATTACACACACTCCTTACCTATCCACTAACCTACTACATAATGCCATAGATACTAACATTTTGCTTTTTAATTTGGCAATTATGATCAGAAAAACACTCTGTTAACACAATCACCTCGTTGATCAAGATTCTTTCATCTTTGAAATAAGAATGTAAATGCACATCCTGGATTTATTTTGTCACTTCAGGGAGGCTTCTATCTGACTCTTGTTACTCAAGCCCCTTCTTAAGCTCGTATTCACAATCTTATTATCTGATTAAACACCGTTTATCTTAAATTCTAGTTAATTTTTCGAGTAAATGATAGTTTAACAAGAGTCATAATCATCAGCCTATTATGTTCCCACTGCTGGGACACAGGCCTCCTCTCTGTGAGAGGGAATGGGCCGTAATCCACCATGCGGGCCCAGTGCGGGTTGGTAGATGCCACATGTCTTCGATTTTTTTGGTTCTAGGACATGCCGGTTTGCTCACGATGTTTTCCTTCACCGTTTTGAGAGCAGTGGTGATGAAATAAATTACACAAAGTAATGCGCCTGGCTGGGTTCGAACCCACGACATACAACTCGTAAGTCGGGGCCGTTACCACTGGGCCACCACTGCTGTTTAATAAGAGAACAGCAACCTAAGTCAGGAGTCAGTGGCACAACGGCTTACTACATCACTGTTTAAGATTTAATTTTACCTTCTCTTAATCTTCCATGTATTATGATGGTTCCAGGACACAGAGCTGTACGCTCCATCGCCAAGCGTGGAGAGTCTGCAAGAGATAGCCCAGGCCATGGGCGCAGCCGGATTTGAGCACTACACCGAAGGCAAGGCGCTAGTTAAGAGACTCATACCGCCAGACAACCAGCCCGAAGACATCGTTGAGTATCAAGGTATTGTAACCAATAATAATCTACAGAGGATAATTAGTATCTAACACATACCACCAGAATCAAGGGTAAAATTAGGAGAATAATGTCATTGGTGGAATTTGCTATTTTACTCAACCTATTACAAAGTACTACTGGATATAAATGATAAATTATTTTTATTTCTGTAAATAAATCTGTTACAGATAGGTACTTTTACAAGTCAATGTAATGTTTTTTTTTAAGACTAGGTGGCGCCAACATATCCTATCTGACTAGCTCTGAGAAGAAGAACCGAAACAAACTCAGAGATCAAGGTCTCTTTGAAAGTCCAGACATTGTGGTATAAAAACTATGCGAGTGTAACAATGTAGGGCAACGTCTGGAATGGCCTTTTGAGGAAAGTGCCATAGCAGGTTTGAGTTGACCTGTCCTAACTGACGGCACACCTGCATCATCCATCGCGTAGCTCTAACCTTATTTTAGGGAACTCATGTATATCTCTCTTCCCAAAAATGATGCTATTCCGCAACTGCCGGTCACTGGCTTGAGGTTTTTGCACTGGCAATTTTGAAGGCTGATACTTGTCCCGAAATCAGAGTCTTGAATATAAATTACGAGAAAATACTTCCTGGATTTTCGCCAATACGAACATAGCAACCTATGTCAGGCAACAAATGCATAAAGGACCAATACGCTTTCTAAAATGCTGATATCTGTTTACAGGTGTGATCGGCAGGTCTGGTGTGGACTTCCCGGCGTACCCGACCATCCCCCCCACAGGATTCAACTGCAAAAACGTGCCCACTGGATACTATGCTGATTTGGAGACCGACTGCCAGGTATAATTATATTTATCCACTGATGAATGTGGGCCTCATCATAGACCGCTAATTTCATCCTCGGGAGTAAGCAAGGATTTCCTTGCCATAATTATATGGCCCATAAAAGTTAGAAGAGGAGAATTTAAGTATTATGGTGTAGTTTAGTTGGAGGTGCCTCGTTGGTCTAGTGGTGCCAAGCGCGACTGCTGATCGTGAGGTCCTGAGTTCGACCCCCAGTTCGGGCAGTGTGTTATTAGGTTTTTCCGTGGAATTCCTCAGCAGCAGCCCGTAGTTTGGATTTGTACCCGGTTGATAGCGATAGACTTGCTCCCTATTAAATGGGACTTAAACATAATGGCGAAATGAGGGTGTTACTATACTCCTCTGTTCACCCCTTCGGGGAATATAGGCTTGATGTTATGTTATGTATGTTAGTTGGAGGAATATTACAACAACGTGCAATACACATTAGTATTATTTCTTTATTACTACAGTCTACACTTGAAACTGACTTCAATTAACTAATTCCAGGTATTCCACATATGCGACACATCACGCAAGATCTCGTTCCTATGTCCCAACGGCACCATCTTTAGCCAGTCGCACCTCATATGTGACTGGTGGTTCAAGGTGGACTGCGCCTCCGCCCCCGCCCTCTACGAGTCCAGCGCCGAATACTACTCCAACGAGCAGAAGAAGAGCCAGAAGATCACCCAGAGTCTCAGCAAGAACCAGGACCTTCAGCAAATCGGCGCTGACACCAATATTCGGGCGGAGTCCAGGCGTACGCCAGTCAATGTGCCCAGCACGACTGAACGACTGCTCAGAAGCAGACAGAGACAGACCGAGATCCCTAAAGCTACTGTTAAGACATACCAGGCCTTGTTCACAGACAACTACAATCCTACACAAAGAACTGCTGCTACAACTGCCTTTGAACAAAGAAGAAAGAGTTTGGTACAACTGATCTCTACAAACTTTGGCAATGTACCAGCGAGGACCACACAACCTACCCCTGTGTATAGAAGTACTCCGGACTACAATATAAGGGAGATGCAAGTCGCGGCAGAGACTGCAGCTTTCGCTAACAACAATAACAGGCAATACCTCCAAGATTTCCATAACAAGAACTATCGGCCATACCCGGTTTATACACCAAACATTCCTTCCAAACCAAAAGCAAAGAGCAACCCCAATTTAACTACCCTTTACGATATTCGTGATAAACATTCGCCTCCGTCGACTCCTGAGCCAACGACCAAACGGCCAACATTACTGCCTTACACTAAAAGTTACTCTACAATCATAGAAAAACAAGAACCCTACACCAGACCTGGAGTATCTCTATTGAAAGGTTACCTTCAAAAAGAAAAGAATAAGACTTTGACCACTACCACAGAGAAATCTCCACAAGTAACAGCGAGAAGCGATCTGGTTGAAAAACAAAAGAAAGTAACAATCGACACGAAAGATAGCTTCGAGTCGGTTACCAAGATACCTCACACTACGAGAGCTGATGTTTACACTCAAACTGCATCATCTGATAGATATGACATATACTCGAGCACGAACCAAGCAACCCAGGTGACCACGGAACCTTCCTATAAAGAACGTCGCGAACGACTCATGAGGAAATTGAACTTGGATAGGTACGGACCTACTGGACCCACAGAAGCTACTGTCCCTACGACTATGACTGACAGATACTTCGGAGATCAGCCTAACAGACCAGGATTAGTCGTACCGCCATCACTGACTCCCAAAACGTTACACAGCTTGGCAATTTACTACGCGACTGCTCTAGACAATTTATCAACAACTCCGACCCCTGAAGAAAATGAAACGGTGACTCCTTCTTTCGATGAGTATGAAGCTATGGAGGAAGCCTTGCCAGCATTATTCAGCCGTCAAACTATCAACAAATACACCAACCTCTTTGGACATCAAATGTCTAATGCGGAACTTTTGGAAGAAATAAGGGAAGATCCTAACGGAACATACAATGAATTAGCCGAGGATTTAAGTGTACAGCAGAGCCAGAATCCAATTGCCAGCTCCCCTCAAATCAGAGAGTTGGCACAAGTTTTCACTCATGCCTTATCAGCTTACCTTCAAGATCCAGTACAATTCAGAAAAGTATTATCAGATATCAGACCAACGCATCCATCATTCGGTGACTTGCTAACTACAACTGAAGAATCGATTAACACAGAACCAACAACTACAGTCAATGAAGAAGATGATGAAATATTGGGTTTCTCTGATGACCATAAGTCTGTGCCTGCTTTATCAAATGTTCGAGAACCGAAAGCCTTAGGCATCCCTACAATTTACCCGGCAATAGAGGAATTGACAACCACACCAAGACCAGTGACAGAATATGTGTCTTCTTCATACAGTTCACTGTCCACTACTGCTAGAAATCCATTCAGGTGTTGTGGCAGGATATCGGCTTCGTACACGTCAACTTCTACTCCAGCTCCACCTACAACACCTTCATATAGTAGCACTATTGCAGTGAATGTCAATACACTGGCCAACAATTACAGTGAAGCCACAATTACAACAGAAAACGATTACTCGAGCCACAAATATGGAGGATTCCAGAACAATGCACTAACTCTAAATGATTCACCTTACGGAACAAACGGAGTATCTACTGAAGGTAAACCACTAAGTGAGTACGTTGAGGCTACAAACTTGCCTACAGCTTGGGGCATAGATCCATCCGTATCAACATCCCAAGACTTTGAAAGCAAGAAGATTAGGACCACAACATCCATACCCACAACTTCGGTCTACTTTACTGAGACTGAAAGCGTTGAGTTAGAGAACGAGGAAGAATTACAAAGGGCTCACAGTCAATCGTTTGCTGCGCCTCAAGGCAATAGCATACGTCAGGGCAAACAAATCAACTTTGATCCAGAACCGATTAAGAAACCCGCTGAGGACCTTGAAGCTCCTACCATACCTGATGAAGATCTGACTACCGTTCAAACTACGACTCAGCCGACCACGACCGTAAGAGTAACGGAGACAGAGACTCTCACTACCACACCAACAGTACCTGACACAATATTCACTTCTCCTGACAGCGACAAGACGACAAACCAATTCGCTTGGTCGAGCACTTACGGAAACTGGCAGAGTACTGTCATAGATCCTATCACGCTCAACGATGGCTTGAGTCCGACAGCGCCAGATCTAAATCAAGGATTATCAGAAAATACGTACATTCCTAACACAGCTACTACACCAACAGAGTACATCCCTACCGAACAGACAGCTTCACCGACAGTCACTTTCGAAGTATCAACACAAGAGAGCAAAGATTTCGAAAGACAAGGAAGACTGCTAAGAGATTCTTCTACAGAACCCGCTCAAGATTTAACGACCATAAGCGACACAGTAGTAGAAAAAGCAAAAGAAATCATGAACGCAACTACTACCGAGAAACTTATGAATGTAATGAAGAAAACGAAATCAAAGACTGTAAAAAGATTGATATTGCTACTGATACAAACATGTGATGATGATCACAACACTACAGCTGAGGCATCAAAGAAAGCGTTACTCGAAGCTTTAATGGCTGTCTCGCAAAAGGATATGGAAGATATCGCAAAAGAGGAGGATATAACCGAATTACCAACCACAGAGGCTGAAAGAGCAAATGTATATAGAAGAACAGACAGAATAGAAAGGACAAGGGGAGACAGGAGAGGTAAAAGCTTAAACTTCGATCCTAGCGCTATCAATTCCCTATCAAATGCAGCACAAACCAGCACAACAGAAAGTATAAAAACTACAGAAGATTTAGAAACAGCAGCCACAACTTTTAGTCCACTTAGAACTAACGCTGCCAGTCGAAGAGGTGTGAAGAAATTCCATGTAAGAACAACTCCAGTTGAACCAAAAACTACGACAAAAGCACCTTTTGTAGATAGTCCTATTGCAGAAGCTAGAGTTGCACCTCCCAGTGACATAAAAACCGCGTCAGATACCAGGGCCTTAGAATTATTAAGGTCTCTTTACTCTATCGCCGCGCGGTGGGGTTGAAAATAATCTAGTTACGTAAGGATTCTGTTTTTATATTTAGGGTTGAGTCCAGTACGACATTTTTATTTTCTAAATCAAATTCGATGTTTTTAACTAAATGTGCGTTCTGATTTGTAACTTATCTTGTAACTTTTTGGTTGTGTTTTGCGTGCGAACTATTGTCTACTGAAATCATATTGGCATAGTTGTTATGAAAAGGATAAACTAATTAAATTAAGTATTGTTCGCAACCTTTTTAAATTGAATAAGAAAAAACGCATGAAACATTTTTGTTCCAATAATAAGTCGAAAATATCACATGCAATTCCGAAGTTTAAAAAAAACGGGAATATAGTTCGCCATTATTAGCATAGATGAAGGAACTTCTGCGCTTAACAATAAGCGTTAGACCAGTTACTTCACGGATGATGGCATTAGACCAGGAGAACATTTCTACTTACAAAAATAATTAAAATCGCAATTAAACCGCAGTTCCACCACGACCGTTTGAACGCTATCTTTATAAGAAAAAAAGTTAAATAGTGGTGGTTGAACCAAGATTCGATTGCGATTTTTATCAATTTTGTTAGAAGCAGTAGTCTCCTAGATAAAGTAATGATTAAAAAACAAAAAATAAGAAAGTTACAAACGGAATGTTTCATCTCAATATATATTTTTTAAACCCTAAATATAAATTTGTAAATGTGATTATGTAGATAGAATTTATTCGTTTTCAACCGAAATTGGAGGCCATCAGTATTTTCAATGTTTTGAAAGTTATGATGATTTTGAATAAGCTGTTAGTGTAGGCCAATGTGCATATAAAATGAGTACTTAAAATTTAATTAAAACAAAAAATTTAACATGATTTAGAAATATAATATGAATTGTTAATAAAGACTGTTTCCTAACTAAAAAATTAACATTAAAATTATTATTATATAAAAACATGAAATTGAAAATAATAATGACCACGGGTCTAATTCCTGAACCAGGAAGTATAAATCTGTAAGATTTTACAATTATTTGTGAATAATATTTGTAAGGCATGCAGATAAGAGTTACTTAAAAACATGTCGATCAAAATTGTTTGTCACCCAGGGGAAACTTGATGTGAAACATTTTAAAAAAAAGTTATATTTTTGATGTATAATTAAGCTCGTTTGACCCTTAAGGGGTAGGTACAGTTATATGCAAGTCTCTATATTTACTCCAATGAAATTAAGGGTGAGATTATTGCCAATAATATATTTTTTTGTGCAACATATTATGTGCATATTGCTCAACTTAACAGCCGTTAGTTCGTAACTTAGTTAACTTATTACGTTTTGTTATTGAAAAATTCGACTACATAGACTTACTCATAGTATTCTATTTATAGGCAATTGTAATGTTTAATTTTCCTATTTTTAGGAAATTTCCTAGGCTAGATACTGAGTTACCTACATAGCTATGTTTACGTTAGATTTTATACTATTTGTTACACTGCCACGACATCACTGTAATATACTCGTAAGTGGATTATTTCTAGATGTATTATATGTTAGATATTTTTTTAGTAAATTTTTTGTATAAAATATTTTTGGACTTTGTTTTCAAAACCCAATAACAGAAACCCACCACCACAACATCGCTATACTCATATTCAAAAGAATTATCAAAAGAATTCTATTAAAATTAATGGAATTTATTATATTGCGTTTATTCATCTATATACATATTTTATACATTTTTAAATATTTCTATAAAAAAATATAAAAAACATTTAAAAATATAAAAAATAGTAGCCCACCGGCATCGGGAACAGGGTCCAAGCTACCGGTGGTCAGGGCCTCAGAGAGAGGAACTTCCTGACAATACGTGCCGTGTCTAGAAGTACCGCTTTCTGTATCAGGCCCTTGACCCAGCAGCATATTTATTATTATATTCCATAATGTTCCGACAGTAACTGAATATAATTACTGTTCCAACGCAACAGTGACTGCACGGGGCGAGGGGACCGGGGGACTAGTCACCTGCTCCACCGACGTTACCGACAGTGGTCCTGTGACCGAACGCTCGGGACATGATCGTATACAGGATGTAAAAATAGCCTTAACGAAGCCGAAGTCTACGCATACTGTACATAAAACTAAGTAACATGCAGCAAAAATAATTGCTATTTTTTGGTATTAAAAAACAGTTTTTAATAGTAGCGCGCAATGGAAGCGCGCGTGCAGCGGTCTGTGCCTACATTTAAAAAATGTTGATAATGTTTGTATAAAATAATGTTTAGTAATAAAATTTAAACATAGTTTTCATGAAAAAATTACAAAAATATGGTGACTTTGACCTTCAATATCTCCATAACCAGTCGGTTCCCAGGTATGGCCCAATACCAAAAAATCATCGTAATGATGGGAAGAATACATGGCTCTCGGCTTCGTTAAGGGTATTTTTACACCTGATATTTCTTAGAAAATATTTTGCCTACAATTGTAAATTAAAATACACCGTTATAATTTGGAGTCGAGTTTTAATCATATTCACACAAAACAATTACGTTTGACGCAGATTGGGCATCAACTGAGGCTGTCACACGCATATCTAAATTAGAATACTGAATGACAATTCAATGACATTTACAAACTACTAACATAACCAACTTATTTAGTTATTTTCTTAGCTTACTGAAGCCGGAGTCTACATTCTAACAAAAAACAAGGTTAAAACTACTAAATTAAGATCAAATAAAGAAATCAAACTACCAAAAACTTTAAATTACTGTTTAATGACGTACAATCTGTACATTACTTTACATTTTTTATCATACAAGGCATATCCAACCCTATTTCTTCGACTTGCGGTCGTTTTTCACCACATTTCTATTGACATACTTCTCGATATCCTTCTCAGTGACTTTGTGTCCTGCCTTGAAGTAGCTCTTGAGTTTCTTCTTCTTCTTCATCATGAGTTTAGAGGCTGCGAGGGCTCCGCGACGTTGGAGGGACTCAAAGCGGTCACGAAGGGGGTTCGCTGGAAAAATGAACTTTGTTTTAAGAGCTATACGGTATAGATTTGTCTGACGTAGTATGAAAGGTGTACAGGCACTGATCTTTTGGGTATTACACACAACACCTAATTTATAAAATGGGTCGTAAAATAGGCCCCTAATAAAGAGAGGCCTTTGACATTTTCGTAGGATCTTCACATGTAATGATACAATAACCAAATTAAAACAATCATAGAGTACTAAATAGTCTCTGAGGGACTCAAGGCTAATCACGGATCATATGATTTGCAAGGTTAAGCTGCGCTTGCTGCGGTCAGTCCGTGGATGAGTGACCATTCGTTACACATTGAGACCCCTCTGTGCCTCGGAGAGCACGTTAAACCATCGATCTCGGGTGTCATAAGAATACCTATGACAGTCGTTACGGGTAGTCAGAATCCAGAAAGTCTGTCAACCGGTCTAACCTTAGGATATCGGCATTGCCCAGTAACTACTTAGTAAGTAACACTTATGTATGGAAGTGAATGTTGGTCGTGGCAGAAGAGGCATGAAATTAGAATAAATGCCGTGGAAATGCGTTCCTTGCGAAATATGTGCGGTGTAACTTTGAATGATAGATTGAGGAATGATGAGACTAGACAAAGTTGCGGTTTAAAAGATGATGTAGTGACAAAAATTGAAAAGTGTATGCTTAGGTGATTTGATCATGTTGAGAGAATGAATGAACGGCGATTAACAAAAGGAATTTATAAGGCGGATGTCAATGGAAACGCCGGTAGAGGACGCCCTAGAAGGTGCGTAGTACTCTCAATTGGCGTGCTTGTATGACAAGATGTATGAATGTGGATGGAGCGATAGTATGTAAGGATCGTAGCATGTAGCGTTCTATAGTTTCTGCCTACCCCCATGGGAAAAAGGTGTGAGTTTATGTATGTGCTATTAAAACTTACTGATAGTCTTTATATTCCTCAAATCTCCCGTCAGCTGCTTCGGGTCGACAAAATCAGGTTCTTTGACGGGCGTCTTATGAGCGTTGAGGTTCGGTAGCGCGGTCGCTTCGGTAGCCGCACGCTTCTCAGCGCGTTTGGTGCGTTCCTCTGCTTGCTCCTCCTCGCGAGTTTTGATTGAGGATTGGAGTTTGCGGAGTCTGAAAGAGAAGATGACATAATATGTAGAAGTTATAACGAAGTGGGGCTCGACTGTACCTTGTCATACAATCGGTTTTCGAGATTAAGCAAATGTTTGATCTTTATTTATACACTGTCGGCCCATCCCGGCTTCGCACGGGTGGACATTTTTCCCGTTTTTGCAACATTTTTCATTTATGCTCCGCTCCTATTGGTCGTAGCGTAATGTTATATAGCTTATAACCTTTTTCGATAAATGGACTATCCAACACAAAAATATTTTTTCAATTCCAACCAGTAGTTCCTGAGATTAGCGCGTACAAACAAACAAACTCTTCAGCTTTATAATATTCTTATTCTTATTTGTACACAAAATAATAATATATGTATAATACAGTTCCGTTGGTAAATTCATGTACAAAGGCGAGCTTAACTCACAAATGAGTTTTCTAACAGCAAACCTTAGAGCGATAGAGAGATTTGATGTTGAGGAGAACAATTAATATAGATTAAGTACATTAGTATAGAATATTAGTATAGATTAAAACACCTCTGTGCTGTGAGACCCATTAATTCTATAGTAATCTGTGCAGTTGATAATAAGCCATATGCCTCTCAAGAGAGAATACAAAACATAAACATAATTAGCCCATTATTGTCCCACAGCTGGGCACGGGCCTCATCTCAGAATGAGAAGGGTTTAGGCCTTAGTCCACCACGCTGGCCTGGTGTGGGTTGGCAGACTACACACACCATCGAGAACTTTATGGAGCCCTCTCAGGTGTGCAGGTTTCCCTTCACCATTAACACAAGTGATAATCAAAGTCTAAACCGAACATGAATTTGAAAAGGCAGAGGTACGGGCCTGGATTGAACTCAGACCCTCCGACATGAAAGGTAAGCGCTCAATCGCTAAGCTATCACTGTTTGTTAGAGGGAATATAATTTAAAATATTCAGTTTTATCTGGTTAAACTGGAAAAAAGATCAAAAAGTCTAGTCTCATGGTGACTTACTTATAAAGATCAGTAATCTTCTGCTTATCAACCTTCTTTCGTTTGAGTATCTCCTTCTCTACTAGTCTCTCCTTCTGCTTCCTTCTCGTCTTGTGGTCTTTCTTCTTGTTCTTGACGGGCGGGTTGACTGATTTGTACTCGTTGTCTGTGTCAGTTTCAGGGTCTTCAGCTGGCTTGTGAGGCTGTGGGAGGCCTGAGCTCATCTCTTCGCGCCATTGGTTCTGGAAATTTGAAAATAATTCGTTTTGATAATCAGTTCTCGGGTGAAAAAAGTATAGTTTTACTGTTTAGACCAGTGATACCCAAGTTGGTCTATATTGACCCCCAGGGGTCAACGGCGAACTAAAAGGGGTCCACGTGGGTGAAAAAATAATTGGAGGTCCGTGAGATGTAAATGGGGGCCCACGATAGTGGATCTCATTTAAGCAGGGCGTGACTTTAATTTTGACTTTCCATTTATGGAATAACCCACATACACAGATGATTTGTTGCTTAGGTTTTACCTGAAAACGTACCAAACAGGTCGACGACGATATTACTACTGTGGGTACTTTCGTAGGTTTAATGTATAAAACTTGACGTGTTTTTTTATTGTTTTTTCACTCTACATCTCACTACAGTTATAAATCAGTCAAAAACACATCTTAAGTCGATGAATTTGTAAAAATGCGATATTGGCTAAGCAGGGGGTCTACCCAAAACCGAAAACCATGGCAAGCTGTCTACGGAACAAAAAAGTTTGGGGACCTCTGGTCTAGACAATATCCAATAGTACCTAAATGTTTTCATTCAATTAACCATAAGAACTCCTAAAAAAACTTGGTGATATTGGTAAACACATACGTCTTTTTCCACTTGCGTGACTCTTCGGAACATGCCAGTGGTTACTCTGTGGAGGTGAGCCTCACGCTTCATCATCTTCTCTTCATGCTGACCGACTTGTTGAAGTAAATCTTGATGTTCCTGCAATACAATTAGCCATGTTAATATTTATCAGTTTCGGTTCAAGAATTTATTTCTCCAAAGAACTTTACAATGTTTGCTTACAAGAGAAACAATAAATATCCTTAAAGTAATTACAACATCGGAGAAGAGTTATACACATCCTGTTATAAATGAATAAATTGTACAGGGAAATTATATGTAGTGTGGTATACCTATTATTACAAAGAAGATTCAATTAAATAATTTTTAAATTTGACTTTAAGCATATTTATAGATTTTGTCATTTTGACAAGATTTGGTAAGCTGTTATGCAATCTTGCTCCCTCAAATCTTATATTATTTTTACCATAGTTTGTTCTGGGAACAACCTAAGGAATGAAAATTTTAAAGGCATTCACGTGCGGTCTAAATACTACAACATAATGACGTGGAACAAAGACTTAGACATATCTTCAGTCCCGACCATCTGTTAAAATTGGTTTCCAGTTAAATCTGGCTGATATTGTGGCTGAATAACAGTAATTTACGTAGATCAACTCCAATCTGAATTCTGCAATGGGATTTCTGGGGGCATCAATACCCTAAAGATAGACTGAACAACTTTGTTGGTCTTTCACTGCCCTTACCAACAGTCATCGGTAACCATATGAACACTGGGACCAGATGGCGTATTATAACGTGTTAAAATCATAATTGTTCCGTTGTGAGAATGTGACGGCGCTCTACAACCTGCATAGCCGTGTCCCTTTCTCTCATCGGAACAGTGATAGTTTTAACATAAACATAACATCACGCCTTATATACCCCGAAGGGTTTGGCAGAGGTGTTTTTAGTACACCGTCGTTTCGCCTGTTATGTTTAAGTCCCATGTAATAGGGGGCGAGCCTATTGCCATTAACCGGGCACGAATCCAGACTCCGGGCTGCTACTGAGGAATTCCTCATGAAAAAACCTAATAACACTTTGCCCGACCTGGGAATCGAATCCAGGACCCTATGCTCTGCAGTCGCGCTTGCGACCACTAGACCAACAGAGCAGTTAACAGTGATAGTGATAGTTTTAACACGTCATAATACGGCCCCAGCATACCTTCCAAGACATGGTAGGAGTCTCGATGTGGAAAAAACAAATTAATAGACCTACTAACCTGGTACGAAGGATTATAACTGACTCCTGGATGTGGAGTCTCCACCGCAGCCCTGGTAACCACAGACTTGGCCAGCGGGGGCTTTGGTCTTAGGCGCTGTGTTGGTAAGACGTTGTGTAACTGTGCTTCTGGTGAGATGAACTCTTCGCAAAGGGTCTCTGGCATGCCTTTGGATTCTAATGCTGGAGATGAAGTATTTAAAATGAGTGCTGCTATCGTTATATGACAAAATATTTACATAATGGTTGTTGTATCAAATGGTAAAAGACAGTATCAATTAATATGCTGCAGCATCCACATTTATAGCAGCTACACCTAATGTCTAAAATTCACTGAACCCTATTCAGAATGTTTAAATATGTTAGTTGTCAACCAATTCGGTTTGTTATCTCGTTTTGTCTATGAATTTCTTAATCAGGGACTGAAAGCGGTTAAGGTACGAGGTTGGGATACTTTTAAAATATAAGTACAATGGAGCGTCGATTATCCGAAAGTCGATCAACCGAAAGACCGCTTATCCGAACTACTACGCGTGCCTCTCTCCCACCTCCCGCGCTACAGTGCTCGTGCACTTGTTGCGACTTGTTAATTGTACCCGTATGTCACTTCCAAGTAGCCGAAGACAAGTCCTTAAAAAAGTACGTGATCTAGCCGCTCGTAAGCGGGTAGGCTTGCTTCGGCAGACGAAGATTGAAGATTTTTTTAAGCGTTAATTGTACCTAGTACATACATGTTTTACTACAAGATTGTCTGCACTTTTTTTGTTTAATTCCTATTTGTCATTAAAGATATAAATGTAAATATGGTTTTCATTTACCTGTACGTAAATATGTATAGCTGAATCAATATACATATAGGTAGTTCGATTATCCGAAAATACCGGTTTTCCAAACACCCATGTCCCCCAATTAGTTCGGATAATCGACACTCTACTGTATACTTTTTTCTTATAAAGGTTGGGCCATACCTTCATTTAAACTTTTTATGATTTTGGTACCGAAAAACATATAATGATGAATGAATCATACTAATGCCATCTGGGTCTTCATAGTGAAGGACAGGCTGGCGCAGTGGTTCATCAATGAAATCCCTTATTTATAAAGGTTTAGGTACAGATACCGGAATATACCGTTTCGCTTTTCAGAATCTACATTTCAGTACCAAAATATATTAGTTAAAGATCATTTCTTCTCTCAACACGTTTCTAATTCCTCATAAATCAGTACCTCATCACCAATCTACCTTGTTTTCCCTATCACATAATTATATATCATATATATATATTACAATATTTATATATATATGTAAGTATTATGTCTATGTATGGTGTGTAGTATATATTTTGCAGCAGTACACCATGGACTACCCCCTCTATCTTATTCATTGACTTCCTGTTCATCCAAAGGTCGTCTGGTAGATATCGCTATCAGCGATAAGATCGCCATTGTACCCTTTAATGTTTGTTATTGTATAAGAGCTGTGTTACAATTTTGGTGTACAATAAAGTATATTCTATATTTAAGTATTGTAGGTAATATTTAGGTAACCAAAATTTTGGGGTGTGACCATATTCTAAACGTATCTTAATTTTCGAGTTATTCAGTCCCTGCTCCTAATGATAAAAAAAGGTTATAGGGGCCATTCTATTACGTAAGCACGAATGGGGGTGAGGTGGTCTTTGCTTAGCTTATTTTTGTTGACATGGGGGACGGGGGTGTCTAGATGATGATTACGTCAGCAATTTTTATTTATATACTTATTTTTCTAGACTTAAAAACTGCTGCTCATGAATAACAATAAAGAAACATGATCAATTTAAAAAAAATATATAATAATGTTTACCTATGGTTACCCATAGGAGGGGGGTAAAAGCTTTGCTTACTTTTGCTGACAAGGAGGAGGGGTGGGTCAAAAATTACTAAAATTCTGCTTACGTAATACTTGAATGGCCCCTTATTAAAAGTTTAACAAAATATTATTTAACACTATACATTGAGGGCTAATTGCATGATTTTTAGCAAATGCTGTTTTACTCTATCTCAGAGGAGAATTATGTTTTATTTCACAATATGTACTCACAGTTTTTTCCCCATAAATCCTGATCAAAGTCGTGTCTAACTTGTTTAGCCTTCCTCTTCTTGTCTAAAGCCATCTTCCTATTCTTCTTGGCTTCTACCAGCTTCTTCTCAAATACTCCCTTCTGTGCCTGACGCTGTTGTGTCAACTTCCTCATAGCGGTTGGCTTAGAGCCAATTTGATTTACATGATTGCGTTTTGCGTTCGGATCTTGGACCTGGAAAAATAGTTTAAACATTTTAATTGTTTAAAACCCTTATAATTAATTAATTTATGGACAATAGACAAAGATATGAAACCTTGAGATGAAGCTCCTGAAGATGGGAATCTTCAGGTCAAAATATTTTAGTCTATACTTAAGAACCTACATTGGGCTTGGATATGGAAGAGTTTTACCTGCCTATCAAATAAAAACGATTCATAAGACACTATCAATAAAGCAGAATTAGTCACAAATTTTCTCAGACATTCAAAAAACTATGTTAGCAGATTCTCATAGTTAAATAGACTACCAAGTCATAGGTCTTGAGTTCAAACCCCAGACACACACCACTGACTTTTTAGATTCATGTGCGTATTGTATAATTATAATGCCTGAGAGATAAGGATAAGGAAAACATCGTGAGGAAACCAGCATGCCTGAGAGATATTTCTCGACGGCATGTGAAGCCAAGTCAGAGGCCCATGAGCGACATAAACACTGACACCAGGTTAGTCACTAACTACACGGAAAGAAGAAGATAGTTAATTAAGTTAATGCTATCAGCTGACATACCTTAGATGTGGGCAGCAGTACTTCAAAGCATTTGGGAATTTCCTTCAGCTTGGCTCTCTTCTGCAGTTTACGTGACAACGGCTTCTTGTCCTCAACATCATCTTTAATGTCTCCCCCTGTGTCTACTACGAACAGTTCGCTATCTGGCTTAGTGTCAAATTTACTGAAATGTTAAGGTATTAAGCTGTAGTTATTCAACTGCCTCGTTGGTCTAGTGGTGGCAAGCGACTGATGGTCGTGACGTCCTGGGTTCGATCCCCAGGTCGGGCAAAGTGTTATTGGGTTTTTCCGTGTGGATTTCCTGAGTAGCAGCCAGCTAGCAGGATTTGTGCCCGATTAATGGCAATAGGTTTGCCACCTATTACTTGGGACTTAAACATAATGGTGAAATATGGGTGTTACTATACACTTCTGCTCAACCCTTTGGGGAATACCGGCGTGATGTTATGTTATGTCATTCAAAGACGTGGAGCACTAAAGTCATACAAGACTCACAGAAGGCTTGGTTTGTTTACTTGTTTGTGACATATCACATTTTCAACAAATTATGAAATAACATTATTAAGAAAGTATTTTAATTGGACCTACTGCATTGAATAAAAATACTCTGAATCACAAACCTACATTATTAGTCGGATCTTAGCTCGCCCATGTCAACGTGTCTCAATAGAACAAATTGCAAAAAAAATATTACTCATTCGTTCTAAGGCACGACGTTTATTGATTTTTATATGCGTATAACACAAATTTTAATCCCACATACTTAGTACCTACAGTACAGTTTAAAGAAACGCTTTTTAAAGTTAATTCCATAGCAGTTTTACTGTAGAAATACCAAAACTAAACACAAAACTAGTTGCGCACATGATGTCAACATAACCTCACCCTAATCTTTCTTCCAATCTCTGGTCTTCTAGAAACTCCTCTACATCACGGATATCACAGTATTTTCCCCACGCCTTCTTGTTCTTCTTGGAAACGCGCTTCTTCTTCTTTACGACTGTGTTTACGACGGACATTTTTAGTTATTATTTTTTATTTTTATAACATGTGTGGCACGTCAATGTCGCGTTTTGAAAGGAACGTTAACGTTCCGTTTCACTGTTTTCAGTTTTCGTTTTCTTAATACGTATCCGTGTTTAATGGTCTAAAGTATTCGTATGTAAACTTGAAGCAAACGAAATTAAAAACTCACAAAATTATAATTATAATCTTGTTTTTTTAAATACTCAAGTTAATTCTGATAGAAATAGATGGCCTTCTGTTAGCCTTTTCGGCATTTAGTGGTTATTTTTCAGGCGTTGCGTCAAAAGGAACAGGTAAAATCACTATGAACTCTGATGTTATTTGTGCGTTTAGAAATTTAAAAAAGATTTACTGCAATAAGTTGCAGTACGCCTTTTTTTTAGATCAGAGGACTATCCGTTCTGTGTTCAGAGCGGCCGTAACTGTTGAACACCTATTCCCTTCAAGTTTATAGCAATGGCATAAATAGATACTTACGTGAACAAAAACTCTTTAACATGTAGTTTAATCTCTCAGAGAGTACGTAATAAGAGCTTTTTGTTTAAGCGTTAGCGTACCTACTAAACGGAATCTGGCCATAAGAGCAGTGTTTTGGCATCCTATAATCTGTGGTTTTGGCTCTGCTCTTATCCGAGATTCCGTCCGTCAGGTTCCGTCTTAATTATAATAAACATACTCTAGACTGCTCCAGACCACTCCAGACCGTTTTTTACTAAATCGCTCTCACTTTTAAGACCCAGCTTCATTTGCTTTAACTATTAAACTTTTAATTTTGACTTGCTGATTAGCGCGTGAGTGCAAAGATGACTGTTAAGTACATCTTGAGTGATTTAGGGGATATCGTTTTCAAGACCGATGTTATGATAATACCATCTTGTTTATTAGACACCAATCTTAGTAAAGCTCTCATTAAAGCTCTATAACATAAAAATTATAGCTTTGCTTATTATTAAAGACGAGAGATCAAAAACAAACGCTTCTAATAGGTATTATAATAAAATAAAAATGCACAAAATATAACTTGTACCGTCGCATCTTCACTTTTATATCAAGAATGCACCACAAAAAAAAACATTGAGATCTGTCTCTTTAATAAATTAGGTCCTGTTCAATGTAAAATAAATACCTACGAGTGATTTTATTATTTTATTACAACATCCTTAAAATTAAGTAACAAAATTAAAAACTAAGTAGACATCGAACTAATAAATGGCATTTAACTATTTGGTTTATCTACTTTTTCTCATCGTCTTCCTCACAATCTTCTTCTTCTTCGACTGCTTCTTCTTCCTCGTATTCAGCGGCCTTCTGTTCTTCTTGTGCTGGTGCTGGGAACAGTTAAATTTATAGGTTATTATTCTTAAGTACCTACTTAGTGTCTTATGCAACAGATGTGTGTTTTGTTATAAATGTAAATAATTAAGTCAAGTGAATTCATTGATAAATAAATAAATACTGAATTATGGCATAAATAAAAATAAATACAAGGGCCAATAACCTTGATGTGTAATGGGACAAAAGCGATGAGCTATACAATATAGACCTACCTCTTATAACTTCCTTCTACTACCATCCATAAAATCCATAATATTTCGCATAATTCTGGTTGTTATTCTTGAAAAAGCTATCTAAGTTAACATACGTATCGGGGAACACTTTACCAAACGGTTTTGAGGCGACTGGGTTAGTTGGCTGAGCAACTAATTTGTTAGGCCTAGGACCAATTGTTGTAGGCTTAGCAACTAATTTAGGTGGTTTGGCGACTGATTTAGTAGGCTTAGTCGGAATAGGTTTGAATCTAAATTGGCTGAAAGCGGGTTGGAATGGCTGGAACCGGAATTCGACAGATTTATCTAATTCAATCTGGTTTGGTTTCAAATGTTGCGATTGGTTTAGTGAGGACGGTTTTGGGGTGAATGCGATGGTTTCTGTGATAGCGTGAGATGGTTCTGTGAGCGGTGGTTCTTCATGGATGTGCAAGGGTTGTTCGCTGGTCACTTGAATAGGATCCTGGTCGGAGCTGGCCCACTCTGAAATATAGGAAAGATCTCGCTTAAACGAATCTTCTTGATTCGTTGACGAGCCATGAGACAAAGCCATAGGTTAAGCCGGTTAAACTAATGTAGTCGAAACCAAGTAAGCTTGTTGTAGTTTAATTTAACTATTGGAAATTTAGAAGGTAGCAGTTTCAAGTTTTGGAAAATGCGGAAGTATTTTGGTATAGCATCGGTATGAAAAGTGCAATAGATAGGTGAAACTTACCAGAATTTATAGTTTGATGAAAATACCTATAGTTCCTACCTTTCGTAGAGTGTTACTGGTGCAAACTAATCAATGTTATTGGATATTATGTGAAACTAGCCAATATAATTAGTCTAAAACTTTCTACATAGGTAGGTAGATATAGTTTTTATTTTTTATTTAGGTAATTAAACCTCATGATTAAAAAATGTAAACAGACGGTCTGGTCTTCTTAATCTACTCAAAAAATACTATCTTGTACCAAGAAGATTGAGGCGTGGAATTTACAAATGAGCTAAGTGCCAAAACACAATGAATCAAAATTTTAATAAAAATGGATTGGCTG
This sequence comes from Amphipyra berbera, assembly GCA_910594945.2. NCBI lineage: Eukaryota > Metazoa > Arthropoda > Insecta > Lepidoptera > Noctuidae > Amphipyra > Amphipyra berbera. The sequence goes on from OU343142.1 coordinate 16,483,491, forward strand.
CCCAGTGTAGCTCCTTTGACATTAAAAATATTAACTTCGGTTTTTTGGACACTTAGCCCGTTTTTAAATTCTTCGACTCGATTATTTTCTTCTTTTAAATAATCTTATACGCAATTAATATTTTTATCTTCTCATTATTCTTCATTTTCGCCATACTTCTTAGGCTGACAAGGGTTTTTTGTCGAAATGACATGTTCAACAATAAATTATACTATATTTTTTAAAAAGTCCTGGTTTTGAGACGGTTTCGAGAGAAGCAAGGTAGGTAAGTGTTAGTCAAGTCAAGTAGTGATATTAAGTGAGATGTCAAGTAATAGTCAGAAGTAGTCACAGTCAGATAGTCATCAGTCAAGATCATATTGAAAAAACAGTCGTAACAATAATAATATTTTATTTTTTTCACACTTTCTGTCGACACTCTATGGCTTTGAGACATCGCACTTAATTTGTATGTTAGTATCAAAGAAAACTGTGTTGCGTAGCATGCAACGCAACAAGCAACATGACATGCAACGTGTTGCAGTAACCAAGGAATAATTTCTTAATATATTCTTAGAGCGTTGCTGTGTTGCGTTACACGTTACAAGGTTCGTTCGCCAATTGGCATTACCTCGAACATTTTTGTAGTATAACTTTACAGTTACACATATACAAAACTGGAACAAGTTGGGACTGCTACAATATAAATAGGTAAGCTCTTGTTATTTATAAAAATATAAAATGGTAAAAAACATAACAGATATCACAAATAACTCCATTCTGCAGACGCACTCCTAACTATAAAAACCTTTTTTATTTACATTATAGTAGAAGTAAGTTAAGATTAGAATAGGATATGCAAAGTGGTGAAATAAATATTTTAATGCTAAATTATCCTATCCTAATAATAACGTATAACTTTTGTTCTGGGATTCTCAAACTTTTTCATTTTGTTTATTTTATAAGGAGGGGAACTGTATTAGGAAAATGTTTAAACAAAATAGGGACATGAAATGAAGAGAAGGATGATTGTAATTTATACTAATGAGAAATAATGAAATAAAATAAGTGTGAATTAATGACGTAAGGGTAGGTAAATGAAATGATTGGAAATGGTATAACAACATGAGATGGAAAATAAAAGAAAGCTACAAAAAATTAAGAAGACTAACAAGATGTAGTCTTCATTACCTTTCATGGAATCTACATGCAAAAAATGACGATTGAAATAACTAATAAAAAAGATCAAAGAAAATAAATAAGAAATAATAAAAAACAAATGAGAGGGAGATACCAATAAAGGATACACAATAAAAAAATCAACAAACCAAAAAACTTCTTCAAATCCCAGAACTTAGACACCTAAAACCTTATTGTTACTAGTGGTTGTAGTCCGACTGTAGCGAGTAGTAATCCTGGCCATCCTGCTCTTGGCTTTGAGGGACCACCTGGTATTGCTCTTGGCTTTGAGGGGCCACCTGGTACTGCTCTGGCGCCGTACCTTCGTGAGACGTGTCCTTGTGCTGTCCGCCGAGACCGGCCGCCGCTGCCTTGGCTGCTGCTGCTGCCGCGTTAGCTTGGGCTTGTTGAGCCGACGCCTGGAAGGAGGAAGAGTTGTTTAAATGTTGAATACATAAGTCTCTGTTTATGGTACGGTAAATCCTGTGTTCTTTTTTGAATTGGAGTTCAAATTAATGAACGCAAGTAGTTTCTCTTTCCAAGGTACTGACTACATCGTCATCGCTGTGGCAAGATCTAGCTAGTACCTATATCTAAACTGAAAAGAAGAAGCACCTGAACTATTAAACAATCTCTAATTACTATACTCAAACTGATTGTATGAGAGTGTGAATTTAATAATTAATAACTTGTATGTGAAAATTGAAGATTTGAAAGTGAAAAAAGTTGAAGGTATCCTAATGAAGTTCTTAAAGAAACAAAGAAAGAGAGGGGTGAGATTTACACGTTTATTAAGAGGAATCGTAACAAATAATAACAAGGAATAAATAACTTTTCTTCCTTCTCATCGTCTCAGTAGAACATGGAAATCGTAATGTCCTCAATTATGTACGCCTTTGAGTTCCTCTGCGCTTCCTGTTCAGGAAAACGTCACTACATTATTTCTGAATCTCACTAACCAATAATAAAAATAAATATTACACTAGCAGACGAATGTCTGGGCAACCTAGAAACTTATGTCAATAATGATAATGACAGCATACATGTTATTTTTGTTAAAGACAAAGAATATTTCCAACAAAACCTTTCGCTTCAAAAGTTAGATTCCTCATGACACTGCTAATCTTTGTGCCTCATCTTTAATCATCACCTCCATTTTCAATACAATATCATCAACATATTACTCTTAACTCAATTATTTACCAAAAATCTTTTCAAGAAATCTAGAGGCATCATTATATCCTCAAAAAACTCCACCACTTACCTGAGCCTTCCTTGCAGCCGACTGCGTAGCCTCGAAGTCAATCCTGACTCCATGCAACTGATCCTGGAGCGAATGCAGCCTCTGTCTGGCGGCTCCCACCATCGCGGTCTGAGCACCGAGCTCACCTGCGGCTTGAGAGGCTGCTTCGTTGGCGTTTTCGGAGGTAGCTTGGGCAGCGTTTAGGGCAGCTTGAATTACGTTCACCTGGAAGAATTTATATGGTTAAGGTCATCAGAATATAATGTTGGCTTAATTGTGTAGTCATCCAGACCATGAAATAGGTGACTCTGTCAGTTAATGTCATGTTTTAGGGATCTTGTATAATAGGAGTAGAAGATGCGTGAGTTAATAGGATGCCTACAAGAAATACAAAAAGAATAATGATTAAAACTAAAAGATCAACATTACAAATTCAACCCATTGCAAACGAAATTCTGAGAGCGAAAGTTTCAAGTTCAATGTACAATTACTCTCTAACCATGAATTAACAGGAAGGCAATGCGTATTGGTTACAATGTTAAGATCAAATTACATCATTGGAGGCTCCCGTTTCAACACTCGTTTTCTACACATAATAAGTATTATAGTCTTACAAGAATGAGAGTTTAAGGAATCATTTTATGGGGATAAACTACATTAGTTAATAATTCGCTTTCCTCTAACGAAATAATAGCAAAAACATGGGGTAATAAGGCAGAACGTTATTGAAAACACAGGGTAATAAGGCAGTACGTTTAATTGATATCAATCGAATCAATTGATATTTAAAAAAAAACAACATTTGATTGATGTGGAATTAAAAAAGAGTGTCTGTATACTGCAAAGTCATAGTATTCCTAGTCTTAAAAAAATGTGCGTGACGCTTTCAAGTCAAAATAATAATTGAAACTACAAATGAATTGTTATATCCGTAGCGTTCAAAACCAAGTCATTGACATTCATTTCCCATAGTAAAATATTATACTTAACAACTGTATCGGATAGAAATATGGACCTTGTACTCTAAACGGCAATTTAAATAATGTCAGAGATACAATAAAGTCACAAAATGGACCGGAACGTTGTTATAATTAAAATGTGTCGCAAACGCAAACTGAAGAACGAATGTCGATAAAATTAGTCGTTGCAAAATGTTTCGGTTGATACTGATTCGATTTCTTGATTGGGTTTCTCAAATTCTGAGGAATCTGGTTTGTTAAGAACTCGAATAAATTTGTTAAGTATATGAAGCAACTCGGAAGAGGCTATATGCCTCAAACAGAGGACTGGAAAAGGATAAGTGGAACTTAATAAGTTTCTTATCAAGTATCACAATTATTAAGAGTAAAGTTGTCTTTCAGATTATCTGGTTTATTGTACCTACATAAAAGTATTAAGATCCCTCATTGGTTTAATCTTAGCATGACATTGTTGGGTTTGATCGACGAAAGGACGTAACAATAATTGGGTGTGCAACAGTTCATTGTCTGAAGCTTACGAATTTCAGACGCGTATATATTATGATTATAATTAAACTTCCATTAAATGGATCACATAAAACGAAATGAAATGTAACAGTAGTAATATCACGTGACTCAATTGATTAACTGTTCACTGAGTCTAATTTCAAGATAGATTTATCGTAATCCTAACAAGAAGTTTTGTAAACTGACAGATTTAAATGAACAAAGTTACGATTTGTTAGTGCACAACTTATATAATCCGCGGATATTACATGGTAATCAGTCACTGTGACTGGCTAGACTAAATTTGTCAATACAATACGCAGATTTTACTGAAGCATTAACCAAAAAGAAAGAGACGAATCTCTTTGTCGTACCTAACTGCCGAAAAAAATAATTGATCCAGTCCAATTTACTAATATCATAATGCACAATTTTGAGTAAAAGTATTTTGTTTTCTAAAAAACACACAACTACCGATGATTAGTTTAATGTGATAGACATCACTAAGGATAATAAACCTATCACCAATGTGTAACGCAATACTTAACTGCATAAAACAACAAAGCAACAGACCTTTATAAAAACCGTAATTTTATCCCATTCCCATGCAATCATCTATTAAAATGACAGAGGCCTAAATATTGAGAAACACTGACCTACATAAAATTATCTTTTTCATTAAGTAAATTCTTTTATTTCAATCTTTATTGTGTCCAGCACCTCAAATAGAAATACTCGGTCAGTATTTCAACATATTATTAGCAACGCCTGGCGACAGATCACAGTCTTTCCCAAGAGCGTTCTTTTGCAAGAACAAAACGGTTTTTCGTACTTTACCAAATTACTAAACACCATAACATGAAAGCAAATCAATTACATGGAATTGCAAAGATCGAGTAAATATGTTTTTATTCACACTTTGTCACGTAATGTTTGGAAACTGAAATTCAATTAATTTTACGCGGAAGGAAATTTGCGTTGGTATCTGATGGAGGTCTCAAAAGTTTATTACGTTTATGCTCATAAACCCTTTAAGTACTTAAAAGGAGGGTTCAAGAATTTGCCAATGCACCAGTCCAGGACGTCGCAGGCGTTTTACTGTTGACCTGTTAGAAGAAGGATCAAAAAAAGCTAGGGTTTCAAAAGATGGATGATTTTTAAAACATCGGAGCAAGTGAGATTTGTATTATACCATTAATTTTACTAAATATCAATATTTTTCTATCAATATAAATATAAGTGTCATCCGGGACATGATGAAACCGAAATTATAGAAAATAACTGAAATGATACTACGTAATCGGGTAATCGTTAAATCCAACACACTAAAAGCGCCTTACTTTCGATTTCTCAATACAGTTTAGTGAACAAGATATAGCCCAAAATGTAATCTTATAAGCCATCATAAAAAATACTTTTTGCTCCACATAAACTGTGATTTAACGATCTTTTACCGATTTACTTGAGTAACTCCAATATCGATTATAATGCCTTTTAACGTAACTGCATTGTCAACAATTCTGTTAGGCGTGTTAGCAAATTTTGTCACATAATATTGCTATTACCACTTACTGTAATTCGACACAAATAACCCATCAATTCATTTTACAAAGTAAGTGGACCGAAGTATTGCGTTAGTAAATAATTGACTTTCCGATTCTTCAATGTTTTATATTATTTTTTCGTAAAACTCATTTGTACCGATTTGTACAAAGAGTTTTTTGTGCATTTCGTTAATAGCGTTGTTTTTTTATTATCTTTAGCGTTAACGTTGCGTTATTTTTACTGTAAAAACCTGTCAGCAGGTCTCCGGATTTTTTATTAGTTCATTGCCAAAATTATTAAGATTTGTACTGGACCAGGTTACGCAATTGTTTTTAATAATTGGCGTTTTTTGAGTAACGCTGTTTGACCGTGGCTGTATAGTGCGTTTCACTTATGCGTGGACATTTTATTGCTGATAAAATATTTGTATTATGTGTTAGGTAATGTAAAAGAATGTTAAGCTTAGTTAAGTTGTAAGCCTGTTAAGTAAAGTCTTATAGAATAGTTGCAAAGTATCGGACCTATTATCCACCGTATTATCCACTTTTATAAAAAGAAAATCGTTAATTGCGATCTTCGCGAATTAGGTACAAATATTTGTTTCCAAAGTCACTGACCTGGTGCATAGCTTGTTGGGCGGCATTGGCAGCAGCTTGTGCAGCTCTCTTAGCTTGCTGCAACTGCATCTCTTCACCCTGGAGTCCGACCTTGGCATCTCTCACTTGCTGTTCTAAGCCTGACAGGATGACCTGTTTACCGGCAAGGGCTGCTTGCGCAGTCGCACTAGCTTGAGCAGCTGATTGAGCAAGAGTGTTCTTGGCTACATAGGCAGCTTGGTATCCAGCAGCGGCCTGGTTTCCTAAGGCTGTTTTAGCCTGGTTGGCTGAGCCTACAGCGATAGTTCTGAGACCGCTGCCCTGACTGAAGCCTTTCTTGCCTCCATTGCCGCTGGTCGCAGCCTTAACTTCCTGGATGTATGCGTCGTAGTGGCTGGCTGACTCCTGGGGTTCCTGGGCTTGTGGTGCTTGGGCCTGCTGTGCTGAGTGGTCGTAGTCGTATTCAAATTCGATGGGAGAGCTGTCTCGGTGCACGGGTGCTGCAACCGCCAGAGAAAGTGTGCCTGGAAACATTTGACTGGTTAGAATCTTTAAAAAATGGTCTTTACCTAATAAATGAAAGGCGTCTAAACGCTCGCTTAAAGATAAACCGTGATTTAATAAAACAAAGGAAAACCAATTTCGATACTATTTTTTAATTCGATATCATTTCACTCGCTACAAAACTCTATTGTTGTTTCCACAAATTTTTATAAAGACCTTCGCATATTTACTCAAATAATTAAAAAGCATTTACCATCTCTTTCACTGCGCAATCGTTATTTTATTAAGAAACATGTTTTTAGTGTACTACCTACTGCATGTGTAAGGAAGGACTATTTTTGGGGCAAGGCATAACAAAATGTTGAGAAACACTGAATAACTGAAACTCGCTCAGACCAGGTAAGTGGTCGGTCATTAAAATAACTACCTATCTTAAATATTTGTTTAAGATCATATTTTATGCCTGTAATACATGTCTTATTTTTTTTTAATATGAAATAAAAATATTTTGGATCAGCATGCTTAATCTATGGTGCCTAGGATATATCGAAAAGCTAGTTTAGAACTCTTTGAGCTAGCTAGTTTCTACACATAAAACCAGAACAGCTTTATGATGAACAGGATCGAGGAGTTTTTTTTTAATAAAGAATAACATAACATCACCCCTGTATTCCCCAAAGGGTTGGGCAGAGGAGAGGTGTATAATAACACCCTCATTTCGCCGTTACGTAGGGGGCAAACCTATTGCTATCAACCGAGCACAAATCCAAACTCCGGGCAGCTACTGAGGAATTCCACACGGAAAAACCTCATAACACTTTGCCCGACCTGGGAATCGAACCCAGGACCTCACGATCAGCAGTCGCGCTTGCCACCACTAGACCAACGAGGCAGTTTAATTTAGTAAACATTCTTATATTATTCTCTTAAAGCAGTTGTGCACTGCACTCGGATCTCGGATCGGATTTGAATTCGGAGCAGTGCACAGGTGGTCTTACGCTTTAGTTTAAGCTTATGGAAATTAACTTCCTGTTTTGTGTGCCCCGGGTTGGCTTGGGCTTTTATGAGCCAGGGAATCCTGGATTTTTGCCAGCCTTGTCACACTATTGACAAACCACTGGCAGTGTTGCTACCCATTGTCTTAACATAATGGAGTAGCACACTTGGGAACTAATGGCGCCACCATCGATGGTACCAACGCAATCCCATTGGTTAGTTTGTTTGACATTATTGCTAACTAGCCGCCCGTCCCAGCTTCGCACGGGTGAACATTTTTCCCGTTTTTGCAACATTTTTCATATATGCTCCGCTCCTATTGGTCGTAGCGTAATGTTATATAGCATATAACCTTCCTCGATAAATGGACTATCCAACACAAAAATAATTTTTGAATTCGAACCAGTAGTTCCTGAGATTAGCGCGTTCAAACAAACAAACAAACAAACTCTTCAGCTTTATAATATTAGTATAGATGTTAATTTAACCCGTTCCGATTGGTTGTAATTGGGACAAACAGAGGTGCTGCCATCTGCTTTCGTTTAGCGTGCGCCTTCCCGTTCCCTTAGCCACCCTTACCTATGCTCACCGGCCCACGAAAATACCTATTCCATACCGGAAACCCCATCTAACTGATATATTCCATGCTTTTCTTTTCCCCAGATCGTAACCAGTTAACTAATAACTAATAAGGTATTTAACGTGCTCATGCGTTAAGGAAACATAGTTAACCGATCTTGCGTGAGGAAACAGTTAACTTCCTGCCACCCGAATTGTTATTTACATTCCGTTGTTATATAAAATCGATAACGTGATATAATTGTATGTAATTATATTCATTTTGATTTATTGCTTTCATTAATTAGTTGGTTTTTGTTTAACTTAATAAAAAGTATTAATAATATGTAACTAGTGCCTTCTGCCTATCCTTTTCCCAATTATCTTGGGGTCAGCTTCCAGTCTAACCAGATGCGGCTGAATACCAGTATTTTACACGGAGCGACTGCCGTCAGACCTCCGCAACCCAGTTTCACGGCAATGCCGATACCCTAAAGTTAGACGGGAATATGTAACTAGTGCAAGGATAATAAACAATTGATTTACTGCCGATTCTTATAATTTACCGAGCGTTTTTGGTTAAAATTTAGACACTTGTATCTTTACCAATAATAAAGCAAAGACCCCATAGCTTTGCATACTAGATCCTCCCATACGCTAGTAGCTATCGTATTTAAAATAAGCTTACGAGTCTATTCATATGCCAAGTTTGGCAGTGAAAAATGCCACTACTGGTTAGCAAAACGTTTCGTTTTTGGGCATAGGAACTGGGCATTAAGTAGGTAATGGTGTCGATTCTGTTGTGCACTTTGACAGGACTGAACTAAACAAAGGGTGTTTGTCTCTTTCTGTTTCGATAGAAAAAGAAAGTGACAGTAGCGGAAAGTGACAGTTGCGTTTAGTCTAGTTTAGTACTGTCAAAATGTGCTACAGAATCGACGCCAATCTATACTTAATATTATAAAGAGGAAAGATTTGTATTTTTGTATGTAACGAATAAACTTAAAACTACTGGACCGATTTCAAAAATTCTTTTGCTGTTAGAAAGCTACATTATCACTGAGTAACTTATGCTATATTTATTACTGGAATAAAACTTTTTACGCGGGCGGAGCCGTCAGGACACAGCTAGTAAGTAATTGATAAGTTGTGCCATTGACGGTTTAATTTTTTCTGGGTAAACTTGCATGTTGAGCACAGGTCAACTTTTTTAAATCGCTCTCATAATAAAATTTAAAAGCAGAATGCCAAGAGTTGCCGCCAAATTTAAACGTCATTATTTTTTTTACATTTGATAGCTTAAGATATGTTTAGTAATCAAAGCAGAATTATCAAAGTATGTTACTTTAAAGACAGCTTTTAAATTTGTTTGTTTGTTTGAACGCGCTAATATCAGGAACTTCTGGTTGGAATTGCAAAATTATTTTTGTGTTGGATAGTCCATTTATCGAGGAAGGTTATAGGCTATATAACATCACGCTACGACCAATAGGAGCGGAGCATAAGTGAAAAATGTTGCAAAAACGGGAAAAATGTCCACCCGTGCGAAGCCGGGACGGGCCGCTAGTGCTGTTATAAACCTTAACGGTCAATCAATATGAGCTGAAAGTCTACTTATAGAAATGGTTCAAATTAAAAAAAAAACGAGCTTTGTTAGGCCACTTTTGTTTCATGTTTGTAGTATAGCTCGCTCTGTGGTAGTAAAAACAAATTATAGGTCTATGGTCTATCTATGGTTAGCTCCTGTAGTATATAATAGGTCATCTCGGGAAATTCAATTTAGAAAGTCGTGTTTTGTTTCAGTATGAAACATCGCAGCGCACATAATTTCCAGTAAATGAAAAAACATAACGGAAACGGATATAATTACGCTTTTTATTCATTTTTATGTAAGTTGGTTTACATTGAAGTTCATAATAGTTTAATAATAATGTACGAAGTTACTGATTATATCGTTTACAAGTACCTACTTACTTAGGTACTTGAACCTATTAAGATTTAGATAATTAAATTAATAATGTGTTCTATTTTTTGGATTGCTGATACTTTTTGTTTGATCGTTTATGTCAATATGGTTTCAGTTTTATTTTAAAAACATAAACATCACGCCTCTATTCCCCGAAGGGTTGGGCAGAGGTGTATAGTAACACCCTCATTTCGCCAGTTATGTTTAAGTCCCATGTAATAAGGGGCGAGTCTATTGCCATTAACCGGGCACAAACCCAGACTCCGGGCTGCTACTAAGATATTCCTAATGGAAAAACCGAATAACACTTTGTCCGACCTGGGGATCGAACCCAGGACCTAATGCTCAGCAGTCGCAATCGCGACTAATAGATCAACAACATATTTACAATAACCATGATGTTATTTTAAATTATTTTTTTTTGATAATAATAGGTTTTTATAATAAAATAATGTTATTAAATACGTACCCATGCATAATAAAACGGCTGTAAAGGTCTTCATTTTCGCTACAGTCGAACTGAAATTTAACACCATTTAAGGATTGAATTAACACTTTTTTAAAATAATAATAACTTACAAAGCTATTGTTATATTTTATTCAGCATTTTAAAAAAAGCGCCTAAAATAATTAAATTAAAATCAATAATATTTGTAATGAAACAAATAATTTTTTTAACACATTTGATAAAATAAAAATTATTAAATATTATTATCAAATTTTATTTACAATTATGTTAACAAAAAAAAATAGAAAATATTTTTTAACACAATCACACTAAAATCAGAAAAAAACGCCATTTTTTTTAAATCAAGCACTAGATTCACTTATACCTTCCAATACTTTCACAAGAGTTTGATCTATTTTGGTTTAGGCGAGGGGGTAGAAAGGCCCCGCGGTGCGGACTGTGAGGCAATGTACAGTCGGACAAAAATCACTTGTATTTATAGTGATTGCTCTACGGAGCGAAAGACCAGCGGTCAGCGGGGAATTGTATAGAGTTGCTAATTGGAAAATAGAAGAAAGGTGCTTTATTGTATTCGCTGAAAAGAGTTTGGAACCTAGTTTAATTTTGGGTTTCCGGTTTCATATTTTCAAGAGTTTGACTTTGAAAAGAATAACCTTAATGGTATGTAGTGTTTATCGCCTTTATTTATAATCCATTCCACCTATTACATGGGACTTAAACATAACGGTGAAATGAGCGTGTTACTATACACCTCTGCCCAACCCTTTGGGGAGTACAGGCGTGATGTTGTTTTTCTTTTATGTTATAATCTTTTGATTTTTTCTGCCCTTAGAGATTAAATTCTACAGGTACAAAGGAGCTATTTTCAAACGTAAAGTCCTACAAATAGTATAGTAGTAATAAGTGGTTACTATAGTTTAATCAGATGGTACTCTGTTCAGGAGGTAGAGCTTTACTGAAAGACTTTGTTTCAGCATATTCATGGTTTACTCTTGTGCATTTTTCGGGATAGCCCGACTAGTTCCGGACTCCGCTGCAAATAGACTGGTAAAATATGAGTCTCACTAAAGTAAGACAAAAATATTATGGGTAAACTGTATTTAGTAAACTCCGTTTGTATTCCTACAACTTTTACAATAGCATTCATATCTGAAAGAAAGAAAGAAAAGTTATTTATTCGCGTCAACATAACGCACAAAATAAAATAAAGTAAACAAAACTGAAAAGAAACTTGGGGAAAAATACGTGCGAGACAGAGCCACAGCGCTGGTTTTCAGCGACAGCCGTCATATTAATGAAATAACATAGGTTGGATGGCAGCATTATTTGCGATGGTTAATACAATAAATATTGGATTATAGTTCTTTATGACTTCTGTCATACTTGTGGGATAGACCCCTTGTACCTTATTTTGGTCCAGTTTCAGCTTACATTCACGATGCTAGACATCTAATACCTGATCAGAATTTCATCATTAATTAAATAAAGAAAAAATAACCTGAAAAAATAGTATAAACAAATAAAAATCCCTCCATAGCTTTTAAAAGTAGATATTTTCTTATAAATAGTAGTAGGTGGGTATTATCCCCTCTTAAATTATCCGTTACAGTTTTGCACACAATCTTGGGGTGCAGAGTGGAGAAAAATTATATCATTGTGCACAAACTGTGGCTCAGGCACGCCCGTCACCATGTCATAATGTTTTGTCAATCACATGCACTAGCCAATCTGCGGCTTTGCTTGCATTTTGTAAGGAATTTTAATTTAATGGAAAGTATAGATCATTTCGTTTCAGAATAAGATGTGATTTGAGTATTCCCAAGGAGGGTTGATGTCAGGAAGGCGGCCGGTCATAAAACAATAAGCCAAAACCTCCAATAACATAGATTTACGAAATATATGTTGCCGACCCCACCTAGTGTGGGATAAGGGCAGGGAGATGATGATGATGATGAATAAGATGTAATTTTCTGACTAAGTGTTAGTTTAATAAATGATGTGTGTTAGGGATCCACCTCTTGTAAACGCCCATGAGACCTGCTTTTGGTTTTACGCAGAGCGACTGTTATCAGAGAGCCGTAATGCTTACAGAAAGCAAGTCGTCGCAGATAAAGTTTTGCGATAACTTATATGCAGTCCGTCTTCCATGGTACTGCACAGCCAAACTGTTCAGTTTTTATTTTACTATTTTTATTCTATGTCAACCGTCAATTTATCACCTCATTCGTTTTAGAGTAAACCCCATTCCACAATATTAAAGGGTGAATGTTTATTGTTGTTACATGGGTGGGTTGGGTGTTAAATCTCTTCGAATGCAACAGTTCGTATAATTTTAGTTAGTCGCCTCTTACCCTACACCAATCGGTGTATTAACATAGGACATAACATATCATCACGCCTGTATTCCCCGAAGGGTTGGGCAGAGGTGTATAGTAACACCCTCATTTCGTCGTTATGTTTAAGTCCCATGTAATAGGGGGCGAGCCTATTGCCATCAATCGGGCACAAATCCAAATTCCGGCCTGCTACAGAGGAATTCCACACGGAAAAACCCAATAACACTGCCCGACCTGGGGATCGCACCCAAATCCCCACGATCAGCAGTCGCGCTTTCCACGACTAAACCAACGAGACGGTCAGTGTATGTATTAATTTTTATTTCATTTTATTGACTTACCACCTATTGTTAACATTAAAAAATTACAAAAGATCTTCAAAAAGTACAGTGTTACAATTTTTTACAGGTGTTTGGGTTGATCTACCCCTAAGAATACCTAAGAATACCTACTCAAAAAAACCTCAAGTTAAGATCATTCACAACTGCCAATTAAAGACTAAAGAAGTTTTTAAATAATTTGCGTTAGGTCAATGCCACCATTTTTTTATAAGTGCGCTATATCAGGCGCTGTTCATGACCCATGGACCCTAAATCCTCCACAGATCACCAATCTGTTGACCAAATGTGGTTATGTGGTCTATAAGCAGGCCTTTATCTAGTAGTAATAAAGCACCCTGCCTGCTCCTCAAAGAAAACCAACAAGATTGATAAAGTTCGCACTTACACATATTCAATTTGCATCAACAACTAGTATTTTTTCATGCGTTTCGTTGCGTGCGTTCAGGCGATCAGTAACAACATCTATTTTTTGTTAGAGAACTAAAAACGCGATGTATTACTAATCCTCCTGTCAGATATCTTCACGCCTTGTTTGATTACGTCAGCTGAAGGTGCTATTAAGATGAAATGTGTTCGCAGCCTGTAAAGTGTAAATTCACTGAATACATTTTTGGTGTAGCCTTTCCAACTAGGTAGCAGACCACTCCGACGAAAAAGGTTAGATGAGAAGTAGCGTCCTTCTGTCCATGGGCGTTTTCAGGGTGGGGCAGATGGGGCGCTTACCCCACCCTGGCACACGAAAGAATAGGTAAATGGTCTAGATTCAGTCAACTCGCCACCCATGTCCACAGAACAATTACCCGAAATAGGCAAACCAATGCCCGACTCCTTATACTTATTTGGACCTCAAAAATAAGGTTATGGGGCAAAATTGCCCCAGAATCCTATTCTGCATTTCCAGATACTATATTGAAAAGACAAATATTTACTGTCTGACTGAGTTTGCCTCACCCTGGACAAAATCCTGGGTACGCCTATGGCTGTCTGATAATAACAACATACCTACTACGGCCACCAAGTCTGCAATTGGGTAAATACGACTGTATAACCGCTCATCAGTGGACGTATACGGGCTGATTTGATATTGACAATATCTTTATTTAAGGTTTCCCTAGGTATTGGAGGTCAAAAAGTAATAGTTGGTTCATAATCAGGGCTCTCCAAATAAATAATCAAAGATTTGATGACTGATTTGATTAGCGATTATTGAGAAGCCCATGATCAGCACTGGAAGTTTATTGTGATGATGAAGATCACTCCTTTGTCTATAATCCCTACGACAATTCATTGTTATAAGGCGGATGTCAATGGAAACGCCGGAAGAGGACGTCCTAGAAGGACATACATCGATGTTCTTCACAAAGGACAGGTGCGTAGTACTCTCAACCGGCGTGCGTGTATGACAAGATGTATGAATGTAGATGAAGCGAAAGAAGTACGTAAGGGTCGTAGCATGTGGCGTTCTATAGTTTCGGCCTACCCCCATGGGAAAAAGGCGTGAGTTTATGTATGTATGTATGTTCATTGTTGTTACTGTACAAAGATCCTCCTGCAATTTTCCTGCTCTAATAATGATATCTGTTGATGTTTTACAAGTTACTTTAAAATTGCAAAGGTGCGCAAACACAACCATACCACGCAATAAAATGCCTCACTTACTGCCTGGTGCGATGTAATTTTAGCTGAGAGCATGAAGTAACAAATAAGTAGGTACCTATTTAATTAATTTATGTAACTGCCTCACCGTATTAGTTACTTATGGGTTTATTTCCTGAAAAATACCGATTGGACTCCATATCAATTCTCGCTAGTCTCAAAGAATACATTAATGTTTAAAGTTTTAATGGATTCTTTAAGAAAATTAAATACACTCTTGAGAAATGAATCCGGGTTACCAACATAAACAAATTATATTATAATTAGCCTGTACTGTCCCACTGCTGGACAAAGGCCTCCCTTCGTTCCTTCCATCTGTCGCGATTCTGTGTAGCTTCATACCAACTGTAAAGAAAGGCATCCAACTCGTCCCGCCATCTTCTGCGCGGCTGCCGCGACCCCGTCTCGCTGTCTCGGGGCTCCTTGTGCTATACGGGCCCACAGCTCATTCGGTATACGGCAGACATGTCCTGCCCAGTTTCACTTCAGCTGGGTGCCCTTTTGAGCCACATCTACAATTTGAGTTTTGGAGCGGCATATTGTATTTCGAACATAAACAAAACAATGTTAAAATGTTTAACCATGTTTTCTGAAATATTAAGGTTTATGTTGGTGATGGAGTATGCTTAGGTGGTTCGGTCACGTTGAGAGAATAGGAATTTATAAGGCGGATATCAATGGAAACACCGATAGAGGACGTCCTAGAAGGACATACATCGATGTTATTGGTGACGTTCCTCACAAAGGTCAGGTGCGTAGTACTCTCAACCGGCGAGCGTGTATGACAAGATGTATGAATGTGGATGAAGCGAAAGGGAAATAAATTTTATTTATCTACAAATTGTGATATTACCGAAAGGAACTCTCAACATCTATATATAACATCACAATTTGTAGATAAATAAAATTTATTTTTATGATATATTTAACGTTTATTTATTATATTATAGTAGGTAATCATAGTTGATGTTATCACAAAAAATAAAATATGAATTCTCTCTTAATTATAGCTTTTATAATTGGTAGGAAATCGCGTTAGCAACATAAGTGGTATATTAGTGCTTATAGTTTAATAACAAATTGGATAACAGTAATTAGAATGGTTAATTATTATCATCTAATATTGCTCTGGCTAAGGTTATCTGATCATCATTATTAATTGTCTATTTGTGATAGAATTTTCCAAATGTGATGGAGGTACCGCTCCACCCTGCAGTCTTTCGAATTTTATCAATATTGACGCCTAGTTGGTATGCTTTGGATGTGGAGGCGTGGCGTGTGCTGTGCGCCGTGAATATGGAGTCATCAATACCACAGACTTTTAGAGTGGCCTTAATCCATCTACTGATTGACTGTGTAGTTACAACATTATGGGGTTTTTTAAAAGCGATAAATAGATTGTTGTGATTGCGGAGAGGAGCAGTTCTGTTAATATATGATAGTAGGGTAGTAGCTGGACATATAGCGGGTTTTTCGGTGAAGAATGGAATATTTAATGTTGGTTGGTTATTGCCTGCTTTAGATGTTTTAATTAGATCCGGTATCTTAATTCTGATTAGTGATGATTGAGATTCTATGTTATTTAATTTAATTTTTTGGACAGTTTGTACCCTGTGAGCTGTTGTAAGTGCCAGTAGCGTAGCGCATTTCTTGGAAAGTCTCTCTAATGGCAGTGTTTCATTGGGATACCATGTACCCAAATGATCTAATACTTTAGAAGTGTCCCAAGTGATATTGTATTTAGGCGCAGGAGGGCGGAGGGTAGGTAAGGGTCGCAGCATGTGGCGTTCTATAGTTTCTGCCTACCTCCATGGGGAAAAAGTATGAGTTTATGTATGTATGTTGGTGATCCGGATTCATTGCTCCCGAGTGTATTTCACAATCAAAACTCTCATCTCAGTACATTTTGGGAAGATTTTATTTACACTTTCCAACAACGAAGTCTTTGTACCTACTTAATTAGTTTTTGAAAGCCTAGTCCAAAACATACAATAAATAAGATAATTTCCTAGAATTTTACCGAGCTGTCTATCACGGGGGCCAATAGGTACAATTGAAGGCGTGAACGATCACAATTGTCCGCTAATCGGCTGTGAAGCCACGGAAGACATTCGAAAGCATCTCTTTGAATTTCTGTAACGTCGTGATAATAAAACATAATACTAATTGTTCTGGTCGTGAATTAAGAAATCTGTTTGTGTAGTAATAGAAATTGGTTCTATTAATAATATCCTGCTGTGATGTAAAACTATTATTTTGGGACAATACTTAGTGAATACAATGATGGAGGAGAATAAGAAAATAGAGCTTGTTGCTTGATAAGTAGGTAATTGCTCATTCAAGACGAGACCAGAGGTAGGCTTAGCATGAGCGTTTGACATATACCTAGTATCATAAACGTAGGTATCGCTAATGTAAGCGAATTTAGAATCAAAAATACAATTACTGTCCTATAACCTTTTAGTTAATTTTTTGCGACATGCTCAATTTTTATCATACCTACTTAGATGATATTATTATGACATGTATTCAGCCGCATCTGGTTAAACTACAAGCTGACCCCAACATAATTGGGAAAACGCTAGGCAGAAATGTAGCGAGACTTAGCGGTTGAACAAAAGTAATCTAAATAATTAGAACGACTGTCTTTTAAATGCATGATCAGCGGATATAAAGGAGTAAGATTTTTAACAATAAGCTTTTCTGAGATGTTAAAAAGAAATAACCACACTTCTAACCTCACCTAACCTAGTCGAGGTCGAGGTTGTTGGGGTCAGCTTCCAATCTAACCAGATGCGGCAGAATACCAGTATTTTACACGGAACGACTGCTATCACACCTCCGCAACCCAGTTACTGGGCAATGCTGATATCCTAAGGTTAGACCGGTTAGTCTCACTGCAGTATTATAGGCAAATTCGATAGTTGCATAAAGCTACCTTGTGTCATTATTTGCGTATTTATTGTATTCAATAATTAGGTGAGTTTTCGTTCTCAAGGATTTTTATGATCTGATTGAATGTTCGTAAGTACATTATTCGTCACCTTGGTGCTATTTAATTATTACTCGTTTACAAAGACCTGTCGTTTTTTGGAAACCTGAATTTTGAAAGGTATTAAAAATAAACAAAATTGAGAATTATTTTAAATGCTGTTTTCCAGTCAATGTCATCTGGATGACTAATATGTAAGACTGAGGTACGCAAACCAAACATTTCTATACTACAAAACCCCAATATGCTACCGAGCTCATTACAACAGATACTTACCTACTTATAATGTCTGCCGTGTGAGTTCAGGCAAAAAATAGGCCACCTAAGTCTTAGTCTTAAGTCTTTTTGTGGGAGCCGTAGAATGCGACACGCTTATAAATAAGAACATAGGTACCTACCTACTGCTGTCACAAATGCATCGTAAGGCACTCTGCAGTGGACGTTTACAGACTGTAGGTAATGTTTACTTTTCTACTCTAGCTCTTGAAAGATAACGTACGCTTGTTTTCTTATAAGACGTGAAGTACCCTACCTCTTTCAAACCTATAGGTACCTAAGTCAAGACACACACAGTATAGTCTGATGATTCTGTAGATATTTTGACAGTACTAAACTAGACTAAACGCAACTGTCACTTTCTTTTTCTATTGAAACAGAAATAGACAAACACCCTTTATTTTAGTTTAGTCCTGTCAAAGTAAGCACCATTACCGTCGCTGCGCCTGCAAAATCCGCTATGTAGGTATTTTGGTTTTGAAAATCGGTGTTTGATGCTATATTATAATACTTCTCAGGCCACGTGCACCTGTAAAATCTGTTTTCTAATAATTTATTTTGCTATCTTCTTAACCAAATAAATTATTAGAAAACGTATTTAACAGGTGCTCGTGGCTTGAGAAGTATTATAAAATAGCATCAAAAACCGATTTTCAAAAAAAAATACATAGCGGATTTTGCAGGCGCAGCGACGTTATCTTCTGGAGCATTTCTCAATTGGAGAACATATTCCCATGAAAATAGATGAACTCAAATACATATGAACACAAATTTTCACAGGAATAAAACTGCATGCCACCATTTAAAAAAGTGCACCAAAGGAATCAGACGAACACGACATCTTTCGAGAATCCTCAGATACCGTTCTCGCCATTCCGCTACGGAGCCCCAAAATCTATTGAACCTGCGCAACCAGCCACTAGGAAAGTAAAAAAACTCATAAAAACCTCGCCTGCCATCTAAAATGACAGCAGACCCTGACAGGCAGTCAGTATACCACTTTTTACCACAAAATGTTTTAAAGCGAGGCGAAAGTACGCACGTTTGGACCTTGACCCGCGTTCAGTTATATGCAAACTATTACGTGTTCACAGAGTAAAGTCGATCGGTTTTAATTACGATTTGATTAACTTTATTAATAACTACCGACCCACCCCGGATTCGCACGGGTGCAATGTAGATACTAATGTGGGGCATATAAACCTTCCTCTTGAATCACACTATCTATTAAAAAAACCGCATCAAAATCCGTTGCGTAGTTTTAAAGATCTAAGCATACATAGGGACACAGACAGCGGGAGCGACTTTGTTTTATACTATGTAAAGAAGATTTACCATGATGGATAAAGCGAAAGGAGTATGTAAGGATCGTAGTATGTGGCGTTCTATAGTTTCTGTCTACCCCCATGGGAAAAAAGTGTGAGTTTATGTATGTATGTATTTGTCGGTATTGTATTGTTTTGTTAATTATTAATGCAACCTATCTGACAGACTTTTGCAGCCAATGTGCTTAGGTAAAGCACCTAAAATTGCTGGAAATGTAACTTCTCAAGTGCAAATGAAGCCTGAAACATGCTTTGGAAAGACAAGCCTTTTGTACCGGTAAATCTGCTGATTGACTGTAGTTTTTAGGCCGGTAAATTGATTGTAATTCGCATCTGGTTAGACTGGAAGCTGACCCCAACATAATTGGGAAAAAGCTAGGCAGAACGAGTTGGATTGTAAGTCCATCATTTATTTGTCGCCAGAGCGGCGCTAATTTATTACCGATACTATTTTAAAACTACAAAAAAATAATCTAATGTTCAAATGGGACCCACAATCAAAATATAATTGTTTTTTTCATCACTTGTTACATTTTATCTCTAGTTGTATCAATGATCTCAATATTTGTCTTTGAATAAGTAAAATCTATACCCACACCAACTTTTTTTTGAATCCCGACTCGCTTTCTGAACCGAGGTGAAACCCGAAAAAACTGAATAGGCAGACGAAAACTACTAAAACTATGAATAAAAGCTAAATACTATAACTATTATTTATTATTTTTTTCTGTAGAACGACTTTTGTCTTGATTTTATCCATATTATGCATTCATAAAAAAAAATACGTTTATGACAAGATGTATGAATGTCGATGAAGCGAAAGTAGTACCTATGTAAGGATCGTAGCATGTCTATAGTTTCTGCCTACCCCCATGGGAATAAGGCGTGAGTTTATGTATATAAGTATAAAAAAACTTAAATTTAAAAAATCCCCATCTTCGAAATGGCTAAAGTGATTAGCTAATGACCATCGCAATTAAACCAACTTTCCAACAAAAAAACTCATTGTAATCGGTTTATCTGTTTAGGAGGTACGGTGTCACCGACAGACTCAGATCGAACGTATAACACCCCTCTTATTGCGTAGAGAATATAAAAGAAAGGAAATGATTATTTAAAATGCATTACAAGCATTCAGATATCAAAAACTTGGCCACCTCAATCAATCTACGTGCTAGTCACGACCATCCTTGACCAATCGAATTAAATAAATTAAATCCATCGAATAAATAAAAATATGTAGTTTAAAAAACTAAACACGCTTTTATCACGCACTAAAAATTATAACAGAAGAGTTGCACTATCTACTTCTTGGCTCCATCATCAGATCAGCTCCAAGATATCAAATTATAGTATTGTCATCCGAACTACATATACATACAAAGTTTCATTTCGATACGACAATAATTAGAAGTAGGTTAAAATTCATTTCCAAGATTTTATTACATTGTTAGTTACAAGTGAAGCTAATATACAGCGTGTAAAAAAAAACACCTGTCCATTTTGTCCATCTTACTTCACCCTCGCGATTGTATCAAGGGATCACGCGCAGGCGCAGCTACTTGCGGAACTCGAAACATCAGTTTCATAAACAAATTGACTAACAGATTGTCACGTGATTGACAAACGCCGTAACAAATGTTGCTAAACAATGCACTACTAATCTATAGTCAATATTAACCACCTTATTATAAGGCAATAAAGGTGATTTTTCCGTGGCAGAATGAAATTAAGTTTGTAAAGAATACCAAGAGTAGGTAGGTACTTGAAATGTTTGTTGATAATTATTATTTTTGCACGTATCTGAAAGTAAGGCAGTTATTATTTGTTTTTTTTTATTTTAAATTGGACCTGTTATTATTATTTATTGAAGGGGTAAGCAGAGGTGTTTCCCTATTACAGAACTTTGTACATCCACGTTTCGATTGTGGCAAGCCTATCGCTATTTTGCAGTCATAATAATAATTATTATATTATTATTATATTGCCAGGTTTGACGCCTCCCGTTCGCTTGCCCGAAGGAGAGGAATTATAGGTAGGTATTCTTAATCCGTCCCCACACGTAAAAATCCTATATTGTAAGATAAAATATGCATGCTAGCTGTAATTGCAGTTTCTGGGTAAAATAATATCGTAGACTGGAAAGCCTATATTCCACTTGGTATAACTACAGAATAAATAATAGTACATAGATAATATTACGATTTGCGACGTTAAGCTGCCTTGCCGCGGTCAGTTCGTGGATGGGTGATCGTTCGTTACATACCAAGACCCCTCCATGCCTCGGAGAGCCTTTAAACAGTCGGTCCCGGGTGGAGTACGAATACTTACCTATGACAGTCCTTATGGGTAGTCAGATGCCCGAAAGTCTAACAACCGGTCTAATCTTAGACTGGAAGGTGACCCCAACATAGTTGAGAAAAGGCTGGGCAGATAGACATAGATAATACAAATCTTACAAAATTACGAAATAATTAAAATCTAGATTGTTAGAGATTAATTAAGTAACACAGAGGCTGAGACCGATATAATAGTCAGTCAATTTTGAAATAAAAAAATAAGATCTATAAGTTAGAGACACTCTAAAAAAAGGTTTTAGCTGGACCGTTTAGCAATTTAAACTACCTATCTATTTTTCAGCAATCTTTTATCTATAAAAACTGTGCTTAATACTGTTATATCAGATAATCGAAATCTTACTGATGCAATGGATGAACGCATCTACGCATGGCCATAGTAAACGCGAGATACGCGATGACACGCTTGGCGCAGTTGCTGAGCGATAGACTTTCTGCGCTACGGGTCGCGGGTTCGATTCCCGCAGGGAAACAGAAGTATTACTAGTGAGGGGCACATAAAATACACATAACATCGCGCCTGTATTCCCCGAAGGGTTGGGCACCCTCATTTCGCCGTTATGTTTAAGTCCCATGTATTAGGGGGCGAGCCTATTGTCATCAACCGGGCACAAATATAAACTCCGGACTGCTACTGAAGAATTCCACACAGAAAAACCCAATAACACCAAAGTGTTGGCAAACCCAACCTGGGTATCGAACCCAGGACCTCACGATCAGCAGTCGCGCTTGCCACCACTAGATCAACGGGACAGTAAGTCTGAGTAGTATTTTTTTTAAACATTGCCCAGGTTTAAAAGTATTACTACTCAGACAGTAAGGGCATGGCCATGCCCCCGTAAAGTTCCACATTAAATATTACAGTATTGACTATCGTAATGTGCGACATTGCGACTCGCTGTCCTAATGGCCTCAGTGCACCTGCAACTGTAACTCTGTTATAACTAAAATAAGAAGAGCACGCCATCTGCAATATTTTGTGCAACTCTCGGTAACAAGTGATCGAGTTTGTTAAATATAGTTTGAATCTAGATTCAAGATAGGCGCGGTCGCAGCCAGACTTTGGGAGGAGGTCATATTAACAGTAAAATAAGTTGAGCACATTAGAATTTATTGCACAAATCGCTCATTTGGTGCAACAATGGCATAATTACACTTTTAGAAATTTTACAGGATTTCTCCCGATATTAATAGTCTTTCCGCTCATTTCGACATATTTAACTTGTTTTAAAAAAAAACGTAATTACGTCATTGTTGCACTAAGTGAGCGAAATATTTTTTTGTACATTATCTATTTTTAGGAGGTTCGTCAATTTGACGTGTATGATTTTGGTTGGGGTCATGACCCCTACGATCCCCCCTTGGACCACCACTGATTCAAGATGATGATGATGATGTCTAGTTAAGAATAAGCCCAGCAGCGGATCCAATTCTTAGCTCAAGGTGGTCCAGGCAGCAATTAGGTCAGGAGGAGGCCAGTTTGTTTTAATTTTCGTATTTGTTAGAGTCGGGTCATGGACGTGGGAGCCAGCTCCATGGGTGGTCCGACAACCCCTCTGGATCAACCACTGAAAGAGATGCCTATTATAGACCACCGTGTCTCTTCATGTGGGTGAAGAGACGACAAAGATTACAGAGTAGTAATTACTCTAGTAACTAGGGTGGGGCGAATGGGGCGCTTGCCCCACCCTTGCACAGGGAAGAATAGGTAAATAGTCTAGATTTAGTCAACTCGGCACCCCTCCCATAAAGGTAGCATGGAAAATAAGGCACAATAACCCCATTCTGCACTTCCAGATATAGTGAAAAGATAAATATTTGCTGCTTGATTGAGCCGCTTTGCTCCACTCTGCACAAAATCCTGGCTACGCCCATGGAGTAGTTTAAGATCTTCCAAATTAGTAGTTGCTAGCTGCTTCCCATCTTGACACAATCCCTTAATCACCTTTTACAGAGACAGGGTGGCCGTCTTCTCTGCTAGGTACTCTCTCCCTGTCGTGTCGACACGAGGTATACGAGAATAGACCATGCATGGTAAAAAGGTTAGCCAGTCAGCTAGGTTGGTAGCGGGGTTGACTACCCAGGAAGCGCCGAGTGCACTTAGTAACATCACTCATAGAAGCTCTTTTAATGCACTCCTGATATTAGGTACTATAAATTAGATAAATCGGTTTCGCAGACATAAATAAAACACGATCTACGTGACAATTCATAGACGGCTTGTCTCAGCCGGAATCTTTTTATTAATATTTCTATTTTCCTCTTTATCAGTGAAAGTCATGTTTTTGTTTTCGTTTCTTATTTTATCAGTCCCAAATAAGGTTTAATTTTACTCTATTTTTATTTAAAACGCCTCTTGATGATACATTTTTTGTGAGGTTCTATTCCCAGATCGGTAGTGTATTTTTAAACGGCTTAACAGAAGGAGGTTCTCAGTTTGACCTTCTTATCTCAGTTCGCGATTATCTCTAGAACAATAACTCTATTTCAATTTATAAAATTCAAGCCTGAACAACGATTACTTCGTTTGCTCCTCGGATAGCTCTTTTGTTTCTATTATCTCAACCATCAGTCATATTTCTAAATGAAACT
Organism: Amphipyra berbera; assembly: GCA_910594945.2. Lineage (NCBI taxonomy): Eukaryota > Metazoa > Arthropoda > Insecta > Lepidoptera > Noctuidae > Amphipyra > Amphipyra berbera. Next base: position 16,507,867 of record OU343142.1, read on the forward strand.
CTTATTGGTAGTTACAAAATCTAACTTTATTATATAAAAAACACAAATTATTCGTCTTCACTGTAACATTATATCGACCTAAGAGCATGAATCACGCACAGCGTATTGTAGGGGTGAAGAAAATAGAAGTCGGCTACTTAGTTCAAAATTAATTGAATAAGTTCGATTCTGGAACCATAGGAACCAAGATAGAGCTTCGAAAAAACAATTGGTCTAAATTAATTTGGGATATTAACCGTGGTCCACCAAGGAGGCACCACGGCCAAAATAATATCCTATTGTCCACGTAAGTAGGTGAACAGAACAGGTGGCCCATGGCAATATCCCATACATTTTATGGGCCACATGGACCCAGTATTGCTAAAGATAAAATTCAATTTCCAAACCACGATGAACAAAATGATAAGAGACATAAGTTATGTATTAATTTTATTGAAACCATTCACATAATGTAGACACATACACTGTAGTTTTGTTATACTATTTAATACTGGCAATTTCATTGATCTAAATCAGGGCTGTCCAAACGGCCCGCCGGTCACATGCGGCCTTATATCTGTGCGGCCCGTGAAGCGATTTTAATTAGCTTCACTTCAATCTTGCGATAAATTTTTAATCTGTAGTGTTGTAGGAACAATCTTTTTAAGTATTTTTTTGTTTTTCCTTTGCAAATAATTATTTAATTTGTCCTGTCCATGTCGTAATTTGTATAGGCTCGTAAACGTCGCCAGTTTTGACAGCCCTGATATAAATTGTAACAAAATGATCGTAGTTCAACCAAATGTGTATGATACACCACAAAAATACGTTCCAAAACTTATTGATCATCTAAAACAACGTAGAAAAGTCCAAACACTAAAATTTATATACACAATTGACATTTTATGCGTCGCTTACGATCGGTTTGATTTCATTTAGGTGTGAAATTTCATCATTCGACGATTCTACAACGGACACATTCTGATTCTCACATTCCCGATTTACATTTGACTCAACCTCATTTAAAAACTTTGATATCACTTCATTGACATCATCTATATTTGTTTCTATGATGTCGTTTGCGAGTGCATTTGTGACTTCGGTAGCTTTATTTAAAGTTTCTTTAACTGGTGATGTGGATAAACTTTCATTTGAAGTTGATTCTTTGACTTCTGCAGGTTTAATTTCGTTAATTTCTACCTTTTCCGAGTTTTCTTGTGACGTCTCTTCTGATATTTCATCGTTGACGACTTCTAAGTCGCACAGGTTGATGTTAGCATTGTTGATGGCCTGTATTAGATTTTCTAACGTTTTCTCATCAACCTTCTCAGTTTCAGTTTGAGTCGTATTCTCATGTGCAATAGGTTGACTTTCTTCTGTCACATCTTTAGCATTTGGCTCATCACTTTCTGCTTCCTTTGGTGTTTCGGCTTTTTCAGCTTCAGCTCTCGCCTTCTCAGCTTTACTCTTTTTAGATTTGGATTTCTTCTTCTCTGTTTTCTCAGGTTTCTCCGGTTTGGGTGATTCTTCCTTCTGTTTGTTTGTGAGTGTGTTTAGTTGACTCTGTAGATGTGCGAGGCTCTGGCGCAGTTGGGCGCAATTTGCGGCCATCGCGTCGACCTGGAAGACGAACATAACGTAAAACATAACATAACATCACGCCCGTATTCCCCGAAGGGCTGGACAGGTGTATAGTAGCACCCTCATTTCGCATTATGTTTAAGTCCCATGTAATTGGGGGCGAGCCTATTGCCATCAACCGGACACAAATCCAAACTCCGGGCTGCTACGACGAACATGTTTTGTGTTACTCTAGGATTATAAATAATAGCTTAAACGAAGAACCTTAAATAAATCATTTGGTGTGCCATCTGAAACATGATTCTCATTAATTATATCGCGAAGTAGTAATAACGGAGTGGTAATTTGAGGGTGTGTGTCTCTATATAATCGAGCCGCTCCGACTTCGCACGGGTGGTGCAATGGCATATAAACCTTCCTTTTAAATCACTCTATCTATTGCTGAAAACTCCATTAAAATCCGTTGCGTAGTTTAAAAGATCTAAGCGTACAGACAGCGGGAGCGACTTTGTTTTATACTATGTAAAGATTATTGCTCCTTTCTGAATATGTAGTTACCTTGGCATTGGAGGCGGGTTGTTGTGCCGCCGGCAGGGGCGCGGGCGGGGCGAGCGGGGCGGGCGGGGCGGGGGGCGCCGCCGGCACGGGGGGGCGCTCGATGTTGTTCTCCTTTAGTGTTCCCAGCAGCACGGTGCGCTCCGCCTGTGGACGACATTAAACAACTGTTAGATGGTATAGTTTAGGTAGCATTTAAAGTTAAAAAGGAACCTTAATTCCGTTGTACATATTTCAATTTCTATTGCAACTTAAATTGTTTTATGACTTGTTCCATAGCTAGTTCACTTGCTTTTAGAGTTGATATTTGTGTAGGTAAGAATAAAATGTCATTTATACAGGGTGTAAACGAAATCATGTAATTCCTTCATACGTTGTGATGTACTGCTGACATAGATACACCTTGAATGGGATACTATTGGACTCAATAAAAAAAATACAACAAGATAACATGTGTTCTTAACGTGAGGCATTTTAGTGCCCCAAGTTAAATCACCGCGCGGCGTGCATCTCACGTTAAGAACAGTGTTAACTTTTTGTAAAAAAAAAACAAAAGTGTCCCCTGTTTCGTCAATCTATGTCAGAAGCACATCGCGCATTTACATATTGACTTACGTATACGTAAGTCAATATGGGTTTTGCAGGCGCAGCGACGTTATATTCTATAGAATATAACGTCGCTGCGCCTGCAAAACCCGCTATGTGTTTTTTTTCGTAAATCTGTCTTTGATGCTATTTTTTAATAATTCTCAAGCCACGTGCACCTGTAAAATACGTTTTCTAATCATTTATTTTGCTATCTTCTTAACCAAATCAATTATTATAAAACAGATTTTACAGGTCCACGTAGCTTGAGAACTATTATAAAATGTCATCAAAGACAGATTTTCAAATAAAATACACAGCGAATTTTGCAGGCGCAGCGACGAAAAGCCACCAACCTGTAACGTGCGACACAAGCTCTGCATGTGCTGCAGCTGGCGGGTGGAGGCCGCTGCTCGCTCCTCGCTGGCCTGCCTCTCTCCACACATGTCTAACAGGGCAGTTTGTGACGTCTCCCACCTTGTCTTCCAGGATAACGACTCTTTTTCCAGCTTCTTGATCTTTTTTGACATCTAGAATGGAATTAAATTGTTATAGAACTATCTATATCATTTTGATCTTATACGAGGTGTTAACAAAATTAACTCTACAATTTTTGTGGGATTACTTGGTATCGGAAATTGAACAAGTTTCGTAGAACAACTTTTCGAAAAACGCCAATTTTTTTTATTACTTTCCATACAAATCAAATAAAAATATTTTTTAATTGTATGGAAAGTAATAAAAAAGTCGCAGTAATAACATAACATAATTAGCCCATTACTGTCCCACTGCTGGGCACGGGCCTCTTCTCAGAATAAGGAGGGTTTAGTCCACCACGCTGGTGCGGGTTGGCGGACTACACACACCATCAAGAACTTTATGGAGCCCTCTCAGGTGTGCAGGTTGCCTCACGATGTTTTTCCTTCACTGTTAACTCAAGTGATAATCAAATTCTGATCCTCACATGAATTCGAAAAGACAGAGGTACGGGCCGGAGTCGGACTCAGACCCTCCTGCATGGAAGGCAAGCGTTCAACCGCTAGGCTATCACTGCCTTTTGTAATAAAAAAATAAACAAAATTCCTAGAGTTATTTTTTACACCCTATACTTAAAGCCCCTAACAAAGCTCCAAGCGTGTATAAATAGATAAATTCACTGGATTATTATAAAACGGGGATTGAAAGAAGGACAACATTAAATCTACAAGCCACACGGGTGAAATAATAAATGAAAGCTAGTGCAAAACGAGCATCTGTCTCACCTTCTCCATTTGTTCTTTAAAGCCGCCGAACATCTGATTGCTCTTGACCAGTGCGTTTTGGAACTCGTCGTATTTGTCCGTGTACACCGTTAGCTGACCGCGAAGACCTATAATACAAAGAAAACACAAATATGTACATACATTCACGTCATTTTGTATGTTGGTAGTACAAACGACGAGTTTAAGGCTGAGCATCCACTAGAGCTGTGCTAAGCTGCGTAGCGAGGAATGTGTTTTGTAAGTACTAATAGAATCACTTCATTTACCTAGCTTCGCTCTGCGCAGCTCTGGTGGATATGGGGTTAGCGAAGCGAGGTTTTTGTTCATACAAAACAAGCGAGAAATGCGAGCGAGGGATGTGTTGCGAGGAATGTGTTACGAGGAATGTGTACCGCTCCCGCCACACCACCCTCATATTCGAAAAGAGTCCGCTACCTATCCTCGCACCGCTCATTAGTACACATTAACACATTACGCATTATACATTACCCATTCCTCGCACAGCTATGGTGGAAAGGGTCACACCGTTTTACATCCTCGCTACACATTTTCGCACCGCACATTTGCCTCGCACAGCTCTGGTGGGTATCCAGCCTTAGTTTTACATTAGTGTCGATTCTGTAGCACATTTTGACAGTACTAAACTAGACTACACGCAACTGTCACTTTCTTCTTACAAGCTTTTACTTAACTTGCACTGTTTGTATGTCTGTTCGGTTCAAATCTTGCAACTGAATTTTGAACCACTTCCTCTTATCCTACCGAGTTGAATATTTACATGTTGGTTCAGTTGCGATGACAATGCTTTTTTATGGTAAGTATGACCTGAATCGACATCCAGGATTAGCTCCAGATAAAGGAACTGTTCAACGGCCAACAGCATAGACACGAAATTTTGTGTACGCAATTTACTATAATAGCCGGTGTTGAGTTTTACCGTGGCATGGTTGCTACACTCAGGGTTGAGTTCTGACTAGGGAACTCCTCAATGGTTAGGAGCACAGACATGAAATGTCGTATACGCATTCAATTGTGAAAATCCGTTCTAAGTTTAAACATGAATTACTAAAAAATTAAATTATAGAAAAAAAATCATTTTTAAAAACAAGCTTTTATTTAAATGCTCTAATAAGTAGATAATAAACTTTAAATTAAATCAAATCCATCAATTTATTACATTATACAATTAATTAATTTATATGATATAAAAGCTTGTCGTTAACATTTAACGTTTTTAAAGGTAGCTTGGGACAGTGTTCAGTAGTTCGGCCCGTTCCTATTTCTCGTTTATATAAATGACCTACCTTATCTTATAAAAGATAATCAGGAGATTGTGTTATTTGCAGATGATACATCACTATTATTTAAACTTAAATACGATGTAAATAACGCTCTCTCTGAAGTAGTGCACTGGTTTAATGTTAATAACTTGCTTTTGAACGAGAAAAAGACTAAATGTATCAGATTTTTGACACCTAATGTTAAGCAGGTGAAAACCAGTGTAGTAATAAATGGAGACGAGTTGGATCTTGTGGACACCACTATGTTCTTGGGTATAACTTTAGATTCGAAACTGCAGTGGGGCCCACATATAGATAACTTGTCGAAAAGACTCAGTTCTGCAGCTTACGCGGTCTACAAGATACGCCAGCTAACTGATGTAGAGACAGCCAGATTAGTGTATTTTAGTTACTTTCATAGTGTTATGTCGTACGGCATTTTGTTGTGGGGAAATGCTGCCCAAACTATCTTTGTTTTGCAGAAGAGAGCTATTCGAGCAATTTATAACCTTAGTTTTAGGCATTCCCTGAGGAATAAATTTAAAGAAGTTAGCATAATGACGGTCGCATCTCTATATATTTATGAAAATTTGATTTATATAAAGAAAAATATCAGTTTGTTCTCTAAGAACAGCGACATCCATAACGTCAATACTAGAAATAATAAAAAACATTTTAACAAAAACAAAACCGACTTCAAAAAAACGATGAAAAGAATAAAATAATTACCATATTATAAAATTAACAGTTTTAGAAGTCGGTGCTAATCCACGCTGAACCAAATTGAAGGCACCGACTTCTGAAACTGTTAATTTTATAATATGGTAATTATTTTATTCTTTTCATCGTTTTTTTGAAGTCGGTTTTGTTTTTGTTAAAATGTTTTTTATTTTTTTCGTTTTAGTGGCCTTAATTAAAATATGGTTGGACCAACTAAAGACGCTGCTCGTACCCTAATTAAAATATGGTGGGACCTACTAAAGACGCTGCTCGTAACATAATCACATCATCACATTATGCGTACTGTTCGTTATTGAGGAGTTCTATTGTCTATCTCCGAAGTTCTTCATCAGATCTTCACCAAATTTAAATGGGACCAATCTGGAAGTATATCCTTTCAAATATTTTTTTTATCTAAATCGGTTTATAAATGGCGGAGTTATGAGGTAACAAACATTAAAAAAAAAAACATACAGACGAATTGAGAACCTCCTTCTTTTTTGAAAGTCAAAGTCAAAGTCAAAGTTTTTTATTTCAAATAGACCAGATTTCAGGCACTTTTAAAACGTCACGACTAGGTGCACGGTTCCAAAAGGTAGGTTCTATGGAGAAGAGCCGGCAAGAAACTCCATGAATACTCTTTTTAAAATAGTAGTTCATTACAATTCCATTACAGTAGTGTGAGAAATAGAATGAGAATAATGCAGGTTAATGTAACAAATAAACTCACATAAGAGTAACAAATAGAAAAATATGCCTTCTATGATTGCCATAGCAGTTAAGAGCTGACCAGTCCCGACAGACGGCACCCGTTCACGAGCATGACGTGCACATCCGCATCGGTCAGCTCAACCATATTATAGGGAACTCAACGACCGGATAAACAACGCCACCATCAGCAAGACATTTAAGTGAGCATGACAGACTCATATTACCAGACAATAGGCAGTAATATGATATGATTATAAGCGTATCACTAATAGCTGCATGATGCTCATACTTTACAGTTTGGAATGAAGTATTGTAAAGCGATATTATTAAAATAATAACTATAATACAAAAACCTATTTTGCCAGTCCAGACAATAGTCCAGATAAAGTCCAGACATTGTAGTATACAAACTATGCGAGTGAAACGATGTAGGGCAACGTTTGGAATGGTCTTTTGAGGAAAGTGCCATAGCAGTTTCGAGTTGACCTGTCCTAACTGACGGTATATCTGCTTCAATCATCGCGGAGCTCAAACCTTATTTTAGGGAGCTCAACAACCCGACCGCTGCACGACGCTATCAATCAGCTGGACATTTGTGTGGGTCACAAAAAAAAACTCAAGAACCGCCAAACGTTTACAAAATTCGTGTATATAGCTACCCTACATGGTACTCACATTTACAATTTATTAAAAATGTAACGTAAAAAATCGGAAAAACTCGGTTAAAAATAAGCTTATCCTACCAATGACTAGGCTCCAAAAAATTAGTAACTCATTTAGGTGCCAAAGTATACGCTTTTACAACAAAATTCCAAGCAATATTCAAGACTTAAGTCTTAATAAATTCAAGTCCTATGTAAAGCAGAAACTATGCGAAAAGGGTTTCTATAAAGTTAAAGATTATATGGACGATAAAAATGCTTGGAATTGAGCCGCTCGCTGTTGTCACAGACACATCATTGTAATTAAGGAAATTATTTTACATGATATTATTATTTTTTATCCTCTTGACATTTTACAATTGAATTATTTTTTCAATGATTATTATTATTTTATCATCGCCTTATTTTTTATTTTACTTTTTTAATAAATTGTGAATGTGAGTACCATGTAGCTTTATACACGAATTTTGTAAACGTTTGGCGGTTCTTGAGTATATATAATATAATCTTTTGTGACCCACACAAATGTCCAACTGATTGATCGCGTCGTGCAGCGGTCGGGTTGTTGAGCTCCCTAGAAGGTTTGAGCTCCGCGATGACTGATGCAGATGTGCCGTCAGTTAGGACAGGTCAACTCGAACCTCCTATGGCATTTTCCTCAAAAGGCCATTCCCGACGTTGCCCTACATCGTTTCACTCGCATAGTTCGTGTACTACAATGTCTGGACTTTAAAAGAGACTTTGACCTCTGAGTTTGTTTCGGCTTTTCTTCTCAGAGCTAGTCAGATAGGAAATGCCGGCGCCATCTAGTCTTAAAAAAAACCATTACATTGACTTGTAAAAGTGTCTGTAACAGATTTATTTACAGAAATAAAAATCATTTATCATTTAGTACTTTTGAAAGCAGGTTGGGACATCACATCCCCACGTTGTACAACTGTATGGAGTTGCTAAACTCACAGATAATATACTGCTGCTGTAATATAATGCTGATGACTTACTAAGGTAAACATAACCTTAATGTAAGTGAATTTTGAATCGGAAATACTCATTTCGCACGTACTATTTAATTAAATTGAAAACTATTCATATATATTTAAGATACAAATTTTCATGTCGTAGAAACATAAACCAGGATATTATAGGACTGTGGAGGAACGAGGTATGGTGTTCCTCCAATGAAAAGGGAGGATCCTCCTACCAGGCGGGTTATGCCTGGCGGGCTACTGCACAACTGTTGGTGTTGGGAAGTTGTATATATATATACTATCTGCGTGTCAAATCTTGATATCGCGATGCAGGATTTGTGACGTTTCATTTGACAGCTGTAATTGTTGTCGCTGTAGTCTGCTAGACATGCGTCGTGCGTAGTTCTCATGTGGCGTGGTAGATGCTGTCACAGGACAGTTGTATTTTCGATTCAAAATTCGCTTACATTAGCGATACGTTTACGATACTGTCCGTCAAACGTTTGTGGTAGGCCTGAGTGAATTATTCCAAGTTCATGAACACTTACTGGTCTCCGTCCCCTGCAGTTCCAAGATCTTGGTACGGTACTGCGCGAGCGTGACCTTGACCTGCTCCATTTCTGCCAGCAGTCGCTCCTTGTCGGCCTGGTGCTCCAGACTCGCCTTCTGAAGCTTGGCGTCTGATAGCTGGGATTCTAACGCCATCTGTTTCGCCATTTTGTCTACCTAGAATTAATGGAAATGTTTAAATTAATAAAATTGATGTGTTTATTTGTTAACAAAAGTTTAAGGACTAAACACTGGCAGCATAAATTCATATTTAAAAAATAGCTCTGTCTCTTTTTGTTGTAGTAAATGATGGATATATTTTAAACCTGAGGTTCCCTTAATCTTGGTTTAAACCATCTTTCGTATTAAGAGGGTTTATAACCCTTAATACAAAAGATCTCATCACTTTCTAACGTCATTAACAAAAAGAAACAGGGCTGGCTATATGAAACCCTGGATTTTGTTTAGACCATCTCTTGTAATTAGAGGGTATGGGTTGTACGGTCACAGATATTGATTGGTGAGCCACCTTCACTATTCTTAATTTTGTCAGTTTTTTTTTTTTTTCGACTGCCTTGTTGGTCGCAAGCGCGACTGCTGAGCAAGGGGTCCTGGGTTCGATCCCCAGGTCGGGTAGTGTTATTGGGTTTTTCCATTAGAAATTTCTCAGTAGCAGCCTGGAGTCTGGATTTGTGCCCGGTTACATGGGACTCGCTCCTATTACATGGGACTTAAACATAACTGGCGAAACGAGGGTGTACTAAAACACCTCCGCCGAACCCTTCGGGGAATTAAGGTGTGACGTTATGTTATTTATTTATTTTACTTTAATTACAACGGTCTTGGACCAATTATCTATACTAATATTATAAAGAGGAAAGATTTGTATTTTTGTATGTAACAAATAAACTTAAAAACTACTGGACCAATTTCAAAAAATCTTTTGCCGTTAGAAAGCTACATTATCACTGAGTAACATAGGCTACGGGCGGAGCTGTGAGGACACAGCTAGTAGTGTATAAGTTATACAAAGTTCTGTCATTTTCTTTCTTTTCAAAATTTTGACATGACATGTCATTTGTATAACGTGTCAATCATCGCAGTTGTAAAACACCGCCAAATTATGAATGGTGGGAAATGGCTCAACATTCAATGTCTGTGACCGTACTACACAAGTTAAGACACTTGTTCAAACAGTGTCTAACGTCAAATTCCATACATAGAAAAAGTTTAGCCTTGTTTTATCTAAACAACTGTTAAACATGATTTTGTGATAAGACAATGATGCCGCTTCTCTTATTCACCAACTAAACTAAAATTAGAGGATTGCTATATTTTACTAACAGACAGGGCGAAAGGGACGGTGATAGTTAAAAACTAAGTTAGAGATGTCAAACTAGATTACGCCTTGAACTTTACCGTGTTTTTAGTCGACACGTTTTGCTGTGTCGTCTAAATTTGTATGGAAGTTTTAGTTTAACTAAATTTGACAGTTTTTATTTTCTCCCGTCTCTTTCTTATTTTATCAGAGTGCAAAATAAAAAAGACTGCTAGTGCTTCCCTACCCATCCCATTTGTTCCACCCGCTGAAAGTCTCCCATCTGGACATGAGTTGCCTTGGCTAACCTAGCAGTCTTTAAACAGACTCTGGACCCAGGTTGGTCGAAGCAAGGAAAACCTGCTCAGGTGGAGATTCATAGACAATTCCAGCTTGGAGTGTAAATGTGGTGCTGTTCCACAAACAATGGGACACCTGACAACATGCCCTGCGTGCCCCGATACCAGCATATTACGGGAACTAATGGACGCTACTGATAACGCTAAACTCGTAGCTAAATTCTGGGCCGACTCAATTTAGATTGCCATCGACACGCTAAGAGTGAAAAAGATGGCAATAGCTTAAATTAAGTTTATTTTGTGCGCAACAGAATCTGCACCAATATAGATTATAATTTTATCCACATACCTGTTGTTCCCTCAATTGGTATTGCTGCACAACAGACTTAAATTTCTCACTCATGCTGATATTATCATCTCTGAGCTTGGCGTTCTTCTCATTATTCTGCTGCAGCATGGCCGTGATCTCTGATAGAGTATTCTGGAACTTAGCCTGTGTTTCCTTACGGCGTTCTTCTTCTTCGCGGATTTTTAAGAGAGATTCTTCCTGTGGATAGGTTTATTATAAAGACTACTATTTACACCAGTGGCGTGAATTGCCTATAGGCAATTAAGCAGTGCCTACCTCATAAGATTTAATTAACTACTCTATCTTTAACTATAAATAAAATAAGTGGGTATGGCTATGATTTTTTTTGGTCATAATTGTATTGAAATGGGGCTTAAGTGTACAATTGAAAGGCAACGTCGCTAGTGCCTTCCTACCCAGTCCGAAAACGAATGCACGCCACTGATTCACACATGCAGTAGGCAGAGAGTAGACAGTCGGACATCAAGTTGAACCAAGCACTGAATAAGACCGAGGCCGCACTAGTATTGCCAAGGCAACGGGCGACATTATTTTGTGTTGTCGCCGTCGCCTTGCCAATGCTGCCTCATATCGTGCTTTGTTAGCAATAAGCCGTATACATAATGCAACAGTTATGTAAATATTACTATAAATTGATTTTAATAGAATTTTCCATATAACATAATAGAATGTTATATTATTATGAGGTGTGGTATAATACAATAACAATAATATACAGGGTGTAAACGAAATCATGTAATTCCTTCAAATCTCGTGATGTACTGCTGACATAAATTAACCCGGAACTTGAATTCAATAAAATAATATTACAAGTAAACATGTGTTGCTAACGTGAGGCATTTTAGCGCCCCAAGTTAAATGACCGTGCGGAGAGAGATAGACGCGCAATTCGCTCGGGGCGCTAAAATGCCTCACTTTAAGAACACTTGTTTGTTGTTTACTACTTGTAATAATTTTTTTATTGAATCCAAAATCGTCCCTTCCAGGGTTAATCTGTGACAGCTGTACATCACGAGGTTTGAAAGAATTCCATGATTTCGTTTACACCCTGTATAGAGCTGAATGCAACGCTAACAGCACTGTTTGATCAAGAAATAACTAGCTACTAGTTATTTCAAAATATTGATCTGTTTACTTATAAAATGCTGTTGAACAGGATATGCAATAACATTCTTTTTCGAATGGTCCTTGTGTGTAATGCTACACTGAAGGGTAGAACAACTCGTCGCTGCGCTTGCAAAATCCGTTTTTTTTTTTTAAATCTATATTTGATGCTATTTTATAATATTTCTCAAGCCCCGTGCACCTGTAAAATCCGTTTTCTAGCAATTTATTTTGCTATCTTCTTAACCAATAAATTATTAGAAAACGGATTTTACAAGGTGCATGTGGCTCGAGAAGTATTATAAAATAACATCAAAGACAGATTTATAAAAAAAAACACAGCAGATTTTGCAGGTGCAGCAATGAACTTCTATTAGTCCACAATAATGCAAGTATAGCAAGAAGTTTTCTCTTCTAGCAACTTGAAAGTCACGGTTGGCGCAGTGGCTGTAGGATTGGCTGTCCGCATTATGGGTTGCACATTAGATTCCTACACAGTAATATTATGTTTGTGCATGTGAATCTGACTTCCCAGGGTGCGCCCAATGTATTTAAGTACTCCCTCATTCACTTGTGGGGGGCTCACTTAATGATCTTCAACGATGATGAATCTTATGTATTTATTATTTTTGTGTAGCACACAGACAATTTTGCAACATTTTTTGACGTGACAACGTCTAATAAAACGATGAACGCCAGCAGCATGCACGAAAAAGCGTGACTCATTGTCACGTTCCATCTGAGGCGAGCGTGCGAGCGAGAGCGCGGATCAAGCGATAGAGAGGCACGATGTTTTGTTATGACGTTGTCACGTTAACCTATCGTTCGTAAACCGACTTTACAGACAACCAATTTTTTTTTTAGAAAAACATAGATAAAGCAAAACCTTACCTTGATAGCCTTATTTTGTTTCTGGAGTTCCCTACAGAGATTCTCTAATTTAGACTTAACCAGAATAGTCTTATTAAATTCCAGCTGCAACTGCTCCTTCTCTTTCGAGAGCAGCGCGTAACGCTTGTCGGACTGCTTGATGTAAAACTGCATTTTCTTGTTGTCATCGGCAGTCTGTACATATTTCTTACAAACTAGGGACAATTTCTCCTCTAGCGTTGGTACCGAGTTCAGTGATTTCATGAACTGTTCTACGTTTTTGTCATCTTTTTTGGTAGCCCGGTCCTCCCTTTTCCCTTTTTTGACTTCTAGCGGTGGTGTTGGTGTTGGTGTTGGGGTTTTTTCCTGGAATTTATTTTAATTTATTTAATATACAGTGACATTTCTTTAACATTATTTGAGGTACAGAGAATATAATAATTTTGTTATAACATTAAAAAACAACATCATGCCTGTATTCCCCAAAGGGTAGGGCAGAAGCATAAAGTAACACCCACAGTTCACCATTATGTGTATGTTCCATGTAATAGGGGGCGAGCCTATTGCCATCAACCGGGCACAAATCCAAACTCCTGGCTGCTACTGAGAAATTCCACATGGAAAAACCGAACAACACTTTGCCTGACCTGGGGATCGAACCCAGGACCTCATGATCAGCAGTCACGCTTAGGCGAGGGGTTGTTATCAATCAATCAATCAAATTTATTTCGGACAAGGTACATACATATGTTGGTAAATTATAATATAAGTACTTACAAAATAACTGTACTAAAAAATAATGTGCATTGTGAAGACTACATTTTAGACCTGATAGGCACAAGCGCTTTTTTATTAGATGGTAATAGTTTTTAATAGAAGAAATTGCTAGTCATATTATGTGTTCTGATACCAGATTTTTTAATTCCTTCACTATTAAATATTGTGCTTTGTGACTCCCATTATTGGGCATCTTATTATTTTGCAATAATATGTTATCCAAGTTACTGAAAAGTTCATTTTAGCCTGTGTTCATTATACTTTTAAATTCTACCATTCTAAACATATACCTATCCATCGACAACTTAAAACTACAGGTAGTGTGAGCTATTTATAGAATTCCCTAATGCAGGAATAATTTGACCTAAATGGAACATATTGCTTCACCATGATTTAAATACCTTAAATTGGTGCTCAAATGTCACAATGCAACGAAATTTGACTCTGACAGATTAAAATTTAAAATGCTGAGTATAGTTATACCTAAAGTAAATTATATCATACAAACATAAATGTTGCTCTGGGTAACCAAATGGTTTATCAATAAGATGTCCCGAGAATTACAGGTGTTAGCTAATAATTTGGCATCGCGCTGTCGTCGACCATAAAAGCAGAAAGCATGAGAAACGTGCTTCCGAACAAAAATATCAAAAACATTACGGGAATTGGCGAAATGCCAACAAACTTTTAGGTTAACTATTTCTCCTCTTTTCAACATAATTTTAACATTATACAAGCTTCGTTAAACTTAAATTATAGTCTAATATCTATGAACTATGTTGAAAGTTACAGAAATCGCGCCAAATATCGGTATTTTACATAAAAAGAAGTAAATCGTTTACCGACATCCGATAGCGTTCTATTTTTATACCGCTTGGAATAATCAAAAAAGTTTACACCTACCGTAGTGGTATTGTTTGGTTGCACATTTTCTGTGCCTTCTTTTTGAGTATCTTCCGATGCTGCTTCCATTTTAAAACAATTTAACTGCTCTGAAAATTTTCTAAACAAAACGGAACAAGACGTTTCTTGATAGGATAATAGGGTTGTCCAATAAGTGTTGTTTAATGTAATTATAATCGATTGTATACCGTGTAGTGTAATCGATTGTAATTAGATTAGTTAGATTAAATAAATAAAGAAACAGACTTTACTATCAACAGGTGCAAATATAATTTTGCTTTTCAGATGAATTCTGTTTATCGTATACGTGATTAATTATATAGAAAGACATTGGAGTCGATTCTGCAGCACATTTTGACAGTACTAAATTAGACTAAACGCAACTGTCACTTTCTTTTTCTATTGAAACAGACAGAGACAACAAACACCAACAGAATCGCCACCAATGGTGCCAATTTCTTCACAAATAGAGTTAAGACACTTCAGTCGTTACTAATTAAAAACCTTTATTTTCATCTTAATAAAATATGCACATTCTATTTTTGCGAAATAATGGTGTAGATTCTGTTGCACATTTTGACAGTACTAAACTAGACTAAACGCAACTGTCACTTTCTTTTTCTATTGATACAGAAAGAGACAAACACCCTGACTTTAGCTTAGTCATGTCAAAGTGCACAACAGAATCGCCATCACTATGTTATATAATAAGTTCTGTAGAAGTACTATTTTTTTATAATTAGGTATGTATTTTTGTAGTATATTCAGTAATCGATTAAAATATTTATTATAATAATGGCTGTTGATCATAACAATCATAGCAACACACTATAACGTTCGGAAATTGTATATATTGGGATTAAACGAAAACAATTTTGTGGATTACGATATTTTTTGTGCTAAATAGTTATTTAATAGGCTTGTATTCTTTATTTCTACAAATTAGTAAAAATAAATTAACTTTCAGAACGATTTATCCGGTAAAAACTAGTATTTTTCGGTTATATAAATAAAGTTGCTATACTTCTAATATTTATCCTATTTCAGAAGAACTCTTTTCATAACTTTACAAGTATTTTATTAGCGTAACCCTTCACAAAAGAGAACGAAAATGGGGGCGCTACTAGTCATACGTTATAAAATTAAAACTTTATAAATAAGTTTTCTGGTGGACCTTTGGATAGAACTTATTCATTTTAAATTAATTTGTGGGCCATTCATCGTTTTCGATAAACGCTAACTGACACACGACTGATAAATATAAAAATATTGAAACGTTTTTGGACTTTTATGTCGAGCTGAATAATGTAAACTTTTCTTTTTATATCTTATGGAATAATTACAATTGTTTCTCAGAGTTTGTATTTAAATAAATACCTATGTTTCTGTGTTATCTGTTAATACTTTCGTATTAATGATTTCATATTATTATAATAAGGGTACTGTAAAAGGCAACATCTGAAAAGGGCACCCTGTAGAATATTGACGGATGAAATAAACAGTCTTTTAAAAGAGACGACGTTTGTAGTACGCAAAACTGATGATAGTATATGAAAATGATAATGGATTAAAGGCCGCAAGTAATGTAGGCCAAGATCGTAACTGATGGCGCTTAAGTTTCTCTGCCTACCCCAGCGAAAAACAGACATAAGTTATATAGGTATGTAATTGCCAAATATTTTAATAGCTGTAATATTGTATGTAAAATGATTGTTCGATTTGGAATCTTGATTCATGATGAGACCCAACCCGCTGTAGTGTCATTAATTAATCAATTGTACAGTTCTGTTACTTAAGGAAACGTAATTTACAACCACAGATTATCTTAATTACTTTAAATAAGCATTTTATTATGATTATCAGGATTAAAACATTATTTTTGTAATATATTTGAATGAAAACATTTTATACTAGCTAGTAGATTTTTAAATGATTGTCTTGCAACACCGTATGGCTCTCTGTCTCGCTCACACGCATTCCGTCAAAGAGAAGAGAAGCGACCAGTCGGTGAGTAATCTTTTCTCTGATAATAATTCTATATAGAGGCTTTTAGAACGCATTAGTTACCATAATAGTCCTGAAAGACATTTAGTGATATAATTAAGTGTGTTATTAGTTCGGTGAGTACGTTTATTATTTAAGTAAAAATTTTATGACACCGGCCGCTAGACATGCGACGCGAGCCGTTATTTTTCAAGATTTTTGTAAAGGTCAATGTGCTTGGATGCCGCAGGACGAGATATCCAACTCGCTGGGCATGGGCGTGTGGATTACACCGCATATTTACATATGGAAACGCGTTAAAATCGGATTTTACCCGATTTTAACACGCTATAGCACGAAGCGTTGGAACAAAAGAATCAACCGTTATATTTTGTTTGCTGCATGAATGGAGCGACCGCACTACATGTACGATAGATTCATTATTTTTACAGTTACACATCTAAAATAATATAATTGCCGGGTTTCATGTGCTCTCATGCCATCGTGGTTTTTTCTGGCGTACCTATCTAGGTGCATTTCATTTTGTACCGTTATGGACGGAATAAGCTACGGTTTTTTACATTTTTCCTTGTCAGGAATGTCGCTAGCAGTTGTATTCTAAAAATAAAACCTATTTGGTTGTAACTGTTAGGTACCTGCAAAGCCCAAAGACATTTTGTTTTTTTTTTTGTTATCTTTACGGTCAGAGCGTAAAGATATGGTAGGTAGTTCCAAGACATCTTTGTTCAAAATTTCAAAGGCATTGTTACGCAGATAAAGAAATATTATTATAAACTCAAACAGTACTTTTATACTATATTACCATTATGTATTATGTAACAAAGCTGTTGATTGATATATAGTTAATGTTTATAAAACATTCAATAGCATTCATTAAATTTTCTCACATTATTATTACACATGAACTCTCAAGGCGCAATGCACACAGAGCACAAGACGCGGACGCGGCGCCGCATGTTTTTTTTTATATTTCATACAAATATTCGCCCCATCCACATCTCGTCTTCCCTGTGTGAATTGCGCCTTACGTTATAAATGTCCAAAATTACTGATACACAAGTATTAATTTAAATACCTTCATAATTCCTATAGCATTGTTCATTCTGAATATTCCAGGAAAACAATCATAAAAATGATTAAGTTAATATAAGACTAGGTAGGCATTTTTGTACGCAAATTAAAGCAAATTTTTCCCTGTCAGTTACTATAATAAGTCAGTGACCGTTCATATCATTTTCTAATACTTTATCACGCATCATACTATTGACCTTTTGCGATTGTCAAACAGAAATGATGTGGCAGATCAAAATAGCATTGTTTATAAATAATAATTCTCACGTCATTTTCATACACAACCTTTCTTAGTCATAAGACATATTACTAAGATTTGGCTATACATTCTAAGATATCAGTCTGCATATGCCATAAAAATATTTATTACTTACCAACAACATAATATGAAAATAAATGTTTACTTTGGTTACACTAGCGTTTTCCAATATTATTGACATGTAATATTTTCTATATTGTCCACCAATGCCATTTTAGTTCTGACTTGATCATTAGTTCCACTCTAACCTACTGGTTTTACCTTCAATATCAGCAAATGAATATTGCTTACATATGCCTTATATATTTCAACAATCCATAGCGCTATCCAAGTCCATAATTAAATATATAATTTGTCATTAAGAAAGTTATATTTTCCTATGAATGTTAGATGAGCTGCGGCTGGAAAAATTCTGTTTGAAATGAGCAGTTTTGTTTTGATACCTATCATATTCATCTTTTTTTTAAAATTGTATCGACTCTCCTTTTTCTACTATCTGACCTGATATTAAGCAATGATGCAGTCCACGATGCAGCATGCTTGCCTAGAATCAACCTATCCACTTGTGACTCATCTATTATTGAACATAATATAAATAAAACAAATTTGAATTTTAACAAACAAATAATTTCCAAAATATGCTTTTAATTCGGTGAACAATAGGAGTATAATTTTGTGTGACTTTATTGTTCTCCATATTAATAGAATTAATGTTCTAGAATCTATCTCGAAAATTCGATTTTTACCAAGCTGAATAATTCATAAAATTTTATCTAATAATTCTCTATGAATGGGACATGGGACTCATTGAATTATCGAAACAAAAATTATATTGTATGACATTTTTCTATTTTATTCGTGAATGAATTTCAAAGGAATATTATATCGATAATCTATTCAAATCAGCCCATTAAAGTGTTGCCGAACACAGGCCCCTCCAAAGTGCGCTATAACACGCGGTTAAGGAAAGAACAATCGAATCCAAGCCTATGTTATGGGTTTTATACCAATTTCAGTAACCGATTTTGGTATCCCTTGAGTTTGCACCAAAAAACATAACTTAATAGTTTTAACATTGTTTATTATTACTGCCGAGTCGTGGTCTAACTCCCGATTTTATTACGTACAGAATACTAATCTGGACCATAGACAGACAATAGACACAGACCTTACTACTGGTGGTGCAGCTGGACAGTGCCCCTGGGCTACTAAGAATAAGGGAGTCCCGAACAAGTAAATAAAGGGCCCCTCAACGACCCCAGATCTTCTATCCACGGCCATGCCTAACACTAAACGAAGTCTTATGTACTAGAGACAAGCCCTATTACGATTGGTATCATTTCCATCACTATAGCCACAAAAATGCTCATTCTTAACAAATATAGTTTTCTTTATATATAATTTCATTACTGATTACACAAAGAACCTTCAGACAACGTCATTTGCCGCAGACCACAAAGGACAGCACACAACCGGTGTCCATTCCTGGAGGTTCCTGCTTCAAGCGTCATTGCTCCATATTAGCATGCACAATGTTATTATTGCACCCACCGCTTCCTCGGTGCGTGTGCATGAACATTCCGATCTAATGAACCTTCGTTTATGTACAGTTTTTGTTCTGCTTCACGATATCGATTAGTAATTAGGTTTGTCCTTAATTTGGAGCGTATAAGTAGATTAAAATTTCTTTGGACCGTTTTGGTTCGACTTAATCCGTGTTACACAGATGCTGAACAGACTTTTCGCCGGTAATAAATAAGTTACAACTAATTAGATAAGCTTTTTCTTCATCTTGACCTTTTCTTGGCGTATTGCCAAATCCCGTTTTACTTGGAGGCACTGATCGAGCTTTTGTTGGCAAGTTAACTCACGTTTATCCAGAATTATCCTGTATTCCTAAAAGCGTATTTTCGGGTATACAAAAAGGTTCTCTGCTGCCTCGTACGGAACGAAGATATGAGATTATATTCTTAGTCAAAGACGGATACGGACGAAACTAATTAGGATTCAATACTTTTATTCCCTTGAGGAGAAAGCAGAGATATTAACAGTTGATTGTCAATCAGCAATAGTGAAAGGTACGTTTGGATTCTTAGTTTCTCCCTGATAACTAAGTACACGACGATAAGCAGCCAATGTTATAACTCGGATGTTTATCTCCAAATTAACATAGAAACCAATTATAACTTTTTAATTATAATAGTCGTATGCGACTTCCTTCGCGTCGTTGAAAAGGTAAAATATTAACAAATATTAGTCTGGGATACGAATACTGTTTGTTCAGACGAAACATCTGTCCTTAGCAGTCTTCTCTATTAAGCTCAGATGAAGGACATAAGTTACGAACTTTCTTTATTAAGTACTTATTTCATGCAAAAAGGTATTACCCAAGGCTTATTGGGCAACAATAATCTTTTGTATTACAGTAAAAACTTTCGGATTACATTAGTTTGAGTTAGGATACGTTTAACGATACTTCTTCCCGAAACTGTCTTTTTCTGGGTGTTGGCCTTCTTCTTTCTACTCGCGCGTTTGCTTCCTGTATCGATTTTCCGGTTTCTTCAGTGGTGTTGTTTGAGTTATATTCTTTTACATCCTCGCGCTTTCCTTGCCTATAACCACGGTTTGCTTTGCACGATAGTTACTAGTTTAATCTCATCTGGTATAACTACACTCTTTGTTCAAGACCACGTTGTTTTCAGCCCAAAAACGACCCAACCTTAGCTTTGGGAGCTCAATATTAAACGAACTCAGTTCCGGATAGTTCCGAACTAAATGCTGGCAGTCACGTCAGTGATTCGGATTCCTGAATTCGTAGTTAAAGTAACGAGATTGGTTCTCGTTAGTTATGCATGAATCTATAGAATTTGTAAACGTGATGAAATGTACAGTTTCACTCAGAACAAGTAGATAGCATTGCTTCCGAGCTTCGTTAAGTAACCGGGTTACCCTCGGTTGATTACAAGTTGTGCCACGATAAGCAACTGTACAGATACTGTTGTAGTTGCCTCTGATTATACTTAAATAATTAATTTTAGAGCAGAACATTAGAACTACCGTTCATGTGTTGTATTTGAAGGTCTGCTTAAGTACATAATGTTTTTTTGTTTCAAACATGTATGTTCGATTTCTTTCTTTTTCCGACTCGTTATTTCGTTTGAAATCTGGCGTTCCTTAGCGTGTATTTGTCGGTTGCTATTCCGTGTATTTTGGAAGAAATAATTGGGGGAATCGGGTTAATTGGATTTGCGGTAATTTAAAGCGTTTGAGCTAGCTAGACGTTACTGTTTGGTCACGTAATTATTTTGTTGTGGTTATATGGCTTAAGGTATAACTTATATGGACTGAATGGATGTTTACGAGAGCCATAACAAGAATGTTTGAGGCCGGGCGAGGAGAATATTAAACCGGAATGAATACCTACCATGGCTCCAGTCGGGATACATCCGAGTCCAAACTAGGTGTAACTGTAGGTGGGACTAGATAGGATTTATTAAAGACCGGAAAGCCGGTATAATCAGAGGCCTGTGTTCAACAGTGGGTGAGTGTGGGCTGAATAGATAGACGAAACATGCCCAAGCTTGCAATAAAACCAAATTGTTGGTGACTCGAATTTTATTTGTAATTCGTTTCGCTCCGTGGTCACTTCAACGCCTTACTTTTTGACTGGTTGACCTTCCCTATAAGGTCCAGATTCAATTATTTAAATACGTCGCATTTGTTTGCGTCTGCGCCCATCAAAGGAGTGTTTAATGCAATCTGCGCATTTATCTTGTACGCCCTCTGCGCACTTAGCTTGTTTTAATGTACAAGTTGTAAGTGGTTTACATACAGACTTGTTGCTATGTCGCGTTGAATATGGATGCCTCATGTTTGCTGCGTAGTCTGGAACAGCATTTGTGTTAATACATATTGCTTTGATAATATCTACAACATATCTACGAAGGGATTGTATTCTGAGGTACAAATACAGAAAATGTTCTGTGAATAAGTATGGACTTAGGGGTACCTACCTACTGGATTAAGAGCCGAGAACATTCGAGAACAAGCCATGACGATACATCTAGTAATGTTACAATTTGCATCACAGTTGAAAACCGCATAATGAAGTTTCAAGTTTGTACTAGTGGGTATAATGTTCCATTGTTGCCTAGCCGATTGCTTATAGATTTACTATCCTTGATTAAGATTCTCGTCGCCTATCGTTTTACGCAATAATAACAAACGCACGCTTCAAATCCGTGAGTCAGACATTTATATCGATCGTAATGTAACCATACCTTCCGGCTGGCTTCCTAGATCAAATGACCGGTGGTAGTCCTTACCAAGTACTGTGGAAACGTAGGTATTTAATAAATAGTTGTATGTGTTAGGGTTTGCACAAATGCTTCGAGGTTGTCTTGCTACGCGAGCAACTTGTGATTCTTGAATATTCGTTATGCGCCAAAGTCTGTCTCTTTGGAAAGCTTTTTTTCTTAAGTCGACGTTAGTGTATTCTATAATAAAAAAAGGTGCACACTAAACCATTTTTTTGGTGCAGCCTATGGCAGGTAGGTGATCATAAGGGTAACATTGACAATGTTATTTGCCCTCTGCCTTTGGGTGTGCACATTTTGATATACATATTTCTAATGGATTTCGAATCATACCTATGAATTATGAGCTCTAGCGCTACGTGTAATGGAATTAAAATGCACCATGTGTCCGTACCTTGCACGTTCGGCGCGCCCTTCCCAATGAGTCCGCACCCTAAAACGGCTGGGTTTGAGTGATTCATCGGGTAAACCTACGTTCGTATTGTCTTTATGTCTAGTTTAAAGCGCCTAGAGACCAAATGTAATGTCGATATAGTGATCGTTTTGAAATCGTTTCATGTATTCCTACGTTACTGAGGTACCTACATATTTTTGGCGGTTATTGGCTCTAAATAGAATATCTATAATTTAGGAATATAATGCAGGTATCAATTTAAATTGAACTGACGTAATTATTTACTTAACCATAGGATACTAGGACTGATATAAGAACTCTAAAGTAGTCACGACTATTTATAAGTGCTTCTTAATATTATTTTTATGTTCTGTGTGAATTATCTTTGACTTGTCTTTAACCTCTAACCAGCATGTATAACGTTTTTCTATTTCCATGAATGCATCGCTTTTTCGTTACAGTGTTAAAAGAACTCACACATTACGTAAAGACATCTCAATATCACGTCCGATCTGACTGGTAGGATGGCTGCCAACCGAGAGGCTTTAGAAAATTGGTAAGTTTTATCTTATCCCTTGCTGAATAATATTTTTTTTTGCTGCCGTGTTATTGCAATAGACGTACAGACAGAACCACAGTGATGACACGCAACGACACATGCGAGCTCATTGGCCAGTTGATGACATGCAGCGATGAGCGGCATTTGACGGTTTCATTAAGTGATAAATTTGTGTGGCGTGGCGTGTTTGTGATATGATCTGGTTCTACCTTTAGTGTTTCGATTTGGCAGCGCTCAATAATTTATCACTGTTTGTTTAGTACGCCATCATAAATTTATGAAACTTCTGTGATAAGCTGGCATTGATAAATCAATTGAGAACTAGCAAATCGAAACACTGTAATTTGACTTGCAGTTTATTCCGGGTCAGATGTCTAGCGCTTGACCCGCGTTTTGCTATCCCACGCTTACAACTGTAACTGCCAAATACTCAAATACTCGTTGAGTAACGTTTGAGTATTTGCTCACAAGTCCCTTCGTACACAACGCTACAAAAATCTCCGATATTGTGACTCAAGTCGCTTAGCGACTACCTGGTTCAATACATTTGTTCAGAGGTTCGGTACACAAGCACGTGTCGCCCACATGTGACAAGAAGTGTCAAATGTATTGAGGTAGTCGCGAAGAGAATAAGGATGATTTATGTTACACCGTGCCGGGCCTGTGGCTCGTCCTTGCCTCTGCTCGGAACCGGCCCCAGACTAGCATATCATTCTCACATTGTCACGTATTGGATACTTGCGTCGCCTTGTGTACGAAGGGCTTTATATGCGTTTTTATAGTTTTAATGAGAAATTTAATATGCGCTTTATCTTTAAATCTTTATCAATTCGCGCGTCGAACGCTTGTCATCTAACGCCGCCGCAGCCACCGTAAACGTAGCCTTACGCAAGTCTGCGGATTGGGTGTGGAATTGTGAAGTCTGTAGTTTCGGGTTTTTTCAAATGAACGCCAGTACGGTACGCACGAAAGTTCTAGATCGCTCTGAAGTTCGGCGAGTGGTTGCGCAGTAGCCAATGTAATTTTGCTGCAGCGCAACCACTCGCCGAACTTCAGAGCGGTTTAAAAGATTGACGCGTTCTGTAACTGTATCTAGATTTTGATGACTCTTTTTGGGTTATAGTAACGCGTATAATTATCTGTTGTTTTATTATTTTATAACGTCTTATACGAAGCTTGAGAAAGAAAAGATAATTTTTCTGTTTGGAACTGTAGGAAGCTTGCCCGTTGTTTTTATTGTCACGAAAATGTTCAAATTGCATGGGGTTGAATTTAAACGAGTTTTTAATCATGGGGTGGTAAATTAAATAGATGGATACTAAGAATACATAGGCATGGCCGATAATAGGCGCGTCGCACGCTAATGTATGTTGTTTGTAGGTATTGGATTTTTGGATTTCCATGTCAACACGCTAGGTTTACGCACGAATTTTGATCACGACATTTTATTTAGTAGGTAGGTACCTATTATCCACGTTTTATGTTTGATATAAGTATTAGTTATTCTAGATGTTTGGCATGTTGTAGGTAGTCTGTGATTATAGGTTATTCAGCTTTTTGTCTATTTTATTTAGTTTTAGTAGAAATATTTATTGAAAGGAGTTTTGTTGTATTGATCTCTTTTTGTGTCAGCCTGTTAGATGGCTCGAAACAAGATGAATTTTGGGATTGAAAACGAATCTTGTAATTTTGGAACCTGAGAACTCTAAAAATACTTGATCAAGGTCTTTAATTATTCAGCCCTGCATGCCTTCCATGCGAAGCACAACATCGTTTTCACATGTCCTACATTATCACATCTCAACACGAGATAATGCAACGTCAATATTTTGTCGTGTTGCGCATGTTAGCTCCGCTAAACGCCACATTTACGATGCATGATGTGACTTTTTGATTTTATACTGAGCAAGTTCAGGTATGAAAATATTCTCTAACAAAGTTTTCAGATTTCTATTACTAAATAGGTAGGTAGTCTGTACTTCAAAAACAAGTAAACATTGCTCCCAAGTACAGTGCATAAAAAACAAGAACCAAGATGGTGTCGACTGCCAAACTTTTTTACTAGTAGCTAATGAAGAAGAGTTCCACTATCCACCTCCTAGCTCCATCATCAGACCCTGAACACCAAGTGCAATCTATTGGATTCATCAAAACGAATCATATGACCCGAACCTCACATAGATCATGCAGTCGACGCCATCTTGGTACTAGTTATTTGGTGAGCACTGTGTTCGTCATTACCCATCATTAGATAGGTACTTTGAAATTTTATTATACTTACCATAAGTAAGCCACCTTAATATGAGTATACCACACACAGCTACATTAGAAAGATAATTAAAATTTCACATTAACTAGTTAAGTACTAGAACAAAAGTACTTCAAATTACTGCTATCATCGACTGGACTCAAACTAACGGCCCCACTGTTATTATTTAATTTGGCGGCCATCTTTTTGCAACACAATCGTTTATTTCGCCGTTGAGAACCAACAACTGTTGATTTGACGCCATATGCCAGTCATATCGTTCCGGTCTTCTGTTCATTTGAGTTAGCATGCTGTTATAATAACTTATGTACTTTAAACTTGTTATTAGCATGCATTCATTCTAGTGTATTAATTTGAGTCTTTAAAATAACCTCTGCTGTGCTTATAGGACTCTCTATTTCATTCATCATCATTCGAAAATGGTGATCGCTGAACATGAATATGTAGTCCTTAAGGAGCTGGTAAATGTTCAAAATTTTACGGAAATACCCAGTCTATTGACGGCATCTCATGCTCAATCTATTGCTAAACTATTGCTAGTGCTTCCGTTGCACCCTGGGCAGTCAGCCCCGTTACCAACCTTGCTGACTGTCAAATCTTTTCACCACGCATTCTCGTGTACCTCATCTGACACAGAAGAACATCACACATCTTCCTGATGTTATCCTCTATTCACACCGAGACACTTTCCCAAACTGCGTCAGAAGTGTTCTGGTATTAGTCTTAAACTATTTTTTCCTCGTGGATGATAGCGAGGGGGTCTGCCGGACTCTTACCGGCTAAAAACCAACGGTGGTCCTCCTGACCGTTCGGCCGGGGTCGCGGGATTAGCAAAAGTATGCACCGCAACCCCGGCAGGTCCCGGTCCGTCAGCCGCTGGCGGACTTCTCTGTGCGAGTTCTTCTTCATCTTATCAATCTTAATCTTAACCTAATATTGCCATTTCTCCGGTTTCTTATTCAGCTCAGCTTTGAAACATCGGTTTCGGAGAATGAGATACGTCGAAAAAAGCACAAACGATTAGATTAATCATAAGGAGCTGTTTTATTTTGAAAACATTACTGAGAAATTGAAAGTTAGTCACAGTACTGCCATTTATTGTCGGTCGTGATTCAAAACTAACAGCTGAACAGAATTGGATGACGCATTTGTTCAAAAACCTATAAATAGATTACTCACAGATTATTGTTATCATCTTATCGAATGAGAATGCCCAATTTGTTTATTTATTAGCAGTTTTCCTTGCATGGATCGCGTAATCCTTGGACAATGTCTTCCTTCTGTCTTAGCCCTTATTAGACCTTGAACAAGCATTTGGTGTCTAAATGTCTCCTCTATAACACACCATTTGTCTCGTTATCCAGCACCTACTCCTCATCCAGTTTTTCTGACTATTATCTAAGCAACTGCACCGACAACGACTTAAAATCTTACCAAAATGATGCTAGCAGTTTTGGAGTTAACGCTCAACAAAGACATACAACACCCGGTCGTGAGCTTTGATTTTGTTTATAATCAGTCATACTAACAGCTTAAATAGTTCTTTAATGGATTGACTGATTGTGTATGTTCTAGGTCATCTTGATTTTGATAAAATAGATCAACACACGATAAATACTTTTATATTGAATATGCGTTCATTTCATATTTGATTTTCTGAGGTGATGGTTCTAGCTTGTAATCCTAACAGGAATTCTGGTTACTCCAGCAAATTGATTTCAGTTTTTCAGTAAGTTTCTAATTATTGTAGTTAGACAGCATTTCTTTTTGCAAGCCTGGTGTATAAGCTAGGCAAATTATGTGCTTCATTTAGGTGAATTCTGAGTAAAATCTATTTTATTTCTAATGTTAAGATGCATGGAATGTTCATTCATATATATTTTATGACGTAAGGTAAAGGTACTTTGTTTGTGTAGAATAGAACTATGCTGGTAAGGGAGTGCGTGTGTAATTTGAAATCTATTCTGTCTTATTTATGATTGTGCATGAAATTCTCTAATAAAGAGTGTTCTGATTCATGGGATATATTCAATTTACATGGGGCTTCCCCCTTTGCGTTTACTATCAAGGATTGTTGCTAAGATAACTGATGTTATCGGTAAAAAATATATGTAGATATCGATTGGCGTCCTTTTATTGCAACCGGGGAAACGTTGGGAGTTGTTTTAATCTATCGATCAGCTCACCCTATCTAGGGAAAGTCGTCCCCCAAGTTATTGTCAATTGGCATCGACTAATGTAAATGAGCATGGACATAAATTTTAAAAACTTATTATTAAGTATTCATGTTTCTGACACAGGTTTTGTAAAAGTAAACATATCTTGGTGATGAATATGCTGATGTGTTATGGTTTAATATTACATTGAGGCATTTATGCCGTTTGCCGCGCCACTGATTCCGATACATACCAAACAAATTCACGGTCATATTCAAAACATGAGAAGGCTTTGCTCAAATAACACTTTTTGAAAATATAACAGTATTGAAACCTCCGTATTCCCAAGGAGGGTTGATGTCAGGCAAGAGGCCGGTCATAAAACAATAAGCCCAAACCTCTAACATCATGGATTTATGAAAATCATGTTGTGTCGACACCACCTAGTGTGGGATAAGGGCAGGAAGAAGAACTCTCGTAGAAAAAAAATACGAAAACCAATTTCGACTTGTAGATAGGTGTGACATCAAAAACAGACTATATGCGTCCAGATTTTTTTTTTTAGGTCTGTGATTGTAGTTGCTACTGCCTTCTGACGTAGAATTAATAACACTAATTCGCCACACGTTCTAGTTCAGTTAATGGACCCATGTCTTTAACCTTAAACTCATTAAGGGCGGTGTCCGACAGGTCAGGCCAATTTTAGAGCCATTTAGATCATAGGCCAGCCCAATTTCAGCCCTTCACTTGTCATGAATGCTATAAAAATGTAACTTATACCTATTTGTATTGTCTAGTAGTCACATTAGACGGTTAATTTATGACAAATTGTTATTGTTATCGTAGACAATGTCATAGTGTTGTGCCTTTAAATAAAACTGCTTGAGCGACTCTGATTTCAGTTGTTGCAATTATTAATTGTTCCTTGATTTGTTGAGTGGAATCAATTGATTGTTTAAGCAATTGATTGATTGCAATTTATTATCAGAAGGTTTTGTAACTTCATTAACTTTGCTAATTATTTTGAAATAGATAAATAATCTGTAGGTAATTGCCATTCTTACAAAGACGTGAGTGTAGAAACCGTATCGATACAAACCATTAAAAATATCGATAGTTCAAAATGGACCAAAAAATAGAATTTTTCTTAACAACGTCCTTTCCTTTTCGTGTGGTTAGTGACTAACCTGGTGTCAGAGTTTATGCCACCCATGGACCTCTGACTTGGCTTCACATGCCGTCGAGAAATATCTCTCGGGCATGCCGGTTTCCTCACTATGTTTCAAAACAACAATTGTTTTTAACACTAATTTGAAAAAATATTCTGCTAGGAATAAAAAACGTAAACAACATCACGCCTTGTATTCCCCGAAGAGATAGGCAGAGGTGTTTTAGTAACACCCTCGTTTCGCCAATTAAGTTTCAAGTCCCATGTAATGGGGGCGAACCTATTGCCATTAACTGGGTTCAAATCCAGACTCCAGGCTGGTACTGAGAAATCCCTAATGGAAAAACCTAATATCACTGCCCGACCTGGGGATCGAACCCAGGACCCTATGTTCAGCAGTCACGCTTGCGGGCACTAGACCAATAAGGCAGGAATATGATTTTATTATAGTGTAAGTATTGCAAAAAAAGATGACTACTGCACATCACTACAGCGTTCATTGTTCAACGTTATTAAAAGGATGTACCTACCTATCTGCGCATGAATAATTTTCATAATGAGCTTTCTATCTGAATTATAATTGATTACTCAGCCGCCAGTAAATTTATTATATTTTTCTACGTAAATAATGACCGATTGTGATGCATAATGATATCGTATGTTTTCTTCTACGCGATAATTATAATAAATATTTATAATGAAATTATTGTATGCGGCCAGACTGTCTGTAATCTCGAAATACTGAATGACGTTTTAACTTGGAATTGGCAGGAAGTCGACGTCATATGGGACGTAATCGCTTCTTATCGTGACTACATTTAGCGCTAAATAAAATGACGCAATAAAAGATTGGATGATAGCCTTAAAATCGGAATGGAATTACAATACTGAAACGTGAATGTCCACTTACCACTTGTATTATGATTTCATTTTATAATATTGACAGTTTATTATAGCAGTGATAGCCTAGTGGTGTGACCGTCGGACTGCCAAGTCATAGGTCTCAAGTTCGAACCCAAGGCACGCACCTCTGACTCTTCGGATTCATGTGCGTGTTGTGTAATTATCACTTGCTTAAAAACGATGAAGGAAAACATTGAGGAATCCGACATGTCTGAGAGATATTTCTCGACGGCGTGTGAAGCCAAGTCAGAGGCCCATGGGCGAGATAGTCTGACACCAGATTAGTCACTAACCACACGAAGTGATTAAAAAAATATTTAAGTACAAAAAAAATGCTGGAGTTAATTGGTTGTTCCATTTATGTCAATTTTAATTCATATTAGGCTTGGAAATCGTAAATGGACAATTTACGATGTTTTTTCTATAATTTACGATGTTCAACGTTTATTTAAAACAAATTGTAAAAGGCGCATTAATGACTTGGATTGCCTTAAATGTTTAAAAACACATTTCAATGTCAGTTTAGTAAATAATGAGAAAATATTGACTTCATAATTAATTGTAACATAACATCACGCCAGTATTCCCCGAAGGGTTGGGCAGAGGTGTATAATAACACCCTCATTTCACCGTTATGTAAGTCCCATGTAATAGGGGGCGAGCCTATTGCCATCAACCGGGCACAAATCCAAACTCCCGCCTGCTATTGAGGAATTCCACACGGTAAAACCCAATAACACTGCCCGACCTGGGGATCGAACTTAAGACCTCAGATTGTACTTACCTATTAAAGATTATCACTATATCATACTATATGGAACAACGAATATAATTCTGGAAGGATGGTATTACACAATCGCGTATCGACGAACGAGCAGAGTGTAATGTAATCTTGCGTAAAATTTAGGTCAAGGACAGCACAAGGAAGGACCATTTCTATTCCGGAACATTTCTTGTTTATCCCTTGGAATGTATATTAGGTACACGTACATTTATATGTGACACACGAATACCTATGACAGTCGTTACGTGTACTCAGAAGCACGAGACTGACATGACAACCGGTCTAACCTTAGGATATCCGGCATTGCCTAGTAACTGGGTTGCGGAGGTATGGTGGCAGTCGCTCCGTGTAAAATACTGGTGAATACCAGTATTTTACACGGCTGAATAGCCGTATCTGGTTAGACTGGAAGCTGACCCTAACATAGTTGGGAAACAGCTAAGCAGAACGATACATTATAATGTTATCTGTGCCAGCCAAGTACCAGTAATATTCACAATTTATTATTGTACTTATATCTTTTAATTTTTAATTAGGTACAGTGAAAGTCCATTCCATTGTTCGCTAAAAGGCTTGTTAAAATAAATTACGATAAAAAATGGCGACTCTCATAAAAAGTTCCTAATGTGGATTGAGAATAACGTTATACGAATTACTTTCTTCCCACGCGAGGTTGAAGGAATTTACCGTTGGTAACATGAAGCTGATAATATTATTGTAAATGTTAAAAACATGGTCTTTATACATCCTTGCTGATCCAAGAATACCGACTCTTTAACTTGTTATTATTATTGTCCAGACTATTGATTTGGCAAGTAATCTGTAATATTTAGATACCTACATCCCAAGATACACGCCTCCCCGTGTTGCTATAACAAAAGGCCGTTCAAGATTGAATAAGTATAAAAGTCAACAATTTCTGTTTATTTATTTACTATATTACAATTAACATTTTTTTTTTAAATTCTATAATATATATTAAAAAATACATTTAAAAATATAAAAAATAATAGCCCACCGGCATCGGGAACATGGTCCAAGCTACCGGTGGTCAGGGCCTCAGAGAGCGGAACTTCCTAACAATACGTGCCGTGTCCAGAAGTACAGCTTTCTGTATCAGGCCCTTGATTCAGCCGCCCAACGAGAGCCTCATCAGATGTTGGTCGAAGCATTTGGCTATTAAGCCATTGGCCGTTACGACTATCGGCACAATAACTGCTGAGTCAACCTCCTACGTGTCGACAACCTCGTGTGCCAAGTCTTGATACTTAATTTCTTTATACTTCCTGTCAGCAATCTTATTATTATAGTTAGTTTCCTAAATATTCTATTTCTTGCAGAAATAGTCGTTGTCCAAAACTCCAATAGGCCTACATGGATTTTGTAAAAGTATATCTGTACTCACGACCAGAAATCTCCAATTCCAGTGCTAGAATGACTTCAACATCGTTCAACGTTGGACTCAATGACAACACGCGGCTGTCAAGCCGGGTGCTGCGCCCCCCGGGCGGTGGCCACACCGATATCTTTGGAGGGGAGGCCGAGCCACAGCAGAACCAGCGTCGCGGACCGCCTGCGTCCACGATCGGCTCTGTTGTTGGTAAGTAGCTGTTGAGGATGTTTTACTTGTTTTTGCAGCATTATGCCCACGATCATGGAACGACTCCCTGCAAAGGGTCGCAGGTAAGACCTGGATGCGATCAGCATAAACCAGGAAAGCATGACACAACAGAGACACCTATAAGTACCTATAATGATCTCCTTGATTTGTTGACAAAAGGTCAGTCGTCTGAGAATTTCCTCGAAGTCACTTCCACCTTAGAAGTAGTGATAGCCTAGCGGTCGGACGCTCCCCTTCCATCTTCCATCGAGTTCGACTCCGTCCCACACCTCGTGAGTTACCGAACTCTTGTGTGGATCACACACTCGTGTCCGGAACTGTGATAAGATAATTAAATGACTAACACATTTATTTGACCCGTGTGGCCTACCGCTAAGAATAGGTCTTACTATCTCTTTCTGTAAGAGGCGGCTATGAGAACGTATTAAATATTATTTAATACATGAAAATTAAAAAAATCACAATGTCAACAAAAAAATGTCATATTATTACAGGTCCAGACGAACCAAAAGCAGCTAACGGCACAGAACCCAGCCAGAACGGTCAGAAGAGCCCACAAGAGGCGGCCCCGGCCCCGCAGGCGGCGGCGCCGCCCCCGGAGGTGAAGCAGGCGGCCCCGGTGCAGCCGGAGCCGGCCAAGGCGGAGCCCCCCAAGCGTGTGCGCGTGCCTCCCGGCGGCTTCTCGTCGGGGCTGTGGTAAGCCCAGGGTGACGCCAAGCTTAGTTTCGTCGCTAAAGATTCCCGGTGGGACCAGTTATGTTCGTTTACGTTGGGCACTCATCTGCATATTTTAGTTTTCGTATTTTGCGACGAGGTTGAAGGCTGTTGATGCAGAATTTCGGCATAGAATAGCAAGTCCTGGTTTATTTTATAAATTTCGAATATAAGTAAGTCTCAAGCCAAATTATAACCAAATTGGGCTTATCCATGCGGAAAAACGTAATTGCCTGATGTAAACGTTTCGTTAGGTTTATTTAGGGTATGCTGTGCCTTTGTTTTTTCTAAAGTTGTGTTGGTTGTAGATAGTTTCGTTTACTATGTGATCGCTACCTGGTCCCCAATCGGGTCTCTGTATGTTTCGCTTGATAAGATAACGATGGTTCTTTTACAATCCTCGCAGAAAGGAATTCTTTAATATTTACTGAACAGGAACATTTTTTTCAATACTAGTATTATTTACCTATATAGTTAGGAAATTATTTTTCTTATATAATTTTAGTCTTGCATTATATCCAGCTTTTGTGTCAAAGCAGAGCGTATTCTGCTAGCCAAACTCTATTAGGAATCTAAAGGTCACAATTTGGTTAAGATTTCCTTCAAGGCCAAAAGTAATTTAACACTTTGATCTATTTAAATTTTTAATGCAAATTTCGACTCAATGTCTAGCTGTTTAGAGATTATTATCGTGTAAGGCTTAAAATTGATATGTATCGATGGTATGTTAGCGTTTCGATGATTTTGATACTTTTTATAACAGACTGATCTGTGCCTATTTCGTGTTGATGTTGTACTTAAAATTTGTCTCAATTTAGCATTTCATGTTTTGCAGTTGTGGTTTTTATTAAAAGATAACTATTGTATGCCTTCGCTGGCAAATGCGATTATGTATAATATTAATATTGATAATTGTATTTTTATATGAATTACAAATTATGAAAAACACATTGTTCTGTTGTTTTATTTTTATTTGCAGTATACCATTAAAATTTAAGTTAAAATTATATTATCAATTATCAGGTATTTAAAATAATAAATTAGCCCACACGCACAAATCAGCTGATCTTCCCTATATAAGTAGGTATATGTCACAAAGACACCAGGGGCCTAGGGCCTAGCGCCACAGCTAAATCGACGGTTGAGTAATAATTATATACTCGGCGAAGCACGCCGCGGACCGCACAAAGCCGCGCGTATCTTATTTTATTACCCATAGATTTGTATTGCACACTTTATAATATTTGTCTATAAGCAAAGGTATCACCCAATTGTTTTTACTAGGTGCATCCCACTTTACCAAAAGTGCTCTGTGTGGTATACTGTGGATACCTTCTACCCTGGGGAAGGCGGAGCGCTATGCCGGTCTCTTACCGGCTAAAACCACCACGGGATTGGGGGATTCGCTATTGCATGCAACCTCGGTAGAGGCCCAACACCTCTACAAGATCTTGGAAAGATTCTAATGTGTCGTACTGGTTTACATTGGCACATATCTACTACATAAATCAAATCCTTGTGAGTTTAATCACTAGAGAAAATACCGGTCAAGTGCGAGTCATACTGGCACATACAAGGTTCCGTGCCAACAAATAAAAGGAGATAGAAATGTATTTTTTTTAAAACTGGATCATGCGCTTTATTAAGTCAAACGCCAAGCAGTTTATTGCGTTCCGTCGTGTGTATGTGAGAGCCAGAGGGGTATAGGGGAATCCCGCTATATCTGTGTTCATTGGATTCGTGTGCTCCATCTTAGACCTTATCTGCGCTTACCATGTGAGACTAGAATCAAACGCGACCAAGTCAAGAATTATTTTTATATAGAAAATATTGCCAATTTTTTGAGATCTCTTATGAGGGTCTAGCTTTTGCCCGCAGCTTCGCTTGCGTGATTTTTTCACCCCTTAGGGGTTGAAATTCGAGAAATCCCTTCTTAGTGGATGTTTACGTCACAAAATGAACATACTGTCAAAATTCCAAGTTTCTAACCCCAGCCATTTAGGCTGTGCGTTGATAGATCAGTCAGTCAGTCAGCTTCTCCTTTTATATATATATACCTATTTGGTTTTTTGTATTTTTTAGGGTTCCGTACCCAAAGGGTAAAACAGAACCCTATTACTAAGATTCCGCTGTCCGTCCATCTGTCACCAGGCTGTATCTCACGAACCGTGATAGACAGTTGAAATTTTCACAGATGATGTATTTCTGTTGCCGCTATA
The DNA here is from genome assembly GCA_910594945.2 of Amphipyra berbera. NCBI lineage: Eukaryota > Metazoa > Arthropoda > Insecta > Lepidoptera > Noctuidae > Amphipyra > Amphipyra berbera. The sequence continues at coordinate 16,542,797 of OU343142.1, forward strand.
ACAGCAAATAGGTACTAAAAAACAATACAATAAATATTTAAGGGAGCTCCCATACAACAAACGTGACTTTTTTGCTCTATATTGATAACGGCAACCAGTAGACGCTTAAGATATTCACAGAATATTAAGTTATATATTCACTTTAAAAATAAATAATTAAATTAAAACAAATATTTAAGGGGGGCTCCCATACAACAAACGTGATTTTTTTGCCGTTTTTATAGATATTGGTACGGAACCGTTCGTGCGCGAGTCCGACTCGCACTTGGCCGGTTTTTATTATTATTTGCCAAGATTCATGATTCAACAACAGATTAAAATCTGTAAAACCTATAACCGGTTACTGGGGTATAGGACAGACCGTGTCTTGTGAGAGATTGCGCGTAGGCGTAGTACTTAATATAAAACTCCCGCTGGTACCCTAAAAAAAATAAATTGATGGGTGCTTGTTCGAAAACCGTATTTAAATATTATGACTTCAACCTTTTATGTCATACAGATTCAAACCTTTTTCAAATCCTCCTTTATTTTATGATAGAAAAAGAAAATGGGCGCCCTGCAACAAACGTCTGTCAAAATGTTAAATATTTATAAATTAAATTAAATGATGAAATAAAATTTCGAAAAATGGCATATAATACTGCAACTGATAAGAAAAACCCGAAACAACAAAATTTTCAGTCAGCTTCACTATTCTAAATGTAAGTTACCTAACATAATAATTGATGGTTAATTAGTCAAGTGAATATGAATTTTCAATACCAATAGCACACGTTGACCTTTTAGTTTTCGGAAACGTTATAAAAAAACTTGGGAGTTCCGCGTTGATCGAAGTTATCGGTTCGCGAGGGCTAGTCATCGCCTGCGGTATGCGAGCGGCAGGAGGGGCCGTGCTCAGTGGCGTATTTTAAGATTCAGCACCCCGGGCCTGTATGGTTTGCCGCCCCATAAATTAAGGGAAAAAGAGCAAATCATTTAACCTAATTTTAATGCGCTGATTAGAGACAACTTGCAACAACTGAAGCACGAATTTCGTCACCCCCACCGCCACCATGTTTTTCTTTTTTTTTATCGTGGGAAAATCCTCATGGGTGTCCCTCGCCCGGGGTAGGCGAGGGTGTCTGCCGGACTCTTACCGGCTAAAAACCCACGATATTCTTCCTTCTGACCATCGGCCGGAGTCGTGAGATTCGCCTAAGCATGCACCGCAACCCCGGCAGGTCTTGTCCACCAACTGCTGGTGGATCTTTCCTCAGTGGGGCCCCACCCCACGACCTCCTGAGAGGCGCGGGGAGCACCTCACATGACCGGCGCACCAGAACACATGGCACGCCGTGACCACCCCGGGGACCAAACAAGATCATGGGTGCCAGACGACCCCGTGTCTAGGCACCCTTGGTCCCCCTGCGACGGGTCAGATTAGTGGCCCCGCCGCCTATCACTTTTCGGCCGCAGAGGCCAACTATACATCGACACTCATCTCCCCCTGCGGCCCCACCTCGTCCACCATCTGACAATAGCGGCCCCGTCAAGGCCGCGGAAGGTAGGGATAACGGCGCACCGTAATACTCCTCTCCCACCGCAGCCTCCAGCACTCAGCAGCGATGCCTCGCATAAGACATCGCGGCCCGCCTCAGTTGCGATGTCGCCCATGCGACACCGCAACCTACTTGGCCGCTGCATCGAGGGCTACCCGGCAAAGCCCCGACGAGCGGCCCCTCCTCGGGTTCCTATTCGCTTCACCGTGGACCTTCACTCCACGGCTACGGAGCCCCCTCGCAACGACAATGACCCCCACCGTCGTTTGCGCTGCCCCGCGCCCCTTTGTCTCTCTCCTATGAACGAAAACGACACGTGCAAATCCCGACTAGCCCCGAACTCCCGAGTTGCGATGCGCCACGTACAAGCTTACAACCAAATGAATTGTAGTTTTTGTTAATTACGTAGGCTTTTTTTTATTTCTTCAGGCATATAAAGTCAAAAAATCTGAGCGAGGTGCGGCTTGCGCCGCCCCTCGCGGCCTGCCACCCCGGGCCATGGCCCTTTTGGCCCTAGGGTAAATACGCCCCTGGCCGTGCTCGTGGTTGACAAGACAAAGCAAACTGACAGAGTGAGCCTATAATCCGAAGCTGTCGCGGATGGGGTCGAGCAGGAATACAATTTTTAAGTCCTACATTCTCCAAATTCCAGCGATGCATAAAGCGCAGGCCACATTGCGAGCTGGCGGGTGGGCGGGCGAGCCTTTTCATACTTTGGTTTACATCGTTCACACCGTTTGAGTTGCTGAAGTAGCTAGGCTCGGTGAAAAGCTGCTCGCCCGCCCGCCCGCCAGTTCGCGGTGTGGCCTGCGCTTAAGTCCGTTTTCTTCAGCCCAGACTTTTTGCCGGTAGGAGTTGTGTTCTGTCGCTACAGGGATGCGAGATCAAAACCGATTTCCCAACTTTAGTGTCTAGTGCAGGGGTCGGCAACGCTGTGACCGTAAAGACACGTCGTTTCTTTGAATAAGCTAAGCCGAATTTCGGCTTTCAGCACAAGTCGGCAAGGACATTGTGACGGCACGGCATAATAAAGTGTGTAAACTACTTGAGGGGCGGGCGAGGGCGCGGCAGGGGGAGCCCCTCCCCCCATTTTAGAAGCGCCCTTCAGGAGTAAATTATTTTAGAATGAGCCCTTAGGCTGGATAAGGTTGCCGACCCCTGGCCCTAGTGTTTGTATTAAGTATTTATCTATGGGTCCTTGTCGCCTGAAATCAATAATAAAAATGCCCCCCAGATTACTCGTTTCCAGGTTTACTTTGGTCTGCCGGCACACTTTAATACCCGACGCCGCGCGCATTCTCAGCATGTTGGCGCGGCGTGGCGTGTTACTTGTAACAGACTTGTCTGTTATCCGTTGCAGTGGCAGTGTTTTACACACGAGCCAGGAAGTGCGGTATGGAGGGCGGGGGGCGACAGTCGCGGCTACTGAGCAGATTGCTCGGAAGACTGCGAGGCGACCACCACAAGTACAATAATCTGGAAAAGAAATACTCATTTACCTCAACTGTGTGAGTAGTTCTAATGTACATCCGTCAGCTTACCTTTTTACAAATGTTGGAGTCGGCTTGTTGTCTTAACAAGATGCGGCGAAATATCAATATTTTCCACAAAGCGACGCACAGTAATTAAGGTATTTATATTGGATACCTTTATCCTAAGGATAGCCTTGTTGTTAGATTTTCCAGCTTCTGATTGCTCATAACGACTGTCATAACGTATACCGTAGGTACGCGCGCGAACTGAATGCATTCGGAGCCTGAGGTGAACTGTGAAGCTCTCCCCGCCGTCCGCACGCCTCGCCTCACACGCCCGCAAAGTAATGGTGTCCTTGTCACACGCACACGCATTCCTTAGCTCTGCATTCAGTTCGCGTGCGTATTGTACCTTAGCCGTGAAGTAGCACAGTCTTCAACACAGCAAAAAGCAAAAAGGTTCATGCTCATGAGAAATAGTATCTACCTACGTTCTTTCGAATATTGTAACTCTAGTCAGCTTAAACGAGTAGATTGTTTCGTTATGAATATAAACTAATGATTCGCAGAGTAGGTAATGTACGAACAACCCTATATAAAACTTCTGCGAATCTTCTTAGGTATTCAGTCAAATAACTCTTTAATCTAAACAATGACCACATATCCGCAGCAACAAACGAAAACCTGAACTCTACAACGCTTCGGCGGCACGGAACGCGACGAAAAGCATTTTTTACTTTAATATAAAGCCGACTAACGAAGCTCTTCACGTGTCCAGCATGAGCGAGAGTACAGGCTGCAGCATCACCAATGACGATGAAGACCTGGAGCCGCAGGTCGGCCGCAGATCCTCAACGAACGCGTCCAGCGGGATAGACGACGATCAGTTTGCTGCTAATATTGATTTGAGGTAGCCATTTGCAGCAATCTTTTTTTTTTGGTAGTGCCGATGGCTTCGGTGTCTATGGAAACTTGACGTAATAGCTTCTTTTTGGAGAGGTCGCATAGGTATAACTGCTTGGGCATTGTGTTACATTCAGTTACTGCCTTTCTTCTATCAGAAAATCTCAATTCATTGGCCTGAGGAACCATCTTAGGAATTTTAATCAATAGTTGGAGCTGTACCACTATATCAATGAAAATATTCTGTTCTAGGTACGGCGGTCAGTACTTAACACCGGAACAGCTGCCGGAGTTCTGTAACCAACTCCATCACCTGGTAGAAGTGATAAGAAACATACAGTCGTACGCCACAGTTACTGGAGAGTACCCAAGGTACTTTTAATATTTATAATAACTTACGACACGGTTGGCGCAGTATCTGAGCACCATTCAGGAGAAATTCCTATGGTGGGGTAACGTAACGAACTAATAATAAGAAAAGCAGAATTTTGAATTTATACAACAAACTTAAAAAAACAATCATGAATCCATATGCTGATCGGATCTGGGAGTGAAAACTATACCTCTGAACAAAACCGCTATAAGATCGAGTGTTAGGCTTTGACGCGTCTGGCAGGTCCACTCTGCATAATTTAATGAGCTATATTTGAGTCTCAACGAACCTATTTGTGTCCAAACCAGGAGAGTAGCACAATTTTACACATGTAACCACTATATCAGCGGTATCAATGATACGGGGCCCCGAGCTGGCCCCACCAACATGAGTAAACAGAAAATCCACATAGAGGACCTATTAGTGAAATGTTAATGTTATCGACATACTAGGTTAGAAATACCAGAATAACGCTCCTTCTTCTTCTTATTCTAAAAATCTTGCTATACACATACTTTATTTACTTTAGCGAACTCGAACGCCGTCTAGAACAAGAGGCTCGCGAAGTGTCAGCTTTAGCAGCAGAAGCGCGCAACGCACGCGAGGTGGTAACGAGAGCGCGCGCGCAGCGACGTGCTGTGCGCGCGCACAAAAAACATCTCGTGTCGCATCTGGCTAGCTTGAAAGAAACAGGTTAGCTGGTCTTTTGATCTTTATGTTACAGTTTTTAGCATCAATGCGTATCCAGTAACTGGCTCCAGCGACACTGTACTATGTAGTTACTGAATTGGCATTAGACGAAAATTCTATTTAAATCAAGCGCGGACTGGAGTGAAACGTGTTTACATTAGTACAATGCCCGATCAGCACTAACTCTAACAGTGATAACCTCGTGGTGTGACCGTCCCACTGCCAAGTTATAGGTCTCGAGTCTCGAGTTACCCAAGACACGCAAACCTTTTCGTATTCATGTAGTTATCACTTGCTTAAAAACGGAGAAGGAAAACATCGTGAGGAAACCGGGATGCCTGAGAGATATTTTTCGACGGCATGTGAAACCAAATCAGAGGTCCATGGGCGGCATAAACTCTGACACCAGGTTAGTCACTAACCACACGAAAAAAAGAAGAAGCACTGGATTCCAGCGACGCTGAATACAGCTACTGGATCAACGTAAATTCACCATACGAGTTTGGAAGTTGACATGCATATTCACTGTGGTCACCCAACTCCCTTCCCGGCGTGGTGACTATGAATATCAGAATTAAGGAGACCCTTATTCTTCGCTGCAGGTGCAATATGCTATTGATGATGATTTATGGCGTTGTCCCAACAATGTACTGATCCCGACACCCGGACTCATCGGACTTCTCATGAGTCCTGCATGAAATCAAGATTTTATATCATGTGTACAAGAACATCTTGCTTTACATACACATTATGATTTAAGATTAAGCTGCGCTTGCCACGGTCAGTCCGCGGATGGGTGACCTTTCGTTACACATCGAGAGCCCTCCGTGCCTCGGAGAGCTCGTTAAACAGTCGGTCCCGCCCAGGTGTCATACGAATACCTATGACAGTCGTTACGCGTAGTTAGAAACCCGAAATTCTGACAACTGGTCTAACTTTAGGTTATCGGCTTAACTTAGTTACTGGGGTGCGGAGGTCTGATGGCAGTCGCTCCGTTTAAAATACTAGTATTCAGCCGCATCTGGTTAGACTGGAAGTTGACCCCAACATAGTTGGGAAAAGGCTAGGCTTTTGCAAAGAGGCCTAGCCGTTTTCAAGGGAATAGTAACTACGTAAAATTTCACACATAAGTACATAATGTTTTTCTTTACTTAGAAGTCCGAGAGCTGGAGACCACAGTGCGTAATTCAGATAGGAAGCTGTTTAAGAGCTGGGAGGCCTTGAAAGACTCGTTAGACCCTGCGGCGTTCGAACCTCTACTTGATGAGATTAAGGTGTGTTAGAATTGGTCCTTATGTATGCAACTGACTTGTTGGTCTAGTGGTCGCAAACGCCACTGCTAAGCATGGGATCCTTGGAGAAAGTGTTATTAGGTTTTTCCAGTAGGAATTTAGATATATGATGGAATCAGGCGTTACTTTGCGGAAATCCATGATCTATAAATATACAATAAAATATTTAGTGTTAATTCCGCGAAAAAACAGTTGATCAAGCCTGAATGCAGTATGCAGCACCGCCCTCCCGCCCGCAAATATATGCAAATGCAGAAGGTGCGATTAATAACATGCAACACACAAGCAAACGGTATCGGTATATTTTTTTATTTTTTTTTACCGTTTGTGGTATAGTAATTTTATTCTAGGTGCATCGTTTTCACATATAATTGTATAATTAATGTACCTATACAAAATATTGTAAGACATTTTAAAAGAGTAACGGTGGAGTTTCTTGCCCATTCTTCTCCATACGAAACTACCTTTTGGAAGGGGCAACTAGAATCAATTCTATTTTCTTTGTAACTTTAACGTTCAAAAGTGCCTTTTATGTGCCTAATTGAAATAAATACTTTGACTTTTTTTGACTTTCCCCTATTACATGGGACTTAAACATAACTGGCGAAACGAAGATGTACTAAAAACACCTCTGCCGAACCCCTCGGGGAATACAAGGCGTGATGTTATGTTATGTACGCATAGTTAAATTTAAAGTAAGAAAAATATTGAACAAAACGAGGTATACCTACGGTCCTTGCTATCGTGGATTTACGTAGCCTAATGGGCTCTCAACCTGTAAGTGCACAAAGTTTTACAAGAAAGAAATTTGAATATCTTCTATTGAAAGGGGACAATCTTCCATAAAAACATGGGGCAACGTGTTATAATATAAAACTTCCTCATCGCACGCTGGGAATAAACGCGTGTTGTAAGATTCAACAAAACCCACCACGCTTGGTGGTAGGATCTATACGGTCTGCCTGGCTAGCTACCACTCTCACAAGTCCGGCGCCAAGCAATTTACTGTATTCTGTCGTGTGTATGTGAGAGCCAGAGGGGTATAGGAGAATCCCTCTATATATCTGTTCCTTGGATTCGTGTGCTTCATCTTAGACCCTGTCTGCGCTTACCGTCAGGTGAGACTAGGGCCAAACGCGACCAAATCAAGAATAAAAAAGGGCAATTTGTACCGTGTCGTTATCGATATTCTGTTTCATCCGTGGTAGTCGTAAATGATGACTTAAGGTTTAAGGGCTTGTACACAAAACTTCGAATCGGCGCTATGCGAATTCGCAACGCAGAAGACTGCGACGCAGATTGCTGCGATGCGATTTCGTGCGTCAAGGCGTCTTTCTTCCAAGGTTCGGATGACCAATCCCTCGATGATCGTCAACCGTATTGAACGTATTTTATACTAGGTAGAATAAATTTGCGTGAAAAGATCTGCGCACTGCTGTTACTGATAAGAAGATATAGGAAAAATCAATTACGTGAATCATTTCTTAAGTTCTTGCGATGCGTCGTGCGAGCTCGTATATTTCTACGATGCCACGTTGCATCGCAGTTTTGTGTACAAGCCCTAAATAGTAAGGACCGCAGTGTCCTCCATGAACGATCGCAGACAAGTCACTAGACTTCATCATGGCATTCTGGAAATTATTGAAACGTCTTCATGAACAGAGCAAGCAAGCAGCCCTGGAATGCCTGCTCCGACTGGTGGACGGCAAACAGTCAGCCTTAACCCGCGCCGCGCCTCTGCCAACGCCACTACCACCACCAGATCCGCATGATAATGATGGTTTGTACCTTATACTTTGTTACGGAGTTGTGGTAGAGTAGAGGTAGGTAGAGCAAGTCGAGTCTTAGTTAGCGCTCATCATTGCCGTTGTTGTGCGCACTTAGTTACCTTCTAACGTGACACGATTTCCTTCCGTATCCTTATTTAACGGAGGCAAAATTATTGTAACCAATTACTAAAATGTATAACATCACGTAACTCAGCATTATCATCATCTCGACCTATTCCTATGTGTGTGTTGGCTTCATAGTTTTGTCTGATACGGCGAAATATCATAATTTTACCCGAAACAACTTCTGTCTAATTTACTCAACACAAACCCTATACAACGTGTTACAAAAATACCCCTATAGCCGAAAGGGGGTTAAAAGGTCCCTTGTAGAGTCTATTGGCAATATTTGAAAACCGTAGTATGACCCTAAAAAAAGAATTGGGATAAAACATAAAATAATCATCATTGAAACGCAACCCTGAAAACATAGAACTAAAGAGTAGCCTACTCAATTTACATTCTTGCCTAATTTCCTCTGAGAGGTAAATGACAACAACCATAAAAGACTATTTTATTATTTACATTTATCATAGGAAATTATGTAACACGTTGTATATGACACCAGTCTTCAGGCCTTAACAAAAGACTATAGAATTGAGATTTGCCTCCAGAGTCAGGCGCAACTGGTGCTTCGGGAGGTTCGGGAGGCCGTAAGCGACATGAGGCGCGGCGGTCCAGCGGCAAGCGCCGCCGGAGAGAGCCGCGCTCCGTCCCGCTGTCCGAAGAGCCCAGCAGGCACGCGCCGCCGCCACAGGTATCATTATGAACACGAACTTCAGAAATAGGTCTTTCTCTCTAAGTCTTTCTAATATCCTGTGATTATGAACAGCCTCTAGTTATCCAGAACTGGACTCATGCCTCTCCGACAAGTGAGGTGACGTCTAAGTCGCAGTGCCATAAGGCTGATTTACACGAGGATAGTTTCTCGAAGCGGCACTTGTTCTGTCTTTGTTTTTCTCTACGATGGAAACAGAGATAGCATGAGATTTGCTTCAAGAAGCTGCCTTCGTGTAAATGAGCCTTTAGTTACAGCGTTGTGTTAGCAATCTGGTGATTTTGGTAATCAGAGTCCTCGACGCTGTGCCCCGTCACCGATCCCAAGACATCTAGCTCATAACCAGCGAGAGTGGAATTCTAAGTTCGTTTCCAGTAAACTTTAATTCCGGTTTTCTACCAGGCTCTGTTTCAGTCCGGGGGCCAATTGGGGCATGGAAACTAAGATTATTACTACTGCTATAACAGATTTATGCCTCGAAACATTACAGATTACAGAGGGAAACGGTTATACTAAAAAAGATATTGAACTTGGCCACTGCACAAAGACCCCTCCAAAAACTCACATCACATACATACATAAATGCCGCATTGCATTTCCTGAAGGGTTCAGTAGAGGTGTCTTTAGTCCACCCTCGTTTCGCCAGTTATATTTAAGTCCCATGTAACAGGGGGCGAGCCTATTGCCATTAACCGGGCACAAATCCAGATTCCGTGCTGCTACTGAGAAATTCTTAATGGAAAAACACAATTACACTGCCCATCTGGGAACCGAACTCAGGACCCGATGCTCAGCAGTCGCGTTTGAGAGCACTAGACTAACATGGCAGACAAAAAACTCACTCTAATAGTTATCAGAGATTGGACAGTCACAGCAAGTAGACCCTTCAGCTTATGTGATTTCTAGTGACTCCAAGACTAGTGACTCTAGCGGCGAAACGAAGGTGTACTAAAACACCTCTGCCGAACCCTTCGGGTAATATAAGGCGTGATGTTATGTAGTGACTCCCGAACCTATAATTCTATTTTACCAACAGGTAACCCTCTATATCCAAGGCACAGAGAGCACGTCAAGGTACCGGGTAGGCAGCGCGGGCGCCGTCGCGCTCACGCCTCTAGAACTACCCTCAGGTGGAAGCGTCAGGGATATACTGTTCTTTACGACTAACTGACTGTCTTTTCAAATATAATATGTGTCGAAATATGAGTTATTTTTTATTTGACTAGTGATAGTTGATTTATTTAAGGTCCTGAGTTGGGTAGGATCTCCAGTAACTAACCATTATTGATTTTCTCAATGAGAAAGTATCTGTTATACAGTAGGTATATGTTAATCAAGATAATGAAAGAGACCTGTAGGCCTACATACGTCCAGGATCTAAATCCTAGTTCCACATGTAGATACGAGAATAGACTAGATATTCTGTGATCGCGTGATAGGTCGTGGTTCGTGTAGATAGATTGCGTTCAATTGTTCTGGGGGCCGAAAAAAAAGGAGGCATAAATAAAAGTCACATTGCCTGGGTCGAGCTCTGGTTCGATTGCGATTTATAACATAGAATTGGACCGTTCCAATGCCTGAGAACGACTTCCTGCATGTGCTCTTTCCTCTTTCGAACTTAAATCAATCATGACCAGACAAGATATGAAAAGGTGTTTATACCTACCTATGTTCATAGGCATATTCAAGGAGGGGCAGATGGGGCGCTTGCCGCACCCTGGCTCAGGAAAGAATAGATAAATGGTCTAGATTCAGTCAACTCGCCACCCATGTCCACAGAACAATTAGGTACCTAAAATAAGCAGACCAATGCCCGACTCCGTCTATACTTATTTGGACCTCAAAAATAAGGTTAGGTATAGGGCAAAATTGTGGCCTGTGGGCGGCGGGTTAGGGGACTCGCCGCCCGACCAGTAACAGACCCGAGAAGGCGGCGCGCTGTGTTCCGTGCGCGCCTCTCAGGAGGACGTGGGGCAAGTCCCCACAGAGGAGAGGTCCGCCATGGGTTGGTGGACCGGGACCTGCCGGGGTTGCGGTGCATTCTTTTGCGAATCCCACGACCCCGGCCGTACGGTCAGAAGAAGGAACACCGTTGGTTTTTAGCAGGTAAGAGTCCGGCAGACCCCCTCGCCATCCCCGGGCGAGGGACATCCACGAGGATTTTCCAATGCAAAAAAAAATATTAAAAAAAAGGTATAGGGCAAAATTGCCCCATAATCCCATTCTTCCCGATTTCTTCCAGATTTATTGAAAAGACAAATATTTACGGTCGGACTGAGTTTGCCTCAGCCTGGACAAAAGTATGCCTACGTTCCAGAAAAATATAGATTCGTTTGATGAGTCTTCGAGTTTAACGCTGTTTTCTCCAAAACCAAAGAACCATCATTCCAACCTTAGAAACACAAGGTTCCACACAAGTAATTATAATGCTCTCGTATGCTTATCATCTAATTTGCTGTTGTTCTGTATCAAACTAATTATAAACGTATTTCCATAGTACTATGGTGCATTATTGATTTTCCATAGTTGAAATTAACAAAGCATGAAATGATTCATGTTTTTCGATAAACCATTTGTGACAAGCGCAACACTAATGTTTAATTAAATTGTTTATGTAATGAGTCGATTGTTTCATAAGCATAGGATTAGGTACGATAGCTATTTCTATATAATGTATGTTGTATGTTATTAAGTTGAAGCATGTATTAATTTGAAACGTTAGCCAAGGCCGATTTGTAAGTAAGGTGTCGTTAGATTTGTATTTTTGCGGAGTTTCTTAGATTTTATTTGAATTTTCATTTCAAAAAGTAGGTACCTACTCATTTATTGAAATTGAAAGTAGTTACAATGCACTCGTGTTATCCCTTATCCGTCTCCATACAGAAATGCTTCGGTTGTTAGGCTTGTAAAATAATTTTGAACATGGGGCCATTCAAGTAGGTACCTATTACGTAAGCAGAATTTTAGTAATTTTAGACCCTCCCCTCCCCCTTGTCGGCAAAAGTAAGCAAAGTTCTTACCCCCTCCTCCTATGCATACGTAAACATTGGTATTTTGTTTTTTAATCTGTTCATATTTCTTTATTGTTATTCATGAGGAGCAATTTTCAAGCCTAGAAAAATCATTAATCACCATAAGTTAAGCAAAGACCCCCTCACCCCCCTTTGGTGATTACGTAATACTTGAATGGTCCCCACCCTCTTATTTATTTGCTGGACACTAATGTCACAGTCACAGTCTATCCATAGGCGAGTGGGTCGGTCATTGATGCGACTATTATAAGAGTAATACCTACAACATCCCTCCGTAGGCGTATTCAGGGTGGGGCAGATGGGGCGCTTGCCCCATGGTACCCGGTAAATGGTCTAGATTCAGTCAACTTGCCACCAGTGCTGCCAATAAAAATTTCTCGATTCCCCGCGTCAGTGTTGTTGATTCCCCGAAATTCCCCGCTCTTCTTCTTTTCCATCTCTGGTTCGCCCTTTCTTTACCGTTTTGTCCAGCTCTTTCCTAGTCGGATGTTTTTTTTTTTAGCGCTCTCTTGTGTCTTGACAGCATTTGCGGACGCAAAACCTGAAATATGCCAATTCCCCGAAATTCCCCGATTTTGTTCATTCCCCGCACGGACCCCTAATTCCCCGCAAATCGGGGATTTTCCCCGCAATTGGCAGCACTGCTTGCCACCCATGTCCACAGAAAAATTGCCCCAAAATAGGCAGACCATTGCTCGACTCAATCTATACTTATTTGGACCTCAAAAATTAGGTTATGGGGCAAAATTGCCCCATAATCCCATTCTGCACTTCCATATTTATTGAAGACAAATATTTAATGTCTGACTGAGTTTGCCTCACCCTAGATAAAATCCTGGCTACGCCTATTGCATCTCTTTATAATGATAATTAATTTTGACATGAAATATACATGTATAGTTCGTGCTGATAGAGAGAAGACCCATCTGGAGATACAGAAGTAAATTTATTCAGACTCATACGGTTCTAAACGCCACTTTCAGCGTTTTCGTTAAAAGTATGCTTATCCCTCCTAGGTATTATAACGAGGAATAAGCAGCCCATTAGTTTAGCCATCAGATAATTAGGCAAGTACCTATCTAATAATTTGAGAATAAAGAAAATGAACTGACTGAGTAAAGTGTCTACCGGTAATGCGCATCAACACCACGGGTGTAGGCTCCTATAGAGAATCAAAGGCAATAGGTATCTCCTTTTTGGAAGAATCCCATGTTTAGTGGGCAACTGTGGCGACAAAAATATACTAACTGCTCATATCACAAGCACTAAGCGATATTTTTATTTCGTCTTCTGGTGGGGTTGTAGGTAATATCACATAATTAGCCCATTACTGTCCCACTACTGGGCACGGGCCTCTTCTCAGAACGAGAAGAGTTTAGGCCTTAGTCCACCGCGCTGGCCTGGTGCGGGTTGGCAGACGTCACACACCATCGAGAACATTATGGAGGTCTCTCAGGTGTACCAGTTTCCTCACGATGTTTTTCCTTCACCGTTAACGCAAGTAATAATCAAATTCTGATCCGACAAAAATTCGAAAAGTCAGAGGTACGGGCCGTGATCGAACTCAGACCCTCCTGTATGGAAGGCAAGCGTTCAACCGCTAGGCTATAGGTTATAGGCTAAGCCATCGCCTCCTTTTGTGAGGGGGTGATGGCGACCAAAGAGGAAGCGGAGAGGGAGAGGGAGCGGTGTGCTCTTCTCCCTTCCCGCGCCAGACGCACCGGGCGCCGGAGGGCTCGCGTACGCGATGACCTCCAGCCACCCTAGTGTGTGGCCTGGCCTAGTGTGTGGCGGCGGGTTTGGGAACTCGCCGCCCGACCAGTAACAGGCCCGAAAAGGCGGCGCGCCGTGTTCCGTGCGCGCTTCTTAGGAGGACGTGGGGCAAGGCCCCACAGAGGAGAGGTCCGCCATGGGTTGGCGGACCGGGACCTGCCGGGGTTGCGGTGCATGCTTTTGCGAATCCCGCGACCCCAGCCGTACGGTCAGGAGAAGGAACACCGTTGGTTTTTGGCCGGTAAGAGTCCGGCAGACCCCCTCGCCTTCCCCGGGCGAGGGACATCCATGAGGATTTTCGAACGAGAAAAAAAAAAGGCTATAGGTTATAGGCCGGGGTTGTAGGTAGGTAATAATATTCTTACGTATTTCTGGTCCTTCGAGTCAGACACACAAACACGCAAAAGTATATCTTAATCACAAAACACACTTATTTCCAAGTGTTTATTTTACAAAGATCACAATACGTTACGGACATCGTTCCGGTTTGTTACATTTGCACCATGTCCTCGGTGTTACACTAATATTAACTAAGCCTTCTTTTCCTCGGCAGGCGCTGGGGTTTCAGGCGCCGCGGGCGCAGCTGGCGCTGCTGCCGCAGCCGCCGGGGCTGCTGGCGCGTCCGAACTAGGCGAAGGTTTTGCCTACAAATAGAAACTTTATGTAACATATGAGCTTCCGTGGAGTTCCTTAAAATATAAGGCCATGCCTTCTCTTGGAGTTGTTCACTTTAAACCAGTTCTCAATGGCTTGCGAATGGTATTAGAGGTTTAAAGAGTTCTGACGACAGTAACTCAACATTAAGCAAGAAATGTGATAGTTCAAAAGCAGCGAAGTCATCCTTGGCCTCTAAAAGAATGACGGAATGTCCAAAAAATTATGTGAAACTATGGAACTAACCTCAGCGGCCTTAGCCGGTTCGGTGGCAGCTTCGGAGGGCACTGGTGAGGGCGATGCTGCGCCTGCGGGCTCCTCTTTCTTCTCCTCGTCGGGCACAGGCGCCCCATGGCTCATCTGAAATAATAAAGTTAGTTATAGAGGGTAATTAGCGCTTGTAATGATCCGTCAATTAATTTAGTTAAGCATCTTTTCCGCGACTTTGTCACGGTGAGTTTTTACACATCCAGACCACTTCATTATTTGGAGGGTAGGTTAGTCTGTTATACGGGGCTGTCACATCGAAGCAATAATTAACTTATTTTCTGCTGCATCTGATAAATTTTGTAGTCGATCCCAATAAACTTGGGAAAAGGCTAGGATTACGATGAGTACTTGGAAGTTAAACACTAACACGAATGAAGCAATGCTCTAGCTGAACCGTTCATTTGAAAATTTGAATCGAAAACCGTTTCGCGCCTTGCGTTGAATCAGAATGAGCTTTCATTTGTTCATCAAAATGACTGTCTTGTTGGTCTATTATTGGTCGCAAGCGTGACTGCTGAGCATTGGGTCTTGGGTTCGATCCCCAGGTCGGGCAAAGTGATATTGGGTTTTTCCATAAGGAATTTCTCAGTAGCAGCCCGGAGTCTGGATTTGTGCCCGGTTAATGGCAATAGGGTTGCCCCTTATTACATGGGACTTAATATAACTGGCGAATTGAGGGTGCTACTAAAACACCCCTGCCTAACCCTTCGGGAAATACAAGGCGTGTTGTTGTGTTATATTGTTCATCAGGCTCTGCTAAGCTTTGAAGAACTTCGAAAACTTTGCTAAGTAAGAAGGCAGCTTTTGGGGTTCGATCTTGAGATCGATAAACTAATTTGGTTACTTGGTCAGATCTGGTAGGTAGGCTTTGGGTAATGGAACCTTATGGTGTTCTTGGTGAACTGTGTTTAAAGACTCCATCTATTTCTAATTGAAGTACTCACTTCTTTCTTTCTTGGCCTAGGTTCCGGTCCAAAAGAACTTCAGCCATAGCCTCGGAATTGTACCTATATTCGATGTTATCTGAACACTGGCAAAGCTGGATTTTCGAGACGCAAACATTGTGCAAAAGTGAGAAAGTATGATTAAGATTTTAAAAAAGATGGATAAGTACAATGAAGGTGAGATATTTCCAGACCCGTTGTTATGGTTACTCATCATCAGTTTAGCATTTGCCCGAGTTTGTTGGGGTCGGCTTCTGGTCATTCGGTTTGGATTGACATTCTGCTCGAACTGCGATTTAGGTCCATATTGAACATAACGACCAATGCCTCTAAGGACCAAGCTTCTTAGGACCCGATCAGTTAACTTAGAAACAGAAGAAATCTTCATCTACCTACCTAGGGACTATTTCCGATTGCTTCGCTATTTCCCGCTGTCGGTATTATCCATTGATTCCAATTCTAAGATAAGTTTAGTATTCAGCTTTTATCGGGTGTGACATAATTATTAGATAAGCGGTACCAAGTAGTAACTGGTACATAAAAAGTATCCACGTTCTTACGGCAATAAAAGTCGTGACGTAACTTACTGTCGTTAAGCATGCGTCGGAGTTTATCAAAGTGTGAATTTCCTTAATTTACAATACTGATTGAAGTACATAATATGTATTGTACTTGTAACATTTATTATAGGCCTTCAATGATGTTTGGAAAAAAAGAGTACGAAATAACATTTCAACATTTAGGCGGCATCAAGAAGTCATAGGGATTTACTGAAATATGGAGTTTGTATTGACCCAGTGCATAATATCAGCAAGCACCTTGGGTCGCCCGCGCGACGGCGCAACGAGTATTCCCAAGGAGGGTTGATGTCAGCCAGGCAGCAGGTCATAAAACAATAAGCCAAAACCTCTAACAACATGGATTTATGAAATACATGTTGTGCCGACCCCACCTAGTGTGGGATAAGGGTAGGAAGAAGATGGAGTTTGTATTGAACTACTTTTTGGTTCGGATTTTACGTCGGAAGCGGTTGTCATTATTGTAAATGCGAGATCTAGACCATTGCGCCTAGTTTTTGTGCTTGGAAACTAAATTCAGTTCCAGAATTTTGCAATTGCGGCCTGCTAGATCGTTAAAGACACACACGGAACAATAACATTAGGGTTACTTAACGAATTTCTACTAAACCAGGCAATATTTTTTGCTCTGGCAACGTAATAATGCCAGACTGTGTAATGCAATGTAATGTTGCCAGAGCAAAAAATATTGCTTGGTTTAGTAGTAATTCATAACTTTCGAAATATTTACATGTTCGTAATTTAAAGCATTATACCTACCTAAATGGTGCTGCAGGACCAGGACCTTATGAAATAATTTCATATTAAAGTGTCTCAGGGTTGTTTAACCCTTCACGTTAAGGCCACGTTGGAGCATCGCGTTATAAATAAAGATATTCAATTTTTTATTACAGTGGTCTCTATTGGATCTTCTAACAACATTATCTTGATAGGAAACTCTTCATCGTTCGTAGTTTTATTTGTAGGTATACTCCTGCTGTATACCTACACAAGAAGACCAGTGATGGCCGTTTTCAATATCCTATCTATCGGTAGTTTCCCCTACCAGAAATTTGATAGCTTCATATGTAGGTATAAGTAATTTAAATTATCTATTTCTAACCAATCTATCACTATCGCAAACCACCAATTAATAGGTTATTAAAAATGGCCGTACATACATACATAAACTCACGCCTTTTTCCCATGGGGGTAGGCAGAAACTATAGAACGCCACATGCTACGACCCTTACATACCCCTTTCGCTTCATCCACATTCATACATCTTGTCATACACGCACGCCGGTTGAGAGTACTACGCACCTGACCTTTGTGAAGAACATCACCAATAACATCGATGTATGTCCTTAAAATGGCCGTAAGTTGTTAATAATATTATAAACCCCACAGAGGAGAGGTCCGCCAGGGTCTGGAGGACTGGAACCTGGTTGCAGTGCTTGCTTATGCAAAACCCGCGATCATGGCCGACGATCAGATGGAACACCGTTTGTTTTTCCCCGGTAAGAGTCTGGCAGACCCCTTTGCTTTGCCCGGGCGAGGGACAGCGAAGAGGACTTTGCCACGATAAAAAAAGGATGTCTCAGACCGAGAGTTGACTAGCGATAGTCTGCAATAGTCCACATTATAGTAGAGAAAATCTTATGTACAGAAGTAGTTGTTTATAGTTTTAATTCTGAATCCCTCTGAATTTGGTGCTAGGGTCCGCGATTAGACACCTCCAATTATGGCACACGTATTCAATAGAAGATAGGGAAAATAACTTATTGGAATGTTGAGGTAAGTGGACCAAATTTTGCCTCTGCCACTACGCAAAAGTAACTCGATCAGCAAAATGAATGTCGACGGGAATTTGCAGCATGAGACGGAGGCCATTATTGATTTTGCGGTCACTACACATTTTCAGACCTAAAGTATGTAGGTAAGCTGTTTCGAAACTTATTATACACTTTATAGGTACCTTAGAATTGTGATATTTTTCATCCCGTAAGGCCGCAGAGGAAATACAGTCAAACAAAATTATAATTTAACAGAAACTCGTCCTTTTATTAGTTTTCCAAAAAACTATTTCTGGTTTCTTGATCCCAAAAGAATGGGACATTTTTCAGTAACGCGGCCCGATTAGTCAAACTTTGATTAAATTTTAAATTAATTTGAACGCTGATTTTTGATGTACTTCACATATTACAGGTTTTTAATTAACAACTATAACACAAATCAATTTCCTACCTGTAAAGCCACGAAGGCGAACAAAGCGACTGCCACTAGAACCTTCATATTCACAATCGTCTAACTTAATGACAATAAAACTTGAAAAGGTTACTGGTTTAATTTATAACAGTGGACACGTAAACGAGGGGGAGTTTGTAACCAAAATAACTATTATGATTCGTTCAATAATGAGCTCTGTTTATAAAACAAAGCTTGGCGGAACAATTAAAATCGTTATCGTTTTATGTGCTTGTTTCTAATTTACCGCGCGTTCTTGTTCAATATTGCTGTAGCTCTGACGTCAGCCGCTGCAGTGACCAAGGTTTTTCCGTTGGCGACAATTTTGGGACAAAATTCAAACTGTCGCGAACTGGTGTTTCTCATCATCAGATGATTGATTTCAATGCATATGTGTGAGTGCATTAAAATACCCTCCACAGGTTACTCAAGTAGGTCCGGTGTCAAGTCCTCCGGCCACCGTAGATAGAGGCCTGCGGACGGCGGTCTTGGGAGCCCGACCAGCTTCAAGCCCAAGTAGGAGGCTCACTGCAGACAGGCTCACTTCTCAGGAGGACGTGGGGCAATGCCGCACATGCGAAGGGTAAGATGGATGCGGTGCATCGAATCGAAACCCGCTGGCCCGGCCATAGGTCCTCGGAGGAACGCTGTGAGGTTTTAGTCCTTTCCCAACGCGGCGTTTATCCATGTGTAAAAAAAAGAAACATTTGTCTAGCATTACAGTGAGATAGGCTGCAGTGATGAAGGAACTTAAGTACTGTGTTTTTCCATTCCAAGACCTAAGAATTATATTCCCTTTCGAAAGTAATTTACTTACTTGCTCCATATACCTACTCCACTAATTATCGCATCTAGTAAAATTGGATCCCGGAATTCGAGATCCTAGGATCCCAGTCAATTTCTAGTCCCGTTATTTCGGGATGGGAAATCTGTGAATACAGGTATTTTCGGGATTTTCATAAAGCTAATTCTATAGTACTTAGGTAGAATCAAAGCCAGAAATACCAAAATTTACGTACGTAGCTTAAGTAGGTACCTACCTACCTACACCATAATAGTAAAAAAATGCGAATTTTGATACGTAACGTAGGTACTTTTAGCAATATTTGCGAGAAAGAGAAATAGATATTAAAAAGTTTGAATGATTTCTATAAGATAGAAAAGAATTTCTAAGATACAGGGGCTCGTGGCTAATTAACAACCGCGTGGATCATAATATGATTTGCAAGGTTAGGTTGCGCTTGCCGCGGTAGTCCGTGGATGGGTGACCATTCGTTACACATCGAGACCCCTCCGTGCCTCGGAGAGCACGTTAAACCGTCGGTCCCGGGTTTCAAACGAATACCTATGACAGTCGTGTCGGGTAGTCAGAAGCCCGAGTCTGACACCTGGTCTAACCTTAAGATATCGGCATTGCCTAGTTACTGGATTGCGGAGGTCTGATGGCAGTCGCTCCGTGTAAAATACTGATATTCAACCGCATCTGGTTAGACTGGAAGCTGACCCCTGGGAAAACACTAGGCAGAACGAATGATTTTTAAGATAAGGTTGATAAGTTTGTTAAAAAAATGGTTGACTAAAGCAGATAACGGACATTTAAAATCTAGTATTGACAGAAACGAATGTTTATATTTAATACCTTTAATATTCTGAACAATGGTGTCGATTCTGTTGCGCACTTTGACAGGACTAAACTAAACTAATGTTTCTCATGTTTATAATTTTCTCTTCTATTTTCATTTTTTACTTTAATTTTTGTTCTTATTGCATAAAACTCGACTCATAATTATTGGGAGAAGACACTGGCTCCTGTAACACAGGTACTATACCTAGCGCAGGACTCAGGGCCTCACTACTATTGTTAAAATTATTTATGTCAATAAAGAATTTATTATTATTATTATTGCCTTTATTTATTTTAAAATACTTACAAATTACATTTTTAAATATTTCTATAAAAACACAAAAACATTTAAAAATATAAAAAATAGTAGTCCACCGGCATCGGGAACAGGGTCCAAACTGCCGGCAGTCAGGGCTCCAGAGAAAGGAACCTCCTCACTATGCGTGCCGTGTCAAGGAGTACTGCTCTCTGTATCAAGCCCTTGATCCAGCCACCCAACGAGAGCCTCATGAGGTGAATATCGAGGCTCTTGGCTATTATACCATTCGCCGTAACGACTATCGGAACAATGACTGCTGAGTCCACATCCCACATGCCGACAACCTCGTGTGCTAGATCAAGATATTTTATTTGTTTATCTTTCTCAGCTTTCACGAGGTTCTCGTCATGAGGGACCGTGATATCAACAATCATTGTCCGGCGCTCTGATCGATCTATTACCACTATATCAGGCTTATTGGCTACAATAGTCCTGTCAGTGATAATAGATCGATCCCAGTACAATGTGGCATGACCATTCTCGAGAACTGGGTCGGGCACATACCTGTAGTACGGTACTTCCGATTCCACAAGGTTGTATTTCAAGGCAAGTTGCTGGTGAATAATCCTGGCCACCAGGTTGTGTCTGTGCAAGTACTCACCGTTGGCAAGACGAGAACAACCGGAAACAATGTGTCGGATAGATTCTCCCGGACGGTGACATGCCCGACAGATGTCAACCGTGCCATCCTTCACAATATATTTCCTATAATTGTTCGTCATCATGACTTCGTCCATAATTGCACAAACAAAACCTTCGGTTTCCCCAAAGAGGTTACCAGAACGTAGCCAGGATACGGACGCTGAAAAGTCAACATCGGGCCTATGAAGGGCCCGATAGTAGCGCCCGTGTAGCTCCTTGCTTTGCCACACCACCTCGCGATCATTGGTACTAAGCACTGCAGGCTTGCGCCAGTTCTCTCTAGCCAAGGCGAGCGGGGTGAATCCCTTGTCCACTGCGACCACATCTCGGTGCATCACCCCTTCAGCTTGGAGGAAATACTCCCTGAGACTGTACACTTCGCGGTTGTGTAGGGTCTTAGCGTTTAAAAAGCCTCGACCCCCACACTTTCGCGGAATGTACAGCCTCATCACTGAAGAGCGTGGATGATGCATCCGATGTGCAGTCAGCAGTGCACGGACCCTTCTATCCAGGGCGTCAAGATCCGCCTGAGTCCACTTGAGTGTGCCAAAGGAGTACATCAAGACCGGCATGACCCAACCGTTAAAGGCGCGCACCTTGTTTCCGCCTGATAAAAGACTTTTCAGTAATTTATTCAGGCGGCCAAAGAAGCGCTCCCGCAACGATTGTCTCATGTCGGTCTCGCTGATGCCTAAAGCCTCCGACATACCCAAGTATTTGTAGGTCTCAGTTGGGGAGAGGGATCTAAGTTGTACGGAATTCGGGAGTTGGATTCCCTCGGATTCCGCAATCCTCCCTCGCTTTACATGCATGACCGCACATTTGTCCACACCAAATTCCATCCTAATAGAATTACTGAAGTTTTCAGTTACCTTCAGTAACTCCATTAGTTGCAAATCAGTGGGGGCAAATAGTTTTAGGTCATCCATGTAAAGGAGGTGGGATATTTATTATTATTATTATTATAATGATGTTTGTCTCTTTCTGTTTCAATAGAAAAAGAAAGTGACAGTTGCGTTTAGTCTAGTTTAGTAGTGTCAAATGTTCTACAGAATCAACACCAATGTCCCTTTTTTTCGGTGGCAAGCACAGAGTTTTATCAGTATAATGGGATCAAGGTTTAGGAGAAGATCTAGTAAAAAAAGACTGGGCTTTTCTAGTTACTAGTTAAGTTCTCGTAGTCTACTGCTGAACCGAAACTATAAATTCCTCCTATAGATAATCACCTCACTAGATCCTTGCATAAGGAACCTAAAAAAATTCATCAAAGGTTTTTTTATGATATTCTAGTAAAAAAATGATGCTTCTCCACAATAGGAAGTCATATCTAATAGTGGGAGTCATCTGAGCCTGTGCCTGATGTGATTGCACGGATGCTGGTAAAGTTGACGTTTTGGTAAAGCTGGATATTCTGATCTGATAATGGCCTAACTCATTTCTCAGCGGACGCCATTATGTACCTACACAAATCACGCGCAGAATGATTCCAACTCGAAAATAAAAAGAATGTGAAGTTAGTCAATATAGTTTTGTCGAACTGATGGAGTCTTGATCAGAAGTCGGCTCAGCCCATTGCACCATTTAGAACTTAGCGTAAAATAATTATTGAAACTCTGATATACCTAAATCCCAGTGGCGTAGCGTAGTGGGGGCGGCAGGGGCGGCCCGCCCCGGGCCGCACTTTTTAGGGGGCGGCAAAGTTTAACAATAAATAATAAACATATTTTGTAATTATTTGTACCATTTTATATTTTTATCGCAACTACAAATTCGGACCGATTGAAAGGAGCACGGAATTTTTAATTACCTACATATTTTGTGGTACCTATGTGTGTTTTTTGTATTAATAAACGTGATTGTAAAACTTAGATAAACTTTTTATTTAAAATCTAACCTGTACACTGCAAAATAATGATGACTGTTCTTGCCGAAAAGTTCTCTATAATTAATATATGTAATGTATAGTATACATTAAATTGAAATACCTAAATAAGAGGGCGGCAAAATTATCTTCCGCCCCGGGCAGCCGACACCCACGCAACGCCACTGCTAAATCTTTATTTTCGTTTAAACTGACTTGTTAATGGAGTAGTTACCACACCTTGTCGTCTATAGCTTTTGAAAGAACGGCTTTGTACCATAGGCGTAGTCAAGGTTGGATAGATGGGGCGCTTGACCCACTCAAGCACAGGAAAGAATAGGTAAATGGTCTAGATTCTGTCAACTCGCCACCCATGTCCCCAGAACAATTACCCAAAATAGGCAGACCAATGCCCGACTCCGTCTATACTTATTTGGACCTGAAAACTAAAGTTATGGGGCAAAATTGCCGCATAAATCCAATCTGCACTTCCAGATTTATTGAAAAGAAGAGAAATATTTACTGTCTGACTGAGTTTGCCCCACCCTGGACAAAATTCTGGGTATGCCCATGCTTTGTAGTGTTTCCCCCGCCATATATCCCCGATGTTGGTCAGGGGACGCCAGGATAAGCCTGTTGCTATTTTTCGGGCACAATTACAAAGCCAGTACTTTACCCAACCTTGGAATCTAACCCAGGACTTGACGTTCAGAGGCGATTCTCATAATTAGTCATAGTTATTATACCTAATCTTTATAATTTAAAACAATGGTTTGAATGAAGGGAATGTTATTCGTTTATCTATGAGACACGTAGGAAGAATGTGTTGAATTATCCATAAGTTAAAACAATAATATAGCCATCCTACAAATCATTGAAAACTTATGAATTTTCCATGCACTGCATAGCGATTAGATGCACAAGAATCCTATGCTTACACGTGTTTTAATTACGCCTTTATCAATTTCACGGCTGACCTTACTAGTACCTAATTTATTGATTAATTCGTGAAACTGATTCCATGAGCATCGGAGATCGCCCTACATTATTTTGAAAAGATAATGTTGCAATTGTAAATGGTATTTTTTTGTTCTGTCCATAACTAATCTATTTCACTAAAAATAAATAATTGTCTTTTACAGAAAAGGTGGAGCCGAACACGAATCTGCATCATAAAAAAGGGCTGCATGGAGAAATATTTAAGTCATAAATGCAAAACTAACTTTCCTTGAAATGTAAACTGCGAATTTTAAACATTCATTGCTCATAGCAGGGGTCGTAGACATATATCATTAATCTGTGAGCAGGGGCAGTGGAGTAGGTTTACCACAGAACATAACAAGAGGTTTACAACATAAGCACAGCAATTTTAAGAAAATGAAAAAAAATCACAACTTATTTATAATAATGAAACTTATGACATCATATAAGTACACAGTTAAAAATGTGTATCTCAAGTATAATATAATCAAAGCTTAGGTAATTATAATCTATTTGATTTGTTTTATCATTATCTTTTTCTAAATCAGTGTGGATCCGAAAGTAAAATTACAATGTCAAGTTAACGTTCCGTTCTACGATTATGAAAGAACTTCCTATATTTCTTTTCAATATTTTAGGACTCGAAAAATTTATGAAATATATATTTCAAATTACTCAACTTGTTATATTTAATATAAGAAAGATGTATGTTATTTTCTATAAATAGCTGTATTACATAAATCGAATGAAACACTGAAATGAAGTGTGATTATTGTGACATTCGGAACGCGCCATTGAAAACCTTGAGACGTTGGCATTTTTGGCATTTCGTTGGCTCTCGTTTGGCAGATGGGGAAAATGAATTGATCGAAAAGAAAAATCTTTGCCAGGATTATCTGAATGATGTCATTTGAGTGATCTAAGATCGATTAAAACTATTGATTCTGTTTGTATATAATATAATTAAGTTATAAAAATGGCTTCGCGTGGTGGTGTTATGGTGACTGGTACGAACGGTGCCGATTTCGAACACAGAGAGAAAATAGCAGCACAATATCAGATTAGGTACGTAATTTGGCTTATTTACAAGTATTTAAGGCCGTACATAAGATTTAATTGGATGTCGAATGTAAGCTTGATATACAGTTGATATATTTTTTCGACCAAGTTCCGTCAAATTATTTTTAGACAAAAGCAGTCGATAGCGAATAATGTTTCGCGCCAATTATTTGAAAAGGTCCTCAGATTGGTTAATTAAATAGTGAAGACACAAATATCTTCCTAGGAAACCAGGAATAACTAAACATTGTAACATAACCATCCTTGACAGTTGTACCATAACAATAACTTTCTCAGTTCAGAAAAATAAGAATAATAATAATTTAGGTAAATAATAATCATATTAAAAATGTCTGTTAGTGACAAATTTTTACACTAAATAAGAACCTCCTTTTTTAAAGTTGGCTAGAAAGTAATCATCCATATGGTTCGTCAACATGTGACATGTCAATTAACTTCCTGTATAAAAAAAGAAAGTAATAAATAAAACCAAAATGTAATATTTAATGGGCAGTATACAACATCATCATAAAGTTTTATGGATTTCAACTTCCTTAATACATTAGCAAAAATATTAAAAATTTCTACCAAGAAATGATTATTTGAATACGACTTTAATGTGGTTATAAACTAACAATAATGATTCAGTCATAATTATGTTGTTTAATTAATTGACAAAAAAAAACACATAAACCAATACAGGTGCTTATGAAAAGTCAAATTTAGGTGCACGGTTCCAATTAGTCGTTTCCTATGGAGAAGAGCCAGCAAGAAACTCCATGGTTACTCTTTTAATCTCATGGTTACTCTCAATAGTAAATGACATCAATGAGGGTGTACTGTTAACTGCTAACATTTAATAAAGGCTGTGTTATTGTCATGCCTAAAGTTTTTAATGTTCAGTTTCATATGGCTAAATTGACACTAAGTAGATAGCGCAAATTGTATGAAAACGAGCATGTCACATTTTTCATTCCAAGTACCTATTAACAAGGACCGTTTAGGACTGGGAAGTAAACATTGTGCAGCTATACACACATTTTTTGTAGTGGACGGTCGCTCACATGCATCCTGCAATCATTTGCTCTTGCCATATTGAAATGGCTGAGAGGGTCACTGACTTAACAGTGTATAGTAGGAAGATCTTTCCTACCTAATGGTATGCACAGTAGGTAAATTTGCATTATCTATTTAACTCTATATCTGCATTAACAAAGTTTATGAAAAACATTCACTTACGGGATAACTTCCGTGATTATAGTTTGATTTGAGTTCCCGATATTTCGACGCTGTTGCAAGCGCCATTATCGCGGGTAAACTGGAGAATGCGGGTGGATGAAAACTTAAAATAAAATAATTATTAAGAGCAGACAAATCTGTCTATCCTCTTTCTTAAAAACCGTGAAAGTTTAAAACAGTGTTTATGAAAAAAGCTAGATTGATTGTCAGAAGCAGATTTTGTATTGTTGTATGATGCTATCAATGTATACGAGACTACTACTGCTTATTAAATTAACTATCGATATTATAATGCCTATAGTTCCCTCTCAGAACATTTAAATGGTCATTGCCAAGATTAATTTCAATCAAACATGTGGATATCCTCAACGTGTTTATCTTCAGTAGATTCAGATGTTGTGGGGATATATTGTGCATGTTAATCAACTTCAATTTGATAAATACTTTGCTAAACACTAACTACTTAGTTAAACAATGTTTAGTTCAGAAATGAATGTTCCTAATTGATAATTAAACCTAGATTTTCAAGATCTTTAGCTATGTTTGCAACCAGTGATGTAACAATTCATTGCTTGGCTAATGATACTGCGTAAGTCGTAAGATGGCGTTTTTACATTCATATTACATTAATCAAATAATATTTAACAAAATTATGCATTAATATAATTATAGTTTGAATGCAATTATATCACAAATTAAAGATACAGCTTCAGCTATAGATCTGTTAATGAAAAGTTTTAGATAGGAAATCCAGTTGCACATGTGGCGGCATCTATCATGTTACATGCAAACTACACAGCTCGACGAATGTCTAGCTGGCTACAGCGACAATGCCAACTCTCAAATATGACGTCAGAAATCCTGCATCGCGATATGAAGATTTGATACGCAGATAGTATATACATATAGAACTTCCCAACATCAAATGTTGGAAAGTATCCCCCCTTTTTGTTGGAGGAACATCATACCTCATTCCTCTACACATTCACTTTTCAAACCTGACCATTGTTAATGTGGCTCTAAATACTGGCAACATCTATAGTAAAAAAATTATCTACTACTACTTCAGATAAAGTTCTACTGGCTTACTCTTGATGTCAAAAGAATGCATACTCTTCAATAAAAATTTACACAATACACAATTTAAATTATATTCTCTCATGTCGGCATGAGCTATGCCAGAATAATTTGTGCTGTAGTAAAAAGATTTGCCATCTGGCAAGGTTGGTAGCGGGGCTGACTGCTCAGGGTGCACTGGACGTACTTAAGCATCGTCAATCGTGGAGACTCTTTTAATGCACCCCAATTTGCATTCAAAATTACGAACTGACAATTTAAGGCAGATTTTTATTTTTAAGAGTTCCTTGTACCAGTTAATATTTAGCAATCTATTTCATATTCCAGTGCTCTGAACAAGTCTCGTCTGAAGTACTGTGTGTTCTTCCACCACATAATGTTCATGGTGATGCTGGCCAAACTCTCTGCTGACATTCTCGACAAACTCGACATATTTATACTGGAGATTGAAGAGTTGCAGATACCAGCGGTAATATTTGATCACTGTTATTTTTCTCTGTGGTAACTAACATTAGAGTCTGTTGAATAAATGTGTTCACATGAAGGTTGTATTGGATGGCAACACGGTGGGTTGTCAAATACGACTGTTGTATAGTACAATCATTGTTGTTGATACTTTTTTTTAAAGAATAATGTATTGTAATGTATTTCATTGTATGTCTTAGTGTATGTCATAGAGTATGTCCTAGTGTGTCATAGTGTATGTTTTAGCAAATGTCATAGCAGGGTTGATAAAAAACATGACAATAAAAAAAAGCGAAATTTTTTCGAGTTAAATTGGATTGTTTTGTTTTAAATCAGACTTTTTTGATTTTAAACCTCTTAATTTGGTATACAGTTTTTAGATGTACAGCTTAAGATAAATCACTTTATTTAAATGGTTTATAATTATTTACTAATAATTAACAAAAATCAATAGATAGAAGATTCGTCTAGGAAACAGCTGCTTTCTTAGGATTGACCCACGTCTGTCAGCAAGGAATCGCGTTTTTTATGCTCTATCCTTGTCTGTCGCTCAGGAACGTCATTTAATAGAGCGAGAAAGATAGCGTGAGTGCTATCGCTTGCGGTCTCATAGTATCGCCTGAAGTCTCACGCTGTCTTCCGACAGAAAAGGATGGAGCATGAAAAAACGTGATTCCACGCTGAGAGATATGGGTCAACCAACCCTTATTTCTCTGTCTTTACTGATCCCAAAGAGAGTAATAGAATATTATTATTATTTGTCACAACGTGAATAGTCATAGCAGCAGCAGCCAACCACCACCAGCAAGTGGTTCAGTAGAAATATGCTGGCGCTTTTTACAAGAGGCTCAGTAGAATATGCTGGCTCTTTACAAGTGGCTCAGTAGAATATGCTGGCTCTTTACAAGTGGCTCAGTAGAATATGCTGGCTCTTTAGCTCAGTTAATATCCACAGGAAACTCCTTCTCTTTGTGAGACAAGATAAGCTAAAATGTACAAAAACCATTTTTATTGTTATTTCAGCCTCTCTGGTGGGAATACATCTGGTGCCTCTCCCTACTGCTATCCTTCCTAGGCCTCTCAGCGATCAAACGCAACAATATTCGCCAACTTAGGCGATACATGTATGGAATCACAGCGTTAGGCTTTGGGCCTCTCTTGTATTGCATCCTGTATTACTGCGGGGATGTGTGGCGATATCTGTCCATGGATGAGGATGAGGATGATAGCAGTGAGGTCGACATCGAGCTGTGGCAGGTGGGTGTAAGTTTAAACAATTTTTTATATATATTTTTTCATTTTTTTTTCTTTCTTACCTTATAAAAATAGTATTATAACCTCTTTGGATGCTATAGTGCCAATATCGTTCTGACCGATAAAGGGCTGTTATAGCTGTTGATATGCTGATAAAGGGTGTTATATTATTTCGCTTCTGTGCAATACATCCATGAAATGGTGAATAACCCATATGATTATGTCACCTAGGATATCTGCTTTCGCATTTTTATTATTAAACGGTTTTAGTTTATGTTTATATTCGTTTGTTTGTTTGTTTGATTCAAATCTTGCGACAGATTTTTCAACTACTTCAGCTAAACCGATTCTCCTGAAACTGCGCACACAAATTCAATTCACAGGACAATACAACATTATAGGTTTTTTAACCTTTAGTCCTCAAATCCTGATGCTGCAAGGGCACTGCAAGATAGAACCGTTTAACCTCAAAGTTTTTACAAAGAATTGTTTATGAATGAGTCACGGTTCATCATCGTCATGACCACCCCCGAGCCTGATCCTCCACAATTGATCACAGTTTGTAGACAGGAGGACGTTGCTGCCTATCCTCTTACTTAGGGACGGACCACAAGCGGCACGGCATTGCAAAGGAGCTTTGAAGCTCAAATCATTTTAAACCTTATTATAATACCGTAGGTTAGTCAAACTTGGTCACTTACTGAGGATCAACGGTCCAAACTCAAGATTTGCCAACGAGCAATGTAGCGTAGTATCCTTGGTGTTAAACTAACTGATCGTGTTAGAAACACCGCCCTGCGCTCCATAACGCAAGTAGCAGATGTTGGAAAAAAAATAACCAGGCTTAAGTGGGAGTGGGCCGGTCATGTCATTCGAATGCACCCAGAGAGGTGGGCAAAGATCGTCACTCACTGGACGCCTGAAGAAGGACATCGTCGTCGAGGTCGACTGCGGCGTAGGTGGCGAGACGACCTAGATGTTTTTGCTGGGCTCACATGGTTAGAAACGGCACAAAATAGAGAGGTTTGGAAGCCAAAGGGGAGGCCTTTGCTCAGCAGTGAGACATTCCATAGGCTACAAAAAAAAAACTTTAATAGCCTTTAGGACTCGTATTTACCGTACCGCGGCATGCTTCGGCATCCCGCGGTATGCTAAGCAAATATGAGTGCTAATGGTATTAACATAAGATTTAAAATTATTTGAGATTAAAAAATCCTTTGCAATGCCGTGCCGCCTGTGGGAATAGGCTCTTAATTGCCTTTAACGACATCTACGGGTGGAAAAGAGCCTATTTTTGTCGAACCACGTAGAACTGTAGCCCTACAACGTAAATCTAATCTTCTATCTATAGAAGGGGCTCGTGGCTAATTAACAACCGCACGGATCATATGATTTGCAAGGTTAAGCTACGCTTGTCGCGGTTAGTCCGTGGATAGGTAACCATTCGTTACACATCGAGACCCCTCCGTGTCTCGGAGAGCACGTTAAACCGTCAATCCAGTGTGTCATACGAATACCTATGACAGTCGTTACGGGTAGAAGCCCGAAAGTCTGACAACCGGTCTAATCTTAGGATATCGGCATTGCCCACTAACTGGGTTGTGGAGGTCTGATGGCAGTCGCTATCTGTAAAATATTGGTATTTAGCCGCATCTGGTTAGACTGGAAGCTGACCCCAACCCCGTGTGGGGACTGGTTAGAATATAAACCTTCCTCACCGCACGCTGGGAATAGACGCGTGTTGGTAGGATCCAGTACGCTTGGTGGTAGGATCTATACGGTCCGCCTGGTTAGCTACCACCCTCACATTAAAGTCCGGCGCCAAGCAGTTTACTGTGTTCCGTCGTGTGTATGTGAGAGCCAGAGGGGTATAGGGGAATCCCTCTATATCTCTGTTCCTTGGACTCGTGAGCTCCACCTGAGACCCTGTCTGCGCTTGCCATCTGGGGAGACTAGGCCCAAACGCGGCCAAGACAAGAATTTAAAAAATAAATTAAGAAAAGGCTAGGTAGAACTATCTACACAGCCTGTTGGCTGAATAGAAAATTAATTTCCTTTTTCTCATTTCAGGGTTATCCATACGGCCTTCTGTGGTACGCGTTCGTGCTACTCGCATCACAAATACACTTCTTCCAGCTTTACTTCTCATACAGCCTCCTAAAAGCATGGCGTGCAAGGGGCGCGCTAAGGAAATCCGACTAATACACCATAGAGTTACGATTCACTTTCCTTTGATCATGCATACAGCACACTGCCAGAGTGAATGGTATAGGTTGTATACCTGGTGTCTATGGAAATAATTTTAGATGACCCAAGACCATAAAGAATAGTTGTATTCTAAAGAACTGAAATTTTGGAAGTCAACGATATTTGAGGCAATGACATGACGACTGGCACATTTGTTTTAAGTTGTTGCAAATCATCAACATCTGACCTTTAATAGGTACACATGACAAAGGAGTTAAGTTTGCAGGCGACTGACGGTCATCTGCGCGCTGTGCAGGTAAAAGTACTTAATATATAATAGGTACAAGACACCCTAGATTAACGATGATAACGAATTAGCCATTCGGCGCACGCGCAATATCTGTTTTGTTATAGATGTTCTTAGTTGCCCGCATACTTAAAATTTTCGCCGTCCATACATAATAAAAATTGAAATTCAATGCACACAAAAATCGACTCAATACACACTGAAATACAGTCTATTTTCATACGCATCATGTATACCTTTTAAATTGGATAAAGTTTGAAAAGACAATAGCCTATTGTTTTCTATGACATTCAAACGAAACTCGTGTAAATAAATAATTTATTAAATAAACATTAAATAGAGTGACGTCGTATGTCGACGTAAGGCCTAACAAATTGTATGATTCAGAAATACTCGTTGAAAAATATATTTGCAATCCATTGCGTTTTAACTACATTACTGATGTTATTAATCCTATAGATATAACGTAATGGACTGAAAACATAGTTTTTCGAACGTAACGTTCCGTTGTATCATAGTAAATATGTATACAGTCAATGTATAAAGTAGATAAGCAAAGAAAATATAAACTCAGCATCTATTTTAGATACGTGGTAGTATTTTAAATAGTTACTATAGTTTTGAAGCGCAAATGACATTTGATTAAATTAAAAATATGACTGGGTTATACGTAATTTTTACAAATTAAGCATTATATTGCCATCTATCTATGTCGGCAGAGGATAGCATAATCCGTATTATTGTGAAAACGCGCGGAGTTTCGCGAAAATTCGAAATAAGAGAGGTAATCTCATTACGTGAGCTTACTGAACAGGTCTAGTAATTAAGATTACTTTGTTAAAAACCACAGTGATCTATTAAGTACATACCTATCGATATGTCTTTCAAGATGGCAAAATTATCATCTAAAGATGGTCAGTATGGTCACAATATGAAGTTGGAACAATATCGCGCCAGAGTGGCAAATTACATTAATAAAATTACCTATCATCCAGTCTTATATATTTTTTCAATTCATATTAACATAACACTGTAAATAAGTACTTACATTGATGTTATAGTATCCTAGATATTTGAAATTAATTTAAATTTGTTTGAGTTCATGAAATGGCGGCTTTTCTATAAAAATGGCGGGTAAAAGCAATTTAGGGTGGTCAGTGAACAAATTTGACTGAATAGTTGAATTTCGAATAGTTATATTAAGTTTAAGTGTGACTCAGTCTTTATTTATTTGTTAAATGTATGACATTTTTTGTTCAAAAACGCACGAGAGTTAAACGGCCTGTTGTGTCAAAATAAATTGATATATTTTATTAAATAAAATTACAGATATTTACACGAACGTTACAAATTAAAATTATATTGTATTTAGGCTTAAACTTCGCGTTTAAAAAGTATTTCTAACGCCGCTGTAAAGTGCTTAAGTCACTAGCAAGCATAGGCGTAGCCAGGGCGGGACGGATGAGGTGCTTGCACCACCCTGGCACGGAACGATAGGTAAATAGTCCAGATTCAGTCAACTCGAACCCCATGTCTATTATAATAGGCAGTCCAATGCCCGCCTATACTTTCATGCCTTAATCCTGGCTACGCCCACGCTAGCAAGTTAAATTGCGCCAGTTATTGAAGCAAATGTTTCCGTTTGAACTGAAAGCAAGTTTTGAATCCGACATGGGCTGTTTCCGGCTAGTCGGGCAAGCTTCCAGTAGGTGAATCGCTGCGGGTGCTTCCACAGTGAAAGTCTATTGCGAAAGTCAACATGCACAATTTATTTGCTAGTGGATTTAGCGTTTTATTTGCTCATGGGCGTGGCCAGGATCTTGTCCAGAGCGGGGCAAACTAAGTCAGACAGTAAATATTTGTCTTTTCAATAAATCTGGAAGTTAAGAATGGGATTACGGGGCAATTTTGCCCCATAACCTTGTTTTTGAGGTCCAAATAAGTATAGACTGAGTCGGGCATTGGTCTGCCTATTTTGGGTAATTATTCTGTGGACATGGGTGGCGAGTTGACTGAACCTAGACCATTTACCTGTACTTTACTGTGCCAGGGTGGGGCAAGCGCCTCATCTACCCCACCCTGAATAGTTCTATGGCCGCTCAAGGTAGAATAGGAACTGTAAAACAGTCTTTGGACAGTGGCGCCACCACGACGACAAGGTGGAACATAAAAACACTATAATAGGTGTAGTAACATGGCAGTGTTTACCTGAAATCATGCCTGGACTTTCCCTCACATTGATAATGTATTTTTTTCTGTATTCGTTTATTGAAATCACCATATTTTGTGCCATAATCTTGCAAGATTAAATAATATCTTAGTGCCCAATTTTTTACGAGTTTGTTAACTTTTAAACGCGAAGTTTAGACCTAAAGGTCTGCCAAACACAATGTATAAGTGTAAGGATGTAAATAAACGATATTATTACGTTTCAGTTCAATTTATAATAGTGTATAAGCGTTTGTTTGTTTTCAAAGTTTTCCCTTGGTCTATTTGTTTTTTTAATAATAAAACGTTTTGTAAAATTTAAGTGTATTTATTAGTGTGTATTTTTTATTTCTTCCTCTTAGCCTTTTCCCAATTATCTTGGGGTCAGCTTCCAGTCTAACCAGATGCGGCTGAATACCAGTATTTTACACGGAGCGACTCCCATCAGACCTTCGCAACCCAGTAACTGGGCAATGCCGATATCCTAAGGTTAAACCGTTTGTCAGACTTTCAGGCTTCTGACTACCCGTAACGACTGTCATAGGTATTCGTATGACACCCGGGACCGACGGCTTAACGTGCTCTCCGAGGCACGGAGGGTCTCGATGTGTAACAAATGGTCACCCATCCACGGACTGACCGCGGCAAGCGCAGCTTAACCTTGCAAATCGTACGATCGGCGCGGTTGTTATTTAGACACGAGCCCGTGTATTTTTTTTTTTGTGTATTTTTGATTTATATTGTAGTATTTGCACTTTGTTAGTGTAAAGGATGCGCACAATATCGCCCAGTTACCGTACGGCTAATCGCATATGGGCTACTAAGGTGCTCGAGAATTCAAGACACTTGATCGCCATATTTTTTGGTTAACCTGCAGATCATACACCAAACCGTAACTGCAGCAAAAAATAAATAGCGATCAACTGTGCCCGACCAACTTAGTGGGCCATGTGCGGTCAGCCTAAATGCCAACCTAAGGCGCCCCGTACACAGTCAATCTGGATCGCGATCCGCGATCAAAATCAATGATCGCGATCCAGATTGTTTTGTTCCGTTCCGTCAATCTAATTCGTACACTATCAATCTGGATAGCGATCATTGATTTTGATCGCGGATCGCGATCCAGATTGACTGTGTACGGGGCGCCTAACGTATGCGGTGCCTCTAGTTGGGTGACGACGACCATTAGATGGCGCTCGGCTTTAGGATCTTTTTCTTCCCTTTTTGGGAAAGTTTTATGTCAAGCCCTGGGCTTAGTTTTCTTTTTCGGAATGTTTGATACTAGTTTGACATCAAATACCATCTGCGCTAGGCGTACTAGGCAGTTGAGCTGTTTTAAATTCACAAAATCCTATAATTTATTATAACATTATGATTAGAAGGATTATATTTACTATAGATTATTTACATCTAATCTTAGTTAAATCTTGTTCTAATTTTTTCTATTAATCCGCGTTTCGTTTTAATCTTCGAAAAGAGCTTATCTTCACGCGTATAGTGGCTAAATTATTGTCGGAACAGTAGTTCACCGACAGCCGATAGATGGCGCCATTCAATTCACCTAAAATATTCTGATTGGTGATACAAACCATCCCCGATGTATCACTATGACATAACTTTAATTAAATCAATTTGTATTTTGAACCTGGCGAAGTAAGATAATTAGAGTCATTTAGAGCTACGTAATTAATTATACAGGTTAAAAAATTTACTCTTAGAATTTTGTGGGGTTACTCGGTGTCGGAAAATGAACAACTTTTCGAAATTAGTTTTTTTTTTATTGTTTTCCATACAAATCTTTTTTTATTTGTATGGAGAGTCGTAAAAACCATAACCATCACGCATGTATTCCCCGAAGAGTTGGGCAGAGGTGTATAGTAACACCCTCATCGTAAAAACCCCCACAAAATTACCAGTTTTTTTTTAACATCTTATATAATTGTTGCAATGGCAGATGACTTTAATTATCTTTGTCTAGTAAGCCTAATAAACCTTATCGGAAATTCTTGTAACATTACACATATTTCGTAATCACATGACTCTTCTTAAGCTTGTTATGAACATAAAACAATCCATTGGATTAGTTATCAATTAATGATACTTTAATATTCAGGATACGAAGAAATTTGAAGGATGTATTGTATTGATACAACCAATAATTGTTAGATAGCGTTACAATCGATCATATTGGATTGTTGATAAAATATAAATCCCTATCACTTGTTTTTAGCGTGAAATAAATCAATGGGTGCGGATGGTGAGCTTTTTAATCTTTTTTTTAATATCTTTTAGTCGGTGATAGCAGGATAAGTAATTTTCCGTTCTGGTCGTTGGATAAGAGGAATATATCAATCAATTGAATCAATCAATCAACTTCTATCACAAATAATTCAATGTTATAAAATATTTTGTAACATTAAACTAAGATATCATCTAAATAGTCGCACTGAACATTAAAGTATAAATTACCTACAGAAATAATAAAGATTGTCAATACCATAATTTAAAAAGAGATTGATGAAAAATCTCGATCGTTTTATTATGATAACATGATGTTATTTCACAACGATTTTTAACGCTCTTTAAGTTAAGAGTTATTTTATCTCCTAAGTATGAACTCGTCCGTAGATTAATCCCGGTTCCTATAAATAAAAACGAATCGTTTTGCTTACCAATAGAAGCATTTTTTATTGCCAACCTGGGCATATAAATAGGAGTCTATTTATATGCCCAGCTTGGCAATAAAAAAGCTAATTTTACTTGTGATAGCTACTTCCATATGGCTCTACTATGCAAATCTATGGGGTCTTTGCTTAATTATTGATAAAGATACAAGACTCTTGATTTTAATCAATAACAGTCTGTAAATTATAGGATTCGGCCATTAGTGGGCTTCAATAAAATCAAACTACAAAAATGCAGGCAGTTGATCATTTATTCTTTCGTGTGTCATAGATTAATCACTCTTCATCAGCTATGTGGACCTCATCGTCAGAACCTTCATCGGCTGTCGGCGGACTGCCAGCGTCTGCGGAGTCCGGTGTAGTACGCCTCCACTTCGCGCGACGGTTTTGGAACCAGGTTTTAACCTGAAAAGGAACGGGGTCATTAGCTGTTTAGTTGTTGCTTAACAGCGATAGATTGCTAAGACATTTCCCACAGGCACTACAACATTAAGCATTAAAAGACTGTAGAAGACAACTTTAAAAAATTAGGAAGAATTTATTAGAATTTTTATAATATCACAAAAGGTATAGAAAGAAAACGATCGTTGAAAAATTAAATAAAATCAATCTAAAAAATTTAAAGAAAAATTTATTTAATTATAAATTTTAGATAATCTTTTAAATTTTTAGATTGATTTTATTTAAAAACTTCATTCAATCCTTTAGGATTGAATAGAGTTTTTCAAGTTTCTGACTGGTGAATTTTCTGTCCTTGTCGCACGAAACGTAAATTGTATGGAGTAATGTCAAGTAACTATGAAGTTTTCGAACAATGACGTCATCGCGCAATGGTGCGGGCTCTGTCTATTAACAATTTTAAATTGCTTATAACTTGGGCATTTTATTATATATTTCATTGTTGCCTATGTTTTTTGAAAAAGTTTCGCAACAATTAATTTTTAAAAATGTCCACTACCAAATTGTCAAGAAGGAGTTACTGCCGCGTTCCAAAGTCTAGATTCCTACGGAAAAGAACAAGAAACGGCAAGAAATCTTTTTATTAAGTTATTATTTGTGAATCAGCGTATAACTCATACCTGTCGGTCACTCAGTCTCAACGTGCTGGCTAGCGCCCTCCTCTCATCAGGACTGAGATACTTGCTGGCGTTGAACCGTCTCTCCAGCGCGCCAGTCTGCGCCGCCGTGAAGCGCACCTGACCTCCCTTCCGTCTGCCGCCCAAACCCCACCAGGGGTTACTACAGCAGCCGGGCGGTACTAGGAAGCAAAAGATATTGATATAGTTTCATTCAATCAATCAACTCCGGTCTACGTTCTAGTAGATCCTGGCAAAGATGGCACACCCAATCCAACCGTGGGTAAAAGGCGACAACAGATAGTGCCATCCACGAAGACGCACCCCACTCTTTGTCTAAATCGCGTGTTCTCTCTGGCTCTTCATCGTACAATGAGAAAAAAGATGCCATTTAGACGAAGAGTAGAGCGCGTCTTTGTGGATGGCACTATCTGTAAGCAGTGGCGGTCCGAGGGGGGGGATCGTAGAGGTCATGACCCCCCCAAAATCGTACACGTCAAATTGACAAACCTCCTAAAAATAGATAATAAATCAAACAAAAAAAAGTATGTGCTCAAATTATTGTACTGTTAATATGACCCCCCCCAAATTCTTTGGCTGCGATCGCGCCTGTCTGTAAGGCTGTTTGTCCACGCGACACGACACGACAAAATGTGGTGACGAGTCCGAGCAACATAATATTTCTATGAACAGTTTATTACGACAGCAGTGTCGTGTTGTTTCACGAGTAAGGGATTATGTCAACAGGATTGGCAGCAGCATCCTCCTGTCTGCTAATAACCACAAACTGCGATCACCAATCAGTCTGCCACGCATGGTGGTTATGGAAAATTTCCCTATGATGTTTATTATATATTTGTACGCTGGAAACAGCAGAATATTACGGACATCAATTTATGTGTAACACCTATGTAACAACAATATTCTAACAAATAAATGTATCATTATTAGCAGTGGACGTTTACGGGAGGATAAAATAAGAATAACTCTGCCTATCATAGTTCACTGCGGAAATACCTATTTTGTTCATAGGTAGATACTTTATTTTTAACTAAAGTTTGAAGAAGCAATACGGTTTCTTCAAAATTTGAACTTTTAAAACCGTAGCGGCTTCATCTTAATACTCGATCGTTTTCATTTTAAAAGATTTTAATTAAATAAACATAGGTAGTTAATAATAATCATAGTTAATCTTTCAGTAGGTAATTAATTAAGTTCAGTGATTACGTTTGTTTGTTTGTCCTACTTTCTTGCTAACCTACTGATCTGATTTTGGTAGTCTGCAATAAAAACCTTAAAATGTATCCACCTAAAATTGATAATTTTGGTCTAAAAACTGAGTCTCGTGGAAAAACAAGGGAAAACGGTAACGTTTTAGTTACAGACCGATAGACGGCGGTAGTTTGTACAACATAAGGTTTTGAAATGCTTTAGCAATTCATGAGTAGAGTTCGCTGTTTTGAATCATGAATCAATGTTTAGAGTCCCTCTCTATGGGTTCAGCAGAATTGCAGCAGACTTACTTTCTATGTTCTTGTATAAATCAGATAGGTACCTACAGTATGTAGTACAGCTTGACAAAAAGTCTGTATTTAATAATAATAAATTCAACAATTTTTTTATCTTTGTCAGTGCTACAAAGCAGTGTTAGCCTAAGCCAGCCTAAGCCCTATTAACGGTTGAACGCCTGCCTTCCACACTGGAGGGTCTGATCAGAATTTGATTTTCACTTGCGTTATCGGTGCAGGAAAACATCGTGAGAAAACCTGCGTACCTGAGAGGGCTCTAAAATATTCTCGATGGTTAGTTCGCCAACCCGCACTTATACTACCAACGCTTCTTATACTGTGAAGAGGCCCGTGACTGCCAGTGGGGGACAATAATAAGCTGATTAAGTAAGTATGTATGTTATGTATGTTACCTACAAACTAAAATAGTTCTTAATATCGTTAATCCGACAATTTAGAGCAATACATATTAGATAATGAAACCTCATTCTACCTAGTATAAAAACAATTTCGAATAGTTAGTATTAAAAGATAAAATCATTCGATAAAGAGATAATCGCACGAAAAATGATTTTTTTTTAACTAATAACCAATATTGTTATCGATTTAATAGATACTTAATCGATAAGGTGTTGTGTATTTTTTAATTGGAACAGATAATACTCTATCGTCAATGTAATCTGTATTTTTTTGGTGTTAAGGAAGTAGGTAGGTAGGTACAGCCAGCCCTTCCTTTATATTTCGTATCTGTGATATTAATCTTGTAAAAGTTATTATTAATTGTACAATTATATAGAAATAGACTATCGCAATTACACATTGTATTAGCATATTTTAAAAACCGAATGGAATTTTATGGAATTATTATAAAACTTCAAGGAAAATAGTCGGACACCGCCAACAATTTTTTTTCAACACACCTATATCATTAATCTGTGCAAAACACTTGCTCGTAAGGTGGCTCTTCACCGCCTATTGACCACAGATTAATGATATATAACCTATATCTACGAAATGTATTTAAAAAAAAATCTTAGCAGTGTTTTTATGCCTAAAAATAGTAATCTAATTTATTATAAAAATAAAATAAGTAGGTAAACTGTGATTAAAATATGATAAATAAACATTTCATTTCATTAAATTACTTATTTTTGTCAACAAATGTACATTAATTAATTTGTGTTATAAACACATACATAGGTATTTAGTTTTTTTTTATATTAGGCTGTTTGCCCTTTGGTCTTTCACCTGCGCGCGCATAGCTAAATAGGCCAAAGGCACGACGCGCGAAAAAAGAAATCCACGCGCCATATTTCATAAATACTTATCAAAATAACCAACTTAGCTTGTTAGTATTATTGCATTAGATACCTAAAATCTGTTGTTTTCCTCGCAAGTGTGTTGAAAAACGTCGTATGAAACGCGTGTGCATTGATCATTACACACTTGTATCATAATTTCTAGTAACTTTTCAACGCCTAAATAAAAACCTAAAAAGATTTTTTGTGAATTTGTAAACATGGTCATGTCCATGATATCAGTGTAGGATTTAAAACTACGTTTCTATGTGCTGTCACAAGAGGCTCAGTTCAGGTTAGTGCAATAAAGCTAATAAGGGCCAAGCCACATCTGTGGCCACATCTGGCGGAAGATACGTAGCCGACTTTCCGTCGCGTAATTTAGGTACTCGAGGAATTTTAGTAACGCATCTTCGGTCAAGTGTGTACGGTGCGAGATGTTTATATGGAATTATGTGTACTGGCGGAAAATCGGCGACGTATCTTCCGTCAGATGTGGCTTGGCTCAAAATGTACAGGTAACACAATAAATCTTGGCAGTTTCTGGCATCGCCGCTTGCAAAGCAAAGGTCAATATCTAATATGTGAAATTCAGTAGAATATACGTTCAACTGAGAGTTTCTACTTTATTCACCTAATCGGCAAGTTAACTCACTACTTATGTGAAAATCGAGCCTTACGCCCGATTTAGTAAACGTAATTGAGTAAGTACTGAACTAAACTCGTCAAAATACGTTTAATTGAAGGTTTCTACTTCACTCATCTAATCAGTAGGCTCGCCTTCCTAACTGATACCTACGTGTGTAAATCGGGCATTTGGTGCGTCATACTTGGTCTTTACTTTGAGTGTGGAGAAGGGAAAAGAGGTGGGAAAGATTTTAGATCATAGAACATTAATTCAATCGATCAATCAGTCTTTATCTGTAAAGGAACGGGCTAGAATTTGAAACTTCCTCAGCGCACGCTGGGAATAGACGCCTGTTGCTCTTATGCAACAAAACCCAGCACGCTTGGTGGTAGAATCTATACGGTTCGCCTGGCTAGCTACCACCCTCACATTAAAGTCCGGCGCCAAGAAGTTTACTATGTTCTGTCGTGTGTATGCGAGAGCCAGAGGGGTATTGGGAAATCCCTTTATATCTCTGTTACTTGGATTCGTGTGGTTCATCTTAGACCGTGTCTGCGATTACCATCAGGTGCAACTAGGTTCAAAAGAGTCTATCACAGTCTACACTGTGACGTAGGTACCTATACCACTTCTAAAACGTGTGATTTTTTTATCGTTCAAAGTAGATAGGTAAAAATAAGATACTGCTATGTGGGCTAGGCTGCTTTGGTCGAAATTTATCGCAATGCAACAATCATATTGATCAATTATATATGATATCTGTCGATTACGAGGTGGTATTACTATTATCATATTATGATAAACGTATTGTCAATTAATGACTGTATATTTTTATGGTCTAAATTGGAGGTGCGAGTTCCAAATCCAAGTTTATTAGTTAGTTTATTTGTCAATTTGTATGTCACGGCTTTCCAAATTCAGTTTTTGTAATGATTTTTTTTTTCAAAATCACATTGATAGTTAACGTGAATTGTTACCTTTCAGTCTGAAAACTGCATAAATCACTGAAACATAAGAACTAGATAGTAGCTTTCTGTTAAAATGTAGACTAGCTAGCAGGAGAGTTTCAGAATGCATCCCTTATCAGTGTGAAATGAGTTAATAAACTTCGTGCGGAAATGAAATATTAGACAGGCAAATTTGGAGTTTCATTATTTTGGTAAATTCATCCCTATGAGTATGATCAATGTCGAAAAAAAGCGTACATTGGGCGCCGGCAAAGTAGCGCGTAAAACCAAGTTAATAAGATAAATAAGTGCCATCGGTAAAGATCGTAAATTTTTTGGATTAATAATTTATTTATAAGCGATATATTTTTATTATCTTTTATTTGCAGTAATCTTTTTTATTGCAATCAACATAATTATTAAGAATACCTTATCTTTGACTTAAAGAAAGAAAATAATATCTATAAGCTAACAAAAATAATTATCATGATGAATAGGCTCATTATAAAAAGATTTCCCCAAAAAATAATCATAATTATAATCATGTTGTTTAAAAAGATTATTTAATGATAGGTGCTTGAACTTTTATTTCATTCAGTTTCATCGTTGACATACACAAAAGAGTAACAAACGGACAATATAAACAGACAAAATATATATAATTATACTTGTTGAAGATTAAGATTATGACAAACACATACGTGATTATGATTAGATATCATTGACGTAAATAAGGTGATTCAAATTGAATAATTGTTTTAACACGTCCGCTGCTTATCGACGATAATCGATATAATAATCGTATTTTATTTGTTTTTTTTCGTACGTATTTGATAAGGACGCGATTCTTACTGGACTATCTTTGATAGACTTAGCTATAACAGGAAAAGTATCCGTAATATGTAGTATTTTTTTTTAGAGATAATAGATAAGTTTATTTTTGAAGAATAGTCGTATTGGAACTCACCTCTATCAAATCCGTAAGCTTGTCGTATAGTGAATGGGTGTGAAACAAATCTGTTCGCAGCAAGTTGATTTCTCAATATTTGGTTAGAATTTAACATCGGATCGCTGTAATAACTGAATAGCGGCCTCTCTAAAAACCCTGCCGGCTCCTTCCCTCTGTATTGAGGCCACGTCACTGAAGGAGACAATGGAGGCACATTGGCTTTGATCGGGGTAGGATACAAAGGGTAAGTATTCCTCCTCTGCTCTAGATTTACTTTGCTCAACTCCAGATCCTTGGGCACTTCGCACTTAACAACAATTTTACTGGCATTTTCACTGGCTGGCTCCTCAACCTTTGTCGTCTCCTGAATCTTTGGAAGTTCGACAGGCTTGACTCCATTGCACTTCAGGGGTTGCGTCGGCTCATGGCTCAAGTTCTTATAAGGTTTCTTCTTCACGTCTTTCAGTATATCTTCTATTAGAAAAGATCTTTTTTGCCTACACGCGCACATGGTGACGGCTTGATTAGCACTGCCGAATTTTATCAGTGCTGTTAAAAATTATCAGTACAAGCACGGTAATTGATAGCTACTTATTTAATGGACACGTTTAATCTGTGTGTCGATTAAAATGTGCGCCTATCGTTGAAGGCACTTTGGAATATTTTTTGTAGGATGTCAGGTGCGGATTAGCTGAGATAGTGTCGATAATGTATGTTCGTGTAATCTGTGAGTTGTTGAAAGCATTGTAATTAGCATGGAAGTGGATGAGCTGTCGTTGTATGTAATAGGGTTCCAGGGAAAGCTTATTGTTTTTCAAAAAAGCTTTTTTTTCAGAATACGTACAGTCAACAACGAAAGTTGGTGAAAACTGTTACTTTTACATAACATTTAAAAGACACAAAATTATTCGATACACTGCTTTTCAGAATTTCATATAATAATCAAAAGTTTGTGTAATTTTATTGTTAGATGTGTGCTGATTAAATTTGAATATTATTGTGTTCAGTTATGATTTAAAAAACTGAAGTGTTAACATACTTTTGTTGCTGAATGTACCTAACTTTTTTTTAATCAATGCCCTCTGACCTTTCTTCTTGATCCTGGGCTCGCTTATAGACTCCAACCTTGCATGCACAAATTCCTGTAGGCCGTATAAATATTGTGCCGTACGGAGATGAAAATCGCGACCGGTGGCGCAGAATGCCAACAGCACAGCCACTGCGTCAATAGGAATACATTAGTTGTATTAAAAACTAGACTTGTGTTTTGTCTTCATTATACCTACTAGTTCTAGGCTCGACAAAGAACTTTCCCCCTGCTAATTAGAGCTCACACAAAAGCTTATTAAAAAAATTACTTGTTGCAATTGTTTATTTGCTTTTTGCAGTTTTTGTGCTTGTTTTTTTATTTATTTAATAATGCAACATTTTATACTGAAAGCTCTTGATACCATATTTTCAAACAAAAGTATTTTAGTACCAAATCGAAAGTATTTTCTACACAAAATCGAGATGAATCATTTTTTTCTGAGGTTCGTATCAGCTAAACAGCTCTCATTTGAGAGATCCTGCTTAAGTATAGGCAGGAGACCCTTCAGGTCTCGCCAATAGCTCCCCGGTTACGTAGAAACGGTGCAAAAGGAACATAAATAAGCAGACAAATAGAAAAAACAGGGTCCTAAGTGAGCTTGTGGCTAATTACTGACCGCGCGAATCATACGATTTGCGAGGTTAAGCTGCGCTTGCCACGGTCTGTCCGTCGATGGATGACCGATCGTTACACATCGAGACCTCTCCGTACCTCGGAGAGCACGTTAAACAGTCGATCCCGGGTGTCATGCGTATACCTATGACAGAAGTCCGAAAGTCTGACAACTAGTCTAACCTTAGGGTAACGGCATTGCCCAGTAACTGGGTTGCGGAGGTCTGATGGCAGTTGCTCCGTGTAAAATACTGGTATTCAGCCGCATCTGATTAGACTGGAAGCTGACTCCAACATAGTTGTGAAA
This sequence comes from Amphipyra berbera, assembly GCA_910594945.2. Lineage (NCBI taxonomy): Eukaryota > Metazoa > Arthropoda > Insecta > Lepidoptera > Noctuidae > Amphipyra > Amphipyra berbera. The sequence continues at coordinate 16,587,471 of OU343142.1, forward strand.
AGGCTAGGCAGAACAGACGTATTTAAAAAAAGGTATGGAATTCTACTCTATGGTAACTGCTGTTGGAAGATCTCTCAAATAAGAGCTGTTTATTAATAAGGGCCCAAATATCTAATCATATCCTAACGAACCCAACAATGATACAGCCATAATTAAATACACAACATAAATAAAATCATAGCGAAACGTGAAATTCCCGCATCTTCCGCAACGCGTCTGTCTCACAAATGGATTTCTCTTCAAAAACAAAAGGGGAGAGATCTAGTACCTTCCTGTTTCGCCTTTCGCCCTCTTTGCTTCGTAATTAATGAGAAGAGTTTTTCTACCTTTTGTTGCTGCAGGAAGGGTGGCTAATTGTCTCTAATTAATTGGGCCTGGGCGTATTTTTAAACCCCTTTTATTCCCTTTGTACGTTTCGTTCAAATAGAGCGGTCGACAATTGGTGAGTTTACCCTGATTTTGAGTTTGGAAGTTAATTGGTCGCTCATTGTTTTTGTTTGGTCGTTTTTATTTTTGATGATCGCGTTATGAATCGTATTTTACGATACAGTCTCACTGGAACTTTCTCGGTGAATTTAAGATTGGTTATCTGCAATTACCGATAGATTACATTATTTTTAATCATTAATTAGCTGAGATAGATAAGTAAGGGTTCTGTATCATTCTGGAGATCAATTGTATAAGCAAAGTTGTTATAAATCTAAATCGAATCATGGTGATTTTTAGAGATCTTGTATCCTATTTTCATGTTTTTTGAATCCAAAAATCTATATACAGGTGTAAATGAAATCATGTAATTCCTTCAAACCTCGTGATGTACTGCTGACATAGATTAACCCTGAAGAGGATACTTTTGGATGAAATAAGAAAAAAATTATATGTGCGTAGCGTGAGGCATTTTAGCGCCCCGAAGTAAATGACGCTAAAATGCTCCACGACAAGAACACATACTTCTTGTAATTTTCTTTTTATTGAATCCAAAAGTATCCCCTGCAGGGTTAATCTATGTCAGCAGTACATCACGAGGTTTGAAGGAATTACATGATTTCGTTTACACCCTGTATATAAAAATGAATCCCCTTGGTCACGCCATAACTTGAGAACGACTTTACCGACTGAGGCCATATTTACACAATATACCTATTTGTTTTGTCGAGACCATGGTTTGTAGCTATGCTGGGATTCGATAGGTGGCGCTGTAGTCAAATTACTTACCTAATATGATTAAATACACATTTTTAAAATCTCAAAGTAGGTGAAGCATGTCTAATATTTTGGGAATAACATAATGTGATTATAATGTTATAATACATTCTTTATCTTTAATTATACTCTTGTTATTCAATAGATAATAAAGCTGTATTAATAAATTAAATTATAGGTAATGCTACGATTAGATTATTTACACATTACTTAATTATCAACAAATTTTAGTCAGATTAAGTGCAGTTTAAATTTAAATGTCGAGTTATTGATTATAGTTAAAACTGGTATCAGTTTATTAGATTTATCAGTTAAAATTCCCATTACGGGTTTAAAAGATTGGAATGTTTTATGAGTCATATTGTAGATATAATATGTTAAAACCATATTTTTATTATTCTTTAGATAGCTTGGCTTAATCCTGAAAAATCATTATTATCATTTTGTCATATTTAAGTCCTTATTATTTAATGTTGTATCTAGAATCATATCATATCAGCCAGTTGTACATTACCTAGGTACTTGAACATGCACATCAAAGCATAATCAGCCCATTACTGTCCCACTGCTGGGCACAGAGCTCTTGTCAGAATTATAAGCGTTTAGTTAGGCAGGAGACAGGAGCGATACAGAACATTGACATCAAGTTTTTACAGAGAACCTCACGGTGCTATATTAGTTTAAGATGTGTCAGAATCAAAATTCCTAGCAAAACTGAATGATTGGGTCGAGGAGCTTCAACTATACTCCACCAAGAAGAACATAGTCTGCTTAGTTGTCGGCAATAGGATTGATAAGCATATCATTTTGGGACCCAGTGCATAATATCAGCAAGCACATTGGCTCACCCGCGCGACGGCGCAACGAGTATTCTCAAGGAGGGTTGATGTCAGGCAGGCGGCCTGTCATAAAACAATATGCCAAAACCTCTAACAACATGGATTTATGTAATACATGTTGTGCCGACCCCACCCAGTGTGGGATAAGGGCAGGAAGAAGAAGAAGAAGAAGTAGTTAGGCAGTAGCCCACCACGCTGGCTGGTGTGGGTTGGCGGACCACACACCCTCGAGTCTTGAAGAATTTAGAACTTGGAGTCGTGTAAGGTGTGCAGGTATTTTCACGATGTTTATCCCTCACCGTTAACGCAAGTGATAATAAAATTATGATCGCACATAGGTAGGTATCTGAAAGTCGGGGGCGCGAGCCGGGATCGCGTTCAACGGTTCAACTGATGGGCTTTCACTGCTTGATTAGGCTCCACATACAAAGTATACAGGGTGTAAACGAAATCATGTAATTCCTTCAAACCTCGTGATGTATTGCTGACATAGATGAACCTTGCACGGAAGACATTTGGATTCAATAAAAAAAAACAAGAAGTAAATTGTGTTCTTAAAGTGAGGCATTTTATCGCCCCGAGTTAAATGCCCGCTCGGCGAGCGATATAGATACCGCGCAATTCGCTCAGGGCGTTAAAATACCTCAGGTTAAGAACACATGTTTACTTCTTGTGATTATTTTTTTATTGAATCCAAAAGTATGCTGTGCTGAGTTAATCTAATGTCAGCAGCAGTACATCACGAGGTTTGAAGGAGTTACATGATTTCGTTTACACCCTGTATAAAAATTCATACATTTTCTTTTTCCCCGAAAACCAAAAGAAAAATAGATTAACATGAGCTGTTTATCACTTTGTACAGCTAAAGCCGTTTGAGGAGAAGGTTTTATAGATATAACTGGTGTACAATTTTATCACTTTCTGATTTACCTTAATTTTTTAATTGCTTTTTTTACCATAGCGTCGCTTAAGTTCTAACACCGCGTAACTCTAACATTGTAGTTAAGAGTTATGCACGTCATTCGATAGGGAATCGAAAAACGCATCATTTGACCAATCACAATCAATGATTTGATCCAATAACAACGCGTTATTTCAAAAACAAAATCCACCGCGTATGTAATATTTTTTCCATCAAGTTATGTAAACAGCTAAAATAGCGTGTAAGTCAGGTGAGTTCCATACTGGATCGTGTCGTGAAAGTGCTCCGTCGAAAAAACCAAAATAAAATAGAATATTGTAGATTAAAAACAATTAGGTATGTAATAAGTATTTTTGAGTTAAGCTCGCCTTTGTACATGAATTTACCAACAAAACTGTATTATATATATTTTTTTTTGTGTACAATAAAGAATAAGAATAAAGAAAAAGTAGAAAAAAATATATTTTTGCTCTCCTGAAAAGTTAACTATTTTGAGTTACGCGGTATTAGAACTTAGAACTTAAGCGACGATAGATAGATAAGATGGTTTTTTAACCGACTTCCAAAAAGGAGGAGGTTACTATGTTCGTCTGTATGTATTTTTTTTTTTTTTTTTTATGTATGTTCATCGATATTTTCGCCAATTGTGAACCGATTTTGATGATTCTTTTTTTAATGGATGGGGTATACTTCGAAGTTGGTCCCATTTAAATTTGGTAAAGATCTGATGAAGAACTTCGGAGATAGACAATGGAACTCCTCAATGACGAACAGTACGCATATTGTGATGATGTGATTATGTTACGAGCAGCGTCTTTAGTAGGTCCAACCAAGTTTTAATTAAGGCCACTAAAAAGAAAAAAATAAAAACTTTTTTACAAAAAATTTAACCCGACTTCAAAAAGAATAAAATAATTACCATATAAAATTAACAGTTTCAGAAGTCGGTGCCTTCAATTTGGTTCAGCGTGGATCAGCACCGACTTCTGAAACTGTTAATTTTATATGGTAATTATTTTATTCTTTTTGAAGTCGGTTTAAATTTTTTGTAAAAAAGTTTTTATTATTGTACACTACTCGCAAAGGATTAACAAACATAACCCTGTCCAAGCTATTTTATTTATTTTATTTTATTTCGGGATAAAAAACAGGAGTACAATAAAATGTTATACATAGTATCTTACTAGTTAAACTAAATACTTATTATACTACTAGCAACATTATCCACTTATTACTAACTAGTTGATTGTTTATGCTACATGAGATAAAAATAAAAGCCAAACAGAATACACGAGTGAATGGAGTTAATGATTGAATGAATGCTTATTAATAACGAAGTTTATGGAATAGAAAAACGAGAACAAAAAAAGCTATCGTGCAGTCGAGTGAAAAAAATATTGTAAGTGTGGTCTATGTGGCAATCTCTTGGGGAGACACTTAGGATGGACAAAATTGCACCATATTACCTAATAAATAAAAAATCATTACTTATATAAAAATAAATTACATAATCATAAGTGTATCATAAGTCTTATATCTTAATCGATTTTAAACTACTTAGTTCGTTATTGCAAATTCTTATAAATCCCCAAGTCCAGTTGTTGCAAGTTTTATAAGACGTTACGGGTAGTCAGAAGCCTGAAAGTCTGACAAACGGTCTAACCTTAGAGTATCGGCATTGCCCAGTAACTGGGTTGCGGAGGTCTGATGGCAGTCGCTCCGTGTAAAATACTGGTGTTCAGCCGCATCTGGTAAGACTGGAAGCTGACCTCAACTTTTGGGAACAGGCTACCCAGATATATACCTAATAGTTACTCGCTCTTCTTCTTATCTTAAAAACCTTGTACAACTAAGAACAGAATCCTTTATTAATAGAACCAATCTAGCAAAAGAAATGTCGTCCCGTCTCAATTACTTATGAAATATCATTCAACCCTTTAAGAGGATTTAAGAATAAGCTTAATATAAAATAGAGAGGAGAATTAAAAAGAGTGAATCAATTATTGCCGATCGCTTCATTAGCTCGCCTCTACGTTAAAGCGATGTTAAAATCAGTGTTAATACTATACCAAAATGCTGCTACAACGACGACTTTTACTACAAAAACAACATACATGACCGTTTTTGTTGAGAATTGTTTAAGTACCAATCTTCAAAGACAGTAATGGATGCTGAATTAATAGGAATGGTCGTTAAGTAGGGGTCGCATTGCCACAGTGGAATCGAGAATTGGTGGACAGTGGCGGCCTGAATCGATATAGATAATGGGCGATTACTTAGAGTGAGTTGACAACCCTACGGGATTGTAGGGAAGGGACACGACGAATTAAGTTGTTGACATCGATATTTTTATGATTTTGTGTTTTGTAAGTGATTTACAATAAATGAGGATTTTTTTTATAGAACGTTGCCCCACACTAGGATTTCTCCTGTATCGTTTGCGTATACAGACACCAATCTTCACACGCACAAACATCCAGACCCGGAACAACTATCTGTAGGCCATACAAATATTTGTTCCGTGCGTGAACCCACGATCCGTAGCACAGAAACCGATCGCTCAGCCACTGTACCTTACGTGTCGTCGTGTCGTTTGAAAATATTGTATACAACAACTTTCAATGGAGGGGTCTGATTTAATCCCGGCCCGCGTCTCTGACTTTTCGAATGCATGTGCAGATCAGAATTTGATTATTACATGCGTTAACGCAGAAGAAAAACATCGTGAGCAAACCAGAATACCGGAGGGTTTGACAAAAAAATGTTCTCGATGGTGCGTAGTCCGCCGACCCGCACTAAGTCAATGTGGTGAAGGCCTGAACCCCTCGCATTCTGAAAACAGGCCTGTGTCCAACAGGTGGACAGTAATGGACTGATTATATTATGTAACTTTCAGCGCCTGTCTTAACTTATCGGATTGAATACTTACTACAGCCTGATGCAGCTGACTTCTTCTTTTCAGCAGCGTTATTTCGACTTGTGGCTAAGGCTATAATTTCACCTAAATAATCATCTATATTACCAATTTAAGGAAACTGCCGAGTTAGGCTTGAGTATAAATAATAAATTCGCTACACATCGATACGAAACTGTCGAGTATCGATAACAATCAAACTTAATCCCCTCACTACCACTATCTTCGCAAGTATTGTATTGATTTTGAGTCTATTTTCGTTCGTTCGGCCCACCTGTATTGCAACCGACCGAATTCGAAACGACACGGCTTGTTAGCAAAGACGAACAACCTTCATTCATCTAGAAACGGTCGGTTAACCATCAGATGACACATCATTTCATATTGCCCTTTGATGTATTGAACTTGACAACGTTTTGTGGGCCGTATCACGTAGGGATAAGGTTCGGTTTTGCTTGGCCGTTTGATGAATATTTTAGGCCAGTTTTCTTGTTTTTCTGTGTAATCTCTTTATGTGAGTTTGTGGAATAATAATATCTATTATTTTGTTGGTTGAAGAAATTTGGTTAAAGGTTATGAGCTACTTTTGGGTTATTGTTACAAATAAACGTAAAGAAATATATAAATAGGTTGGATTATTTATATTTTTTTCGACCGATTTTTTTGTTCTTGTAGTGTAGGCATTATTTGCGTTTAAATGCTTTGGCTTGGCATATTTAACAGTATTCTGGTAAGAAACCAACATTTTTGGTAGCTGATGTAACGGCTTGTCTACAGGCCACCCATTGTATCTATTTTTAAGACTGCAGTGCTAGGTACTGTACTTGCATTTTTATTTTGGTGTACAATAATATCAATAAATAAATACCTATATATTTATACCTATAATATTTTTAACACTTTTCTACAGTTTTTATGCTTCTGTAATTTTTGTATAAGTAGTTCTATATTTAATGTCTGATGTGGATTATAGTTTTGCTCTTCCAATAGCCAATGTAAAGCGCTAAATCCACGCACCCAAAGTTAAAAAACCTTTGTCACTCGACGAAGCTTTCTCTCTGTGTCAATCAGCCGAAGCTGAGTTCTTCAGGACTAACCCAAATGATAAGTACTCTCAGTGGTGGAGTGGAGAGCCTACGTTGATTTTCCAGCAATTTAAATTGTGCAAGTCGACTTCTGTAACTGGCTTTCACTGTGGTCATATCCGCAGCAACTCGACTTGTAGACGTTACACTAATTACAATAACACTTGCTTCAATAACATGTACAATTAAACTTGTTAATAGATTTATGACCAAATAATCAAACGCTATTCAACTTTAAGTTGCCGTAAATTTCTTGCTGTCACTGTCACTTTGCCTTATAGTGACTGTGACAGCACGATAACGGCAAGTTAAGATTGAGTAGCGTTTGAGTATTTGGCTATTAGAATTTTATAATAGTCAAGGTAACATAACGTCGCAATACCGCGCAAGTCAAATTTGCTTAGTTTACAGGAGAGACAAAAAACTGCATTATTTATTCATTTTATACAATACATGCATGTTAAAATATTAATATATTATGTATTGCATGCAATACATAATATATTAATATTTTAACATGCAAAAGTGCAGTTTTTTGTCTCTCCTGTAAACTAAGCAAATTTGACTTGCGCGGTATTGTTGTATAAGCGACGATACCATCACGCCTTATATTCCCCGAAGGGTTCGTCAGAGGTGTCGCCAGTTATGTTTAAGTCCCATGTAATAAGGGGCGAGCCTATTGCCATTAACTGGGCACAAATCCAGGCTCCAGGCTGCTACTGAGAAGTTCTTAATGGAAAAACCCAATAAAACTTTGTTCGACATGGGGATCGAACCCAGGACCCCATGCTCAGCAGTTGCGCTTGCGACCACTAGACCAACAAGGTAGTCAAGGTACTTGATACTTTTTCATGTGACTATCTTTTCGTGTATGTAGAACATGTTAAATTCCCTTGCGTTGACGTAAATTCCCTTTAGCCATATAAGGCTCTGTCTACACAATGAAGAACTATTAAAAAAAATATTTATGTTTTTTTCTTTATCGTAATACTGTCCCAGTTACTTACCAGATGTGAACTGGGAACTGTAATGTTATAACTGCTCTTTTTGTATAAACGAATCTATCAAAGTTGTTGGTATGTACCTACCATCCTTAGTCATGAAGTGAATATAGATAAAAAGTTAATTTAAAAATTAAAAAAACTCGGCTGCTTAAAAATGAATTTTAATTAAAAACTGAAAAGAAAAAAAAAACAGTACAGTACAAATAATAAATTCTAATGCAGAACATAGCAACTTTATTAGTTCGGACCCATTATTGGGAAGATTTGAGCCGGTCTAGATTTTTAATGCGTTCCGGGTACAAGTCAAACACATAACTCTCCTTTTTTGGCAGTACGTACGTCATTAGATCTGTTTTTAAGATTACCATGTAGAACTATTCAATCGTTTTATAAAATATTGCACGCTTCATGAGAATTCTATTAATATTTTTCCTTTCGTGAATTTCTTGTACACCTCCTTACCCGTTCACTTACTTCCCCTCCTCCCAAGAGGAGAGGAGGAAGGTATCGTCTGTCGTTCCTCACAGCCTCGGGTTTCAACCCTTCAGATAACTTACAAATGTACAAAATAATATTTTAATAGAAAACGTTGAGGTAAAAAATAGGTCGTCCTTTATGTAGGATAACTTAGATAATGGTATTATTTGGGACAAATATTAATAGTTAATAGACAAATAATGAATGATTAACTTATTTCTGTAAGTTGGTATTGTTTTACAAACCAAATCTTTACATAGTATAAAACAAAGTCGTTCCCGCTGTCTGTACGCTTAGATCTTTTAAACTACGTAACGGATTTTAATGTAGTTTTCAGCAATAGATAGAGTGACTGAAGAGGAAGGTTTATATGCCCCACATTAGTATCTACATTGCATCCGCGCGAAGCCGGGGCGGGTCGCTAGGTAAGTTAGTAATGTTCTTCTTACTGGCTATAGGGTTAGGGATATTTCAAATTATCTGGTGAAACTTCACAGGGTTACAGCTAGTTCACACAGAAACCGTTATAACAGATCCGTTTTTATTTTGGTGATGGCGCCTGTACTTGTATGAGCAAGTTCACATACACGACAGTATTCCGAGTCCAATAAAAAATACTGGTCCGACATTTTTACATGTTCGTGCCCGTTCACATAGCGGATCCGTTTTATCGGAACCGTCGGTACTGGGTGTGTTGTTCACACCTGTACCGACGGATCCGTTAAACAAAAGCAAGCTGGGTCAAACAGTTTCTGTGTGAACTAGGTGTTCCGTTTTGTCATCAGAAACTGGATAGCGGAACAGTATAAAAAACGGATCCGTACATGAAGATGAATGGAGAAGTATGGGCACGTTTACACACGATCCGCTATTTTTATCGTATCCTGCCTGCCAGATGCGACGCAGCTGCCATTTGTTTAACGGATCCGTCAAAGCAGGTGTGAACAACACATCCAGTAACGACGGATCCGCACTTACTAGGTATCATTAAGAACTCATTAAAAAGCAACATAATTTTTAATTAATTATATTAAAATATACCTAACCGCACGTTGTAGTAATTGATGTATGTTTTTTTTTAATGTGTCTATTAACGATACTTTGTACGGTCAACAACGAAAGTTGGTTAACACTGTTACTTTTACATAACATCTAAAAGACGCAAAATTATTCGATACATTGCTTTTCAGAATTTCATATAATAGTCAAGAGTTTGTGTTATTAAATTGTTACATGTGTTCAGATTAAATTTGAATATTATTGTGTTCAGTTATGATTTAAAAAACTGAAGTGTTAACATACTTTTGTTGCTGACTGTACCTAACCCAGTGGAGTTTCGCTAGATAATTTGAAGTAACCGCGATTAACGGCCCGTTTCTGATTTGAAAATTCTGAGAAAAATCCAAGATAAATAACTATTGAGAATCGTTTTGTATATTTTTTTACTTAACATCATTTTCGAATCTCGCTTATCTCTTGCTTAGCGTTGCATATTTAACTCAGAAATCGGGCGTAAGATAGCGTGGGACCCGGCAAAGACTAAGTGTAAAATACATACAACAGAATCGTTTAGGGGTGCATCTATAGTTAATATCAGAATGTCAGGATTGGGAGCACGGTAAAAGTAAAGTAAATTAAACCAACATAGACTCTCCACCACTGAGAGTACTTTTAATTGGGTTAGTGGTTAGTTACAGAAGCTAGTTCACAATATATCACAATATAATAATTTACACAAGATCAGAAAATAAGGAAATCGCATATAAAATTTGCAGCAAATCGGATATAAAAGGTCAGACTTCTTCAGCTGTTCGACATGGAATCCTCTGCTCCGTCGAATATCCACTGTTTTTATAACTTCGGGTACGCTGATTCATCTTGACGATTATCCTCCTTTGTCAACAGTGTCCAGTGTTACCAGCTACCGATAACATAAGCTACTATATCTCTTCCCATTGGTAACAAATAAGGCGAAGGCGCTTATAAACCGACATACTGCAATCCCCAAGTTCGCCAGGTGTGGTCATTATGGGAACATTCCTTTGCGATTGTTTATTGTACGGGTCTTTTGCGAGGCCATAAATATAATGTTTATGTGCTAATAATTATGATGTGAACCTGTAATAATTGACTAAATAATCTTAAGTTATTTTGATATTAGATTTCTATTTAGATAACTAATTATCAATATTAAGTACAGTCAGCGACATAGCTGGTAAACAAGTAGGTAGAGACAAAGTCATTTTATCTAAATAAATTTTCCATAAAAGAATTATATGACTTCAAATTGTAAAAGAGATATTTTAAAGTCGTGTTGTGCCTCGTTGGTGTAGTGGTGGCAACCGCGACTGCTGATCGTGAGGTAATGGGTTTGATCCCCAGGTCGGGCAGTGTTATTGGGTTTTTCCGTATGGAATTCCTTAGTAGCAGCCTGGAGTTTGGATTTGTGCCCGGTTGGCTCGCCCCAGGTCTTAAGCATAACTGGCGAAACAAGGGTATACCTCTGCCGAACCCTTCGGGGAATACAGGCGTGATGATCTTAAAGTTTTTACTTTATATCAATTAGTTTTCCAATTAATAACAAGTTTAAAACCTCAAATGTTTGACTATTTTTGTCGCTGACTGTAGTCTTCAGAGTATCGTAAAGTAAAGGATCTTAATCGTCAATAATAATAATATTACGTGTGTAAATAAACAATATCAGTCAATAACAATAAAATGTTAATGTGTGTCGCTAATTGCGTTGAGAGAGACTGGGACTTTACAACTTTTATTCCCACTTATAAACGATGATTGAAACATTTAGTGGCGGAGTTGGGGTTTTAAGTGTGGTCGGTCCTGTTGGTCATATTAGGCTCAACGTCCACCGCTGTATACGAACATTAAATAGCAAGAATATTGGTTACAGCAGTATTTTGTTAATAGAAAGATACAACTACAATCGTTGGTCTAGTGGTGGCAAGCGTGACTGCCGATCGTGAGGTCCTGGGTTTCCCCAGGTCGGGCAAAGTGTTATTGGGTTTTTCCGTGTGGGATTCCTCAGTAGCAGCCCGGAGTTTGGATTTGTGCCAGGTTGATGGCATTAGGCTCGCCCCCTATGTTACTATACACCTCTGCCTAACCCTTCGGGGAATAGAGGCGTGATGCTATGTTATGTTTTTTTTCTTGACTTGGTCGACTTTGGCCCTTGTCTCACCTGTTGGTAAACGCAGACAGGGTCTTAGATGGAGCACACGAATTCAAGGAACAAAGGCATAGAGGGATTTCCCTATACGCCTCTGGCTCTCACATACACACGACGGAACACAGTAAACGGCTTGACTTGCTTGGCGGATTTAATGTAAGGGTGGTTGCTAGCCAGGCGGACCGTATAGATTCTACCACCAAACAATGCAATGTTTCAATATTGGCCAACATGACACACCCCGTGTTGGGACATAGAATATAAAACATCCTCACCGCACGCTGGGAATAGACGCTGTTGTAAGATTCAACAAAACCCAGCACGCTTGATGGTAGAATCTATACGGTCCGCCTGGCTAGCTATCACCAAACCAAGTAGTTTATTGTGTTCCGTTGTGTGTATGCGAGAGCCAGAGGGGAATCCCTCTAAATCTCTGATCCTTGGATTCGTGTGCTCCATCTTAGACCCTGTCTACGCTTACCATCAGGTGAGACTCGGGACAAACACGACCAAGTCAGGTATGAAAAAAAAAACAACACGCGGGGGCGCGGATGCTAAATAATAAATGCAACCAATACCTCCGATTAGACTCGTACGAGGTTCTCATTTATTGACTATTTACAGATTGCCTGTCGTTGATGTCAAATCAAATCTTGTTCCTGCTAAAGCCATGTTTTTGCTAAACGCAATTCACCTTTCAAAATATTTTTCGTCCGTCTCCTCGTCACGCCTTCCAGAACCTCGTGTCCTTAGGCTTCCGTCTATTTGGCTAATAGAGTAAATCAGGCTCTAGATTCCAAAGGCCGTTCATTGTAGTGGTTTGTGGATAAACGAAGAGAGAGGATCTTCCAACCAGGCTGGGTGCTTGGTGGGCTGCTGCCCAACGGTTGATGTAGGGTGATGGTATAATGTAACCTGCGCGTTACATTTTGATATCGCGATACAGGATTCTGTGACGTCATCTTGAGAGTTGTCATTGATGTCGCTGTAGTCAGCTTCCGCTATGATGAACGTCATGCTCAGCAATTTATGTTTACGGGCAGATACGTGTCATCTGTTGCTCCAAAGTAGTTTCAACACAGTTGTTACGGAACCCTACTTATATAAAGGGTTCCACTAATTTTTATAGCCACAGCTACCTGAGTCGCTCGTAAACCATAGAGTTGGTTCTACATTAATAAATAATAAGTCTTTATACCTTTTCTAAAAGGGAATTTGAACCTTGTTATTGTTGGGATTAAGCTCTTATTTTTTATATTCTAATTTTGTCAATAGTAAATGTCCTTTTGTATAATTAGAATGTTTTTAGTGTTGCTACTGCTAAAATATGTTCGTAATGGTTTTTTTCTAACTATCCATTATAAAGTCGTTAGTGATTTAGAGTTTTGTTTGTTTTATGATTTTAGTGGTGAAATTTTTAGGAAAAAATAAATAAATATAGTGTGTAGGCTACTTGACATGTTGGGTTGGTTTTCTTTCTGTGAAGGCCTTTATTTACATTTATAGTTAGTCTAGGAACATACTCGGAGCATTTAACGAATGACATCTAAAACCTAGAAAATCAGCTTTCTGATTTAGAACGTTTTGATTTCGATTCGAATTGTTGTCTCATTTTGTCAACGATTCTCGTAACGAGAGAAAAGGAGATGACATACTAAACCGTTCGACAACTGACTTGTCGAAAAGAAGGCCAGCTTCGAAGAACAAGGTCAATTTAAATAACAGTGCACTCAGTGTACACAATCAAGGATAACAAGTGATAATAAATGATTTTTATTTCTGTAAATAAATCTGTTACAGACACTTTTACAAGTCATGTAATGTTTTTTTTAAACTAGATGGCCCTGCATTTCCTGTCTGACTAGCTCTGAGAAGAAAAGCCGAAACAAACTCAGATATCAAGGTCTCTTTTAAAGTCCAGACATTGTGGTATAAAAACTATGCGAGTGTAACAATGTAGAGCAAGGTCTGGTACTTTATGAGGAAAGTGCTATAACAGGTTGGAGTTGACTGAAGCGACTATATAAAAGTTCCACAAAACAATAATATATAATATCATTTGACAAATCCTACCCATCTTCACCCGGACACCGTAATAAAGCAACAAGCCTTAATTCTAAACCTCTAATTTTATGGAGCCCTGGTATTTTAAACACGGGTGCTCACAAAAACACGTGATTGAGACATCTTTGAGGCGATTAAAGAGCTTTTTATACGACTTTTATAGGATTTTTTTGTGCGTTGGAGCGATTAACAGAATGGTCGTCTTAATTGCCCCTTCTTAATTGTTTAAAGGGAGTTTTTATGGGGTTTCTGGGGGAATGCAATGAATTTTTGATTGACGTGTTGAGTGGTGGATTACCTGATCTGGGTTAAAAGTTTGTCTATGTGTGTGTGGGGTAGTAAATTGGTTTTTGACGACGTCATTCGATTTTAGAGATTTTATAAAATAGCGATGGTTGTCTACATAAGTTACATTATATTTTTTAATGTGGGGTCTTCCAAAAGTTCACTTTTCCCTTGGAAGGCAAAGAGTGTAAGAGTTTTGCTCACAAAAGTCCTCCTGGAGGCCGTGATAAGATGTTTTTGCTCACTAACATTGAGGGAACAGGATAATATTTTTTTTTACTTTTTCTCAATTACACAGTTTAAACATTACACCCCTTAAGAAATGCGTAGAACCCACCCATATACAGGAGGTGCTTACTTTTATGTCAGTTATAATGTAATTCTTAATGTCGCCCCGTGTTATATTACTATGAGAGCCTCTCAATCTAAATGCTTTCCGTTTAATAGAGCCCATTTTATTGTCACGCCGATATACAGGGTGGTGTTAAAAATACTACCGTTCTGTGATTCTGTTGGTAGAAGATTTTTACTTTGGAGTTTTTCAGCTGGTACTGTTGAAACTTTCAATTACAAAGGTAGATTCCACGGCGGCTTTACAAAAACTATTTTTTTTTTAATTCAAAAATTCAAATTCAAAGTTTTTTTATTTCGAATAGAATATATTCTTAAGTTTCAATGTCAAGTTGTGACTTGTGATTTTTAATCAATTACGTTATGGCGGATTATAGGATGAATATCAAGAAAACGATATAAAACAATACAAAAAGTGGATTCATCTTGGACAAGTACTTTGCTAATTCCTTTATACGAAAGACCTGAGGGCACAGCTAGAATAATATATATATAGCAATATTATTATGCATTTCATTTTTACTTTTGGTATCGACGTTTCTTCGTTATGTATGAATCATAATGCTTGCGCGCAGTAGGTGGACAAATTAATTGCAGCTTCGGTGGCGCTCTTCAGATCATCAAAGGTGCAGGTGGACGGACAATTGGGACGCTCCAGTAAGTGGGACAAAGTCTGGACAGGAGTATCGCACTCGCACTGGGTGTTGGATTATGCAAATATACATTATGCATTTCTAGTCGTAAATGTGATTTCAGAAACAGGGTTGAATATAAGGATAGATAAGAAGGATATTGATAGCAGTAAGACTATGGAGAGATGGATCACAGGTAAAATATTTACGCGTAGGTAGTCTAGGTAGGAGTTACTGCCCACGCATCTTCTAACATGATAATCGCTTATTCGTCGCCCACGGTAAAGTATAAAATGATTTTATTCAAAGTCGATAGTTCGAATTAGATCAGAAACGTGACCTTATAGATAGACAACCTACAGCTACAAATAATAACATTGTCAATAGTGTATATAGTTTGCTTACTTCATAGTCAGTGGAGATATATTTTCTAGTTTTACTCAATATGAACTCTATTACTGTCCTAATTAAATTATATTGTGAAGTGATGGCCTGAAACACAGGTTTGAATAAACCTAGATCGGGCAGTTTGCTAAATTAAATATCCATGTCGAGTAATCAATTTTTGCATTTGTTATTAATTTATTTTAGTTATATACCAGTTTTGTTTACTTAGGCACTAACTAACCATAATTTAAAACTTTACTATTAATACTTTTATGGATTTTTGTAAAAGATTTTTAAATAAATTTAATTATTATTATTTATTAGTGTTCTAGTACATATGTTCTGCATTTAGAGATTAAGAGCAAAAGTAGGATATGCTAGTCATCTCGAAACCACCAACCAGGGTCATAGGAAAACAGATTGGTGTCATCATTATCAGTTGTTTCAAAGTGTACGTTACACTTACATATGTACACACACACCCATACACATGCACGAACACGCAAACACACAAACACACACGAATAATAACATGTTTTACTTCAGTTTTAAACTAGGGCTCCTAGTTTTCTCTATTTTAGTAATAGTCTGCATCAGTTGATATAATGTTATATTTTTGTATCTTAAGTTTTAGAAAAGACTAATCCCCGCCGTGCGATCCTATTGTACAATTAATTTTGTTACTTAATGTAAACAGTTCGGTTTAAAGACATTTATTCCTCAAAAAAAAAAGAACGTTACAGTTCACTTAACATATTGAGAAAAAGTAAGACAAAAAATAAAAGTAAGTGCGATACAGTGTGTGCAGTTGCGTTATAAACAATTTAACATAACATAACATCACGCCTTGTATTCCTCGAAGGGTTCAGCAGAGGTGGTTTTTTTACTACACCCTCGTTTCGCCAGTTATGTTTAAGTCCCATGTAATAAGTCTATTGTCATTAACCGGGTACAAATCCAGACTCCGGGCTGCTACTGAGAAATTTCTAATGGAAAAGCCCAATAACATTTTGCCCGACCTGGGGATCGAACCCAGGACCCCATGCTCAGCAGTCGGGCTTGCGACCACTAGACCAACAAGGCAGTTTTACTGTACGACAATTTAAGGCATAATAAACATTATTCATGAAATAACACATCCTGTAGAAGATTTAACAAACAAACACACAACAACTTATCGACGATACTATTAACTTATTAAGTTATCTTTTATGTCGCATTTTATTTGATCGTTAAGTTGTTCCTTTCTAAGAAACTTTGTTCCTACTTGTATGAGCTACTGTGGCTACTAGGGTTGAGATGATATTGAATTTTAAAATGACGATAAATAACTCAAAGATATGGTGTTTACCGACAGTTAACGACACGACACGACCAATCGGACGACACGACGACACGTGCAGTGGCTGAGCGATCGGCTTCTGCGCTACGTGTCGTGGGTTCGATTCCCGCACGGAACAAATATTTGTGTGGCCTACAGATAGTTGTTCCGGGTCTGGATGTTTGTGTGTGTGATGATTTGTGTTTGTAAACGCACCCGCAATACAGGAGAAATCCGAGTGTGCGTCAAAATTATTAAAAAAAAAGACGTGACGCCTACAAGCCCCATTTTGTATATACGATACGATGATACGATACTACTAGTGTCGTAGTACACGATTTATTTTGTCGTGTCGTGTTGTGAGTCGTGAAAAGATAGCCTTCTTCTTTTTTACGTGAGGTTAGTGACTAACCTGATGTCAGAGCTTATGCCATGGGCCTCTGACTTGGCTTCACATGCCGTCGAGAAATATCTCTCAGGCATGCCGATTTCCTCACAATGTTTTCCTTCACGATTTTTAAGCAAGTGATAATTATACAATACGCACATGAATCCGAAAAGTCAGAGGTGCGTGCCTTGGGTTCGAACTCGAGACCTATGACTTGGAAGTCCGACGATTAAACCACTAGGCTATCACACATATACCTATATTCACTTTGTTAAAAAAAAATGTTTATACTACTACCTTCATTCCTGTCTTAACCACACGAAAGACACCCTTCAAGACACAGAGGAAGCTGTACATAGTACCTACGTATGTAGTTCAGAGCCTAATAATAATTCTGGTATGTATTACAGGTACTTTATTCATAGCAGAAGCCTCAACGCAAATATCGTGCACGAGTAAGCTAATATACTCTCTAGAACTATTTTGGAATCAGATCAATAAAACATATATGAACTTCGACGCAACAGCTCTTGGAACGCGAGCGTCCTTTGGGAGTCGGCAGAGAGAAGAGAACTTAACTTCAAGTAAGATCTTACCTTACTAGCTCACATAACCAATTGGTTTATTTCACATAAGCCTCAAAACAGCCAGAAAGAAAGGAGGTTTGACTTTTTAAATTAGTGATAGCCTAGCGGTTGAACGCTTGCTATCTATGCAGGGTCTGAGTTCGATCCCGGCCCGTACCTCTGAGTTTAACACCTCACACCCGTATTTCCCGAAGGGTTGGGTAGAGGTGTTTAGTAACATCCTCATTTCGCCGTTATGTTTTTAAGTCCCACGTAATAGGGGGTAATAGGAACCAGGTACAAATCCAAACTCCGGGCTGCTACTGAGGAATTCCACACCGAAAAACCTAATAACACTTTGCCCAACCTGGGGATCGAACCCATGGCCTCACGATCAGCAGTTGCGCTTACCACCACTAGACCAATGAGGCAGTTTTCTTTTCTTCATTCTTATTATTGTACCCACCTCTTAAATCAACAAATCTTCAAGATAACAATAATACTGTTCGTCTCCAAAATATTTCCAAACACATTTACGGATTGACTCACTAAAAGTTATTTAGTTAATAATGACTTCCTAAACCATAATTTATGGTATTTTCTGGAATTATATGGGTTTAAGTCAACGGCGGGTGTATGTAAAAAAACTTATGGTCTATTAACTTGCCTCTGTTTGGTAATAAAATTACAAACGTGAGGTGATTATAAACCATAGTAGACTTTATGGAAAACATATTCTGTTCGGGGTTGAATTCAATTTGAAACACAAGAATAAACGCCGGTAGAGGACGTCCTAGAAGGACATACATCGATGTTATTGGTGATGTTCTTCTCAAAGGACAGGTGCGTAGTACTCTCAACCGGTGTGCGTGTATGACAAGATGTATGAATGTGGATGAAGCGAAAGGAGTATGTAAGGGTCGTAGCACGTGGCGTTCTATAGTTTCTGCCTACCGCCATGGGAAAAAGGCGTGAGTTTATGTATGTATGTAAGAATAAAGGCCTGGTCAAACAGAGAGCATGGCTGGGTGTGATATTCACGTCGCGTGTTGATCGTGTGCTCTTGGCGTGCGAATCACTATGACAATGAGTGGAAGACGCCACACGGCGACTGCCATGCAGTCTGTCTGGTCAGGCCATAAGCCACATCGTTGTTTAAGACATATTCGCCAACGTTTACCTAACATTCTAGTAACTTTTTCTAGTGAATGATTGTTTAATCGGAGTATTTATGTTACTGAACACCAGCCTTAGTAGTCGCAAATAATTATAAACGTCGATTAATGCCCGGTTCCTATAAATAAAAACGAATCGTTTTACTTACCACTGGTTACATTTTTTATTGCCAAACTGGTCGTATAAATAGACTCGGAAACTAATTTTACTTGTGATAGCTACTTCTATATGGGAGGGTCTACTATGCAAAGACCTTATGTCTTTGCTTCATTATTGGTAAAGATACAAGAGTCTTCATTTCAACCGATAATGCTCGGTAAATCATAGGAATCTGCCATAAGATATCCAAATTGGGAAATAAGTTATTGATTGTATCTGTTATAAAACTTGCCATTGTAACCAGTTGGGTGAGCATGGCTCATGCTGTGGTGTAAAGGTTAGTCAGTCAGCATGGTTGATAGCGGGGCTGACTGCCCAGGGTGCGCTGAACGTACTTATGTATCGTTTCTTGTGGAAGCTCTTTTAATGCAACCCGAAGTGATGGATTTGCCCGTAGTTATAGACTCGCAATAGTATACATTAAAAGATTAATCTTCTTCTTTTCGTGTGGTTAGTGACTAACCTGGTGTCAGAGTTTATGCCGCTCATGGGCCTGTGACTTGGCTTCACATGCCGTCGAGAAATATCTCTCAGGCATGCCGGTTTCCTCATGATGTTTTCCTTCATATGTGATAATTATACAATATGCACATGAATCCGAAAAGTCAGAGGTGCGTGCCTTGGGTTCGAACTCGAGACCTGTGACTTGGCAGTCCGACGGTCACAGCACTAGGCTATTACAGCTTAAAAAGATTAATTTCAGGTCCATGAAAAGAGCCTCTACGAGTGACGATACCTACTTACGCACCCTGAGGAGTCCACCCCACTACCAACCTTGCTGATTGGATAATCTCTCACCAGGGCATGAGCTATTCTTGTATACCTCATGCCAACACGATACAGAGACATACTGTCGGAGTGCGACTGTACTCTGTACAACGCTGCCTACCCCATCTCTGGGATGACAAGCTTTACATTAGTTTTCCAACTGCCTCGTTCGTCTAGTGTTGGCAAGCACGATTGCTTATCGTGAGGTCCTAGGTTCGATCCCCAGGTCGGTCAAGTATTTTTGAATTCCTCAGCAGCAGCCCGGAGTTTGAATTTGTGCCCGGCTGATGGCAATAGGCTCCCATGTAGGGACTTAAATATAATAGCGAACTGAGGGTGTTACTATACACCTCTGCCCAACCCTTCGGGGAATACAGGCGTGATGTTATGTTATGTTATTTATTTTTTAGTATTCCAGCTCGTGTTATTATAATTATAATATCATTTATCAATAATTATACTATATTTTAAAGTACTTATAATCAATACAATAATTCATGCATTGTTTACAAAAATATAACTGAATTCAATATTGTTGTGCCTATAATAAATCATCCGGTTTGTAAATTAAAGCAATGTTATGTTATGTTTGTTATTTGTTTTAGTTATTTATCGTGTAAAACATTATTTGTTTTAGTTATTTTGAACTGTTTTTTAGCTGATATAATTATTTGAACCTAACAAAATCTTTATGAATAAAACATGAAAAATATGAAACGGAAGTTTATCACAAAATATTAATCCAATAATATTTCTCCAGTATCTTAATACAAGCTTTATTTTAACTTCTTACATCAAAAATAAAACCTCGTCAGCCACTCCATTGTTTTACCATTGTTATATCATACAATAATAATACAAATTCCGAGCGCTCTCGTAGCACGTAGCCAGCCAGCCGTAGCGCTACGCCGTAGACAGTAATCTCGCGTGACGTAGACATGTTTGTAAATACGCTAACCCTGTGTGCGCTCGTGACGTGTGCGAATACAATTTAATTCAATTAATGCAATTTATGAAAACAATTAAATTGGTTTATTACGATTTATGATGTTTGTGTTTGTTATTTAATTGAATAATCTAACTACAATATTATTGTTTACGTTTTGGTTACTTTGTGTAGTGTTTAATACAGTTTAATTTTTATATAAATTTTTTGTGTTATTTATGAGTTATCATGAAGTTCTAGACAAATAATAGCTGTCTCCTCTTCACCTGCTGGTGTCTTAAAGGCAGCTGAGAATAAAATTGTCAAGAATATGGACAGCAGCTTCCTCTTACTTACCAATAGCAATGAACTAGGCTGAGATTACAAATCTACCAAGCTTGGTGATTAGTGCAATTTCTTATATGACCATTAATTTTAGTAGATACTAAAAATGATGATGAATAATGAAGTGATAAAAAAGAAACTATCATTTTGATAACAATGCGGTTGCTGATTCATAGATAAAGGGTCTATTTGATATATCTGTTTTTTTTATCTTGTTATTGATCTAGTTGCTTTGTCATTATTAGTTAGAGAGTAAGATTTCTGTTACATACATTTTAGCAGGCGTTATTTTCTTACCCACCGCCCGACCAGTAAAATGCCCGAGAAGGCGGCGCGCAGTGTTCCGTGCGCGCTTCTCAGGAGGATGTGAGGCATGGCTCCACAGAGGAGAGGTCCGCCGAGGGTTGGCGGACTGGGACCTGCCGGGGTTGCGGTGCATGCTTTTGCAAATCCCGCGACCCCGGCCGAACGGTCAGGAGGAGGAACACCGTTGGTTTTTAGCTGGTAAGAGTCCGGCAGACTCCCTCGCCTTTCCCGGGAGAGGGACATCCATGAGGATTTTCCAACGATAAAAAAAACATGTTATTTTTTTAAAAGGTACAAACTAAAACTTTTGTACTAGGTAGATTTTGAAGATGGATGTTTGATACTCAATCACGCGTAAACGATTGAACAGATTTGGATGAAATTTAGCGCACAGGTAGATCATGTCCTAGGTTAACACATAGGGTACTTTTTATCCAGGAACATGAAGTAGTTCCCCTAGGATGGGAGTGAAACTGCAGTCAACAGCTAGTTCGTATATAGTTCCCAAACTTTCATTTAACATAACATCACGCCTATATTCCCCAAGGGTTGGGCAGAGGTGTGTAGTAACACCCTCATTTCGCCGTAATGTTCTATTTCCATGTAATAGGGGCGAGCCTATTGCCATCAACCGGGCACGAATCCAAATTCCGGGCCGCTACTGAGGAATTCCACACGGAAAAACCCAATAACACTTGCCCGACCTGGGGATCGAACTCACTTACATAACATTTGAAACTATACAATTAATCATCATTAATGAATAATAAATAAATCTAAAACTAATTGAACTATGATTACTAAAACCAGTTTATAAAAGCGAAAGGCTTCCCATACTTTTTTAAACACATCATATATTTTTAAACCGGTAAAGTTAAGTAAGTACTTCCTTTATTGAAGGAAATTGACGGCGGTTCATTATTATTCCAGCTATTAATACTTAATAAAATAACATTGATTATAAATTGAACCGTAAAGTTAAGCCAATCGCTTTATCTGTTTAAACTTGATATACGATAACTGTTGATTAACTTTTAATCGATAAGTTTAGTCATTTACTATCTTTGATATGTTTAATAAAAAAACTGCCTTAACAACAGTAAAATCTAATTACATTATTAAATTAAAATCTTAAGACTGCTAATCTGCTGCTCTATCCAATCTGTCAACATGATTTGATATCGTCAGATAAATCGCTACGTGTATCTTAAGCATTGACGATAAATCAACCTATTTGATTGATATTAATAACCCAAGGTTTTTATTGCGATCTATCTCACGATGTCTCTGGAGAAAGATTATGGAGTCGATTGATACGAGATCCAATATAGTGGTAGTAGAACTAATTGTCAATGAGTACGTCTGGGGAAATTATAGGTACATGAGATTTTCTAACTTTGTCTCTAAGTTTGGCAACGCCTCAGCAAAACCCCTTGATGTTGTACTGTATACAAGGTTAGTCGGAAAGGGGGTTCTAAGCCAAAAGGGTGTTAAAGTACCCATAATGATGGATAACTTTTGTTCTACAACTTTCCCCAAAAGTCATTAGTTTAAGAGAAATAGCTGTTCAAAGATTTCATAAAAATACGCTAAATTCTGCCTATCCTCAGCTATGATCAGCTGTGTTTACATTTTAGGTCAGATTTGGGATCACGGGTTAGACGCTCCTCTTTCTGAATTCGTGACTAAAGCAGGGATAAAAATCATTTTGCATGGTATTTTTTTTACCGAATTTTGAAAATTTAACACTTTCTTTTAAACAATCATCAGTGATACTTTAAGTAGCCCGCGGCTTAGTACCCCCTTTCCAACTAACCTTGTATAGGAGGCATCAACAAATTCCCATCAGGTGGATTGTTGGCATGTTTGCCAACTTGACGACTTGCGACTTTTGACGATACCCAAAAACACATCTCTACCTACCCTCAAGGTCAATTTTGGCCGTGTTATTAAATTCCCACACATAACTTCTTAATCCCAACACAAATTAACTCAGAACTAATTAAACATCGCCTAACGCAACAATGTGCGTCACTTAGACAAACAACTGTCGCTTAATTACTGTTGTACGTTGTTATATGTTGTTGTATGTTGGTATAACTGTTGTAATATATAGCGTGTGTCGTTAATATTTCAAATGGATACATAGTAATAACAATGCGATGTGATGGCGGGCACACAATTAGGTGGCATTGTTTGTTCGACCTGTTATAGTGCAGTTCACGATTTTAATTATGTAATTAGAGCAATCTTTCTTGATTAATTATAATTCTGTGCAAGTCAAAGTAAGTAACTTTACAGTGAGGGGATATGAAATGTGGGGGGATATAATTATTATATTGTTCTGTGAGCAACGACATACCTTTGTTTTTTTAAGATTCGAAAGTGGTTTTCAAAGAAACATCATTATAAAACCCGTATTTACCATTATTGTTGGCTAAAAAATGAGCAAAAGAACTCAAAATAATATTTAATATATTTGTTATGAAAACATATTATTTCAGATAAAGGTTTTATTCTAAGTAAGTATACAAAGTAGGTATGAATGTGGACGAAGCTAAATGGGTATGTAAGGATCGTAGCATGTTACGATCTGTAGTTTCTGCCTACCCTCATCGGAAAAAGGCGTTAGTTTATGTATGTATGTAAAGTAATTTACCACTATTCAAAAACCTTTCCCGAAAACTTAATAATCATTACTAAAATCTGTTTAACTCACGTAACCATCACTTAAGGTTACAACAAGTGTGCCAAAACATCTCCTTTATCAATAAATCAAAGCCTCCACCGTATTCAGCTGAACGAGCCTCCTGTACATCGAACACGTGTCCCCGTGTGCGTGCGTGTGCATGTGTGCGCTCTGTAATAGAGCGATGACGTGATTTCCTGCGCTGAGTTATTGCTACTGTACCGGCGCTAAATGCTTTGCTAGCTGTGACCTTGTTAGGGAGTGGTGCTTTTTTATAATTTATAACTTTATAAGGGATAGTGAATGTAATTTTGGTTTTCTGAAATGTTAATGTTAAAGTGGAGCGATTAGGTACTTAAAAGTTTGAAGTGTTTTAATAAAAAAATAAAGTTTTCCGGGATTCGTTTCTGATTCAGACAGTGACATTGGAGGTACATATTTTATATTGTTTATTTAAAGTGTAGTCATATTTTATAATAAATTAATGAAACCTTTATATCGTAATAGGCAGAAAATTATTGCTGAATAACACGGGCTAAGAATTATATTTAGATAAAAAATATAATAAAAATAAAATTCGCCGTATTTAATTCTGATTTTATCTAAATTTATTAGCTGTAACTCAATATCTATTCTTTACATAGTTAATGGGTTTTGTCTTCACATTAACGGATGTGTAATGATAAATTTCCTTTGTTATCTAACACTAATTTTTAATTATGGCAGCAATCAAATTCATATTTATCGTATTATATGAATGATAACTAAACGATTACCAGTAATCATCGATATCGGGGATCATTAACGTACTATTGCGAGGGTTAATCGAATATTTTTACATGTTATTTAAGTATTATGATTACGCACAAAATAATATATCGATTTTGATAGGTGAAATTAATGTTGTAGAGATAATTGTGCTATCGCAAATGATTTTAATTATTTTGTGACGCCAATATTTTATAAATTATACCTAAAAGATAGATCGGCAGGAAATGTAAATTGTCTCTACGTAAATAATTAATCAAACTTTATTTTTCTGTGCTAATTGTGTTAATAAAGGGGATTTCCTCCAGATAAAACACGAAAAAACACTAACGTCAACTGTATTTTTAAATAGCCACATTCCAAGGTTTGATTCTATATTTGATAACATTTATTGTAATGCCACTTAATTCACTATTAAGTAACGCACAAACAAGCTAATGAAAATCGGTTTAGTTTTTTCACGCTCTATCCTCCTACTCTCAGATTAGCTCTACATCTTACTTCACCACATTTATTTAATTCAAAACAAACATCCACGAACCGCAGTCTCAAAACTTGAATCCCGCGAGACGCTTCTCCAAAGTCACAGCGCCTGTCCCCAGCGAGGGGGTGGAGAAGGCAACAACTCATAAAATTAAGCGATTTGGATGTGAGTTAGTCTAACTGTGAGGATCGCCGAGTTAACAGTTCGCTAGCTATCTTCCTCGCACACGCACACGAGCACGCTACGTGTTTCGCTTCACCCACACATTGCTACAGTCTTCGCAAGCCGCCGCCAGTACAACGTCACATCGGCCCGCACACGTTTCGTTTTCTCGTTTAGTTCCGTTCCCGCCATTGCGCTGATTATCGGAAGTGTAATTGACGTTTGACATTTATGATCTGTGACTGTTCTGTGTTTTTTCTTATTGAGTGTTGTGTTGTGTTGCACGGATAACTTGTAAGAGGTAAGTTGTATTTTTATCGAGAATAAGTTTGTTTATTTATTGTTGTTGTTTGTTATTAAGTAAGTTTAATTATTTATGTTTTTTAAGTAAGTGCATTGTTAATGAAGACGTAAGATTTAATTTTATAGGATCTTTAGTTTTAACAATGTTAACTTCTTTTGTTTACATTTTCTTCAGCAAAAAACATTTATGTTATTTCTTAAATAATTACTTATATCGTTTACAGTTATCGATTAGTTATACAAAGAAAAATACCAACTATATAATATTTTATGAATGAAATGACAAAACTGACCTGTTTATATTTTGCGCTAAAACTTTTTTTTACAAAATAACATTATACATAAAATTATAAATGAAATGTAACTTTAAGCTTCAGTGAGCTTAAACTTATAGTTCATTTAAATTATAATTCCATTGTTTATTAGTCCCAATTATTTATTAAAGTAATGATAGCTTATTCAATAAACATTTGAACTTAAAATAATATTATATTATTGTCGCTCTTTCAGGAAAATAGTCTGAAAGTATTCAGAAAAAGACGCAAAGTGTATTAAAAACTATATTAGTTTTTGTAGTCTTCGTTTTTGGGAGTTATTTTCTTCTTTCTAAGGCATACGTACTTTAATTATCTTAAACTGAAAAACACGACGGCGGCGGGTGAAGAGTTTAGATTTAACATAAGATTTAATTAGCGTCGGAAATAGTTCTTAAAACGCTTATCAATGGCATAGACATTTGAAGGGTTAACAACTAATTGACTGCGAATCATCTTAAGTTTTTAGTAGAGGGTTACTTACTTGAACCGTGTAAATAAACTTTGGACTATCTATTATAAAAAAATATTGTTTACACTGTCACTCAATTTTACGAACCACAGATACACACTTTACTAAAGAATGAAGACTTGTAAATGAGTGTCATTGTTCTGGGATTGTTAAAAGATTTTTCAAACGTTGCTTGGTAAGAATAATATAGCTATTAACAAGATCTACAAGATAATTAATTAGACAAATAAGCTGTACCCCATATTTCTAATTTACTTTCAATGTAATAAAAGTTTTGAGTAGCTGCAAATGAATAAATAAATAAACAACAATTTTACACTATTTTTTAATTTATTTATTTCTTATTTAATTAAGTGCGTAATAGACTGATCAAAATGTATGTAACCTATCGAATGTTTAAAAATATAAATAATAAACAACAACTTTACACTATCTTTACATAGTATAAAACTAAAGTCGCTCCTGCTGTCTGTACGCTTAGATGTTTTAAACTACGCAGCGGATTTTAATGAAATTTACAGCAATAGATAGAGTGATTCAAGAGGAAGGTTTATATGCCCCACATTAGTATCTAAATTGCACCTGTGCGAAGCCGGGGCGGGCCGTTAGTTTATTTATATTTTTAAACATTCAATAGGTTACATAATTTTTTATCAGACTATTATACACATAATTTTCATACTAATAAATCCATTACCAGTTATTTGAAATTGATTACCTAAGTATTCGAAATTCGTAATTTGGTATCGCTTAGTCTCTGCCCTGTAGTATTAAGATTAGGCGATAAAACAATAATTGGGCAAGATTATCCTTATCATAAACAAGCAATATTCGCTTTTAAATATTCGAGCCATTATAAATAAGTGACGCATATCAAATCGGAATTGTTTAAAACAAATTAGTACATTGTGTACCTAACTGTTTTTAAGTACAACAGTAGAATTATTAAAGTGGTATTTCATTTTGGTTCGTTGTGAGGCGAAAACAAATAGGTACGTTTAGAATTATCCTGCGGATACTGATTGAATAGTTTTTCATCCCTTGTCATTAGAATCATAATAAAGAAAAATACAAAAGCAAAATAATTTATTATTATTAATCACTAGCTGTGTCCTCACGGCTCCACCCGCGTAAGAAGTTTTATTCCAGTAATAAATATAGCCTATGTTACTCAGTGATAATGTAGCTTTCTAACGGCAAAAGAATTTTTGAAATCGGTCCAGTAGGTTTTAAGTTTATTCGTTACATACAAAAATACAAATCTTTCCTCTTTATAATATTAATATAGATATAATATAGATGTAGGACTATCTGAGCCGGAAGTAAAGTTACGAAGATGATTTGCACAGACAGACAAACGCCATTTATATATTATGACGTCTGTGCAGTAATCCTGTCTGAAGTGTTGCCGACACCGTGTGAGTGTTGCAAGAGGAAATTGCTTTTTTTTATACCTTACTATATTTTTAACCGACTTCAAAAAAAGGTGGAGTTTATCAATTCGGCTGTATTTTTTTAAAATGTTTGCTACCTCACAACTCCGTCATTTATTGAAATCGTTTTTGTTATATATTTTTTTTACCCGTGCGTATGTTGTGGGCAGAAATAAAAATATCTTCTTTGATTCTTATTTGTCTATTACATGAAAGAAAGATTGAAAAAGAATATTTTTTTCGTAATGTAAAAAGCCTAAGGCATTCGGTTTTCCTCCATTACAAGACACGGAGCTATTATTATAAAATATTCAAGCACAGCAACGATTGTAACCGTGTTTGTAAATAATAGAACTGCAGTATGAATAATTAACTCCTTTCTTTGAACTGAATAGTAAGTGATTACATACTGGAACCTAAACTCAATTGATTCCTATTTATTGACAACTAATGACCCGACCTGGCTTCGCACGGGTGTAATTTAAATACTAACGTGGGGCATATAAACCTTACTCTTGAATCACTCCATCTATTGCTGAAAACTACATTAATATCCGTTGCGTAGTTTAAAAGATCTAAGCGTACAGACAGCGGGAGCGACTTTGTTTTATACTATGTAAAGATAAAGATTTGTATTCTGAGAAATTATCATCGGTATATTACTTGTTATCATTTTAATTGTTTAATGCAGTGTTTTTTAGCGATGGACTACTTAAAATTTTGTATTTTGTTTTTGCCCCACTCTACGATTTCTCCTGTATCGTGGGTGCATTTACAGACACAAATCTTCACACGCATAAACATCCAGACCCGGAACAATTACTATCTGTAGGCCATACAAAAGCCGATCGCTCAGCCACTGCACTAAACGTGTCGTCTTGTAATGCACTCTACTGGCAAAAAATATTTTTACTAAAGAAAGAGATAAAAAGTCTGTAGTGAACAGGCGTGGTCGTAGCTAAATACTTTGGGGGGGTCATATTAACAGTAAAATAAGATGACCACATTAGAATTTATTGCACAAACATTTTTTTTTGTAAATTATCTATTTTTAGGAGGTTTGTTAATTTGACGTGCACGATTTTTGGGGGGGTTATGACCCCTTTCACTCCCCCACCTCGGACCGCCACTGATGGTGAATAAGCTAAAATAATACTTGTAGTGCGATGTGCTTTAGTTTATAAAGCTGAAGAGTGTACCTTAAGTGCTAACTCAGTAGGTACATGTACAGTAAAGTTGTACAAAATCCTATCCAAATCCGTTAAGCTATTACAGCATAATTGAGTAACAAAAATATTAAAATGAAAGATTAACAGATTTTCCACGGCATGTTGTGATTACTAAACAAAAACGAAGGACGGACAGCAAACGAAAAAAAATACAACTTGTATAAAGGACAGCTCTACTGGGCAGTGTGGACAATCGCGCGAAAAGAGGAAACACACAAGTCTACTGTTAACAAACCCTTTTTGATAACAAAATGGCACATTTTCAGCTTGTACAGTTAACATCAAAAGTAAGTGATGATTGCAAAATCAAAATCTTTTTTTTTCATTTCACATAAACCAATACAGGTGCTTATGAAAAGTCGAATTTAGATGCAAGGTTACAATTAGTTGTTTCATAGGGAGAAGAGTCAGCAAGAAACTCCATGGTCACTCTTTTAAAAATAATTTAACGTCTGAGATAACTAATTTAGAAATTTCAAAATATTCATCCACTTTTCTCATCGATTGTACCTCATACTTTTCAAACTTGTTTCATATTGACCGGTGACGCGAAGTAATAGATAATAAATATTTTTCTGTCATGCGCTCCAGACGTTTTCAGTTCAGCGGTCAAGTATAATAGGTTTATTTTCACTTCAGTTTCCCATTTGATTGTCTGTGTCAGCATTGTAATAGATGACACGTTTGGTGCAGTGGCTGAGCGATCGGCTTCTGTGCTACGGGTCGTGGGTTCGATTCACGCACGGAGCAAATATTTGTATGGCCTACAGATAGTTGTTCCGGGTCTGAATGTTTGTGCATGTGAAGATTTGTGTTTGTAAATGCACCCACGATACAGGGGAAATCCTAGTGTGGCGCAACATTTAGTCTATACTAATATTATAAAGAGGAAAGATTAGTATTTTTGGATTTTTGTATGTAACGAATAAACTTAAAACTACTGGACCGATTTAAAAATTCTTTTGCCGTTAGAAAGGTACATTATCACTGAGTAACATAGGCTACGGGGGGAGCCGTGAGGACACAGCTAGTATTCTTATATTAAGCTTGGTGATTAGTGCAATTTCTTATATGACCAAAGGACATGATAGGTAGATATGAACTTGATATTATTATATCCATAATGCAATAAGCCGTGATAACAGCGATTGAACGCATGCCTTCCAAGTAGGACGGTCTGAATGCGATATCGCCCCGCACCTCTGACTTTTCAAATTCTTGTGCGGATCAAAATTTGATTATCAACTTGCGTTAACTGCCTCGGTGGTCTAATGTTGACAAAAGCGACTTCTGATCGTGTTGTCCTGTGTTTGTTCCCCAGGTCAGGCAAAGTGTTATTGGGTTTTCCTGGGTGGAATTTCTCAGTAGCAGCCTGGAGTTTGAGTTTGTGCCCGGTTGATGGCAATTATTACATGGGACTTAAACAACGGCGAAATTAGGATGTTACTATACACCTCTGCCCAACCCTTCGGGGAATAGAGGCGTGATGTTATTTTGACGGTGAAGGAAAACATCGTGAGGAAACCGACACAACTGATGACTTTAAAAAAAGTTCTCGATGGTGTGTGTAGTCCGCTAAATCGCACCAGGCCAGCGTGGTGGACTAAGGCCTAAACCCTTTCTTATTCTGAGAAGAGGCCCATGCCTAGCAGCGGTGTTGCTGTTGCAATGGGCAGATTATGTATATCTGTGTATATCCATAATTTCAATAATATCAATGACATTACCAAAACCAACCGGCATAGAATAATTATAATATTATCCGGGTAGATTTAGTTTACTCGATCAAAATGTATTGATGATTACAAATCGCCAATTACGTACATTAATTGTAATGGCTGTGTGGGTACTATTAATTGTTTTGTTTGTTTGTTATTTTGATTTAATAATTATTATGTAGTACTGATGCGTTTTGTAATAACTACGGCAATTACTATTGGTTGTGATCTAACCATTTATTTAATTGAAATTATTTAAATGAATAAATTTATTTTAGAGAATACAGACTTAGAAGTAGTCTCATCTAGTAATATCGCGAAACCACGGACTAAATCTAGCGTTTTTTTAAATTACTGAGTGAGCTCGAAAAAGCTCGCGATGGTGTGTGTAGTCCGCTAATGCACCAAGCCAGGGTAGTATTCTAAGGCCTAAACTCTTCTCATTCTGAGAAAAGGCCAATGCCTAGCTGTGGGACAGTTATTGGCATGCTAATACAAGCACAGTGGAATCCATTTAATACGACTTCGCTTATAACGACCAGCCTCTTATAGCGACTTAAGAACACCCTTTAGTTAGGTTTTCTTATCTGGTATTTACTGACGCATAAAACGACGTCCATTTAGTACGACCAAATATCGCCGTCCCTTTGGTAAAAAATAATTTATTTGAAATCAGAACTTAATTTGGTCTTAAAAGAGATACTGCTTCCCGATGCGTTTTGAGATGCTCCTCAATATTAGGTTATTATAAAAAAACTAGACTTTGCTTTAGTCTACTAGTTTGGTACATGTTAGAACTGATTGATAATGCATACATACTTTTTATTGACCATTTCTATTCTTTTATAATCTGTGGAAGCAATGGCGCACGAGTCCTTCCGTCCAATTACAAGTCAGGATTATGACATTAGGCACCGGCGCTGTCACAAAGTCGCGGAAGTGGACACGACGTGTGTGGCCTGTTTGATGTCACCGGCAGAGAGGCAGCTTGTACGTGTATGTTGATAGCTTGGTGGGGGACTTTGATCGTGGTCGGCTATTAGTTAAAATTATGCCGATATTTTTTGATGGCGTTAACTTGTTGACAAAAAAAGTTGTTTTTCGATTGGTGTATAACTTTGAGTAGATTATCTAGGATTGTAGTGTGTAGTGTGTAGGTATCTTTTCAGAAAAATGGATGCTGAAACAGTAACAAAATAACATGACACCTGTATTCCCCGAAGGGTTGAGCAGAGGTGTTTAGTAACACCCTCATTTCGCCGTTATGTTTAAGTCCTATGTAATAGGGGGTGAGCCTATTGCCATCAACCAGGTACAAATCCAAACACCGGGCTGCTACTGAGGAATTCCACACGGAAAAACCCAATAACACTATGTCTGACCTGGTGATCGAAACCAGGACCTCACGATCAGCAGTCGCACTTGCCACCACTAGACCAACGAGGCAGTTAAAAAGTATTGTCTTAGAAATGGCGTTTTGGGTATTATAGTAAGTGACAAAGGTGTTTAAACCATTGCAAACCATTTGTCAAGAAATTTCAGTAAAGGTAAATGCACAAATGTGTCATACACAATTACAACATCAAACATATTTGATACTAGCTGTGTCCTCACGGCTCCGCCCGTAGCCTATGTTACTCAGTGATAGCTTTCTAACGGCAAAAGAATTTTTGAAATCGGTCCAGTAGTTTTTAAGTTTATTCGTTACATACAAAAATACAAATCTTTCCTCTTTATAATATTAGTATAGATTGAGTATCATCGAATAATACTAACTGAAATCGAATACAAAATATCGATAGTATCGCAACATCTCTGCGATCTTACGCTTACCCTATTCAGTCTAGAAAGCGTAGGTAAGCTACATTTCAAAGAGTAGTAAAACATTGTATTGTTCCAACATTTTCCAATATAGGGTAAGTAATTTTCCGCGGAAATTCTCATCACCTAGGAACGTAGCAATAAATATTAATTGCCATAAAGTTAGTTATTACTATTGCTACACAGATTCTATGTGACATTACTCAGTTTGTCGAAACTCTTAGATTTCTGTGTGGTCAAGACGGAAATGAAGATATTTAATTAAAACCATTTTAGTATACCAGTAACGAGAAAAGGGTTAAAGTTTTCAGTGCCCGAAACCTCTCGAGCGCAAATCCAGCACGTTCCCCTTTTCAATTATAGCAGTGATAGCCTATTGGTGTGACCGTCGGACTGCCAAGTCATAGGT
Source organism: Amphipyra berbera (assembly GCA_910594945.2). Taxonomy (NCBI): domain Eukaryota; kingdom Metazoa; phylum Arthropoda; class Insecta; order Lepidoptera; family Noctuidae; genus Amphipyra; species Amphipyra berbera. Next base: position 16,620,574 of record OU343142.1, read on the forward strand.
CTTGAGTTCGAACCTAAGGCACGCACCTCTGGCTTTTCGGATTCATGTGCGTATTGTATAATTAACACTTGCTTAAAAACGGTGAAGGCAAACATTGCGAGGAAACCGGCATGCCTGAGAGATATTTTTCGACGGTATGTGAAGCCATGTTAGAGGCCCATGGGCGGCATAAACTCTGACACCAGGTTAGTCACTAACCACACGAAAACAAGAAGATCCTTTTCAATCGTCGACTATCGGGCGCCAATGACTTCCTTAAATAATGTTTAACTATCAGATTTCTAGGAGATATCTTCATTTTATTCACAGTTCAACGAATAGCTAAATGATTCACTGAAGTAACTTGTTTTATATTTACGCAATAGTTACAATATGACAGCGATACGCATCAGATGTTTGCAATAATTGACGTAACTGAATAATTTATTCTATCTGGTATTGTGAACGATACGAGGAAAAATCTACGATTAATCTTATAAAAATGCCAATTTAGAGATTACCTTTGTGTGTTTTAGGCCCATATTAATAAGTAACTCTCACTTGAGAGATCCTTCTTAAGTATAGTTTTAACATGACTTGAGATGTATTTATAAGAAAAATATGTTGTCAAATGTCCTGCCTCGTTGGTCTAGTGGTGGTAAACGGGACTGCTGTGTGCCCGGTTGTAGGCAATAGGCTCGCCTCCTATTACATGGGACTTAAACATAATGGTTAAATGAGGGTGTTACTATACATCTCTGCCTAACCCTTCGGGGAATACAAGCGTAATGTTATATATTATGTTTAAAAAAATAATGTAGTGTCGAAGAACTGGCCGGTAAGAAAGTTCCTCTAGATCACAACATAAGAAAAAAAAACCGACGTTTGAATTTTCGAACAAGTCTCGTTCGGAAACATGTTGTACGCAAAACACAGCGGATGAATATGACAGTTATCTTCTTAAACCGTTTGTGTTAATTGTGAACATTTCCTCAACTAACTCCGGTTTGATCTCCTTTGATATTCTAAATTAATTTATTGCATTTTCATGTTTTTGATGAAAGCCAGTGAATTTGTTTTTAATAAAAACACCAGATGGCTCTTTTGATTCCTTTGACATCGTTTGAAAACGTTGTGTTAATTTGATAAGTGGGAATCATGTCAATGAAAGATGGAATTAGAGTAGATCGTCATTCTATTATGCGTGGGGTGAGCAGAACTTTATGTAGAAAAGCAGACTTTGACACAGAGTTAAAAAAACCTATACTTTTAGATCAATTTCTTGCTTAGCATTGTAATTTACATAGTCAGGTCTAAGTATGAATAAAGCACCACGGACCTCTTCTCAGAATGAGAAGGGTTTAAGTCTTAGTCCACCTCGCTGACCTGGTGCGGGTTGGCAGACTACACACACCATCGAGAACTTTATGGAGTCCTCTCAGGTGTGCAGGTTTCCTCACGATGTTTTTCCTTCACCATTAACGCAAGTGATAATCAAATTCTGATTCGCACATGATTTCGAAAAGTCATAGGTACGGGCCGGTATCGAACTCAGACCCTCCTGCTGACACCATGTTTTTTTTTAAATATAAACAAATAATTATTTTTAATTTCTTGAAACCCTACACTAACATAAAATAATCTTACATCTCCATCCCATGCTATAATATTCTTTATTGTCTTGTGAGTTTTAAACCTATATTGAAGGCTTACTGCATGTTAGTAAAGGTGATATTAGCGTGTATTATACATAGTTTAATTACGTATGTTTATATAGAGCGAAGTCAATTGACGTCAATGCAGTAGTGTGTATGTAAGCATAATATAATAATTAAATTGATGTGCATTAACGTAGGTACATCGCGGATTCTTAAGGAGGATATACATTGGTGGTAATATTACGATAGGTATATCTAATATATCTATTATAAACATGTTACTTGGTTTTAGAGTTGACAAGTGATCATTTTTTGCAGTGGGCTATGGGACGGCACTTTCAAATTTTACTGCGCCAGATAGTCTGTTCAGCCTAGCCTTTTCCCAACTATATTGGGTCAGCTTCCAATCTAACCAGATGCGGCTAAATACCAGTATTTTACACGGAGCGACTGCCATCAGAGCTCCGCAACCCACTTACTGGGCAATGCCGATATCCTAACCGGTTGTCACTTTCAAGCTTCTGACTACCCGTAACGACTGTCATAGGTATTCGTATGACACCAGAGACCGACTGTTTAACGTGTTCGTCGAGGCACGGAAGGATGTCGAAGTGTAAGAAACCGTCACCCATCCAAGGACTGACCGCGGCAAACGCAGCTTAACTTCGCAAATCGTATGATCGGCGCGGTTGTTAATTAGCCACGAGCCCCACAAGTTATTGCACTATATTGCTCGCTTAGTTCGTAATACTTGTAGAAGTCTACTTGCTGTTCGGTTGTCCTCTGTTTGAACATCGATTGCACAAGTCACCTTGTGCAGGAACAGTTGCAAGTGGATTTGGTGTTTGATGATCATGATTTTAGATTGAGAGTAGCTTGCTGTCCCGCAGTCAAAATCTAATAAATACAAAAAATCATTTGACATTGTATAGACTCTGACCCTTTTGTATAGTGCACAGGAGAATACAATAGTCTAATTGCCTCGTTGGTCTAGTGGTGGCAAGCGCGACTGCTGGTTGTGAGGTCCTGGGTTCGATACCCAGGTCGGGCAAAGTGTTATTGGGTGTTTCCGTGTGGAATTCCTCAGTAGTAGCCCGGAGTTTTGAATTGTGCCCGGTTGGGAATAGGTTCGCTCCCTTTTACATGGCACTTAAACATAACGGCGAAATGAAGGTGTGACTATACACTGCTGCCCAAATCTTCGGCGAATACAGGCGTCATGTTATGATGTTACAGTAGTCTCCCTATCTGAACTGACTGACTAACTCCCCGTCTCCCTGCGATTTAGTTTGTATCACATTACCAAACATCATTAATAACGATGAAGATGGCAACAGATGTATCGTTTACCCATAGTTTTACGATGATAGTCGTATCGTAAGTTCCCGTACAATGATACAACACTTATCGCAATATATTTGATATAAAAAAATAAAAAACAAAAAAAAGCAACTTGAAAAAAACGAATAAAAGAATAAAATAATTACCATATTATAAAATAAACAGTTTCAGAAGTCGGTGCTGATCCACGCTGAACCAAATTGAAGTCACTTCTGAAACTGTTAATTTTATAATATGGTAAATATTTTATTTGTTTTTTTTTAAGTTGGAACAGTTATTTATTTTTAGTTGCCTTAATTAAAACATGGTTAAATCTACTAGACGCTGCTCGTAACCCAATCACATTATGCGCTCTGTTCGTTATTGAGGAGTTCCATTGCCTATCTCCGAAGTCCTTCTACAGATTTTCACCAAATTTAAATGGGTGACACCATTTTGAAAAAAATATTCTTTCAAACAAAAAAAAATCATTAAAACTGGTTCACAATTAGCAAAGATATCGCGGAACAAACATACAAAAAAAAACAGTCGAATTGAGAACCTCCTCCTTTTTTTGAAGTTGGTTAAAAATGACAACGGCGTCGTTCGTAACACTAAAACCTTATTCTAGTCAAGTTGACTTGGGGCTAACCTCAATTTATCATAGGATCCTGTGTACTAACTAGAAAGAAAGAAAGAAGAAAGAAAGAAATTTATTTGGCACGAAAGCAGTCAGACACACAGACAAAAAAAAAACCATAGGAGACAAAAAATAAAAAATAAATAAAGTAGCTGTATGTCTAGCGGCTGCGCCAAATAGGTTCTAAGTTCAATAGTTCTAACTACTTTTAGAAGTAGTTAGAACTCAGGTTCCCATGATACTTGCTGCCACTGGACCAATGTTTTTATTTTCTTTAGTGTCCCACTGTTTAACTGTAAGCAGTGATAGCCTAACGATTGAACGCTTGTCTTCCATGCAGGATAGGGTCTGAGTTCGATCCCGGCCCGTACCTCTGACTTTTCGAAATCATGTGCGAATCAGAATTTGGTTATCACTTGCGTTAACATACATACATAAACTCACGCCTTTTTCTCATAGGGATAGGCAGAAACTATAGAACGCCACATGCTACGACTCTTACATATCCCTTTCGCTTCATCCACATTCATACATCTTGTCATACACGCACGCCGGTTGAGAGTACTACGCACCTGACCTTTGTGAAGAACTTCACCAATAACATCGATGTATGTCCTTCTAGGACGTCCTCTACCGGCGTTCCCATTAACATCCGCCTTATAAATTCCTTTTGTTAATCGCCGTTCACTCATTCTCTCAACATGACCAAACCACCTAAGCATACTCCTTTCAATTTTTGTCACTACATCATCTTTTAAACCGCAACTTTGTCTAATCTCTTCATTTCTCAATCTATCATTCAAAGTTACACCGCACATACTTCGCAAGGAACGCATTTCCACGGCATTTATTCTACTTTCATGCCTCTTCTGCCACGACCAACATTCACTTCCATACATAAGCGTAGGTACCAACACACCATTATGGACAGCCAGTCGTGCCTTTTTGGACATCGAACGGCTAGCCACAACCGCATGCAAAGCACCATTTACTTTATTTCCCGCATTTGCTCTCCTTTCCACATCTTCGTCAATCTTACCATCTCTTGTAAACATACTTCCCAAATAAACAAACTCATTCACCTGTTCAATACTTTCATCTCCTATCTTTACTTTACACTCAGATACATCTGCATCTCTTTCAAAAACCATTACTTTCGTCTTGCTTACATTAATTTTCATCCCTTTCATATTATATGCTCCATTCATCATTGTTACCATGTCTTGCAACTCTTCCGCCGACGATGCAAGCAAAACTTGATCATCTGCGTAGAGAAGACATTTGACAGGCAACTCATTCATTTTCAATCCACACTCACTCCCTTTTAAATCTGTCAAACAACTATCCATGTATAGGTTGAACAGCCATGGAGACGCTACACAACCCTGTCTAACACCTCTGGAGATGTCAAACCAGTCTGTGAACGCCCCATTTATCCTAATACAAGCACTGGAATCCCTGTACAGCGATTTCAGTGCCCGTATCAAGCGCCAGTCCACCCCGTACAAAGATAGTGTCGACCACAATTCTTCCCTCCACACACTATCATAGGCCTTCTCCAAATCAATGTAAGCGCAGTAAACTTGCGTTAACGGTGAAGGAAAAACATCGTGAAGAAACCTGCACACCTGAGAGGGCTCCATAAAGTTCTCGATGATGTGTGTAGTCTGCCAACCTGCACCAGGCCAGCGTGGTGGGCTAAGGCCTAAACCCTCCTCGTTCTGAGAAGAGGCCCGTGCCCAGCAGTGGGACTGTAATGGGCTAATTATGTGTGTATATATGTCCCACCGCTGGACAACGGTCTCTCTATAAAGGAGATTCCTTTCACAGATTTTACTACCGTTTGTTCAGGCCAGTCCCTTTTATAAGACGTTTAAATCAACGCTATCCTTTTCCGCCATTATTAATAGTGTGTCTTATTCGATAGTGTATAAGGTCCTTATAAGTTATAAGGTAGATAAATTAGCCAGCTGTGTCGGTTATTCCATGTAGTGCTACATCTCATAATTGAGTTCAGCTAAGTCTTGTGTAACTGTAATGCTATTGGCGATATGTTTGATGGTAGATAGTAGTGATGGAGCACGCTGCTTATTCATTTATATAACCTACTCGATGTTCTGCCGCGGCTGTGCCCGCATAAATAATTTGACTACAGCGCCACCTATCGGATTCCAGCATAGCTACGAATCATCGTCTCGATAAAACAAATATATTGTTTAAATATGATCTGAATCGGTAAAGTCGTTCTCAATTTATGGCGTGACCAAGGGAAATAGGGATTCATTTTTATATAGATTACTAAATCCATGAGTCGTGAAGGGTTAGGTATTCTTAGATGAAAGAGTTACGTGTGTATCACTTTATTTCTAATTTGTGAGCATAAGTGAGAGATAAAGTTATCATTGAGAAACGAATCATTATTATTCATATGAACCGCCCGGTTAATAAAAATGAATCGTTTTTGCTAACCAATGGTAGCACTTTTTTACTGTCAATCTGGGCATAAATAGGCAAGTTAATTTTACCTGTGATTGAACTAACGTATATGAGAATCTACTATGCGAAGCTATGGAGTCTTTGCTTTATTATTGGTAAAGATACAAGAGACCAATAACGCTTGGTTTATAATAAGAGTCTGCCATTAATCAATCCTTGTCCATTTCTGTCTATGGTGATTGGGCTTATTTTTTTAATAAACCGTGATGTTAAGTTGTAGACTACGACCGTTAGATATCTCACTTTTAACCAATAAAACATGCAATATAAAATAAAATAACATCACGCTTGTATTCCCCGTAGGGTTGGGCAGAATTGTGTAGTAATAGGTACACTTATTTCGCCGTTACGTTTAAGTCCCATGTAATAGGAAGCGAGCCTATTGCCATCAACCGAGCACAAATCCAAACTCTGGGCTGCTACTGAGGAATTCCACACGGAATTACCCAAAATATTTTGCCTGACCTGGGGATTGCGCCCAAGGCCTCACGATCAGCAGTCGCGCTTGCCACCACTTTAGCAAAATATCCGATAAATAAATACATTGAACTACATCATACATACATAAGTACATCTAAGTTAAAAGCAGTGGTTGCCTGTCGTTATTGTTGGACCATGTTAGGTACATTTTGCAATCACCTGTTTTATAATTATACCTATGCATCTAAGAAACAAAATTATTTCCAAGCAACCGATTCCTTTGGAAAAAGCCTGTATCTATTATAATATAATAAGAGCTTGGGCAAATCGCTAGGTTATCATAAAAACCTGTCTATATACGTAACAGAAAGGCAGTTACTACGAAATAATCCGCGCACATCGACAAATCGCCACCTCATGTCATCACCGCTCTATCGATTATCGAACACGTTTATATTTTGCGTCACATCACTACATTCGGAGTTCACATTTGCACGATCTGTTTGTAATGTTTTAGCGATTAAATAGACGTTTGTCTATCAATTGCGCGATTCGCGATTACATATGCGTAATCGTTTTATAGTTAGTAATATACATACAAGTTATAATTACGCTATAGGCAGTCCTCTTTTGTTTTTTTTTATTGTAATTTAATGATGGTTGCTGATAGTATGCTTGAGTTAATTACTTCATAACGCGATTTATTTATTAATTATTTCTGGTTGGTTGTAAAATGTGCTGAGCATGCGGTCCTGGGTTTGATCCCCAGGTCGGGTAAAGTATTATTTGGTTTTTCTATTAAACATTTTTCAGTAGCAACCCGGAGTCTGGATTTGTGCCCGGTAAATGGCAATATGCTCGCCCCTTATTACATAGTACTTAAACACAACTGGCGAAACTAGGGTGTACTAAAAACACCTCTGCCGAATCATTCAGGAAGTACAAGGCGTGATGTTATGATATGTGAATGGTTGTTTTTAATTCCATAAGGTTTCTTTGTTTAATATAAAAAGTATCCAAAAGTTTTTCTAAGTGCTCAGCAGCAGAGCTGTTGTTGTTGGTGACTTGGTAGTCTTAGTCCTTCCCCTGTGAACTATTAAGATAAACACACAAGAACAACCATAATAGCTTTATCTAAGGAGTAAACAGAGTTGTTAGTAATTTATTTACCGCTTAGTGCTTAAATCCAAAAACTTTTTTTTTTATTTTTTTTTAAACGTTGCCCCACACTAGGATTTCTCCTGTATCGTGGGTGCGTTTACAGACACAAATCTTCACATGCACAAACACCCAGACCCGGAACAACTATCTGTAGGCCATACAAATATTTGTTCCGTGCGGGAATCGAACCCACGACCCGCAGCGCAGAAGCCAATCGCTTAGCCACTGCACCAAACGCGTCGTCGTCCTGTGTTACTACAGTAATAAAATTATTACTGTAGTTAAAACGCAATGCATTGCAAATGCTTTTTTCAACGTGTATTTTGGAATCATACAATTTGTTAGGCGTAACGTTGACAAACGACGTCACTCTATTTAATGTTTATTTAATAAATTATTTATTTACACGAGTTTCGTTTGGATATCATAGAAAACAATTGGCTATCGTCTTTTCAAACATTATCCAATTTAAAAAGTATAAATGTTGTGTACTACATCCGATCCGAATTTCATAGATTTGCAGCCGAATTTTCTCGTATTCGGATCGAATCCGGTGGACAAGTGCTCTAACAGTTACTAAATAGATAATTCTCGAAAATAAAAACGATATAAAAATAATGCACCGCAGTGTCCACAATTCACAGGATGGTTGCGAATCGTTGCAAATCGTCGCGAAACGTTGCGTACCGCTTTGTACGTTGTGTCGGGTCGTCGTGTTTTCCAGCGAGCGCTTTGTTTCAGTTTCACCTCGTAGGGTTGGCACGTGCGCAATTTTTTTTGTTTTATTTTTTACAATGTAAATTGATAACTGTTGAATGTTTTCGTATGGCAAAGATTTAAATGGTGCGGGTTTGCTGTTAGTATACTAAATTGTATTTTGGAATTAGTGAAAGCTTGAATGTGGTAGTGACGATATTATGTTTCTGAGTTAGTTTGATTACATACATACATACAAACTCACGCCTTTTTCCCATGGGGGTAGGCAGAAACTATAGAACGCCACATGCTACGACCTTTACATACCCCTTTCGCTTCATCCACATTCATACATCTTGTCATACACGCACGCCGGTTGAGAGTACTACGCACCTGACCTTTGTGAAGAACATCACCAATAACATCGATGTATGTTATGATTTGATTATGATTTAAAAATAACTAAAATGATACGTGAGTTTAATTCATTATAGCTACGTGCACACTGGTAGGGGCAATTCGACCCGGTGAACTACGTAACATATATTTTTTCCTAATTTTCTTATTTCCTCATCCAACCCACTATTGAGGCAAACAAAACAAAAAAAAAAATCGAATCGATCGAGCCATTTTAGAGTTTTTGCGAGACTAACGCAAGGCAATTGATTTTTATATATAGGTACATTAGATTAACACATAGGTATGTCCTAATTATTACGTTCAATTATACATAACTATAGATATAAAAGTACACCAGTATAAAACTACTAGATCACATATAAACAAGATTAGTACATTATTCATCCGTTAGATTTTATCTTTCGCCTCGATCTAATTATGATACGGATTGCCTAGATGACTGATTACTCGGAATGATTAAATATAAGCTAATTGACTTGAGCAGGAAAAAAATAATTAGAACAGTTTAGTGCATTTCAAATTTAAACGATGATGTTTAATTACTTGTAGCAATCCTACTAGCAACTACATAGTTGATACTTTTTTTCTTGAACTGCCTCGTTGGTCAAGTGGTGGCAAGTGCGACTGCTGATCGTGAGGTCCCAGGTTCGATCCCCAGGTCGGGCAGTGTTATTGAGTTTTTCCGTGTTTAATTCTTTAGTAACAGCCCGGCGGTGTTTGGATTTTTACCCGGTTGGTGGCAATCGGCTCGCTCCCCATTATATTGGACTCAAACGTAACGGCGAAATGAGGGTGTTACTATAGATCTCTGCCTAACCCTTCGGGGAATACAGGCGTGATGTTATGTTATGGTATTTTCTTAGAATCTGTAAGATTCTGCAAATAACAAACATAATACTCTATTTTTTAAAAATTTAATATCATCCACATAATTTCGCAATAAAAAATAAATAATATGATAACCAAGAAAAGGTCTGCCTACATTAACTCATCCAAATAAAAAAACAATCAATTCTCTTTACAAAAAAAATCCAAACTAACAAAAAAAGCTTTTCTGACAACCTTGATATGTGATTCCAATAAAAATCAATCAGCGCTTACCGATCAGTTGATCCCGTGTTTCGGTGTGCGTGTGGGGTGCCCCGGGCCCTCGGGGTGCTGTGGGGTGGGGCGGGGAGGGTCGGAGGGGCCCGGTTGTTACGAGATAGAGCACGGAGCGTTTATTGGGCTGTTAGTGTATCGTTTAATTCATTTTGTGGCTACTGTTGATGTGGCCGTGTTTATTAGAGTTTTGTGAGCTGAATGGGTAGTGGAATATTCTGTAGTTAGCTGAAAATTGTAGGGTACTGCAGTGTTTGAGTATTTATTGACTCTCTATCCATTCGTTCGTTAATATATTTTTGTTAATTTATTAACTGCATTTATTGGAGCAAAGTGAAAGACTACCCTATAAGTAGGAAGATACCTGAACGTTATAAGAGATAAGTTCCCAGCAATAGAGAGAAAGAATAACTAAGTTGATGTCAATCATAATTTACATAACATCACGCCAATATTCCCCGAAGGGTTGGGCATCGGTGTATAGTAACACCCTCATTTCGCCGTATGTTTAAGTCCCATGTAATTAGCGGCGAGCCTATTGCCATCAACTGGGCACAAATTCAAACTCCAGGCTGCTACTGAGGTATCCCACACGGAAAAGCTCAATAACGCTTTGCCCGAACTGGGGATCGAACCCCGGACTTTAGGATCAGCAGTTGCCCTTGCCACCACTAGACCAACGAGGCAGTCAATCATAATTTATTTTAATTAAAACGTTATTATGACTTAAAATTACGCCACATTAGTAAATGTAATAAATCAATTGAATAAAAAATAAACTCACACTCAGTTTCGAATATAAACTCTATCATCACAAGATAAAAATATTAATACATCATCCACTTAAGCCACCAAAACCAACTCACGCATAATTTCAATCAAACACTCAATAATACGAACTCGTGTGTTTGTTGCAGGAAACGAACGAAAACATCACGTCGACTTCAAAGAGGGTCTTCAAACGACACGACGCCCACACCGGCAATCAAACGCTAATACAATCATAAAAACAAACATGTATTATTTCCGTACAATCTGAAAATCTGAACAAGATTAACACATGAGCGACGACACTAAAGAACAAGAAATGCAAACTGTAGTATCATCATACACACCACATCAAGAAGACAACACGCTCATAGATGTGCAGAATTTCACCAACGACACAAACTTCTTCCAATGCGCAGACGACAGGTTAAGTCCAAACGAAAAAATCAACGTCGAAGATGACAAAGAAGATTTAGTAATAGACGAATCTAGAGACGCTTCAGATGTTAATATAGACAGTTTTGAAAACAGAGATGAAGATATCAAAGCGACAGAAGATAAAAGAGATAAAGTGTCCGAACCATCATGGCATCCACACGTTTACGGGAAACCACCGAAAAAACCAACACCGCACACAATAGATTATATTTTAGGTCTTTCAAATATAGGAGATACAACTAGCGAAACAAAAAAATCAACAGTGAGTCAACTGATGAACGTGAAAATAAATTTCGATGTGAAAAAACCTTTTGGGTACCAAGAGAAGAGTGTGCAAGTTTCAGATGTTGATAGAAATTTAATAAGTGTTCATAAGAATAAATTACAAGAACAGTTGTTGCAGAAAAGTGTGAGAACTAGTGACAGTGAGTTTGATAAAGTGATTTATTATAAATGCGAGGAGCAACCTCTGAATCTGTCTGTGCCAAAGTCTAAGGATTCACCGGGATGGGTTGATGAAGATAGAATCGGTAAAGGTGAGTTGTTATCTCTCTCTCTTTCTCTCGTGTCTCTCGTGTCGACACTCCCTATACAAGAATAGATCATGCTGAAAACATTAGTCAGTCAGCAACGTTGGTAGCGGCGCTGACTGCCGAGGGTGCGCCGGACGTACTAAGTGACGTCACTCGCGGAGGCTTTTAATGTACTCATTTACTGAATTATTTTTATTAAGTTCTAATTCAGTGTAATTCACATTATAAAGTCTAAGATTCCTTCAATTTGTTTTTACTCCAATTACTTGTTCTAGGTAAGTTTTTAGTGCTCAAAGTAATATTTTCGGTATTGTATTCGTTCAAAGATATATTTATAACGTAAGCTTTTGTTGTTCTTCGAATACTATTCACCTTTGAAAAGGATACCAGCGTTGTCGAATTGTGACGATTCGAAAAAAAATCTGTTCTCCATATAAACTCAGTCTGAGTCAGACTTGCGACATTCAGCTCAGAAAATCCATTTGGGTGGTCTAATTTGTGAATTTAACTTTTATTTTTAACTGACAATGCCCACGTAACGTTTCTTCAGCCCCTCCAATTAAATGCAATGAAAACGCAATTTGAATACAGCACGTTAATGTTTGAATTAGGGGTGGCTCCGCCGACGGCATTTAAATTCACGGCTTAATTGAATTGAAACTAATAAAATTGTTGACTCATTGTGTCTCTTTGACAACCTTATTCTGTAAATTATGAGTTATTTTGGTCTTTTATTATTTAGTGGCTATACAGGGTGTAAACGAAATCATGTAATTCCTTCAAACCTCGTGATGTACTACTGACCCTGAACGGAATACTTTCGGATTCAATAAAAAAATAATTACAAGAAGTAAACATGTGTTCTTAACGTGAGGCATTTTAGCGTCCCGAGTGTTTTTTTTAAATTGCGCGATAACCGCTCGCCGCGCTGTCATTTAACTTGGGGCGCTAAAATGCCTCACGTTAAGAACACATGTTTGTACTTCTTGTTTTTTTTTTTTATTGAATTCATAAGTATCCCGTCCCGGTTTAATCTATGTCAGCAGTGTGTCACCTTTGAAGGAATTACTTGATTTCGTTTACGCCCTGTATTTTCATACATATTCTAGTTCTAGAACTACTCGTAAACCACTAAATAGATTTTCAGTGGCCGATTCTTGTAGGACTTCACATCATAATAAAGTAAGCTGAAAAATATCAAGTTGCAGTATTAAACATAATGAACTCATCATCATCAATAGCCTCGTCATCTTAACAGATGTTTTAATCAGTATCTTACCGACTTAGGTTGGCATGCACCAACGTTAATTGTTTTGTTTAACAACCGTTTACTCGAAAAATGTATAAGAACTTTGGGTAAACAGTCGTTTAACGAGACAATTAATGCTGGTGTGAACTAGCCTTATTCACCTTACCAAATTTACGTAAAAATATTTTCTAAACGCCCCAGTAGGTACACTTTCTTCAGTCAATCAAAGTTTTAACTCTAAAAAGTCATTTGTAAACCTTCCTGACCTAATAACTTCCTAACCAATAACCATATTCATTTACTTAGTAGTAATTACCGTAATTACCGTTACTTTGTAGTCCGTAACACCAAAACTTCTGGGTAACCGATCACTAAACCGAACGATCCATTACGCTACCACACACGATGCCAAATAAACACATAAGATTCCCCGAAGTTCATGAGGTTATATAACCCGACCGTGTTGTAAATCACAGCCAATTAGTCTGGGTTACTCTGTATAGACAGCTCCCGATTTGGGCAGTGTAATAATTTTTAGTACACGCCAATGGACGCAGATGGGGCGTATTGTTTTGGTAAGAGCAAGCGCGCATTGCTGTTTTTTTTTGTCGCACGATAGTTTACTTTATTTAGATTTTTATACATATTAAAACGATTAAAACGCAGTTACTTATGACAAAAAGATGTTTCCTGATCAAAGTTAAACGATCAGCTGCTGACAAAATGTGTAATGTTGTAATTCTAGAGGATCTGTGCGTATTTCTTGTATTTAGAGTATGTTTATATGAGTAAAACGTGGCGCATTGTTGATGCATGAAAGTGTGTAATGAAATTTGTCGACAGGTACTGCGAATATGAGTTATTATTAGGAGGGAGCCAATCTTAGGATATCGGCATTGCCCAGTAACTGGGCTGCGGAGGTCTGATGGCAGTCACTTCGTGTAAATTACTGGTATTCAGCCGCATCTGATTAGACTGGAAGCTGACCCCAACATAGTTTGGAAAAGGCTACGCAGAAAGAAAGAAGTTGGTTGTACGTTCAATTAGCGTAATCCCTTTTGTTTTGGAAGAGTCGGAGGTGTTATAGACAATTTTGGCGTAGACTGAACGTTAGGTTTGCGATGTGTTTCTACACTATCAGTTTGCTTTTTCCAAACGTACTATAATATTATTAGCGTGACAACATTGAACATGCTAAAGTTAAAAAAAGTTAATGTGATATTACTTTACTTTTGTTACAAATTATATTTCGTTATTATTTTTCATAATATAAATTAACCATTTAAGTAATAACATTTTATCGCTCTACAACTAGTTATGCAGACAACAGCATTATTTTTTAATAAATATAATTGCATTACGTGTTGAACACGCTGATCGTCAATCTATCGCAATTTAACAATTTCTACGAAATACAAAATCGCGACAGTAATGTTCGGTGCGCATTTTATGACGCAAGTCGCAGTCGCATGGTGCGCGCTTGCTCTTATTTGTTAGTCATCGTATTGTCTTTCAAGTTATTGTGTTTTTATCACTGTGTATGTTTGTTTTTTAGTTCATGGTCGCAAACTGCTGCACTTAAGTTTTATGTAAAGGGTTATGGGAGACCTTAATTGATGGGTTAAAAGTATCATATAAAAATGAGGATTATTTTGACTTGATGGGTGGTTTCTGCTGGACCATTCCATCACTAAGTAGGTGCTGCAAAAAGCAATAATGGGATTCACTGAGGATCATATTATGAAGTTTAAATGGGTAACAGTATGCAAGAGACAGGTTTTTACAGAGGGGTTTTATTAATGCAAATATCTAAGCTTCTGAAAATTTCTAAAGACTCGTGGTGGTCAGGTTGTCCCATAGAAAACTAGAAACCGTTTACGGACTTCGCAAGAAATTGGACAAAATACTCCACTACAGTTTTCATCCAGTCTACAATGCATTGGTGTTCATACAATGTGCATTAATATCTCGTCCAACGACCTCAAGTACAACACTATGATTACATCCCAAACGCTCACAATTTGTCAATCGGCATCACGATATATTCTTAGCATTCTTGCAGCCACTCGCTCCGTATAACTAATATCGAATTGCCGTTGCATTTCTATCGTTTTAATCGAGACGAATACTTCACCAACTCTATTTACATCAACAAAACTGAATCACACGCGAATCTAAACCTTATTAAATTGAAGTAAGGAGGATATATTATTTGAGCAAGTGTGCAAATAAGCTTGTGAGATGTAATTCAAACGTAGAACGTCCAAGCAATAAGCTATTGGCCGTTGCAGCTGTGTCTCTTAGGGTTGCCAATTTATTTTTAGCAAGTAAATTTATATGGATTAATGGCAGCAATGCTAACCCAGGTTTTATTGCGTCAATCGCCAGTTTGTTGATGCTACGATTTATCTATGTTAATATGTGGTTTAGGGCTGTCATTTGTCTGTGGTTAGATTAGTGGATATGAGCTGTAGGTTTCATTTTCTTATTTTTATTTAGGCCCAGGACACGTAATGTCTCATAAGACGACGTCTAGTCTAAGCCGAGGGAAGTGGAGAAGATTAGAATAGCAGATCACATTGTCAATGCAATATTCATTTTAAGGGTTAAGACGTATAAGAGTCGATTTGTTCTATTAAACTCAAAAAAAAATTACGCATTTATGTGAAGGGCATTTGTTAGGAGGGGCTCGTGGCTCATACGATTTGCGAGGTTAAGCTGCCCTTGCTGCGGTCAGTCCGTGGATGGGTGACAGTTCGTTACACATCGAGACCCCTCCGTGCCTCGGAGAGCACGTTAAACCGTCCGTCCCGGGTGTCATACGAATACCTATGACAGTCGCTCGGTGAAGTCAGAACCCCGAAAGTCCGACCTAAGCATGTCGGCATTTCCCAGTAACTGGGTTACGGAGGTCTGAAGAATACGTGAAGGGCATTTGTGTTTGGAGTTTGACTAAAGGAAAGCTATGGGTTGAGACCCGTCCAAGGGTTAATAAGTTAGCTGATCCACGAACTTCAATCAGTAATCGTTTTAATTAAAACTTCATCTCTTTGACATCGTTCTCTTAATAGTTTTCTATTTCACACTTTCCGAGAATTCAAAAATTACGTACCTATAATAGTTTACCTATATGAGGCATCCTTGAGAGTCAGTTACTCGCTAGAATCCCGTATTATATAGAACTCACTACCCAGCATAAAACTCTACTGACCGTATTCTAGTCTATAGATCATAAAAATTATACTCTACTAAGTGCTATAAGTGTGGCATCCTTTGCACAGTTGGCCAGACACTTGCGCAAGTTGTGGTAGTTCTATTTTATCACTTATTATCTTCTTGTGTCTAGCAACTAATGCAACATAACTGTAAGTCATTCTATTTAGTCATAAATCTATCAAACGAGAGTGGCATCCTTGACACTATCCGCCAGTAACTGGCGCGAGTTGCGATAGTTCAATTTGTAGCACTCGCCGCCCCCCTTGTTTAGACTAGCGCACTCGATGCTGCACTGCATTAAAGGCGGGAGCACACTGGGATTTCTGCTATGCGAATAATTTGATTGTGGTGTGATTTTGTGGTTCTTTTACATTTTTATGTTAAGTTATGAGTTTTCTACAGTTTTGTTACGAACATTTAAGTTATTAAAAGTATTTAAAGTTCACTATTGAGCATCCAGTTGAAAAATTGCTCATAATTTTAAACTGCCTCGTTGGTCTAGTGGTGGTAAGCGCGACTGCTGATCGTAAGGTCTTGGGTCAATCCCCAGGTCGGGCAAAGTGTTATTACGTTTTTCCGTGTCGAATTCCTCAGTAGCAGCCTGGAGCTTGGATTTGCGCCCAGTAGATGGCAATAGGCTCGCACCCTATTACATGGAACTTAAACATAACGGCGAAATGAGGGTGTTACTATACACCTCTGCGCAACCCTTCGCGGAATACAGGCGTGATGTTATATTATGTTTTAAACAAATTCAATGCTTAAAAATATAACAGTACTTGCCATTTCCACAGCTCACGAGATTTCTCGCTAAAATATCGCTCGCATATCTCCAGCATCGCATCTCCTCCTCTCATGCCTAACATACCCCATCGATAATGAAAGCATGTCAAAATAAACGCATCAACATCGTTTTGTGCCGCAGCTCTGCCCGCAAATAGAACAAAGCCGTTGATAGGGCCATTAGCACTTTATTTCGTCTTTTACGAATAACACTAAGCGTAGTGCATATTGATGTAGTTCGCGTTATTATAAGATTGGTTAAGCGTGAGTTGGTGATGTGCGTTCTTTGATTATTTTCGACTAACTTTTTTATAAAACGATTAATTGGATTTCAATTACAACGAGTCTAGGCGGTATTTAAACCTTTTGACCGCCCCAGTCGGATTTATACGACAAAGGTTTTCGTGCCCGTGTAACTGAAAAGACGCGGGAACGAAAACATTTCTATTTGTCGTATAAATCTGACTGGGGCACTCAAAAGGTTAGTTAGGGCACGCATCGAATTATAATTATAAAAAAAAAAATATATCCGACGTCCGTAATGAAATACATTTTTGGGGAAACCATATTAAAATAGAGCCAGCTGTATCCGAGATTAAACGACACATACAGACATATACAGACGTTGTCAAAATCTTAACCGATTTATTTTTTCTGCATTTCATCAGTCACAGTTATTCAGGTGTAATAACTAGACAGACGGTCGGATATACATACCTACCAACTTATTTTTACATTTATAATTTACTAGCGACCTGCTTCGCACAAGTGTAATATAGATACTAGATACTAATATGGGGCATATAAACCTTCCTCTTGAATCACTCTATCTATTGCTGAAAACTGCATTAAAATCCGTTGCGTAATTTAAAAGATCTAAGCGTACAGACAGCGGGAGCGACTTTGTTTTATACTATGTAAAGAAGAAGATAAGAAAATTAGTAAGGAAAGTAAAAAAGCATAACACTATAATATAAACTACTTCTTAGATCTCTACCCACCCCTAAACCAAACAGCTATCACACCCAGAATAAAATTAAAAATACATCCACAATAATCTAAATTTAATACCTTCCTCTAGTCCCAGGGGGTAGGTCTCTTTAATCTTCACGCCAGCTCGTCTGGTCGGCAGGACATAAATCATGACGTCACAGCAGTCACAGCTGTATCACTGCTTTATTAGTTTAATTAGATTCTGTTAGCGTTGAGGGGTATATGGTACGAAGTGTGGTTGGGAAAGTTAGGTAGTACCTAGGTATTTGTTGTCGTCATACGACGTTACAATTATGTAGGTATATTTTTGCAGTTCACGGTAGCGTTACTCGCAAAGGCCATTTTTAATTATTTAGGGTCCCGTACTTGAAAAGAAAAAACAGGAGGGGCTCGTGGCTAATTACTAACCACGCGGTTCATAAGATTTGCGAGGTTAAGCTGCGCTTGCCGCGGTATGTCTGTGGATGGGTGACTATTCGTTACACATCGAGATCCCTCCGTGCCTCGGAGAGCACGTTAAACAGTCGGTCCCGGGTGACATACGAATATCTATGACAGACGTTACGGGAAGTCAGAAATCCGAAAGTCTGACAACCGGTCTAACCTTAGGATATCGGCATTGCCCTGTAACTGGGTTGCGGTGGTCTGATGGCAGTCGCTCCGTGTAAAATACTGGTATTCAGCCGCATCTGGTTAGACTGGAAACTAACCCCAACATAGTTGAGAAAAGGCTACGCAGAACGAACCTGAAAAGAAAAACAGGAACCCTTATAGGATAATTTTGTTGTCCGTCTGTCTGTATTTTTGCCTGTCTGTCAAGATCCTTTTTCTCAAGAATGCGTGGAGGTATCAAGTTGAAATGGATATCAAATACGTAGAGCTGTAAATCCTTGAGCTGTGAAAAAATCATACTTCTAAGTCAACACAATAAAAGACACGTCTTATAGCACAAGTAAAAGGACAAAACCCCGAAAACAGTAAATTTTGAGTTACATCACAAAAAAAATGTACGGCATCCTCGGTGCGCGAGTCCGACTTGCACTTGGCCGGGTTTTTTTAAACGTTTTGACAATAGTATGTCAAATTCAGTACCACCGCACAAAACATTTACATTTAAAATGATAGATATCCTAATTTTCCGCACTACGGGCACAGGAATGAACATCAATTCTTACCTACTTCAGACAATTTCTATCTCATGCGGTAAACTTTATATACCGCATTGGAGAAATCGCTTCTATTCACATTATGTACTTTAGCTTTTCACATTCAATTCTCTCGAAAACTAGAGCTCTTTGTCGTAACTAGGCAAGTTATTGCATAAATGATAATTATTCAACCTGTTAACTTTAGGTTGGTGTACACCAATATTAATATTCAGTTTAAACAACTGTTTACTTAAAAGTATAGTACAATTTACTAGTAAACTATTGTTTAACAAGAGAATTAATTAAATGTTGGTGAGATCATTAGCCTTATAGGTTGACTCACAACCCTAATTTAAACCGTCTTAATCGCCGATTAACCTCTTCAAATAAATATCCTTCAAAAACAAAAAAAAAACAATCATTATGTCAGTTTAATGATACTGTAATAAAAGCCAGCGCGCATTGTTAATTAGATCTTTGCTATAGTTTGGTTTATTGGTCCAAATAATATATTGTATAGGCAGAATATTTAATTACCTGTGTCATAATGCGTTTATTGTCTGTTTGTCAATCATGGCGGAATACGCGGGAGAATAGTTTTTTAAATTAGGAACCCTGCATAGGTTTGAAAGGGGAATGCCAAGATCCGGCCTAGTATCAAGTAGTTCCGCCAGACATACTGTAATTTGGATAATTCGTGTTTATTTTTTGTAAGATTTATGCAATATAAATAAAATCTGGGGAAGTACACTGTCAAATTGTAATTTTAAATAGTATTATATTTATAATGTCGTAATAAGTTTCAACCATTAATGTCAATAGTTTCGTAACTTTTTTTTTACAATTCAATTACATTTAGAAATATGGCCAGTGTAAAAATAAAAACATGTCGATTATAAAATTATATTTGAAAATTGATTACAACTCTCAAACAATACGTGATATTTATGTTAACATAAATATAATTATATCATATCAAATCATGTTATTTATTTATTAAATTATATTAATTTATTTATTTTTGTATTGTTGGGCGAAGAACCGTAGTTTGATGTGCTCACACAATGACAATATTATGGTAAGATCGTCGGCTGGGCAAGATTTCAAAATAATATAATCCCTTCTGCTCAATTTATAGATGAATTGTTAATTATGATAATTAAACATGTTTGACACACAGTAAATTGTTTAAATATGCATGTTTTATTACATTCTTATGTATTATATTTATGTACGTACATAAATGTTCTAAAACATACGTACGTAAACTCATGCTTTTTTCCAAGGGGGGTAGTAATGCTACGATCGTTACATACTGCTTTCGCTTCGTCCACGTTTGCAGTCCTAATAGTTATTCTCATCAGTATAACAATGGGTTATTCAATGTTATCGTTAAAAACATTAGATTGACAATAGTAGATTGTTAACTAAAGGAAGAACATGATGCATTAAGTGCAGCAAGGGCGCCTATAGTTCGAGTAGGAAATTGATACTTTTACCCGAGATTTACACTCTGCTTTTCATTACGAATGTAAGGTCAGTACAAATACAAAATAAATAATCGTACAGAAAAAAGGTCCGACTGATTGCTGTTCTCAGTTCTAATATTATTATTAGCTAATGTAGGCAGGCAAAGGTCGTAAAATCATACAGCCTTGTACTTCGACTAAACAAAATTCAGTTTTGAGCCCTTATTCTTTCTTTTGCGGACTTAATATTATGGCTTCTCTATTACGCGGGAGTGAACAGGCTAGAACAATTTTTTGAAAAATATTCCTAGTTGGTGTATTTTTTTAAGGTTATATATTATTCTAGCCAACAAAAATGGTTTTATTTTGTTATTCACATAATTAAATTACTTAAATGAAATAGTTATATTAAGAATTTTACTAAAAAAATATGAAGGCTGTATACAGTAGTTCCGTTGCCAACTTGCCATCAAGTACGATAAGGATTAAAAAAGAATTCATGAAAATGTAGAGAAAATATAAAGAAAATCTTAATTCGATTTTCGAATTAATTTTCTTCCCTAGGTAAATAATCTACTATTATAGTCATAGTTATCGACGTATAACTTTTTTTGGTGTACTTCCTGCGGAAATGTTATAATTGTTATACATTCTACAATATTAGCTCTTTTTAATAATACATGTTTCATCTTTGTCGGTTCTGACCAAGTCGTGAAGGAAATCTTGGCATTCCCCTTTGATTTGTAGTTTAGAAGGTCATCATCTTCCTACCCTGTTCCCAAGTTACTTGGGATCGTCGTTGAAGTTTAGAAGGTAAGATATTTAAATAAGTTACAAGAAGATATTCTTGCAACTTTTCTGCTAAAAAAATGTATTTTTTTTCATGAAATCAACGACTCTATTCGATTTTGTTGATTGATTAATAACGTCTATCAACATAATCTGTAAAAAATACACACATCTATTTTGTTTGTTGATCAACATTATCTAGCGTTAAAATTCATCGACAGAATCGATTGTAAACATCGATTGACAAAACCAAGTAATTCTGTAATGGGAGGATTTAGTAAATTATCAAATCAGGAGCAGAAGTTCTAAAACCCCTGAATTTAAGCTCGCGCGCACACTACGGTGCGGTGATAGGCGGTGCGTTTTTTTCACCGCAACGAATAAAATAAATACAAGTAAATCAGTATGCGGTGAATAATTCGCAGTGCGCGCTCTTCTATGACACTCCATACTTCATAGATTATACGTTAAAAAACGCAAGGCAGTGCACGCCAGCCATTAATGTTGTAACTTTAACTGTTCTGACTAGCTTTTTCCCAACTATGTTGGGGTCAGCTTCCAGTCTAACCAGATGCGGCTGAATACCAGCATTTTACACGGAGCAACTGCCATCAGACCCTCCATAACCCAGTTCCTGGGTAATGTCAATGTCCTAAGGTTAGACCAGTTGTCAGACTTTCGGATTTCTGATCTCCCGTAACGACTGTCATAGGTATTCGTATGACACCCGGGACCGACAGTTTAACTTGCCCTCCAAGGCACGGAGGGGTCTCGATGTGTAACGAACGGTCACCTATCCACGGACTGACCGCGGCAAGCGCAACTTAATCTCTCAAATCTTATGATCCGCGTAGTTGATGATTAGCCACAATTTAACTGTAGTTACTATTATGAAGATAATCGAAGCTGACAAAATGAGATGAATGATGCCTTGAATATCTAAAGATGCCTTAATAGGTATTGCCTTGAACATCTAAACGTTTTGAGATTCAAGTAGCAATCTTGAAACTAATCGTTTCTATTTAGGTTTGTCTCTGAAACTTAGACTTAGCAACTTGTAAGTTGACTGAGTACAAGTGATCAAGTTGTGTGGGTACAAGTAACATCGGTGCGGTGCGAGTCGATCCCGTAGCTTCGATGAGTTTCTAACTTAATTGTTTTCAGATTTAGACTTAGAAAGATATCTATTTTGAGAACATTTTGAGTCTTGGATGAGAAGTACCTATTTCCCTTTCTGGGTTCCAAGTTAATAATCTGCCAAATAAAAAAAGTTTTGCAGTTAATAGGTGTTTAACAGCAGTGATAGCCCAGTGGTGTGACCGTCGGACTGCCAAGTCATAGGTCTCGAGTTCGAACCCAAGGCACGCACCACCGACTTTTCGGATTCATGTGCGTATTGTATAATTATCACTTGCTTAAAACGGTGAAGAAAAACATCGGGAGGAAACCGGAATGCCTGAGAGATATTTTGTCGAGAGCATGTGAAGCCAAGTCAGAGGCCCATGGGCGGCATAAACTCTGACACTAGTTTAGTCACTAACCACAATAAGAAGAAGTTAATAGGTTTATCACCATATCAGCCGAAAGACGTCCACTGCTGAACAAAGGTCTCCCTTATCGTATTCCACAATGGCCGGTTACATGCTGCCTGCCTCCATCGATTCTAAGCGACCTTCACCAGATCGTCTGTCCACTAATGGCTAATTCCTATGATTTACCGAGCGTTATTGGTTAAAATTAAAATTCTTGTATCTTTAACAATAATGAAGCAAAGACTCCATAGCTTTGCATAGTAGACCCTCCCATACGTAAATAGCTACCATATTTAAAACTAGCGACCCGCCCCGGCTTCGCACGGGTGCAATGTAGATACTAATGTGGGGCATATAAACCTTCCTCTTGAATCACTCTATCTATTGCTGAAAACTGCATTAAAATCCGTTGCGTAGTTTAAAAGATCTAAGCGTACAGACAGCGGGAGCGACTTTGTTTTATACTATGTAAAGATTAGCTTACGAGTTTATTTATATGTCAAGTTCGGGAGTAAAAAATGCTACGATTGGTAAGCAAAACGATTCGTTTTTGGTTATAGGAACCAGGCACTAGTGAATACATCACAAACAGGCAAACAGATCCACAAATTTTCGCATTTAAATACAAATGTATTAATATAATTAGCTCTTTTCGTGTGATCTAATTGCCTCTTTACAAAACCGATATTGCGCTTCCACCAATCTCCATCACCGATGACGATGATGACCAATGGCTGCTGATTAAAGGGACATCGTTTTCATACAAATCGATTTATCGATCAATTGAACGTAAAGTGTCGGAACCTATTTTCGTAATAGGCCACTTATTTAACACGCAGCCTATTACAATCATTACAGGTATACGTTAAACATGTTATAAGCAGTTAATCAACCACTCAACAAAGTCGTCCCGACGCAAATAACACGATATTAATAATCTACGATAATGCTCACGAAGATCCCAGCACTATCTAGTCTGCAAGATAATTATGATCTATGTATACACACAATTTCAATCAAAATTGAACTTAAAACTTATTACATAAGGTTGAGTTTTGATTGGTACGTGATCATCAAAGTGACGAGCCGTAATGATGTTAATAAATATCGTTATCCAATAACGGTTAATCGATATAAAATGATCGTTAAATTGAATCGATAAATTAGGTAGCGGTTGTTTCGCAAGTGCGGCGCCTAATCGATTATTGTAGCTAATGGTAACGTTTGCTGTTCGATGTCATTATGACACTATTGCGAACATCGATGGCGTGATTGACTTGATATAGTGGCTATATTAATATTGGCAGATTTGCTATCTGTACTAAGTAATGGTAATAGCCGGCGCACCTTGGTAGTCAGCCTCGCTACCAACCTTGCTGTACTTAGAGTACTTGAGGAATGCCTGTCTAGAGTGCCTTAAATGCCTGATATTACAGAAAAATGCCTGTAGATCTCTCTCTCATGTCAGCAAGAGAATAGCTGTGTCGTGAAAATATTAGGCTGTTAGCAAGGTTGGTAGATACTTAGGTATCGTCACACATAGAGGCTTTTTGATTGCATCCTTATGTCTGTCTCAGAGTTTTATTTGTTTTTAAAAAAACATTGCCTCTCACTAGGATTTATCCTGTATCGTGGGTGCATTTACAGACACACATCTTCACATGCACAAACGCCCAGATCCGGAACAACTATTTGTAAGCCATACAAATATTTGATCCGTGCGGGAATCGAACTCACTACCAGTAGCGCAGAAGCCAATCGCTCAGCCACTGCACCAAACGTGTCGTCAAAAAAACATTTTTTACAAAAAAATTAAACCGACTTCAAAAAAGAATAAAATAATTACCATATAAAATTAACAGTTTCAGAAGTCGGTGCTGATCCACGCTGAACCAAATTGAAGGCACCGACTTCTGAAAGTGTTAATTTTATATGGTAATTATTTAATTCTTTTTTGAAGTCGGTTAAAATTTTTTGTAAAAAATGTTTTTATTTTTTTCATTTTAGTGGCCTTAATTAAAACTTGGTTGGACCTACTAAAGACGCTGCTCGTAACATAATCACATCATCACAATATGCGTACTGTTCGTCATTCATCAGATCTTCACCAAATTTAAATGGGACAACTTCGAAGTATACCCTATCCATTAAAAAAAGAATCATCAAAATTGGTTCACAATTGGCGAAAATATCGATGAAAATACACAAAAAAAAAACATACAGACGAACATAGTAACCTCCTCCTTTTTGGAAGTCGGTTAAAAAGACCTAATGCCGGCCGCACGCCTGTCTCCTTAGAATGTCTGTCAAATGCAGCAAATGCCTGTCATATGGTAACCCTAGCTGTACTGCCTAATCTGATCATTACAATATAATTTATTCTCGTAAAGCTTGTACCGACATAAGAGAAGAAGCAATTCAAAAGATATAAATTTTATCCGCGGCCCCTCGAAAAGCCTCTAAAAGTTAAGTTTAGGTTTTACCAAGACATGACAAAAAATATAATATATTTTCCAAAATGTTCCAATAAGTAGGTAAGTACCATATATTTAAATCAAATAGATTTTTAAACTGAAAAGTTAAGCATTTGGATGCATTACTCCAAATTGTCGGTTTTATGGAGGACCTCCTCGTATGGTTCATAATTTTTTTTAAAATTATTTCTGGGTTTTATTTCTGTAAATAAATCTGTTATAGACACTTTTACAAGTCAATATGACGTTTTTTTCAAGACTAGATGGCGTCTGCATTTCTTGCTTAGCTCTGAGAAGAAAAGCCGAAAATAACTCAGGGATCAAGGTCCCTTTTAAAGTCCAGACATTGTGGTATAAAAACTACGCGCATATAAGAATCTAGGGCAACGTCTGGAATGGCCTTTTGAGGAAAGTGCAGGTTTGAGTTAACCTGTCCTAACTGACGGCACGCATGCATCAGCCATCGTGTAGCTCAAACCTTAATTTCATAAGACTGAAAGTATATCAGCTTTAGCTTTTTCCGGCAATATGCCAGCGTAATAATCAGAATAAAAACAATAAGAGCCCACGGGAGACATAAACACCACAGACCGTAGCTCACTAAATTAACTTCAAACTTCAAAAGACCACTTCCCAGTTTACAGCCGCCTTTAATTTATTGGCCTATTACTGGCATATTATGGGCCTATTACTGTGCAAAGTCCCACTAGGATAGGTTAAGTGGTGCATTGATTGGGGCTGGTCGTTATGTGTATGATTTCCTGTGGCGGTTTGATCTTAATTCATGTTGTGGAGAGGAGGTATGTATGTGGGATGGGAATTGCTTGGTTTTATGTCCGTGTTGGTCAGTTCCTGAAGTATTGTTAGTGTTTTTAACTTAAATTATTATTCCTTTATTCATTAAATATACATATAATTTTATTTTTTTAAAACATTAATAAATATAAAAAATAGTAGCCCACCAGCATCGGGAACAAGGTCCAAGCTACCGGTGGTCGGGGCCTCAGAGAGAGGATTTTTCTAACTATACGTAACTTAAATTATTATTAAGGTATAAAGGTAAAACTTCATTATAAATGGGACATCGCTTAAACCAAGGAATACCTTGAACAAGGAACAGTCATGACCATACACCAACATGCGTACACGCAGCAAAATGTTGAAGTGAATAAACGAAAAAATTGTAATTAGAATTTTAAATTATTATTAACATAATCACTTTTTAACAAAAATAAAACCAACTTCAAATGGTCTATCTCCGAAGTTCTTCATCAGATCTTCACCAAATTTAAATGGGACCACTTCGCAAAAATACTCTTTCAAACAAAAAAATAATCATTAAAATCGGTTCACAATTAGCAAAGATATCGCGGAACAAACATACAAAAAAAAAAACATACAGTCGAATTGAGAACCTCCTCCTTTTTGGAAGTCGGTCAAAAATATCTCTGAATGTGTACGAATACGTGGCATGTAAAATATTTTATAAATTCAATCGGTATTTTTGGAGAAAATCACTTGAACTTCACAACATGTGTACATGTTAGTGCTCATGACTGTACCTACAAGGAAATGTGTTGAATTAAAAAAAACATCATGTTCGCACTGAAAATAAGCCGAGAAGTTAATTTATTCTTAAGTCAACACCCAATTGGTGTAAATCATTCAAAGCCACGTAAATCTTTGAGTGATTTACATGTACCTCCGACCTACTGCAGATTGCAGTCAGCAGATGGTACACTTCAGGTCGTAAGTCAAGTCCGTAACAAACACTCCATTACCGTTGTCAATAACGCACCGAAAGGCTATTATCTTGAGAGGCAATACAAGGTTCCTATCCTATACCTATCGTCAACAGTCTAGCCTTTTACAAAACCATCGAGTGATACTGATATCCGGATATTAAGGTTAGCCTGGTTTTGGCTTTTATTGCGTATAATTTGTTTCATAGCTCTACAAAACTGCTTCGTTAGTCTAATGGTAGTAAGCGCGACTGGTGATCGTGAGGTCCTGGTTTCGATTCCCAGGTCAGGCAAAGTGTTATTGGGTTTTTCCGTGTGTAATTCCTTAGTAGCAGCCCGGAGTTTGGATTTGTGGCCGGTTGATAGCAATAGGCTCGCCCCCTATTACATGGGACTTAAACTTAACGGCGAAATGAGGGTGTTACTATACACCGCTGCCCAACCCTTTAGGAAGTACAAGCATGGTATTATGATATTTTATTGTATGAGAACCGGGAGCTAAGGCTGTATGTTCTCTCCGCGGCATAGAGGGTTCTCTATTTTGATGTGTAAAGAATGCTTACCCATCCAAAGCAAGACCGTGGCTGGCGAGGTTAAGACGAGGCCCGCCCTCAAATTTGCTCTTCCGTTTTTACTGACTATTGTTCTATGCAACGTTGGCGTCAAGCCTACGACTCTACCAACGATGCCAGTTTTATTTTGATATCCAGAAAATTGTGCCTAAATAGTGACAAATAGTGACCAAAATGAAATAATTTTCGAGTTATGAGCAGCTATTAATGGGAACGCTAGCTTGACGTCTAGTCAGCGTCGACCTTGTAACTCAGAAACTACTACAGTCTTGACAAAGGACTTAAGCTCAAAAAATAGTGCCTAAATAGTGACCTCGATATACCAAATCTCAGAAACCCTCATAATATAAACTCCCGTCAATCTCATCGACATATCCCCAAACAAGAAAGTTAATCACCATTCACCTCGTTTCACAAAATAGTAGCCATTAAGTCCCAGGTGTCCCACATCCTGCCTCCTCAATATATATAGAGATTTACGCTTTCCCGTCTGTCTGTCAGACAAACACTTATTTTATTACGCGGTTCTTTCGCCATTTTATGGGCAGTTGCCCAGCGGTGCTTTATTTGATTTTCTTAGCTAGTTTTATTGAATGAGTTTTGCAAGAGTTGTTGTGTTTTTTTCAGCTGTAAGTCGCGTGGTTTTTAGAAGGGTAAAACTATCGTAATTAATAAATATACCGCTGTAGCACTCTACTCAAGACTAGAGATGTGTGGATCGGGATTCAGGGGAAAAATCTGTCATCTGACTGATTGTATTACCGTACATTATAAGATGTCTGTCAGACATCTTAACTGCCTCGTTGGTCTAGTGGTGGCAAGCGCGACTGCTGATCGTGAGGTCCTATGGGTTCGATCTTCAGGTCGGGCCTAGTGTTATTGGGTAATTTCCGTGTGGATTTCCTCAGTAGCAGCCCGGAGTTTAGATTTGTGCCCAGTTGATGGCAGTAGGCTCGCCCCCTATTACATGGGACTTTAACATAACGGTGAAATGCGGCTGTTACCATACACCTCTGTCCAACCCTTCGGGGAATACAGGCGTTATGTTATGTCTGTCGGAAAATTTCACAAAAACTCTTTTCGCTTTAATTTTGTACTAGACCCCATGTAGGTACTGTCAAAATTTGCCGGATCCGGCAGCCTATGGGCTCTAGTACAAAATATATGCGCAGAGGACTTTCGCACACGAGTCAGAAATTTTCTGACAGTTCTGATTATAGTGTTTGTGCATATAAATAATTGTGTATGTAAACCCACCCACGACCCACGATACAGGAGAAATCCTGGTGTGGGGTAACGTTTTCTTAACAAAAAGAAAGAAAGAAAGTAATCAGTCCACCCGTCGATTTCTAAATTGTCACAATACATGAACGATAGATTGGAATGTGCAATACTGGATGAGTAATGACGACTGTCTACATGTAACGGACGAGTGAGTCACTTACCTCACTCCATTCACACTTGTATGATTAACAGTTGTGTCAATAGGTGCCAATCAGATTCCCTATTATAAGCCATAATGGTACGTAGACCTTTTAGATACCATTTGATATTCAGCCACATCTGGTTCGATAGATTCAGTTTCGCATACAGCAGTGATAGCCGTGTGACCGTCGGACTGCCAAGTCATAGGTCTCGAGTTCGAACTCAAGGCACGCACCGCTAACTTTTCAGATTCATGTGCGTCTTGCATCCCTTGCTTAAAAACGGTGAAGGAAAACATCGTGAGGAAACCGGCATACCTGAGAGATATTTCTCGACGGCATGTGAAGCCAAGTCAGACGCCCATGGGCGGCATAAATTCTGACAAAAGAAGGAGAAGTTTCGCATATATATACACTGTATTCTCTTAAGTAGCAGAAATT
Organism: Amphipyra berbera; assembly: GCA_910594945.2. Taxonomy (NCBI): domain Eukaryota; kingdom Metazoa; phylum Arthropoda; class Insecta; order Lepidoptera; family Noctuidae; genus Amphipyra; species Amphipyra berbera. The sequence continues at coordinate 16,650,036 of OU343142.1, forward strand.
TGACTCGGGAAGTACTACCACCGTACCCATTTCTGCCACCAAACAGCATCGCTGTGTTCCGGCTTGAAGGGTATAGGTGCCGGTGGAATTACAGGCACATGAGATATTCCAATTATGTCTCTACGGTTGGCAACGCAATAGAAACCGCACCTCTTGGTGTTGTACGTAGAGATATAGGTGGCGGTGACCACTTTCCATCATGTGGGCCATCAGCTTCTTCGCCGACATATAACATAAAAAAGTTGGTAATTTATTTGTGAGGTCCTGGGTTCGATTCCCAGGTCGGGTAAAGTGTTATTGGGTTTTTCGTGTGGAATTCTTTAGTAGCAGCCCGGAGTTTGTATTTGTGCCCGGTTGATGGTAACAGGCTCGCACATAACGGCGAAATGAGAGTGTCACTATACACCTCTGCCCAACCCTTCGGGGAATACAAGGCGTGATGTTATTTATACTTGTAAGAAAATTACAATTGGAAACTGAATGAAAACGATTGGTGTAAATGTTAGAATAAAATCGGCAATGAAAGACAATTTGGTAAACAGTTCCAACATAAAGCAATTCTGTACACTGTTTACTTATACTCTATTTAATATGACAAATGAGACCGACCGGCGAGCCTATTGCCATTAACCGTGCACAAATCCAAACTCCAAGCTGCTATTGAGGAATTCCACACGGAAAAACCAAATAGTACATGGAGTAGTATAGGTTTAAAGCTTTAGCATATTCGATAATTAGGCTTTAGTTATTTTGTTCACGTTATTAATTATAAAGATCAAATCGATTGTCTAAAAGTGATCACGTCGCAAAAAATCGCTCACAAATCGATTACAATACAATAATGTCATCTTAGCCCACTTTATAACAATTAGCATTTAACAGTAACACAAAGTACTAACACACAGTTAGCAGTAACTAACACATGTACCAGGCTAACATAATACAGTTCCAGGTAGTCTTGTAACTGATATGACGTAAATGTGAGTCAGTGGTGTGTCAGCGGTCTTATTGTTAGGTGCGCAGTGACAAGCGGAGCGGGAGCGGGTAACTATAAAGATAATTGGTTATGTTTCAAACTGCCTCGTTGGTTTAGTGGTGGCAAGCAAGACTGCTGATCGTGAGGTTCAATTACCTGGTCGGGCAAAGTGTGGAATTCCGTATGGAATTCCTCAGTAGCAGCCCGAGTCTGTATTTGTGCCCGGTCAATGGCAATAGGCTCGCCCCCTATTACATGGGAATTCAACATAATTGGCGAAATGAGGGTGTTACTATACACCTCTGCCCAACCCTTCGGGGAACACACGTGTGATGTTATGTTTCAGGACCGTGTTGATTGGGCTATTGATTTGCGTATTATGTGTGTGTCGATACGATGATGATTATATTTACTGTCGCGAATTCTGACTTAAGTATGTATCATTAAGCCACTTTGTAACCTAAATACTCCAACCAAATGAGGAGAATACCGCTTGCCCACTGTGGTGTACAGCAGTGATAGCCTAGTGGTGTGACCGTCGGACTGTCAAGTCATAGCTCTCGAGTTCGAACCCAAGGCACGCACCTCTGACTTTTCGGATTCATGTGCGTATTGTATAATTATCATTTGCTTAAAAACGGTGAAGGAAAACATCGTGAGGAAACCGGCATGCCTGAGAGATATTTCTCGATGGCATGTGAAGTCAAATCAGAGGCCTATGGGCGACATAAACTCTGACACCAGTAGCACTATCTACACGAAAAAGAAAGAAAGAAGTGTGGTGTCTTCGGGCATTATTTTTACTATAGATAGGACCATAGATAAGGACCATAATAGTGGACTGGCTTAACAGATAAACATTCCTACTTCTATCACACCCTGCTCAGAAATAAATTAATTCAATTCTAATTATCTTTCACTAAAATAGTGATAACTAAATATAACAGATCGTTAATTAAACGCACTATAAGCGCAACCTTATCTTTGTGAGAGCTGCGCATGCGACTGTCGGACGAGTTTTTCTCACGTAATGACATTATGTGGGTGGCACACAGTTGCATTAGCTATTTATAAAGTAATTAATCAAATTACCTGTACATGTACATACTTATAATTATGTAGAGTGTAGTTCAATGAAACGATCGTAGTCAGCTTACCGTTGATATTGTGAACTATCTTTAATCTCATTTAGATCAGATCATGTAACTGCTTCATTTTACTCTTTAAAAGTATTTTGATTTGATTGCCTTTAGTAGGTCATGAACTACCAAGAAATCCGTGGCTGTGAGTCGCAGGTTGACAATGGCTGTTCTATAGTGTTTGTCACATAGTAGTGGGACTGCCTCGTTGGTCTAGTGGTGGCAAGCGCGACTGCTGATCGTGAGGTTTTGGGTTCGATCCCCAGGTCGGGCAAAGTGTTAGAGTTTTTCCGTGTTTGGATTTGTGCTCGGTGGATAGCAATAGGCTCGCCCCCTATTACTTGGGATTTAAACATAACGGCGAAATGAGGGTGTTACTATTCACCTCTGCCCAACCCTTCGGGGAATACGGGCGTGATGTTATGATGTTATGTTTAGTGGGACCGAAACGACTATCACTATGATTGATATAGGGGTGTGTAGGGGCGAGACGGGCAATGTGTATCTTCCTTTAAACTATTAGTTTACGCTTTATCACCGTTATGTACATAATGTAATGAAAATTCGTAAAAGTTGACGGATGGCCGATGGGGCCGAAATGTTCTGGAGCGGCTACCGAGTATCGGAAGACGCAGCGTGGGTAGGCCCCACGCAAGGTGGACCGATGACCTGGTGAAGGTGATGGGAATCCACTGGGTGCGAGAAGCATAGGACGGGTCGATGTAGCAATGCTTGGGGGGACGATGATGATGAATGAAAGTTCTGCTATTGTCCTAAGTCTGCTGAAAAAACCCTCGCAAAACGGAACAAAAATGATTATTCTTAGGACCTAACCTCCTTCCTGCTGGGGTTGCGGTGCATGCTTTTGCGAATCCTGCGACCCCGGCCGAGCGGCCAGGAGGAGGAACACCGTTGGTTTTTAGCCGGTAAGAGTCCGGCAGACTCCCTCGCCTTTCCCGGGCGAGGGACATCCATGAGGATTTTCCAACAATAAAAAAAAAGGTCCTAACCTCCTTGTGTGTCTTTGTACCCCCTTTTCCTTCCTATATCTTCTACAGGGACTTTATGCCTATAGTCACCTAGTTGGTCAAGCGGGTTAGTGCACTTACCAAATGATTGTCATGGTATCATCTATCCTTTGCCTCTTACTACCCAGAAAGAGCGGGTGGCCTATTCTTGCTACTATCCGAGACATTAATCATATTAATGTACCTATGCTGGCTATGTTACATTCGTTTAACGTAAGTTTTTGCTCCCGACTTCGCTTGGTTAATAGTCTTTAGGATTATCAGTATATCAATCATGTGAGTGATATTAATTTATAGAAGACTTTTTATGATAGGAATGAATGTTTGTTTAAATGAATGTTTTTAGAATGGAGAGGTGAAGTGTACAATGAAATTGTATTAGATATTATATCATTATTTTGTAATACCATTCACAGCAATTAAGTAACAACAGATTTAGATTTAGGATTTTTAAACATAACATAACATCACGCCTGTATTCTCCGAAGAGTTGGGCAGAGGTGTATAGTAACACCCTCATTTCGCCGTTATGTTTTAAGTCCAAAAATCCAGTAACACTTTGCCCGACCTGGGGATCGAACCCTCACGATCAGCAGTGGCGCTTGCCACCACTAGACCAACGAAGCAGTGGATTTTTAAACATAGAAATAAATATTTTGTTTTAAAAGAATACAATCATCGAAACAGGGCAACAGCTGAATATTTTAACCAACAAACAAAATAACTCAACCAATAAATCAAACTCTGGACCTTACGCTCGGCAGCCTACTCTGTCCACTAGACTAGACCAATCCTTTTCTTCTTTTCGTGTGGTTAGTGACTAACCTGGTGTCAGAGTTTATGCCGCCCCCATGGGCCCATGCCTCTGACTTGGCTTCACATGCCGTCGAGAAAAATCTCTCAGGCATGCCGGTTTCCTCACGATGTTTTCCTTCTCAGTTTTTAAGCAAGTGATAATTGTACAATACGCACATGAATCCGAAAAGTCAGAGGTGCGTGCCTTGGCTTCGAACTCGAGACCTATGACTTGGCATTCCGACGTTCACACCACAGGTTATAGTGAACCCATTAAAATACTATCGACTGTAAGTAAGTTGTAATTAATCCCTTGCAAATTACTGTAACATACTAAATTGCTATAATTACGTGTGCCAACATCCACACAAAACCATTTACCTTCACTCCACTCAGTTCCAACAACGATAATGCTACCATATAATAAATAGGCTTATACACTAATATTTATATCTCATAATATTTCATCCACATTATTATATCGCTGAACTAATGCGAGTGAAATATGTAACAGATTTCAGTTTCAATTCTGTATCAGAATGTTCAGTGCTAAATTATGAGGGGCTGAATATTTTACTAGTTTATTTTCAGGATATTTTCGACATTTAATACTGAGTTTAGTGAGGGAGAATGTTGAAGTATCGATATGTTGTGGAATTAACATGGGGTACACAGAAAGATTGGTTGTGCTATTGGACAATAATAGGCTATTGTGTTTCTTTCTGCGGGTTTCATAAGAGGCGGCTTGTTGTGTGTAGATCACCAATCTGTAAAAGGCCCCTGCCTTGCAATTAGACAAAAAATAAACTTTATTTCGGATAAGCAATATCCATATGGATTAGTAAACAAATAGATAACTTATACCTATGTTAATAAACATAATCTATTTAGTAACAAGGCTGCTGTTCGAAATACATCTTCGAACAACATCACCTAACAAAGAAGAATCGTACCTCCCTGCTATAGTCTTTAGGATGGAGTTGGAACTTTCCCAACAATAATATAATAATGGGCTAATTATAATTACGCTATGGGATCAAAATAGATCGATAACCAGCAAATACAAGTCTACTTTTTCCACATCAATACGATACAGAAATTTAAATTAAATAAGACACACTTCTTGCTACTTCTTCTGCCTACCCATTTCTCGACTATGTTGGGGCATCCAGTATCATATTAACCTCACCGTCACCGCTTCAATAAACAGTCATGAAATTGCCACTTGGCAGACAAATTGGTGATCATAGCGTGTTGTTGGCAGACAGGAAGACATTGCTGACTCACACTCAACAACAATTTATAATAACACTTGCAAAATCCTCTAAAATATGACAACTCAAAACAAAGACAATCAGATTCTCTTTATGCCTACCCTCCGCCAGTACCGAGAATAAGCGACGTACCGCTATAAATTGCTGAATTAACGGTACCAACATTGTAAACAGTTGATATTTCACTCAATACCCGACGATGTCCGAGTCAGTTATAAATGATACTTTGTGACTATTTTCAGAGGCAATTTGTAAGATATTTTCAGTACCTATAGGTAGGTATGTGTGGAGACGCACTTGTTGGATAGTAAAAAATATGTTATTATGTTTACGGCGTCTGATCGGTCCTATTGTCAGTTATTGTACCCCTAGAGTGAGTTTTTTTGGTTAACTACTGTAGTTACGTCAAACCAAAATGTATAAAAGTCTTGGCAGCGCCTCTAGCGGCGAATAGCGCGACTAAACAATTGATGTTTGATGTAACAGTTATGAAAACCTGTAGTAAACTGCCCAATTCATACATGGGGTACTGTTTGTGTTGAATCAAAAAATTAAAAAAAAAAAAACTTTTGCTCCACACTAGGATTTCTCCTGTATCGTGGGTGCGTTTACAGACACAAATCTTTACATGCACAAACACCCAGACCCGGAATAACTATCTGTAGGCCATACAAATATTTGTTCCGTACGTGAATCGAACCTTCGACCCGTAGCGTAGAAGCCAATCGCTCAGCCACTGCACCAAACGTGTCGTCATCATTGAAAAGTTGACTATTTTTTTTTCTAGTCTCACTGCGACATTGTAATGATCCAACCAATAAGTCCTTAACATTATGGGATTCGTAATAGCTCTTTCAGATATCGCTGATTAGAAGCAATTATTTTTGCTTACAAATTCTTTTATCCAGAACTCTTGGGATCGTACTACAAAAGTTAAGGAATTTGGTAAAACCGTGTCTAACACCTAACTCCATACATAAAAAAACTTGTTTAAGCTCTGTTTAGTCTAAATGATGGTTAAACATGATTTTGTGGTAAGAAAGTTGTTATCTAGATAGGGCTTAAACACCTGTTTTGTGTATGAAGTTTGACGTTAAACACAGTTTTAACAAACGTCCATATTTTTGTACGTCTCTTAGGCTGATTTCACCAACTAACTATAACCGTAACCATACAAAAACTTCTGTCAATTCAGGACAAATTTGACATAAATATGGCAAGTTAATATAGTTAGTTGGTGAAGTTTTGGCAGTAATTGCGATTCTACTTGAACCGTTAGTAATGGCAATTAATTATCAAAAAATCCTAGCAAAAAATCCTACAATAGGATGCCTTAAAACAATTAAAGAAATGATAAGTCAGACTATTGGCAGCAGTGTTGACTAAGCGGTCGCAATCGATTCGCCCTCGAGCCGTCCGTGTCGAGCAATTAAAATACTTAGTTGATTTTGACAAGAGTTGGCGTCGCCCCTGCTCAGTGCTCGCTGCGACAGATCACTTTGAAACTTAACATACTATAGTATTTTAACAGATAAGGAAATAAAATGATTGAAGATAGACAAAATTAAAGGTGAAGAGAAAGGAGTATGTAAGGATCGTAACATGTGGCGTTCTGTAGTTTCTGCCTACACCCATGAGAAAAAGGTGCGAGTTTATGTATGTATGTAAAATTAAAGATTTTGTCCAGATTTGTGTTTGGTGCAGTGCGTTCGATTCAGGGACGAATAAAATATTTGTATAGTCTACAATAGTAAACGCATCCTCGTTGCATGCGTTTACTATTGTAGACTATACAAATATTTGATTCCTCGTTGCAGAAGAAATTCCTAGTGTTGGACACTGCTCCGCCGCGCCGCCTTGTTCAGGTCGTCAATCCATCTAACTTTTTAAATTCATTATTCCTTTCTGAATAAACGAAGTCAAGGCTTTTCTTCTCAGAGCTAGTCAGATAGGATATGCTAGCGCCATTTAGTCTTAAAAAACATTACATTTACTTATAAAAGTGTCTGTAACAGATTAATTTACAGAAATAAAAATCATTTATCAATCAGTACTTGAATACGGTTTAAAAGTTTATAAAATAGCGCTATAATATATGGTAACAGCACAATCCTACAAATCATACAATAGCATCTCCTTTAAAGGAGATGCCATTCTAGGCCGGAAAGTACTTTAAATGTTTATTAAATATGTTGACATACTTCAAAAACATCAAAATCTAATTCTTCTTCTTCATTTTAACTTATTTGTTTCTCTCTGTAACAACTTCTAAACGTCTCACCGTCTCAACACTTTCCCCACCGATTGCTCAACCAATAGCAATATAAATCGAAGTTTCTAACCGCTAATGTTAGCAGTAAAGGCTGGCAGATTTACACTGATTTACACTGAGCAATTAATGCCTGTCCCCGTTTGATTTACAGAAGCTATCTAATTGAAGCAGCAATGGCCACTTTTATTGGTTGTGTTGAGTTCGGGCGGTGATCTGAGGCGTGCAGTCGGTAGGTTAATTGATAAGTTACGTGATCGGAGAATAATCTCGATCGGAAAGATGGTGGAAGAAAACTAAAGCTTAGGTTAGAGTTGTAGAACGTCTTTTAGTATGATAGTAGTAGGCACATGTAAAGAATACTTTCAAAATATCCGTATTCTACGCAACAAAGTTATTTGTTAAGGTATAAGGCTATCAGAAAACTCTGTTTTCTTTACAATGGGCTAGTAATTATTAACAAACAGCAGTGATAGCCTAGCGGTTGAACGCTTGCCTTCCATGCAGGAGGGTCTGAGTTCGATCCCGGCTCGTACCTTTGATTTTTCGAATTCATGTGGGGATCAGAATTTGATTATCACTTGCGTTAACGGTGAAGAATAAACATTGTGAGGAAACCTGCACACGTGAGTGGGCTCCATAAAGTTTTCGATGGTCTGTGTAGTCTGCCAACCCGCACCAGGCCAGCGTGCTGGACTAAGGCCTAAACCCTTCTCATTCTGAGAAGAGGCCCGTGCCCAGCAGTGGGACAGTAATGGGCTAGTTATGTTATGTTATGTATTAACAAACAAACAAGTGGCATTTCGTTCTATCATTAGGCTAGAACTGCCTCGTTGGTCTAGTGGTGACAAGCGCGACTGCTAATCGTGAGGTCCTAGGTTCGATCCCCAGGTCTGGCAAAGTGTTATTGGGATGGGACTTAAACATAACGGCGAAATGAGGGTGTTACTATACTCTGCCCAACCCTTTGGGGAATACAGGCGTGATGTTATATTTAGGGTAGAAAAAACCATAAATATGTTATTTAAAATTCATAGAGAAACCCTCTCTACCTTTTATAATTTGTATAAAATCTATGTGAGAAAACATGACAATTTCATTAGTTATCTAAGTACATAATATTTACATTTATTATTGACTATCTGAAAATGGCTACACTTATTCATAAAATACGAGTGCCTCAAACCAGTCCATCTCATTCCAGATCCATCAAAGCTTATCAAACGCAAGAAGTCAACGGAAGACGTCCGGTCACCTCTAGGAGGAGAAGGATCCCTAACCAGCGAAGAAGGCGAAGAACCAGGGGTTGGGAGACGAAAGAAAGCCAGGACCACATTCACCGGGAGACAGATCTTCGAACTGGAGAAGCTGTTCGAGGTGAAGAAGTACCTGTCTTCAGGAGAGAGAGCTGATATGGCCAAGTTGCTGAATGTTACCGAAACACAGGTTAGTGTTTGTTCCTTTGTAAACAACGTGTTACATAATTCCCCATGAAAAATGTAAATAATCAAGTAGTCTTTTATGGTTGCTGTCATTTACCTCTCAGAGGAAATTATGTAAGAATCTATATAACTTTCTGGGTAGTCTACTCTTTAGTTTTATGTTTTCGGAGTTGCGTTTCAATGATGATTATTTTATGTTTTATCCAAATTCTTTTTTTTTTGGGATATAGGTACTACGGTTTTCAAATATTGCTAATAGACTTACAAGGGACCGTTTAACCCCCTTTCGGCTTTAGGGGTATTTTTGTAACATGTTGTATAACGCCGTTTTTCTTACAGTTTTTAGTAGATACTTGCGATGAATTAGAAAAAAAATTACGTAAAAAAATACTTATTTGGGTTGCGAAGTAAATAAATAAAAAAATTGTATTTTTTAATTATTGATTTTGAGGTTTTGCATAAAAAATATTTTATGAAAAAAGTTAAATGTCGTAGCAGAAAGCTCAGGGTGTAACTATTGTTACCAGATGCCATTGAAATATGACCACCATAACACTTACCTACCGAAAACATAAATTAAAAGTATTCAAAGAAACCCCCATAGTATTTAAAAATAAACGTAGAACCCGCGACAAAAGTGTTTCATCTATTAAGTAATAATTATTATTGTACAAATCACTTAATGCGGCCGCTGTCGAGCGTTCCACGAAATCTCTGAATTTAAACGTTTTCAATGTAACCCACACGTTGTCGCGTTGTTCGTTCAGAGGGTGCGTGCCAAGAGCGGTAGCGGGAGCGGGTTGAGTACAACAAGAAGGCTGAAATACGAGTGTATTGCGTAGTTTTTTTCTCCAATTACTGTAGATATTATTATTTACTTAGTTATGTAAATAAATCTCAATATTTTTATGTTACTTTATTCATATTATGTAAACAGTAAAAGTAACGTTTTCAGGTTCAAATGAAACTTGATTGCGATTAAATTGATACACAACATCAACTTGTTAAATGTCTATAATTGTGCTTGAGTAATTAAGTATCGACTTCAACACAAACATTAGTTTTATCATTTTTTTTGTAACCTCAATACTTTTATTAAAATTTCCGTCAGCCAACCCAATATATGTTCGCCCATCGCTCACACCAGCACATTAAACGTTCTTAGATAATTATACTATCACCAAGGTGGCAGTGGCAGATGGATGGAGGGCCCCCGCGACGTGAGCCGTCACATATGGTGCCACTAATTAAAACTGTGCCCGGCTGTACGGGCGGGTCGTGTCGACATCATTTGTACAGAATGCTCTGTTTTGATGAAATTATGTAGTATAGAGAATAGTTACTATTCGTTTTCGAAAGATTTTAAAACAAAATGATTTCTCAGAGTTATGTCTTTTTGTCTGAGAAAAGAAATCATTTTCTAAAAAAACTATTGTAGGTACGCGTTTGTATCGAGTGAAATGATAAATGCGCTCGATTTTGCTCTTTGTTTCTGCTGAAAATCATTGAAATCTGATGACTAACTTTTGGTATATCAACAACCCGACTATTCATTGCATTTTTCGAAATTCCTCCAGAAAACTGTTACAAAAGCAAACACATGCAATTAATATTTAAAAAAATAACAAGATCCTAAAAGATATCTTTCAATAAACAGCAATTTATTATAAAGATCCACAAAGATAATTAATTCACTCCGGGGTCTTCATCACAGTAACGACTATCCCCACGTGTCGGCAATAGGAAGTCTATTATCCCCTAATGTCGTCGTTAACGAGATGGCAATGTAAAAACGAACGAAAAAAAAAGAGGATGAAAAAATTGGGGCTCCGATTTCGTGGACGGGATCACGGGAGCTTGCCCGCAAAATTGGGTATTTTTTTAGCCGATTCATTTGATTAGAAGAGAATGGTTCCGTATAGGAATAGTTAGATTACTTTCAACATTGCATCATTTTATTAATTGAATCTTGGAACTGGTATATTAATAAAATTATTAGACTAGATAAAAAGCTTTGTTTTATAAAAATAGCTAGTGTGGGTTGTGCTATAATAGTATTCTTGTTAACTTCTCCATCCAAGCTGGACATAATTGTGCCAGGACTGTTATTAAATCAATGGTGCAACGGGTTGGATTCTGCCCCATGATCCCTCGATCATCAGTTCCACCCTGTTGGGCTACTGCAGCTTCAAACTTTTGGTCAACCATTTCATCGATAAAAAATATTTAATAGAATGTCAACATGTCCATTCTCATCGATTACCGATCTCAATCCTAAATCGATATAGGTTTTTGAATTTTGATTCGGATCGGTTATTAATACCTATCGGCCGTAGAAGCCAGCACCAAGATCGAAACTTTCAAGTTATAACACTCATTCTATTAACCATTCAAACCAAAATTAAATCTCGTTCTCATTCATACATTCCCACAATTGTTTTGAATAATACACTTCTATGATCGTTATTATAATATTATCTCAACAAATTGCAGTGCGACACGTGTCTTCTGCGCTATAACAAGAGTGGCTCGCTCTTAAACAGGCACACTAATTGACGATCCAGTTTTACTCACTAAATTACTCACTCACTAAGCAAAAGTAACCTCTATTTTGAGTAACACAAAATTCGTTTTGCATTGAGTGCGCGACTGTACTATTGATCTATGCAGTCCGCAGGGATTCGAGTATACAGGGGGATTTAAAAGCGGAACTGTTGTTTTTTTGTAGGTTTTTCGTATTTTGCATATTTCGTAGAATGGATGTTCCGAGAATACAGGGTGTATCGTGTTTTATGATCCTTTTCGCAAGGGGAATGCAGATTGTGGATTTTTCTGTTGGATTAATCGGTAAGAGGATAAAAGAATGTGGGTTTTGTGATGATTTATTTATCGATGAAATAGATTGTGTTTTACCCAGAGTTCAGCGATGATTATGGTAATAATTATCAACGTTTTTTAAATTAATTCCCCTCTTGAAGCTCTTAAGAGAACAGATCTGATGATGTAGTTTGTATTTTATATTTGTAGTCAGTGACCACTAAGTAACAAAAACTCGAAACTTCTTCATAAGAATCAACACATCCTGATGCTTCGAAAAAAAATTAAATAAAAAAAACTTATCCTTTCGGTCAATCAGTTCATTCGATAACGTAGCTTTCCCTTTGCTTAATACTTAACACTGTAACATACATTAAACCTCTGTTATAATAAACTAAACTCTACGGGCAGCTTGGTTTGAATTTGGAATACGTGCCGTGGTTTGTATCATCTGAATGAAAATGTAGCAGTAGTTTCCCGATCGACTTTGTTGTAAGATTTCTTTATTGAACAATTAAAGAATTTGTTGAAATGGTATTTGATTTTCGTTGAGAAAAACTCTTTACAATACTTTGCTTCTCATATCACACAATTCAAATTCTCCAATCTGTCTAGATACGTACACTGTCTAGATACATAACTATATAACCTGTGCCTCCAGTCCATTTGACTGACTTTGAAGAACATTTGTTTACGAACCGTCTCTTCAGCTACCACAGAACTTGTACTAAGAAATGGTTTATTAATAGGGAAGGAACACGCTTTAACAAAGAGATCAGTACCCTCATTTAGTAACACACTCGCAATCGCAATATCTTTGATTTTGACAAGTCAATAATATGGTGATATCGATGGTAACATCTTGAGAAACTTACGTAAGATAAAGTAATAGAAACTTTAAACTTTTCTTAAGATTTATTTAACTTAACATAACATCACGCCTTGTTTTTCCCGAAGGGTTCAGCAGAGGTGTTTTAGGGTACCCTCGTTTCGCCAGTTATGTCTCATGTAATAGGGGGCGAGCCTATTGCCATTAACCGGGCACAAATCGAGACAACACTTTGTTCGACCTAGGGATCGAATCGAGAACCCCATGATCAGCAGTTGCGCTTTCAACCACTAGACCAGCAAGATTTATTTCTCTTAGCAATTTATGGATATTCAAAACTATCTGATTTCTGATATCATATTTATGTTGTTTTTTTTATGAAAGATTTAGTTAAATAGATAAGCGGAACAGGAGACCAATTCTACTACAGAAATTGATTAATTAATTAAAATCACAATCGAGCAGCTGCTCAAACATGGCTGATTGACTTTTTTTCTTATAGAGACAATAGGGGTCCACTAAAAAAATAAAAATTGAAATAATTTGCTCTCGACAAACGTCAGTGTTTTACAGTTTCTCATATTTAAAGTGGGTCCACCGCATAACATTTTCCTAGTAACAACTTTTAAACATCTGCTTATCCCACAAAAATAAACACCATAACATAATTGCAAAAAGACAATATTTCCTAAAGAATGTCCTTTAGTAAAAAAAAAAATATCTACCAGGATGGTTGGGTGCGAAAAATAAACATTTTTTTTGTTTAACCGTCCTGTATAAACTCATTGACACCATATGTCATGCGTTAGAAGCGGCGCTTTTTTGTAGTCCCCCGCCCCGATCCACTCCTGCGCATCACTGCTAAATGTGCTCAAATTGGGCTTTAAGTGGTTCATAATTAGGTGATGTATGTTCTGCTGATATTTGGGAAATAGTGTCTATTTTCTTCACTAGGGATTAAGGTGTTTGAAAGCTGGTATATTTTTAAATATTCCTGAAGATGTAAGGAATTTCCTAATAGTCAATCTTACTCTGAAATAAAACTCAAGTTTGAAATGAATTGTTTAGGGCTAATGTTCACCAATATTAAATCTCTGGTTAAACAACCGATTACTTGAAAAATGCTCTAGAATTTTAGATAAATAATTGAATCAGGCGGTACTTTGCGGAAATCCATGACCTACAATTACAATATTTAGTGTTAATTCCGCCTTGGAGAGCACGTTAAGCCGTCGGTCCCGGGTGTCATACGAATACCTATGACAGTCGTTACGGGTAGTCAGAAGCCTGAAAGTCTGACAAACGGTTTAACCTTAGGATATCGGCATTGCCCAGTTACTGGGTTGCGGAGGTCTGATGGCAGTCGCTCCGTGTAAAATTCTGGTATTCAGCCGCATCTGGTTAGACTGGAAGCTGACCCCAAGATAATTGGGAAAAGGCTAAGAGAGTGTTAATTCCGCCAAACAGTTGATCAAGACTGAATGCAGTATGCAGCACCGCCCTACCGCCCGCAAATATGTGCAAATGCAGATGGTGCGATTAATAATATGCAACACACAAACAAATCAAACCGATACGACACGTGTTCCGCCCCTCCACGGGGTATCCTCAGGAGATGTTGACTCGTCGATCACTTGGACGCGAATAACCTAGAATTTTAGGTAAACGGTTGTTTAACCAGATAATTAATGTTGGTGAACACCAGCCTTAGAATTAATTACATTAATCAGCACACTTATCCATATTACTTATAAAATCGCGTGCTTTTATTTGTGAAAGCATTCTGCAATAAAGCGCCAAACCCTAGCAAGTTATACTGATCCATAGCTCGCTTAGTTCGTAAAACTTGCAGAAGTCGGCTTGCTGCTTGTGTGCAGGGCCAGACTGGGACCTGAAATCGGCCCGGGCAAGTTAGAGACGGTCGGCCCAGTGCTGGCAAAAAAAATACACTCCCAAGCGATTACACGGACGACGATTTTTTTTAGACACTCCCCTCACTCTTTCTCCTGTATTGTCTTGGGTGCATTTACAAACACAAACAATTTTGCGGCTTCTTTTTCAAGCGACAGGCGATAGTTGGACGACCTCTTTTTTTGACGTTCCCCTCATTCTTTCGATTTCTCCGACTGTGTGACCGGCCCATCAGGCCACACCGGACCATCGGGCATCCGGCCTATCGGGCATATGCCCGATTTGCCCTATGGCCAGTCCGGGCCTGCTTGTGTGTCCACAGTTTGAAAGTATGTTGGACAAGCCAACTTGCGCAATAAAACATGCTAGCATTTGGCGCATCAGACCCATAAGTAAAAGTAAAAAAAAAAAAAATTGGTTGACTAATTACAACTTCAAAGAATGTTCTCTAGTTGATCCACGGATTCTACCATAACTTATTCAGGCAATCATTGTGTGATATAACATGCACTACAAACGTTATTACTTAGAATACATTTTGTTTAGATAGCAAGTTTACATACACGTGGGCGAAACGAGTGCATCATTACATTACTATGTGGGAGACCGGCTGGGAAAGAATGAAAGAAAGAAACATTCAACGTGCTTATAATATCCTTTGTTCACTTTCATACCATATAAATTAAATTTTTACATATTTCATATTTTGAAAACCTTTTTGGTCTAGTGGTCGTAAGCGCGACTCCTGAGCATGGAGTCCTGGGTTCGATCCCCAGGTCGGGTAAAGTTTTATCAGGTTTTTTCGTGTGGAATTCTTCACTAGCAGCCCAAAGGTTGGATTTGTGCCCGGTTGATAGCAATAGGCACTCCCCCTATTACACAGGACTTAAAACATAACGGCGAAATGATGGTGTTACTATACACCTCTGCCCAACCCTTCGGGAAATACGGGGCGTGATATTATGCTATGTTATATAAAAAATAGTAGCCCACCAGCGAACGGTGTCCAAACGGGGCTAGTCAGAGCCTCAGAGAGAGGAACTTCTTAACAATACGCACCGTGTCCGGAAGTACCATTTTCTGTATCAGGCCCTTCATCCAGCCGCCCAACGAGACTCACATCAGAGGTTGGTCGAGGCTCTTGGCTATTAAACCATTGGCCGTAATTACTATCGGCACAATGACTGCTGAATCAACATCCCACATGGCGACAACCTGATGTTTCAGCGTATTATATTTGTAAGTAGGGTAACATTGTAATAAGATAATAATATACAGGTTATACAAGTTATAATAACAGCAGTGATAGCCCAGTGGTGTGACCACCGGACTGCCAAGTCATAGGTCTCGAGTTCGAACCCAAGGCATGCACCTGTGACTTTTCAGATTCATGTGCGTATTGTATTGTTATCACTTGCTTAAAAACGGTAAAAAAGAAATATCGTGAGGATACCTGAGATATATTTCTCGACGGCATGTGAAGCCAAATCAGAGGCCAATGGGCGGCATAAACTTTGACACCAGGTTAGTCACTAACCACACGAAAAGAAGAAGAAGTCTACGGTTTTACACGAAGTGACTTCTTTCATTTAGAACCACAGACGATATACAATAGATTAAGGGACGCGTTGTAGGGTTTTGAATTATAGTGCTTGAAGCTAAATGGACTTAGGTACTAAAGTTAACTTAGTAGTTATAAAGCTAAGCATTTTGATTTTTCGTGTGGTTAGTGACTAACCTGGTGTCACAGTTTATGCCGCCCATGGGCCTCTGACTTGGATTCACATGCAGTCGAGAAATATCTCTCAGGAATGCCGCCGGTTTTCTCACGATGTTTTCCTTCACCGTTTTTAAGCAAGTGATAATTATACAATATGCTCATGAATCCGAAACGTCAGAGGTGCGTGCCTTGGGTTCGAACTCGAGACCTATGACTTGGCAGTCCAACGGTCACACCACTAGGCTGTCACTGCGTTATTAGCTTAATAGTACTAATGATTCCAAAAGATAAAATAGAATTGTCCATAGATGCCGATGAAAAAAAATACTATTTAATATGTTTCTAGTATTGACTTATAACATCTCCATTTTAAATCATCTTAATCCAAATGCCAAGTTTAACTAATCTCCTTCCGTCAAAAACACATTAATTCACAAAATAATCTCTCAAAACACAGTAACTTCCTCTCCACCGTCGGTTAATCCTGCTCGTTACGAGTGTCAGTAAGTAAACATTACTAATTGGTGAGTCCCCATTAACCCGCGGAGACAACGCCTCGTAGTTTATGATTCATAAACGTGGATTATGATGACTTGCGTCTGAGGGGTCGGCAGGATTGTAGGATGCCAGGACTGTTTGTCTATCGTACGTTTAAGAATTAGATATAATTTAGCAACCTACCTTTTTTAAAAAATATACTAAATCTGAGTCGACTATAGGAAATGCCAAATCTTCTATAGTTCAGTCATTTAAATCTTTAGATAGTATAAAACAAAGTCGCTCCCGCTGTCTGTACGCTTAAATCTTTTAAACTACGCAACGGATTTTAATGCAGTTTTCAGCAATAGATAGAATGATTCAAGAGGAAGGTTTATATGGCCCACATTAGTATCTACATTGCACCTGTGCGAAGCCGGGGCGGGTCGCTAGTTATATATAAAAGGTAAACAAACCTTTGATTCTTGAAACATTGATTTTGATTTAAGAATCATTTAAAATACTTAATTTTGAACGTAAGTGTTATTGGATTTCTAAAAACGTGTAAGTAGGTTATATTATTTTCTTTCTTTCACGACCAAAGGTATGTTTACCTTTTATACAAAAATTAAATAACCGTTACTGAATATAAAAAGATATGTTTTTTATGCCATGCTTTTTAGTTTTAACTATTCACCAAACCTGTAGAGCTATTTTCATTCTACAAGATCATTATTATAACTTCGAAAGTTTAATAGTAGTCTCTGTAATGGAACTTACTAGCTTCCGAACTTCGACTGTGGTTACAGAATCGGAAACTACGGACGATGTTCGAAAGTAAACAGGATTGGGTTTAATCGGCTGGACTTCTGTCTCATTTATAAGTGTCTTATAGAACTAGGGTAGGTTTACAAATAAGTACTGGTAATATGAGGATTAATTGTGATGCTAATGGAACTTAATTAAGGAAGATGCATCCGGGAGGAATTAATCCGGGTCACGAATATAAATGTTAAAATGTTAAACAATAGCAGTGATAGCCTATTGGTGTGACCGTCGGACTGCCAAATCATAGGTCTGGAGTTTGAACCCAAGGAACGCACCTCTGAGTTTTCGGATTCATGTGCGTATTGTATAATTATCACTTGCTTAAAAACGGTGAAGGAAAACATCGCGAAGAAACCGGCATGCCTGTGAGATATTTGTCGACGGCATGTGAAGCCAAGCCAGAAGCCCATGGACGGCATAAACACTGTGACACCAGTCACTAACCACACGAAAAAGAAGAAGATGTTAAACAATGTTTAACGTTTTTTTCCGAGTTATTTCGGTTTTTATTGTTAGCCCGGATTCATTGCTCCCGAGAGTATATTGTCACATGTGCTATGTATGTATGATTTTAATGGTCTTGTTTATATCAATATTTTTGATGTTGTAGATAGTACAATAATGTTGAAAAATCCGTAATGCTATATCTATACTTCTATACTAATATTATAATGAGGAAAGATTTGTAATTTTGTATGTAACGAATAAACTTAAAAACTACTGGACCGATTTCAAAAAATATTTTGCCGTTAGAAAGCTACATTATCACTGAGTAACATAGGCTACGGGCGGAGCCGTGAGGTCACAGCTAGTGCCAAATAAAGATGATACAGAAAGAAACCCACGTAAAAATAATAGGAGTGTTATAATAAAGATGTGTTAAAGACCTCCTAAACTTTCAATATAAACAACACAATAATCTGAAAGTAAAGGTTATTAAACTTTACGTAGAGTATATTCAACATTCATATCAATAACTGCTACCTACAGATAAACACATCGATACGATACAATTTCCATTCTGAAAAGTAACCCTCTTACATTCGTCAACTTGAATATTATATTGTATGGACTCCGTAATACCAGTAATACAAACAAATATACCATTTAAAATACCTGTTGCCACAAACCAATCGAAAGTCGACTCTAAACTCAACGATATAAGGTAGAGTTCACTCTTGATGGCGATACATAAAGTCCTTATTACGTGTGCTTAAACCGATCTAAAATCAACTTTATATAAAGCTAATAAAGTTTAATTTTGTGATGACGAATGTATAATATTCAAATAGGATTCGTAATTCGAATGAGCCAGGGTTGCTAAGTTACGGGAAATTGGCTTCTGATCTTCTACCAAATTAATTTTGCATGTTTACGACTGAGGTTCGTACGAATATGGACTTTATTTTTATTGGGATAGAGTTTTAGTTCGGTTTTCGAGTGCGTGAGATATTGTGTAATTATCTTGGAAAACGCATGTTTGTTGAGTACTCGAATTTTCCCGCATATCTGCTTACCAAAAGCTCTGTACAGAAATATAAATTATTATAATGTAAAACAAAGTGAATGCTGCAAATTCATTCGTTCATTACATTTAAATAAGATTAATTTCAATGTATCAAGCAGTATTTATAACACATTTAGATCTTTTTTTTTGAGTCCATTAGATACTAAGTTTTAAGACTAGATTTTTGAATAAGCATACTTAATTATTTCCTAAAGTTAAGATATTACTTACAAATTCAATTGTAGTAAAAAAAAACTCAGTAACCCTAATTCATTTTGATTTCGATCATACTAAAATAACATAGGTACCTACCTACTTCTTTAATACAGTACCCTTAAACGACCACATTACCCCAAACGACATGTAATTAAGTAAACCTAATAAAAATAAATGACGTTTTAAAAATCAATATCAATAAAAGTCGGAATTAAAAAATCGCGTCGTTGACCAAGGGGAGCCTGACAGGCCGCTATTAAATTTTGATGGATCGAACATTAATCGCCGCGTGACAGCCCTACGCATCAAACGCTTAGCCGCTCCGCCTCATTAGTGTTCTTCGTTTAGTTCGGTATTTGTTTGGAAATGGAAATTATTGGTTCACTTTGGTTGATAGATCGTGGTGATGGGAGTTCACCGTGGAGTGAAGGGTTGGACTTGGTAAAAGTAGCACCAAACGGTTTGTTCCTAAAAAAAATGCTTTATTCATTTTGGTGCTCTCGAGGGAAAGAAGATAAAGGCTGATTTTTAAAATGAGTGTTTGAAAAATAAATGCTGTCATAAACTTGACAATATTGTTATTGAAAATAACCAACACTAATTTCCTTAACAACTAAAAATATTACTTTATAATATTTTATTTCACCTCTACGAAGATTCCTAAACAAGGTATAACAAATAAATCACTCATAAAATACGACCCAACGAAACTTCCCAAACTGGGAACACGCCGGCTGCGCCCGCGCCGCCTATTAACCAAACATAATTAATTTATTTATCATCCGTGCGAGTCAAAAGAGACGCCAAAAAAACAACCCAACGATTTAATTTCGGGAAGCCTCTGTTTAGCTAAGTATATAAATCCTCCAGCTATTATTATAGCGGTCGGCATTAGTACGTGATTTAGATCTTTTAATGTGCATGATTTGTTATTGCTCAGATAAAAGATGTTGGTCCGTTTGTAGTTTTTAATAGACGTAAAAATATTGTTCTAATGTCTTCTTGGTTTGTTGCATATTTTTTGTTCGGTGTGGTGCACTTTGTCAATGTGACTTTTGTGTTATAAAGACATAAAGAGCTTTGATATTTTTGGGTGTATGTTGTTTTACTGGACCGCATCTGTGCAGTGTGCAATCGTCGCACTACATTTTATGATGTGCTATAATTTTGTTCTCAATTTTAGTGTTAATTTGTGAAAACAGAGACGCTGCCAATCTCTATGTAGTTAAGTCATAAATATCTAGACGACTAGGTGATAAACTAAATACTTGTTTCTGTATCTATTCTCAGTTATCTATTTATACTAAATTTTACGTAGGAGATGTCTCTAAAGTTGAAATAAATGATAAGTACATAATTATGTCTTCTTTCTCAAAAATCTTTTACACGATTTAAGACTGATTGACCGCTGTGAAGAAAAGCGAAAACAAACGCGTTTTCATAATTATGAGAAAACATTAATTACTTAAATGTTTAATCTGAACCTTTTGTTCATCCCTATAAATTTATCACAGTGTGATATTATCAGCACGCTGGTGGGTACAGCGGCCCATTCACCTTTTAAAACCTCAATGGCCTTTAACGACACATTCAGAAAGGTGACCTATTCTTAGAACCAACACGATCCATATTCTCAGAACATTCAGAAATAGTCTGCTACCAAAATTCCCGATACTTTCACGCCCAATTCCTCACTTAAGCTTCATTACTCAAGGTCTCCCCCACCCTTACTTATTTATAAAAGCTTTATGAAGTAATAATTATAACATTTATTGTTCATAGCTCGCTGGGGCGTGACTTATCACATTACCCATGTCCCGTTGTTGACATTTAGAAATGCTATTAAAATATCCAGGCCGGTACGGTCCCATTCTTTACGGGCGGGCGTGTTGTAAGCATCATTTTATATTTTATAATGTTTACCAAATGGTTTTTTGCGAAGCGGGAACATACCGTAATTATGTTGACAGGGCTGTACGTCATTATGATCTACTGCTTTAGGGAATTAACTTGAGTATTCATGTATTTCTGTTTTTAACTATTTATGGTTATCTTTGTATTGGGCTTTGTTTGTAGACGAAGTTTGTTATGAGAGTTACCTGTGTCGATGACTTGATGTTGGTATTTGAAAGTATATAGAAGTATTATTCGAAAGATACATCCATTGGAAACATGCGTTGGCGTTCCCACAAGATATTTTTTCATACATGCAAGCTTTACGGAATTATGAAGTATCTAGTTTATATTATAAAACCTAAGTGTCTTCTATCACACATTAAACAGTATGACGCATAAAATATAGACAAACCTACAATACTTTTAATTTTTATGATTGAATCAACATGTTTATAGCTTATAAAACGCTCGACAGTAAAATAAAGGTAGAAACCGTTTATTATGACTTGAACTACTTTGTTTATATTAGTTGTCGGTATCAGGTTGTGTTCTGAGAACAATTAAACTGAACACTTGGGAACCGTTTGATAAAGAAGTAATTGCAAGGCTTTTTATGTGCAACTTTGTATTATTGTAATTGTAATATAAGTTATTAAGCACGTAGTTACATTATAAGTACCTACCTATATAAAACTTTAGTATATTAAAATTAATTATTACAGAAGTTAATTGTAGTTCTTTTATTTAGCTGTGTCCTCACGGCTCCGCCCGTAGCCTATGTTACGCAGTGATAATGTAGTTTTCTAACGGCAAAAGAATTTTTGAAATCGGTCCAGTAGTTTTTAAGTTTATTCGTTACATAAAAAAATACAAACCTTTCCTCTTTATAATATTAGTATAGATAATACTAGGTAGCTTAATAGCCTAGCGGTTGAACGCTTACTTTCCATACAGGAGGGTCTGAGTTCGATCCCGGCCCGTACCTCTGACTTTACGAATTCATATGCGGATCAGAATTTGATTATCACTTGCGTCAACGGTGAAGGAAAAACATCGTGAGGAAACCTGAACACCTGAGAGGGCTCCATAAAGTTCCCGATGGTGTGTGTAGTCTGCCAACCCGCACCAGGCCAGCGTGGCGGACTAAGGCCTAAACCCTTCTCATTCTGAGAAGAGGCCCATGCCCAGCACTGGGACAGTGATGGGCTAGTTATGTTATGTAGGTAGCTAATACTGTAAATAATCTCTATTCTTTTATAATTTGTACAAAAAAAAGACTAGTTTGTATTGATAAAACTTTTTTTAAAACGTTATACAATGATTACTTATTTTTAAAGCGAACTGTACGCTATACAAGAATGAATCCGGAATAAATAATAAAGTCCGATAAACACGTTCAAAGTTTATGCTTTCCTACGAGTTGAAGAAGATTTATACTGGACTAGCGACCCGCCCCGGCTTCGCACGGGTGCAATGTAGATACTAATGTGGGGCATATAAACCTTCCTCTTGAATCACTCTATCCATTGCTGAAAACTGCATTAAAATCCGTTGCGTAGTTTAAAAAAACATTTTAACAAAAATAAAACAGACTTCAAAAAAACGATGAAAAGAATAAAATAATTACCATATTATAAAATTAACAGTTTCAGAAGTCGGTGCCTTCAATTTGGTTCAGCGTGGATCAGCACCGACTTCTAAAACTGTTAATTTTATAATATGGTAATTATTTTATTCTTTTTATTCTTTTCATCGTTTTTTTGAAGTCGGTTTTATTTTTGTTAAAATGTTTTTTATTTTTTTCGTTTTAGTGGCCTTAAGTAAAATATGGTTGGACCTACTAAATACGCTGGTCGTAACATAATCACATCATCACATTATGCGTACCGTTCGTCATTGAGGAGTTCTATTGTCTATCTCCGAAGTTCTTCATCAGATCTTCACCAAATTTAAATGGCACCACACTGGAAGTATATCCTTTCAAATAACTTTTTTTTTAATCTAAATCGGTTTATAAATGGCGGAGTTATGAGGTAACAAACATTAAAAAAAAAAACATACAGACGAATTGAGAACCTCCTCCTTTTTTGGAAGTCGGTTAAAAAGATCTAAGCGTACAGACAGCGGGAGCAACTTTGTTTTATACTATATAAAGATTAGAACAGCAACTAAGAATCATATTTAAGCAGAATAATTTTACTACAGGGTTAGTCTAGGCGTATACCGAGGCGCAAGCCCTTTAGGCAACACAGTTTAACCACAGTTTCACAATGAATACAGTCTTGTTCTTTTCGTGTGGTTAATGACTAACCTGGTGTCATAGTTTAATATGCCCATGGGCCTCTAACTTGGCTTCAATTGCCGTCGAGAAATACTTCTCAGGCATGCCAGTTTCCTTACGATGTTTTCCTTGACCGTTTTTAAGCAAGTGATAATTATTGTTATCACTTGCCATATACAGGGTGTAAACGAAATCATGTAATTCCTTCAAACCTCGTGATGAACTGCTGACATAGATTAACTCTGCACGGGATACTTTTGGATTCAATAAAAACAAAAATTCCAAGAAGGAAACATGTGTTCTTAACGCGAGGCATTTTAGCGCCTAACACATGTTTACTTCTTGTAATTTTTGTTTTTATTGAATCCAAAAGCATCCTGTGCACGTTAATCTATGTCAGCAGTACATCACGAGGTTTGAAGCAATTACATGATTTCGTTTACACCCTGTATACTATACGCACATGAATCCCAAAAGTCAGAGGTGCTTGCCTTGGGTTCGAACTTGAGAGCTATAACTTGGCAGTTCGACGGTCACACCACTAAGCTATCACTGCTATATCCATACCGTAGGGTAGCCTTCATGTAAGCGTTGCCCAACTGTATGTTCTCATCTTCACAAATTCAGAAAAAAATACGTACATTGTTGTATAATTTTCAATAGGCATCTTATTCTACATGGATTCCGTAACATTGCTTTTGGTATCCTTAATCCGTGTGTGTATTGGTGTGGTACCTGTGGTATGTATGTAATCCTATCAGCTATTAAATGTGCATGTTACGCTATGTGCGTTAGACAAAGTTGCGGTTTAAAAGATGATGTAGTGATAAAAACTGAGTGAACGGCGATTGACAAAAGGAATTTATAAGGCGGATGTAAGTGGAAACGCCCGTAGAGGACGCCCTAGAAAGCCATACATCGATGTTATTGATGATATTCTTCAAAAAGGACTCTCAGCCGGCGTGCGTGTGTGACAAGATGTATGACTGTGGATGAAGCGAAAGGAGTATGTAAGGGTCGTAGCATGTGGCGTTCTATAGTTTCTGCCTTCCCCCATCGGAAAAAGGCGTGAGTTTATGTATGTTACGCTATATAAAAAACATTTTAACAAAAATAAAACCGACTTCAGCAAAACGAAAACGAAAAAGTAATAAAATAATTACCATATTATAAAAGTAACAGATTCAGAAGCCGGTGCTAATCCACGCTGAACCAAATTAAAGGCACCGACTTCTGAATCTGTTACTTTTATAATATGGTAATTATTTTATTACTTTTTCGTTTTCGTTTTGTTGAAGTCGGTTTTATTTTTGTTAAAATGTTTTTTATTTAATTCATTTTAGTGGCCTTATTTAAAACATGGTTGGACCTGCTAAAGACGCTGCTCGTACACATAATCACATCATCACATTATGCGTACTGTTCGTCATTGAGGTGTTCCATTGTTTATCTCCGAAGTTCTTTATCAGATCTTCACCAAATTTAAATGGGACCATTTCGAAAGAATACTCTTTCAAACAAAAGAAGAATTTTTCAAATCGGTTCATAAATGAGGGTGTACTGCGGTAACAAACATTAAAAAAAAAAAAACATACAGACGAATTGAGAACCTCCTCCTTTTTTTGGAAGTCGGTTAAAAATATGCGTTTATGGTAGGAATAAATGTTTGAAATGTCCACTGATCTTCTCGAAGAAATTAAAGAATGTGTTAATTGAAAGGCTCTTCACTACTAATTACAACACTTTTTATCTTAAACGAAGCGAGCAAAGAATCTATACCGTTATGTCTAAAGCTAATCTATACATATGTAATTAATTACCTGTCCTGACTAACTGATTGATTCATCAACGCAGAGCCTAAACCACTGAAGCTGGAAACATGAAATTTTGACAGTAGGTACCTTTTGTGACGTAGGCATCCACTAAGAAAGGATTATTGGAAAAATTTCCCCTAAGGGTGTAAAATAAGGGATGTAAGTTTGAATGAAAATCCATGCGAACGATGTCGCGGGCTAAGTGCTAGTAACATAATATTCTGAAAACGGTTTGGAAGTAGAGATCATCTGTTTGTCTAAACTTCTTAAGTTTGCAGAAATTACATAACATCACGCTTGTATTCCCCGAAAGGTTGGGCAGAGTTGTATAGTAACACCCTCATTTCGCCGTTATGTTTATTTCCCATGCAAGGGGCAAGCCTATCGCCATTATCCGGGCACACATCGATGCTTTGATACTGAGAAGTTCCGCACAGTAAAACCCAACAACACTTTGCCCGACCTGGGGATCGAACGCAGGACCTCACGGTCAGCAGTCGCGCTTGCCACTGTTAGACCAATGAGGCAGGCAGAAATTACAATAGTTCCTTGAAACAAGAGGAACAGATCGAGAATACGCAAAGATATAGAAGAAGCGTAGGACAGCGAACAGCTGACAAATTCCGCAATTTTATTATCACGCAAATAAACACAGTGTGTACCAGCTCAAAGTTTAACAATACAGTAGAATGCCGCACTTAAACCTTAGAGGAATGTGCTCCTAGCTTTATTGCCGGCAGAGGGGATCAGGGGTGGTACAAATCAGACAAATAAACAATCAAATAAAATCACCATGGACATTCATCAACCACTTATATGCACAACCACCGTAACAAGACACGTCTACAAATACTTACACCCCTTATCACCAAGACTTAAGGTTGGATTTCAAATGGCAGTTGGGTGCTTGAAAGTACAGTTACAGCGGTCGATCGCAAAAGTAGTGATGTGCGAAATAGAATTTATCGATGCTTACTTTAATAGACGGCTGATTGATTGAATTATTTAGATATTGTGGTGCTTTTTATTTTCGAGCAAATGAGTTTTATTATTTATATTTGTTAGATGTTTATGTTAACATGGATGCTGCGGTTGATGAGAAACATAACATAACATCACGCTTTGTATTCCCCGAAGGGTTCGGTAGAGGTGTTTAGGATGAGGGTGATGAGAAACTTTTGCTAAATAATACCCTACAGTGCGCAGAAAGATCTTAAGAAATATTGCTAATTTAATGGTCAATTATTTGTTTCTATCTTGTCGAGATCAAGATTGTAATCGCCTATATTCGATTAAATGGAATATGAAGGCCAAACAAATTAATCGCTGGAATAATATCTAGCATGACAATAATATGGTGACTTACAGCTGGTTGTGTCACTAATAAAAATACTTGATTGCATGTTTTATTCATGGAAGATTTATAATCAGATTGTAAATTAGTGATAAAACTAATTAAAACAGATTATATCAATGATAGTTGGTACTTATATTACGAAAATATCAACCATCTATAAATTTTATCTCTGCAATACAATTAAATATTGCATCACTATGTAAGTAAGTATGTGTGTTTTCGACCTCGCCTTAATTTATTACTTTTGATACAACATAGTCTTCTTTTTGTAAGGTTTGATATTTTCTTGCGTGCAATGTTACTATAGTCGATAATTGCATACGTTATCAATAACATAATATCGACAACCGATTTGTCCTCAGTTTCATAATTCATCAATCCCTACCAATTTCAAAAATACTCCTCACTTCGAAATCCCATAAACCATACTCGGAGTCTGGGAACGAGATAAAAATACCTTTTTAACCTTTGTGCAAGCGAGACAACAACAAAACAGGATGATGTACGCTTTTATGAACACTATAATGGTTTAAATTGGTCCTTTAATAAGCAGCGGGCGACGTCATAAAGTGCTTCAAATAAAACTGTCAGTTCTCGGGCAATTGTTTACGGCTGACTTTATTCTGAATGTTAAAACGACCATTATTTCTTGATCTGTCGGGTGCGAACATTTACCCCTTTCTTCTCTTATTTCAAGGAGTTAAGAGAGAGAGAAGAGGTCTGTTTATATTGGTTATTTAGCAGTAATAATGTAATGTGCTTGAGACGATTTGGGATTCAATGGAGCGATGAGTTAGGCTGAATTGTTTGTTTTTGTGGCTGTTTTGTTAACAAATTATATGGATCGGTTTATGAAGTTTCTTATGGATGTGGGGAATATGCGGTCAATTGAGAGGTTAATATACCGTCGTTATTAACTTGGGTGGTATTTTTACCAACCTTGTGTGGCAAATACTGTTAAATTTTTATTGTTAAAGTTGTATGTTCATCCGCCACATGATAAAAGCAAAGTTTTTGTTTTCACATCACTACTCCAGTCGGTGAAAGTTGACACTGTTTCAGCCCAAGTGAGCAGATAAACTGTAATTGAAATTCGATGATCGTTATGAAAAATATCTTGACGTACCATACCGACGGTTTTTAACCGACTTCCAAAAAGGAGGAGGTTCTCAATTCAACTGTATGTTTTTTTTTGTATGTTTGTTCCGCGATATCTTTGCTAATTGTGAACCGATTTTAATGATTATTTTTTTGTTTGAAAGAGTATTCTTTCGAAGTGGTCCCATTTAAATTTGGTGAAGATCTGATGAAGAACTTCGGAGATAGACCATTTGAAGTCGGTTTTATTTTTGTTAAAAAGTGATTATTGTTGAAAAATACTAAGGCAGAGACTAGAACTGTCTCGTTCGTCTAGTGGTGGCAAAGGCGACTGCTGATCGTGAGGTGCTGGGTTCGATCCCCAGGTCGAGCAGTGTTATTGGATTTTCCGTGTGGAATTCCTTAGTAGCAGCCCGGAGTTTTGGATTTATGCCCGGCTGATGGCAATAGGCTCGCCCCCTATTACATGGGACTTAAACATAACGGCGAAATGAGGGTGTTAATATACCTCTGCCCAACCCTTCGGGGAATATAGGCGTGATGTATGTTCATGTATGTATGTTCAGAGACTAGAATAGGAGTTTTATTCAATCCGTGTAGATAGTAAACTGATTCATAAATGGTTAAGAAAACCATAAATCAGTAAAAAGTGTATTTTATTACTCTTAAGTGTAAAATAAATTCCACCCAAATTGACCATCCGTCTTAATTTTACAACCATCTACACTACTAAGACTAACACCCCTTCATTAAAACCAAAAAATGCAATTTTACAATTTATTTTCAACCACCATTAATAATCCCAACATCACTAATCTTTCATCATTCACCCCAATACCCAAATCCGTCTTCTATCTCTTTTCCACTTAACCATATGACTTAAGAGTGAGTGAAACGCAGTAGACAAGCAATTAATATTAAAACGCGCTAACGAATGGCCAAAACGAGGGTAACTTCATAATCAGGGACGATCAAATTCCTTGTGAATCGGTTATTTGATCAAAATAGCTAAATTGCTAGCGTAAGGCTATGTGTTCACTGAGGGGGTTATATAAAGATACGGTTATTTCAGATTTTTTTTTAAATCGAATTTTGTTCTTCCAAATTCTTGAATTTGTTGTGTCAATTGGTTTCAGTGTTTATAGAGAAGCCTTAATATAATTAATTACTGCTCCTGTATCGAAGACACAAATCTCATTTGCACTAAGCACGCAAACGTGGAATAACTATCTGTAGACCATACAAATATTTTGTTCAGTGTGGGAATCGAAGTTTTGGCCCATTGCGCCGAAACTAAAACCTCTCCACTTTAAACCTCCATAAGAGAGTAGCATACTTTTTGCAGCCCCCAGTAAAAAGTTGGAGCTGATAAAAGTAACATGCTTTCCTTTAACAATATGTAATTAACTAATATTTAAAGTGAACTTTATGAAACCGTAGGTTAAATTAAGGTACCTAAAGCTAATTTGACTCTCAAAATGACACGTCATAGCAACAATGGACGATACCCCGCACAACTAAACTAAAACAAAAATCGTTTCTCCAAATGTTTCACGCGTTACGCCTTAATGTACTGAAACCTCTAAGCAACAGTTTATAAAGGGAGTGCGGCCCATTTCTCGCCAATTATACGTGTGTCAAACACACTCGGTATTGCTCGTCTGCACACCTATCCAAACAAAAACAAACCTTATACCTGACACACACAGTCCACAATCAAACGAAAAAATCGCAGCTAAAATGGTAATGATAGAGCCCAGTCTATAAATTTTGTTGCATTGGAATGTGAACTATATTGCGTGGGTGTTAAGAGCAGTTGTCGTTTGAGTTGTAGATCAAAGTGTTGTGTACACGTCGTTGTATGACGTACGCGACAATAATACGGCGATGTTCGAAAATGGCGGTTAAGGAGACGACTGCTGAGGTTTCTTTATTTTATTTTTGATGCGTTTAATTCTTGATACAGGCCTGAAACGATATAATGTCAGAACATGAAGATGATTCATATTTTCATAGAAGACTTGCATAGATTTTGCAGCCGATGATCAGAGAATCTTTTTTGTTACTTTTTTGTTCCAAATGATTCTGTTACATATGACTTTTGAAAACAGTTCTAACAGTGGGAAAATGTATGCCTTTCTTTGCTCTTTTATTATTTATTATACGAGTATTCGAAAAATAACCATATCCGTAAAATATATTTATCTTAGATTGAACAGCTTTAATCAAAAAACACTTCAAAAAAGCGCCATCACTCATAAACAGCTAACTTCCGCCGACTTCACTTGCTAACTTATCAAATCAAAAATGAACTCCTGTTCCACTTTTAATAAAAACTTTTCTACTACTATTATTCTCCCAAAAGTCTAAAAGTCACTACTACGTCTATGTTGACAATTACCAGCTCGCTTGCTAATACATATTCATGATCTAGGCATCATATTAGCCGAGTAATAACAGGCCACGGCACTGATGTCTGTGATTAATAGGTAGACGTAGAACGGTTTGGGGTGATTCAGATTAGGGCTATCATCGGTTAGACATAAATTGATATACTTGAGATAGTATGCACTGGAAGTCACATAGCTTTATTAAACGAGCGAGGGTACTTGCTAGTTTATAATTTACGTGTAACTAGGTGGTTTTTGATGTTTTGTAACTTTTTATAAGGTGATGTTCTATAAGCTATTTAAATGATTTATTAATAAAAGATCCGTTCAAAATGCAAAAGTAAATGAACAGTTAATATCTATTGATAGGCACAGAGACTAATGCTCATCATATTTATTTATTAAAATTTAAAAAACTTATTTAATATTACTTTTAATTTCGTTAGTCATTCGTGATCAGTTGAGGGCAGTTGATTTGTGATCAGAATTTCTGTCTGATCGTGCTGAAAATAAAAAAAGGCTATCCAAAAATCCGTATTGACAATACATACTTTCAAAACGTCTTCCTCCCCTTAACAATGAAACTATCCGACATAGAGCTACGATTTACAGCTGCGTATTTAACACCACGTTATGGAGTGAGCAATTTGGCGCGGCTCAGATGCGACATCATAGGTTTCACAGCTCCATGTCCGGCTAATGCGTTTGATTGCCGCAGAGAACCCTGATTCATCGCAGCTATTTTGGTTCCGTATGTCTTTGCAATTATTGCTGTTTGATGTTTTTGAATGGTTCTGGGTTCGGTTTAGTAAGTGTCTGTTTTAAATAGACCGTGGTGATGGTATAACGTCGTTTGTATGAATTTTGTTGTCTAAATAGATGCATCGAATTGTGGTTTGAACTGTCATTGACATTGTTGATTGCAATTATATTGAAGTGGAATATGAATTTAATCAATGTAACAATAGTCTTAGCTCCTAACTCCTAGTTCAGTTTTAAGAGATTATAACAGAGTTATCAATAAAAGATGTCAGTGAACTGAACCATACTTTGCCTCCAATGATACTTTTTTTGGGATATGAAGACACAGATTTGACGACACGTTTGGTGCATGCTTCTGCGCTACGGGTCGTGGGTTCGATTCCCGCACGGAGCAAATATTTGTATGGCCTACAAATAGTTGTTCCGGGTCTGGTTTGTGCATGTGAATATTTGTGTCTGTTAACGCACCCATGATACAGAAGCAATTCTAGTGTGGGGCAACGTATTTAAAAAAAATACAAATAAAATTAACAAAAACATTTTCACTAGGTACTGAAGAACTGGGAAACAATTTTCAAAGTTGAACTAGGTATCCTGTTTTGAATGTATCTCTTACAAAACAAACTCAATCTCTATAATACACACCTTTAATTACTGTACCCTTAAAACAAGATAATCGTAGCGATCATAACCCTATTATATCGGACCGTTGTCCTTAGGTACAGTCGGGCACCGTCGAGCACCGTCGGGTATAGTCGGGAGGTTAATTAGCGCGACCCCAGCTCCCACCGGGCTACGGGTACAACTGTTGTGTGGCGAATCGGATCTCTATTGATTATGAGCGCAAGTTTTGCCTTGTAAGCATCCGAATGTTATGCTATGAATCAAGTCTTTGATTTACAGACGTTACCATAATTTTCTTCAGATAAAGAATCAAAAGTTTGCCATAGGTAGTTATCTGAAAACTCTTTTCTTAGAAACTGAATTGGGTACTTGTATTCATAGTTTGACTACGAGAAATATTTTTTTCACAAATTCCACAATTCCCAAATTATTACTTTTATGTGTGAAATCCTTACAAATCGACTCCATTTTCCATGCTCGCTGTTGCAGTTTTTCATTGTTTCAAATCCCACACCAGCAGAACATGATTATCTTCTTGTTGTTTTTCAGGCTACAACCATCAACTGGATTAAGGCCTTTTTATAATCGTGCCACTGTCCTCGAGACTGCCTCGTTGATCTAGTGGTGGCAAGCGTGACTGCTGATCGTGTGGTCCAGTTGGGTTCGATCCTTGTGCTATTGGGTTTTTCGTATGGAATTCCACAGTAGCAGCCCGGCGTTTGGATTTGTGCCCGATTGATGGCAATAGACTCGCCCCCTATTACATGGGACTTAAACATAACGGCGAAATGAGGATGTTACCATACACCTCTGCCCAACCCTTCGGGTAATACAGGCGTGATGTTATGTATGTCCTCTATCTTGTCTATGTCCTTCTTGTTTATTTTCTGGCTTAGCTATTTATTGAAAATTAAAACTACCTAAAATACCATTTTGATGACCGTTTCAATCAACTCTGATCGACGGATATCACTTATAATTCCGCTTACGCCATAATGAGCTTAGGACACATCCTCGAGTACAGAAGCAGATCTCATAACGTTGGCTGCGCCCGCGCACCCGTCTCGTTAATTGTGCGCTTCCCGTCATCAGGTTACATTGAGTAGGGATGGCAGGGCAAAGAAATTGGTCTTGTTATTTATAAATTGTTATCTGTAATGTGTAGATGGGAGTAAAAGTGAAGTTGACTGATAAAATTGTAAAATTGGCGTAACGTCTTTGTTCGGATCTGCGTTGTTTTAAAAATAAACCATGACATATAACTACTTAATTAAAAAACGACTGCCGGCTGCTTTAACAATCTTTAAGGAATCCAGATTGTGCGAATGTGTGAATGTTTCAGTAGAATACTCGGTGGGTGAACACACGTAAACGGATAGGTACAATTTTACATGTGTGTGACCATCACATTCTAGCGCAGCGTGAATGAATATCAATTAGCTGAGCTGATCGATGCATAAAAATAACATTTAAACCTTTAATTGTTCGCTTAGGTTAATTATTTCCCACTTTTAGCAGTTCGGTTTTAATTATTTTGAATAATTCATAATTATCGCCAGTTAACATAATTTAACGCCGCTCGGTTTAAAGTTAAAGTATCCCATTAACAGTCGCAAATCTTTTATTCGCCTGATTAATAATATCTCATTTAAAATCATTGAATTACAATTTCCGACAACCCTACCATCTGATCAGAGCATCGTTGCGCCCGCGCCGGCCACACGACGGATATGCCGCGCGGTTTGATCTCGCGCATTTGCCATCCTACGACCGTTATAAAGTTCTCAGAAATCAATTCTGCTAAAATTAAAAACACGTATCAGGATAGCAATATACATCCTCTAGCCTTTTCCCAATTATCTTGGGGTCAGCTTCCAGTCTAACCAGATGCGGCTGAATATACATAATACTATAAATATGCCTATCCAATGTTTTTTCAGTATGTCTTTGTTAATTTGTTTAAATGTAAGACAAGATATATCATTCATTTAGCCGTGTGTGGTCTACAACCAATTGATATGTCTCTAGACTCTAGTACTTAGTAGAGTCTTTATAAACAAATAAAATGTGATTAGTACCAAGTAAACAACGTGATTGGAGAAGATAGGAGAGAAAATATATGTTCTGCCTAGCCTTTTCTCAATTATGTTTGGGTCAGCTTCCAGTCTAACTAGATGCGGTTAAATACCAGTATTTTACACGGAGCAACTGCCATCAGACCGCCACATGCCAGTTACTGGGCAATGCCGATATCCTAAAGTTAAACCGGTTGTCAGACTTTCGGGCTTCTGCCTTCCCGTAACGTCTGTCATAGGTATTCGTATGACACCCAAGACCGACTATTTAACGTGCTCTCCGAGACACGGAGGAGTTCCGATTTGTAACGAACGGTCACCCATCCAAAGACTGAACGCGGCAAGCGTAGCTTAACCTCGCAAATCGTATGATCGTATGGTAATTAGCCACGTGCACCTCAGTAAAAAAAATATATGATACGAAAAAATCATCCTTAAAACTTAGAGACTACTACCATTAGTCACTTGAAAAGTAAGACTACAAGTGGAATCTTCTACCCATATAATAAGTCGGATGGGTAGAAAATTCCACTTGTACTCTGATAACATGACGGCTCGATTATTGCAGAGGCTAACCGATAAGTTTATGCGCTACGGGTCGCGGGTTCGAATCCCGCACGGAACAATTTTTTTTGCCTACAGGTACTTAGTTGTTTTAAGTCTGGGTGATTTGTGTCTATAAACTGGGTACAATACCGAGTTGCGGGCAAGTTTAAACAAT
This sequence comes from Amphipyra berbera, assembly GCA_910594945.2. Classification (NCBI taxonomy): domain Eukaryota; kingdom Metazoa; phylum Arthropoda; class Insecta; order Lepidoptera; family Noctuidae; genus Amphipyra; species Amphipyra berbera. The sequence goes on from OU343142.1 coordinate 16,684,282, forward strand.
TGTTTTTTTTACTTCTTACTAAAAAGTTTCAGTTATAAGATGGTTACTATGGTTAGATTACCATTATTAATGAGTTCGCAATAAGTAAGATAAGTTAATAAAATGATCGGATAAAGCTTTTTTCTTTTCGTTTATTTTTATTATAATTGAAACAATTCTATAATGTCGTCTAATCATGTACATATATTAGCTAACCAGTAGTTTTACCAGCCACATAAATAAATAAGATCCAGCAATATTAAATCATTCATAAAACGATCGACACAATTCTAAGAAAATTTAATCAAACACGTATCGGAAAAATTGTTCCAACGAAATACTTTGGTCCTAACTTTGTCCTTCTGAGAAAAATATTAACAAAATATAAAAGTACAGCTTTGTACCAAGTTCTAATGTAATTGGGATTTTTTTATTGTTTGAAAGTTTATTTTCCGTGTGAAAATAGGAAAAGCGGTAAATATCCAATTTTTTTATTCTTGACTTGGACGCGTTTGGCCCTAGTCTCACCTTATGGTAACCGCAGAAAGGGTCTTAGATGGAGCACACGAACCCAAGGGATAGGGATAGAGGGATTCCCCTATATTACCACTCTAGCACTCACATACGCATGACGGAACACAGTAAACTCCTTGGCGTCGGACTAGCTTAATCTAACGTGAAATCTGTCTATAAACATAACATCACGCCTGTATTCCCCGAAGGGTTGGGCAGAGGTGTATAGTATACCCTCATTTCGTCTTTCTGTTTAAGTCCCATGTTATAGGAGGCGAGCCTATTGCCATCAACCGGGCACGAATCCAAACTCCGGGCTGCTACTGAGGAATTCCACACGGAAAAACCCAAAAACACTTTGCCCGACCTGGAAATCGAACCCAGGACTTCGCGATCAGCAGTCGCACTTGCCACCATGAACTAACGAGGCAGTTCTCTGTCTATACATGCAGTTTTATACATTGTAAATAAAGCTAAATATTGCTTTGGTCACCGCTCATCTTCTGTGTAGAACAAGTCCTGTCCTTTGGAAGGCATACGGGGACTCAGGTCCAATGTGCAGAGGCCCATTTCAGAGCTTTAATCTAAAATGGGATGGGGCACCACCAGTCAAACTTTAAAAATATTAAAAAATATTAGCCCACCGGCATCGGGAACAGGGTCCAAGCTATCAGTGGTCAGGGCCTCGGAGAGGGGAACCTCCTAACAATACGCGCCGTATCCAGAAGTACCACTTTCTGTATCAGGCCCTTGATCCAGCCGCCCAACGAGAGCCTCATCAGATGTTGGTCGAGGCTCTTGGCTATAAGCCATTGGCCGTTACAACTATCGGTACAACGACTGCTGAGTCAACCTCCCACATGTCAACAACCTCGTATGCCAAATCTTGATATTTCAGAAGTATATATTTATTATTATAATTATTTATTTGTGTGCGGTTGTCTTATATGACTCCAAATCTTTCAACTTTAAATAAAACGGCCAAAAACCAATTGCAACACGAATTCAAGCCAAGTACACATTCATGCATTCTTGCCACAAAACTTCAAACATGTTCATTCATTATTACAGCTCGTTCTAACCAATGCTAGCCACATGTTAGCCATCTTTTGTTTACGCAAGTAATTTTGTTTATCCCGTAATACTTGTAATAAGTTATTAAGAAATCTACGAAAAGCTTAATTTGTACAGTTGTCATGACGGATTAATAACTTTCACTCTAATAATTAACTTCGTCATAAAATTCTAAACAGCTACTAATTCTTCTAAACAGCCAAGATTAATTTGAACTGAAGCTGAACATTCTCCGTTGATCTAAATATTAAAGAAACTAATCCTCTGCAAGATAATTCTGTTGAATATAGCGCGATTCTCTGAAGTTTTATTTTTTAATCGGCAACGACATGGCTCGTCGACAGCCAACGTTATGTTCGCCGGTGAAAAATGACTTTACAAGAATTTTAGACGGCATAGTTGAGTACATTCGATGTGACGTATGTAGGCCGTAACAGAGTGGAAGCTATGCGATGTTTAATATAATTAATAATGTTATGTTGGTAGATGATTGTGTTATTTTTTAAATTCCTTGTTAGACGTGACAAATTGTATTAGGAAGTTGTAGTTTTTATTTCTGTGAATTGATTAAATTGGTACGATTGGATATTTGTTGTGGGTCAATGTACTGCCATTAATTATGTGTTATAAAGGAATACCAGAACAACATGTTTTTAACATTTTCCTAAAGCTTCAATAGATCCCATTAATAAAAAATTAATTATGCAAATAAAACTTTTCTCTCACAAAGATGAAGATATAAAGGCGTGTGCTATTTTTAACCGAAAACTATCGATATCGATCAGAGTAAGCAAACAACTTAGGTACCTGAAAATAACTTTACGTAAAACTTTTCTGAACAATCATTCTAAATGAAAAGACTTACAATTCCGTAGAAAATGTTCTTAGTAATACAACAGCCAATTAAAATTTATAAAATGATTAGTTAATCCTTATTTTCTGATATTCATTGCCTGACATGTTTACATAATCTACTTTATACTTATTCCTAAATAACGTGCCGAGTAAACAATCGCACTGATCATACGATTTGCGAGTAAGCTGCGCTTGCGCGATCAGTCCGATGATGGGTGCCGTTCGTTACACATCGGGTCCCCTTCGTACCTCGGAGGGCATGTTAAAAGGTCGGTCCCGGGTGTCATACGAATACCTATGACAGTCGTTACGGGTATTCAGAAGCCGGAAAGTCTGACAATCGGTCTAACCTTAGAATATCGGCATTGTCCAGTAACTGGGTTGCGGAGGTCGAATGGCAGTCGCTCCGTGTAAAATACTGGTATTCAGCTGCATATGGTTAGACTGGAAGCTGACCCCAACATAGTTGGGAAAAGGCTAGGCAGAACAACTTTACTTATTCCTAAATATGTATCCTAAACGTTTGTACACCATATAAATGGTAGGACTTAGCCGATCCTAAAATGTATCTTCTATTATACCATCCTGTTATGAGTTCACAAATAAAGATTCTGATTGATTGATTGAACTAGTAAAGTATATTTTCTGTAGGATTAAGCAGACATTTACTTTATTATAACTGAACTTAATACAAAATTACATCATAAAACTCATTAGGTATTTATCGCTTACCGTCGCCATAGCCTCGCTCTCTCTATACCGCACATTACCAACCGCGGTATATTTTCCATCACTATTTGACAGTTCGATCCCTGGCCAACAGTTTTCCGTGTATCAACATTTCCACGTAACGTAAGTCGACCGACTTCTAATGAAGTCGCCTGAATGTTTCATAACATGAGCTTGTTTAGCTTTTTTCTTGTTTTTGAGACGTTTTAGCGTTGATGATAGATTAGTGGTGTCGTTGTATCTGTTTTTAATTAGTCCAATGTTTGGTTTCAATCTTTTATAAGCCTGTGTTTTTCCCGAGAAAATGTAACGTGGACCTCTTTTAATGTTTGTTACAAGTTTCATAAACATAGTTGCAGTTAATTAATTAGTTTTTCTTCTATGAATTGTTTTTTTATGTTTCCTGAGTTATATGATAGAAAGAACCTTTTTCATTGCATTTTTAGTATACTTGTTAATCATTAGTATTATTTAAGTTGTTCTAAATTCAAATATTCAGCATTTTTTTTCACTTTTATCAAAACATTTCATAACCGCTGCTTTTCAACGGCCAGCATATAAACACCCTTAAATTACGTAACACTGACCATTTCAAAGTTCGTGTTACAAAGTTTATTGCGTGATTTATTACTGAAATATCAACTTAAATACTTTAGTAATACGGTTTTAAATTGCTTTGATGACGTTCAAACGACCGGTAAAATTTTAATAAATGATATTTTGAAAAGCTCTTTATAAATTAATATTGGGATGTATCCAACGGAAATATGTTGGATTGTATAATTTTATGCGAAATTGCGGTTTTATAGTGTGAATAGTAGGTATGTTTAATGTGTTTAGTTGCAAGAAAAATGGTTTTATTGTTGCTGAATTTAGTTTTTTTTGCTAATTTTGTATGATTACTATCTTAATCTCAGAAGGGCTCGTGGCTAATTAACAACCGCGCGGATCATATGATTTGCGAAGTTAAGCTGCGCTTGCTGCGGTCGGTCTGTGGATGGGTGACCGTTCGTTACACATCGAGACCCCTCCGGAGACGCCACAGAGAGCACGTTAAACAGTTGGTCCCGGGTGTCATACATACCTATGACAGTCGTTACGGGTATTCAGAATCCCGAAAGTCTGACAACCGGTCTAAACTTACGATATCGGCATTGCCGCTGCAGTCGCTGCGTGTAAAACACTGGTATTTAGTCGCATCTGGTAGACAGGAAGCTGACCCTAACATAGTTGGGAAAAGGCTAGGCAAAACGAAGTATCTTAATCTAGGTTTACAATGACGACTCCTTGATATTATCGTGCTAATCTCCTTACTTCCTTAAGACAAGATGGTTATTTCGTAACGTCAGAATAAAACGTTAATACAATGTACTGGATTCACGTAAATGTTTTATATGGATACAGGACCTACCTTGATCTTTAAAAGCCATTTCGCCCATATCGTAGATTTTCAATCAGATTGTTCAGTTAATTTGCCGATCAGGCAAGTTAAAAGGAAAACCTCATTTGGACGTATGTTGGCGAGTTAATTTCAGTATTTACTCAAATAATAAATCTACAATCTAACTCACAACATTGTCCCACACTAGGACCTCTCCTGTATCGTGGGTGCGTTTACATGCACAAACGCTCAGAACCGGAACAACTATTTGTAGGCCATACAAATATTTGATCTGTGCGGGAATCGAACCCACGACCCGTAGAGCAAAAGCCAAACGCACAGCTACTGCACCAAACGTGTCGTAATTAAAAAGCTAGGGTTTAAAAGGCTAATGTTTTATAATTCGTTCTACCGTTTTGAATGTTGAATATCAATTTTACTGTTTATTTATTAATTTTAATCTTAATTTTTTTTAAATTTTAATTCTAATGATAATTTCGATTATGATTTTGGTTTTTACTTAATATTTTGTTCATTGTTTCTAATTAATTTTTCAGTCCTCACTACGAGCAAAAAATCTTGTTAAAACGAATATTTAAGTGACTAATTGTAAGTGTAAGTGACTAATTCACCATAACTCAATGCTTATGTTATTTTTATTACGTTAATGTTTCTAGTCAATAGGTCGTTGGTGTACCTTTCAAATAAAATAAAAATAATTGATTATCGCTATTTTTTATTAACAGTGAAGCTTTAGTTTATTTCGTTCTTAATAATCACAATTATTCATAACACAGCTTACACAGCAATCCAACAACTCACAATTCGTCACAAACCTATCAACACGAACGAAAAATCTCGACACACAATTCATTATTTGAAAACCCAGCGTCATTAAGAGCCCCCTAAATTGCGAGAGCCCCTAGACCCCCGGGGGTGATGGCGGGGAGATAACGCACGTACGCAACACACCACAGTTAGTGGGCTCTTTGTAAAGTGATGACGTATGACATTGTGACGGACAAATTGTCGTTTTAGGAATTGATGATTTGTTTATTTTAGGGAATAAATAGAAAGACGGGATCGACTTGTTATATTGTTCTGAATAAGTTGATAAAACTGACTGTTGGATACGATGTTTCAGGATTTTCTTACACAATTCAAAGGATTTTCCATTAGGGATTTCTCAGTAGCAGCCTGGAGTCTAGATTTGTGCCCGGTTCATGGCAATAGGCTCGCCCCCTATTACATGGAACTTAAACATAACAGGCGAAACGAGGGTGTACTAAAAACACCTCTGCCAAATCCTTCGGGGTATACAAGGCGTAATGTTATGTAATTCAAAGGATATTAAAATAAGACATTTTTTTCTTGTTCAGAGCTGGGCCTACATAGAGTTATTCCTGTAAAATATTAAGTTACATCGTAGGCCCGTAATAATAAATAGCTTCCATTTGAGAGATCTCCCCTTAAGTGTCGTTTGAATATGACTTAAAAAAATTGTTGTCAATGTATGGAGTTCGGCGGTATGGTAGCTACTCTTGGGACATCTCTCAAATAACACCTGTTTTAATTTTAGATTTTGTTTAAAACGTTGCTCCCACATACTACAATTTCTCCTGTATCATGGATGCATTTAGACACACATCTTTACATGCACAAACGCCCAGACCCAGAACCATAATAAGGCCATACTAATATTTGTTCCATGCGGGAATCGTACCCACGACCCGTAGCGCAGAAGCTAATCGCTCTGCCACTGCACCAAACGTGTCGTCCGCTTATTAATACCGGCCTTAGTATTTTTCTAATACTCCTTTTTCAGTTTTCATACATTTTCTCGATCTATAAACCTAAATTAACATCTCGCTCATTTGGTGCAACAATGGTATAATTACACTTATAGAAATTTAACAGGAGATGTTTCTCCCGATGTTAATAGTCTTTCTGCAGATTTTGATGTATTTAACTTGTTTTAAAAAAACGTAATTACGTCATTGTTGCACTAATTGAGCGACCTTACCTTACATTACAGTTCCTATAATCCGTCAATATAACATACTCAGCACATACCCGTAGTTAGCAACGCACGCTATGTGCGCTATGTGACACTGGGGCTCTATAGGTCCGCCATAGGTTCGTCTGACATTTTTGTGCGAGGGTGGGTAGTGGAATTATGAAGTGTTATTGTTAATTATATCAGATGTGTGAGCTCGGAGGTATGCTAATTGGTCGAGGGTGTGGCAGACACGTGATTGTTATTTTGAACGCGAATTCCGAGCATTCTTCAATCATTATATTAAAAACTATCGGAGTTTTGTGTTGTAAAGGTTATTTAGGAGTCTGTTGACGCACATTGGAGGGTTGAGTGTTATGGCACAATTGAGGAGAGGCCAGCAGCAGACAAAGACGGGGGGGGGGGGGGGTCATATTAACAGTAAAATAAGTTAGGCATTAGAATATATTTCACAAAATGTTTTTTTTTGTAAATTATCTATTTTTAGGAGTTTGTCAATTTGACGTGTACTATGGGTGGGGGGGGGGGGGGTCATGACCCCTACGACCCCCCCTCGCGCAGACCGACATTGGCCACCAGGAGTTCAGATAATGATGGTCAATACAATCTTTAGCATTGGACTGATTAAATAGGTAGAATCTTTTATTCCAATGTGATCCTAATTGCCATTATGCCTCTACATAACTCTGATTATTTTTTCTATCTTTAACGATGTAAGTTTCCTACTGTTTGAACTTTCAATACCTAATGAAAACAATCAGATTCACGAATTTTTTAGTAAATTAACTTTGCAACCTCATATTTGGCAACGACGCTTTCAACTCCTGTTCTATGTTCGATTTCCACATCAAACAATGTGTATTTAGGGGTACAGCAATGCCTCAGGTCAAGTACCATTGAGTTTCAGGTTAGAGTTTGATGTCGGTCTAACCCTAGAATATCGTCATTGCTCAGTAACTGGGTTGCGGAGGTCTGATGGCAGTCGCTCCGTGTAAAATATTGGTATTCAACCGCACCTGGTAAGACTAGAAGCTGACCCCAACATAATTGGAAAAAGACTAGGAAGAAGAGAGTTTGATGTCGATTCTGTCAAACAGGATGATTTCTGACCAGAGGATCCAGAGACCACATGACATAACCATATCTAGCCACAGATTGATTGATTACGTAATCATATAATCATATCAACGTAGGTAGTGATAATGTGTCGTGACCGCAGGCTGTGATTGACTTGCGGTCACCTTTGTACATGCCAATTGATAGATATATACATACAATACGTTATATGGTGGGCAAGTATGTCTGTTAACGTGTTGGAATGTTAACAGTAGCTATAGGTTTAATGAGGTGGAAGAGGAGCTTTTAATCTATGCTTTTGCTTGATGGTAGGATCTATACGGTCCGCCTGGCTAGCTACCACCCTCACATTAAAGTCAGGCCAAGCAGTTTACTGTGTTCCGTCGTGTATTTGAGACCTAGAGTGGTGTAGAGGAATCCTTCTATATCTCTGTTCCTTGTATTCATGTGCTCCATCAGGTGAGACTATGGTCAAACGCAGAAAAGACAAGAATAAAAAAATAAAAAAATGCACCAATCATTACTGTTTGTCTTTTTCTTTGGATCTCATGGCTCATCTTTCGCGTGGAAGAAGTCTGGTCCTTTGGAAGGTACACAGGGGAGGGGACACAGGTCCATCGCACAGAGGCCTTTAAAGAAATTTAATATAAAATGACGCTAGATCGAGCCGCATATTGTTTGTGTATTTAAAACTTATTTTAAAATAGCGCTCGTGCGAACCAGGCTTAAAACTGGCGATTTACTTACACTTTTCAGCAAAGAAAACAATTAGCCGCAATAACGCAACGATGAAAAACTATTAAAACACTAAAGAGGATTTAATGTTCTCTCCATAGAACGATAAAACAAATATTAATTCAGGTAAAGACAAAAAAATTGAGAAAGACGTTGGCACACAACAGTGTAATGCCTACACGTACTCGCTCACCTAAACACAAGCCAATTAAAGCCACTTAGAATATAATTTAATACTCGCAGTCGTACAGTCGAGCACAGTCCAGGTACAGTCGCGATCAATTAAGGCGCGTGTCCGGGCATTTTTATGCAAATATCTCCGCCGGTGGTCCCGACGCAGCGCCCGGCGTCCGGGACACCCGTCCGGGGTTCCAAACAAAGAGTATAAGAATATAGAATGTATTGAGATAAGGGTGGAGTTTGTGCCTACGAAGAAAGACAAAAGGGTCATCGATTTGGCAGTTTATGTAGCTTGTTCCAAAGTAAAATACAACGCATCTTTATTACTGACTAGAGTGAAGGGAATTCTGGAATTTCGAGTAAGAATATGGCTCTTCAAACTGCAACTTCATACTTCAAAACTTATTTATTCAGAATAGTATAGAATTGCTTAGTTCTTTTTCAATGTCAATGTTACAAAAAACAGCCCTCAAAAACGCCCGCCCTTCACCACTTTCTATTGTGTTTATGCGGTGAAGAAGAAATTTCTCTCACGCTCTCTGTTATATGCTCTTTAGATTTTAGTTTCAAAATTCTAACTTACGCAATGGAATGCCGATTTAACCCTACTTATTTCTATAAATTTCAATGGATGCAGCAAAGTAATAATCCCGCCATAATCATGCCAATATCTGCCCGATTACGTAGAAACGGTCCGCAAGGACATCTACAATTTGGCCAATAGAAAAAAAAGAAAAAAAAGTAATAATTACGGAATTATGCCAGTTATGAAAGCATGAATAAAACTCCTTTCTAAGGTATTATCATTTATACCTATGTATAATACGAGAAAAGAAGTACATGGCACAAATAAAGAGAAATCAGAATTAATAGGTACCTAAGAATTTTAATATCCCCTCTGCTCATTTTTAATTCATCTACTCTTAGACCCGGGATCGGATACAACCCTCGTCATTCGTTATAGAAACATCAATTAGATTATTATCTTCTACCGATATTAGGAAGCTCTCGGATAATTCGATTATCGATTTTATTGAACGTGTATCGATAAAGCTCTTAGTGTAGTGATCATTAGAATTATTAATAAACTGGTTGGTTTAGTTTCCGATTAAGTATCTATATTGTTTTGGTATAGAAACTTCTTTATCGATCAATTAATTCGTAATTATATGATTAAGTTAATTTATATGTATAGTTATAAAGCGGATGTTCTATGTAATTTGTTTTGAAGTAGCCTTATTATAGACAATTAATAAATTATAACTCAGAAATTAAGATTCTGGTACCCTAGCAAAAGAGCAGTAAGGGACTAATCAATTTAAACAATATTGGGTGGTTTTAAATACACATAAATCCGCATCACGTGTGAAAGCTGCGGAAGTATTTTATAGAATGCGTAAGCGTGCTGAACGCTGTCTAAGCTGAATTGACGCGACAAGGTAAAAGTGGGCCTATACATGCTCATAAAAAATACTCGTTTTCTATGAGTTAAACGTGAAATGATGATGATAAGTGTGTTTAAAAAGATGTGTCCTAAATTCCCATTTAACTATAGTCATTTCCATGTATTATTTCCCATATTTAAAACATTTCAGGTCCCAGGAGCATGGATAAAAAAATTGTAATAAGTCTGAAGGACGGACAAAGAATTAGAACTAAGTTTAAAGCACGAACAAAGAATTAGAACTAAGTCTAAAGCACGGACAAAGAATAAAAACTAAGTCTGAAGAACGGACAAAGAATTAGAACTCAAAGAATAAAAACTAAGTCTAAAGCACGGACAAAGAATCAGCACTAAGACTACAGCACGAAAAATAAACAAGTACTACGCCTGAAGCTTGTCTTTTCCATTAAACTCCATACACCAAGCATTATACATACATAAATACCAACACACCTCACATTTCATCCACCGTCCACTTAAGTCTAAAACCCTTTATCTACAGCATCTTATCTGCATAAGGCCGGTGCACACGAGCGACCGTTCCCGATTAGGCTTAATTAGCACCTCCGAGATTGCCCGCGAGTTATTTTAAGGAGCCGATAAATGCGACTTTCTCGTCGCGTGGGTGAATTGTTTTATTTTATTTACTTATAGTATAATGAGAATGAATTGTAATTGCCGTTTAAAACGTTCGGAATGTTGTTTTTAGTTAAAAACTTGTTTATAGTTTGTTAGTTTCGATTTGAAGTGAGAAGTGAGAGAATTGTGGGTTTTGTTGTGTTTCTGCGCTGAACTGGTCAGTTAGTTATTGTTCCGTATATCTAGAACTAGTATTAATAGGATTGATGTTTATTTAGTGCTTTAGCCTTTATAGGAAATTGCGACAATAATTTACCAGCTACTGCCACAGTACCAAAGACTCAACACCGACACTCTCAGTAGCCAGATATTGTTTAGTTTCATAGCATACCATATTAACATAACATCACGCCTGTATTCCCCGAAAGATTCGGCAGAGGTGTATAGTAACACCCTTATTTTGCCGTTATTCGGCGAGCCTATTGCCATTAACTGGGTACAAATACAAACTCCGGGCTGTTATTGAGGAATTGCGCACGGAAAACCCCAATAACACTTTGCCCGACCTGAGGATCGAACCCAGGACCTCACGATCAGCAGTCGCACGTGCTACCACTAGCCCAACGAGTTAGTTACCATACCACATTACTAGTTTTTTTATACGTATACATAGACTAGCTGTTGATCGTGATTTCATCCGCTTCTTAGGAAAACTACTGTATGTACCCGGTTAAAAAGTAAATTGTGTATTAGTCTAGGATATGGTCTATGTGTGCCAAATTTCATGGAAATCCGTTCAGTCGTTTATGCTTGACTGAGTATCAAACATTCAAACATCTTCACAATCTTTCACATTCATTTCATATTATGGTATAATGGGGTTAAAATGTCATTTATAAAATAAAATAAAAAACCTAAAAAATTATGATAGTAAATACAGACTTAAGAAAATGTTAACTGAACATTTTAACCCATAAACATTCACTGTTAAAGATGAAAAACAAAATATGTAACAAACTAATTAATTAAGTACTTCCACATAGAAAACAGATCACATAAAACGCTTCATATTAATAAAAAGCTTTTAAAACCACTACCACGCTACGCTCATTACCGACAATAATATTCTATGATCAAATACCCAACGTTGAATAAACATGTGTCTCATAAAAAATACTGTCATCTGTCTTAAATATACCACAAGTCATTGCACATTGACCCTAATAATACAGATACCTCGTCTGTCATCAGATCAGTATAGAAACTCATTTGTTTCCAACTTTTTCTCAAGCCCCGCCCGTTTGAAAGTTTGCCAAATTGTCCGGTTCAACCAATGGGAGGAGAGAATGCTATGCCCAGTTTCCGTTAGCCAATGAGCGTAGAGCGCGACCTGCGTTGGCGCACGTTTTCGTTTTGCAATTCAATGAGTTGTCTAATTGATGTTTTGTTTGGCATTGATTCGGGCCATTGATGATGTTTGTTAATGAGTTGGTAATGTCGTTTGTGATGGCCGATGATAGGATGTTACGGTCATTTGTTGGGCTGTCTTGTTTTCTGGTTAAACTGGTTTCGACAGAGATATATTCTGTGGCATGGAATATTTTAGGGTGTATCGGATTTCAATAGTGCTATAAACGATTAGTTTATACGAAAAACCGGTGGATTGACATCTTTTTATTTCTTAATCATAGAAGATCAGTCACAAGATTTCACTGCATTGCGGTACTTTGATATAAAATTAAAATCATTAGAGATAGGTACAGTTGAATAATTGCCAAAATCCTATATAATTTATAAATGATTTTGAAAGACTATAAAATAATAAACACTAAAACGTTTTCACAATTTATTTTCCATTTCTGACATAATCACACACACACTCATAAACACAACTCATATTGCACATCCTAACTACATGCGTTTTATATGTGTGTGAGCACATACCCATCTCATAAAATTTATCAAAAGCATGTTAGTACAAAGTGGCATTTTATTTAATAGAGTTTAAATATAAATTGGTGGAGTGCCAAGTTGCTGCCACTCGGCAAGTTGGCAAGTCAGACGGTGCCAAAAACTGCGCCGCGCATACACTTGCAGATATTGCGATAGAGAAGTGCTAACTGACACGGAATTAGGGCGACTGGACGTGGTAACGAGGGTTGAATGTTAGGTAGGTAGTGAGCGTGGTTGGAGATAAGGATTGTAGGTATTGTGTTTTGTTTGGAATAAGTGTACGGTCATTGGACAGCTAACAATAAGAAGAAAAAATACCTTTGATAAAATAAAAGACTACAATGATTGTATCATTAGCAATCTTCCGAATGAACGGTGGAATTGTATTTATTTCACGGTAATCATGAAACTCCAAACAGTATTGTGAAATATTGTGAGGATTATTTTAATAAATGTATTTAACAGGACAGAACATTTACAAAGGGTACGGAAACACTCAAATTTTGCTGATGACAGTATTAAGTTTCATGTAGTAATAGGGGAACCTGTCGCCACAACCCGGGTACAAAAACAAACTACAACGTACTGAGAGTTTTCTAACAGAAAAAAACTCAAAGACTAATATGCCTGACCTAGAATCCAGATGAGTACCTCACGCTCATTAACTATTATTAAAATATTTACTTGCAGTGTAACATTACCGCGTAGATGCTATTTTAATACCCATCATTCAGATATATAAACATTCTTTAAATACAGCCATGACAAGTTAAAAGCTTGGCAGTATTTACTTCTATCTAAATGTGCTATAATTTAGATTTAATTTGGCATCTGATCTAGACTGTAAGTGGGACACTCAATCACTGTCCCATTATGACTGAGGAGCTCGTCAAATGTTGGCTAACTCGCTTAGATTTAACCTTGATGTATATGACACAAATATGACATAGTTAAGCAACTAACTGCTACTGCTGTTAACTGCTTCGTTGGTCTAGTGGTGGCAAGTGCGACTGCTGATCGTGAGGTCCTGAGTTCGATCGCCAGCTCGGGCAAAGTTTTATTGAGTTTTTCCGTGTGGATTTTCTTAGTAGCAGCCCAGCTCGCCTCCTACTACATGGGACTTAAACATAACGGCGAAATCCCTCATTTCGCCGTTATAGTTACTATACACCTTTGCCCAATCCTTCGGGGATTACAGGTGTGATGTTATGTTAAGCAATCATATCAGCCCCCTTCTTCTCCAAAATAATTCCGATCGATCGATATTGGAATAATTTCAGATTGCAGTCTCACTAGCGCCACATTTCTAATATTTTTAAGGGAACAGCGGATATTTACTGAACTAAACAAAATTGGAGCTGTATTGACATTGAAATTATTTTCGAGACCAACCTTCCTGGTTTTCTATAATTTAACTACCTAGTAACTGTGTTTCTAAAAGTAAATGAGAGGTGTAGGACAGGCAAAATTAAAATCTAATTGAGTAGGTAAGCGTTAAAACCATTTTTTTCCCGATGATAATAAAATTACTATTAAGATTGGTATTTTATGACCACCATAATAAAGCATTGTACTTTTTTAACGTGACGAGATTGAGCAGCCGCGTTTTCTTTTTAATGATAGCATACTACGATCACCGATCCTTTTGCTAAGCATATTGATTTAAGGTTAACCTGTATTTCTTCACGACCACGGAATACAGAAATATTCCGTGTACATGACTGTACATCGTTGCGTTCTTTGTAAATATATTCATCAGTTGACATTAAAAGATTGATAATTGACCTCTTTTTAATTTTGAACTAAGTAAGTAAACATACATATATAAACTCGCTCATTTTTTCCATGGGGGTAGGCAGAAACTAGAACGCCATATGCTACGATCCTTACCTACATACTCCTTTCGCTTAATCCACATTCATACATCTTGTCATACACGCACGCCGGTAGAGAGTACTTCGTCCTTTGTGAAGAACATCACCAATAACACATTTCCTTATAAAAGATTTTTTAGTTTTAAAATGTCGAACATAAACTTTTTCTTATAAGGATAGGAAGGCACATCCAGCATCTTTACATCCGTGTGCCATAAGCATCGAGATTGCATCCGCGCAACATTTGTATCACCGGCTCTCGAGAGGCCGACTTTGATGTCTGCTCGATCGCTTTGCTAGCGTTTCATCGCTATCAGCTGCTGTTTGTATCTTGAACTAATATCAAACACTTTGTTGAGGTAAAGTGAGGATGCTTAGTACTTTGTAAGTTTAAAGGTATTTTGTACTTGAAATAGGAAGTGATCTTGGTACTATACTTGAAATACCTTTAAGTTTGAAAAGGTCGCCCTTCAAATTGAGTCTTCAGTACTTTAAAATTAATTGGAGGAACGAGTTGTGATGTTCCTCCAAAGAAAAGGGAGGATCCTCCAACCAGGCGGGTCTTATGCCTGGCGGCGTACTGCCCAACGGTTGATGTTGGGTATTATACAAGATGTAAATGAAATCATGTAATTCCTTCAAACCTCGTGATGTACTGCTGACATAGATTTTGGATTCAATAAAAAAAATTACAAGAAGTAAAGATGTGTTCTTAACGTAAGGCATTTTAGCGCCCCGAGTTACGCACAATTCGCTTGGGGCACTAAAATGCCTCACGTTAAGAACACATGTTTACTTTTTGTAATTATTTTTTTATTGAATCCAAGCGTTATCTCGTGCAGGGTTAATCTATGTCAGCAGTACATCACGAGGTATGAAGGAATTACATGAATTCGTTTACACCTTGCTTAGGGTGGATAGATGAGAAAGGACTCAACCTTGCAGGGCAGTCGCTCTAACATTCAGCCTAGTATTATTTTCCAGTCTGAAAACCGGCGTCAACATAGTTGGATAAAGTCTTGACTGATGATATTATAATTTTAGCACCTCATACATAGATTTTCGTGTTAATTTAAGTACGTAGTATAAAAACAATATTGTTAACACAATGTCAACGACTACCGGTCGCTAGTGATTGGGTACAATTGATATGAATGACTGTATCGTCTCGTTAACAGCCGGTCGACTATCAATCTGTCATCTGTTACTATTTATGTGTATTAGTGATTTTGATTGGTCTTGTTATCGATATGCCATGTGGTTTTCAACTATGAATAGTCTACCTTGTCTTTTTCCGTATCTAAAGACCACAATATCAGTTCTTTACTGTCCTCATAAACTTAAAACTACAGGTTGTTAAAAAAATACCTCTAAGAAATTTGTGGAGTTACTCGGTATAGGAAATTGAACAAATATTGTAGTTTTTTTTTTCGAAAGATTATTATTTTTTATTACTTTCCACAAAAATGAAAAAGTTTTTTTATTTGATTTGTATCGAAAGTAATAAAAAAAAATACGCGAATTTCGAAAAGTTGTTCCATTTCCGATACCGTGTAACTCCACAAAGTCTTAAGGTTCATTTTGTAACATCCTATATATTGTAAGAACGGTTTACAGTATACCTATTAAAGGCTAAGCCTGCAACCAAAACCTGGCATTTTTAACTGATGACGGCGAATAATTAACGAGATGATAAGCTAATTTACTGGAAATAATTATAAACTCTGTGCTGAGTTTCCTTAATAAGAGATAAAGCTAATAACAATTTTCCCGACCTACGCTTGAGCCGAGAACCTTACACTTCACGGCCAGGTTGCGAGACTACCTCATAACATACAAACATAACAACTCGTATCATTAACGATATTCACATTAAAATTGATATTTTCACAAGTAACTTGAGTGAATTCGTAAATGTACTATTGTTTACTTTATGTTACGAATAGTTCCGATGTAGTATTAAATGTCGGTTAGAAATAAGTTAGTTATTAAGTTATTCTTACTATTTTATTTTATTTGATATTGTTAGGTTTGGATATAAGACTAGGTTATCGCATTAGGTTAAGAACCTGTAATGGTATCTAGTTTTAAAGGCTTTTAAAAATAAATAAATAATAACTAGCCCATTACTGTCCCACTGCTGGGCACGGTCCTCTTCTCAGAATGAGAAGGGTTTAATCCACTACGCTAGCCTGGTGTGGGTTGGCCAACTACAAACACCATCGAGAACTTTATGGAGCCCTCTCAGGTGTGCAGGTTTCCTCACGATGTTTTTCCTTCACCGTTAACGCAAGTGATAATCAAATTCTGATCCGCACATGAATTCGAAAAGTCATAAGTACGGGCCGGGATCGAATTCAGACGCTCCTGCATGGAAGGCAAGCGTTCAACCGCTAAGCTATAACTGCTTGACTACCATAATGAAACAAATCCTACCAATTTTTATTTACTCAACACAAATAAAAGAACAATTACTAATCCACTTTATCATCAATTGCCCACAGGAAATGTTCCACAGTTAGTCTGAACTGTAGTTAACAGTTCGATAGTGATGTATTTTTAAACAGAGTTAGCCGGCCATCACTGATCGATACCGATCAACCGAGTATTATATTAATGAATGTTACAACGAAACAAGGGGTCGGCAGGATTGGAGATAGTGTCAGGTGAATTGACGTGAAGGGATACCAGTTCGAACGACGTGGCTATTATTATAATATGCCATCAACTCGTTGCATTTGTAAGTTTTATCAAAAATTTTAGTCAAAATGCATTGCCAAGTGAAAATACATTTCCGAACTACGAGATACCATAAATAAACCGCTTAATATTTAGAGGCGTTATAGTATGGTGTCAACGAAATCATGTAATTCCTTCAAACCTCGTGATGTACTGCTGACATAGATTAACACCCATATTCTAAGACGTTCCTCAAAAATTACTTGACTCATACTCGACTCAGGACGGCCTCGAAAACACCTGCAAAATTGTATTCTTAGTCGCAATTTTGAATGAACTTTGAGGTACCTCGACGTAATCATTACGTCATAATTTGAATTATCTGCATCGCGCCAGCAACGCCGCGATAAATAGTTGTAAAGATTATCGTAAGCATATTCGATAAAGTCCTCAAAATGTATTTTTGTTACATATATGAACTTTGACACTTCCTTCCTTAAGGTAGGTTCCGAGGTAACTGGAGTTTGACAGATGATTCTTTACCTCGACTGAGGAAAAATTTCGAGTCGAGGACGTTTATGTCAACTAAAGGCTCAGTCGAGGTGGAGTCGAGTTGAGTAAGTTTTGGAGGAACGTCATAGAATATGGGTGTAAACCTGCACGGGATACCTACTTTTGAATACAATATATTTTTTTTACAAAAAGTGGACCATGTTTTCTTAATGTGAGGCATTTTAGCGCTGCCAGTTAAATGAACGCGCGACGAGCGATAGCCGCGCAATTCGCTCGGGGTGCTAAAATGCCTCACGTTAAGAACACATGTTTACTCCTTGTATTTTTTTTTATTGAATTCAGTATTATCCCGTGCGGTGTTAATCTATGTCAGCAGTACATCACGAGGTTTGAAGGAATTACATGATTTCGTTTACACCCTGTATATAGTATCAAACGTTGTGTAATGTCTTCACACTACAGCATAAACGTATGTAGATGCCGGAAGATGGATGGACGCATCAAGTCAGCATCCGGCTACGCTTCCTGAAAGGATATTATAGTTACAGAATCATATTATCACAATATACTTATAAACAGTAGTTTCTCTTTGATACCTACTACTAGCTTGAATAATCGATTTAATTGTCGATCTAAACTGATGCTATATTTAAATACGTTCCTTCTGCGTACTTATTTATAACTTGATCAACAGACTCCCTAGATGTTATTATAAAATGCTAATTATATTTTATGAATTTTCCCCGTGTGGGGACGGGTTAGAATAGAAATCTTCCTCACCGCACGCTGGGAATAGACGCGTATTGTAAAATTCAACAAAACCCAGCACGCTTGGTGGTAGGATCTATACGGTCCTCCTGGCTAGCTACCATCCTCACATTAAAGCCCGGCAAGCAGTTTACTGTGCTCGTCGTGTATGTGAGAGCCAGAGGGGTATATGGGAATCCCTCTATATCTCTGTTACTTGGATTCGTGTGCCCTATCTTAGACCCTGTCTGCGCTTACCATCAGGTGAGACTAGGGCCAAATGCGACCAAATCAAGAATAAAAAATAATAAAAAGATTAACATGCTCAGTCTTAGTGGTGATCGCTTTGCATTATATCGTTCCAGGCATGAATAGGCCATCCCTTTCTCCACTACTGCGCAACTGGGTGACTTAGGGACTATGTCAACGGGATAGGCAGCAGCGTCCTCTTGTCTGATTATATTAACCCTGAGACCACCAATTTGTCTGCTAAGCATCATTATTGCGACTATGGCAAAATCCCTCGCTGGTCGTTGTCTCATTGGTCTAGTGATGCAAACGCAACTGCTGATCATGAGGTACTGGTTTCGATTACCACGTCGGGCAAAGTGGTATTGGATTTTTCCATGTGGGATTCCTCAGTAGCAGCCGGGAGTTTGGACTTGTGCCCGGTTGATGGTAATAGGTTTACCCTCTATTACATGGAACCTAAACATAACGATGAAATGAGGGAGTTACTATACACCTCTGCCGAACCTTTCAGGAAATACAGATGTGATGTTATGTGACAAAATACTTCATAATATGACTATTCATCCAATGCTCAGTAGTTGACCTGTTCACTCTATACGTCACCCAACGAAGAAACACGGTGGCTCAATCATGCCAGGAACAAGCCGATGCCCCATTTACAGCATCCTTTTTCCTTAATATCGCCCATGTCCTGCAACTGACCGTTACGCGTTATACGACATCCGCGAGAAGAGAGAGGGTGATTTTATGCTTGTTTTCATGCACTATGCATATCGTCCTTGGCCTTAATATCGCCCATGAACCTTTACGTACTCTATCCGTCGAAACGCCGGTAGAGGACGTCCTAGAAGGATATACATCGATGTTATTGGTGATGTTCTTCACAAAGGACAAGTGAGTAGTACTCTCAACCGGCATGCGTATATGACAAGATGTATGAATGTGGATGAAGCGAAAGGAGTATGTAAGGGTCGTAGCATGTGGCGTTTTATAGTTTCTGCCTACCCCCATGGGAAAAAGGCGTGAATTTATGTACGTATGTATCAGTCTTCTTCTACTTTTCGTGTGGTTAGTGACTAACCTGGTGTCAGAGTTTATGCCGCCCATGGGCGTATGACTTGGCTTCACATGCCTTCAAGAAATATCTCTCAGACATGCCGGTTTCCTCACGATGTTTTCCTTCACCGTTTTTAAGCAAGTGATAATTATACAATACGCACATGAATGCGAAAAGTCAGAGGTGCGTGCCTTGGGTTCGAACTCGAGACCTATGACTCTATCCGTGAAAACGAGGCATTATTGCCTCGGGAACCACAGACTCCTCATGTATAAATTATTGTGCTTTGTTCTTAATATCAGCAGCGTCGCTCCTCACACATGTGTGTTATAATTGGAGCGGTATTCACCTGTAACGAGTCGCTTAATGAGATGAAATAATATGGCAACTAAATGAATTATACGCCCACCATGCGAAGATGTTGAGTCATGGAAGTGGCTGCGCAGTAGAAGGGTTTTTGACCTGGATCTGGTATGAAGTTCTGCATAAAACGTAATATTATACAGCTGCATCGTTCGTTCGTTCTGTCTAGCGTTTTCTCACCCATATTACACACGGAGCGACTGCCATCAGACCTCCGCAACCCAATTACTTTGTAATGTCAATATCATAAGGTTAGATCTACATAAATCTAAATTATTGTCTTGTTATTTAGATTTCTATTGTTAGATTGATTGTCAGACATTCAGGTTTCTGCTTTGGCGCATCTGGTAACGTCTGTTATGGGTATTCTTCAGCTGCATCTAACACGTTGGTCCACACTAGGATTTCTCCTGTATTGTGGGTGCGTTTACAAACACAAATCTTCACACGCACAAACATCCAGACCCGCAGCAACTATCTGTAGGCCATACAAATATTTGTTCCGTGCGGGAATCGAACCCACGACCCGTAGCACACAAGCCGATCGCTCAACCACTGCACCAAAGGTGTCGTCAAATCTTTATACAAAACAAAATACTGCGGCATTATCAATTAGTGTCAGAACTATTCACATGCTATCTACTCGTTCGGGGAAACCAAAGTTATATTTAAATTAAAACATCAAGCACGCTACCGCTTCCATCCACCCTACATCCTGGTACGCTTTTGATCGTTCGTACGGCGTCGAGGCAATATCTGCACTTAATTATAAACGGATCGCGCACTCACACGCACGCGATCCTCTGTGTACACACGACATACATACATACACACATTGTGAATGACAGGCAAGCTTGCGCACTATATTATGTAACTAGTTGAACCCGCGGCTCTGTCTGCGTGAAACGATCACCATTTATGCTAAGCCAGGATACATTGACGGCACGTTTGGTGCAGTGGCTGAGCTATTGGCTACTGCGCTACGGGTCACAGTTTCGATTCCCACACGGAACAAATATATGTATGGCCTGCAGATAGTTGTTCCGGGTCTGGGCGTTTGTGCATGTGAGATTTGAGTCTGTAAGCGCACCCACGATACAGGAGAAATCCTAGTGTGAGGCAACGTTTTATTCAAAGAAATAAAGAATTATACCTCTGTACTATCCTAAGGCTGGTCTTCACCGACATTAACATAACATCACGCCTGTACTCCCCAAAGGGTTGGGCAGAAGTGTATAGTAACACTCTCATTTCGCCGTTACGTTTAAGTCCCATGTAATACGGCGACCCTATTGTCATCAACCGGGCACAGATTCAAACGCCGGACTTCTACTGAGGAATTCCACACGGAAATACCCAATAACATTTCGCCCGACCTGGAGATCGAACTCAAGACTTTACGATCAGCAGTCGCGCTTTCCACCACTGAACCAACGAGGTAGTTGCTCATTGCCCATAGCAAACAAATTTCATATGATTTCTGACGTGGACTTTTATTCCACATTCTTCTTCGTCTTTCTTGCACACAGAAAGAAAGGAGAATACTATCCAACGTAAGTTCTGTATATTATAAGAACATAAATAAATAAATAAAACACAGACCTCCAACGAATCGTCCACCCATCCTATAAGGCTTTATAATAATTAAAAGTTAATTGACCATAAAATATGGCCGCGATCCGGAAATATGTGCACAACAGTTTAATTGAATATGTAACAGTTATTTATCTACAATGACTGTTAATTATAATGCGTTTTAAACTATGGACACGGCGTTGTTTTCTGTTTCATTGCTCAGTGAATCACGATACGAACTGCTCACGTTTATGGGATCCTGGTACCTCGGACTACCTCGGTCGGGCTTAAGATGGATTAGTTTCAGTTTCTTCTTTTTATCTCTGTCCCGTTCTGTTTATTTGCTTAAGTTCTACGGCTTACTATGAAACTCCTATTACTATCCCGTTTAAAGGCTGTATTCCCCGAAGAGATGGGCAGAGGTGTATAGTAGTTTTTTTTCAATGATTATTATTATTTTACCATCGCCTCATTTTTTACGTTACATTTTTAATAAATTGTGAATGTGAGTACCATGTAGGGTAGCTATATACACGAATTTTGTAAACGTTTGGCGGTACTTGAGTTTTTTTTTGTGACCCACCCAAATGTCCAGCTGATTGATAGCGTCGTGCAGCGGTCGGGTTGTTGAGCTCCCTAAAATAAGGTTTGAGCTCCGCGATGATTGAAGCAGATGTACCGTCAGTTAGGACAGGTCAACTCGAAACTGCTATGACACTTTCCTCAAAAGACCATTCCAAACGTTGCCCTACATCGTTTCACTCGCATAGTTTGTATACTACAATGTCTGGACTTTATCTGGACTATTGTCTGGACTGGCAAAATAGGTTTTTGTATTATAGTTATTATTTTAATAATATCGCTTTACAATACTTCATTCCAAACTGTAAAGTATGAGCATCATGCAGCTATTAGTGATACGCTTATAATCATATCATATTACTGCCTATTGTCTGGTAATATGAGTCTGTCATGCTCACTTAAATGTCTTGCTGATGGTGGCGTTGTTTATCCGGTCGTTGAGTTCCCTATAATATGGTTGAGCTGACCGATGCGGATGTGCACGTCATGCTCGTGAACGGGTGCCGTCTGTCGGGACTGGTCAGCTCTTAACTGCTATGGCAATCATAGAAGGCATATTTTTCCATTTGTTACTCTTATGTGAGTTTATTTGTTACATTAACCTGCATTATTCTCATTCTATTTCTCACACTACTGTAATGGAATTGTAATGAACTACTATTTTAAAAAGAGTATTCATGGAGTTTCTTGCCGGCTCTTCTCCATAGAACCTACCTTTTGGAACCGTGCACCTAGTCGTGACGTTTTAAAAGTGCCTGAAATCTGGTCTATTTGAAATAAAAAACTTTGACTTTGACTTTGAGTAACACCCTCATTTCGTCGTTATGTTAAGTCCCATATAATAGGGGGCGAGTCTATAGCCATCAACCGAGCATTAATCCAAACTACGGGCTGCTACTAAGGAATTCCACACGGAAAAACACAATAACACTTTGCCCGACCTGGGGATCGAACCCAAGACGTCACGATCAGCAGTCGCGCTTGCTACCACTAGACCATCGAGGCAGTTAAAGGCTGTTATTACAAAAAACAATCTTAAAAATAATTAAGTTGAATTTGGAGTCCACGATTCTTATCGTCTCCTTCACACCACTGGATGAAAGAAATCATATGAGAGAGCGGGTTTTTAGTAAGGCATTTTGTTATTGCATGGATACATACATAAAATCACGCCTTCTTCTCATGGGGGTAGGCACAAACTATAGAACGTCACATGCTACGACCCTTACATACCCCTTTCGCTTCATCTACGTACATACATCTTGTCATACACGCACGCCAGTTGAGAGTACTACGCACCTGTCCTTTGTGAAGAACATCACCAATAACATCGATGTATGTGTATGTTTTTGCATCTTTTTTTTTACTATCGCCGTAATCACCACGCTTGGCCAACATAATATTGGTGATGAAAACCAACTTCTTTATGCCAAAAACCACACAGTCCACTTCTACAAGGTTAGTCGGAAAGGGGTACTAAGCCGCAGGTCACCTAAAGTATCACTGATGACTATTTTAAAGCAAGTGTTAAAATTTCAAAATTTGTTAATTTTAATTTGCATGCAATACGATTTTTATTTTAGTTTTTTTTTTTTAAATCGTACTTGTTTTTAGTTATGAATTCAGAAAATTAGTTTTCTAACCCGTGACCCCAAATATGACCTAAATTGTAAAAACAGCTGATCATAGCTATGGACAGATAGATTTTAGCATATTTTTTACGAAATCTTTGAAAAGCTATTTCTCTTGAACTATCGAATTTTGGGGAAAGTTGTAGAACAAAATTTATCCCTTATTATGGGTACTTTAACACCCTTTTGGCTTAGTATTAGTACCCCCTTTCCGATTAACCTTGTATAATAAAGCCTTCTTTCTAATAAAGAAATCATCTAACTAACCAATCAGATCACATAGTCTCCCATAGGTCAGCAATATCCCAGTTGATAGTTGATACAATGCCAATAGATGGCCGCACTGGTCATTTGGCGTGAATGCTAATACCGGGCGTCGAGCTGTCATTGAGATTGACAGCTCATTCTGATTGTATTGTGGTGGAAGTAGGAATAATTTACCTTGTAAGTAGACGGACGAGGTCCCGGTTGAGAATGTAGGTCATCGTAACTAATTGGATTTACAATAATTAAGTACATAAGGTTTGCGAGGTTAAGCAACGCTTGCCGCGGTCAATCCGTGGATGGGTGGCCATTCGTTACACATCGAGATACCTCCGTGCCTCGTTAAACCGAGAGCACGTTAAACTGTCGGTCCTGATTGTCATAAGAATACCTATGACAGTTGTTACGGGTAGTTAGAAGCTCGAAAGTCTGATAATATAATCGGTCTAACCTTAGGATATCGGCATTGTCCAGTAACTGGGTTGCGGAGGTCTGATAGCAGTCGCTCCGTGTAAAATACTGGTATTCAGCCGCATCTGTTAGACTGGAAGCTGACCCCAACATAGTTGGGAAAAGGCTGGGATGGAGAGGTACCGGGACTTTTAAACAAAGGGCTATAAGTGCAGGTGGGATACCTACGTCTAAAAAGCCACTACCCTGACAGCCCTGATTCTTTAGGAATTCAGAAAATGGAGTTACTATTCCGTGACCCCTAAATAGGTACGACTTTTTTATATCGTGTGATCCTTATGGATGTCCCTTGCCTGGGGAAGGCGAGGGGGTCTGCCGAACATTTACCAGCTAAAAACCCATGGCGTTCCTCCTCCTGACCGTCGGCCAGGGTCGCGGGATTCGCATAAGCATACACCGCAACCACGGACTTCTAAATATGGCCTAAAATATAAACATAGCGGATGATAGATCGGTTAAAGCGTATTTTTTATGAAATCTTTGATTAGCTATTTCTCTAAAATTATTGACTTTTGGGGAAAGTTGTAGAACAATAGTTATTCATTATTTTGGGTACTTTAACATACTTTCGGCTTAGTACCCATTTTCCGGCTAACATTGTGTAATAAGCTTTACATTTCCAATCTGTAATGCCAAAATAAGCCTAATTAAACAATTTAATGTCATTCAAATTAATACCTAATTAACGAATAACAAAACACCTGCAAAACCATTGAAACGCAAAAACGATAATAATTTAATTACTTCAATCGATTGGCTTATCTAAACCGATTGATCGATATTGGTTACCGATTCATTCGGGCGGTTGAACTCGCCTTCCGTCACGACTGGTGTTGCATCGATACATATCGGTATAATATCAATTAACTGCTAATAGGTAGGTATAATGTAGGTTATAAACTTTCACTAATTTATTGGTTTAATATATTTAGTTATTTATTTACATTACATAACTAACCAATAACATTAAGCGCTTAAATGCTATAAAAACATAACATCACGCCTGTAATATCCGAAGGGTTGGGCAGAGGTGTATTAACACCCTCATTTCGCCGCTATGTTTAAGTACCATGTAATAGGGGGCGAGCCTAATGCTATCAACCGGGCACAAATCCAAACTCTGGGCTGCTACTGAGGAATTCCACACGGAAAAACCTAATAACACTTTGCGCGACCTGGTGATCGAACCCAAGACCTCACGATTAGCAGTCGCGCTTGCCACCACTATATATTTTAAATGTATATATGCTATATATTTTGTAAAATCACGCTTAAGTTTTAAAGAAGAAGGCTTTGGTATACAAAAAATTTGCCGATGGCCACAGCAGTCAACAAACGTAATTCTTATCCATCACCGGGCCTCTACTGACAATGTCCTAGCAGAAAAACCCGATGACACACTACCCAGCCTAGGATTCGAACCCAGGAACTAAGGTTCGACAGCACGCCTGCAACCTCCATGCAAACCACGTTTAAACAATGTTTTGCCCAGCCTTCTCCCAACTATGTTGGGCTCAGCCCTAGTCTAACCAGATGCGGCTGAATACCAGTATTTCACACGAAGACCTTAAGAAAAAGATACCTTTCTCCAACTGTTACAAAGGCACTCTCAGCAAACATTTCCCAAAAGAACAAAGGGGATGAAATAATTGATTGTTCGTCCCCCGGGGTGGTGGTGGGGGGATGACTATCTTCAATGAATAATTGTTCGATTAACGGGGCTTAGTCATTGGCCTCGATCGCCGGCGGCTTAGATAAGCGTAGTGATGGACGGCTGGTTCGATGGATAGACGTCATTTTAACGATTTTTTGAATTCGTCGATATTTTTTAGTTAGGTATTTTTTTGGTAAAGATGAAATAATATTTCTTTTAGAAAAAGAACGATAAAAGAGTCGAATCTATTTTGATCTAAACATAGTCCTAACGGGAATAGGTTACACAAACATTTTCTGTGCAAATGCCCAAAGAACTATTTTGAAAATCTAGCAGATGACTTTAGTTTTGCGTAAAACTGAGCATTCACTTTATATCTCGGATGAAGTGCCTTGTCGTGAAACTAAAATAAAGCCGAGCAATTAAGAAATAACTTATATATCTACCATTTATAACTACAATTCCGAATGCCGGTATCATAAAAGTAAATGTGCAATATCAGTTCATGTATTACTGTCAGATCATTAATTAAATTGCATACTGTAATTAAATACACGTTTATAGATAACAGTTAACTGATTTTATAACGATTACATATAAATCACCCGATTTTACAATAAAATAAACCTGATTTTAAATGGTTCAACAAATTATGTACCAATTAATAAGATTTTTTTAAACAATAATACGAGCATGCCTATATGATTTATATAATAGGTTCAAAGTCAAGGTTGGTCAAAAACGAAAAACCTAGCATAGTAACACTACTGATAATATTTACCATAGATATATTTCCAAATTGAAGATCAAACCTGAACTTTAAAAAAATGTAAAATTATTCTTATCTATATATTTTTATCGACATCGTCCCCTCCTTACACAAGCCCGTCACTAATAGGGTCGTGTACAATGATCTCGCGAACACGCCGCTTGCGACACCGTGTGCTATTGACTGCTCACTGTTGTGCATTGCGTGCCTTTTGACATAATTATTGTTTTACTTATTATAATTACTGTGTGAACTGGAAAAGCTGTAGTGCTTATTTGATATGAATTTAATCTCAAGTTGACGTAGAAAAGAAATCCTGATTAAGGTTTTCTTTTCTGTCAGTCAAATAATAAATTGCTCGATTAATCATTTTGTTTTTTTTTGTATTAAAAGTTCAGAAATGCTAATATAGCAACAATTTTGGAGTATTGTTAATTTAGACAGATTTGCAATCTGATTGAAATTTATAAAGATTGAAGATAAAGACAATAAATAGTACTTAAAAGTAATAAGAAAATATTGACATAGGTGCGATTCTGTTGTGCATAAATTAAATTAAATTTAGACTATTGCCATCTTTTTCACTTTGATAAAATAAGAAAGAGACAGACATAAATATGAACTGTCAAATTTAGTTGAACTAAAATTTCCATACAAATTTAGACGACACGTCGGAACGTGTCGACAAAGAACACGGTGAAGTACAAGGCGTAGACAAGTTTTCTCCCAGTTTTGTCCTTTTCTTCTGCCGCCTGTTAGTAAAGGATAGCAATTCTTTGATTTTAGTTTAGTAGGTGAATAAGAGAAGCGTCATTGTTTTCATTGTAAACGTACCAACTCTACGTAAAATCGAGGCGACAGTAATAGGATTGTGCCATTCCATTTTATTGCTCCCCCATTCGCTTTAGTTTGTGCTAAAATACAAACATCAGTAATAATCTCGTGATTCGCAACATCATATCGATATTGTCTCCTCCCTAGTCAATTTCCAGCACTAATAGGGTCATGTACGATGATCCTGCGAACAAGACGTTAGAGACATGCGCTATTGATTGCTCCTTCCTTATTATGTGGCCTTATGTTGTTTTGTTTTATGTTTGGATTGATTATGCTTGAGAAATATTTATAAAGATTGTGGGAGAAATCCCCGTAATCGTGCCTTTGAGAGCACGTTAAACAGTCAGTCCCGGGTGTCATGCGAATACATATGACAGTTGTTACGGGTTGTCAGAAACCCGAAAGTCTGACAACTGATCTAACCTTAGAGTATCAACATTGCCCAGTTACTGGATTGCGGAGGTCTCGTGGCAGTTGCTCCGTGTAAAATACTGGTATTCAGCCGCATCTGGTTAGACTGGAAGCTGACTCCAAGATAGTTGGGAAAAAGCTAGGCAGATGATGAGTGGGAGAAATCGTTTTAAGTAGGAGAGTGTGTGAGTTGTTTTATGTTCCTTTGTAATTTTGAAGGGTTTACAAAAATAGCCTGAAATAAGTGTTACTTGGAATCGGTCAAATATATATAGATAAACATAAATTATTTATAATATATCAAAACCTTTATTTAGAGGTCTGTTGGAATATTTTGAATAGATTTTCTCTAATGTCCCAAAATTACTTTTTTTAAATACATACATACATACATAAACTCACGCCTTTTTCCCATGGGGGTAGGCAGAAACTATAGAACACCACATGCTACGACTCTTACATACCCCTTTCGCTTCATCCACATTCATACATCTTGTCATACACGCACGCCGGTTGAGAGTACGCCGTTTTTTTAAATAATTTCCTCTTAACTGAATAACATACTTTTTAATCCCATTCGTACATGAAACACAAAACCCTAATACTCGCCAACATTTACACAACAAGCCAAACCATCGACAAATCCCTCGACACTGTCCCCTCCCTACGACCGGCACTAATAGGGTCCTGTACACTGATCTCTGGAACAAAGCAACGCGCCCACGGTAATATTGATTGCCTGAACAACCATGTGCAGAGCGCCTTAGTGATAGTGATGTTATTGTGTGACTAATTGACGCGGGGCACAATGCTTCAGAATAGTAACGTGTTATGTTTGATTAGTGAGGTGGAGGTGGATTTAGGTGACTGAAGACTCATTGTTGGGTATTACATAACACAATCAGCCCATAACTGTCCCACTGCAGGGCACGGGCCTCTATTTAGAATGAGAAGGGTTTAAAGTCTTAGTCCACTATGTTGGCCCGGTGCGGTTTGGTAGACTACACACACCATCGAGAACTTTATGAAGCCCTCTAATGGTGCGTCCAGACCTGACGAACGCGCCGCGAATGCGTAGCTCGCGCGCCGCTCGCGCGCAGTGTGCGAGCCGTTCGCGAGCCGCTCGCGAGCTGCGCGCGTGCATTTCATGTTCGAACAAAGCTCCGCACACCGCTCGCGCGCAGCTCGCGAACGGCTCGCGCGCTGCGCGCGAGCGGCGCATTCGCGGCGCGTTCGTCAGGTCTGGACGCACCATTAGGTGTACAGGTTTCTTCACGATGTTTTCCTTCACCGTTAACTGATACATCAAAATTATGATTCGCACATGAATTCGAAAAGTCAGAGGTGAGGGCCGGGGTCGAACTCGGACCGTCCTGAATGGGAGGCAAGCGTTGAACCGCTAGGCTATCACTGTTAAACATATTATAATTATGTATTTGGGTATTAATCATATTTAATTTTACATAGATGTTACATTTTTTAAAAATGGTTATTTTGTGCAGGTTCAACTTTTATGAAATTAATTTGTCATTTAGTATGAAGATAAACTTATAATAATACTAGTGGCCCGTCCCGGCTTCGCACGGGTGGACATTTTTCCCGTTTTGCAACATTTTTCATTTATGCTCCGCCTCCTATTGGTCGTAGCGTGATATTATATAACCTATAACCTTCCTCGATAAATGGACTATCCAACACAAAAATAATTTTTCATTTCCAACCCGTAGTTCCTGAGATTAGCGCGCTCAAACAAACAAACAAACAAACTCTTCAGTTTTATAATATTAGTATAGATATTTACATAGGTAAATGTCTTGTTATCGTCTCAGTACTTACTCCAAGTATGCCTTTGTAGCCAGTCTCTACGACTCTTCCAATCCACTTACCTGTGTTTTGTTTCTTTATAGTATTTTTGACAAAGAAAACATACTACATTATCTCCTTCTGGGTTTTTCATGATGTTGAGAATCCCTTTGATAAAAGTCTTAAAACTTCTAAATATTTTGATAAATCCTCTTGAAAATATTAATACAATGCAGTAACAAATAAATTATTTAATTATACATAACATACAAATTACTGCCTCGTTGGTCTAGTGGTGGCAAGCGCGATTGTTGATTGTGAGGTCCTGGATTCGAGCCCCAGGTGGCAAGGTGTTATTGGGTTTTTCCGTGTGAGATTCCTCAGTAGCAGCCCGGAATTTGGTTTTGTGCCCGATTGATAACAATAGGCTCGCCCTTTATTACATGTGACTTAAAACATAACGGCGAAATGAGGGTGTTACTAAAGGGTTACTGGTAACTCGATGTATTCCTTGCAGGACGTCATAGTAGGCATGAAATGCAAAAAATTAAGCCACCAAATGTTCTACCGAAATTCAGTAGATTTTGAGTTTTTTTATATTTTTTGAAATATCCCATTTTCAACCATTTGAAGCCTATTTAAAAATATTGTACGGCGCGAATGTATTGTTTAAGTTTTGATCATAGCTGATGCCATAGCAGATCTACGTGAATAATTAAAAGTTCAAAAATTTCAAACACATCTGCAAATATGGTTGAAACTGGAATGTTTTAATAAAAATCTAAAATAATTAATATCTTAAAAACTATTGAACTTCGGTAAAACATTTGGTGGCTTAATTTGTTGCATTTCAACCCAACTATAATGTCCTGCAAGGATTACGTCGA
Source organism: Amphipyra berbera (assembly GCA_910594945.2). Classification (NCBI taxonomy): domain Eukaryota; kingdom Metazoa; phylum Arthropoda; class Insecta; order Lepidoptera; family Noctuidae; genus Amphipyra; species Amphipyra berbera. The sequence goes on from OU343142.1 coordinate 16,715,167, forward strand.
GTTACCAGTAACACTGTATACACCTCTGCCCAACCCTTCGGGGAATACAGGCGTGATGTTATGTTGTGTTATTGTAACAATTAATTGACATTATCCGTCCGAGAATCAGAGGTACTTGTAACTATTCCTAGGAACTGTTTTAATTACTCATGTATTGCTATGAATATCTGTTGTGTTATTAATTAAATTATACCCTTATTAGTTCCGAATATCGCTGCGGTAACTGGAGTCTTGGGTTGGAATTGTTGGAAATGTTGTAATTCAACGTTGGGTGACAAAATATTATTGAAATCGGATTTTAAGTACCACTTTTTTTTAAATATTATAAAATTAATTTTAAAACCAGTAATCATGGAGTTTCTTCTTCCCGTTCTTCATCATAGATTCTTAGTTATAGTTTCTTATTTGAATACTAAGGCTCAGTTGCACCAACTAACTATAATTGTTAACTTGCCATATTTATGTCAAATTTGTAATGATTTCACAGAAATTTTGGTATGGTTACGGTTATAGTTAATTGGTGCAACTCAGCCTTAATGTTTCAGAGTTGTGTCTTATAAAGTGACAATAATATCACCCCTATCATAGATTATGACATCAAACCTCATAGAGGAAATATATTAATGTGTAAAAAAAATACTTTCATTATTTTTATCCAATGTGGATATTAATACTCGTCATGTCTCGATCATAAGCCTGTCCACATTAGCTGAAAACCGATAGTTCTGAAAATCATGTGGGGTCTGGGGAAACGTTTGCCCAGCAGTGGGATTATACAGGCTAACAGTAAGCCTGTCAACAACCACGATTCTCTACCAACCTCACTAATTATTCCCTATACCAAAGGTACCCAAACCGCGGACATTACTCGATCATCACTACACACCTCGAGTCCTGCCGACCCCCATCTGACACAAACGTGCAATTAGCGCCGCTGTGACATGTAACGCTATCAATCCATCTCAGAGCTCGGACCTCTCGCTCGTACGCATGCAAACGTGTATTTCTGTTTCATTCACGCGTACTAATGCGCAATCAATAATAATTATCTTCATGTTTGCAAGCAAGTGGATTGCATTGTGATGTTAGGGTGCGTATACAGTGGGGGGAAATATTATTTTTAGATTAATCGAAAAAATATAGTTTAATGGAATATATCTCCGCATTGGATCATAAATTCATTCTATATTTATTTCGGTATTTACTAAAGGTACAAATAAGGTTCGTCGGCAAACTTCGTAAAACCGATCACTTCCGAACTGAGTGTGAATTCAAGACCACGAATGTTTTTAGTACTGCAGTGTTCTTTTCGTATGGTTAGTGACTAACCTAGTGTCAAAGTTTATACCGTCCATGGGCCTCTGACTTGGCTTCACATGCCGTCGAGAAATATCTCTCAGGCAGGTTTTCTCACGATGTTTCCTTGATCGTTTTTAAGCAAGTGTTAATTATACAATATGCACATGAATCCGAAAAGTCAGAGGTGCGTGCCTTGGGTTCGGACTTGAGATCTATGACTTGGCAGTCCGACGGTCACACCACTAGGCTATCACTGCTACTGCAGTAATAATGGTCTTTCCGCTGACGCAATAAGTGGTCTTGAAGTCGCAGTCAGTTCGGAAGTGATCGGTTTTACGAAGTTTGCCGACGCGTCTTATTTGTATTCGTACTGTTCGAGACTTTTGATTTATTTGATTATTTATTTACGAGTTGTGCGAGTGTCTTTACTGTAGTTGTGTTGTGAACTATAAAGATATTATGACTGACTATTCTGATGATATTATGCGGCATCATGAATACGTCCTAACTGAAAGTGTTCTCTGTACACGTAAACGTAGTATCTTTTACGCTTAATAATAGAGAAACTACGTTTTTTGAACAAATAAAATCGGAAGCGGCGGTTTTAATTATCAAATAAAATAAATAAAAATCGTTCGGACTTGTCACGTTATTGAAATAAAGAGGCGATATATACCTAACATGTAACGTAAATAACGCTCACCCTCAAACACCCCAATTAGAATATTATGTTATAATTATAATACATACACTGAAATTTTAGTTTAACATGTATATGCATTGTTATTTACTAAATTAACGTTCTTGAAATAAGGTTTATTTTTCTTTATTTTGTATTGAATGACGGAATTTGTATTAATACAAATAAAAATGCACTTTGAAAAGTCTTTTTGCCTTGATGTACAGTCCATTTCAGTTTGTTTTGACTGTACAGGGGTAATGTGACTAATTTCCGTAGTTTTAATTATTTTTGGGATAAAAAATTACTTATATTAAAAATGATAGAAATCGATTCAGTAAACGATTCTGAACAAACTACTTTCAGGATGCGCGTTAATTAGGTATGTTACATATTGTAGTCAGAGTCAAATGCCACGTGTTAGATACCCGAATTAATTAGATCTGAGTTTTATATTCGTTGATCTAAGCAGCTTCAAGAACACCTCCTACCTGCAGGTGTATCGTGAATCTAACTGTAGGTGGCGTCCGCGTCAAATGTCACTTGCTACCCGGATTATGTTTAATTATGACCATATTTCGGTTCATTGTGCCTGTGCCCTATTGAAAGGTGTATTGTGTATATAGTTCGAGTCAAATGTTACATGTTACCCAGATTAATTTGCTCGGCTATTACACGGCGCGCCATTGTGCGGTGATGTATGAGTGAGCGTGTGTGCGTGAGTCGTTGTAAATCATACACGATTAGCGTTTATGAACGTCATGCGTGAATAAGATGAGATAGGAATGGAAAAAAGATCAAAAGGTAACAACATAACATTACGCCTGTATTCCCCGAAGGGTTGGGCAGAGGTGTATAGTAACACTCTTATTTCGCCGTTATGTTTAAGTTCCATGTAATAGAGGGCGAGCTTATTGCCATCAACCGGGCACAAATCCAAATTCCGGGCTGCTACTGAGGAATTCCACACGGAAGAACCTAATAACACTTTGTCCCGACTTAGGGGTCGAACCCAGGATCTCACGATCAGCAGTTGCACTAAGCGATTATTGTGTCGCAATAATCGTTTCCTAAAAAAGCAGTGATAGCCTAGCTGTTTTAAGCTTGCTTTCCTTGCAGAGGGATCTGAGTTCGATTCCAGCCCTCACCTCTGAGGAGGAGAATTGTTTTCAAGAGTTTTTTAAAAATATTTTACTTGATCTTGGAACTTTATATCCCGGTATAGTTATGTCAATAAATCTTCAATGTACGCGACGAGTACATCAGCTGTACACTATTAGGTATCAGCACGCACTCTAGTTGACCGGTCATCGCGGACCGGTCAAAGTAATTAGTAACGGTGCATTGAACACAATTTGATGGGACCAGCCGGCTAGTTTATGGAGGCAATGTTACGCAGATTGACGGTCTGATTACCAAAGTGGCTGTTAGCGCTTTGAGTTCGATTCCCGGACGGATTTGTATCGCTTCGTTGTGCCGGGTAACAAGTCGCGAGTTCGACGCCTTGGAATTTATATGCTCTAAAAATAATTATTGCAGGTCTGAATCTTTACCTCAACCATGAGTTTTTTTGACGTAAACTCGCTAATGACCACGTAAAATATTTGTATGACAAACCACACAGCGCCTCTAGCGGTTACGTAGGGAATTAAATTCGATAGTATTTTGTGCATTGAGAGTTTTGTGTCGGGAATGCTGTCAAGTTACTATACTCGGAAAATACTCGTTACGGAGGAAATACTCGTTTCGCACATACTATTTAATTAAATTGCAAACTTTATTCATATCTATCTATATTAATATTATAAAGCTGAAGAGTTTGTTTGTTTGTTTGAACGCGCTAATCTCAGGAATTCCTGGTTGGAATTGAAAAAATATTTTTGTGTTGGATAGTCCATTCATCGAGGAAGGTTATAGGCTATATAACATCACGCTACGACTAAAAGGAGCGGAGCATAAATGAAAAATGTTGCAAAAACGGGGAAAATGTCCACCCGTGCGAAGCCGGGACGGGCGGCTATGTGTGATACAAATTGTGCATGTCGCAAAAAAAAATAAACCAAAATGTTATAAGACAGTTGTATTTTCGATTCAAAATTCGCTTACATTAGCGATACTTTTACGGTACTACATATATGTCAAACGTTCATGTTAGTATAGAATATGTTTTTTAATAAGCCCGTAGTTGTAACAAATTAATTGCACTGGTGACGTAGCATGACAACAAAACATCACGCCCGTATTCCCCGAAGGGTAGGGCAGAGGTGTAGTGACACCCTCATTTCGCCATTATGTTTAAGTCCCATGTAATAGGTCGCGAGCCTATTGCCATCAACCTGGTACAAATCCAAACTCCGGGCTGCTACTGAGGAATTCCACATGGAAAAACCCAATAAAACTTGGCCCGGCCTGGGGATCTAACCCAGGACCTCACGATCAGCAGTCGCGCTTGCCACCACTAGACCATCGAGGCAGTTAAAGTTACATAACACGACAACTTTATTAAAGACTAGCGACCCGCCCCGGCTTCGCACGGGTGCAATGTAGATACCTACTAATGTGGGGCATATAAACCTTCCTCTTGAATCACTATCTATTGCTAAAAACTGCATTAAAATCCGTTGCGTAGTTTAAAAGATCTAAGCGTACAGACAGCGGGAGCGACTTTGTTTTATACTTTGTAAAGATAATATTAAATTCAACCTCATTGCGAAATGACAACTTTATTGACGTTTGTCGTGTGCAGAAAATAATACGATCAATAAGACATAATATAGTTATATCGTAAAGATAGATAAACTATTAATTAATTAATTATTAACAACTGGGAACGTCAAGTTTTCCGTATTTCTGTAGGTATGGTTTGTGTGAGATATTGACTTGTACACCTTGATGTTACATGTTCTGAGATATTAAATTTTGACGACACGTTTGGTGCAGTGGCTGAGCGATCGGCTTGTGCGCTACGGGTCGTGGGTTCGATTCCCGCACGGAACAAATATTTGTATGGCCTACAGATAGTTGTTCCGGGTCTGGATGTTTGTGCATGTGAAGATTTGTGTCTGTAAACGCACCCACGATACAGGAGAAATCCTAGTGTGGGGCAATGTTTTATAAAAGAAAAAAAAAAGAAAATACGCCATAATTTATATAGTTTCTGCTAGCATACTTAGTTAGGGATAAAACGTGGGAAAAATTAATAGGATGGCTAAAGCTTGAGTTCATTTCAAAAACATTGTGAAAATAGTAGTTTTTGGTCATAATTTTAAAACTGAAAAGTGTGGACAATTCGTAGGTATCCAGCTGATTCTTAGATATGGTGAGGATGGAGGGGCTCGTGGCTAATTACCAAACGTGCAGATCATAAGATTTGCAAGGTTAAGCTATGCTTGCCGCGGTCAGTCCTTAGATGGGTGTCGCAGCATACTTTCGGCTACGATCGCGTGTCGCGGAAGACGCCCGCGGTCAAGGTTCTGTGCGCGGCTTGGTAATATAGACTTTAAATACTGTGTACCTACACGATTTAATATCGTTTAAAGATTGTAAAATCCGTTCCGATCCGATGCGATCCGAGCCGTTTGGTGGGAATTATCCTAAGCTATAACATACTTATCAGTGCGTAGGACAAGGTTATTAATGATGACAGTTAGTTTATAACGATTTTAAATTCCTTACCGTTTATGTTAGGTAATAATTATGACACTTAAATTTCAACTATTAACACATAAACATATCATCACGCCTTGTATTCCCTGAAGGGTTCGGCAGAGGTGTTTTTATTACACCCTCGTTTCGCCAGTTATGTTTAAGTTCCATATAATAGGGAGGCAATAGGGGACGAACCTATTGCCATTAACCGGGCACAAATCCAGACTACGGGCTGCTACTGAGAAATTCCTAATGGATAAACCCAATAATACTGCCCAACTTGGGGATGGAATGTAAGACCTCACGATCAGCACTCGCGCTTGCCACCAATAGACCAACGTAGCAGTATTGACAGTTATTGCTAAATGATATTTAGTTATTATCTGACTTAGATAGGTGTAAAACTCTGCTTGACCCTTAACAATAAGATGTAATAAGGGGTGATTATGATTCTTTCGAGGCTTCGGAACAACTGCACCTAAGTGGTGTTGTTTTTACGATTATTTTACGATGCAAGTTCACGCCCTACCACAACTACTTACTCTTAGTTAAAGTGCCTAGTTAAGTGTACCTACTTATGGTTATATTATATTCTTTCGTATCTAGTTGGTAGTGGTACAACATTGTTTGCTGATTCTTTTGGTCAATTTGGTCACCCAAAAAGTTAACAAAAAAAAAATAATTGAAAAACACGTGTTTTGGATGTACAAGTAATATTTAAGTATCTGTTTTTTTGTGTATAAATCTATTTAGTCTCTGGACTGACTTTGAGACACACGACTTGTTTATTGAACTGCTTATTCCAATAACCGAGATTAAAATTTTACAGCATTTGAATAAAAAAACAACAACTTCCCACTTATGATCGACATCGACAATGTCCCCACACTAGTAGTTCCCCCGGGCCGGGATCGATCAGCCCGTAATTAACTGGTTGTTAACTGATACACTCGCAATGTCTCACACACTCGCACAAACTCGTAACACACTCGTACACAATCGTAGCTAGTCCCATGGCAGTTGTCAGAATTAGGCGCACCTCGTGATTATTGTAACAATTTCCTGTAGAGAAGTTCAAGGGTTAATTTTAGTGTTGGATTTAATTGTTATTGTAACTACTTGCTAGAGAACGAGTTATTCCGAGTGTAAATCTACCTTTGCTCTTGTAAGATACGTATGATATGCAGAAATGAAATGAAAATTAATGGTAGTGTCTATTAAAAACTTCCGACGACTCCTGATGAATTCAAATAAGCGATCTTAATTGTGTTTAATTCTTTTCCACTTATTTATATTCCCTTTTTCTTAATTCCAGGTAAAAATCTGGTTCCAAAACAGAAGAACGAAATGGAAGAAGAAAGACAACGTGACGAACGCAGAAGTAGCAGAAATGAAGCAACAGAACAAGCCAGAAGAAAAGAAAGAAGGTCCTCAAGAAGATCCATTAGCCTTAGATATGTCCAGAAAAAATTGCAACAAGTTACTTAGTGAAAAGTTAAGAAACACAAAAGTGAGCCAAGTTCTACCGAAACCAAGAAAGGTTGAAAAGGGTGTAATTTTAGAAACAATATGTGATTCGAATGATATCGAAAGTCGTATATCGATTACAAAAATAACGAATAAATTATCGAGTACGGACCTTTCTGGAGATGGGAAGGTTTCCGTCAAGAGTTTTAACCCTGAGGAAGTTAAAGAGATGAAGTTTGATAGTCTGAGTAACGTGGAGATGTAAAGTTTAGGTTAAGGGTTAGATACTTTAGGTCAGTGACTGCTTTCTTAGACAAAATCTGATTTATCAAGTCACTTTTTAGTGAAAATCAAAATTGTTAGGGTCTACGAAGGATTTAATTGTAGATTAAGTCTTACGCAAAAGAAAAGTTGAATGATATCGATGATTTGAATTAAATTGTAGAGTCGCCGCATTTTCTCTCAAAATCATAAGATTTGGTAACTGGCCTGTAAGTCACAGGGCTCCATCTCATTGTGTTCTTCTATTTCAAACTTCTAATCATAAGAGATGATATTTAGATTTTAAAATAATTGGATATTATAGAAGTCCGTAGAAAATATTATTATGAAACTCATTATTATATATTTCTTTACACAACAAAAGCCTTGTGATAAAAGATTTAGTGACACTTAAGTACAATAGTACCTACTACTTATTTTTAAAGAAATGTCAGCGATTTTTTTGTAGGTAGTAGGTATTAAGACTTTCAGAGAACTTAGGGATGCTCTGCCGTGCACCCAAAAATTGTTGGAATGAGTAATAAAGTACAATAATGACTTGGAGCCCTCTTTGTAAATACTTTTGAGTTTGTGTGGATGTCTTTAATGTTTGGTACAAGCTTATTTTGTGTATGTAGTATAGACGAATAACGTTTTCGTTGCGGTTTGATGTTCGCTAATAACTTAGGAAACTTATAATAACGCCATCTGTTGGACAAATCTCAAAACTGTATGTATACGAGTGTTGCCAGATTAAAATAAAATTTAAAAAGAGGTAATAACAAATAGTTTTTAACTTTTTAAGTACAAAATATTTTGTGTTCGCAGTTTAATTTGGCAACACCAATTAGTATCTATATTGAAAGCTTATTTGCAGTTTTTTTATACAGTGATTGTAATAAACCACATAATTATCATGTGTTTATTAGTTTTGTGCAATAATCGTATTATAGTATTAGATATATAAGTACTTATTTCGCAAAAATACAAAAAAATAGAACTGGTGTTTGAAATATTACTTACGATTTGATATTTTATTAATATTTATTTAATAAGTATGCCATGCTAATTGTATGCAGCAATATTTTAATATACATAGTAGGTAGGTACCTACTGTTACTCATTCAGCTGATAACATAGTACAAACAAAAATTGCTTAAATACATGTGTGTTAAACTTCTAGAAGTCAACTTCCTACTTATTTGTCCACAATAAAAATCGATTCGAGAAGTTAGAACTTGATAGTGAAAACAAAGAAAATGGGAAACTGTATCGAATAGCTACCGTTCAACTTTTTACTGTATTGTATTCTGTAATTCAAGCTAGGCTGGTAATTAGTAGTAACTAAAGGCCGATTTACACGAAAATAGGTTTTCGAAGCGAAACTCGTTCTGTCTTTGTCTTTCTCTAAGATGAAAACAGAGATAGCATGAGACTCACTTCGAGAAACTATCTCCGTGTAAATGAGCCTCGCGGGAAATAATACAGGTTTACGTAAAGAGGTCTGATTTAAAATCAAAGATCTTAACCGCTGTAGTACCTACTAATTAACTACTTACATGAAATTGTATTTATTTTGCCACTACCAAGTTTATAAGTTAATCGTTTGTCTTATTTTGTTATATCTATCAAGCAACAATTATGTATACGAACCGACATATTTAATGTAAATAATAACATTACCTACTCTATATTTTGTGCTTCGTAATGTCTTCCCTTCTTTCGCTCAAATACAGCTTAAAGTTATAAATCACCCGTTGATGTTCATTTCATGCTAAATATTGACTGAAAACATAATATTCGGTAGAAAATTAAAAGATTTCTTGCTAATATGTATTATATTACCATCAGTGGCGGATTTTTACAAAAAGGTCCTTGTTTTTTTTCTAATTCACTGTAAATTTATTTATGTTCATTTATAAATTTAAACAAGTAATATAATTTACTAACAGTTCATGGATCTTGTGCGCAGAATAAAAGTAAATAATGTAGTTCTCGACGCTTTGACAATTTGTTTCAATTCCGTTTTCAAGCAAAAACATTAAAATTCTCCATCGTCTTGTTAAATCTGCCACTGTTTAACACACTAATTACAAATATTTTTATATTATATAAAAAAGCCTTTAGTACATCCTACCTAGTTCAGTATTTTCAATAAACAGTCAAAAAATATTTTTTGAAGCTTAATAACATTGTGTGCCGTGTACATAAGAAAATAAGTGAAAAACACAAAATTGTAAATTGATATCATTAGAAATAAAAGATTTAGTGTTAGTGTCCGAAGAGCGCTGTACTCATAATGATGTAGCTCTAGTGTACGTATAGGCAGAATGAGAAATAAATAGTTTTTCATAATTCTTTCTTGTTTTACTATTTTTCATTTTAGTGGTTATGATCGAATTGGCGAAGATTCAGTAAAGAATCTTGTAGCCCTGGAAAATTAGAATGAAGGTAAACCATATTTTATACTCAAAGGGCATCAGACCGCGGCGCGGCTGTGTACTGCGGTTGTAAAATATAATTATTTATACCTATACACCATTCGCAGATTAGAGGCGTGAGAGCAAGGATATATCTATCAAGTTAGATACAACACTAAATAAAAACGAAACACTATCAAATTATGGACAAATAAATTAGTAATATATATATATCAACTTTTACTGGAACTTTCTCGAAATGACCACACGGCATACCAATTGTTTGTATCAGTTGACAGGAGGATGCTGTTATCCGCGAGATATCCATAGGCTACCTTTTATGATTAAAGCATCACCCGTTCGATTTACATACTTAGGGCAAAAATATTTAAAGTTGAGCACACAATTTTTTTACCACAGGCAAGTTTTTATATCTACTAATGCCATCTGTGGTTTGTTACCGGTACAATTCAGAAACGTTCTTTTGAGGTTAAAGCGCCATCTATGTTATATCAATGAAACTACGCACTGCGGTCGTCTTCCATGGATGAACAAAGAAATGTGAAAGATATTTTTTTTAATTTACACTCAACAAAATATTTCAATGGATATTGAGAATCGTTAAGAAATTGGTTGTTTAATGTTTGGTTGGTAAAAAAGCTAAGCGAATTACGGAATGAAAGCTATTATTGTTGCCTTAGTTCTTCATAAGTTTCCTAGATGACGCTACGGATCACTTTTATACGAAAAATATCACGCTGTTCCACGGAGGTAGATAATTTATTATCCCAGTATACTTTTTTTCATTCGTAGGTTCTCTTTTCGTATCTTGTTTTCATTTGATATTACTTGCATTCTTGTATTTCTTGTGAAATCCTTCAAAGCAAAACTACATTAATTGAGTTCTACATTCTTCAACCAGTTTAATTTTATAATTAAGTGTAGCTTTTTATTAGCTCAATATAATTTAATTCACAACAACATAATTTTAATAGCATTATTTATTAATTCTGCGAGATTGCCCTTGACATCAAATCTAACAGAGGGTTGTCAAGCCGTCAGTCCAGACTGATCAGTCTGTTCGTTAATTACTTATTAATGTTTAGAACACAGTTGGTCTCGCTTAATGATGACAGCACAAGGTCAATTTTGAAATTATATTGATTTGGTTTGAGTAATATAACTATTAGCCATTTCGCTAATGATCATTATTTGGGTAGATACCTAAGTAGGTACATAGGTATCATTATTTAGTTAGTGTTTCTAGATAGATCGCCCCAACAGAAATATTGTGCAAGTGGCAAATAGGTACGTATTACCCACAAGTCTACAAACATTGGTGTCGATTCACAGGATTAAACTAAACCAAGGGTGTTTCTCTCTTTCTGTTTCAATAGAAAAAGAAAGTGACAGTTGCGTTTAGTCTAGTTTAGTACTATCAAAACGTGCTATAGAATCGACACCATTGTGTAGAAAGAAGGTATCCAGATAGGTAGTAGGTACCGGTAAAGTTGGGGGCTATTTGAGAACCACGGGGTATTTTGGCATGAACATGGACGTAATGTAGGAGTTCTTTTTTCTTACCTTCTAAATGATCGAATATTGAAATACACAATAACATTCAAATCGTATACATACCTACTTATATAGCACCTGTGTAGCCGTAAGCAGGTTCATTGACTGCCTGACACACACACACACACACACACACACACACACATACACACACACACACACACACAACAGACAAACACACGCGCGCATACACACATATAATTGATTGTATTTTCTTTTATTTTTTATTTTTCCTATTTTCTTTTTTTTGGTATGTAAAATATTTGTACAATGTAAGGGAAGAGCGGAGCCTTCAACTACAGGCATTTTCTATGCCTAAATGGAGACTCCTCGACATGCAATGATAGCCAAAATGATATGAAATAAACTTTTTTTTTTTGACTGGATTTCAATTAGCCACGTGGTTCGCGGGCACTTTCAACATTCCTAAATGCGGAAGGCATAGGACCGAGCAATGTGGCTGAAAATGGAAGAAGCCTATATCACTTTGCAATAAGATCGGTAATCGTATTAAATTATGTTGTTTCTTATAAAAGACATGCAAACCATTGCTAATGAAGTTCTGGTGTTGACTTGCTACGTATAGAATTATTACACTACACATGGAATCTTTTTTTTTCATACTTTTGTCGAGGCCTTACTTCAGTTTTTCACGACTATGCAAGCCTCATAGTCTTAATTTATTGCTTAAAAATAAATAACATTAAATATATATTTTTTTATATAAAAATAAATATAATATCGACATGCAATCATGAAGTAATTGATTCTAATAATGCTCAATGTCAAAAAATATTTTTTTTGACAGTATACAATTTTCCTGGACATCATGGCAACCGTAAGATCTCTATTGTTAAACAGTCCACTAAGTATATTTGACACGAGATTCGACTCCGGATCAGATGCATCAAACAGCTCTCACATCACCTTTACCATGCCATTGTGCATCGTGCTGGAGTATCAGATCTTTTTGTCTGTACTGAGTACTGTAGCCTATTAATATGTTCGGGCTATTTCGTCAAACATCGCGATAGCCGGAATAATCCGGCTGGCCTTTAATCAGGGATTATGCTTGTTATTCGTTATTTAGTGAGAAAGAGACGCTGCTAAGATTTAAATAGGGTGGTATGTAAGCGGGAAAGGGACGCAATAAAGTGACGCGTCAATTTGTCGTGTTCAGTATCAAGGAAAAACAAACAGCTTGAGGAGTTTGTTCATGAGAGGAGGATTTTTTTTAAAATTTGTATTTTGACAGCGATTCGAAAATGGAATTACGAAAGCATCTAAATAAAGGTGTTAGCAGGTTAGTGCGAGTACATTGTCGTGTGATTCTAAGTGTTTTTTGAACAGTTAGTTATTTTGTTATAGTATTGGAATTTCTGGTTCATTATTCTTCGTAGAATTCGGCATTTTGGAACGAGGCAACTAGTCTTGACAGTTCAAAAGTGCCTTGATAAATAGTGTTATTTCCTTGGACGCAAATTAATCAGCGAAGGAAAACCCAACAACTTAAAATGAGTTAAAGAAATCTGAGTTGTTCTGATTGTGTATAGATTTCTATAGACTACCTAAAGCTGGACCAAAACGATTTCTTGTCACCTGTAATACATATGACAGCTGTACGCGCGGTCGCAGCCAATGATATTGGAGGGGGGGGTGGTCATATTAACTGTAAATAGCACAATTTTTTTTGTAATTTTTGTTTTTTTAGGGTAGTTTGTCAATTTGACGTGTACGATTTTGGTCATGACCCCTACGACCCCCACTGAGCTGCAGAAACCAAAGATGTACGTCGGACCATACAGTCGCTCCTTTAGAAGAATCGTAAAAAGATAACCTAAAAAATACATTCGTAAAACAAACTCGCACCTATCAAACGAGCCTACATGAGCAACCTCCCTTAGAACGGCGGCGGAGAGCGATCACCGGCGATTACGGCGGGCGTGAGATTAGCCCCCAATTTTAAATTGTTGATTACTTTCCCCCACCCCCGCACCCCGAGGCGAGCCCCAATGACAGGCTGTTAAATTTTTGAAAAATCTATCTGCCGCTGTACGGTTTGCATAAAGATTTCGGTTTTTATGTGGGTCTTTTTCTTCTTCTAAAACGCAGGTACATAAACCTAGTTTAGAAGTCAGAGTTTTTCACTCTGGAACACTAGCTTAAGCCATTTTTAGATCTAAATTATGTAAATGCATTTATGGAGAAATAAAGTTTAATTATTTACTAGCGACCCGCCCCGGCTTCGCACGGGTGCAATGTAGATACTAATGTGGGGCATATAAACCTTCCTCTTGAATCACTCTATCTATTGCTGAAAACTGCATTAAAACCTGTTGCGTAGTTTAAAAGATCTAAGCGTACAGACAGCGGGAGCGACTTTGTTTCATACTATGTAAAGATAAAAAAAAAAACAAAACTTGACGATGATACTGGAGTTTATTAAGTGCTGTCCATATTATTACTGTACTCTGTGGTGCTGTCCTGAACTTGTGAGTGAACTGTCATTCAATTGATTTAATACTTGGTTCAAGATATCTTCGGAATAGCAGTGGGGGTAGGTAATTTTATTTTAACGAAATCTACCCGTATTCGTTTTGATTATATTAGCTGTCAAACTATGCATCATCGGTAACAATTGACTGTTATAATATAGACGTGTACATCAAAGAGTATAGTACCTAATATATAGGGTAGTGTACATCGTCATTGTTCTCTGAGCTGGGTTGTATACAAGTGCCTTTAGTTTATCGGTTTGGTTATTGCGCCCGCGCTGGTTGTAGTGTAATTGCTCCCACAAAGTTTCGATTACCCGCGGTGTTAGTGACGACAATCGACCCGCGATACTAAAATAACATTATATTAGTGAAGTGTTCAGTGATAATAAGTGGTGGTGAATACTACTAGGCGTTTTCCACACGATGGGCGTGGCGCAGATTGAGGAGATATTCGTGAGTACCCCTTGACTAACCTTATTTTATTGTAGCTTTTTTAGAAATTTTAATTTTGTAATCTTTCTGAGGAACCGCTTATGCCCCACCTACCAAGACACACATTTAACCCATTGAGTGCCGATTTCACCAACGTCGGATAACTTTAATCTCAGGAATAAATTTGACGTTTTGACAGCCTTTGTATAGAAATTCTGTCAAAATATCTAACTTATTCCTTGGATAATGCCAACCGGCGTTGGTAAAATCGGGCCTAAGTGACCGAAGTGAAGTGACAGATGGTTTGCCATGTTTACCGAAGTCTGATGGCCGTTGGAGAAATCTGATAGCATCATACGGCGATAATCAAAAATTGTCAAGTGTGAGTCGTTTAAAGTAACATTCTATAAAGAAGATAATATTCAACAGAGGTCATTCCCATAATTTATAAAATCAGTTCACAATATACCTCTGTTTGTTTTGCGGACGCTACAGCCTCATTCGTTCAGTTTATGCGATAATATTAAGGTTCCGTTTCTCGCAGAAAACACTTTTATTAGTTTTTGAATTTAAATTCCTTCAGCTATTTGTTTGTTGTCAAAAGAATCCTCATGATTTGAGGAAAATGATTTCTATTGCGCATTTTTGGAACGATGTTTTTATCTGTTTGTATTCTGTGTGGTATTTTACTACGACTTTATTTTAGTGTATGTTACATAGTTTACTGTTTAACGTGGTCTTTGGTGGAAATACTATGCAAATGACATCGATTTATTTATTTATCTTAAAAGAACAACAGCATTTACAAAAATATTATGCAATATACAGCCAATTACAGGTCCTCACTATTCAACTATAGAATAAGCTAATTGTTTGCGATATAAGCAAATAAAAGATTAATTTCCAGTTTCGTTTTAAATAAATGACTGTGGACAACATAATAAAATAGCCTTCTTATCAAATAATGTTAGATAACTTAGAATACAACAAGAAACAATCATACTTATATAGAAAAAATAACCAGTCTTAGTTTTAACATGACATCACGCCTTGTATTCCCTGAAAGAATCGGCAGAGGTGTTGTAGTACACCCTCCCATGTAATAAGGGGCGAGTCTATTGCCATTAACCGGGCACAAATCCAGACTCCGAGCTGCTACTGAGAAATTCCTAATAAAAAACCCAATAACACTTTGCTCGACCTGGGGATCGAATCCATGCTCAGCAGTCACGCTTGCGACCACTAGACCAACAAGGCAGTCAAGTCAGTCTTAATTTTCTATCAAAATATGCATTGTGCTAATTATGAGTTATTAAATTTTTCTGAAAATGAATAGACAACACAGTGGTTCCAGTAAGTAGATACAATCAATGGTCTATGGTGAAAATAAACTTATACGAGATAGTGTCGATACGACAGATCCACAATAATTAACAATCATTAAGAAATAAATAGAATAGAATAAATGCCGTGATAATGCGTTCTTTGCGAAGTATGTGCTGTGTAACTTTGAATGATAGATTGAGAAATGAAGACATTAGACAAAGTTCCGGTTTAAAAGATGATGTAGGGACAAAAATTGAAAGGAGTATGCTTAGGTGGTTTGGTCATGTTGAGAGAATGAGTGAACGGCGATTAACAAAAGGAATTTATAATGCGGATGTCAATGGGAACGCCGGTAGAGGACGTCCTAGAAGGACATACATCGATGTTATTGGTGATGTTCTTCACAAAGGTCAGGTGCGTAGTACTCTCAACCGGCGTGCGTGTATGACAATAAGGGTAGCATGTGGCGTTCTATAGTTTCTGCCTACCCCCATGGGAAAAAGGCGTGAGTTTATGTATGTATGTATGTAAGAAATGTGGAAGCTTCTTCAAACCAGGTTCGAAGTACCTAGTGTTATAAAACCCATTCTAACATAACATCACGCCTTGCATTCCCCGAAGGATTCGGCAGAGGTGTTTTTAGTACACCCTCGTTTCACCAGTTATGTTTAAATCCTGTGTAATAGGAGGCGAACCTATTGCCATTCACCGGGCACAAATCCAGACTCCGAGCTGCTACTGAGAAATTTCTAATGAAAAAACCCAATTACACTTTGTCCGACTTGGGTATCGAACTCAGGAACCCATGCCCAGCAGTCACGCTTGCGATCACTAGACCAACACGGCATACCTGTTATAAAACTCATTCTAATTCACGTAAAATACCTTTAATACTTAAATTATCCATTTTACATTAATAAAAGGCTATTTCCCATCTAAAAGGAAACAAAACAGATTAGGATCCCATTAAACAGCTTGACCACTCCGTTACCCCTATCTAATTGAGACAACAATCACATCACCCCTCACGACTAGTCGCTGCGATTAGTCGCAGAGTCGCCGGTCTATACAGCGGTAAATCTTAGCGGTCGTAACGTTAAGTGGGAAAACAAAGGGAGAAGGGAATAGCCCTTTAGAATTAATGGAGACCTTTTGACTTGGATTTGGATAGGCGATACATGGGCGTCTATTTGTAAAATAAAATGTTGGGTAGGACTTTTCTAATTAACTTTTTGTGTTTCATACTATAGTTGGACCATTAATTAGATGCAGTAACTTGACAGTTCAAAGCAAAATAATGATACCATACTAAAACTAGTAGTGTTGGGGTAGTGAACGATTTTACGAAAAGAACGAATAAGAAAAACAGTTCAATTTAAACATATCTCTACAAATTCTTTGTACCTCTTCACGATGCTGGTCTCTTAGACCCAAATTGACTGATAGAGAATGCCTTGTGACATTAAGTCCGCATTATGTACCACAATTGTGCATTGAAGTATTAAATTAATAAATAATTATCCTTATGTTCAGTTATTTGATGCTTCAATAACGTCATATCAGTAGTTACTTAATAGTGATATCGTGTTTTGATCCTCAAGTTATTAAATTCATAAAAATATGCATATTTATGTATACATTATCAAGTTTATTCGATATCATTCATTCTTGTTTTCACCTCACTACCTTTTTTTGTCAAAAACTGGTATCCCTGTAACTGTCAAGTTACTACATCGAATTAATGGTCCAACTATAGTTCTGCCTAGCCTTTTCCAAACTATGTTAGGGTCAGCTTTCAGTCTAACCAGATGCGACTCATGCGACTGAATACCAGTACTTTACACGGAGCGACTGCCATCAGACCTCCGTAACCCAGTTACTTGGGCATTGCCGAGGTTCTATCATCATCATCTGTCATCCTAAGTTTAGACCGGTTGTCAGACTTTTGGGCTTCTGACTACCCGTAACGACTGTCATAGGTATTCGTATGAGATCCGGGACTGACGGTTTAACGTGCTCTCCGAGACGCGGAGAGGTCTCTCGATGTGTAACGAACGGTCCATCCAAGAACTGACCGCGGCAAGCGCAGCTTAACCTCGCTAATCGTATGATCCACGCGGTTGTTACTTAGCCACGAGCTCATTTTGGGTTTCATACTACAGGTAAAGAAATGAACACATGGTGGGACTTCGGTGTCTGTCCATCTGTATATCTCAGTTATTTTTTTAGGTAACTAAACTATTACTATTAATTTAAATTTAGCAACGTTGTTGAATTGTTTACCCGCATAGTCATCCACTTCTTTTTTTGCGTTATTTCATTTTTGACTATATTATGTGCGAAGGTATGCCTTTATAGGAGGCATAGACTATTAACTGGTCCGAAGAGTGCATGATGATGATACATCAAATGATTGTTTTCGACTAACGAAAGGAGATGTTCCATTTCCAGCCAGGTCCACGTACAGTTCCTCAAAAAATCGAGAAAAATCAATAGATACATGGAAAAATACTTATAATTCGTTTAAATGTAGGTATACTTTCGTGATAGAAAAATCATTTGTTATCAATATTATCATTGATTTTCAATATGGTGTTACACCGATTAGCTACTTTATGGTAAAAAAGGCAATTCAATAGTATTTTCAATGGATAAATATTTTTTTCTCTAAATAGTCTCATCATGGTATAATCTAACTTCTTCACAGAAACGTCAAACAATGTCACGACATCTAAATCTAACGTGAAACGTAACGTCATTGACGGTCATTGATTGATTAATGATCGAAATATTTCTTACCGCCATATTGGATTAAATGTTGTGTTGCAATTCTTAGTATACATTCTTGTTCATTACCAAAAAACTAAGTCATTTTATCAAAAATGAATGGTTGAAAACTGTTTTTTGTTTATTTAGCTATTGTTTAATAGACTGTACAAGGACCTGGCCGGGGGCCCCTTTATTCTGGAACAACTCCTTTAGCAGCAATTAGCAAGCTTTCATTGACAGCAATGTAAGCTAACATTTGTGCCAGTGTCTTCACTACAATATTACAAAGGATTAAAATCAAAATCAGGACCTCGATTGCCAATTCAACATTTTAATCGTTGTACTATTACCGCTATCAATAAATTATTCCACTAATCGTCACTTCATTGACTCTGCAATTAATTCTGTTGAATTTACACTAACAAATCCAATATTTTGCTCGCCAATAAATTACTTCCGAGCCACTAAACAGGGTTACTATTCACAAACAGCACCTTTACGAACATATGCTTGAATCTCGTACCTTCAGAGCGTGCCATTCACGCTGCGCTTTTGCGATTGTCGCATAAAGTCGCGTCTTTTGTCAGTGAAGTTATTATTTGGTGTAACAAAGAATTAGTTTGTGAATAAAATGGACTTCCTGTCCGGATGTTTAAAGGTATTTCTTTATGGTTTATAGAGTTGGTCAGTGCTTGACTTTTTGCGCAATAGTGTTGCTCTTTCACAGTTTAAGTTTATTGTAACTCATTTCGAAATTATAGCAAGTTTATAGATACTCATTAGAAAATAATAAATGAGATAGTTAAGTAGGTACTTTGCTACAATGTTTTACCTAAATATTTTGCGTAAATCTATAAAAATACCGTTAAAAGTTCATCGCATTATGAATGGGCCCTCACACTTCAGCGACATCATGCGTGCCATTACGCGCATTCATTGACCGACAATTTGTCTGGCTCATAACAATTGGGTCGGGAATCGAACCCGCTACAGCAGATGTGTGTATTGACAAATTGACGACAAAAAATAAGTATTTAACGTTTATTAGCTTGACTTTTGTTAAGTAGTTTGATCTGTTGAGAGCACGTTGGAAAGTTAATTCATATTTTGTTGGTAGATGGCGCTACTAGTTTAGGATAGGTGGTTTCTTTCATGCGAATAGGATAAAAGTAAACATTAGTGTCGATTCTGTTGTACACAAACTAAACTTAATTTAGCCTATTGCCATCTTATTCACTCTGATAAAATAAAAAAGAGTCGGACGTAAATAAGAGCTGTCAAATTTAGTTGAACTAAACACACACGAATTTAGAGGACACGATTCAGTTTCATCATTAAGTTCGTAGAACTTAGTTTAGTAGTCATTGTTAGGGTGCAGTGTTAAATTGTCACGGATGATATTTTTTTTCTCGAAAAATAGAGGTTTTTTTTTAATCAACGCATAATGTGTGTGTGAAGTAAAGCCAGCTTCACATCTATAAGTATTCCTCACGTAAGTTCCTTACGTAATTAACTTACGATAAATTTGCAAATGTTAACTATTCACATCAAAAATTAACTTATTTGACATCAGTGATAGCCTAGTGGTGTGACCGTAGGACTGCCAAGTCGTAGGTCTCGAGTTCGAAACCAAGGCACGCATCTCTGACTTTTCAGATTCATGTGCGTATTGTATAATTATTCCTTGCTTAAAAACGGTGAAGGAAAACATCGTGAGGAAACCGGCCTGAGAGATATTTCTCGATGGTATGTGATGCCAAGTCAGAGGCCCACGGGCGGCATAAACTTTGACACCAGGTTAGTCACTAACCACACGAAAAGAAGAAGTACACATCAAATTTTTTTTCGTGAAAAAAATGATAGGTATGCGTTACTTGTTATTTTACGGAAGCAACTTAGAAGTGTAATGGCGACCTTATGATACGAAGCTATTAGCTGTTCTCTAATCCTTCAGCTGTTTCTAGATAACCCCTCATAAAAGTTAAGAAGGTACATTGTTACCAATCTAAAAAGACGTTAAACTCACAGAATCAATTCACGATTCCTTTCACTAAACTTGGCAAAACGCACACAATTATTACGCACAACCATAGTACGTTAATCCCATTGAAATCACACGTCCAAGTAATCCGATTACCCGTAATAGATCGGTACCACTTTTCACACCGACTGTCCCTAAATATTCAATATTCTACAACAAACCGACTTACATTTACACTTAAATATCCTCTTATTGCGACCCGGTAAGATTTATATTTGCTCGTTTCGTACGTTTTGTTTTGTCGCGTAATGTTACCCACACAATTGTTATGGATACTATAAAGGGAATTTGTCGATTTTCCAAAATGTGACGTTTCGATTGACAGTCGTTTAATAGGCGCAATGTGTGTAGTTTTTCTGTATAAAATGTGTTTTCAGATAATATTAATATTAATTGGATTTTTGAAGCAATCTGGGGTAATGTGACGGGGATATTAATTTGTTTGTTTGGATGATTGACGTCATATGTCGCACTTTTTTAACCGACTTTCAAAAAAGGAGGAGGTTCTCAATTCGATTGTATGTTTTTTTGTATGTTTGTTCCGCGATAACTTTGCTAATTGTGAACCGATTTTAATGATTCTTTTTTTGTTTGAAAGAGTATTCTTTCAAAGTGGTCTCATTTAAATTTGGTGAAGATCTGATGAAGAACTTCGGAGATAGACAATTTTAATTCGGTTTTATTTTTGTTAAAAAGTGATTATACAGTACTTCTATTCTAGTAACATCACGCCTTGTATTCCCCGAAAAGTTCGGCAGAGGTGTTTTAGTACATCTTCGTTTCGCCAGTTATGTTTAAGTCCCATGTAATAGGGGGTGAGCCTATTGCCATTAACCGGGCACAAATCCAGACTCCGGGCTGCTACTGAGAAATCCCTAATTGAAAAACCCAATAACACTTTACCCGACATGGGGATCGAACCCAGGACCCTATGCTCAGCAGTCGCGCTTGAGACCACTAAACCAACAAGGCAGCAAATATCAAATATTCTGTAATTGATATTTACAGGCTCCAAGAGGGTCAAATTCGTTCCAAGGCTTGTTGAACCTCTACAACCATCAGAATTCAGAGTACCAGAATTTCACAGTATGGTGGTATCATAGTACGGGTAGATGGTCCTAGTCATAATATCCTTAATAGTGCATCTATTAACCACTCGTGTTAGCCCGAAAATCGTGCTAAAAATGGCGTCAAACTGGAAAGCTACAATCAATAACTTTTTAACAAAAATAAAACCGACTTCAAATAGTCTATCTCCAAAATTCTTCATCAGATCTTCACCAAATTTAAATGGGACTATTACGAAATAATACTCTTTCAAACAAAAAAAGAATCAATAAAATCGGTTCACAATTAGCAAAGATATCGCGGAACAAATATACAAAAAAAAATATGCAGTCGAATTGAGAACCTCCTCCTTTTTTGAAAGTCGGTTAAAAAACAGTGCCAAATTCACCGCTCTTGACAGTCCGCAGTACGTGAGGAGGACGCTGCTGCTTTTTTGAACCCCGGAAGGCAGTGTTTACCATATTATTTACCTGGAACCACACAGCCGCATCTTTAAGGTGGGATTTTAGCCACTGGTGCTGATTCCCTTATTTACCAACTAAACTAAAATTCAAGAATTGCTATCTTTTTCACTCTGATAAAATAAGAAAGAGACGAACATAAATAAGAGCTGTCAAATTTAGTTGAACTAAAATTTCCATTCAAATATAGACGACATATCGAAACGTGTCGACTAACGACACGGTGAAGTTCAAGGCGTAAACTAGTTTGACATCTCTAACTTAGTTCTTATCTATCACCGTCCTTTTCTGGCGCCACCGCGCCGTCTGTTAGTAAAAGATAGCAATTTTTTCCCCTTTTTTTAAACGTTGCCCCACACTGGGATTTTTCCTGTATCGTGGGTGCGTTTACAGACACAAATCTTCACATCCACAAACGCCCAGACCCTTAACAACTATCTGTAGGCCATACAAATATTTGATCCGTGCGGGAATCGAAGCCAATCGCCCAGCCACCGCACCAAACTTGTCGTTAAAAGTTTAGTTTGTTAATAAGAGAATCGGCCCCATTGTGACGTGTGTTCCTGTCACCTCTTGGCACTGTCACAGGATAACCCATCGTATTTTTATTTAAAGACCACACCATACAACATTTAAATAGAATACGCAAATATAATACGTTGAACAGTCCGGTGCATTCAAAGGATTATAAAGGTGAATTAAAATAAAACATACTACTCATTGTGGGGCAGACTTACGGTATGATCTGCTTATCAGCGTAAATTATGTCTGGATTATGGCAATAAAAAGTTATTAAATGTATATATTTGTTTACTGGTAATGTTGCAGCCATGCAGTGCTGTTAGTAAGGGTTTATATGCCGTACATTTTTGCAGTATTTGCGCTTTCGGGGTGTTTAGAGGGAATAGAGAAGACCTCTTTATGTATTCTGATTCTGAAGTGAAACATAACCATCCTTTTTTTTACGTGGGAAAATCCCCATGTCTGTCCCTCGCTCGGGGAAGGTGAAGGAGTCTGCCGGACTATTACCGGCGGTGTTCCACCTCCTGACCATCGGCCGGGGTCGCGGGATTCGCGTAAGCATGCACCGCAACCCCGGCAGGTCTTAGTCTTCCTGGACAGCTCCTTAGGCGAGTACCTCCCATCATCGGCGCTCCAGAACACATGGCACGCCGTGACCACCCCAGAGATCAAACGAGCACATGGGCGCCAGATGACCCCGAGTCTGAGCACCCTTGGTCCCCCTGCGACGGGTCAGGTCAGTGGCCCCGTCGCCTTCCACTATTCGGCCGCAGAGGATAGGGAGAACGGCCAACTACACACCGACACTCCTCCCCCCTGTGGCCCCACCGCGTCGGCCATCTGACGGTGGCGACCCCGTCACGGCCGCGGAAGGTAGGGAGAACGGCGCACCGCAATATCGGCACTCCTCGCAATACGACATCGCGGCCGCCTCAGTTGCGATATCACCGGGGCGACACCGCAACCTACTTGGCCGCTACGACGAGGGCTACCAGGCCGAAGCCCCGACGAGCGGCCCTTCATCGGGTTCCTCTTACTTCACCATAGGGATCAAAGCCACGGCTACTGAGCCCCCCCACCTCGACAATGCGGGAACCCACCGGGGGGGAGGTGAAACAACCCTGCCTTTACTATCGTGTAATAGGATAAAAATGGAATTCAGTAATGAGATTTGTAGGGACACTGTATGTGAATGTATGTGTGAAACAACATTGTCAGCAAATGTAGCATTCGGTAGCGCGGACCGCGGGGATAGGCAGCAGTTCGCACCCCGACGCGGCCAATCCCGGTACTCTATACGTGATTAGGTCATAAGTGTAACTATTGTAAAGTGAAGAATACACGCCCTTTTTTTTTTCGTTCGAAGATCCTCATGGATGTCCCTCGTCCAGGGAAGGCGAGGGGGTCTGCCGGACTCTTACCGACTAAAAACCAACGGCGTCCCTCCTTCTGACTTAAAGCCGGGGTCACGGGATTCGCTATTGCATGCACCGCAACCCCGGCAGGTCTCGATCCACCAGCTTCTTCTGGTGGACCTCTGCAGTGGTGGGGCAATTTCTCCCCTGCCCCACTTCCTTCTGAGAGGCGCGTGTGGAACACGGCGCGCCATCCTCCCGGACCTGTTACTGGTCGGGCGACGGTAACCCGCCGCCCGCAGGCCACTCGCAGGAGTGGCCGGAAATCGTCACGCGCCCCTTGGCGCCCGATGCGTCTAGCGCGAGAAGGGAGAGAGGAAGTGGTCACCCTCTCCGTCTTCGCTACCTCCTTGGTGACCATCACCTTCTCGCAAAAAAGAATACACGCACTTGATTTAACTGTTTACCATCTTTTATTAATATACCCAAGATTAGGGATGATCGATATTAGAAAAACATCGATTCAAAGATATCGATGTACGATAAATATCAGAAGGAAAATATCGATGTCCGAAAACATCGATGTTTTAGGTGACATCTAGTGTAAATTGGGTGAAGGTGAACTAATGCTAACAAAATTAGTCAGCGAAATTTACGCTAGATGACTTAGAGTATTATGATGACTTATCGATGGGCCGATATTATTCTCATAACATCGATACGTCGATGTTTTCGAGGACATAACATCGATGTAAAAACATCGATGTAAAAACATCGATGTTTTCTCGCTTAACATCGATGTTTATCTACCATCGATGAATATCGATCATCCCTACCCAAGATAGAACGACACCCCAAAACTAATTAAATATTCCCATTCTTATCAAAAACAACTATACTAACTATACATAACAAATACATGATGTGTTATGTGAATATTTGAATACCTATTGTCTAATCCATATGAAATAAGTAAGTAACAATACCTACGTCGTTTGAAAAATAATTATAAGTAACGTACACGTAAATGACAGTAGAGTTATTGTATGACCAAAAATGTCGAAATTATTTTTTTTGTTTTTTATTTTCTGCCTGTTGGTAAGTTCTTGTTTTTTTTTATCCATTTTATAATATCGATCGGTACACTTGGTTGGGTTTTGTAACAAACGTCTTCAATAAAGAATCGTCAGCGAATATCATTAATCACTATGCCTGGTGAACATATTGGTGATTGCAGTATGTTATGGAAGCCAACTCATCATCAATACCATATCAGCTCGTAAACGTCCATTATTCATAACATAACATCACACCTGTATTCCCCGAAGGGTTGGACAGAGGTGTATAATAACACCCTCATTTCGCCGTTATGTTTAAGTCCCATTTAATAGGGAGCGAGCCTATTGCCTAAGCGATAATTTTAAGATATCAACAACTGAACGGCATGTAAACCGTCTTTATATAAAACCTTGGCCACTGTAATACCTGCGCACGAGTCGTACTTTATAACAGCTTAGTTTTATACACACTACAAAACGACAGAGTTAAACTAAATTAAAATATAATGTTCATGTTGATCTGGTCACAGAACGAACCTCAAGCAAAATGAAAAAAAATGATGTGACATAAAATATTTTTTTGATAAATTGTTCTTTGCGGATCAATTAAAACATTTTAATGCTAATTAACGGGTGACTTGAGTATTAGTTACAATAATAGTTTAACATAATTAGCCCATTACGAAGGGGCTCATGGCTAATTACCAACCGCGCGGATCATACAATTTGCGAGGTTAAGCTGCACTTGCCATAGTACCTAAGTCGGTGGATGGGTGACCGTTCGATACACATCGAGATCCCTCCGTGTCTCGGAAAGCACGTTAAACAGTCAGTTCCGGATGTCATACCTATCAGTCATGTATAGTCAGAAGCCCGAAAGTCTGAAAACCGGTCTAACCTTAGAATATCGGCATTGCCCAGTAACTGGGTTGCATTCGCTCCGCGTAAAATACTGGTATTCAACCGCATCTGGTTAGACTGGAAGCTGACCACAACATAGTTGGGAAATGGCTAGGCAGAATAATATACTGATCCAGTGCTGGGCACGGGCCTCTTCTTAGAGCGGAAAGGGTTTAGGCCTTATTCCACCACGCTGGCCTGGTGCGGGTTGGCGGACTACACACAGCATCATGAACTTTGTTTTTAGAGTCCTCTTTTGCTCAGCTTTCCTCACTATGTTTTCCTTCGCCGTATGTAATATTAATATAGAAGATCAGTTTAGTATTACATCCGCCCGTTTATGCCCAACGCGCTGAAAATGGTCCTCGACGGCATTTCCACGGTATTCTTGAATTGGTCGTGAGGAAGCACTAAAAGAAAAATAAATCAACAATGATCCCGTGTGGGGACGGGCTAAGTATAAAACTTCCTCTCTGCACGCTGGGAATAGACGCGTGCTGCAGATTTAACAAAACTTAGTTTTTAACCAAATTGCCATCCCACCAATTCGCAATAAGCGCTTTCAAACATCCTTCATAAAGCGCACTGCAAAAGAGTGGAACTCACTACGCAGGTAGTGAGTTCCTTGTGTCTATGTGTTCCCGAACGCATACAACCCGAATCTCTCCAAAGTTAGAGTGAACAGGCTTCTTTTGGGTAAGCTCACTCCATCGTAGACTTTGCTCTGTCACCTCTGACCTACACTAGAGACTACATACAAGAGCAAATGCATCTCAATTAAAAATAAAACCAGCACGCTTGGTGTTACGATCTATATTTACATTAAAGTCGGCGCCAAGCAGATAACTCCGTTCCGTCGTGTGTACCTGACAGTGGCGGTACTTTCATACAAGCCCAAACGCCCGGCTTGCCCTATAAAAAGCTATAGACACATACCGAATAACACACTTCATAATATCAAACGCGGGCTGCAAAATATTAATAATTTGAATATAGGTTTTTGCGATCTGTTTCCGTCCCACCCCTCCCGCAAACCTTCCCAATTGAGCGCGAAAGAGACACCTGCGTCTCGGACTGATTTCTCCTGTGCAATATTAGCCAAAATCGTACTTTCGTATTTCCCTGTTTCCTTCTTCAAATCTGGACAGACTTTAATTTTTTTTTGTAATAATTTAAAAAAGACTGGTTATGTCTGTATGTTTTTCTTTTATTTTTTATATTCGTCAAATTAGTTTGCCAGATGTTTGAAAACGGTGGTAAAACCGTTCGATTTTTGTAAAGTTTAAACGTTTCTAATTCTTTTAATAATTAATTTATTGACAAAAACAAAACATAAGGACATAGTGGTGTTAGATATATATCATACGGTAAAAAATATTTGCTCTAGTGACATTATCCAAGGAGGAAACTGAGGAATACGTTTGTATGGACTAAATGCCGACCGCATTTCCTCTTAAGATCTCCAACTATTTGTTATCGCGAATTATAAATATCAAAATAAGTACCTAAAAATATCGGGCTTGCCCTAATGTTGACCCCTAGGCACGCCACTGATACCTCAGAGCCAGAAGGCTATATATCCCTCTTGCTCGCCTCGGGAGTCTGTCTATACCTATCTTTGTTACTTAGATTCGTGTGCTTCATCTAAGACCCTGTCTGCGTTTACCATCAGGTGCCACTTGGGTCAAACGTGACCGGATCATAGTGTAACAAAAAACCAACGTATTGATTAGTGACGTGTTATTACATCACGTCACATAACATTACATCACGACTTGTAGGTACTCCCCGAAGGATTCGGTAGAGGTGTTTTAGTACATCCTCGTTTCGCAAGTTATGTTTAAGTCCCATGTCATAGGGGGCGAACCTATTGCCATTAATCGGGCACAAATCCAGACTCCGGGCTGCTACTGAGAAATTAATAATGCAAAAACCCAATAATACTTTGCACGAACGGGGAATCGAACCCAGGACCCCATGCATTGGGTCCTGGGTTGGCGATCACCACATAGCGGTTTGTCTTCACATCCAGTTTCGTAATGCGAGTAGTAAATAGCACACGAGAATTTTAACAATGTTCTTTGTGTAAGTGAGATACATCATACACCTATGTAAGTAGGTAGGTAGGTTGCATCATAACTTCGTCTTACTTTTTTTTTATTTATTTTTTTTATTATATTTACCAACGTTTGTTTACACTATAGCATAACAAGAAAAACATAACATTTATAGAACTTAATGTAACAAACAGTTATAGGTAAATACAACATTCGCTAAAATATAACTAGGTATACAGTCTTAGTGCAGCTTAGAGATCTGCAGCCATCTTATACTTAATTATCAACATAAAGTAAAACCAAAGTAAAAAGCAAAAAATAAAAATTAAAACTAAACAAACCTTTGTTGTTGTGTCTGATCCCAGTTTTGTTTTTATGACTTAGGAGGTAACAACACCAAAAAAGCAGGTTTCAAAAAAACCATACATTACTAGTTTCTGTGAGAAAAGTAATTAGTAAGTGCAGATCGGAACCGGCCAAGTGAGTCCACATGTACGTCTACGAGATCACTACAATCATTCATGAGCCTACAAAGTCTAGGGAATGGTGAATTAGTTCCATATACGGTTCTTCGGTCTTGAATGCATGTATTCATATCATACAAGATATGTAACTTTTCTCTTAGTATTCTCAACGTGTCGATCGTTTATTGCAATGCAACCACTAGACCAACATAGCAGTCAGTAACGTGCTATTAAATTCTTTAAATATCAAATGAACCTCTAAATCTGCTTGAAACTGTACTAGGTACAACTGCATTTCAACATTCAAGCAAAGTTATGACGTCATCATCACAATATTCCATTATTACATATGCACCATGTAAAAATATATGCAACTAATTTAGTTCGCTCTTGCGTCACCTAAAGAGTGTTATAACGTCAAATTCGTAACTAAATCACAGTGGATACTCTCTCCTACATTTTCATACAAAGTGAAGTTGAAAAACATGAGTAGCGTGGCCGTGCGCAGCTATGGAGCCTCGCCTTAAGTTATTAAGAAACAATGAGTTTGGTCATACATGTATTAATTTTCTAAACACGAGAATACATAAACATAACATACCTTATTATACAGTATTTTGATTTGATTTGCTATGAGTGAGAAGTATTTGTTTCGATAAATATTCACGAAGTACCACCTGAAGGAAACACATTGTGGAATTGCATACCGAATCTTATATTGAACTAAAATGTTGGATACATCTTTGCTTGTTTTGGTAAGTATTTTGAATCTTGACTCTTGTAGCCCATCTATTTAATATAGTGAACCTTTGCATAGTTGCATCACATCAGCTGATTTATTTCCGCATGCAGTCTGACTCTAGCTCCCCCCTCAGATCGGTTTGCCAGTTAGCAGCAATCAAGAGCTCAATTTCACGATTTAATCAATGATTTTTTTTCTTCCTTCTCATATCTTCTTCAATTTGGATTTTTTTATGATAAAATGGTTATATTGTCTAATAATCTTGGTTGATTTGGTAAGAGTAATTTTTATTAGCATTATAAAAATAAATCTCAGATTTTGTTTTTACTGTAACTGTTATTACACAAAGCGTTGGTCTAGTGTCTAGAGATACTATTACTCTTCTTACCAAACCAGCATCTTATCCTGTTTTGACTTGTGTCGCTCTTTCCTCATGCTGTTCAAAGAGCCTCAGAGTATCTGTAGTTGAATTCATTAACAATGTGTGGTCTACAAAAAAAACTAGATTCAAGACCACTATCTTGGCCAGGGCACAAGCTTCGTCAAGGCTTTTTCCAAAAGTAACCCTAATCAGATAAGTAAGTAATTTTGTTATGCGGCCAATCACACCGATTAAGACGTTATTTGACAGAATTAGTAAACTTTGGTAGATTTTTATAACACATATCAACAAAAAATTACAGATGCACGTATGACGTAAATATTGTAGGAGTACATGCAAAACGAGTAAATAAAAAAAAAATACTGAACAACATACAAATTAATTTAATTTCACATTAAAAACATTAAGTTATTATAAAACTGTCTCATTTGCTCCTAACATAACGTTTTGTGTTCATGTTATTACGTACAAATTTTAATTTCTTTCGCATTATGTTTACAGGTATTACAAATTGGATTTAACAGCGCGCTAAACTACAATAAAAATCCACTGATTCAATCATCAGGTTTGATAAATTACGGACAATCACGAAGAGTTTTGGATTCCAACCGCTATGAGCCACTTCCTTCTAGAAGATTTTCAACCAGCGACAGTGATCAATCAGATTCTGAAGATACAAGCTTAGAAGAAACCAACTTTCGTTCACTGCGCCCACCACAGCGCCTTCCATATCAAAGGCGAAATAATTATCTAAAATACAATACTAGAACGGATAACGACATGAGCCTCGAAACGGCACCTGTTGGTAGAATTGGTTCAGATAATTATGCTAATACCTATAGTTCAGCTCTTAACTCAATAAACCGGGAAGACATGAACTTCAGAAGACCCTACTTAAGACAAAGACCCCCAAATCTTAGACTGGGCCAAACTCGCAAATATCATAGAAAAGGAGACAACGACTTGAGCCTTGAAGTGTCATCTTTTGATGGTAACAGTCCTGGGGAAAGTTTAGCAGCTGCCAGAGGAGAAGATGCCAGTTACTTACGGTCACTCCTGTCACTTATCGAACTACCAAATCTTACACGCGATCAGAGACGCAAATATCATAGAAAAGGAGATAACGATTTAAGCCTTGAAGTGTTACCTGTTGACAGACTGGATCCTAATGAAAACGTTATTTATAGTCTACCGGCTTCTCCTGCAACAAGCCTAGGTAACACTAGACGTCTTGATTTACCTTTGTCAAGCATCGAGACACCAAATTATAGACGAGCAGGCGTAAACTTAGAAAAGACATTGTCTGACAGATTTATTCTTGACGATGATAACAGCAACACCCAACTACCACTTCAATCAATTCTTGAATCACCGAATTATAGACGAGATAATTACAAATACAGCGGAATAACAAAACATGACTATCGCTTCCAAATGCCATTTCCTATAAAAGATACTCCTGATGCCTATACTGATACAGTTCTTCTTGTTTCTGCTGAAGGTAAACCAGATGATATAGCCATCGCAAGGCCGCAACTGAGAATGAGTTCTAATGACGATGCCTCTAACTATCTATCGGCTTTACGTAGACTCAAAACGCGTTTAAGAAGCCGTAAACTGACAAATAGTAATCCGAATGTAAGTAAGAAATATAACAGGATGAATGATGACAACGTAGCTCTTGAATCATTATCAGATGTCAAATTGAATCCCAATGACGACAATGCTGACAATTTATCAGTTTTACATTTATCAAGCTTGGAGGACGTTAGTCTTGAACCATCAAAACTAATAAGCCGCAATAAAAAACAAGAGAACAAGAGACAAGACAATAGTTATTTGAGGCTATCTGTGTCATTGAATGACCGACCGAGCCCCGATAAAGATGGTGCTAACAATCTGTCAGTTTTAAGTTTAGCAAGCCCGAGAGATTTGAACCTCGCATCACCACAACTAAGAAACCGTGTTCGAAAACAACAGAATAACAGACAAGATAATCATAGGAATTATCTGAGACTAGCACTATCACCGAATAACAAACTGAGTCTTGATGAAGATGTGGCCTCTAATTTGTCAGAATTGCTTCCAGACAACTTAGATGGCTTAAATCTCGTACCAGCAAGCCTCAGACTTAGTGAGCTATCAAACCAAAACAACAGTAGAAGAGATAATGATGATGCTACGCTTGAATTACTATTGAATGATAGGCTTAGTGCTGAAGAGGATCAAATTAGCAATCTACCGGTTCTACATTCAAGAAATTTTGATGACTTAAGCGCTAATTCACCACTTCTGAGAAACCGTGAACCCACAAATCGTAGTTATAATAAAAATCAAAGGTCCAATAGAAGAGAGAACAAAAACGAGGCCCTTGAATTGCTATTGACTGAGAGGCTTGATGATAATGCTGCTGAAGATCTGGTGCCTTATCACGAATCTAGAAGTGACGAACATTCAAACGATAGTGGAGATGAAAAACTAAACAATAATAGAAGAGATAATAATTTATTCAGTCTTGAAACGTTGCTCAACGACAGAAAAGATAAAGATGATGACCTGGGACTTGCAATTTCATCGAATGATAGACTAGATCTTGATGACAATGCTGCTAGTGATTTATCAGTTCTACATTTAACAAGCCCAGATAACTTAAACCTTGAATCATTAAGCCTTAGTAGTTTTCTTAAAGAAAATCAAACTACACAACAGGATACTACTGACAGACTACACCTTGAATTTCCGTGGAACACCGAACTGAGTCCTGATGATAAGGAAAGCAGTAATGTTTTAGTTCAGCATGGACTTAAAACACCATTAAGAAACCGCGAGAACATAGATCCAAAAGATTACGAACTAAAACTTGAATATCCCTGGACAAACGATAAACTCAGTCCCGATGATAAGGAAAGTAGTAATTTTTCTGCTCGACGTGAACCTAAATCACAATTAAGAAGCCGCGAGAATACAGATCCAAAAGATTACGAATTAAAACTTGATTATTCCTGGACAAATTATAAACTCAGTCCTGATGATAAGGAAAGCAGTAATCTTTTTTCTCGGCGTGGACCTAAATCACAATTGAGAAGCCGCGAGAATATAGATCCAAAAGATTACGTATTAAAACTTGATTATCCCTGGAAAAATGATGAACTCAGTCCTGATGATAAGGAAAGCAGTAATCTTTTTGATCGGCGTGGACCTAAATCACAATTAAGAAGTCGCGAGAATATAGATCCAAAAGATTACGAATTGAAACTTGATTATCCCTGGACAAATGATGAACTCAGTCCTGATGATAAGGAAAGCAGTAATCTTTTTGCTCGGCGTGGACCTAAATCACAATTAAGAAGTCGCGAGAATATAGATCCAAAAGATTACGAATTGAAACTTTATTATCCCTGGACAAATGATGAACTCAGTCCTGATGATAAGGAAAGCAGTAATCTTTTTGCTCGGCGTGGACCTAAATCACAATTAAGAAGCCGCGAGAGTAAAGATTCTAAAGATTACGAACTAAAACTTGAATATCCCTGGACAAACGATAAACTCAATCCTGATGAAGATACCACCAGTAAAAAGCCAGCTTATCGTACGTCGAACGTGGTTGACCCGTTATACGAGCACCCATATCTGCGAAATAGGAAAAGAAATATGTATTACCACAAACGATCATACGAAGACGCTAGTCTTGAAAACAGCCAACTCGGTTTAGAATCTTATCTAAGAAATTCTGACAGTAGCCTCAATGAAAGCAAAAGCCTATGGGTAATGCCTATTGCCCGGAAAAGTTTAGAAAATGGTTCAGACACTCTTAAAAATTCTGATGAAGTAACCAGTAGCTTTATAACTTTGCCACTGGATAGACGACCTTATCTAAGACATAGAACTCGGGGTAAAGCCGACAGACCTCTGCGCCATAATCGGCGCGGCATTACAGTGCTAGCGACCACTACAGTGAGTCCAAGTGCTGAGGGATCATTGTTGAACACTTCTGAAAATATAGAAGATGTTAAAACGTTTAACGACACTATTATATTCCCGACACATTAATTAAGATTTTTAGATAGTGATGTAGATGGAGATGAAGATAAAAAATACGAGCGAAATGAACGATGACAGAAGAGAAATAAATCCTATCGAAGTATGCCCAATAGAGGGAAAACGGAACGTAAAAGAAAAAGTTCGGTTTCTTAAAGTATTTTGCGAGTACGATCTACAAGAGACAACTGCAAATTGGAATCATCGATCTGCTCATAGTGATATTTGGTTAATAAGAAACAATCGTTAAGTTCTTCCTTGATTATTATTCAACCATTTGAAAAGGAGAGGAACTTTGAATATTGATTGATAAAAAAGAGGAGTAATTTTAGTATTGTAGTATTTAGAAAATATATTAATATATTCAAATGACGTGTTTTATTCTTTAATTTGGATAATCAGCAGTGATATCATAACGGTTGAACGCTTACCTTCCATTGTCTGAGTTTGAACGATGTGTACATCTCTGACTTATTAAATTCATGTGCGGATCAGAATTTGATTATCACTAGCATTAACGGTGAAGGAATACAGAGCGATACAGAACATTGACATGAAGTTTTTAGAGAAGCTAACGGTGCTACGATTTACGATGACTGTGTCAGAACCAAAGTCTCTAGCAAAACTAAATGAGTGGGTCAAGGAACTGCAAGTATACTCCACCAAGAAGAACATAGTCTGCTTTGTTGTCGGCAATAAGATTGACATGCATATCATTTTGGGACCTAGTGCATAATATCAACAAGCATATTGGGTCAACCACGCGACGGGCGCAACGAGTATTCCCAAGGAGGGTTGATGTCAGGCGGGCGGGCCGGTCATAAAACAAAACCTCTAACAACACGGATTTATGAAATACATGTTGTGCCGACCCCACCTAGTATGGGATAAGGGCAGGAAGAAGAAGAAGAAGAAGTTAACGGTGAAGGAAAACATCGTGAGGAAACATGCACACCTGCTTTAAAAAAAGTTCTCGATGATGTGTGTAGTCCACCGACCCGCACCAGGACAGCGAGCTGAACTAAGGTCCAAATTCTTCTCATTCTGAAAAGAGGCACGTGCCCAGCAGTGACACGGTAATTATGCTGTTTACGTAAAAAAATCAAGAATTTAATCGATCTTCTTCTTTTCGTGTGGTTAGTGACTAACCTGGTGTCAAAGTTTTTGCCGCCCATGGACCTCTGATTTGGCTTCACATGCCGTCGAGAAGTATCTCTCAGGCATGCCGGTTTCCTCATGATGTTTTCCTTCACCGTTTTTAAGCAAGGGATACAATACGCACATGAATCCGAAAAGTCAGAGGTGCATGCCTTGGGTTCGAACTCAAGAACTATGACTTGGCAGTCCGACGGTCACACCACTAGGCTATAACTGCTGTATTTAATTAATTTAATCGATGATGTATTCTTTAAATACGAAGTGAAAGTGGTAACTGATTCCTTAGGTACAAATACAAATTTGACGACATGTTTGGTGCAGTGGATAAGCGATTGGCTTCTGCGCTGCGGGTCGTGGGTTTGATTCCCGCACGGAACAAATATTTGTATGGCCTACAGATAGTTGTTCCGGGTCTGGGTGTTTGTGCATGTGAAGATTTGTGTCTGTAAACGCACCCACGATACAGGAGAAATCCTAGTGCGGGGCAACGTTTCTTTCTTAAAAGAAAAAAAAACCTAGTTGCCTATTTTTACCCGACTGCGCGACAGTAAAGGCAGGGTTATGTTTTTTATGAAGTATTGTTATTGCTACTGGTTTCAAAAATAACAAAGAAAGGTGATTACAGTCAATCCCTCCAAACATAACAATGAATTTCACATAAACTAAAATCTCTCATTAATTAAAGATAATAACTGCCACCCATCATTTTCCCGACCTTATCATACACAACTTAACCTCACAAAAGGTATATAGTGGTCATTAATTCGAAGCATAAGTAGCGGTCGGCAGCGATCAGGTAGCGCATTCGACGCTGTGCAGAGTAAAAAGAAAAAGGGCTAAGTTGAGTCTGATAAATGACTGCCTATTGTCGGCTACTGGTATTGACGGCGACTTCGGTAGGCCGTTTAAGAACGTGGTTCCGTATTCAATTTATTATTTTTTAAGTAGGAAACTATTCTGGTCCTTCGATACAACTTCAAAACATTATATAAGGTCCAACCAAAATACCTGGACAAACTTTTACATAGTGTTCAGTACGTTTACCTAAACATATCTATGCAAAAAAAACGAGATCCAAGTGTTTTCTATTGTAACGAAAAGACTTTTTCATCATTTTTTTTTTACGTTTTTGACTTCTCCGTTCAGGTAAAACACGGCGCGGAAGAAGCGCGCATCCCGGTGGCGGTCGATGCATAAAAAATGGATGAGTTTATTATTAGAGAGTACAGGCAATTTAAAACGTTATTATTTTTTGGTTCGAAAATAAACACTTGGATCTCGTTTTTTTTGCAAAGATATGTTTAATTAAACGTACTGATCACCGTGTAAAAGTCTGGCCAGTTTTTTTTTTTGGACGTTATATATCCTTACTTCAGTCCAATGCTGCAAAAGGCCTTTCCCAAAAAGTGGTTGGTAGCTGTTACCTGCAGTCCCCACACTGGACAAGCGGGTTGAAGATGGCAGAGTCAGCTTCTAATGCAACGTTGTTGTCATTGATCTTGAGAGCCTAGGCTGCTAAGGTGATGATGCGAAAAATATACATATATCCTTACTTCAGTCCAATGCTGCAAAAGGCCTTTCCCAAAAAGTGGTTGGTAGCTGTTACCCACAGTCCCCACACTGGATAAACTGGTCGGAGATGGCAGAGTCAGCTTTAAGTGCAACGTTGTTGTCATTGATCTTGAGAGCCTAGGCTGCTAGGTGATAATGCGAAAAATATATACAGAGTATAAACGAAATCATGTAATTCCTTCAAACCTCGCGATGTACTGCTGACATAGATTAAGTACACCATGTTTACTTCCTGTAATTTTTTTTTATTGAATCCAAAGGTACCTATCCCATGCAAGTTTAATCTATGTTAACAATACATCACGACGTTTGAAGAAATTACATGATTTCGTTTACACCCTGTAATTGTTACGAATTTGAAAGTCTGTGTAAACGTTTACAACCGATCCATAAATATAATTTTAATTGACAAAAAGTGTGATAGTAAATTCGGACGTTACACAACCCTATTCTTAAACTCCTAAATATAAAATACTAGCTGTTTCCTCACGACTCCGCCCGCGAAAGAAGTTTTAAATATAGCCTATGTTACTCAGTGATAATGTAGGCTCTTTCTAACGGAAAAATAATTTTTGAAATCGGTCCAGTAGTTTTTAAGTTTATTCGTTACATACAAAAATACAAATCTTTCCTCTTTATAATATTAGTGTAGATATCTAATCGACCGTAAGAGCGCCCACTGGCCCCTAAGCATATGAAAAATAAAAGAGTTCCCTAGCTTTTGTCCGGCGGTGTATTAAACGTCGGGCCGAGTTTATTGACACTCTTGTACAAAGCGTCTGCCAGGGTCCAGGGCCCTCGGGGGGCTTATACGTTGACGATGTGATTTTAATATTATATAGCCAATTAACTAACGAACTTTCGAAAGTTTTAAGTTTTGGAATAAGAGAAAAATCTTGAAAAACGAATGGCACGTGTGTGTCAAAGGTTCCACATTAAGTTTTAACAGTATCTACTTAATTGTGATGACACTGTTGAACATACGCATTGTGATTTTGTGTTGTATTGACTGCCTGTCTTAATTCAGCTTTGCTAAGTAAAGATGCCTCTTCACAGCTTGGCTCATCGCCGCAAGGTTGCCTGCTTGTCGATATTCTATAGACTGCACTTCGGAGAGTGTGCTCAAGAATTCCACAACCTCATCCCACCGGCCCCCTTCTACCATCGGACATCTAGACGCACTGCAAGTTACCATCCATACCTAGTTGCCATTCTACCAATTCGCACTAAGCGCTTCCAAACATCCTTCATAATGCGCACTGCAAAAGAGTGGAACTCACTACCTGCGTCTGTGTTCCCGAACGCATACAACCCGAATCTCTTGAAAGTTAGAGTGAACAGGCTTCTTCTGGGTAAGCTCAATCCATCGTAGATTTTGTCTCTGTCACCTCTGACTTAGACTAGAGTCAAGAGCAAACCCATCTCAAATAAAAAAATAATAAAAAATAGCTCGGGTGAACAGTTGGATCATCAATTGTCGTCCTAACTTGCAGGAAACCTATTTTATATCAATATATTGCTGAATGCGTTATTGATCTAGTGGTCGCAAACACGACTGCTGATCATGAAGTCATGGGCAAAGTGTTATTGGGTTTTATCATTAGGAATTTCTCAGTAGCAGCCCGGAGTCTGAATTTGTGCCCGGTTAATGGCAATAGGCTCGCCCCCATGACATGGGACTTAAATATAACTGGCGAAACGAGAGTGTACTAAAAACTGTGCTGAACCCTTCGGGGAATATAAGGCGTGATGTTATGTATAACCAAAATCTTTAACAACAAAATTAGCTCGTCTCATCTCATCATGTTTCTCAACAAAAACACAAGTAACATTAGCGTGGATGCTGTCACTGCATCCTTGTTATGATAGGATGTTAGTGTCAACAGTCTGTCACGAGTCACTGTGTATCTGTTAGCGTGCTGTCGGTGACATGTGAGCCTTTAGCTTCCGCTAATAGACCTGCTGATTGCGACTATTAAAATTAGTAAATTATTGTGATAATACATACAACTGGGGTAGGCAGAGATTATACAGCATGTAAACGAAATCACATAATTCCTTCAAACCTCGTGATGTACTGCTGACATAGATTAATCCTGCACTGGATACTTAAAGAAACATAATTTTTTTACAAAATTTATTGATGTGTTCTCTACGTGAAGGCATTTTAGCGTCCCAATTGAATTGCGCGGCTATCGCTCGCCGCACGGTCATTTAACTCGGGGCGCTAAAATGCCTCACTTTAAGAACACATGTTTACTTCTTGTAATATTTTTTTATTAAGTTCGAAAATATCCCTTGCATGGTTAATCTATCTCAGCAGTACATACAGCAGTACATCCTGTAGATTTCCACCTGCTACGATCCTGACACACCCTTTTCGCTTCATCTACATTCATTAACCTTCTCATGCGTGCTCGTCGGTTTAGAGTGCTACCAACCTGGCCTTTTTTGAGAACGTCCGCGATTTGTTCGTGGTACGTTCGCCGAGATCGGACCCTTCCAACTGTTCCATCTACACTCGCCTTGTATACTTGTTTCGTTAATCTCCTTTCGTCCATCATCTCTACATGACCAAACCATTTTAACATAGCTTTCTCAATCCTTCTCACTACATCTTCTTTCACTCCACAACGTTGCCTTATCATGCAATACTTTGAAATAATGCATAAGGTGGGACTTTGTTTGTTTGTTTTTTTATTTAAACATTGCCCTACACTAGGATTTCTCCTGTATCGTGAGTGCGTTTACAGACACAAATCTTCACATACACGCCCAGACCCGAAACAACTATTTGTAGGCCATATAAAGATTTGATCCGTGCGGGAATTGAACCCACGACCCGTAGCGCAGAAGCCAATCCCTCAGTCACTGCACCAAACGTGTCGTCAACATAGAATTTTAGTACATCGGTATTTTATTTGTATTTAGCGGCCCGTCCCGGCTTCGCACGGGTGGACATTTTTCCCGTTTTTGCATTTATGCTCCGCTCCTATTGGTCGTAGTGTGATGTTATATAGACTATAATCTTCCTCGATAAATGGACTATCCAACACAAAAATAATTTTTCAATTCCAACCAGGAATTCCTGAGATTAGCGCGTTCAAACAAACAAACTCTTCAGCTTTATAATATTAGTATAGACAACGAAGTATACCTGGCACCCACCTGAGGTGAATACCTTGAAAAATTGTGTGTTTATCTTACTATCTTTCATAACGTTAATCATCTGAAGGCATCTACAAGGTTAGTCGGAAAGGGGGTACTAAGCCGCGGGCCACTTAAAGTATCACTGATGACTATTTTAAAGCAAGTGTTAAAATTTCAAAATTCAATAATTTTTATTTGCATGCAAAACGATTTTTATTTTAGTTTCTTATAAATAAACAAACCTGCTTTAGTTTTGAATTCAGAAAATTAAGTTTCTAATCCGTGACCCCAAATATGACCTAAATAGTAAACACATCTGATCATAGCTATGGACAGATAGATTTTAGCGATTTTTACGAAATCTTTGAAAAGCTATTTCTCTTAAACTATCGAGTTTTGGGGAAAGTTCTAGAACAAAAGTTATCCCTTGTTATAGGTACTTTAACGCCCTTTCGGCTTAGTACCCCCTTTCCGACTAACCTTGTATACTGTTTATTATTAAATACAAATACTGAAAATTAATAGGTGTATGTTTTTTTCACCCAAAAGTCACATGTAGCAATTATAACGCACTTTCACAAAATCATCCAAAATCCTAGTTTCGACAAAAACGGAACAATAATTTCACGCGACATTAAAGTAGTAAGAATGGACTCTTAAAGCTATTGACTGCTATAACAGGGGGTGGGCAGGGGTAAAAAAAGTGACTCTTTGATAACATTACCTTTGTGTGACGTATTTCCGCTCCGGTTGCTTTGTGTGGAAGTGTCGTTGTTGGTACCGGTACTTGTCACAGTGTAAGAGCGAATCTGGACTTTTTAGAAACATTCTATCTGAAAACATTGGTAAAAAATCTGAATACTTGGTTTGTGACTGTTTGGGATTGTTAGTCAGCTACAAACAATAACTAAAAGTACATGACAGTCTTAAAAACATCTGACTAAAAGTTTATTACTGACAATCTTTACATATTTATGTAGTATAAAACAAAGTCGCTCCCGCTATCGG
This sequence comes from Amphipyra berbera, assembly GCA_910594945.2. Lineage (NCBI taxonomy): Eukaryota > Metazoa > Arthropoda > Insecta > Lepidoptera > Noctuidae > Amphipyra > Amphipyra berbera. The sequence continues at coordinate 16,755,517 of OU343142.1, forward strand.
TACGCTTAGATCTTTTAAACTTAACTTTTAGAATGATTCAAGAGGAGGGTTTATATGCCCCACAATAGTATCTACATTGCACCCGTGCGAAACCGGGACGGGTCGGTAGTACTCAATAAATTAAAGTTAGATAAATCAGAATTCACTTGAAGACAATATAAAACCAAAACCAAAAACAACCAAACATTACATTAAAACCAGGTTTTTTATAAAAATTCTGACATCTTCTAAGCAGCTGCGACACGCTTAAGAAATAGTGTATTTCTGCAACAATCGCCGACTTCTATTGTGTAGGTGACTTTATTCGACACTTCGACAGTTACTTGTTATACTTCTTAGGAATTATTGTATTTTACTGGATTAATTTATTTGATGTCACATATGTAATGTGACAGCTAATTGTTAGGGCAGATTAGATACACACGATTTATCTATTGTCAACGTTAAGAACTCGTGAAAAAAATCAATTAAAAATATCTGATATAGGCGGTAAAATGAAATTTAATTTAGTGTAAAGTCATAAGGAGGACGTTATAAGTATTTTATCTTTTTCCGTTTATTATTAAATTATAGAAACTGGTTTTGATTGACTTATTTTTGTGAATAAGGTTAAGAGTTTTGTGCTTACTAGTAATCTATACTAATATTATAAAGAGGAAAGATTTGTATTTTTGTATGTAACGAATAAACTTAAAAACCACTGGACCGATTTCAAAAATTCTTTTATCGTTAGAAAGCTACATTATCACTGAGTAACATACGCTACGGGCGGAGCCGTGAGGACACAGCTAGTAGATTATAATTTTAAAATAACTGACTCGTTGGTCTAGTGGTGGCAAGCGCGACTGATGATCGTGAGGTTCTGGTTTCGATTCCCGGGTCGGACAAAGTGTTATTGGGTTTTTTCCGTGTGGAATTCCTCAGTAGTAGCCCGAAGTTTGGATTTGTATCCGGTTGATGGCAATAGGCTCGCCCCCTAGTACATAGGACTTAAACATAACGGCGAAATGAGGGTGTCACTATACACCTCTGCCCAACCTTTCGGGGAATACAGGCGTGATGTTATGTCATGTATGTTACTGATCTGATAACTAACCACCCTAGGACCAAATTTAATGGCCCTCCATTGTATACTTATCAAGTACAGTTTTAATCCCAGGTCGAGTAACTGAGATTTTATCATACTTACTCGAATCATCGCTAATGTAATTAGGTATCTATCAAGATGGCTATCCTAGGATGAATACCTATAACCTAGACTCCAAAACCACCACACTTGTTGGCACTCTATGAATATTCTTTCAAATATACCATTGGGAATTTTGGTCCTTCCAGTCGGAACAAAGACGATTAAATATGTCACTTTAAATTAAAATATAAACAAACCCTCAAGTGCTTTTCATATCACTCGTCACCACCATTAACTAAACATCCTTAATATTTGTCTGGACCATTTATTTTCGTCATAATTACTTAACTAACTTGACATCACATCGTCAACGTCAAGTATCATTAGCTTCAGCTTAACCGTCAAAAAACACGTTCTAAATTTGAACAAAAACTCGTTTCGGCAGACAGTGTGGCACCGATCAACAATGCGCAGGAGTTTACGGCGAGCGTACGTATCGTTTACGCGCGCTAGGAAAAATAATAGCCGTGCTTTGCTGTTGAAAAGTTTAATCTCATTCTATATTCAACCTTATTTGAAGGAGGCTAAAAGTTATAAATGGTTTTGTTGGATGTAAATCTAATGTTGTTACACCAACATTTTAAAATTTAACCATCAAACGAATTTCAACTTTGTGTTTTAGGAAATAAGGTAGATTATTGTATTGCTGTTTCTAATGTATCACCACATAAGTGTCATGGTATCCATTTAACTGTCAGACCGGAGGAATGTCATTCATGGTAATGGATCGTTGTAGGAAGGAAGTTGCAGGTAAACGTGCAGAAAAAACAACATGAATGGATGCGCGCGCGCAGCCTTGTATAGGGGGTGGATTTTGTGGGATCCAGCCGTTTCTATGGTCCCATTCATGGTTTTTATGAGGTTTTATTGCTATTGCAGTTAATAAGTTTATGTTATTAGGATGAAGAAAAAAAAAATTACTTTAAGGGTAAACTGAGTGGTGTGGAGCGCGATTTGAGCATACGTTTATACTTTTAATTATGGGGTTTAATATATTCTTGTATTTAAACGTAAGCGAGTGGAGGATGCAGTTGAGTACAGGTCTTGCATCGAGCTTGCATCGACATTGTGACCGTTGCAGCATCTTCAATGTTAATAATATTTTAGGTCTTCTTCTTCTATTCGTGTGGTTAGTGACTAACCTGGTGTCACAGTTTATGCCACCCATGGGCCTCTAACTTGGCTTCACATGCCGTCGAGAAATACCTCTTCACATGGTTTCGAGACCTATGACTTGGCAGTCCGTCGGTCACACCACTAGGCTATCACTGCTTTAATATTTTAGGTGCCATGAAATGATGGGTTGCGTCAAGTAGATTGGCAGCTGGACAACTTGTATCTTTTTCAAAATTGGATTTTCCTAATCCTGCGAGTGCTTTGCCACGGGCACTATGGTGCAGTTGCTTCCAAAACCAAAACTTTGTGATATCAAATATGAATCTAATTATTTATTTTATTTATTTATTTTAACACAATCACAACTATCATTACAGGATCATATCCCAATGCGGTAGTGTGGTCTTTACAGGTGGGTACTCATATTATACAAAAAAATAGAATAATTAGCAAAAAGAAAATACATTTTACATTAAATAACAATAAATAAAAAACTTTATATTAAAACCATCATAATTCATAGTAACATAATACATATAGTGTGGTTTTCGTCAATTCATTCAGAGAGAATGAAAATAAGTCTATCCTGTCCGCAACGATGTTCAGCGTATGCAAGGCGCAATATTATCATCTTTATCTTTTGTGCGCTTCGTAGCAAATGCAAATTCTTTTTAATGAGAATAGCTCCTGCTATAGCTAGTCGCCGCCAAGAGGGAAGAAGAAGAGTATTTTTTAATTTAAAAAATATAGATTCCTACGTTTTACACTCTGTTGTCAAGATTACCTCCTCATCTTTAATAACTACTTTGAAAGTTTTGTTACTATAACCTATTGTTGTTCGATTTCCGTTACTAAATATATTTATACTAGTGATAGTCTATTGCTGTGACCGTCGGACTGCCAAGTCACAGGTCTCCAGTTCGAACCCAAGGCATGCACCTCTGACTTTTCGAATTCATATAATTATCACTTAAAAACGGTGAAGGAAAACATCGTGAGGAAACCGGCATGCCTGAGAGATATTTCTCGACGGTATGTGAAGCCAAGCCAGAGGCCCATGGGTGGCATAAACTCTGACACCAGGTTAATCACTAACCACACTATAAGAAGAAGACGAAAAAGATAAATAAGTATAGCCTCGGTTTGATTAGAAAACTTTTCAGACCTGCAGAGCTAAGATTGCTGACTTGTCAGTGATATTTTCTAAGACTGATCAGCCATTTCCGTACAGATTTTACAAAATTATTCCTAAGAGTCGAAAAAAAGGACCAAAATCTCATCACTTTCTCCTCATCTCTTCCTTTCTAACTGTCATTTCCATCCCATCTGTATCACAGAGTCCAAAATTACACAAGTCGAGTCTGTTCTCACGTTACAATAAACAGGGTCTCGGATGACGCGTGAGTGCGAGCGAGACAGCGATAGTCTTTGTATCGTCCAAGATCTTTGCCACCGCTAATGACGCCTGAATCATTTATAATTAATATTACTGACTAGTGATGGTGCTGTATCGATTATTATTTTCGATATACAAAGAAATGAAAGTAAAAAATAAGTTGAAGTTCTGATTACGGAATCTATGTTGTTGATAGTAATAAAGAAGTGGATACATACCTTTTGGGTACTTTCTTTCTTGCTTTTAAATGTATTTTTCATCCCAGTGTTCTCTCAGTTAATTTCCTTTTATTAGCAACATTCAGCAGTAAAAAGATGTAAAAAAAATAATTTCATACTTTAGATGGCCTCGATTCTGGTTTCATTCAGAGGGGCTTTCAGTATTCTGCATCTCATAGGATGATCGGTGAGTCTAGTATTAAGTAAGTAATCAATAAGTAAGCCATCTAATTAAATACTTTTATTACCTCTTGCGACATCCACAGTAAGTAAAACTTTCTATCAATGCTATAAAATGTATGAGAAGTGAAGTTTCGTCTGGTTTGGTTGGAGACCCTTCAAGTGTCACCAATAACTGTCCGGTTACGTAGAAACGGCCCGCAAGACAATCAAAAAACAGTCGAATAGAAAAAACAGTTTCGTCCGGACAAACATTTAAAATTGATATTTTCGCAATCCAATAAAAACCAGTTTTTTTATCGACAAATCCAGTCCCATCCCTAAAATCAACCCGTCAGCGCTACTTTGATACAAAACCTATAGGTAATCCTGTTGGCTACCGTTTTATACCACACCTTTTTATTGCCAGGGATTAAAATACCCTGCACTTCACATCCGAAATTCACCTTTACCAGAAACGAAATAAGAGTGTTATTTGTGTGAACAAAAAGTGGAACAACAAACGAATAGAGTTATTAATGTTAGATTTATTGGTTCTTTGATGTCGGTTAAATTATTATGAGTTTGGTATTGTGCGACCGGATGTTGGGCGGTGGACTTAATGAGCAGATATGGTCGAAATAAACTGATTTAATAGATTATTGGTGGATGTCAGTCTTGGATGTCGGTCTTATTGTTGGGCTTACCTGGGTAGGAGAAACTGGTTGTCTGGTGTCTCTGGGTTTACTTTGTGTTTTATTTATAAACTACCGACCCACCCCGGCTTCGCACGGGTGCAATGTAGATACTAATGTGGGACATATAAACCTTCCTCTTGAATCACTCTATCTATTGCTGAAAACTGCACTAAAATCCGTTGCGTAGTTTAAAAGATCTAAGCGTACAGACAGCGGGAGCGACTTTGTTTTATACTATGTAAAGATTGCTATTTCTTGCCTATGTCGCTTACCATAATCCGAAAAAATGTAATTATCGAACCCTTTTTTTTCAAGTTGACATTAGGTTGACATTTTGTTCAATACAAATTATTTATTATATTGAAAATAATTACTTAATACTTATAATATGTTCGAATAATTAAGAAATAAGACTAGTTCTTGTATAATATAGAGGACCAGCATTTCGTTACACATTATTCAATCAATCAATCAAATTTATTTCGGACAAGGTACATCCATATGTTGGTAAATTATAATATAAGTACTTACAAAAATATCTTAATAATAATGAAACTGATACCCACCTGCTCCATAAATCAGGTAGTACTGCGGAACCCAAGAATTATAGACCGATTACATGTTTGCCGACGGTCTATAAACTTCTTACGTCTATTTTGAGAGCCAAAATTAATTCTCATATTATAAATAATTCTATAATGTCCGTCTCTCAAAATGGATGTAAGATTGGGTCCCGCGGTACTAAGGAGCTACTTCTCATAGATATGGCCATTAGCCAACAAGTTCGCCGATCTCGAAAGGATTTGTCGACATGTTGGATAGATTATAAGAAGGCCTACGACTCGGTGCCACATACATGGCTCATGAGGGTGCTAGAGTTGTATAAAGTGAATACAACTCTATGCGCCTTCCTGACGTCATGTATGGGGCAATGGAGGACAGTCCTTCACTATCCAGGATGTCGGCAAATTCAAGGGAGAGGAGAACCAATAAGGATTGAGCGAGGTATATTCCAGGGCGATAGTCTGAGCCCACTGTGGTTTTGTCTAGCCTTGAACCCTCTGAGCACATTGTTGGAGGGTTCAGGGTTAGGCTACCGGTTGAGAAGAGGTGGTCAGGTAATATCCCACCTCCTTTACATGGACGATTTGAAACTCTTTGCCCCCAACAATTTGCAACTGATGAAGTTACTGAAAGTAACTGAAACTTTCAGTAATTCCATCAGGATGGAATTTGGTGTGGACAAATGTGCAGTCATGCATGTAAAGCGAGGAGGGATTATGGAATCCGTGGGAACACAACTCTCGGATTCCATACACCTCAGATCCCTCTCCTCAACCGAAACCTACAAATACTTGGGCATGTCGGAGGCGTTAGGCATCAATGAGACCGACATGAAGCAATCGTTACGGGAGCGCTTCTATGGCCGTCTGAAAAAAGTACTTAAAAGTCTTTTATCAGGCGGAAATAAGGTGCGCGCCTTTAACGGTTGGGTCATGCCGGTCTTGATGTACTCCTTCGGCATACTCAAGTGGACTCAGACCGAACTTGACGCCCTGGATAGGAGGGTCCGTACGCTGCTGACTGCATACCGAATGCATCACCCACGTTCATCGGTGATGAGGCTGTACATTCCGAGGAAGTGTGGGGGTCGAGGCTTTCTAAATGCTAAGACCCTCCACAACCGCGAGGTGTGCAGCCTCAGGGAGTACTTCCTCCAAGCCGACGTGGGGATGCATCGTGATGTAGTCGCAGTGGACAAAGGATTCACCCCGCTCTCCTTGGCTAAAGAGAACTGGCGCAAGCCTGTAGTACTGGATACTAATGGTCGCAGGGAGGTATGGCAGAGCAAGGAGCTTCACGGACGCTTTTACCGGGCCCTTCATGGGCCCGATGTAGATTTCCTAGCGTCCGTAGCCTGGCTGCGTTTCGGTGACCTATTTGGGGAAACCGAAGGTTTTGTCTGTGCGATTATGGACGAAGTTATCTTGACGAACAACTACCGAAAATATATTGTGAAGGACGGCACGGTTGACATCTGTCGGGCATGCCACTGTCCCGGCGAATCCATTCGACATATTATTTCTGGTTGTTCTCGTCTTGCTAACGGCGAGTATTTGCACAGACACAACCTAGTGGCTAGGATTATCCACCAGCAACTTGCTCTGAAATACAACCTTGTGGACGCAGAAGTACCATACTACAAGTATGTGCCCGACCCAGTTCTCGAGAATGGTCATATCACATTGTACTGGGACCGATCTATCATCACCGACAGGACTATTGTTGCCAATAAGCCTGACATAGTGGTGATAGATCGATCAGAGCGTCTCGCAATGATTGTTGATATCACTGTCCCACATGACGAGAACCTTGTGAAAGCCGAGAAAGATAAAGAAATTAAGTATCAAGACTTGGCACACGAGGTTGTCGACATGTGGGAGGTTGACTCTGCAGTCATTGTGCCGATAGTCGTGACGGCCAATGGCTTAATAGCCAAGAGCCTCGACCAACATCTGACGAGGCTCGCGTTGGGCAGCTGGATCAAGGGCCTGATGCAGAAAGCGGTACTTCTGGACACGGCACGTATTGTCAGGAAGTTCCTCTCTCTGAGGCCCTGACCACCGGTAGCTTGGACCCTGTTCCCGATGCCGGTGGGCTACTATTTTTTATATTTTTAAATGTTTTTTTATATTTTTTATAGAAATATTTAAAAATGTAAATCATATGTGTATATAAATAAATAAACGGAATGAAACTGACTTACCCGCTTACTTATTACCAACAATACAGGGTGTAAACGAAATCATGTAATTCCTTCAAACCTCGTGATGTACTGCTGACATAGATTAACCCTGCCGCTAAAATGCCTCACGTTAAGAGCACAATATCATGTTTACTTCTTGTATTTTTTTTATTGTGTCCAATAATTTTCCGTTCGGGGTTAATCTATGTCAGCAGTACATCACGAGTTTTGAAGGAATTACATGATTTCGTTTAAACCCTGTATATTTTTTTTAATAAAGAATGTTAATATACAAACGCATAAAAATCTTCATAAATCATTCATTCGCTTAAATCATACGCACATTAACATTACGAAAATTACGTAAGTACATAGTAGTGACGTCATCATTTACAATCTTTATGGCAATTCGTTCGCCTCAATTAAGCATGACAATTCTGCTACACCTCCTTGTTAAATAACCGTGAAACAACACGGGTTCAATTGAAATTGCAACCAAATTAAATATGTTTACTCTACAGTTTAGGGCGACGGTATGTTTGTTTGTCATAAAATCTACAAATTCGATTATATGTTACCTTTCTTAACCTATTTGAAATAATATACTTATACAGTCTTCTTCGTCGATACAGCGGGACAGGAGTGAAAGAGAAGTTTACGGTGCTACGATTTACGATGTGTCAGACCCAGAGTCCCTAGCAAAACTGAATGAGTGGGTCAAGGAACTGCAAGTATACTCCACCAAGAAGAACATAGTCTGGTTAGTTGTCGGCAATAAGATTGACATGCATATCATTTTGGGACCCAGTGCATAATATCAGCAAGCACATTGGGTTACCCGCGCGACGGCGCAACGAGTATTCCCAAGGAGGGTTGATATCAGGCAGGCGGCCGGTCATAAAACAATAAGCCAAAACCTCTAACAACATGGATTTATGAAATACATGTTGTGCCGACCCCACCTAGTGTGGGATAAGGGCAGGAAGAAGAAGAAGAAGAAGTCTTCTTCGTCGTCTCTAGTATCGATATAAGCTTGCCAATCGGAAAAGAAAGAACAAAATTGCCAGTCAGCAAGTTTGGTAGCGGGGCTATCTGCCCATAATGCGCTTGACGCATTGAAATAGCGTCGCACGTTGAGGCTTTCTTAATATACCTCATACACACATTGTGGTCCTTAGTAACGAAAAGGACCATTTCAGCCTACGTCAGAATGATAGGTACTTAGAGGTAGAGGAAGTCCTAGAAGGACATACATCGATGTTATTGGTGAAGTTCTTCACAAAGGACAGGTGCGTAGTACTCTCAACCGGCGTGCGTGTATGACAAGATGTATGAATAGGGATGAAGCGAAAAGAGTATGTAAGGGTCGTAGCATGTGGCGTTCTATAGTTTCTTCATACCCTCATGGGAAAAAGGCGTGAGTTTATGTATGTAGGTAGGTATCACTATTTTAGCATCTTCCAATGCAGCGGACAATGGATCTTTGGCGAGTGCGTATCATGAACCACTAGGTGAACATCATTACGCTTATATGCGTAATCTCATAAACCATTGGGTTGCTGAGAAGACCCTAATGAATATAAAAAGAATGGTCCTTTCATTCTATGCAAGTCCCACCCGCGGGACATCACTAGTTCTTTAATAGGAGGAAGTGTAAAAAACCAAGAATGTTTTCAATAGGAAATTGCGTTTCAATATTTTTATTGAATCGATGATAACTTGATCGTTCAAAAAAGGTAAAAGATTGTTTTTACAATAACATACAAGGGCAGGTCTACGGTTTCGCTTCCTTGACGAAGTGACAAACAATGTCTGTAAAGTCAATATTCCTTTAGGAATTGTGGTGGCGCAAAAAAGGGAATCCACACTCATTATGTTACACGTGCGAGATGTTCTGTGAGCAAGATTGTGTCTCTTTTATTTTGCGTTAGATACCGCATTCTCATAATTATAATTGTGATATCAGCACGTAGAAATCCACTGCTGAACTTGGGCACAATGAATATTGTTGTCCGTTTATTATTAAACTAGCGGCCCGTCCCGGCTTCGCACGGGTGGACATTTTTCCCGTTTTTGCAATATTTTTCATTTATGCTCCGCTCCTATTGGTCCTAGCGTGATGTTTTTAAGCCTATAACCTTCCTCGATAAAAGGACTATCCAACACAAAAATAATTGTTCAATTCCAACCAGTAGTTCCTGAAATTAGCGCGTTCAAACAAACAAACTCTTCAGCTTTATAATATTAGTATAGATTATAGAAGCTGGAATTGATTGACTATTTTTTGAATAAGCTTAAGAGTTTTAACATCACGCATGTATTCCCCGAAGGGTTAGGCAGAGGTGTATAGTGAAACCCTCATTACGCCGCTATGTTTAAGTCTCATGTAATAGGGGGCGAGCCTATTGACATCAACCGGACCCAAATCCAAACTCCGGGCTGCTACTGAGTAATTACACACGGAAAACCCCAATAACACTTTACCCGACCAGGGGATCAAACCCAGGACCTCACGATCAGCAGTCGCGCTTCCCACCACTCGACCAACGAGGCAACTTATTCTCTTGACGTAAATTTAGTCTCATTTTACGACACCCATGAGTGATGGGGGATGGTCTACTTTTTGCCGGAAACTTTTGGCAGTGGCAATTGTTGGTATTCATTTGCTGATATTGTAAGGACGCAGTTCTTGCTGGTCAGGTCAGTCTATCAATGTCCAGTGCGAGACAGACCTCTTACAAGTTGCACTACAAATTCTACAATATGGTCCTCGAAAATGAGTGGTAACTGACACAAACTTCATGTCGGAGTTCCTTGTCTAGCAAAGTTCATTGGAATTAGTGACGTAATCACGAGCATGCCCGATTAATGTCATATACATAATATAATTAGCCCATTACAGTCCCAGTGCTGGGCACGGGCCTCATCTCGGAATGAGAAGGGTTTAGGCCTTAGTCCACCACACTGGCCTGGTGCGGGTTGGCAGACTACACACACCATCGAGAACGTTATGGAGTCCTCTCAGGTGTGCAGGTTACTTCACGATGTTTTTCCTTCACCGTTAACGCAAGTGGTAAGTAATTAAATTTTGATGCTCACATGAAGTCGAAAATTTAGAGATACGGGCCGGGATCGAACTCGGATCCTCCTGCATGGAAGACAAACGTTCAACCGTTAGGCTCACTGCTTTCATATAATCTTCTTATAATTTTTGACCTTAATTCTGATTTTTACATGTCGCACCTGTGAAACAATCTCTGAACATATTATAATCCAAGGAATACAGAAATCTAAATTATTCTGTAGTTTTTGTCTCTCGACTAATCCATAACACTCTACGAAAAAGCATTCTTTAACAAAATCTTTATCTTTATTGAAATCGAATAAGAATGTTTACCCAAATTAAAACTTTGTTTAATACCACCAAATATATTAGATAATAAACATTTTAATACATCTCGATCAAGGGGACAAGTATAAAAAATCTATAAAGCCGAGTGCAGACCGGACGGGCAATAAATAAATAACACATATAAATAAATAAATATAGGAATAAATCCGTCGTTATTTATGCCATTGTGAGCCGATGGGGGTTTAATGACGGCGGCCGACGGATTGTTAGTGATATTTGTAATAAACCTGCGCTCGTGTGCACCGAGCTTTAGATGTTGAGACGTAAGGTCATTTACACATGTGATGGTGACGTATCTTGTGGGTTGGACGAGATTTTATTTTTTAAATCAATGTTGAATTGATCTACAATTGAGAGCATGACTTTTTCTCTTTAGCAAGTGTGTTAAAGTTATTTTAGGGCTAGCGCGCCCTGCCTTGCGTTTTTTAACGTATAGTCTGTGAAGTATGGAGTGTCATAGAAGAGCGCGCACTGCGAATTATTCACCGCATAATGATTTACTTGTATTTATTTTATTCGTTGCTGCGAAAAAAGCGCACCGCACGTCACGACACCGCAGTGCGCGCTCGCACTTACCCGTTCGCTAAAAGAATTGTTGGTCCATCAATTCGCTTTAGAGCGACTAACTAAATCATGTAATCTAGACGTTTTCTAAGTTATCATGTTGTGGCTTTCGCGAAGCCGCCAATGATTTAACGACACATTTGGTGCAGTGGCTGAGCGATCGGCTTCTGCGCTACGTGACGTGGGTTCAATTCCCGCACGGAACACATATTAAATATGTTATATATTAAATATGTTTTGTATGGCCTACACATAGTTGTTCCGGGTCTGGATGTTTGTGCATGTAAAGATTTGCGTCTGTAAACGCACCCAGGATACAGGAGAAATCCTAGAGAGGGGCAACGCTTTATTAAAAATAAAGAAGTATAATGGAATTAAAAAGAAACCTAATACACTAGTACGAGCTGAGAAAGAAACACTTTTACAGCTAATTTGCCTATTGCGTTTTCGTCGTTGACTCCAAATCCTACTTACCCCCTAAACCGCTCATGCACACGTGCACTCCAATCGTAAGCATAAACCCCAGCATTACGAGCCATTCATTTACATGTAATAAAAAGTAGCTTGAAGTGAGCACTTGATTAATAGCTCAGCGCTCGAACGTCGTTAAGGGATTTATTTATTGCATTTTAAAATGTTTTAATGTCCCGTCAAGCTTTATCGGAGGTACCAGATCTTGGGTTTTGATCGATGTTGTACAGTGCAGGCCTCGGAAAGTGGACAGTTTTGGGAATTGATGTTGTTTTACTGGTGATAGCTAAGGATTATAGGTGAGACTAAAGAAAAATAGATATGAAGACTACGGGTAATGAAACATAATATCACATCACGCCTGTATTCCCCGAAGGGTTGGGTAGAGAAGTAACACCCTCATTTCGCCGTTATGTTCAAGTCTCAAGTAATAGGGGCGAGCCTAATGCCATCAACCAGGCACAAATCCATACTCCGGACTGCTACTGAGGAATTTCACATGGAAAAACCCAATAACACTTTGCCCGACCTGGGGATCGAACCCAGGACCTCTCGATCATTAGTCACGCTTACCACCACTAGAGCAACGAGGCAGTTATGATTTTCTTTAATAGGTAGACGTCATTTTTACAGTTCATGCCTGATGTAAGTCATCAGCCGTCTCTTTCGACACCCACGAAATGAGCTTAGCAGAAATATGTCTACTTGCGTAAGAACTTCTAAAAAGATACTATCAGCGGCCACCCCGGATTTTAACATCGGTGTAGAGTACCAATTTGCCGCCCTCTAGGCAAACATTTTCAACAAATAAAATAGGTACCTAGGTACTACGACTTTATAAAAAGTATAATAAAGTAAAGTATAGTAATAAAATCATAAATAATTCTAAAGGTTTATTCATATATAACCGGGTCCAGCATAGTACAGACAGCCAGACTGGCTGGTGGCGGACCGCCTCCTTCGCCGTTCGGGGCAAGCGGCCTGATCAGAGGGAACCAGTTGTAGTCCGTAGCATTTGGCAAAGCACCTACCGCCTGTATTATGAAGCCTGATGATGAAAGTCTTCTGGTTGAAGACTTTAGTCTTACTTGTGACTACCTACGATGCTGATTCGTGGCCACCGACTGAGGGTCTAACCTAGAAACTTTAAGTCCCTCAACGTGCTAAACCGAGATTGACAGTGCTGAATCGATCGATATGATTCCCAGACAAACAAAACTGATGATGACAGTAAAATTTTTGGAAGACGTGTCATTCTGCACTGCAGTGTACAATTTTGTAGGTGTCGATACACTAGGCTGGCGACAATAACTCGCTATGAATCCGCAGACATATTGAATGTTTGGACTGACTAGATCTGGTCACAACTGACAGTTATTGAAGACGCTGCTAAAGTCAATCGTTGGTTCGGTCAAACGTTCAGTTGTCACTAGTTCATTCGACTATCTATAGAAAAAAGTTTTTTGCCAACGTGTAAATCGGTAAAATATTGTTCGACCTCATGTTGTCTCTTATGGTTTTTTTTTTGTCTGTGTGTCTGACTGCTTTCGTGCCAAATAAATTTCTTTCTTTCTTTCTTCTATGTTTTGGACTGACGAGGGGCTCGTGGCTAATAGCCAATTATGCAGATCATATGATTTGCGAGGATAAGCTGGCCTTTCCGCGGTCAGTCTGTGGATGGGTGACCGTTTGTTACATATGGAGTCCTTCCGTGCCTCGAAGAGCACGTTAAACAGTCGGTCCCGGACACTCGATACGGGAAGTCAGAAGACTGAAAGTCTGACAATCTAACTTTAGGATATTGGCATTGCCCAGTGACTGAGTTGTGGAGGTCTGATAGCAGTTGCTCCGTGTAAAATACTGGTATTCAGCCGCATCTGGTTAGCTGAAAGCTGACCTCAACATAGTTGGGAAAAGGCTAGGCATAACATGTACGGGACTGGTTTACTGGAAAGAAAAATACTGCTGTCCATTTTCTTGCATGCACTGGCAAGAATACCAACTAGTGCAGCTGTCTTGCCTCTAACCATCATATCAGTTCATCGCTATCCACGGCCAGACACAGGCGTTTCCCAAATTGCAGCAAATCACTCATTTCACCGCCTTCGCCGTCTAGTCTAACCAACCTACCTCTTAAGTGCGTCGCTCCTAAGTCTGCAATCTTTAATAACTCTAGCTTAGTCATCACACCATTAAAACATTCGCCACTCCGCATCAATAAAACGAATTTATAATAAATTATTTTAATTAAAATAATGACGTCATATAGCAGTATAATGATCATATAAGCGCTTGTTAGGACTCTATAGAGCCGGCGAGTGCTGCAAATTGTTAATTACAATATGCGATCGTATTGCTGCTGTTAAATCCCAACGCCTCAAGATTATTCAGCGGCTATATAACTTGCACTAGTGCGGACTGCAGGGTTTGCCATCTTTCGGATTATATTTATGAATGAACAGTAGACCTTTAGATAGACACCAGAGCTAACTGTTACAGGCCTTTGTCACTTCACGGGTTACATATCAAAACCTGCCTACGCCCCGCTGCCCTTATGGTGTTAAACACAGAAGAAAGCCGTACCGAATTGACATTCGGTACGGCTTTCTTCTGTGTTCACTAACGTGACTGACCAAACCAAAATGTAATAAGAGCGCAAAAGTGCAGCAGTATGGGAATTCTCTTGCCTAACATTAAAGTTCAATTTAGCGTGCGAGGATCACATTTTTATAAGTTTTTACTCATTAATAAGTCAGTGTGGTTTCTGTGCGTAGTACTATTTATTATTCTGTGCACTAAATTCACAATGGAAAAATAATTGAACATTTTTATGGCTTAAGTGGGAATGGGCCGGACATGTCGCTCGAATGCACCTGGACAGGTGGGCGAAGATCGTCACTCACTGGACGCTTGAAGGAGGACGTCGTCGTCGAGGCCGGTCGCGGCGTAGGTGGCGTGACGATCTAGACGTGTTTGCGGGGCTAGCGTGGTTAGAAACGGCACCAAATAGACATGTTTGGAAGACAAAAGGGGACGCATGTGTTCAGCAGTGGGACATTCAATAGGCTATTAAAAAAAAACCTTGACTGCCTTGTTGGTCTAGTGGTCGCAAGTGCGACTGCTGAGTATGAGGTCCTGGGTTCGATCCCTAGGTCAGGCAAAGTGTTATTAGGTTTTTCCATTACGAATTTCTCAGTAGCAGTCCGGAGTCTGGATTTGTGCCCGTTTAATGGCAATAGGCTCGCCCCCTATTACATGGGACTTAATCATAACTGGCGAAACGAGGGTGTTAATATACACCTCTGCCCAACCCTTCGGGGAAAACAGGCGTGACGTAATGCAAGGTAATTTTTCAGAACGAAAAAAAATGTATTAAGCGTTGATAGACAGACAGACTGATATATCCTAAAACATGCATATTAAAGACTCCTATCTTCGTTTATAGCCTACGTCCCGAGTTATTAATTTTAATAAAATCGCCACTCGTACAGGATTGTATCGCGATCGGCGCGTGGTGATAGTGGCGATTGTGGTGATTGCTGTGATTAATTGAGCAACACCACGGCATAATGATCTCCCAGTAATTGGATGGAAATACTATTTAATTTTTTTGCAGACCTTCGGTCGTGTTGGGAATAGTTTCTTTCAAGTCTTTATTTGAAGTGTAGGTAATTCCAGGGAGTCTAGCCTGGAGATGTGTCTTGGAATTTGTCGAATCTCTAGCTAGACTAGCTAAATTGTCGTAAAGTGATATAGGTAGGTAGAAAACTAGTTTTTACAACTAATGAGTTTAATTTTTCAAAAGTACTTCCATCGAATTCTAAGCATCAAATAAAGGTACTGCAAAATATATTATGAGTTCCTGGTTACTCCGAAACGAGGAGACTAGAACCTTAGGTTTCTTTAGCAGTGTACGAAAATTTTAGTAGGATTGCATTATATGTAGTCCGCACGCGAGGGCTATAGTCCGCGCGGAACTAGTTGGCCGCGCCTTAGGTATGTGCTCACATGCTGTGTCTTGTCTACCGTGCACACCCCCCTCCTGCCGCTCGGCAGGAGGGGGGTGTGCACGGTAGACAAGACACAGCAAACTGACAAAGCGCGTCTATTGATTCACATCCCCCTCCTGCCGCTCACATACCTAAGTCGCGGCCAACTAGTTCCGCGCGGACTATAGTCACCGCCTGCGGCATGTGAGCGGTGGGAGGGGGGTACAAAACAAAAGACGCGCTCTGTCGGTTTGCTTTGTCTTATCTACCAAGCACACCCCCTTGCTGCCGCTTGCATACCGCAGGCGATGACTAGCCTCCGTGCGCGGACTATAGTAATATCGTTCATAAGTTCATAAACACCTCTTCATTAAATCTTTACACGGACAGATCCCGGGGCGTCCACTAGTCTCACTGACCAGCTAATTAAACAAATTCCTTAATGTCAGTCCGAGTGAATGAACTGCGGCCATCTTTATTGTGCTCATAAACCGTTTACTGTCAAACTCTTTAGTGCCCCTAGTGTCGAATGATGACCAGAATTATCACCCTCGAGATTATTTAGGGGTTTAAAAAATCAATTTGCAGTATTTTGATGGCGAATAAAAGTGACGGGTCATATTCACCGCGGTACGATTTGGAGTGTTAATCAACTGTGACATTAGTGGGTCGTTAGACCTGCGTTTGTTTTAGTGATAAGTTTTGTTGACTATAAAAAACTGAAATTATAAGACTGGTAATATTGCTGTGTGGTCCTCATAACATAACATTACGCCTGTATTCCCCGAAGGGTTAGGCAGAGGTGTAAGGTAACACCCTCATTTCGCCGTTATGTTTAAGTCCGTGTTGTGCGTTATGTGTGGTCCTCGACTAGCTAAGGCCTTATTCGCTCGAACGCTTATTTAACGCGCGTTAAAAAAGCGTCCTAATACAAGAAATAGCAAGCCGTATATGTGTTCACACGATAGTGGTTTTTTAACGCAGCTTATAAAATAAAAATAAAGTTATTTGGAACAACTTAAGTTTACAGATTACACAGGAAAACGAAGATAGCTACAAAAGTAAAGCACTGTGGTGCAGCTATCAAAAAAGTTATCTATTGTTCTCTCTTTAACGCACGCTAAAAAAGCGTTCGTGCGTATCAGGCCTAATAATATCTTAACTTAATTCTAATATTGACTAACAGAACGGCCTCGTTGGTCTAGTGATGGCTAGCGCGACTGCTAATCGTGAGATCCTGGGTTCGATCCCCAGGTCGGGCAAAGTGTCATTGGGTTTTTCCGTATGGAATTTCTTAGTAGCAGTTCGGACTTTGGATTTGTGCCCGGTTGATGTTAATAAGCTCGCTCCCTATTGCATGGGACTTAAACATAGCGGCAAAATGAGGGTGTTACTATACACCTCTGCCCAGCCCTTCGGGGAATATAGGCGTGATGTTATGTTATGATTAATATAAACATGGATTGCTAATATCAAAAGTACCGTTTCTTTGATCGTATGACGCGCTGGCGATTATCCAATACCACGTTTGGATCCGCACACCCCACAATTTGGGTGAGTCTTTATTTAACACATCAGCATTTTATTTCCTTACTTCTCCGTGGTTTCTTCAAGGTTTTATATTAGGTAAAGGGCAGCATACACTGGTAAATTTATCCCGTGCCAATTGATATGAATATGTCAATTAAACTTTATAAGAGTCAAATCAAAGTTGCCCTTTAAGTAGAAGTTATGTATTATGGCAATTACAGATGATAGCAAGATGACTCTTAATTAACCTAAGCGGAAGCTGCCAGTTAAGTATGAGATGCATAATTAGTAATCTATACTAATATTATAAAGCTGAAGAGTTTGCTTGTTTGTTTGAATGCGCTAATCTCAGGAACTACTGGTTGGAATTGAAAAATTATTTTTGTGTTGGATAGTCCATTTATCGAGGAAGGTTATAGGCTATATAACATCACGCTACGACCGATAGGAGCGGAGCATAAATGAAAAATGTTGGAAAACCGGGAAAAATGTTCACCCGTGCGAAGCCGGGACGGGCCGCTAGTTTATTATAAAATTATTTGCCCTTTGTATTGACGTCTTTAAAAGAGTAATGTGTTTAGTGTTTTATCGGCTTTTATAAAAACAAAACTCACGCCTGTATTCCCCGAAGGGCTGGGCAGAGGTGTATAGTAACACCCTCATTTCGCCGTTATGTTTAAGTCCCGTGTAATAGGGGGCGAGCCTATTACCATCAACCGGGCACAAATCCAAACTCCAAGCTACTACTGAGGAATTCCACATGGAAAAACCCAATAACACTTTGCCCGACCTCGGGATCGAAACCCAGGACCATAAGTTCAGCAGTCGCGCTTGCCACCACTAGACCAACAAGGCAGTTCGGCTTTTATATTTAACTAGCGACGCGCCCCGGCTTCGCACGGGTGCAATGTAGATACTAATGTGGGGCATATAAACCTTCCTCTTTTCATCTATTGCTGAAAACTGCATTAATATCCGTTGCGTAGTTTAAAAGATCTAAGCGTACAGACAGCGAGAGCGACTTTGTTTTATACTGTGTAAAGATGATAATGCCATCAAGGCTTTGTTTGAGCTCCCATCGAACTGTGCACCAGACATGTTAGCGGATGCATATACCGATAGGTTTTTTTGTTCACAGTGAAGCTTCAATAATGCGCAGAGTCAGGGAAAGCTCCAGCGACATCCTGAGGGTATTTGCGGACAGTTTTTACGGGAAGTCAGATGCTCGAAAATCTGTCAACCAGTCTAACCTTATAATATCGGCATTGCCCTGTAACTGGATTGCGGAGGTATGATGGCAGTAGCTCCGTGTAAAATACTGGTATCCAGCCACATCTGGTTAGACTGGAAGCTGACCCCAACATAGTTGGGAAAAGGCTAGGCAGAACAGAACAAGAGTAGGTACTCCTAAGTCATCATATTTTTATTATCTTTCATAGAGATAAATATGGTGATATTCTTCACAAGGGACAGGTGCGTAGTACTCTCAAGCGGCGTGTGTGTATGCCAAGGTGTATGAATGTGGCTGAAGCGAAAGGAGTATGTAAGGGTCGTAGCATGTGGCGTTCTATAGTTTCTGCCTACCCCCATGGGAAAAAGGCGTAAGTTTATGTATGTATGTATAGGTATATGTAACTGCCTCGTTGGTCTAGTGGTGGCAAAAAGCGCGACTGCTGATCGTCAGGTCCTGGGTTCGATCCCCAAGTCGGGCAAAGTGTTATTGGGTTTTTCCTGTGAAATTGCTCAGTAGCAGCTCTGGGTTTGGATTTGTGCCTGGTCTTTGGCAATAGGCTCGCCCCCTATTACATGGGACTTAAATATAACGGCGAAATGAGGGTGTTACTATATACCTCTGCCCAACCCTACGGGGAATGCAGGTGTGATGTTATTGTAACACTTTAGGGTGGCTTTAGGAGTCAACCCTCAACTAGCATGTGCACATAAAATTTAGCAGGCGTGTACTTACAGGAGGATAATAATAACACTTGTAACCGTACACTATATATATTTTAATAATAATTACAAAGAGATCAACAGGGCGTGGTTCGTAACAATGCGAGGACGCCAGGGTCTTCTTGAGCAGGTGTAACAAATAATAATAACCATTTATTTCGGATATAATCCATATAAGTGTTAGTAACAATGTTCTTAATATCTATGTTAGTAGGTACCTAATACAAGAAAGAATTTTTTTTTTTCCTTTTTTTTTTACAATTACAATTAATTTCATGTAACTATTCGTAACACTTAACTTGGTAACTGCAGCGGCGCGAGAGGCCCGAACAGCAGTGTGCCCGACCTTTTATCGGCCCGGTCCCCGCTAGTCAGCCACCACCCGTCACATTATGATTATGTATGAAGATAAATATTTTACAAACAATTGGTCAAAAAACATCAACATCATTACTTTGACTCTAACAATTATACAAGTCAGATATTTGATCCGTTTGTCCCAACTTGATTTGCGTTTACGACAGCCTCGGGCGACGTGTGCCACTCAAAGTGTCTTTATTTGATGTCTTATTCGTCTTATTTATGATGCACCGTATTATTTACTGTTAAACGTTTATGTTCCGTGTATGTTGGCTCGTGATTAACATTCATTGATTTTGATCGAACGTCTTTTTCAACGAATGATAAGGTTTTTGTTTTGTGGACACTTTAATGATAAAATTAAAGTTTTATTATGGGTCTGATAATTTTAATATTATATATTCTCAGAAAAAAAGCAGCCTATAAATTGGTAACATTACTTGCGGTTAACCGATTCACAGGATTCGGCTTTTAACAAGTAATTCGATTATTTTATTTTTCTACTCGACTCCTTGTAGATGTTCTTGCGGACCGTTTAGTTATTAATTTATTCATTCGCCTCAAATTGTTACACATTTTCATAGTAAGGTTACATGCACAATTAATAGTTAAATATCGGCTGTGCACAATTTTTTTTTTTTTATTTGAATGGGATTTATCTTAGTGATAATGTCACCCCCGTAACAGAAAACATTCAACAACTTAAAACTAAACAATAGGTAATATTAAACAGTTATTATTATAATTATGACCTACTTTTCTATTCGTTTTGGTAAATAACCAACAACAGACGACACAACATCCTAGCGTCCTCCGACAAAGGGGTCCCTAGGATGCTGTTACATGCCCCCACTTCAAAACCCACACCAAGCGAATATTGTCCACAGAACATAATACTCAAGAGATATTGTCTATCGTGTATGTTCCGGTCACATTTGTGTATCTACAATATCAATCGGCAAACACAGCATTCATAAGAAAATACAATTCAATCGGATGGCAAATTACACTAACACAATTTTGTTTCGTTTTACGTGTTTTTTTATATAATATAGGTATTATTACTTTTTTATAAAAACTAGTACCTATACCTATATTATTCCATGCTGATCCTAAGAACTTGGTTCCTATAGTTATTAAGAGTGAAAGTAAAAATATTTAACTTACTGTCAAATTTATTGAAAAGCCTACACATTCTATTCATATTTCTACGTAACCGGGCAGTTAAAGTCCCTTGCTACTCAATGTTTCCTTTATTTCCACTTTAGTGTTGCTCTGGTTAGGACTGGAAGTGTGCTCATGTTGGTTAGCAATCACAATCTGACTAACGAATGTCCTTAGGTACTTGTATGAAAAACCTATTCTAATAATTTGATTCACCGATTCCATACTTAACCTGAGATCCTCGGAAGGATATAAGGCATTATACACCCAGAGACCAGAAATCAAACTGTGCCACTATACCCTGTATTCTGGTATCTCTGAAGGATGTGATCATCATCATCCGACAATCACATAATATAACATCACGCCTTGTATTCCCGATGGGTTCGGCAGAGGTGTTTTTAATACGTCTTCGTTTCGTCAGTTATGTTTAAGTCCCATATAATAGGGGGCAAGCCTATTGCCATCAACCTGGCACTATTCCAAACTCCGAGCTTCTACTGAGGAATTTCACAGGAAAAACCCAATAACCCTTTGCCCGACCTGGGGATCGAACCCAGGACCTGACTATCAGCAGTCGCGCTTGCTACCACTAGACCAACGAGGCAGTTACATCTACATACACACATGCATAAACTCACGCCTTTTTCCCATTGGGGTAGGCAGAAACTATAGAACGCCACATGCTACGATCCTTACATACTCCTTTCGTTTC
This sequence comes from Amphipyra berbera, assembly GCA_910594945.2. Classification (NCBI taxonomy): domain Eukaryota; kingdom Metazoa; phylum Arthropoda; class Insecta; order Lepidoptera; family Noctuidae; genus Amphipyra; species Amphipyra berbera. Next base: position 16,777,197 of record OU343142.1, read on the forward strand.
ATCCACATTCATACATCTTGTCACACACGCAAATCACAACACAAATGCAAATCCAAACTTCGGCCTGCTACTGAGGAATTCCACACGGGAGAACCCAAACACTTTGCCCGACCTGGGGATCGAAGCCAGAACCCCATGCTCAGCAGTATCGCCTGCGACCACTAGACTAATAAGGCAGCCTATCCGACAATCAACATTTTTATTTTAATTGCCTCGGCTTCATCTTTTCGTGTAGTTAGTGACTAACCTGGTGTCACAGTTTGTGCCACCCATGGGCCTCTGACTTGGCTTCACATGTCATCGAGAAATATCTCTCAGGCATACCGGTTTCCTCACGATGTTTTCCTTCACCGTTTTTAAGCAAGTGATAATTATATAATACGCACATGAATCCGAAAAGTCACAGGCGCGTTCCTTGGGTTCGAACTGCCTCGTGACTTTTAGTCACTACTAAATCGGAAATATACCATCGACATAGAAGACCCCCGGTACAAGTCTACCGCGTCGCAAGAAAACCGCAAATAAAATCTTACTTCACGATTATTGTCATATAATAAATCGGACCGTTTTATTTGTAAGCGGCGATGCTCCACCGTAGCCCAGTAATTGGTGTGTGGGCAGACAACACGTAAATCACCGACTGACACGCATTAAATACGTACGTGAATCACTCACCGACCTGGACGATTTGAGTTATTTCACAATTGGAAGTGTTATTCTGGTGTTTGACTGTCTTAATGGTTCGATCCCTAGTTCGGGCAAAGTTTTATTGAGTTTATCCATTAGGAATTTCTCAGTAGCAGCCTAGCAGCCCGGAGTCTGAATTTGTGCCCGGTTAATGGTAAAAGGCTCGCCCCCTATTATTTGGGACTTAAACATGACTGGCGAAACGAGGGTGTAGTAAAACCACCTCTGCCAAACCCTGGAATATATGGCGTGATGTTATGTTATGTGAGACTTTGAAAAGTAGAACGAGAAATCTACCAGATTTCATCATCAGCAGGCAGAAGTCTATTGTGGGTCATAGGTCTCTCCTAAAGTAATTCAGCTATCCAGAAATTCAGTTATTATTTTGTACTACATTTCTTATAACATCCTTGTTATTGCTCCTACAATAAGGCGAGCCCAGCCATCTTATTCAATGAGGATACTTTAATGTAAACAGTATTCTACTGCAAAAATCACCAACAGAAGAAGAGCGAGAACAGAAGAATACACCAACAGGTTCATCTTTAAATGTTTATTAAGTCGGTCAGCTTAACGTCTGATGAAGGAAGTAAGATAACCTTTTTTCTTTTTTTTTGTCGTGGGAATATCTTCGTGGATATCCCTCGCTGTGCCTAAAAAGTCACTGTGTTCCTCCTCCTGACCGTTGGCCGGGGTCGCGGAATTCGCGTAAGCATGCACCACAACCCCGGCAAATCCTGGTCCGTCAGACCCTGGCGGACCTTTTCCTCTGTGAGACCTCGCCCCATGTCCTCCTGAGAGGCGCGCGCGGAACACTGCACGCCGCCTTCTCGGCCTGTTACTGATTGGGCGGCGGGTACTAGCAGACAACCTGGTGGTTGCAAGTGCGTCTTTATAATTCTTTCATAACTTTTTTATAGTATTAGGTACAACTACTATCGTTCAATCATGAAATGAATATTCATTAGTTCATGACGTTCTCGACACTAGCTATCGTCATCTTTTCCTGAATACGCCCGCCACTCTCACTGTGTGGCCACTTGGTCTACAACACTAAATACCAGTTTTTATACTCACGTAGGAACTTTATTACCTAAGCTCTGTTCTACGACCGTATCATCCTCTTTGTTTAGATATTAACCCATATTAGTTAGTTTTATTTGAGACATGTAGGTGTAAGATATAAGGTTCTGTGTTTTGGCAATTAAAACGGCAACGATCAAAGAAACTGTCTTTTAAGATTACAAAATCTGTTGTGTGCGTTATTTGTGTGTTTTTGTCATGCAGTAAACTTTTGAAACAGAACGAGACAATTCATAAACTTCTTCTTTTCGTGTGGTTAGTGACTATCCTGGTGTCACAGTTTATGCCGCCCATGGGCCTCTGATTTGGCTTCACATGCCGTCGAGAAATATCTCTCAGGCATGCCGGTTTCCTCACGATGTTTTCCTTCACCGCTTTTAAGCAAGTGATAATTATACAATTCAAATTCATAAACTTATTTCACGGTATAGAGCGCTTTCTCAACGTATTTCCAATTCTCTGGGTGGTATTTAGAATTGAGATGGATAGAACAAGATACTTTAACTCAATAGAATTTGATAGCCCAGTACGCTTGGTGCTAGGATTTTTACGACACGCCTAGCTAGCTACCCCTTCACAATAAAGTCAAGCAGTTTACTGTGTTCCGTCGTGTGTATGTGAGAGCCAGTGGGATAGGGGAGCTTAACGACAAGGAGAACATCGTGGTCTGGTGGTCACAAGCGCGACTACTGAGCATGGGGTCCTTGGTTCGATCCCCAGGTCGGGCAAAGTGTTATTGGATTTTTCATTAGGAATTTCTCAGTCTGGGTTCTAGATTTGTGCCCGGTTAATGGCAATAGGCTCGCCTCCTATTACATGGGACTTAAACATAAGTAGCGAAACGAGGAGATACTAAGAAAATCACCTCTGCCGAACCCTTCGGGGAATACAGGGCGTGATGTTACGTTATCTTCTTTACATAGTATAAAACAAAGTCGCTCCCGCTGTCTGTACGCTTAGATCTTTTAAACTACGCAACGGATTTTAATGCAGTTTTCAACAATAGATATAATGATTCAAGATGAAGGGTTATATGCCCCACATAAGTATCTACATTGCACCCGCGCGAAGCCGGGGCGGGTCGCTAGTGTTAAATATATTACTCAATAATATAGCTGGTTACTACAATTTCATTTCATCATGATCATCATCCTCCTGCCCTTATCCCAACTTATTTGTGGTCGGCGCAGTATGTCTTCTTCTTCCATACATCTCTATTAGCCGTCATTTCAGTAATCACCTCCTTTCTAGCCATATCACCTTTCACATTATCCATCCATCGCTTCTTTGGTCTTCCTCTACTCTTATAACCATCCACATTCATACTCAATACTTTCCTCACGACATGTTCCTCGTTCCTCCGCATCACATGCCCATACCATGACAACCGGTATCCACACAACTTCTCAGTCACCGGCACCACTTTCAGGCTTCCTCTTACATACTCATTTCTATTTCTATCCATTCGCTTAATACCACACATCCCTCTTAGCATTCTCATCTCATCTTATTGAAGAATAAAGTCAATTATTATATAAATTTTCATTTCGTCTATGTTAAAAAATAAAAATGTTTATTTCATCAACTTGTGTTATTGACATAAGTTGATGAAACAAACATTTTTTTTATTCTAATATTCGGCACCAATATTTGATTTTGAATAAACATCGATAATGATATATTGTTGTTTGACATTAATATCTCCTATTTCGTAATTAATCAACATTGTAGGTGTGAAAACAGATATTAAATTCTATATAAAGTATGATCAACTTGTACCATCTTAGTTTCTTTTATTGTTTTAGATTTGACATTAAATTTTATATTTTCATATATGGTAGGGTCATAATTATATATATTTTGATTTGCTATCTGATTGATATATGATTTTTTGATATCTATTTAAAGTAAATGATGTGGTCATTTTAGAGACTGGTGGCTTATGAGCGACCGCGCGCATCATACGATTTGCGAGGTTAAGCAACCTTTGCCGTGGTCAGTTAGTGGATGGGTCACCTTTCGTTACACATCGAGTCCCCTCCGTATCTCGGAGAGCACGTTAAACCGTCGGTCCCGAGTGTCAGAAGCCCGAAAGTCTAACAACTGGTCTAACTTTAGGATATATCGACATTGCCCTGTAACTGGGTTGCGGAGGTCTGATGGCAATCGCTCCGTGTAAAATACTGGTATTCAGCCGCATCTGGCTAGACTGGAAGCTGACCCCAACATAGTTGGGGAAAAAAGCTAGGCAGAACGATGTGGTCATTTTTATTCAAACATACACAGCACATTACCTACTGTCCCACTGCTGGGCACGAGCTTCTTCTCAGAATAAGAAAGGTTTAGGCCTTAGTCCACCACGCTGGCCTAGTGCGGGTTAGATTTATTTGTTAGATTCACTAAAATAATTTTCTTCACTAGTATAACTGTGGTAATATCAACATGGACAATTGAAGTTAACTGCCAGATTTAGGTGTGTCCCAATAATATCGGTAGGTGAGGTTATTGTGTACCCATAACTGTTAACATCAAGCCTAGTATTCCCCGAAGCGTTCGGCAGAGGTGTTTTCATACAACCTCGTTTCGCCAATTATGTTTAAGGCCCATGTAATAGGGGGCGAGCCTATTGCCATTAACCGGGCACAAACCCAGACACCGAGCTATTACTAAGAAATTCCTAGTGGAAAAACCCAATAACATTTTGCCCGACCCGGGGATCGAACCCAGGACCCAATGCTCAGCAGTCGCGCTTGCGACCACTAGACCAACAAGGCAATCATCATCTATCGTCATGTATCTATTGTATGTTTATTTTTCTTCTATCTAGATTCCCTTCTATTGTAAGGAACTTCAAGTTCAATACACTCTTCACTTTTCAAGTCCTTTATATCAGACATCATTGTAACTGACTTATTATTTTTATAGCAGTGATAGCCTAGTGGTGTAACTGTCGGACTGCCAAGTCATAGGTCTCGAGTTCGAACCCAAGGCACGCACCTCTGACTTTTCGGATTCATGTGCGTATAGTATAATTATCACTTGCTTAAAATCGGTGAAGGAAAACATCGTGAGGAAACCGGCATGCCTGAGAGATATTTCTCGACGGCATGTGAAGTCAAGTCAGAGGGTCATGGGCGGCATAAACTCTGACACCAGGTTAGTTACCGACTAACCACACGAAAAGAGAGGATTGACTTATTACATCGCAATTTGTTTCATTTATTCTCTCTCGTTCGTTATTCTGTTTTTGTATTAAATTAATTACGTACCTACCTGTAGATACTCTTATTTACTAGATGAGCAGCAGTCTAAATGATATCAGCGTCTTTCCTCTCCTTGGTGCACCTGCATCGCTTTGAAGTGACAAAAAATGGTCTGTCTACTACAATAATTAATATGATTCTTACAAGACAAATAACTATTTCGTTTTAGAACAATAAGATACCTAACAACTCTATTTATTCCGTTACATACAATATGTGTATGTAAGTACATACAATACCTGTTTACCCAATCCCCACATATTGCAAGAGTCCCTCCCTCACGAACTTCATCCAGAAAGAAGTGCTATCACCAAAATCAGTAGCAACATTATCTACCACCCGCCTTCAAATCACACGCCGAATTGCGTAACATACTCACCCCCGCTTTAAAATGGAGTAATAAATAAAAGGTAGACGCGGCACCTTATCGCTCGGCGCTCGGCCACAACAGATGAAAGAATACCCCCCCTACCACACCCTATACACCCCTCCGATCTCTCGCTCTAGCAGCCAGTAAACGCTGTTTTACATTTATAACTACAAGCCGCTTCACGACTGTACAAGTAGTACAACTTGTACTCAAAAACCAACTCTATTTTACTTGTGATAAAGTTTGATTTTGTGCAAGTGGTTGTTTACCGTCTTGGCCGGTCGTCATGGCAACGGGCGGCGTCGCGATTTTTGCCCGCTTGCGCCTCCTTCGATTACCTAAAGGTTTTTCCGATGTAAGGATGGTACATACGTATCGGTTCGATAAACGAGACGATACCAATGCGTACAATGTTTTATTGACAGATTTGAAACGGTTCAAAATTAAGGATTGCGCGAATTCCCTTTGTTTGGTGGAAGAATCGGATTTTCTTGAGAGAATTGTGTTGGAAAATGGATTTTCTTGAGAATGATGTTTAGGAAAATTATCTTATTGTTTCCTACAGTTCTGTGATGGCTGATTATTTGAATGAAGATTGAGATTCGGTCGAGATTTTCTTATATTTTCTTTGTTAAGATTCTTTTAGATTTCGTAATGTTTCTTTCGTTGTTGAAATAACTATGTTATACTTCTACAGAACATCATTGTTAGCCTATAAAACTAAACAACATACATTTATGTTCTGTTCAGCTTATTATACAGAATATATTCCATTCAATATTGGCTACCTCTCGCTAACATTACCTCTACTCTATATTCATGTAAATGGGTTCATACAAATTGCAAGGTGCTTGGATTTTCAGCCAAGATATTATGAACACATGTAAGATTTGTTTTTTCATGAATGTATTTGTATTACAGTTTTGGAGATGATTAATTTGGTTTTATACGAAATACTAACTGACTACAATATTCTTAAGAACAGTTAGTATCTCCATGTTAAGTGGATCTTGTTTGATGTGATTATTAGGTAGTTACCAATAAATAGGAAAGCTTCCTGGATTTATCTATACTAATATTATAAAATCGAAGAGTTTGTTTGTTTGAACGCGCTAATCTCAGGAACTACTGGTTGGAATTGAAAAAATAGTTCTGTGTGGGATAGTCCATTTACCGAGGAAGGTTATAGGCTATTTAACATCACGCTACGACCAATAGGAGCGGTGCATAAATGAAAAATGTTGCAAAAACGGGAAAAATGACCACCCGTGCGAAGCCGGGGCGGGCCGCTAGTCTTATAATATGCACAACTTGCCTTCGGTGTCTAGATTACCTACTTATTGTTTCAGATTTAGTAGGTAGAACAATTTACTTACTTTTTAGTATCAATGAACTGACCAAAATGTCCGTCTTACAGTTTAGGTATTTTTTCTTTATATTGTATCAGATCATTTCAGGCAGGCGGCCGGTCATAAAACAATAAGCCAAAACCTCTAACATGGGCTCTTACGAATTACATGTTGTGCCGACCCCACCTAGAGTGGGATAAGGGCAGGGAGATGATGAACTTGTATCAGATCTAATCCAATCTCAATATTTAGATACACATTTTTCAATATTCTGTTTTTCAAAACCAGCAATTTGTAAAGTTTTGGGATTTAATTTTGATGTAATGATATGTGTAAAAATAAAATCAAACATATTCTTATAATATTTTTACTAACTGTTTATTTCAACCACATAACGTAGATTATCCACGCTTATTATGATCTAAACATGATTATTTTAAAATGTTGTCTGTTAATCATCTCTGTACTTTCAACATGTCAATTTAATCTGGTGGGCTTATTCTTACAAGCTTTTACAGACACTTATGTTAATATTTTGTGCATTTTTATAAGCGAAGTAATGTAGTTAGTTTTGAAGCTCATTCTCTATTTAAACTTATAGTTTTAGTGTTATAGATGTACGAGCCAAATGTGCAGTATTTGTGGTTACAAACTCATTTTTATGTTACAATCTTGAAATGTGAGTTTGTAACATACAGTTTTATGTGACAAATATGTTTTATACATTTATACGAAAATCTTTTTTGTCTTATTGCCACTTTTTATAAAAATGATATAATCACATAAAATAAAGCTTATAATAGTTAATTACACATTATTAAAATGTACCTACATAAAAAAATTACAGTTTACGATCTCTATAAATATCAAATGAATATTACAGAAGTATGGCATTTATTATTTAATTTTCTTAACTGTTTCATGGTCAGTGGTTACCAATGTTAACTTAATTAACGTAACTATAGTATGTAGGCTCATCGTAGCTGAATTTAATATATTTTTAAATGTGTTGGTCGTTCAGTTTCCTTTACAGATTAATAATTAATGAGCCATGCCCTTTTCGTTATAGAATATAGTTTAGATTGATTTTTAAAAAGTCGAAAGCAGAGCGTCCAAAATGCAACTTCAATTACCTATACGGTATGTTACAATGTTATTTTCATTTCAACAATGTAACCTCTTTGTCACCTAAATTGTTACAAATAATGCACATTTAGCTTTTTTTTCATTTTAATACTGTCGCGTGGTCTTCACTACTTGTAGTTTAGTTACAATAGTTAAATTCGTTTAAATATCTATTTACATCTTTTTATAATTAAAATGTACAATATACATATTGCAATGTCTTCAGTGACATAATAGTGTTACAAATATTATTATTTACAATTATGTAGTATTTATGAAGAAATCTGTACAATTTTTGGGCAAACCCTAGAGGTGTGACCGTTAATATAATAATTCTAAACAAAAAAATAAGATTGTAATGATTACATAATTTTGATCAAAGTAACAAACGCTACTTTTTAGATTTGTCCTGAAAAGCTGACTAAAATAACTTTCTTTGCGTTGAAGTCGTATTTTATCTACAAAGATTTTATGTTGAATGCCAAATAAAAATTAAATTACAATTAAAAGCGTTGGAAATAAAACTAATGACTTACAAGTAAAAATACTTTCAGTTCAGTTTGAGTTTTCCGTCGGCACGGCAGTTACATTCTAAAGATGGCGACGTCCCCAAGATATCATGTGTCAAGTTAATTCTATTTTTTTAAATTGACAAGTAATATTTTTTTATTTACCAGGAAATAATGTACGTTACGTACCTATCATTATTTTTGCACTATGCCCATATTTATCAACCACAATTTAGATTAGGTGAGGAACTCTGTAAAAATTAATTTAATAGATGTTTATAGCATGAAATAGCTATGGTTCTTGCAATATGTGTCCTAGTGTAAACAAACCTTATCAAAGGGGAGGGCGGGGATAATATGACACTACAGTTTTTCACAACTATTCGGTCGCTGGGTGAAAATTAGGAAATTCGAATAATTTTAAAATAACATCTACTTTTTATATTCGAAATATAACTACAGATAGGAAATTGGCACCGGTATCAAGATTCATACAATTTACAAGTTTTATGCTCACAAAATACATGTAAAATCTAAAGTTATCAATAAATTACTTAATTTTTATCACATGACTACTTACACAATAAATATTTACAGATATAAAGCTAATTACTTCAATAATATAATCGTTTTTACATAGCGCTTACTCGTACAGTACCTATTGACAGTTGTCTTAAAGTTTTAACAAACGTTAGAATGACTGTGAAAAGATATTGATAAAATGACAATAATAGTTCATAATTTCATGTCAACGTCTTCAATTGCTACACTCAAACATTGTCAGTAACAATCCATATAAAGTCTGGCCTGAAGTAATTTGAAAAAAGGTAAATAAAATAAGCTTTTTGAGTCTTTATACTAATTTGTTATTAAAAATTAAGGTATTGTTTAAATCAAATCTATTACCAATTGTATTCAACGTTTGTAGTTTTATCGTTAAAGCATGTGACTATTTTTAAATACTTTTTTTTTAATAAACAACCAAAGATTCAAATTGATTCGGGCCAGATTATACAACAATTTAAACGACACAATTCGTTAAGAGGTGTATAGTCCATTTTTACCTACCCCACCTGATTTCACCTTAAAACTTAAAAGTGATAATACGCGAAGTTGATCGGCTGCTCCTCGTCAACACTGACGCTATCACTGTTCACATTGTCACTGTCACCAGACCTGGTCATGTCCTCAAACCTGCGAACCTGCCAGTTGGACAGGTCGCAGGGGGCTTCATCTTCTTTATAGCTAGGGTACTCCTGGAAGCAGTAGTTTTCGTTTTGAGTGAACGCGGCACTGGTAATGTTCATATCGCGGGCGGGTGGTTCGCCCGGGGTGTTCGATCACTGTCGATGTGGTAGCTGGTGGTGCATGTGGTGGATGTCGAGTCTCGGCCTCTTGGCCTCCTCCTCGTCGCTGCACTCATTGTCGTGTGTCTCCTGGTCGTCGCACTCTTCTCCCAGCTCCTCTTGCTTGCGTTTCGCAGTCGCCATTTCGGCGGCGTGCTTTTTCCGCCATTTTGTTCTTCTGTTTTGGAACCAGACCTGCGGGAGATAAAATAATGGTTAGAATGGAATGGTACTATTGGCGTAGTAACAGCGGGTCTGTAGTAGAGTCCATGTTGTTGTTACATAGAATGCAGACATCATTCTTAAGAGCAGTAGGTAATACTACGAGCAAAATAATTTGTTAAGGTAAATGTTGTCAAAGTTGAGAAAGCAAAAATTCTATCGAAAACATCAAGTTTCATTGCAAGACCGTTAAAACTTAGCGCAATTTTAAAAGCCATTTATTTAGTAGACTGAAAGTCAAACACAGACGGTCTTGCTTTAAATCTGTACACACTAAATTCTCATGTTTGTTCGCCAGCCAAGCCAAATATAAAGAGAACAGCAAACAATTTTCATCTCCATGTGGACCTAATCTGCGCGGTCGACATCATAATGCCTCATTAAATACCGCCTTTAAAGTCGCATCACGAACTACCGCCCATCCCGCTCGCACGCACGCAAAATCTTTGCAGACGACAAAGACGGCGATAGTAGCCGTGTTCTACGGTAATTAAGGGTCGTTTTGCAAATTACACGGTACTTAACCAGCCATATAACGATCATTAATCACTGGCCTGGGGAGTTGAGTGTCTCTTTCGCTCTTGTTTAAGTTGATATATTCTGTCCTTGTCGCTTGGGTCTACAGGCGGTCGACACGAGTTTAATTAGGTCATAAATACGTTTTCATGATTAGGCTGTAGGATGGTTGTCGATGGTCCTGAAGGTTCGGTGTTCGGAGCAGATGTCGATGTCATTATAAGGGTATCATAGCTGTACAAATTAGGTCTCCTCGTTATGTTAACAACGGCACTTTATTGGATAAAATTTTAGTTGATTTTGGTACATCGATGGTATTTTGTACTGTAGCTGAGTTTGGGGAATGGTTTTGTTGCTAAAAGATCGTATAATGGACACATTTGTGAAGTATTGTTACTATTCTTTATCTGTTGGTACATTCATAAAAAGAGAGGTGCAATCAAGTTCTATTATGGCTACGTAGAGACGCTTGACAGAATTTTGGGCTGCTAACTACTCATGAAATATGATGATTGTCATAGATATGACAGTCATGGGGACGCAAAAGTATAACAACTTATTCAACCTTAGTACATTGGTATTACCCCTACTTGTTTGTTTACCACGGTCAGTCTGTGGATGGGTGACCATTCATTACACATCGAGACTCCTCCGTGCCTCGGAGAGCATGTTAAACCGTCGGTCCCGGGTGTCATACGAATACCTATGACAGTCGTTACGGGTAGTCAGATGTCCGAAAGTCTGACAACCGGTCTAATTTTAGGATATCAGTATTACCCAGTTACTGGGTTGTAGAGGTCTGATGGCAGTCGCTCCTTGTAATACTGATATTCAGCGGTATCTGGTTAGACTGGAAGCTGACCCCAACATAGTTGTGAAAAGGTTAGGCGGAACAGTTTGTTTGCCGAGGTCAGATGGTTGTGTAAAATACTAATATACAGTTCATATGGTGCTAACCGACCATGATAAACAAGCAAAAGCAAAGGAAGATAATGATTTAAGACCTAATTATAGCACTTTTACTACAACGCTACAGGCTATATTTTACCCATATTCTTGATGGTACAAGAACATGTAAGTTCATGTTGCGGTTGAAAGGAGGTCGGCAGAAGTCTTGTTTAACGACACAATGTTCTCGTAAATATATCAGTCATTAAAATGTAGTGAGGACACCGTGATAGGCGGTAGCGGGAGTATGAGCGGACGCGAGTTATAGCATGCGTGTGTGTTTTATTGAGCTATATTGCTTGGTAACCGCTTGCCAATGAATTTAAAAACTTATAAGGAATATGTTACAGCTCTTTTATTATTTCTTAACGGAGTGATGGCTATTCTTGGGGATGTTGGTTATATAATTGCTTATAATTACCTCATAATATAAATATTCCTAAAGTTTACCTCAAGAAGGTATTTTACTACCTAAAAATAACATAGCTTAGGGAATGTTACAATATTAGATCCGCTTAGCCAGGTTGTTTTTTATTTCATCACAATGATCAGGAAAACATCTATGTTATTAATTTTAATGCTCGTGCACTTAAATGAATAACAATTGCTAACAACGAATTTGATGTTTGTCCCAAAATATAAATTTCATAGAACCCGCTGTTTCACAAAGACAGGCTATAACAGCGCTATAACGACGATTTAATAACGCTACTCGTTCATTAGCAGGCGACGCCGCGTGCCCGTACTAGTCGTAAATACTTACATACATTTATTAAGATGCCATGATTTATAGGACGTCAGGGTAAAATATGGTGTACCATGGTAGGTGTGTGTCTTTTTGCTCGTTAGGTCTTATATGGATGAGAGATAAATGGCAATGATGAGACATTTATATTGTATAACGTAGAACAGGGCCCGCTCTCATTTGAGAGCTGCCTCTTAAGTACCTTTCGATATGATGACTTGAGCAAAATAAAAAAATGATGTTCAATGTATGAAATTCCGATGACGTTTATATTTGACAGTTCTATTTGGGAATCTTGGGATACCGCTCTCAGGCCGTTATTTTGAGAGTGGTTTATAATAGATGTGCTCAAGAGTGGTGTTGGAATTTATCTCAGGCAGGTGACATAAGAAATTATTAAGTAAAGTATTATCAGTGGAGAAGCAGTTTCAAGCATCTATCTACTGTGAAAGACTTTCAGTGTGACATAATGAAATTTTTCAGAGTCTCATCTCTCATCCCGAATCCAGATATTAAGCATATCATATGAACATGACCAGTTCTTTTAGATAAACGATAACAGGACTGAAGTAATGGACCGGGAAAACTGAAAATATCATCATGAATGCTTCTATTAAGACAATAATTATTATCATAATATTCTAATCCAAATAACCCTAACGATCTTCCAATCTTTCACTCAAGCCGAATACTAACTACTTACTTCTTTCTTTTCTTTAATCACACTATAAGCCGACTCCTTCATACAAAACGAGACTACATCAAAACTTCTCACTCAAAACTGCTACCAATCCAACACAACTATTTACACTATAAATAAGTCCCGATCCACATTTACGACACTGCGACATTACATAAAGTTATAAAAATAAATCGGCCGACTCGATACAGAGTCGCAATAAAAAATATGCGACGGCAAAACAACACAATAGTAATATGTACGTATTATCATTGGACCATTTGGTTTTATATTCGCAGAGTTGATGGCAGACTTAGTTTATGACATGACTTCGTTCGTCTTGACGCATGGGTTAAAGGCAGTTTGTTTTGTAAAAGTTAGGCTTAATGGAGATGGATCAAATTTAATGTTCTGTTATATTAAGTAAATTGCTGAAAATTAGGTGGAGTGATAGCCTAGTGGTTGAACGATTGCCTTCCATGCAGGAGGTTCTGAGTCCGATCCCGGGCCACATTTCTGACTTTTCGAATTTAAGAGTGGTTTATAATTTGATTAGCAATTGCTTCAACGGCGAGGGAAAACATCGTGAGCATACCTGCACAGCTAAGAGTGCTCCACAAAAGTTCTTTTGTGTAGTCCGCTAACCCGCACCAGGCCAGCATGGTAGAACTAAGGCATAAACCCTTCTCAATCCGAAAAACGGGCTCAACAGTTTGACAACAATGGGCTGATCATACTAGGTGGAGTGAGAAGAGCTCTTTTTGAAGCTTATATTAGTTTGTCGAAGTCCTCAAAGTCAAGTTGGACCACAATAAAAAGTCATGTGACAGAGCACATTAAAATGGACGTAAAAAGTCAGCATTGCGTAATTTAGTAAGTCAGAGCTCTATACAAATGTGCCCAGTAATAACTAGATAGATTTCCCTCGTACAATGAAATTAATCGTTGTAATTGGTAAAATTAAAAAAAAAGTGACAAAACTATTTTATGAAAGATAGTTCTGTATTCAAAACAGTGTAGCCAGTTTATTAACATACTCAACGCCAAATATTATTTTCAAAACAACATTGTATTACGTAGGTACCTACTGAAAATACATTTCCCGAGAGTGCTCAGAAACTTAGAATGTGTCATCTTCGTAAGTGTATATTTAGTGCCAACGGGAGCCTACAAGTAAACACCTCGGCCCAAACATACGCTCATCAAAGCATTTTACGATCAATCCGACAATTCCCGACGATTCCCGACCCCTTCACACGATACCCTTACTTATAATATTATTTTCCATTTTTCGTTCATACTTTTATACCCGTCTTACCCTCCGTACCATTCAATTACTTAAGTGTTTGAAGACGGACCGCTAGGAATACGCTTGTCTCTTTCTAACGTATGAATAGACTGTCGTCCTCTCACTCGCTCAGGGTAGGGTAGGGTAATTATGTGAATAACTATTATTTTTCACAAGAGAGCTCGGTAATGGCTTGATAGGGATAATGGTGTTTCAGTAGCCATGTCGAATAAACAGCGGCCATGTTGTTACACAGGTAATTAATTTGAATGAATTGATGTTTTTGTGCGTGTTGTAATTACGTTTGTTACTTTATAAGTTGATGCACTCGTCTCATGCGTTGGAGATTAACGTGGTGGGTTAATGTTAAAGCTGACTTTTAATTATTCTTTGTTTTAATTTGGTTATTATGGTGGACTTTGTTGATTTTATACAGTTTATTGCACTGTATTATGAGTGATATTTGGGTAAGAAAGGAGTGAGTACTGAGATGACGGCTGATAGAGGAGAATGGAAGAGAAATATATTTTGTGCGGACCTCACCTAGTGTGGGATAAGGGCAGGGAGATGATGAAGATGATTATGAGTGATATTTGTTTTAGAAGTATTCAGTAGGTAACTTATAGACCACATACCTCTTCACTCTTCTGTCTAGGAGACTACACATCGCTTTTTACCACAAAGTCGATAAAACAAAAATGCGTACCTATATTTCAAGTAGGTATTATTCATTGTGTTTCTACGTTGAAAGGCTGGTCACGTCTCAGAAGTTCGCTCTCAAGATGAGATGCGTGATATATAGGTACGTATTGACAGCTGAAGAATGTTACACCGGTTTGGGTGCTTGTTTGTGGTGGGAATCTGTTTGTTGAGATGGAGGCTAGACTAACGTTATTCATAGAAGAGAGATCATGAAGCTGTAGGGTCATATTAAATGTCACCACATCGTGTCATTTAAGCTTCTGGGAGATGGTTAGTAAAAAACAGTAATATTTTTTCATAAAATAAGTAACAGCCCGTTCACACAGCGGATCCGTTTTAACAGGCCCGTCGGTACTGGATGTGTTGTTCACATCTGTACCGACGGATCAGTTAAAGAAATGGTAGCTGCGTCGCATCTGGCAGGCAGGACACGATAATAATAACGGATCCAGTATTTTTTACTGGATTTGGAATATTGTCGTGTATGTGAATTCGCTCATACGACTACAGGCGCCATCACCAAAATAAAAACGGATCCACTAAAACGGGTCCTGTAAACAGTTTCTGTGTGAACTAGCTGTAAGTCGCATTACCATGACTGTCAAAACACATCTAAATCTAAAATAATTGAATAACTTAAGATTCGTTGCATTACCTGTTGTTTGTACGTTGCTACTAGTTCACTTTCTCTCACAAATGATTATGATATTATTACTCTTAATTATTAGATGATGATAATTGTAGGGATGTGTGGAAACTTACCTACACTTACTGACATAGTATTAGGTCCCCACCTATGAAATCAGCGTTTTGTATGGAGAATTTTAAAGAAATTGCATTTTTCATACTAACATTTTCTTAATTTATTTAACAACTATTAACACTAATGTTTTAAAAATTTTATGCACTAATGTTCAAAAACTAAGATAACGTATGCCACTTAGATTATGTGACAATAATAAGTTTTGGCTAAGTTAAAACAAAAATAGTTGTCATTTCTGCTAACAAAAAGAGGAGTCATTTTTAAGGTATTTTTTATGTTTAGAAAACTATAAGTAATAAGGTTTTTTACTATTGGTAGTTGTCTATGATTCGATATAATATCAAGCAGGTTCTCTATTTGTGAGAAAAAAACGCCAATTTCATAGGTGGGGACCTAATATATGACTCATTTCTCAAGACAAAACAATAATCATCTCAAACACGAACTACAACACTTCAACTTCTAACATTACATTATATCTACTAGTAAGTACGTCTTCCCCACTAACAATATTCACGCATTCCCGTAAAACAGATGTAATCAATGCCACCACGTTGCGACTAAATCCCCGACATCATTAGGCGTCGCGTCGCAGCGTCATTTGTCACCGGCGACTTATCGCACCCTTTGCTCCAGTTAATAGTCGCCGCGATTTGTCGCGTCGGCTAATGTGTGCCGACCCTTAATCACCGTGATTTTTTCACATGTCATCTTGTAAACTAATTGCGATAGTGATGTGAAAAACTGGATTTAATAAAAATTTTTTTGCGAAGCTTGGTACCGATTTGATAGATTAAGTGAATGGTTGAATAGTTCTTTTAATGCTAGTTATTGGCTTGAGATAATTTATTTACACTTCATTTAATCCTTGTACCGAGGTACCAGTTCTTTCTTTATTAATTGTTTTATACAATTATTAAAAATAAATCAAATAGTTATACTGGTAATTAGGCAATCAGCTAGCAGCCAGATTTTATCACGATACTGGGTAAAGTGCTGTTTAGCTTTGTTTAGGTACTTTACTAAGTCTAACTTAGTCCACAGTTGGACAAGGGCTTCTCCCAAAATATATATAATTTCCTGTAGCCAATAAAGGTTCAAAGGCTGCATTTTCATTGATTTTCATAGCCTTTCAGAATAACTACAACAACAATATTTATTCAACATCATTATTTTTGGAAGCCTTTTTCTACCCATGGCTTAGTATCTAAGGCCTCCTTGTGACTAGTCAGTGCCAACCAGTGACGTGCATTGCATATAGGCAATTAAGCAGTGACTGCATCATAAGATTTAATTAACTACCTACTCCATCTTTAACTATTACTATAAATAAATGAAGCGTGTATGACTATGATTTCTTTTGGTCAGAATCGTATTGAAATGGGCTTAAGCGTACAATTGAAAGGCGACATCACTAGTGCCTGCCTACCTAGTCCGAAAACAAATGCACGCACTGGTGCCAATTCTATCCAGTTTTTCTTTACTTCTTTCTAATCTGCGTGAGACATTGTTTTCTTTTCCTTATTTCCCATACATTAAGACTCTGATATTCTTTATATAACATGGAGCAATCAATAAGAGATTGGGGCCAATCCGGCAGCGGCTAATAGCGAAATAATAATTATTAATAAGGTTTACGCTTCACTTGCGGTCATTAAGTTGTGGTGGTCATTTGAAAGTGTGGTGTAAAGTATGAGAAATAGCGTGAAACATGACGTTATAAGATTGACTGTTCTGAGAAAATATTTTTTGTTGTAGACGAGCATGTCGTCTACATATACAATACATGCATAACGTTGATTATTGTAGCGTTAGGGTTTATCTATAATAGTACACCCCTAACCACCCGTTCACACAGCGGATCCGTTTTATCGTTTTGTCGGTACTGGATGTGTTGTTCACATCTGTACTGACGGATCAGTTAAACAAATGGCAACTGCGTCGCGTCTGGCAGGCAGGATATGATAAAAATAACAGATCCAGTATTTTTTACCGGATTCGTAATACTGTCGTGTATGAGAACTCGCTCATACAACTACAGGCGCCATCACCAAAATAAAAACGGATCCGTTATATCCCTAGTTGGATCCTGTAAACAGTTTCTGTGTGAACTAGCTGTAATACTACGATTAGGTCCCATATTGTGATAATTGTCATTATCCAGATAAATAAGACAATCTTATTAATTACCTCTCGTATGAATTGCTACTCCATAACCTAGTAATTCTTTTTAAGCAACCATATTTTCACTTATAGGTATAAACTAATTGATACACTCACATAAACTTATTTCGACATATATTTGCGAGTTAAGTTGGTAACTTGCTCAATTAAGTTTACTAAAGTGAGTAAATCGGCCTTTAGGCGATAATAATAATGAAATTAAAAAAGAAAAGAGTTTATTCATCTTGATGGTTCAATGTAACCACTGGTTTGATTATTAAATTAACGATTAACACGCTACAGCTTACAACTTGGTAACTTAACGGTAATTACAAGTTAACGTTCAATGATTGCTGCATATCTACACATATAACTATAATATGCGCTTGCGCAAGTCGCTCAATGTTCACTGAATGTCATTTCAGACATATTAGCTACTGTGCGAATTAGAACGTGTTATTTGACATGTGATTTACGATAATTATTTATGCAAAAAATATTATAATATTTCTTATATTAGTATTTAATTAATTTAAACATCATTATGTCTTTATTATTGTCGAGTGTGTCGAGTCCGTTATAAAGAATAGAGCATGGCAGATACTTAAAACAAAGAAGCAGTAAGTCCCACTGCTGGCCATGACCTGAAGAAAAGGCTACCCAGAAAAATTCCAGTTATTCCAGTACGATAAATACCCTTTCCTGAGCCTTCTACGGTTTTTTCTAAAAATCATTCATTTATTTAAATAGCATAATATAATATCACGCCTGTATTCCCCGAAGGGTTGGGCAGGGGTGTATAGTAACACCCTCATTTCACCGTTATGTTTAAGTCCCATGTAATGGGAGCAAGCCTATTACCATCAACCGGGCACAAATCTAAACTCTGGGCTGCTTCTGAGGAATTTCACACGGAAAAACCAATAACACTTTGCCCGACCTGGGGATCGAACCTAGGACCTCACGATTAGCAGTCGCGCTTGCCACTACTAGACTAATCAGGCAGTTGTTGGCGTCATTCTTTCTATTGATATAACTTAGTTATAAACACGTGGAAGGTTCATATAGAAAACGTATGTTGTAAACTAATTAATCATTTACTTTAATAAATGTACGTTTAACCCGTACACATATAACATACTACCACAGTTTAATCATTAACAGTTATTTTAATTGCACAGCGGTCGAATGTTAATTATACCTGTAATCACTTAAATTACACATTTTATAACTATCGTTACCCGTATTAAACGATCATTGCATAAGAAAATCATTAAAATATGATTTTTTATATATACAAGATTACTACACGCATAAAATGCCGGCGCCAATTAGTGTTAAAAAAATCATTACATTGACTTGTAAAAGTGTCTGTAACAGATTTATTTACAGAAATAAAAATCATTTATTATTTAAAAATTATCTGGTGAAACTACATGGTTACTAGATATCATTAATAGAACTCGTTCAAATCTTCTTCTTTTCGTGTGGTTAGTGACTAATCTGGTGTCAGAGTATATGTCGCCCATGGACCTCGGACTTAGCTTCACATGACGTCGAGAAATATCTCTCAGGCATGTCGGTTTCCTCACGATGTTTTCCTTCACCGTTTTTAAGCAAGTGATAATTATACAATACGCACATGAATCCGGAAAATCAGAGGTGCGTGCCTCTGACACATTTAAATAAATGAATACCTAAACTTTAGTTGTTCTGCCTAGCCTTTTCTCAACTATGTTGAGGTCAGCTTCCAGTCTAACCCGATGCGGCTGAATACCAGTATTTTACACGGAGCGACTGCCATCAGACCTCCGCAACCCAGTTACTGGGCAATGCCGACATCCTTAATACCTAAACTTTAGTTAATTACGTAATAATATATCTACTACGTAAACGCTCTTCACTACTGAATTAGTTAGATATCTTGTTATCTAAATAACTAAAGTTATCCGCTGTGCGTTCGCGCTCTTATTAAAATTCGGTTCGGTCACTCACTGTCATTCGGTTCAGTTTTCTTGTGTTTCACTCCAGAGTTGCAGCGGCGCGTTGACACGTTTTCATACCTTGACCGTGGAATAACACAGGTCTGATAGAAACGCTGATAGAATAGAATAGAATATACCTTATTGTACACCAAAATTATAACCAGCTCTTATAAAATAACAAACATTAAAAAGGGTACAATGGCGGTCTTATCGCAGATGTTATGCAGATATTGATATGTATATATTTCAAGACTGTATTCCTCAAAAAGATAGGTAAACGGTACACTGTTGTACACGCACATTTCGTCAATGATAATATTCATTTCCATGCCTTCTGTGTAATAGGGGAGACAGTTCCCGTTTTTATGAAACACTATCCCAATTCCATTCTGCTACTGAGAATTACCTGACGTTTGGAAAGCTTTTGTATTTATTTAGTACCCAAATGTAAGTACATAATACACTTATTTAGAAACATACTAAGTAATATAAAACATGCTATCGCCCAAAAGGACAGCCCATAAAAAGCCAATCGCCCCGCCCATACATTGCAATTCGTATCTACACACGAATACAACATAGAGCTGCAAAAACCACCGCGGCGCACCAATTTATTTTTTATCTTTATTTGTGCGAGATCGGACAGTCGTTTTGAAGAATTTGTGGCTTCGGGTAAATTGGAATTGTGTGTTTGATCGATGGCTCGCCACTAATGGACGAGGGAAAAAGGCAAACGCAGCCGATGCATCCTATTGATATGCAAACATTGTTTTTTTTAATTGTTATTGGCTCTGTTTTGTGTTTTATTTTTTATTCTGAGTGAGGGGATTTTTTTGTCGTTATTTGCTAACAATGTTGGCAGAAATGGACTTGCAAAATCATATTTTCAACTGTTATTACTAATTGAAATACTTAAATAAATCTCAAATACAATCCAACGAACACGAAAAAAAACCCATTTAGTAGATGAAGCAGATTACGATTAAAAAATAAAGGGTTGAATCTAATAAACAAAACAGAAAAAAATATAAAGCAGAAACTTCATTATCCAAGTATCTATCCGCATGACGGCTATAAATCATAAAAGGATTAGAGGAAGGCACGGCCGCTACAAATTTGGCGTTATTAAAAAAACTCATTTGCAAATTTTGAAAGACAAAGAGATATTAAAGCGATAAACTGAATTATCTTCAATTTGGTCGTCCCCGGTGGGCAATGAGAAAAATACACCCCTTTTTTGTACAAACTTGAAGTGAAAATAAAAAATTTAATGCGGCGCGTTTAGCGAGCCCTCCCGGCCGTAAAGTCGCGGGGGTGTCATCCGCTCTATTCAGATAATGTTCTCCATGATATTGCGTTTTGGTAACGAAGACGGAATGACTTAAGACACGCTTAAGTGATCGTTGAAGATTTTGTACTCACGATACAATACTGTTTTATCTACTGTTCTATTATCTCCACTTTCTAAGGCAGCTTGCAAAATACCTATATAAGATACTATGTGGATGTCACTTGCGTTAACGGTAAAGGAAAACATCATGAGGGAACCTGCATACTTAGGAGAGCTCAAAAAAGTTCTCGATGGTGTGTGTAGTCCGCCAGTGGCCAGCGTGGTTGTACTAAGGCCGAATCCCTTCTCATTATGAGAAGAGGCCCGTGCCCAGCAGTGGGACAGTAATGAGTAGATTATGTTAATGTGGATGTATTAGACACAACATTACCAAATCGGCACATGAGACGAAAAACCTAACAGCTCAAAAACACAAAGAGGCAAGTCAGAAACTTTGCAAATTAAGAAAATGTAATTAGTGCGAGCAGCCCCCGCCGACATAATTAAGGCGAATCTTGTTGTAATTTTGACATTTAATTTTTTCCCTCAGTCACCTTACCCTTATTAATTAATTTAGAAAAAGTGCCTTTAAAATTTAATCTGTGCTCTTTCGGTGACAGTTTCTTTTTTCGTTTTTTTTTTAAGTTAATGAAACGGCAGAGATTTTTGATAGGAGACGAAGGCAACTAATGAGTTCAGCCTACCTTCGTTATTAATTTGTGAGTTTCTTTTGTGATTACTTTTTTCTGTAATTGAGAAAGTTTGGTATCAGTTTCTGTAAGTTTAAAATTGGAATATAATTTTGTTTTTGTGAATTATGAAAATCTTTACTTGTTGGTGGTGGACATTTTATTTTGGTGGATTCTTTATTTTTGCATCACGTTTTTGTTAATGGGGTCCTTAAAACCTCGAAAGTCTAGGGAAAACATTATTTTTTTACGTAACTGAAATTATATCTGCATAATTATTCCTAAAATAATAATAACACAGAATTTCATGAATTCAAAATAATTGTATTGAATTATTTTATGAGTACTTAAAGTGAATGGGACTTAATTAATTAAAACAAAATATCCCCCAATTCTTCTTCTTTTCATGTGGTTAGTGACTAACCTGGAGTTTATGCCGCCCATGGGCCTCTGACTTGGCTTCACATGCCGTCGAGAAATATCTTTCAGGCATGCCGGTTTCCTCACGATGTTATCCTTCACCGATTTTAAGCAAGTGATAATATCCGAAAAATCAGAGGTGCGTGCCTTGGCTTCGAACTCGAGACCTATGACTTGGCAGTCCGACGGTCCCACCACTAGGCTATGACTGCTATATCCCCCAATTAAAGAGTTACCTCCTATACATTTTTTATATTCTTTTAACCCTTAACCATTTTTCAGTTATTTTATTTTCCAACAATTAACATAAACACATACGTCACGGTCTCACTGTATTTCCTTATCTATCAACAAATCTTGAAATTTTAAAGTAAGGGTGGGTACACACGAGCCCGCAGTAATCCCGCTTATCGGCGTGTAAGCCTCTCATCAGCCTGTGTTAGCCGCCTTGTAAAACTGTTTTACGCAATCGTATGGGGGAATAAATTGAGTATAACCGAATATAATTCGACAAAGAATAAAGTGATTTTGTGTTGCAGTATTTCATGGAAATAGGAATCGTTGAATAAAATTTAGATATGTTTTGTAATGTACATTGCTGTGTGTAGTAAAAGCAAGAATTGGCCGTTTTTTCAGTGTAAATTATTTTTTAATGCATAAAGAGCTTTTTTGTCACAAAAAATACAGTAGCACAATCTTTTTTTACCCTAGACATTTTCAAACAGAATAAATTGCATTCTGTATAAAATATCTTTAATTAAAAACAAAAAAAAATATATCATTAGTATCTAACTTTCAATAAAAACTTTGCAACCACAAAACAGTAAACAACAGCCAACAAATACACCAAAACATTTCGATAACTCATCATCGGCCCCTCGTCCGCAACGCAATGACGCGGCGATACCATCGGCCGGAGCTTAGATGTCATTTAAATTTAAATTAAGGTATTACACTGTTGTTATGAGCCGTCGCCGGATTGCAAATGCGCATTTGCTTGTCTTATCGGTTGCGGGCGTTGCGGCCGATTGCGGGTGAATTTTAAATTGTGTGCAACTAGCCTTATAATGGTTTAAGTGCTTTGTTTTGGTACGAATGGTTAATAGGAGATTTTGTTGAATTAAAACGTTTGGTTTAAGGTTTAGTTAATGTTAGAGGGTAAATTGCATTATTATAATGTTACGACATTAGGAATAAAACATATTTATTTTCCAACTAATTTAATTTCGTTGGAGTAACTATGTACTAGGTACCTTTTTTTTCTCTCGTTGGAAAATCCTCATGGATGTCCCTCGCCCAGGGAAGGCGAGGGGGTCTGCCGGACTCTTACTGACTAAAAACCAACGGTGTCCCTCCTTCTGACCTAAGGCCGGGGTCACGTGATTCGCAAAAGCATGCATCGCAACCCCGGCATGTACTAGGTACCTACTTCAAGTGTCATAGAACCTTTCGAATTCAGTAAAAGTGAGAAATTAAAGAGTGAAGAGAGTGTTTTTTAGTCCTAAATATCATGAAGTCATCAGAGGAACTTGTGCAAAAATGAGGAGGTCTACTTCTCCTCTCATAAGGAAGTCCAAGTTTATCAGTAAACGTCGACCAGCGCATGTGATTCAATTTAATTAGAGCTCTTAATATGCAATTCTTTATTTTAAAACTTAAAAAAAAACAGATAAGTACCCAAAGTAATTTTATCCCCATCCCCATCGCCACAAACTAACCACCACAAAAACATCATAAAAACGATAGCCAACATAAATAGTTTTCGCGAAAACATTCGAACCCTATCTTAACAGCGGAACAAACACTTCAATCACTCATTTGGCATCCAATAACGTCCACAGATCCCGCAAAAACATCCTCCTGCGATCCCCCAATCCCCAAGGATAGCGGATCCCCGATAAAATGGGATCAAGCCGGTACAAATTGAAAATCTTACACATATGTATGTATGGATGTATGGAAAGTGATACGTATTTGTTTGTGGAGATGGGTGGCTTTTATGTTATATTCTTTTGTGAATCAGTTTTGTATTGTGTTAGGTTTTGTTTGATTTTAATAGAATGCTATATTGAAGGGTGGGCGTAGTCAGGATTTTGCCCAGGGTGGGGCAAACTGAGTCAGACAGTAAATGAAGTGCAGAATGAGATTATGGGGCAATTTGCCCCATAATCTCATTTTTGAGGTCCAAATAAGTATAGATGTCGGGCATTGGTCTGCCTATTTTGGGTAATTGTTATGTGGATATGGATGGTAAGGTGACTAAATCTAGATCATTTACCTATTCTTTCGTGTGCCAGGGTGGGGCAAGCGCCCCATCTGCCCCATCCTGAATACGCCTATGGAAGGGTGCCTTTGTGTGAAACACGGAAAAGAACCCATTAATAGACTTTATATTTTCCATTCTAATTTTCACTGAATTAAAGTTAAACTTTTATAATAAGTAAATACTTAGTAACAAATAAGACCATTTTCAATTTTACGAATTATTAGCTATTCGGTTGTCATATCCAACTTTTGTTAGATATTCCTAATATATTTACTAGAACTGAACTAAACAAAAACTCTGTTTTATTATTTATCAAGCGTTTAATCCGCGCAATAAATCTGTTCGGATACCAATATGGCGGACTTTTTGGCGCGAAAAAGAATCGGCCGCGGAAAGCAATGAGAGCCAGATTAGAGTGGGATAAGTCCTGGTTATTAATGGACCCGCGATACACACGACAAAATGGATAATAAATGGATGTGGCCCCGAGTTTTTTTTGCCTAACAAATTTGTTAAGCGTGACAGTTGCCCGATAGCGTATGAGCGTTCGGATATTTTTCTAAAATACGAAACGATTCTGATTTGTTGCACGAGTTATTGGGAGTGTTGATCCACTGAAAAATATATGAATTTTATGACATAATAATAAACAGGTAGCAATCTTATTGCTTGTTCTATACGGATTTAAGAGCCTTTTTAGACATTATTGTTGCCCATCTTGCTATTCAAATAGTTACTTTATTGTAAGCAGTTAGTATTCCAACAAAGAACGTTGATGGGTATCCAATAAGGGTAATTGTAAACAGATGTTATAAAGTACCTATCTATGCTCTATTAAGCACAATTTAGATCAGAATTAAAAAGAAAACCCTAAGTATAGACTGAGCTAGAATTAGGCAAATTACTCTTAAAAAGGAAATCTTAAACTTGACCTATTTTTAACCGACTTCCAAAAAGGAGGAGGTTCTCAATTCGACTGTACCTATGTTTTTTTTTGTATGTTTGTTCCGCTATATCTTTGCTAATTGTGAACCGATTTTAATTATTCTTTTTTTGTTTGTAAGAGTATTCTTTCGAAGTGGTCCCATTTAAATTTGGTGAAGATCTGATGAAGAACTTCGGAGATAGACCATTTGAAGTCGGTTTTATTTTTGTTAAAAAGTGATTATTTCTTTATGGTTGAAGCATTTACGAAAATATATTTACCTCACAAATCTTACAATGCCTACTAACTACACAACAACATTGACACCCCAATTAAGATTCAGCTAAAACCATAACCCAAATAAAAAAAGTTAACGTCCTCATAATAATGTACCATAAAGCATAAACAGTTGATCACCCGTCCATACGACAGGCAAACAGCAGTAGATCAACTCTGGACGCGGAACGACGTGCCATCGCGCCGGGTCAGCGCGATTTTTACGATGGATTTACGCGCGGTCCCCGACTTGCTTACAGCGACGTATCTGTTGTACTTTATGACATGTTATGATCGGAAATGGACATCGGGCGTCGGAAGTGTATAGTGGGCAATACATTGTTTTGAATTTTGTGGGCTAATGTATGTTGAACTAAGAGGGATGTGTGGTATTGCGCGAATGGATAGAATTAGAAATGATTACTACGCACCTGTCCTTTGTGAAAAACATCATCAATAATAATCTCGTTGGTCTAGTGGTGGCAAGCGCAATTACCGATCGTGAGGTCCTGGGTTCGATTCCCTGGTCGGGCAAATTGCAGCCCGGAGTTTGGACTTGTGCCCGGCTGATGGCAATAGGCTAGCCCCCTATTACATGGGACTTAAACGTATTGGCAAAATGAGGGTGTTACTATACACCTCTGCCCAACCCTACGGGGAATACAGGCGTGATGTTATGTATGTATGTATGTATGTATAATCATCATCCAGCGTGAGTGTATGACAAGATGTCTGAATGTGGATGAAGCGAAAGGAGTATGTAAGGATCGTAGCATGTGGCGTTCTATAGTTTCTGCCTACCCCCATGAGAAAAAGGCGTGAGTTTAAGTATGTATGTAGAAATGAGTATGTAAGAGGAAGTCTGAAAGTGACGCCGGTGACTGAGAAGTTGTGTGGAAACCGGTTGTCATGGTATGGGTATGTGATACGGAGGAATGAGGAACATGTCGTGAGGAAAGTTTTGAGTATGAATGTGGATGGTTATAAGAGTAGAGGAAGACCAAAGAAGCGATGGATGGATAGTGTGAAAGATGATATGGCTAGAAAGGGAGTGACTACTGAGATGACGGCTAATAGTGATGTATGGAAGAAGAAGACATACTGCGCCGACCACAAATAAGTTGGGATAAGGGCTTGTACACAAAACTTCGAATCGGCGCTATGCGAATTCGCAACGCAGAAGACTGCGATGCGATTTCGTGCGTCAAGGCGTCTTCCTTCCAAGGTCTGGATGACCAATCCCTCGACGATCGTCAACCCTATTGAACGTGTTTTATACTAGGTGGAATAAATATGTGTAAAAAGATTTGCGCACTGCGTTACTGATAAGAAGATATAGAAAAAATCAATTACGCGAATCAATTCGTAAGTTCTTGCGATGCGTCGTGCGAGCTCGTATATTTCTACGATGCGATGTCGCATCGCAGTTTTGTGTACCGACCCTAAGGGCAGGAGGATGATGATGATGAATGTACCTATGTTGAACTAATAATAGCCCTGATTCGTGCAAATGTAACAAATAGACAGTAGTAGGTATCATATCTTTAGTTCATGTAAGAAAAGCACATCTAAATTCAAGTAAAAACGCAAACATTAGCATACAGAAAGCGTTGTTAAAGAAGCTAGTGACCGAGGAGAGCGAAGCGATTCAAGCGATCCATGCGATTCCAGCTACATTGTATAGCGCTCAGCTCCAAGTTTTCCAATAACATCACTAACACACGTATTACACTTCAGGCCACAAAGACTATATCACTTTATTTATTTTTACTTACTTAGGAAAAGTTTGTGATGTGATAAAATCTAGTTTGTTAGGTCTCTTGTGTATTATTCTTACTTTAGTTGGGTTTGATGCTGTAATCTTTTTATATTAAACTAGCTGTGTCTTCACGGCTCCGCCCGTAGCCTATGTTACTCAGTGATAATGTAGCTTTCTAACGGCAAAAGAATTTTTGAAATCCGTCCAGTAGTTTTTACGTTTATTCGTTACATACAAAAATACAAATCTTTCCTCTTTATAATATTAGTATAGATTAGTATAGATGTCAAACGGGAATACCGACAACCATAATTTTGTAAAATTCTTTAAAATCAATCAATACTATGCTAAACGACAACAACCAACATTTTTAAACTGCAAACGAAACAGACGAATATTATCTCGTGTGCTCATAATGTCGGCCAGCAGTGTACCTCCACACGTGCGCTGTTTGCAAGTTATTGCAACGGCACTTTTAGTGAAGCGTAGTGTCCGATATACACAAACATTCTTTGTAACATAACATAGGTATATAAATTGTATTGTAAGTTCCAATTAACTATAATGCTACGTTTTGCGTAGACCGCTACGGCTACGACGACGCTACGGATTGCCTACGGACGGTCTTGGGGGTAATCACCCCTAATAACGTCACTTTTGGTGAATATTTATTTCGTTTGCAGAATAGTATTGGCAATGTAACCATTAACCAATAAATATTTATCGATTAAAGAAATTTACACTACTATTCGATAAATATCGGAGCAGTGGTGGCCCAGTGGTAACGGCCCTGACTTACGAGTTGTATGTCGTGGGTCCGAACCCAGCCAGGTGCATTATTTTGTGTAATTTATTTCATCACCACTGCTCTCAAAACGGTAAAGGAAAACATCGTGAGGAAACCGGCATGTCCTAGAACCAAAAATTCAAAGACATGTGACATCTACCAACCCGCACTGGGCCCGCGTGGTGGATTACGGCCCATTCCCTCCAGAGAGGAGGCCTGTGTCCCAGCAGTGGGAACATTATAGGCTGATGATGATGATGATGCGATAAATAAAATTACCGTTATCGAATAAAAAATAAATATCATTTAACAATTCTCGGTTGGTATTTTGGTACCTACTACTATTGGTAGTTCATTCCATTCGTGATTAACATTAGAGAAATTTATTTTTCAACGAAATCATAAATTGGTATTTTCAACCAATAAAGTTATCCATAAAAATATTTATCAATTACCAGTTAACAGTTAAATAAATTTAACCAATAACGCCATCTATATTACAGAAGTCAACTTGCGCAATTTAACCAATAACGCCATCTCTATTACAGAAGTCAACAGTTAAATAAATTTAACCAATAACGCCATCTATATTACAGAAGTCAACTTGCGCAATTTAACCAATAACGCCATCTCTATTACAGAAGTCAACTTGCGCAATTTAACTTGCTACTGGATTTACTGCTTAAGATCGGTAATTACTAATTACAGTACGCTGTTACTCATACACCGGTGGATGCTTTCCTTTATATGTAACTTATCACTCTAATATTTTTATAAAGCTACTTATTTTCATATATATGAAAATAAAAAGTAGTCTCATATTGATTCTAACCTGTTCTGCTTAGCCTCTCAACTATGTTGGGGTTTCAATCTAACCAGATGCGGCTGTATACTAGTAATTTACACGGAGCGACTGCCATCAGACCTCCGCAACCCAGTTACTGGGCAATGCCAATATGCTAAGGTTAGACCGGTTGTGAGACTTTCGGGCTTCTGACCACCTGTAACGACTGTCATAGGTATTTGGCAAGCGATTCGCGAGGGTTGGTAATTAGCCACGAGCCCCTTGATTCTAGTTTACTGATGAATATGTAGCGAAAAGTTTATTGAATATTGGATCAAGCGTTGGACCTTGTCGCTTATGACCACCTAAACTCCCGTCTATTCTTTTTATTAGAAGACACGAGGAAGGTGCTACCAATGTTCTTGACATTATATCTTAGTATATATAGCAGTGATAGCCTAGTGGTGTGACCGTCGGACTGCTAAGTCATAGGTCTCGAGTTCGAACCCAAGGCACGCACCTCTGACTTTTCGGATTCATGTGCGTATTGTATAATTATCACTTGCTTAAAAACGGCGAAGGAAAACTTCGTGAGGAAACCGACATGCCTGAGAGATATTTCTCGGCGGCATGTGAAGCCAAGTCAGAGGTCCATGGGCGGCATAAACTCTAACACCAGGTTATTCACTAACCACACGAAGAAAAGAAGACCTTAGTTGCCGTTTACGACACTCACGGTGGAGAGAGGGTGGCGTATCTTTATCAGGAACCGCCAGTCTTTTGCTACATACAATAATTGTGACTCACGCCATTTTAATCAAGTTCATAAAACGTCACCCTTTTAAATCTCGTGCAACAACATATACAGCACATAACGTAATCAGTCCAAAGTATTCATTATAGTGCGAGCACGGGCCAAGCATCGATATGTATTCATGAATCGATTGCGATCGAATGGCATCGAGTCGGGACGGCCGTAATATCGATATGATGCCTCATCGAATTTTCATGTTCTTACGAGAATGTTGATGTACATTGAGAATTTTCCTGGATTCTTTCGGATTGGGGAAAGATTGTTTTGTTTGGTAAATACGTATAGAGATTATTAAATGTTTGTGTTATATAGAATATGCTGTTGTTATTATAAAAAAGTGTGATATGGTTAACATGTTACGGGGTGAATAGGGATGCAGGGGTGAATCGTTACGAAACTTTATAATGGATAGCGGCCCGTCCCGGCTTCGTACGGGCGGACATTTTTCCCATTTTTGCAACATTTTTCATTTATGCTCCGCTCCTATTGGTCGTAGCGTGATGTTAAATAACCTATAACCTTCCTCAATAAATGGACTATCCAACACAAAAATAATTTTTCAATTCCAACCAGTAGTTCCTGAGATCAGCGCGTTCAAACAAACAGACTCTTCAGCTTTATAATATTAGTATAAATTTTAACGTTGAATTAACAATAATATAGTTTGTTGCCAACAAGGACACTTAATCGTTAATTATAATACAGTAAACACATTAGAGTCCTTTTCGGCAAAAAACTATTATTTCATTGCTAAAATCCCTTTTAAAGTTACGTCCCGATTCACCCCTTGCATCCCTACCCCATTTTACGGTACTTAAAGATCATGTAAAAAATGGTGTCTTTAACAATATTTGATCCCAAAGAATTATTATACCTATGATCTTTCAAACCCTTATTGTTTTATTTTCTGTTATACAATGAACCTAAAAACCATCTCGTATAAACAGTTACGATATCTATACAATATCATCTATTATTTTCTCTGTACTATATTTCTTCTCGTCTATGAAAATAAATGGAAGCAATCAGTACAGTCCTCAATCATATCCAATATTCTGATAGAACTAGTCTAATATTTTGAAGAGATTTATTTGTTTCGAATAATATAACTTGCAAGTATTTCAGTACTTCATTAGTTTTTCTAAAATATACAGATTTAGATACATTATTATAATGTATATATCGTCACCGGAAAGCTAATACTACTTAAGCCTCATTTTGGCTAAAATGAGTTATGTATTATATCGTTGGATTGGATTTTTTTTTCTGCGTCGATTAGTTGGAATTTCGTATTTTATTCTTTTATCTTACGAAATCCCAACGAATCGACACAGAAAAAAAATCCAATCCAGACTCCGGGCTGCTACTGAGAAATCCCTAATGGAAAAACCCAACAACACTTGGCCGGACCTGGGGATTGAACCCAGAACCCCATGCTTAGCAGTCGCGCTTGCGACAAGGCAGTCAAGAACTTATCTCTCGTAATCCAAACTACTCATCTTCACAGAACATACTAGAACAACCAATACTAAGTTCAACTCCACGATACATCGCCGATAATATAACGATAATAAAACGATATGTATGCGGGACCCGTCCTCTTTTATTATTATTTCCGCATATTGACTTAGCGTTGTCTATAAGGGTGGTACACATGTAGTGGACGAATCGATAGCTAATGTGTTTAAGATTGGCACCGCGTGTGCTCTTCTTGTTTGACTAACGTTGGCTGGTAGAGTTGCATGATCTATGCTTGCTTGTAAAATAATAATTATGTTATATGAACACCTCAAGAGGCTCTCGTTAGACAGCTGGATCAAGGGCGTGATATAAAAAACGGTATTTCTTGACATGGCTGGCATTGTGAGGAGGCCTATTGGCATTTTTCGGGCACAATTATTAGGCTGCCAGATTCAGCGCTTTTTTCGACTGACTTGGTTGGCAACGGATCGAAATAGCCCCATTTTACCGGTACATGGGAGGACGAATTAAGAATACAACTTTGTATTCATAATTCGTCCTCCCATGTACCGGTAAAATGGGGCTATTTGAGAACCATGAGGTTTATTGGAATTCAGTATAACGTATTTCTTATACGTGTTTACGATTTCAATGAAATTGTAAATAAGTATTAAAATTGAAATCCTTACTAATATTATAAACGCGAAACTTTGTATGTATGGATGTTTGTTACTCTTTCACGCAAAAACGGCTGAACGGATTTGGATGAGATTTGGCACACAGGTCTATTCCCTGGATTAACACATAGGATACTTTTTATCCAGGTACATCAAGTAGTTCCCATAGGATGCGGGTGAAACCGCAGGTAATATTCTAATTATTCATAGTTAGTTAAAACATTATCGAAAAATCTCCTGTACCTTAGTCGTTCCAATTAACGCCATGAATCTCAAATAGCTCCATTTTACGGTACTCTCTTTTTAGCTTAAACAATACAACGTAATATGAGTGAATATTGTACGATATAAAAACGATATCAAAAGTGTCCATCATAAGACATAGATCAGTACCATTTGTAGACGCTACGAATATCGTGATGCGTCCCGCCGCCATCGCCGGTGCTACCGTTCTAACTTCAGCGCCGGACAGCAGACCCGTGGATACGACTTATGATTTGATCTTTAACTGATCTTCGGGTCAGTGAATTCAGTGAAGCCTTTACGTAAAAAAAGGTATTTTAGATTTTGTCTAAAGTGGACATCAACTCCCTTTTTTGGGAGGTTTCCCTTTTTGATACCCAGTCCTCTTACTATAGTAGGCAATACACTGTCCCTGGACCGAAGAAAACAACAGTTACATAACATAACATCACGCCTGTATTCTCGAAGGGTTTGGCAGAGGTGTAATAATATTTAAAATTGCACACAATTGAGCTGTGTCAAGCAATAATGTGTCAACCCACATGAATATGAATTCTGTGTTAACGCCATCTAGTTATTGTGGCAGGTCTACTCAACGCTTGAAAAAATGCAAACTGCATTAAGATTTTTTTTATATGCTCTTTTAAATTTACTACTACAGTTCTGGACATGTTTCAAGCGTTAAGTATAGACCTACCACAGGAACTAATAACGTTAACACAAAATTCATATTTTTGTGGGTTGACACATTATTGCATAACACGGCCCAATTAAGCTAAAATATATTGTAAATTAATTTGCTGCAGGCACAATATCGTCTCCATAGTTGTCGCTGTGCAACACGGCAGTGTGCGCCGCGTCTGCTATGAATAATGTGCTATCGATTGTGTCGACCGCACCGCGACTACACCCCGGAGTTCTTGTCTTCACGACTTTTAGGATACATACTTAGGTAGTTATTGATATTTATACAGCCGTTTGCAAACTAATGTTAGTCATAGACAAAGGGTACAAAAAAAAAATTAAGCCGCGCTAGGCAGGTAGATTGGTGCCCATGAATTTGCTGACTTAGGTTATCTGGGTACTCATATTGAACTGTTAACCCCCATTTAAGCAGTGATAGCCTAGTGGTGTGACCGTCGGACTGCCAAGCCATAGGTCTCGAGCTCGAACCCAAGGCACGCACCTCTGACTTTTCGGATTCATGTGCGTATTGTATAATTATCACTTGCTTAAAAACGGTAAAGGAAAACATCGTGAGAAAACCGGCATGTCTGAGAGATATTTCTCGGCGGCATGTGAAGCCAAGTCAGAGGCCCACGGGCGGCATAAACTTTGACATCAGGTTAGTCACTAACCACACAAAAAGAAGAAGAAGTACTAATTTTCAATAATAATGTAATCTACAAGTAAATAAGTACATAATGTCGTACGCAACGTATCGCATGTGGTACATTGTTCATTGAGTACTGTGCTATCGATTGTGTGGACCGCGACGCGACTGCACCCTCTAACCAGACTAGTTCTTGTCTCCACGACTTTTAAGAAAGAAGATGCAGTTATTGATGTTACTACTTTTGTTAGATTATGTCAATCATGATTATGAATGTCTACGTAAACTACCTTGTTGTTCTAGTGGTTGCAAGCGCGACTGATGAGCATGGGATTCGGGGTTCGATCCCCAGGTCGGGCAGTGTTATTGGGTTTTTCCATCAGGAATCTCTCATTAGCAGCCCGGAGTCTGGATTTGTGCCCGGTTAATGGCAATAGGCTCGCCCCCATTACATGGGATTTAAACATAACGGCGAAATGAGGGTGTTACTATACCTCTGCCCAACCCTTCGGGAAATACAGGCGCGATGTTATGTTATGTTAGTCTCTAGAAGTGCCGTACCACCCCAGTCTAAAATCCTGAGACATACCAAATTAAACCTAAAACTAACCACGTGGGTAACGAATCAATTCCCATGCCGTCAGGTTTATCATTAGATCTGTCGCTCCCAGATCGACCGTGTGAGTCCAGCGCATGTGAGGCGTGTAACAGTGAGGCGTGAAACTCACACGCTGTCATAAGTACGACTCATATTAATAGGATGAGGTGCGCACGCATTAGTACGGCTCCCAAGTCAATTACAGATATTAATGTTGATGTTTAGAAATATAAATGAGAGTAACTATTATTAAATTAACGTTTGTTAGCAAAATAGTTTAGTCTTTGATATAATTAATTACCGCAATAAAATAGCTTCTTCGTCTTCTTTTCATGTGGTTAGTGACTAACTTGGTGTTAGAGTTCATGCCATCCATGAGCCTCTGACTTGGCTTCACATGCCGTCGAGAAATTTCTCTCAGGCATGCCGGTTTCCTCACGATGTCCTTCACCGGTTTAAGCAAGTGCAATACGTACATGAATCCGAAAAGTCAGAGGTGCGTACCTTGGGTTCGAACTCGAGACCTATGACTTGGCAGTCCGACGGTCATACCACTAGGCTATCACTGCTATAAAATAAATAATAATAAAATAGCTGAGAGCGGTAGTAAAATAATTCCATATCTACGGCTAGGAAGAGTTTGGGCCAACATAACAACTCAGATACATAACATCACACTATGCTTGTATTCTCCGAAGAGTTGGGCAGAGGTGTATAGTAATTCGCTGTTATGTTTAAGTTCCATGTAATAGGGGGCGAGCCTATTGACATCAACCGGGCACAAATCCAAACTCCGGGCTGCTACTGAGGAATTCCACGCGGGAAAACCCAATAACACTTTGCCCGACCTGGGGATCAAACCTAGGACCTCACGATCAGCAGTCGCGCTTGCCATCACTAGACCAACGAGGCAGTTCAGATGTGTCTCTTATAAATTGGGTTAGTGTACTTACTACTATGTAATGTATACAGCCGCTAGACACACAGCTATTTCTTTTTTTTTTGTCTCCTATGATTTTTTTGTCTGTGTGTCTGACTGCTTTCGTGCCAAATAAATTTCTTTCTTTCTTTCTTTCTTTATACTTAATGTATAATTCAAATATGATAGCACCAAAACTGAACTTAAAAAAATCCTTAAAATCAAAGCCACGTTTAAGTAGAATGATCCTTCTAAGCCCAAATGGAAGCCGCTAAGGCGTGTTCTACAAGTATTAAGGCACTAGCTTGTCCTTATCTCAATCACGCGCGTTTAGCTTCCATGGAGCCGACTTAAATTCTCATTACTGTGTCTAATGTCATTAATGAAATCGTCGGCCGCTACCGAACGCCATTCCGCCCTGTCGCCCGCCATCATTACCATTTTGACACGACAATCGACCATAGACACGATGGTCTACACAGAGCTTAACTACAGGAATGAAGCGAACCAAATTTTAACTTTATTTTGTAAAAAATAGAGTTTACATTTGGGCGTACAGTAACGAGAATTTTATAAGATATTCAAAACATTTTAAAATTCGATACAGTGATTAATTTTAATCTCTTCAAGCTAGAATTTAAGGTTTCATTTAGATCGCAGATGCGTGCCTGTAGATAATTATCGGCGTTATTTCGACGAGGCAGTCGGTCGCTTTCATTTGTCAGGGCTGTCGTACGGACGGACAGACGGACAGATTGTCCGTGTTTAGCTAGTGATATATTAAACCGATGGTCAGATAAGGCGGCTACCATTATTAGCAGAGAGTTAATTTCGTTCGTTTAGACATCTTACTTAAGATTAGTTTTAATTGATTTCTGTTTGTTACGTTTTTTGTACGATAATCAGGTCTCAGTAGTTAGATAGCATCGATTGGAGTAAGTGGAATGTGATATTCAAATTAAAATAGTTTCAATTGATTATTATCTTTGATACTTAACATTTTTATAAATTGTGACTTTTGTGAGCAAGTGAACACTGTTATTACCGTTTGTAAATGACCTTTTTTTTCTTTTTGTCGTGGAGAAATGCACACGCATACTGCACTACCACGGGGAGATAGTGCAGTTATGTGGGACTCAAACCCACTAAAACTCCACAGTGTCCTCCTCTGCCACATATGGCGGGAACACGTGACCTAGCCCTCCTTTTTTTTAAATTTCTATCATGTGAGGAGCTCAGGAACAAAAAGTGTCAGGTACACTTTTTGTTAATGTTCAGATATCGAGAATCTATTTTTCAATCAGGCCTGTTTGTCTTTTAAAAGTCACTTTTTGATCAGAATGCGACTTGGATATGCTGTTACCTCTTCTAAATGGCATTTTTTGAACCGAATCCCTTTAGAAATCGATAAAATCCAATGCTTTGAGTCTAATGGGGGAATAAAATAAGCTTCGAGGCAAAAGTGTAAATGACACGTTTTGTTCCTGAGATCCTCATGTATTTCAACACGAAACAAATTCTTTTCTTGTATCAGCACGAGCTATAAGAGAATAACTTATCCCGTGGTGACAAGATTACCCAGTCAGTAATGTTGGTAGTTGGGCTGGTTGCACAGAGAGCGCTGACGTAGTATCGTATTTTTTTTCGCTATTCGACTGCTTGTAGATGGTCTTGCGGACCGTTTCTACGTAACCGGGCTGTTATTGGCAATACCTGAAGGATCTCCAACCAATGGGAACGAGTAAAATACTTACACCCATATTCTAAGACGTTCCTCCAAAACTATGTCAACTATAACCTACCGATAGTAGTGAATCGAGGTGGAGTCGAGTCGAGTAAGTATGGAGGAACGTCTTAGAATATCGGTGTTAACCTAAGCTAACTACTACTACTGCTACTAACATCATGACTACTAGCAAGAACAGCACTGAGGGCAACCCCTAATAGGACTCGGACCTCGGCTTAAGGCGTTGCTGGCTCCCGGAGGACTGGGAAGGAGACAGCTTGCTGAGGGCTGAATTATCGGTGTATAAGAACTATAGTCACTCGTAGAGGTTCTTTAAATACAACCCGAACTTCTAATGAAACAACATATTCGTGTGTATTCGTTTTGGTTACACCAGATGGAGAGACTATCCGGGGCTGCGCCACAGCTTTTGGCTCTTCAATTTCCGCATCTAATCTACCCCAGCTACCTTCTTCAAGACGTTGGTCTTGATGGGAAGGCGTCTAAGCAACGCTACAAATTAGTGATGGAACTTTTTTTTAAATTTATTTTTGTTTCCTTCTAGTTGGTCTTGCGGACCGTTTCTACGTAACCGGGCAGTTATTGGCGAGACCTGAAGGGCCTCCAACCCATGGGTCTAGTGATGGGCAGAACTATTCATCCTTTTTTTTAGTCGGCGACTAGTCGGCATCCTTGGACTCGATTGGTCGAATAGTTGGCCAAAAATTAAGTCGGCAAATCTCTACTATAAAATAAGAGCTTCAATACAAGGCACAAAACAAAAAAAACGGTGGTAAATAGATCCGTTTCCATAACAATTTTCATCCAATCAAAACTTCGCAATATCATTACCCTCTTGAAAACATTAACCCTTTGACTCACAACTCCACCGTCAATTCTACCAATGTCACAATTAAATTAAGTGCGACATTGTAAAAACATCCTAATGAACCCTGGTGGGGGGAGGGGGGGGCGGATTAATGGCGTGCCGCGGTTTCAGTTATTGCAACATTAATTATAATATTAATTATTAGCTAACTCGTGTACCCTACCCTTAAGGGACGCCCGCAGTGTACCGATAGCAGAAACTTTGTCAATTAATCTATATTTTGTTTAAATACTAATTGGATTAAAAAGGGTAGTCATAATTGTTAGTTGTAAGTTTTATATTTTATTGTCTTATTGTATTTTCTTATATGGGCGTTGATGCCTGTTTTAAATTAATATCTCAATAAATAAATAAATTCATAAACTCGCGCGTTTTTCCCATGGGGGTAGGTAGAAACTATAGAACGCCACATGCTACGACCCTTACATACCCCTTTCGCTTCATCCACATTCATGCATATTGTCATACACGCACGCTGGTTGAGAGTACTACACGCTTGACCTTTGTGAAGAACATCACCAATAACATCAATGTATGTATGTCTAGGGCGTCCTCTACCGGCGTTTCCACTGACATCCGCCTTATAAATTCCTTTTGTTAATCGCCGTTCACTCATTCTCTCAACATGACCAAACCACCTAAGCATACTGCTTTCAATTTTTGTCGCTACATCATCTTATAAACCGCAACTTTGTCTAATCTCTAATAAATATATTTTATTCCGTAAGTAGAAATTAAACATCCATTCATTCGTAGGTCAACATTTATAGGTACTTATGTAAAGTTATCAAAAAAATACGATAGAAGCAAATCGTTGGCATATTAGTAAGAGTCATGAGGTATTCGGCAAAGAAAAGACCCCCCCAGTCTTGTTATGGGTGTAAAAATCTGTCACAATTATTTCTAGAGTTGGAGAGCATTGTAAATGTTATTGGTATGTAGCAACCTCAGTTTAAAAGAAAAGTAACACAAAACTAAACGCTTAAATAGATTGAAACAGTACACAAAAATGTTAAAATAAATTGGTTCTATTCTAAGATAAGCCTACATTTATTCAGAATATTCATTTGAGCTGAGAAATTGAACATCGCTCGGGCTCAGACTTAAGTAACCAATAACAAATAAATTACATTACGAAATCAATGAAAATTTAATTATATTCTACCAATAAAAGCCTACAAAATCTGGTCCGATCAACAGTAATTGCTCTGCGGACGGTACTTTAAACTGGCACATAAGCTCGAAGACGCGCGCGACATCTGTCGACGTAATTGAAGGATTAGGCAGATAATTGAAACTGTGCGACCGAGACAGACATACTATTCCACATACGAGCGAAAGAGACAGATGAAGCCACTCAACACCGTCTCAAAACGGAACGGTTAACAACGTGTCTTCTTGTATATTGTATTATCTTACGTTTTATGCCCTATTAATCTTGCTCGACTGTGGATCGGGGGCGCGTCATTGAGAACTGTACTCTATATAGTTGCAATAGAGTTTATTTCAGATAGTTTTAGTTATATGTATAGGGTGTTCGGAGCAATAAATAATTGTTTGTTCGCGTAAAACTGTAGTGCCGTTTGTACGTAGCCGGGGATCGTTTTATTTGGCGACGTTTAAGGTAATCCGGGATAACGAGACGCGGGCGCCTGCGACGGATCTGCTCGTAAACACGTTGTCAAAACTGACTGATTGTCTGTTTGTACGTTCAAGTGTTTGAGCAGAGAATCGTAAGCTGCAGAACATTTATAACTCTAAGCGTGATTAAGTATGAAATTACAAATTCAAAAAATTGTCTTTTGTTTTTGGAAGTATGGATGAAATCTTCGGGTTCGAGTGTTTCAGAAAATTATGCATGATATATATGTATGTATGTATAAATATATGTCGCAGCAAGGAGGCCGTAGATTAAGAAACTTATAAACGTCATTTTTGAACAAAAGAGGCGATTGTTTGACAAGTGTCAGTGGGGGTGTCATTCATTGCTCTGCCGGAGAAGGTGTGCTGGTGATCGAAAGACGTCACGACCTCCATCCATCATTTTCCATCGCGAGTACTATAATGTACGAGGAGGAACGCGTGCCTAGGAGTATCACTCTTGCTCCCTTGCCGTCATATACATACTTTAATTCCGATGCGTTAATAATCGAATGATCGTTAACCATCAAAGACTAAATAGAACGGTTTAGTCGAAACTGCTTAAGCTTTTATGTGATAAGCTTAATGCTTGTAGCATACTAGTAGGTCCAGTATTGCCTAAAATAGGCAAACCCGATTTTTTTAGCTGCACTATACCTATAGCAGTGATAGTCTAGCGGTTGAACGCTTCCCTTCCATGCAGGAGGGTCGGAGTTCGACCCCGGCCCGTACCTCTGACTTTTCGAATTCATGTGCGGATCAGAATTTGATTATCACTTGCGTTTACGGCGAAGGAAAAACATCGTGAGGAAACCTGCACACCTGAGAGGGCTCCATAAAGTTCTCGATGGAGTGTGTAGTCTGCCAACCCGCACCAGGCCAGCGTGGTGGACTAAGGCCTAAACCTTTATCATTATGAGAAGAGGCCCGTGCCCAGCAGTGGGACAGTAATGGATTATTTATGTTATGTGTATCATACCTATAGAATATGTTCAACTTTCGTCAGCAATGAAGAAAGTTTAACGCAACATTTAGTGTTCAATAAAAATAATTTTAATGTTTCTGGTCGACTCTTAAAATACCAAGTAACTAACTCTATACCCTCTTAATACCCTCAATGTGAATAATCCACTCGAATAACTACAGTAAATGTAATCGAATGCAAAGTCGATTATGTCAATGAGCAGTCACATCGACTATTCTACAATAAATCGACTAAGCCGGAAGCAGTCGACCCGCGCTGACAAATGTTAATTAAAAATTATAATAATCGACGCTTACGTCGGTTTGATTGGAAAAAAATAACTGGATATTTAATCGTCGTGTATAAAATAATTGAGTTTACTTTATTAGGTAGTGAGCAAACATTGACACGGTTGTAAGGTGGGTGAATAATGTGGGCAGATCCGCGGTGTTTTAATAGTTTTTATCATTGCCATTTATGTGAAGCTTGTAACAAATTCTATTTTAATAAATAATGTAACAAGTATCGACGACATGTTTGGTGCAGCGGCTGAGCGGTCGGTTTCTGCGCTACGGGTTGTGGGTTCGATTCCCGCACGGAACAAATATTTGTATGGCCTACAGATAGTTATTCCGGGTCTGGGTGTTTGTGCATGTGAAGATTTGTGTCTGTAAACGCACCCACGATACAGGAGAAATCCTAGTGTGGAGCAACGTTTATTTTTAAAAAAGAAAAATAAAGGAAAGAATTCTATTTTCATTTAAAGATAAAAAGAGACCGGATTCTCATCAGCAGATGTTCTTCGAGAGATTTTATGATCTTTCAGCTGTAAGTTTCAGCGCAATAGAACACACGCCATCCGCACAACATCTGATTTCAATTTCTTACACACACACGAAAACAATAAACGCATGTTGTACCCGAAATCCCGCAATAATAAGGCGCACAGTGATTGATACTCCGGGATCCCGGGATCCTGTCGACACGCCATTTGCATTTTTATGGGCGCCGCCCTACCCGCCCGCCCACGAGGAGGCTTGAACTGTCTCTATGGCTATGTGATAATGATTCTGTGTTTTGTGTTATGTAGTGGCAGTTTATAGTATTGTAGTGTATTTTAAAGGGTTTTTTTGTTTTTAAGTACAAAACTGTTGATTGCTTGAGTATGCGGGTTCATTTACATCTCTTTAATCTTTAGTAGAGTGCGTGTCTCCCGTTTGTAAATTTTTGTGACTTGAACTGTGTAAACAGGTTTTTAGTAATTAGGAGTTAGTGGAAAAGTAGCGAACATAGTATTCGTATGGGTAAAACATTTTGAAAGGCTCTCATTCTACTAAAAGCTGCAGACGTGTGAATTACTTTTACTATAAAACATGTCATACATTTTATTATGTCATTTACGTTCACATAACTCGACAAAATGTAGGAAACAGCAGTTTTTCTTTCGCGATTTCTTATTGGTCTCATAGTAAAAGTTGTTTATAATGATGAGTACAATGAGCCCTTATGATGTTTTCAGTAAACCTAATTACAATCTACTCGACTTAAAATAAATTGAGAACCCTCGGACATAATTTGATACACATTGGCACAGAGAAACATGGCAATACCTTCCAAACAAAAGTAGTCTAAGCTGTGGCGGACGTAGGTGTGCCGTCCATATATTTTTGCCCACTATCCTTTGTCAGTGTGAAACAACTCTTCATACAACATTAAACATAGCTAACCCTTTGTTAAGAAATCGTTAAATAATTTCCAAATACCCAAAACAAACATTTGGTTTATCGATTACAACTTAAACAGGACCCTACTAATAATACAATTAAAATCAAATACTGCTACAATATTTGGCAAATCACACCGCAACCGATCGCATCACAAACCCATTCATCATGCGACAAATAAGTCGCAGGCGCGCGCGCATTGTCATGTTAATGCTGTGGACAACAGTTGTTGTTGCTGTAATCGTTTGAGACCGCACAACTGCGACTTGCGACACGCCTACGAGTCGTGGGGACGGTGGTTCTGAAAATTGTCGTTAGAGTGATGTGGCCATTATATTTGTGATAAGTATAATAAAATAGAGGAATAAATAGTTCTATAAAAAACAGTATTAGTGTCTGAAACATTTGCAAGATGTTTAATGACAACTGCCATCACCTATTTGTAGTACGTGTAGCGAAGAGGAGGACACATATCACATGATGAATGTGTCTGTAATCACTCATTGAGAACACAAATTGATATACATAACATTAACTTATATAACCCACTATCAAATAAAATAATTCCTATAATAAATATGGTTAAGCTCGCCCTGAAGAACAGACCCGTAACGTAGTACCACACACCTTGTATTTAGTTAATTTTATATGACAATGAGTATTTTATTTTGTACCTACAAAGTATCATATTCGCAATGGCGAAAAAGCTCATTAAATAAAGATTAAAAAAAAGATGTTTAATAAAAATTAAATATAGAGATAAAATACTTTTTTTCTCAAAGTTATAGGAAATGGCACGGAGTCAAAAAAAAATATCTCAATTTTACAAAATACTTAATAAAAATATTAATAATCCTGATGTAAAAATTCCAACTTCATAAAAAACATAACATAACATCACGTCTTGCATTTCCCGAAGGGTTGGGCAGAGGTGTATAGTAACACCCTCATTTTGCCAGTTATGTTAAAGTCCCATGCTATAGGGGCGAGCCTATTGCCATTAACCGGGCACGAATGCAGACACCGGGCTGCTACTGAGAAATTCCTAATGGAAAAATCCAATAACACTGCCCGACCTAGGGATCGAACTCAGGGCCCCATGCTCAGTAGACGCGCTTGCGACCACGAGACCAACAAGACAGTCTAAAACTTCCAACTTCAAAACCCTTATTATTCCAATTTTCCATTTTTTTCTTAACAATACCTAAACGTAACAAAATTCAAAGAGCAGATTCTCTAGCCTCTATTTTTTCCCCAGTCGGACATTTCGTCAGGCCCCTAATCATTGAGGCTCAGCTGTGCACAGACTGTGCCATAATTGATTCCACAACTCGGCTAGCTGTTGAAACACTGGTTTTTGTCCATCTGTGTTGTGGGAGCACTGGGCGGCTTTCCTACTCTGTTGTCTGCAAGTCGTGCTGGCTTTTGGATACCGGAGAGGATTGTAAGTCTAATAGCGTAATGCTTTGCAACATAAATCACAAAAAAATCTTAGTAAGGTGTTTTAGGGTTAATACGAACATGGGAATATTCCGAAAATTACGAATTTCTACTAAACCAGACAATATTGTTTGCTCTGGCAATGTAATAACACTAGAATGTGTACGGTGCGCGTCAAATAACTGAACCAAGATGGCCTCTACTGCCTCTATCTATGTTCGGGTCATATGATTTGTTTTGATGAATCCAATAGATTGCACTTGGTGTTTAGGGTCTGATGATGGAGCTAGGAGGTGATAGTGGAACTCTTCAGTGACTTCTAGTAAACCCCTCAAGTTTGGCTGTAGACGCCATCTTGGTTCTAGTTATTTGACGCGCACTGTAATGCAATGTAATGTAATGTTTCCAGAGCAAACAATATTGCCTGGTTTAGTAGTAATTCGTAATTTTCGGAAATGTTCGTAAATACCCTAAAGCACTATATAGTACGACACAACTTAGAAGCCGCATTGTCAAACTTGATTGAACAACCAATGGTAGGCGCTCATTATCGCGCCATTCAAACTTACGACGTCTGCGTAAAGATCATTTCTTACTGCAGTACTAATAAACATTTGAGGTCTTGAAGTCGCAGTCAGCTCGGAAGTGATTGGTTTTACGATGTTTTCCGATGCGACATCTTAGTTGTGTCGTACTACAGTGTGTAAACGAAATCATGTAATTCCTTCAAACCTCGTGATGTACTGCTGACATAGATTAAATCTGGACGACACACATTTGGATTCAATAAAATAAATTACAAGAAGTAAACATGTTTTCTTAAAATAAGATTTCATATTCTTCTTCTTTGTGTGGTTAGTGGCTAATCTGATGTCAGAGTTGATGCCGCCCAAGGGCCTCTGACTTGGCTTCACATGCCGTCGAGAAATATTTCTTAGGCGTGCCGGTTTCCTCACGATGTTTGCCTTCACCGTTTTTAAGCAAGTGATAATTATACAATATGCGCATGAATCCGAAAAGTCAGAGGTGCGTGCTTTGGG
Organism: Amphipyra berbera; assembly: GCA_910594945.2. Classification (NCBI taxonomy): domain Eukaryota; kingdom Metazoa; phylum Arthropoda; class Insecta; order Lepidoptera; family Noctuidae; genus Amphipyra; species Amphipyra berbera. The sequence goes on from OU343142.1 coordinate 16,821,645, forward strand.
TTCGAACTCGAGACCTTGACAGTCCAACGGTCACACCACTAGGCTATCACTGCTATATTGTATTGTATAGTATACTGAATCTAGAAGATTCTAAAAATGTTTTTTTTTTAGTCATTGCCACACTCGGTTTACTCACAGGCGCTAAAATGTCTCACGTTATGAAAACATGTTTACTTCTTGTAATTTTTTTTTATTGAATCCAAATGTGTGTCGTCCATATTTAATCTATGTCAGCAGTACATCACGAGGTTTGAAAGAATTACATGATTTCGTTTACACCCTGTATACTTACCTACTATTACTACCTTGATTTTTGAAACACGAGTACTTGGCTATTTTTATTTTATTTTTTCCGCCACAAGCCCGCTAATTTCTTCCACTAATCATGTCAGGACAGGTGTGTGATCCTCATATCAGCCTACCCGTCGTCTATGGCCCTCGTTTTGGACGGATATAAAGGTATTAGTACTGATGACACACCTTTGTCATGGTGTACCTGATTGCTGAGCTTCTTTCGACGCGTTTTTATACGACGACAAAAAGGGGAGGGGTGTATTTAATTAAAAAAAAATCTATATTGTTGGAGTGTGTGGCGCTCTGGGAGACAGAAATACCTCGTGTTAAACCTGACCAATTTCAAAATACTCATTATTTAATTAATACGTTTGCTTATGACATGTTTCTTTATAGAAAACACTGAGACTTTGTGTTTTTGAAAATTATTAAATAGAGATAAAAGCATTAAAAATCTTATCTTTTTACTATTTTATACAGGGTCTAAACGAAATCATTTAATTCCTTCAAACCCGTGATGTACTGCTGACATATATTAACCGTGCATGATACTTTTGGATTCAATAACAAAAAAATAGAAGAAGTAAACATGTGTTCTTAACGTAAGGCATTTTAGCGCCCCGAGCGAATGGAGCGGCTATCGCTCGCCGCGCGGTCATTTAACTTGGGGCGCTATAATGCCTCACGTTAAGAACACATGTATACTTCTTGTAATTTTATTTTTTATTGTTATTAAATAAATGTATCCCGTTCAGGGTTAATCTATGTCAGCAGTACATCACGAGGTTTGAAGGAATTACATGATTTCATTTACACCCTGTATATCGTTACATTTTTAGTGATATGACGTAGAAAAAACCAAATATCAAATAGTAAAGCACCTACTATTACATCTTCGCGCTCCAAGCAGTAAGTACCTACCTACACATAAAAACCCTTGCAGCCATCAAAATAATTTATAGACAATAAATAAGGCGTTCTGCACGATGGTCGCGACTACGGAACCCTAAAATCTTGTCGTTAGCGCGCCAATCAATTAGGGTTCCGTAGCCACACGTGGCCCCTTTTAACGACCTCATTGACAAGTACATAACTCTAGTATGTACTTGTGGTATTGTTTTATTTCTATTGCATCAGCAAAGGCTGTGTGGTATCTGGCTTAGAATTCTTAAAAATATTGTTTAATTATTTTTTAAGTGTAACGATAATTTTGTTAAATAAATATTATACCTGATAACATCACGCCTTGTATTCTCCAAAGGGTGCGGCCGAGGTGTTTTTAGTATACCCTCGTTTCGCCAGTTATGTTTAAGTCCCATGTAATAGCCGCGAATCTATTGCCTTCCGCTGCTAGCGAGAAATTCCTAACGGAAAAACCCAATAACACTTTGCCCGACCTGGGAATCGAACCCAGGACCTCATGATCAGCAGTCGTGCTTGCCACCACAATACCACCGACGCAGTATTTTTTAATTTTTTTTCTTACTCATTGCGCTTTAAAGGTAGATTATTACTGTCAAGACGTGTTATTGCGACGCGTTTCCGCACCCACAACAACAATATGTCATTTCCTATCACTCCTGTTCAAATACAACTAGTAACCAATTCAAATATTGTACTAATCGAAGTATAAAACAACTGGCGTCCCAATCCGACTGTTATTTGTCAAAACAACTGTCATCCATGTTTTGTTTCCCAATCGATTTGTTTAAAGCGACACCGATGACGTATATCTGCCTAAATTCCCGGCTAAATCTATCCGACAGACGACCATGATTCCATTCAGCCTGTATACACAATACAACACAAATCAAATTTCAACTTTATATTGATGAGTATAAAGTTCAATATGGTTTGAGTGGGACGAGGTTAGTGGAGTGATCAATCGATTGATTCGATGACAGGCGAGAGCGGACGATAATCGCCGCTCATTAGTCGAATGCTCGCAGTGAATCGATTCGGTGTCACATCTGCGTTTTCGAATATAATCCGCGAGTGGGATATTTTTAGTGAAGTAGTGTTGATTGCGTTTCTATTTAGTTCTTGGTGGCTAATATTTGATATAATACGTTAGTTTAGTTTTGATAAGCGCGGCTGCTGATCGTGAGGTCCTGAATTCGATCCCCAGGTCGGGCAAGTGATATTGGGTTTTTCCGTGTGGATTCCTCAGTAGCAGCTCGGAGTTTAGATTTTTAGGTACCCGGTTGATGGTAATAGGCTCGCACCCTATCACATAGGACTTAAAAATAAAGGCGAGATGAGGGTGTTACTATACACCTCTGCCCAACCCTTCGCGGAATACAGGCGTGATGTTATGTAAGAACATAATGTTGACAGTATGTATTTATAAGGTAACTGTGTGAAATTCGTTCTATCCAAAATAATTAACTTTATTATATTCTTTTACGATATTACTATACTCCATTTAATAACAATAGACAAATAAGCAAGCCCATTTTGTGTGTGCCCGTGTTTGCTTCCAGCATGGGACTCAATACAGTATTATGCTTTTATTTAGGTAGACAATCAAGATGAGCTTGAAACTCTTCTTGAAGAAATGGTTCAAAATATATTAGTGTCTTGCTCGGTCACTAATATAATATAAATGGAGTATATACAATATAGGTACCTTCCTCGGTCTCGTTTATCGTAGCTTTGTTCCTGTCTATGGCTTATTTAAGTGTTAATTAATTAAACATTTCATACTCGCTTATTAGTAAGCACGCAATCAGTTACTGCTTTTATGATATTATGGCTATTCTACCAATGTAAACTGGGCTTAACAAGATACTTATAAACTCTTATTACTACTTAATATGATTCATACATACATATACTCACGCCTTTTTTCCATAGGGTAGGCAGAAACTTTAGAACGCCACATGCTACGATCTTTACGTACTCTTTTCGCTTCATCCACACGCACGCCGGTTGAGAGTACTACGCATCTGTTCTTTGTGAAGAACATCACCAATAACATCGATGTATGTCCTTATAGGGCGTCCTCTACGGGCGTTTCCATTGACAATAATAATATGATTCCTACCCACAAAAAAAATGTGGGTAAACATTTTTTTTTTATAAAAACGTTGCCTCACACTAGGATTTCTCCTGTGTTGTGGGTGCGTTTACAGACACAAATCTTCACACGCACAAACATCCAGACCCGGAATAACTATCTGTAGGCCATGTACTGTTGGGGTTCCTAAGAGGTGGTATAAAGGAAACAACCGCCTCGGTCGGACGTCATTTATTAAGTACTCTCTAATATTATAAAAGTAATGCGCATTTAAAGTAAAGTTCTTACTAAGCATAATATTAAGTATCAATGTAAAGGAGCGTACACAATAGGTTAATTCAACTTAAGAACCATCCACAATTATTACATACACTTCAGCCATACAAATATTTGTTCCGTGCGGGAATCGAACCCACGACCTGTAGCGTAGAAGCCGGTCGCTCAGCCACTGCACCAAACGTTATCCAATGTTAACATTATTTCAGCGTCAACACCACCCGCAGAAAATAAAAAAGACATTCGTCTTTAAAAAATTGACACTGTGTGATAGATAAAGCTATGTATTAATTTGACTTGACCGTTATTCGAAGCTTATTTAATTGAGATAGGCCCTACGTTTCCCGCTCTTCATATTTGTATTTGTCTATCTCTTTCTAGTACGTCACTTCCGCTTGGCAGTGGTAGGAGGGCTCGTTAAGCGAGACCCGGCATTTTGATTTCATTGGCGTCTTGTTTCCCGCCACAAACGGTCGTATCGTGCCTACACTTTACTACCTTGAAATTTTATTATTTAAAAAAGTGTACAATTAAAAGTGAATAAAGTTTAATCTTTCGATTTTCAAGTAAGTATGGAAAATTCGCGTGAAAATGCGATTAGTGATGTTCTTCCAGGACCTTCTTCGCCGCAGAAGAGGCGAGCTCGGTCGAGTAGTTCTAGTAGTTCGAGTTCTAGTAGCTCGAGTTCCAGTAATAGCTCCTCGTCTAGCGGAGGCAACACAAAGAGAAGTCGCCGCAACAAGAAAAAGGGGGGCAAACGCAAGCGTCGTTCCAAACATAAGGTTCGGAAATTAGCTAAAGAGGTACGTAGCCTTCAACGGCAAATGGATTGCAAGGGCTCTAGGCAACACGTGAGTACCAATTTGGATTATGATGCCATCTCACTTATGTCCAGTACTAGTGAAAATCGTTACGAACAAATGCTTGATGTTGAACCTGATAATGTTAGTGTACGTGGTGGTCAAGAATTTTCTTTAACTTTTGAAACTAAGCTGAAGGAGCCCACGATGCCTAAGACTTCTGAGAACTATTTGAAGTTGCTATGTGATTTGCAACATTTAGATAAAAGTGATTGGAATGAAATTAGGTATTCGGAGACCCAAAAATTGTACAATCACTCACCGGGTTATACAGACATTGAAATGAACGAGGAAGTTAAAGTATATGAGTCTCCTCGTCACCTCATGTATGCTGATAAGGCCTTCGCAGCCTTGACCATGTGTGTACTCAAACAAAGAGAGGCTTTGCAAGAAACTCTTCAACATCTGTTACTATGGGCAAGGAATAGTGACTCACTAAATTCTGACACTCTACATCAAAAAGTAAATGACCTTTTTTCCACAGGGGACTTTCATAAGTGTTCATCAGACTTATTACAGATCGTTTGTGGACATCGTGCTGAAATTCTTCAAATGCGGAGGGACTGTGTCATTAAGCAGGCAAAGGACCCCTTGATGAAGGCCAGCTTAAAGAAAATTCCACCGACATGTACCAACCTGTTCAATGCAGAGAAGTTTACTGCTGCTGTAGATAAAGCTGGCGGCGTAAGAAAATGTTTTTGGCCATTGCAAAAGGCTAATACGACTTCTACCTCGCAGGTGGATGCAAAAAAGTTTCGTGGCCCCTCGCAGGGGCCAAAGCCTTACAATAAGTCCTCGCAGGGATTTGTTCATTCAGCTCAGGTTTGCCAACACAGTAATGCGCATTCGCAATGTGCTTGCAGAAACCCACCTACGCAAGGTGGTTGCAGCAGCGGTAACCCACCTCTGCAAGGTGGCTGTAACGCTCATGGTCATGCAGCTCACTATAATTCGGTCGCACCGAATAATCGCAATAGCTTTCGAGGCCGATCGAATGCTCGGCAAAATAATCAGCCAAGGTACGGGCGAAGACGCGCGTCATCGCCTCCCCAGCAGAATAACGACAACAAACGACGCAAGTATTGACTCGTTCAGAGCGGGCTGTCTCCTAAAGTTTCGAGACCAATGGGAACAAATGAATGCACCAAATTACATTCTAAAAATAATAACAGGGTATCGCATACCCTTTTGCCAGAAGCCACCGCTTGTTCATCCAAGCGTTGTCGGAACCAACCTAAATGTTCCAGAATCTGCCGCAATGACATCTGTCATAAACAAAATGATAGAACAGGGAGTTCTAGAGCGAGCTGTTGTTTCCCCAAGCTTCCTGTCATCGATGTTTCTGGTTCCCAAAGGCGACGGCTCAAATCGACCAATATTCAATTTGAAAGTTCTGAATTCTTATATCAAGACAGATCGATTCAAGCTAATAAATGCATATCGCATTCCCGATTTTCTACAACCACAGGATTGGCTATGCAAAATCGACCTCTCGCAGGCGTATTTTCATTTACCTGTGGCTCGCAGCCACAGAAGGTTTCTGCGCCTAATTTATCGCAACGAATTGCTAGAAATGACCTGCTTACCTTTTGGCCTGAGCACAGCGCCCAAGACCTTTGCTACGCTTACAAATTGGATAACCCAGACACTCAGGCAACGAGGTGTCAGGATAATAGTTTTTCTCGACGATTTTTTGATCGCTCACCAAGACGAAGACAAGCTTCGGAGTCATGTGAGAATCGTGCTCGACACTCTAGAAACGTTAGGGTGGCTGATCAATTACAAAAAGTCTATAATCACACCGTCGAAAAGCCTAGTGTTCCTAGGAATTCATTGGGATCCATGGACGAATCGCAAGCGCCTTCCCGAAGAAAAAATACCGGGACTTACAGAAAAAATCTGTCATTTGCTGTGGAAGCAACGCACAACGCTCAAGGAACTTCAGAGCCTAGTTGGTCTACTCAATTTTGCCAGCTTTGCAGTTCCGAAAGGAAGACTCAACTTTCGAGCGCTTTTGAACCTACTGAACGAAATGTTGAAGTCGGATCACAGGTTACTACACCCCTTACCTCGTGCTGCCATAGACAATCTGATATGGTGGAACCAGAATTGTCATCTTCCATCGGCCATGCACATGCCGCCTCCTTCTCATTTTCTCACAACAGATGCGTCGGACATCGCTTGGGGAGCTCGCCTGGACAATCTCTCTCTTTCGGGTCTGTGGTCAGAAGCCGAAAAAGATCTTCATTGCAACCAAAAGGAAATGTTAGCAATCCTAAGAGTTTTGGAAGATCATTATCAGCTCCTGAGACACAAGACAGTTTTGATTCAGAGCGACAACAAGTCGGTAGTCGCGTATCTCCGTCACGAGGGCGGCACCAAGTCGGCTCCTCTCCTAGACTTAACCTACCAAGTTTTCCAAATAACGGAGGACTATCAAATTCACATGAACGTCTTTTATATACCAGGTATATACAACGGCCACGCGGATCACTTGTCGAGGTTTCGCGTAACTCCAGAGTGGCATCTGTCTGCAGAATGCACGAACAAAATATTCTCCAAATGGGGAGTTCCACTGATCGACCTATTTGCGTCCAACCGAGCACACGTAGTGGCGAATTACGTGTCCTTAGACCAAAACGACGATCAAGCCCTGTTTTGCGACGCATTCTCCCAGATGTGGAATTACAACCTAGCGTGGGTGTTCCCTCCACCCTTTCTGATTCCCAAGGTCCTAGGTTATCTGAATCAAGCACAGGGAACGTACCTACTAGTAGTTCCACGATGGGAGCGGGTGTTCTGGCGACCCGACATCAAATTGCGTGCCCTAGCAGCTCCATTTACGTTATATCACCTAGACAAAGTCCTGATCAACACGACAACAGGACTGCCACCACCGAACGTCCACGACATGACTCTGGAAGTGTGGAAATGTGGGGGTGGTCTGGGGTGCTAACTGCTTGGAATAGTGGTCAATTAGAACTTCTTCAGAAGTCATGGCGTCCCTCAACACGTAAAGTTTATAGCTTTGCATGGAAGAGATGGATAGTTTGGTGCGAAACGCACCAGGTTAACCCCTCAACTCCAATAGCAAGCGATTTGGCTAGATTTTTATCTGATCTCCATTTAATTAATAATTTATCGTACAATTCTATTTTGTTACACAAATCTGTGGTCGCAACCCTTTGCAACCCAGAATCATCCGGCCAGTTAAGTTCAAATGTTCTAGTAAAACATATTCTAAAATCTATTGCGTTACATAAACCGGTCACCCATGTCAAGCCCCCCGTTTGGAACATAAACGACCTCGCTAGTTTCCTAGAGAATAAGCGCATTGATGAAAATAATATTTTTCAAGTACAGAGACATACAGCTGCTCTACTTCTCCTATGCTCCGGGAGAAGAATCCATGATTTAACTTTGTTCAGAATTGATTCTAATAATTATTCTAATCAAAATGATGTATTAGTATTTTGGCCGGTTTTTGGATCGAAAACTGATTCTGTAGATTATAGACAATCTGGTTGGAGGTTAATTTCTAATAAAGATAACAAAAACTTAGACCCGGTCTACTGGGTTAAGCATACGATCTCGCTTCTCGAGAATCGTAGAAATGCTGCAAATTGTAGTGATTTGTTTATTAACATTAGAGGTGAACCTAAACCTGCATCGAAAACCCTAATTGCAGGCTGGATCAAGTCCCTGTTAGTAGAAGCTGGTATTAAGGTATCTCCTGGGAGTTTTAGGTCAGCTGTGGCCTCAAAAAATTGGGTCGATAATTATCCCCTTGAGGAGATTCTTGCTAGGGGTAACTGGCGATCGCAAAATACCTTTTGCAAATTTTATAAACGTGAGGTTAGGCCCACTGTAAACCGTCTTTCTGTAACCGCGTTATTTAATCCAATTGATTAGAAATTATGTAATTAAGTATGTACCTGATTTCTTTATTGTTCTTACATAAGAGGTGTTTTTGTTTGGATCAAATAAATATTTCCTATTAATTACACTTTCTTTATTTAAAGTCTACATCGATTATATTTTAGATCGAAAAATGTCTACAAATCTATGTGTATGCATTTTTAAATACTTACTGTTTTACTACATCATACCTACAGTACATTTTATTAATAGTCATACTAACTCACATTGGCGTCTTCGTCACTTCCACCAGGCGATAACAAACACGTCTCAATTAAATAAGCTTCGAATAACGGTCAAGTCAAATTAATAGAAGCGTTTTACCTACCAATAAAACGCATATTAATTTACTTACCTTATTCGAAGCTTATGAACAAGCTCTGCCTGGTAATTAGACTCAATGAAATCAAAATGCCGGGTCTCGCTTAACGAGCCCTCCTACCACTGCCAAGCGGAAGTGACGTACTAGAAAGAGATAGACAAATACAAATATGAAGAGCGGGAAACGTAGGGCCTATCTCAATTAAATAAGCTTCGAATAAGGTAAGTAAATTAATATGCGTTTTATTGGTAGGTAAAACGCTTCTATTAATTTGTAAACATTTGTTGATAAACACTGTGTTAGAAACAAGTACCTACATGTTTCTAAAACATTATACTACGACACAACTAAGAAGACTCATCGGCAAACTTCGTAAAACCGATCACATCCGAACTGAGTGCGACTACAAGACCACAAATGTATATTAGTATTGCAGTGAAAAATGATCTTTACGCTGACGCAATAAGTGTGAGTGGCGCGAAAATAATCGACTGCCATTGGTTGTTCGATCACGTTTGCCGATGCGACTTCTTAAGGTCATAGTGAGCGCACCATAACAGCACCGCTCCGACACAGCAAATAATTTGCCATTCAAGTTAGAGCTTTAAATCGTCTCCATTAAAGTAACTTTTATAATCTATACTAATATTATAAAGCTGAAGAGTTTGTTTGTTTGAACGCGTTAATCTCAGGAATTACTGGTTGGAATTGAAAAACTATTTTCGTGTTGGATAGTCCATTTACCGAGGAAGGTTGTAGTTTATATAACATCACGCTACGACCAATAGGAGCGGAGCATAAATGAAAAATGTTGCAAAAACGGGGAAAATGTCCACCCGTGCGAAGCCGGGACGGGCCGCTAGTGACAAGATAAAATAGTTGACGGCTCGCGGTAAGCGCGCTTGCCGCCACAGTCCACTATTATAATTTACTTTGTTGTACACGATTTAAAGCCCTATCTTGAATGGTACCTAAGTTATTTGCAGTGTCGGAGCGGTGCTGATATAGTGAACGATGACCTTTAGTTGTGTCGTACTGAAATACTATTGACAGTATTTGAATGCAAAAGCTCCGAAACATTGTTCCTAGAAATATTTACGTGATGTTTCAGATACTTCTGGCAACTTGTTTACATATGAATACATAGTTTAACACACTACATCAAGTGAAATCCGTACATGAAACACTAGACTGAAACATATTCATAATATAATGTACGGTCGTTTGAATATGTTAATTTAATTATGACGTGTACAGTGTGACTGTATGCTAAATCTAATCATAGTTATACTGAAATCTGTTTGTTGCAACATTACGACAGTAATAACTGATGATAGTAGTTCTAATAAGGTAATAACGAGATAATTATTTTAAGACTAACTATTTAACTGCCTCGTTGGTCTAGTGGTGGCAAGCGCGAATGCTGATCGTGAGTCTTGGTTTCAGTCCCCAGGTCAGGCAAAGTGTTATTGGGTTTTTCCGTGTGGAATTCCTCAGTAGCAACCTGGATTTGTGCCCGGTTGATGAAAATAGGCTCGCCTCTATTACATGGGACTTAGACATAACGGTGACATGAGGGTGCTACTATACACCTCTGCACAATCCTTCGGTGTATACAGGAGATATGTTATCTTCATCTTTACATAGTACAAAACAAAGTCGCTCCCGCTGTCTGTACGCTTAGATCTTTTAAACTACGCAACGGATTTTAATGCAGTTTTCAGCAATAGATAGTGATTCAAGAGGAAGGTTTATATACCCCACATTAGTATCTACATTACACCCGTGCGAAGCTAGGGCGGGTCGCTAGTGTTATATAAAACTAAATTCGGCCATATGCAGTCCACTGTTGGACATAGACATCTCTTTGTCTTTACACTAACCGGTTCTCTGCCTGCCGTGGAAATGTTATGTTATTTTAAGAGTCCAATTCAAGAGCCTCCATGAAAGACGATACTTAAGTAACTTGATGACTGGCTAATCTTTTCACCATGGCATGAGCTATTCTCGTGTAGTTCATACCGACACGAGTGAAGAAGAAGGGTTGAACTTAAGTACATGAAGTACTTTATCTCTGAAAGGAACCTGTGTTCAGTTTCAGTTTTGAACATCACCCGTCAATTGTAAGGGGTTGGTTTATTTTTGCACGGTACGGGCCTCTTCTCAAGATTTGGGTTTAGGCCTTAGTTCAGCACGCTGACCTGGTGCGGGTTGGCGGACTTCACACACCACCGAAAACTTATTCAAGCAGCGCAGATATCCTCACGATATTTTTCTTCACCATGAACTTCGCGTGCTATACGGTAGGAGCAATTCTCCAACATCTTACGGTGCTAAGTTAGTTTCCCCTCAACCGTTTCCGCGCTCGCAAACGCGACTGATTACACGATGCGTGTGCGCAACCTCTCTCTACAAAGTCGCTCACGAGGCGTTTACAATTTTTACTCCTAGCACTAAATTGCCCTCGTGACATACATAGGTAGTTGGTACAAAATATTCGACACGCTTATTTTCATACAATTAGACAAACTTGCAGTCCCTTCTTTTCGTGTGGTTAGTGACTAACCTGGTGTCAGAGTTTATGCCGCCCATAAGACTTTGACTTGGCTTCACATGCCGTCAAAAAATATCCTTCAGTCATGCCGGTTTTCTCACGATGTTTTCCTTCACCGTTTTTAAGCAAGTGATTATTATACAATACGCACATAAATCCGAAAAGTCAGAGGTACGTGCCTTGGGTTCGAACTCGAGACCTATGGCTTGGTAGTCCGACGGTCACACCACAAGGTTATCACTGCTGTTTTTTTTATACAATTAGACAAACTTGCAGTAAATATTTAACTCAATATCTATCTATACCTTTGAAGGTATCCTAAGTCATTGACACAAGTAAACACTGGGCTCCAAGCTAGTCTATGTCAACAGTATGCTAATTACGTCGTAAACTGAACTAGTAGGTACTCACATAACAATATGTTGTTAGTTGATTGAGTTGTTGGAGCACGGACATATCTGTACTAGTGAGTGTTGTTAGCGTGTTTGATGTAGCTTATCGATGGCGTGACTAGCTAGGTAGCTGTCTTGACGAATTATATAAACAAACGGCCCCGTTGATCTAGTGCTGATCATTGATCATGAGGTCCTGGGTTCCATCCCCAGGTCGGGCAAATTGTTCGGTTTTTCCCTGTGGAAGTTCTCAGAAGCACCCCGGAGCTTGGATTTGTGCCGGTTGATAGCAATAGGCTCATCCTATTACATGGGACTCAAACATAACGGCAATATAAGGGTGTTAGGTACTATTCACCTCTGCCCAGCCCTTCGGGGAATACAGGTGTGATGTTATCTAACACATACTATAATATTATAATCAATCAATCAAATTTAATTCGGACAAGGTACATCTATATTTTGGTAAATTATAATATAAGTACTTACAAATTATAAAGAGGATAGATTTGTATTTTTGTATGTAACAAATAAACTTATAAACTACTGGACCGATTTAAAAAAATCTTATGCCGTTAGAAAGCTACATTATCACTGAGTAACATAGGCTATATTTATTACTGGAATAAAACTTCTTACGCAGGCGGAGCCGTGAGGACACAGCTAGTGTTATATAAAACTAAATTCGGCCATATGCAGCCCACTGTTGGACATAGACATCTCTTTGTCTCTACAGTAACCTGTTCTCTGCCTGCCGTGGAAACAACCACCTGGGTGGAGTGCACGGTCTACCAACAGGTGCATGAGTCATCATGGTTTTGAGTGATAGGTTTTTCATTAACACAAAATAGGTATGCAATTTAATGAAGATTCTTTGTTTTTTTCTATAATTTTATCAATATAAAAGCCAACACCATAGAGAATTTTACAATTATAGCATACTTTCTGCTTACTCCAAAAACTTAATCAAGCGTGAGTATGCCAGAAACTAAATGCACAGCACATTAACCGCCTCATCAGGTTAATCACATCTATGCAAATGTCCATCACAACCATTTAGATCAACAATCGCTCAACAACGCGCTGTGTCGGCCATTTTAATTTATACTCAATCACTTTACAATTACTGTAAAAAATCTTGATTTAAAATTCACTATAAGGGTCTCCCTACATTTAAACGATTCATAAAAGTATCGTTTTATCAAAACACATTAATATTAAATTATAGTGTCATCTATCAAAATAATTTAATATGCTGCAACGCTCATCCGTCCCCTTGGCCCCTCATCTGCATCATTTTAAACTGTAGTTTATCTTATCTGTGACGTCATTAGGCACTGATCGTAAACTGGACGGCTTTTATTATGTGTGGGTACGCTTTGTGCTTAATAAGCGTTTGTGTTTATGTTGCAAAGGGCTTTGTTAATAATTGTTGCGTATTTTATTTATTTCTTTGCCAATTTTTGTGGGTTTGCAAAAAATAACTAATACAATATTTAAATAAATTCGTAAGTACATTATATTAAAGGTAATTTTTAATAAAAAATACAAATAACATTTAGTCTCTTGTAAGGTGAAAACACCAATTACAATCCCACTATTAAAAATAATTTTAATGTCAAAGGAGCTACATTGGGCAGCCAATCCATTTTTATTAAAAATTTTGATTCTTTTTTTTTTGGCACTTAGCTCATTTGTAAATTCCACGCCTCAATTATGTCTACTGCATCATATCAAATTTTATTACAAAATATTACTAACTGCATCATATAAAATTCGCGAAACAGGATCATATAACCCGAACACCAAGCCGGGATAAACAAAAATGAATTAAAAAAACGAGATAACCCGCAATAAAATTATCTAAACGCATCTATCGCTGTGGGAAACATCCATCGCTGGGTCACAACTAATTCAACGGTGTTTTACAGCCACAATAAAAGGAATGATAGCGACACACAGTGATTTGCATTTTGAACGCGACACGAGTTATTGCCTAAAGGGCGACTTACGACCGTTGTATATCATAGTTGTAAAATTCAACGTACAGTTCAACCGAGGTGCGGATTATAAGATTATCTTTTATTAGGGCTGTATAGTTTCAGTGGAAATAAAAAAGGAGGTTTGATGCATCTGTGGTTTGTTTTTTTCGTTCTTACTTATGGGAATCGAGGGATCAATCAATTTTAATGTTGTTCATATAAAATGCTTTAGGGATTCTATGAATGCAGAAGTGATTCATTTATAGACGATTGCTACTGATGAGTCAGTATACTGAAATGTGAATAGATACTGGATTTACGACACTGAATGATTCAGCACGTTCTTGTGCAAAATTCACTATGAATTTAATAGTAATAATACCGGCCTGTAATTGTCCTACTGCAGGGAAAAGGCTTCTTGTACAGAGATCGAGCATTGCTCATCGCGCTTGTTCACTGTGTGTTGGCAATTTTAGACCATTTACAGTAAATTAGAATAACGAGGGGATCGTGGCTGCCTAATAACCGCGCGGATCATATGATTTGCAAGGTTAAGCTGCGTTTGCCACGGTCAGTCCGTGGATGGGTGACCATTCGTTACACATTGAGACCCCTCCGTGCCTCGGAGAGCACGTTAAACGTCGGTCCTGGATGTCATACGAATATCTATGACAGTCGTTACCAGTAGTTAGAAGCCCGAATGTCTGACAACCGGTCTAAATTTAGGATATCGGCATTGCCCAATAACTGGGTTGCGGAGGTCTGATGGCAGTCGCTCCGTGTAAAATACTGGTATTCAGCCGCATCTGGTTAGACTGGAAGCTGACCTCAATATAATTGGGAAAAGGCTAGGCAGAACGACAGTAAATTATAATAACACGAATAACAAAATCCAATCCATTAACTCAATAAACGCAACAATTAAACGACATTAAAACTATGAAATATAGTTATTGAATAAACAGTCGTCAAGAATTAATTGCATTATGCATTCCCGCTGCATTGCCTGCATCGCACATGTGTAAACACCGTTCCCTCTCTGTTAATCTTCCCTATGGATTAATTTTATCGAATGCCAAATGAGCTATGACACCCATGTAGGGGAATTGAAAGACCCTACCAACTTACATGTGCATATTAAACCACTCTTAACACAAAGTAATAGAGTTGAGAATTGTGTGTGGTTGGTAAAAATAAAGTGGTACGTTATCCCTTCGCACATTGGCTTTTGAGTCCAATTTGTGAATGCGTATTGTGTGATACGTATTTAGTATTGTAAAGGATTGTTGGTCTTTGTGTATTGATACCATTAGGTCGCTTATGGAGCTTAAAAGCTCTGATATTGGGGTATTTAAGTTAAACCTATTCTTTTGTGTAGTGACGAGAATACGTACTTTTACCTTACACTGGTAACATTTTTGAAATTTAACTTCGCATAATTTGAATAAGTTCGTTTTTTATTCTTACTTGCTTATCAGCTACTAGCACTAAAATTCAACTAAGCACCAACCTGATAAAAAATGACCTAACGCTGAATTCAATAAACTCTACACAGTTCGACTTCCATTACAAACTTAATCCGTTACACTTTATACATAATATTATAAGCGCAGATGTATTCGCAATTTTTATTCTAGCAAAATATTGAAGATTCATATTATTACGCACTACGCAACTATAAGTATCGCAACAGTTTCCGCGTGATGTGTTGCATCCATTAATCTCATTGTGTGCGCTTCATTTCACCCGCTTCACTTACTATTGCTTGTAACTTACTTTAGGCGGGCTACAGACGTGGCTGCTCTTTTGTTGTACGAGCAACTATTTCTGTTTAATGTGCTCGGTTGCGTATCTATAGGTACTAATATTATAAAGCTGAAGAGTTTGTTTGTTTGTTTGTTTGAACGTGCTAATCTTAGGAACTACTGGTTGGAATTGAAAAAATATTTTTGTGTTGGATAGTCCATTTATCGAGGAAGGTTATAGGCTATATAACATCACGCTACGACCAATAGGAGCGGAGCATAAATTAAAAATGTTGCAAAAACGGGGAAAATGTCCACCCGTGCGAAGCCGGGACGGGCCGCTAGTGATGTTATAAAATTACTTTTATTGGTTCTGTTTTGCTATCAAGGTACCCGTTTTAATCAAACTTTACTTATAGTTAAGTAGGTTCAATTATAAATAATGTTTGCAGGGAGAGAGAGATATTTTTTATTTATTAAGGGCGACTATTTGACCTATGCTGAATCAAATGAACGTATGAGAAAATGCCAAAGCATTTATTTTAAGGCTTAGCAATATGTTTTTATAGAATAGAATATACTTTATTGTACACCAAAGGGTACAATGGCGGTCTTATCGCTGATAGTGATATCTACCAGACAACCTTTGGATGAACAGGAAGTCACTGAATAAGATAGGCGGGATAGTCCATGGTGTACTGCTGCAAAAAAATATACTGCACACCATGTTTTTACATCTCATTTTAAATGACATAAGTGTATAATATTATATCTAAAGATCACGTATTCAAAACTATTTCAAATCAAACTTTTCAAGTTTCGTCGCGCCCTATGCAACCGGCCTAGCTGTCCCCTAATAGCGCGTATCACTTAGTATAATATGATTGTTCCCCTCGCATTAAACGCTATGACTGAGAAGGGAAGATGCTCAGTGAGCTCAGTGGGTACATCATCAGAGTTGACGGCGAGTATTGATACTGTGGCGGTGTGTGATATTGATCTTAGTTCTTTATAGTTGGGTACAATCTTAATTATGCTTCATAATATTGTGAAGTGGTAAGTTTCAGTGTAAAGCATTTATGGCTGTTATCGGTAGATGAAGATCTTTCAAGTCAGGCGAAATGTTATACAAACATAAACTCACGCCTTTTCCCCGTGGGGGTAGGCAGAAATTACAGATCGCCACATGCTAAGATCCTTACATATGTACTCCTTTCTCTTCATCCACACTCCTACATCTTGTCATACACGCACGCCGGTTGAGAGTACTACGCACCTGACCTTTGTGAAGAACATCATCAATAACATCGATGTATGTCCTTCTAGGGCGTCCTCTACCAGCGTGTAAAATCTCATGTTATAATGGCAAAACTATAATATAACCTCAAAAATAATGTCCGCGGGAAAGTGTTTGGCAAGAAATAAAAAAAAAGAATATTTGTAATTACAGCTTCTTCCGCTTAGCCTTTTCCCAATTATCTTGGGGTCAGCTTCCAGTCTAACCGGATGCGGCTGAATACCAGTATTTTACACGGAGCGACTGCCATCAGACCTCCGCAACCCAGTTACTGGGCAATGCCGATATCCTAAGGTTAGATCGGTTGACAGACTTTCGGGCTTCTGACTACCCGTAACGACTGTCATAGGTATTCATATGACTCCCGGGACCGACGGCTTAACGTGCTCTCCGAGGCACGGAGGAGTCTCGATGTGTAACGAACGGTCACCCATCAACGCACTGACCGCGACAAACACAGCTTAACCTCGCAAATCGAATGATCGGCGCGGTTGTTAATTAGTCACGAGCCACACAAGGTACTGAATGACGTATAATAATAGCACCCCGGCCTGTTATTTTTTAATACACAACTTTTACATTTTTGTATAGTTCTTTATAAAATATAAACGATAACGTCTCCATATCTAAAACAACAAACACTAAACATCGCAATTCAATAAAGTTTCACTTGAAATCGCAACACGCGTGACCGCATCGCGGCAGGGTGAGCGCCGCAGTTGTCGTCCGTCCCCTCGGCGACCGTTTAGCCCCTACCCACGTCGCACCCCAATTAGTTCCATATAACTGCGCCTTTTTACGCCTATTTTATGTGTTTGGTTTAATTGAAAGATCCTTTTGCATGACGTGTTTAGTTACTGTGCAGTAGGGCCGGTTAATTTAAGATGGTAATTTATCTGTCGTAAAACTTGTTTGGTGATGATCTGGTAGTTATTGTATGGTATTTACGACGTCTATGAAGATAATTTTTATTACAAGACACGATTTGATGTACCTACCTATATGGCGTAATTCACATTAGAAAGTAATATATATAAATATTAATATTTTCCAACCTATAAAACACGGCTCTACGAAGACCAATAAAATCCCAATAAAAAAGAATGCTTAACAAAAAATCGCATTTAGTACCAAAACTATGTTATCATTAAAACCGTGGCAGTGATTCGTAAAACTGTGAATCATGGTATTAAACAGCTTCATGTTTAACAATAAAACAAAGTCTTTCGTCCACATGTCGCGTTGTTTAATCCCTAGTAATAGAGCGACGCGTTTGATTGCGCCGACCGGCTAAGTGATTGACTTTTCAATCTGTGTAATCGGATTACGGCGGAGTGCCGCGTGCTGGTGCTTCTACCCTACTCGTCAGTGCTAGTGGTAATTGTGTTACGTTCGATATTAATTTATTTTGTTCCACTACTGGGATAGGATTGCTACTTGTACAGTCACGGGCAATAATATGTGATATCGATTGATTTAAGGCCGATCATAATAGCTATCTGACCAGACATGAGCGTGAATATGTAACTGTACTATCAACATTCACATTTCTTTCTGGTGACTGTACCTACAGGTAGGTATTTTTAAAATCTTAGGTACCAAATGGTTATAATATTTTGATGTTACAGAAGGCTTTCTGTGCGGAAAGCTATTCTAAAGTTACCAAAAACAACCTGTCTCGTAACGAGAGATTACTTTCTGAAGCCACTCTCTAGTCCACACGAGAGCACAAGTCACGATATTACCCGACCATTTTTTTTTTAACAACCTTGCCCTACTTTAGTATTTTTCCTGTATAGTGATTGCGTTTACAGACACAAATCTACACATACACAAACGCCCAGACCCGGAACAACTATTTGTAGCCCATACAAATATTTAATAAATGCAGGAATCGAACCCACGACCCATAGCGCAGAAGGTAATCGCTCAGCCACTGCACTAGTCGTCGTTTAGACGTGGTACATAGCATAGCTACGGTACATAGATTACACGGAGAAATTATCATAAAATTCGGTGACTCTATTGCAATTCAATTATCCGATACAATTGTGTTGTGGTAAGTAACGTATATAGAACTTTTTGTTCCTTGCCTTTAAGGAGAAAATTCATTTAACAGCAACCATAGATCAACCAACAAATTATAGTATAATTCTAAGTTAGTAAGTTAATAAATGGCTGACTAACCTTTACTTGTGACTCCGTCATGCCCAACGCGTACGCCAGCTTCGCGCGCTCCGGCCCCGCCAGATACTTGGTCTGCTCAAAGGTCTTCTCCAGCGCGAAGATCTGCTGCCCACTAAAGGTGGGCCTCGTGTGCTTCTTCTTGCCGTCCTTGTCCATCCCCCCTTGAGAGCAAGCGCTGAGCGCACCGTTGCTCACTGCAACAAAATCTGGAGTTGAGAAAAAAATAGGGTAAGATGTGGACTTTGAAATATGTATAAATAGGATGAAGAGGAGAGACGTGGTTGGCGGTAACAACAGATAGTTATTACTAAGTTTTTAAATGTTGTGCCTTCAACAGAAGAGAAGTAAGGGAGTTCTAGCGAGCAGTGCACAATTATAATAATGAATATTCAGATATAAGGAAGACGACTAGATGGCAACTTTTAGTGAGCAT
Organism: Amphipyra berbera; assembly: GCA_910594945.2. Classification (NCBI taxonomy): domain Eukaryota; kingdom Metazoa; phylum Arthropoda; class Insecta; order Lepidoptera; family Noctuidae; genus Amphipyra; species Amphipyra berbera. The sequence continues at coordinate 16,840,924 of OU343142.1, forward strand.
CAAGACGTGTGTCATGAATTTTTTCATTTTTTTATACCAAATTGAGAAATTCCGTAACACTTTTCTTATGTCGTTAGTTGGTGCTAGCCCCGCTACTGATTGGGGCATGCTACACGTTCAATATGTATCGTTGTATTGCATTTAAACAATCAATACGTTGCTCTAAACCAGAGAAGCACAGACTTATTAGGACTACGGGCCACTCGGGCAGACTACGAGCTATAAATGGACCACCACAACAAAAAATAATCAAAAAAGTTGAAATTAAATTTACTGAAAAAAGAAAGTAGATAGGGCATTTAAAAATCTTAAAAAATATTGCAGTACATAAAATAACATCACGCCTTACATTCCCCGAAGGGTTCGGCAAAGGTGTTTTAAAACATCCTCGTTTCGCCAGTTATGTTTAAGTCCCATGTAATAGGGGGCGAGCCTATTGCCATTAACCGGGCACAAATCCAGACTCCAGGCTGCTACTGAGAAATTCCTAATGGAAAAACCCAATAACACTTTGCCTGACCTGGGGATCGAACCCAGGACCCCATGCTCAGCAATCGCGCTTGCGACCACTAGACCACTTGCAGTATTTTTATACAAATGCATAAAAGAGTTGAATTCGCTGGCAGGCCGCGAGTATATTGACGAAGGGCCACGGTTTGTGCATTCCTGCTCTAAAATAAACGATTTTCTATTTTTAGCACTATCTTCAAGTATCTTTACATAGTATAAAACAAAGTCGCTCCCGCAAGCAATAGATAGAGTGATTCAAGAGGAAGGTTTATATCTACAAGGTGCTACTTTAGTATCTACATTGCACCCGTGCGAAGCCGGGGCGGGTAGCTAGTCATCTTATAAAATAACAGTAAAATCGTAATAGACTACACGTTTGGTGCAGTGGCTAAGCGATTGGCTTCTGCGCTGCGGGTCGTGGGTTCGATTCCCGCACGGAACAAATATTTGTATGGCCTACAGATAGTTGTTCCGGGTCTCATCACCCACGATACAGGAGAAATCCTAGTGAGGGGCAACGTTTTATCTTAAAAACAAAGAATGACATGGCACCTGAGGCCATCATGGTTTAAAAACCACGTCCCTTAGCTAAATTCCAATTATCGCCGCAGTTATTAAATAGCCCCATTGCACCGGTATCCTTTTTGACACAACTCACAACAAACATCATTTCCCACATCAAATCGCGTAAATTAATTAATGAAACAATGAGGTAATTATCATTAATTACGTTCGGGCATAGAGCTATGAATACAACATCATTGTTACGTTCATCGTCATTAACATGCGCTATCGATGGTGATAAATTCACGTCATATTGTTGATATAATTCAGCGAATACTGTATACTTTACAATGATGACTTGGAGGCTTTAATTAACAATACCAAAGATAAATAGTGGTGTGACCGTCGGACTGCCAAGTCATAGGGCTCGAGTTCGAACCCAAGGCACGCACTTCTGACTTTTCGGATTCATGTGGGTATTGTATAATTACCACGTAATTAAAAACGATGAAGGAAAACATCGTCAGGAAACCGGCATGCCTGAGAGATATTTCTCAACGGTATGTGAAGCTAAGTCCGAGGCCCATGAGCGGCATAAACTCTGACACCAGGTTAGTCACTAACCACACGAAAAGAAGAAGAAGACCAAAGATAAAAAAACTGACGAAACGAGAGTCTTTCTTTTAGTTAAATAGAAATACTCAATGCACTCTACACATAATATTCACAATTACAAAAATAACGTTTTTTTTTAAATACATGCCACATTAATTGGCTAACAACCTGATGATGAAAATAGACTAAATGTAAAAGACTATGAACCTGGTACTGTAGCACATTATCTGATATCTCTCTTATAATTATGATATACTCAGTTCTACAGCCTTTGTACAAACAGCTACTCCAAATCCCTAAAAACAAAAAATAACACAACCTTAACAAAAATCAATCTACCTACTCGTTCGAAGGGCTGACGGTCCCTTGACATCGTGTCGACGTTTTTATCATTATTTTCATTTCATTTTTCCACCACCGTCCCCCTCTCGTCCCCCCCGCAGGTCCCGGAGGGGCGGTGACGCGACAGGCGTCGCTTCATCAAAACAATTTTATTCGCGATGATACTACCATGGAACAGGAAGGAAGATGCAGAAGTCGCACTCCACACGAATACTCTTCGGTTGCTACGGTGCAGCGTTGCTGTCAAGGCTATATGGCTGAGACAATGTAAAATGGGTCGCCTGTTGTTTCTATTGTTTTTTGAGCAGAGAACATTCCAACGGTCGTAAATTTATGAAAATTGGAGGGGTAATCTAACATCGAACTTTCAGAAATGTCAACTGCATGTGTTGTACTGGTAATTGCCAGTTGGAGGGATAAGTTTCTAATATGTTAGTAATGGGCAGCACGGTCAGTACAAGCTGGTTCTGCTTTCGCCAACCCGCCTACCCAAACTAAATACACCGGGCAGATTTAGGAAGTTCTAATTTTATGCGAGAATTTTAATAAATTGAATAAAAAAATACGGTAGAAGAGTTTCCTATTCTTTATGATCCACCGTGCTTACTCGCCGCCGCTGCGAAGCCGGTCATCTTTCCTGACTTCGCAGTCACACCGTCAACTCAGCCCTCATCAAGCTGTCTCCCTCCCAGTCTTCTCGCCAGCAACGCCCTAAGCCGAGTTCCTAGTCCCGTTAGGGGTCGTCCTTAGTGCTATTTTTGCTGGAAGTCATGATGTTAGTAGTAATATTATTTAGTTTAGATTAAGTATTTTACTCTCGTCCCCATTAGTTGTAGACCCTTCAGGTCTCGCCAATAACTGCCCAGTTACGTAGAAACGGTCCGCAAGACCATCTACAAGCAGTCGAATAGAAAAAAAAAGTCTCCTATTATCCACTACTAAAGTAGATTACATGTGCTTTTGTGATATTTTTGTTTCGTTTGTTGTCAACATGTTGCGTGACGTGACGTCAGTTGCGTATTTATTGCAGTGGTCCTTCTGTACTATCCTGTGATACATGGCTGCGGTGCGATGGCGGGAGGTTTTGCTTTATGTGCCTTTTATATTGATGTACTGTTATGTACAGTTTAGTTTTGAACGGTATTATTGGGAATGGAATTAAAATGAGTCTGGCGAGAGATTGAATTTATTGGGAAATGAAAAAATGAATGTCAAATGTCTCTCTATTGGTTGTATTACAGTTTTTTTTAAACATTTTGTAGCAAAATCAGGACAATTGATTATTAATTGTTTATACTACGTCATTTTAATGACAGTCACATAAGTGTAAATCAAGACGGTTGTTAAACTGTTAGTGCTTAAAAAAATACATGCATCGATGTTATTGGTGATGTTCTTTACAAAGGTCAGGTGCGTAGTAATCTCAACCGGCGTGCGTGTATGACAAGATTTATGAATGTGGATGAAGCGAAAGAGGTATGTAATGGTCGTAGCATGTGGCGTTCTATAGTTTCTGCCTACCCCCATGGGAAAAAGGCGTGAGTTTATGTATGTTCTTAAAAAAATACCTATTTTATGAGCAATGTTTTCAGTAAAATTATCTTTTTTTTTCGACATCTTCTTCTAGTGAAAACAATTATTATTGTTCAGTTTATACAACCTGATACTTTAACATAAAAGGCCTGAAACTGAAAGATACAATGATATATTGGTTCAGGAGCTTTCTCTGAAATATTTTTATTTATTTGCGAAAAAGCGAGAAGTATACCTTGACAGGATCTATTACAATATTAAATAAAATATCTGGCCGCGAGACATATTGTAATAAGATATAAATATTAATTTATTTGTGTGCGGTATATTTACTACATATTTCGTTCTACACAGTCATGAGTTATTACAATTTATTATGTGCATGTATTGAATTACTTACAATATTATTTGTACCCAAAAAATAACCTTTTCATTTGTTAAACAACAACGAAATAAAAGCAGAATATTAGACAAGTTTAGAGTCTATTCAAACTTGGATGGAACATAAAATGCATCTTTTTTACATAGTATAAAACAAAGTAGCTCCCGCTGTCTGTACGCTTAGATCTTTTAAACTACGCAACGGATTTTAATGCAGTTTTCAGCAATAGATAGTGATTCAAGAGGAAGGTTTATATGCCCCACATTAGTATCTACATTGCACCCGTGCGAAGCCGGGGCGGGTCGCTAGTAAACTATATATTATAGTAAAATCTTTACGTTTGATGTTACTAAAGTACGTCCATTGCACCCTGGGCAATCAGCCTCGCTATCAACCTTGCTGAGGAGCGAATCTTTGCATCACGCCATGAGCTGATGCTGTTGGTGGTGCTGTTCCACAAACAATGGGACACCCGACGTCATCCCCTGCGTGCCCTGATACCTGCTCGTTACAGGATCTAATGGACGCTACTGACAACGCTACACGCGTAGCTAAATTCTGGGGCGACTCTATTTAGATTGCCATCGACACGCTAAGAAGAAGAAGACGGTACCTATGAGCTAATCTCTTATAGTTCGTGCTGACACAAGAGAAGGATCCTTGCCGTGAATGTCGTAAAACAACAACAACACAGTGTAGTGCAGTGGCTGAGCGATTGGCTTCTGCGCTACTGGTCGTGAGTTCGATCCCCACACAAATCAAATATTTGTATGGCTTACAGATAGCTGTTCCGGGTCTGGGTGTTTGTGCATGTGAAGATTTGTGTCTGTCAACGCACCCACGATACAGGGGAAATCGTAGTACTGCTAAAGTCTAAAAGCAGTCGCTCCGCGATAAACCAGAATCTATAAGAACTAATGATACAGCACTGTTTACCAAGCTCAAAGCTAGTACCATTCTCAAAATAGCCGTAATAGGCCGGAAAACCTTCATTTTAAAAAACAAAACCTCGTTACAAACCATATGTACAAACATTAGTGCTACAATAATACGCACTCTACTTTCTCCCAAACGTTCACAATGGACACAGCCGACAAATAACACATTACGGACCCAATAGCTGACCGGAACCTTATCAAAACACACTCAACGCAAACCAAAATCAACCTTACTACTTACACAATAGAGTCCAAAATCACTCTGTATATAAAGCCAGCATTCTACACTCCAATATAAACTTTATTACAAGTGATTAAGGTATAAATTCGGGTGTTAGTTATGGGGACGTGTTTGGCAGTACAGCCTTCGTTTAATTCCATGTTTGGCGCACAATGGCCTGTATTTGTAGTTAATTGATTCACTTATGTAAACGTTACAGCGTGTTGTAGTGAGGCCGGGTTTTGGATGGGTGGGGGTTTAATGAGGCCTGAAAACATACTTAATTACTTTATAATTTATGTAGCTGAGTGATACTGGCTTCGTTTAGGTGTCTTTAGCGGCAACTAATGGATTGTATGTATAATCACGACTGTATTACCTGATGGGATAAGCAGGGATTTACTAGTAGATTATTTATGGTCAAGCTCAGTGTTGCTAATACAGTCATCATGCAAATATATTAGCAGTGATAGCCTAGTGGTGTGACCGTCGGACTGCCAAGTCATAGGTCTCGAACTCGAACCTAAGGCACGCACCTCTGAGTTTTCGGATTCATGTGCGTATTGTATAATTAATTATATCAATTGCTTAAAAACGGTAAAGGAAAACACCGTGCGGAAACCTGCATGCCTGATAGATATTTCTCGACGGCATGTGAAGCCAAGTCAGAGGCCCATGGGCGGCATAAACTCTGACACCAGGTTAGTCACTAACCACACAAAAAGAAGATGCAAATATATAAACTCAGCAATCTACATAAATCTGAGATCTCAACAATGTAAAATACTAGATTGTTCCATATTTAAAAAGATTATCCATGTAGTTTCTCGCCAGCTCTTCTCTAAAGGACCAACCTTGTTGTACCGTACAACTAAAATATCAATGTTTCTTTTCTGTTTCTTTACACTACCAGAGCGCGCATACAACGTGTAAAAAGACCCTTCACCAAGCCGTCAACCATGCATTCAGTACATCAAACTAAGTAACCCTACGCAAAAATTGTCGCTGGGAAACTACTTTTATTTTTGGGTGAAAAATGTATTTTTACTGTAAAACTCAATGTAACGCACTCAAAACACTGTGCTGATAGATGCAATGAGTAGTAAACGGGTAATGGAGGTATTTCAAGTACATTTGCAACCTTTAAAACTAGTATTTCTTTAAAGGTTCCCAGGCATAGTCCAGATCAAAAAAATTATCGCAATGAAGTGAAGCATAAGTGCCTTTCGGCTTCGTTAAGGGTCTATTTACACCGTTTATAGTAAAAATATTTTTATCTAATTAACTAAGGTTTAGGTGCTTTTATTAAAAGCGGTGATAGCCTAGAGGTTGAACGCTTGCCTTCCATGCAGGTAGGTCTGAGTTCGATCCCGGCCCGTACCTCTGATTTCTCAAATTCACGTGCGGATCAGAATTTGATTATCATTTGCGTTAACGGTGAAAGAAAAACATCGTGAGGAAACCTGCACATCTAAGAGGGCTCCATAAAGTTCTCCATGATGTGTAGTCAGCCAACCCGCACCAGGCCAGCGTGGTGGACTAAGGCCTAAACCCTCATTCTAGGAAGAGGCCCGCCCGTACGCAGCAGTGGGACAGTAATGGGCTAGTTATTATTATTATTAGTTGTTTTTTGTGTGAATAGTAACCCTTGAAGTTTCAGCAGTTAATTCAAACTAACTGTATAATAAACCTATACGTTACGCCATCCTGATACCATCAAACTTTTCTCAACAAAACTGCAGCGAACTTCCCTCCAATATCGCAGGCGTCACTTTTTGCCGCCATCTTGCGCGTCATGCATTATGCAGCCGCACTTTGTTAATATTGTGTTTGCTGACCACAGTTTTTGAATAACTTGCATACGGAATTTGAAATAGAACAGATATATTTTTGAGATTTTCAAATGTTTGGTGTTATGTGGTAAGTGTTGGATGTTTCAATAACTAGAGAGCGCGCTGGATTGTGTTACAGATATATTATAAAGTATATAAATGAAATCATTCCTTCAAACCGCGTGATGTACTGCTGACATAGTTTAACCCTGCAGGGGATACTTTTGGATTCAATAAAAACATTTTTACGAGGAGTAAACATGTGTTCTTAACGTGAGGCATTTTAGTACCCCAAGCGAATTGCGCGGCTATCACTCGCCGCGTGGTCATTAAAATCGGGGCGCTAAAATGCCTCACGTTAAGAAAATATGTTTACTTCTTGTAATTTTTTTTATTGAATCCAAAAATATCCCGTGTAGGGTTAATCTGTCAGCAGTACATCACGAGGTTTGAAGGAATTACATGATTTTGTTTACATGCTGTATATTTTACAAGAACTGGCTACGTTAAATTTGCATAGTTTTGTATTTAATAACACGAAGCGGCATCACTTTTCTATGCGTAAAATTCTGTGAGTAGTACTGGGGAAATTTACCCTACAAAAAATGTATGCATTACAATGTTGCAATTCATGAACAGTTACCAAATAGAACAGATGGCTACTATCGCTATACACTGGGCAGACTTTATAACCTATATTGTTCTACCAATGTTGGGTTCGGCTTCCAGTCTAACCAGATGCGACTGAATACCAGTATGTTACGCAGAGCGACTGCCATCGGACTCCCATAACCCAGTAACTGGGCAATGCCAATATCATAAGATTAGACCGGTTGTCAGACGTTCGGGCTTCTGACTACCTGTAACGACTGTCATAATAGTCGTATAACACCCGAGATCGAAACGCTTCAAGGCACGGAGGGGTCTTGATGTGTAACTAATGGTCACCCATCTACGAACTGACCGCGATAGGCGCAACTTAACATCTCAGATTATACGATCCGCGTGGTTATTGATTAGCCATGAGCCCCTCAACTTATACTTGCGTATCAAAACTCTCTAAAGCATCCCAACAAAATCACATAACATAAAATCACGCCTTTTTTCCCTGCAGGGTTAGGCAGAAGTGTACAGAGTAACATCTTCATGTCGCCGTTATTTTAAGTCCCATGTAATAGGGGGCGAGCCTATTGTCATCAACCGGGTACAAACTCAAACTCCGGGCAGCTACCGAGGAATTCCACACGGAAAACCCCAATAACACTTTCCCCGACCTGGGGATCGAACCCAGGACCTCACGATCAGCAGCCGCGCTTGTCATCACTAGACCAACGAGGCAGTTAATTTCCATACATACCTAATCAAAATCAGGTCCAATAAAACCTTCCACGCAGCCTCTCTAGAATACATACGCACGTTTACATATAAACCTAAAGAATGAACAGAACCATCTTCCTTCAACGAGCCGTGAAGCGATGTGAAACAATTATATGAAATACACAATTACGTACAAATCCGTGCGGGGGGGGGGGGGTGACCGCAACCCCTTCGCCCGGAGACCACCCACTAGGGCTGGCATTGAGGGCTTGGAGAGGTGAATAGATCTGTTAGTGACGTAAGTCATATTGTGCAAAAAATATTTATTGAGGTATGGAAGCGTTCATGGAACTTACTTAGCCTTTGACTTAAATAATCAAAAAAGAACAAAAAGATTTAGCTAAGTAAACTTCGATACAGTCACGAACAATGTGACCCCACCCTTGTCATGAGTATAATAATTGTTGGCGGTATGTACAGTCAACGAAAGAGTTAGATATACAGTCAAATAACGCATATCAATGCGTTACGTAGGCAACTAACAGTGTTATTGCGTGTGTAATAACTTTTTATAGACAAGACACGCTCTGACAAGCGCTGGCAGACTTGCCTACTTAATACGCACATCTTTACATAATATAAAACAAAGTCACTCCCGCTGTCTGTACGTTTACATCTTTAAAATTACGCAACGGATTTTAATGCAGTTTTCAGCAATAGATAGAGTGATTCAAGAGGAAGGTTTGTACGTTCCACATTAGTATCTATATTGCACCAATAAAATAAATGATATTAATAGCTTGTATACGTATCCTCTTCCTCACCGTACATCGATAGTCAGAATATATTATTGCTAGTCACTACCGAAATGCTACTAAACGTTACAATTTAATAAAAAATAAACAGTCGGAATCCATACTCTTGACAATACAATTCCTGAAAATTACAATTTCTACCCACAGCTGAAACCAATCAACACATCAAACATTTTTTCTCCATGGGAATTAAATAAAACAATAAAGCCGCACTCGTACATAAAAAGCCCATGTTGGTATTCCATCAGCCCTACGGGGGCGTCTCAATTGTAGGGCTAACGAGGAGCCAAGAGGGGCCGCCCCTGTTAACGTGCGCGGATCACGAGCCTTCTTTGAGGCCCTTTTGTGGTGCCCGGAGGGTAACATGTAGGTTATATATGTATGTGAGACACGAGGAATCTTTTGTATGTTCTTGCAAGGGTTTTGGTGTTAAAAGTAGGTGTACGTATGTATAGTTTTATGTGACAGGAAAGGGAGTTTCTTAATTTGGTGGATATCTTGAAGTAAAGGGTGGTTTATGATGGGGAAAGTCCTTAAAACATTCATTTTGTTAATAATGTTGTATCTATTTAGCAGTCAGTTGCCTGTTTTAAGTGTGTTGCTTACTAGCCAGATTTTTATAAAAAAATATTGTATGGACTAACATGGTCTTGTTGTTCTAGTGGAAGCAAGCGTGACCGCTGAGCATGGGCTCCTGGGTTCGATCCCAAGGTCGGGCAAAGTGTTATTGGGATTTTCCATTAGGAATGTCTCAGTAGCAGTCCGGAGTCTGGATATGTGCCCGGTTAATGGCAATAGGCTCGCCCCTATTACATGGGACTTAAACATAACGGCGAAATGAGGATGTCACTATACACCTCTGCCTAACCCTTCGGAGAATGCAGGCGTGATGTACTGTTATGTATAATTTAAATTAAAAAATCGGAGCTACATTTCTGAACTTGAAAATTGTGTGACGTAACAGTAATATCACACATAATAACCTGACAAATACAACATCACTAAAACACACAAAATTAATTCCTACAACACAGACACACACAAAATCTGTGCTCTATCATCTACAAATTCGCCCCCACCTGAACCCGCCCCCCGTGTTTACCGCATCCTGTATCCTCCGCGAGGGTGTTCCAACGTGCCCTCGGAAGGTTCTAATTGTAACGCTGTCGGGGACTTCCTCGAGGGTAGTTCACAGTTAATGTTTGTCACAGTTATCTGCGTTCTTCAGTTGTCCCTGTTTATAACTTAACCGCAGGCTTTGATTGCGAGGAGGCTTTGTTTAAGTGAGGAGGCTTTATAACTCTTTTGAGACTAGCGGTGACTGAAACAACTGTATGCTAAACAAAGTTGAAATTGGTGGCTGTTTCTTTGTACTTTTTGCTGAATTGTCATCATAACATTAGCTTTGGGTGAAAGTTACCATTTTTGCCATGAATACACCTTTGAAACTATATCTTTATAATCAACTAGCTGTGTCCTTACGGCTCCGCCCGAAGCCTATGTTACTCAGTGATAATGTAGCTTTATAACGGCAAAAGAATTTTTGAAATCGGTCCAGTAGTTTTTAAGTTTATTCGTTACATACAAAAATACAAATCTTTCCTCTTTATAATATTAGTATAGATAGACATTGCTTGTTGCTCAATGTTTTTCATAAGCGGAAATAATGTTTTAATTTGCAATACAGTACTTTAGGATAATTATGAACATGGGAATATTCAGAAAATTACGAATTACTACTAAACTAGGCAATAATTTTTGCTCTGACAACATTACATTATATTGCATTACACATTCTAGCATTATTACTAACTTCTTACCAAGTTATTTTTCCCACTTTATTAAGCAAAAACATCTGTAAACGTTTCAAAACATCTAACAACATAAAAGTCAAATACCCACACTTTCATTTCATCCCTACAATGATAATAAAAAGCAAAAAGTCCACGTCATCACTTCCTTATTCGTAAGGCTCGGTATTCATGGCACGCGTTTTCATAAGGAGGGCAATAATCGCGCGACAGGCAATACGCGTGTCGTACAAGCGATCACTTGTAATAAAGCGATATGTCGCGCCGTGTGGCGCTGACATGCGGAACACCTGCGCGGTAGATAACGTTAGGATGGGCGCAGAGGTGCGACTGATAACGTTATGTCCATTTTTGGTGATAAGAAATAGAAATGATAACAATTGTTTAATAATACCAGTTTAAAATTTTGAACTATATTAATTATTACAACCTAATTCAGTACCGTCACCGACAAAACTTAGATGTTCCAAACTGTACACTACACTTCTGCCTAGGTCTTTGGGGAATATAGATGTAACAAAATGTTTTTTTTATTATCTTAATAAAAACTGTTATGACAATGATTACCTGCTTAATAATAGCCAAAAATTTGAAAAACTTAAGTTAAATAAATATTGCAATAATATATGTAAAATACCACACACCAACTTATGACCTTTACACAACCTTATCTACTTATGAAAATACAATAATAATAATTATATAATGTACTTAAACTAGTTTCATTCGAAAAACAACAAATCATTCTATTTCAACTTACAAAAATCCAAGAAAAATAAAGTCCCCAAAAATATTACGACAAGTCTGTGTAGTCAACGTGTAGCCGTCCTTATCGTCTACGCCATCGTAGCAACGACATTTGTTTGTAGCGTATCTCGTAGCGGCGCATCAAAGCTTCGTAGCACATTATTAAAATGCTACGGATTTTATTTCGTGTTTTTATTTTTTGGTATCTTGTATGTATGTTGATTGTCTTATCTTGTACAAGTTTGTGTTGGGCGTAATATTAGGACTTAAAACATGTTATTTATTGAGAATTAGGTTAGATACATATTAAGGATTATACACTACTTAATTTAATATCTTTTCTATAGCTTCCACGTGATATTTTACTACATCCTTGTTTTGTTTCTATTGAAAACTAGTTCATATTAGGAAAAACCTTCTGTTTTTTATGTTTCCTAAAATATTTTTTTTAGTTTTTCATAGGCGCGTATTTTAAAACGATGGACAGTCATGAATCTCGATTTAAGATAAGATTTCAGTAGAGATTTGTATGTCTGACTAGGCATCGTTTTAGAATTTAGAGAACAGAATCTTAGAAATCCCTCAAGATACATACATAGTGAACACACTTTAAAAACCAAACCAACCTACCTACTTACTACTATCCCTGTTTACATCGATCGTTATCCCCTCATAAGCGTACTTTTTGTCTCCCGCCATCCGCCATCCTCTCTGATATCACTTTGATAACTGTCCGGTTTTTGTCCGGGCGGACACCGGACAACTTGCGAGCTGCGACCATCTCATATAACCATATGGGTGTATTAAGAGACGTTTTATCTTCGTGTACATATGGCCTTCTTTTATGGGTCGTAAGTGTATTGCTGGGCTTAGAAATTGTTTGAGTGTTAGTAAAAATACTTGGGTGATAGGTTTAGAGGTTTCTTCTTATATACACACTTTATACAATATCTATATAACATCAGCAGTGATAGCCTAGCGGTTGAACGCTTGCCTTCCATGCAGGAAGGTCACAGTTCGATCCCGGCCCGTACCTCTGACTTTTCGAATTCATGTGCGGATCAGAATTTGATTATCACTTGCGTTAACGGTGAAGGAAAAGCATCGTGAGGAAACCTGCACACCTGAGAGGACTCAATAAAGTTCTCGATGGTGTCTGTAGTCAGCCAAACCGCACCAGGCCAGCGTGAGAAAAGGCCCGTGCCCAGCAGTGGGACTGTAATGGGCTAATTATGTTATGTTATATAACGTCTTGCGAAGATAGTTTAATACTAAAACTACGTAGAATAAAGTGCAGTCAGAGTACAGTTATTATTATAATAATGACAACTAAAACTGACTGCGAACAATCATTGACGCTATGTGAATGAACAACAGGCGACCTCTGCCTCTTTGTCCCATATGGGCGTGACATCTTCTTTACATAGTATAAAACAAAGTCGCTTCCGCTGTCTGTACGCTTAGATCTTTTAAACTACGCAACGGATTTTAATGCAGTTTTCAGCAATAGATAGAGTGATTCAAGAGGAAGGTTTATATGCCTCACATTAGTATCTACTTTGCACCCGTGCGAAGCCGGGGCGGATCACTAGTGTATTTTTATATTAAAACAAACACTCGAACAAGATAACATATTCCGTAACAAAATAACAAAACACATCCGACTCATTTGCCTAAAGTAAAACCATGGACGTTCATTATATAGCGAGCAAAACAACATAATACATCGGCACAGCCCTATAATAACCGTCACCTCATCGCGAAAAACAAAGATGGAGCCCGCCGGGAGGGGGGGTGCAGCCCCCCACCGGGACAGCACTAGGGCTGTCGAGTTGGTAGACGTGGGTTTTGAAAACATGCATAAAGCTATTTGGTGTTGGCTTTGTATGTCAGTGAAATTATGGAATGTTATTTTAAAGATAGTATACACATAAACCACTAAAATAAGTAGTTTCGATTTTTAGCCTCTAATTGCAGTCTTATATTGTGTTATTTAAAATATTATACTTAATATTATAAAGAGGAAAGATTTGTATTTTTGTATGTAACGAATAAACTTAAAAACTACTGGACCGATTTCAAAAATTCTTTTGCCGTTACAAAGCTACATTATCACTGAGTAACATAGGTTATATTTATTACTGGAATAAAACTTCTTACGCGGGCGGAGCAGTGAGGACACAACTAGTTTAAAATATTAAGTGACAGACTTTAATTAATTTTATTTTATAAATAATTTAAAGCAAACAAGAAACATTTCTATGTTTATCTTTTGTTTTGGAAGCTATGATACTCTCTATGAGGTATTAGGCCTTTCAACTAGCATCCGGAGTTTACTTCACAGTAATTCTAAATCCAAACCCTGAAAATTTAAGTTGTGGACAGCCCTATCAGTAGGGGTGTACCTACGCGAAAATGTGCGGTGAGCGGGCTCCGGGCGGAATTATGTTATTTCTTAATTTAATTTCATTAGGCCGGGCGGGGGCCGGCAGAGATTGTGCCTTTATGTCCGACGTGTAATTGTTCTCGCTGCTCTGCTGGACCGCGTTCATGACCGCTTTCAGAGGGCTATGAAAACATTGATGAATTTTAGAGGAAATAAATGTGTTGTTATTTTTGAAAAATCTCGCTTGATTCCATAGTCATAGAAGATGACAGACAGTGTGTAATTACTGTCTTGTGCGTTACGTTTGATCCACATATTAACTACTATTGAATGTTCTTTTAATCTGTGGTGTACTTACAAAATTGTCTATGTACAATAAACGGTGTAAATAGACCCTTAACAAAGCCGAAAGGCACTTATTCTCCACGTCATTGCGATATTTTTTTGTTCTGGACTATGCCTGGGAACCTTCTAGTTACGAAGATATTGGAGGTCAAAGTTCCAACTTTTACATAACTTTTTTTTAAATACTAGTTTTGAAGGTTGCAAATGTACTTGAAATACCTCCATTACCCGTTTACTACTCATTGCATCTATCAGCACAGTGTTTTGAGTGCGTTACATTGAGCTTTACAGTAAAACGAAATTTTTCACCCAAAAAAAAAGTAGTTTCCCAGCGACAATTTTTGCGTAGGGTTACTTAGTTTGATGTACTGAATGCATGGTTGACGGCTTCGTGAAGGGTCTTTTTACACCTTGTATAATGTGAAAGACCACAATAATGAATATATCAGTTCTTTATGACATAGTCGACGTTATTATTTTACAATACACGTTACACAGATGATGTACTATGTGGGTCTAAACTATTCGAGTCGGAAAGTGCATCCATAACAGTCAATAATAAAAACCAAAACATTATTAAAAAAAATATATTAGTTTAGATTAGGTGCTTATGAAACGTTAGAACTAGGTGCAGTGTACCAAATAATAGATCCTATGGAGAAGAGCCGACATAATAACATCAAAAGAAATTGTACATAAAAAAATGGTTTATGACAATTCTCAAAGGTGTTGACTCTTTAGGTCGAGAAAACTCTACCGGGGTTCCGGTGCATGCTTTTGCGAATCCCGAGACTCCGACCGAACGGTCAGGAGGAGGGACACCGTTGGTTTTTACCCGGTAAGAGTCCGGCCGACCCCCTCGCCTTCCCCGGGCTAGGGACATCCATGAAGATTATCCAAAGACAAAAAAGAAAAAAAAGGTCTAGAAAACTGCGATGTTTTGTCAATAATGAATCGTCAGTTTTGACCATCGACCAAACTGTTTACCAAAAAAGAACGATTACGTCAACGTGACCTACATATATATTTCCCTGAATACATTTGCCTAGCAATTTCTGTCATTCATATAGTTAAAGGAAATATTGTAATATATTACCTTTTCTAAAAACGTTGGCACATCACTATCGACGCGCTCTGGCCTGGAGGTTATTGTAAATACATAGATAATTAATGAACTAAACTGTTCTGCCTAGCCTTTTCCCAACTATGTTGGGGTGAGCTTCTAGTCCAGCCATACTCAACCTTTTTTTATAGGGGCCACAAACACGTTTCAGTCATGGTGTCGAGGGCCGCAAGCAAAAATTATTTAGGTCTTAATTAAAACGTAATTCCAAGTTAACGATGTAGTTACTTTATTAATGAAAAAAGAAGTCAGATGGGCCAATAACAAAGGCCCGGCGGCGGGCCGCACGCAGCTTGCGGGCCGCACGCTGCCTGCGGGCCGCAGGTTGAGTATAGCTGTTCTAGTCTAACCAGATGCAGCTGAATACCAGTATGTTGCATGGAGCGACTGCCATCAGACTTCCGCGACCCAATTACTGGGTAATGCCGATATCCTAGGGTTAGACCGGTTGTCATACTTTCGGGCTTCTAACTACCCGTACCGACTGTCATAGGTATTTGTATGACACTCGGGACCGACTGTTTAACGTGCTCTCCGAGGCACGGAGGGGTCTCGATATGTAACGAAACGGTCACCCATCCACAGACTGACCGCGGCAAGCGCAGCTTAACCTTGCAAATCTCATGACCCGCGCGGTTGGTAATTAGCCACGACACCATAATTAATAAACCGAGGGGCTCGTGGCTAATTACAGACCGCACGAATCATACGATTTGCGAGGTTAAGCTGCGCTTGCCGCGGTCAGTCTGTGGATGGGTGACCGTTCGTAACACAATGAGACTCCTCCGTGCCTCGGAGAGCACGTTAAACAGTCGGTCCCGGCCGTCATACGAATACCTATGGCAGTCGTTACGGGAAGTCAGAAGCCCCGAAGGTCTGACAACCGGTCTAACCTTAGGATATTGGCATTGCCCAGTAACTGGGTTGCGGAGGTCTGATGGCAGTCGCTCCGTGTAAAATACTGGTATGCAGCAGCATCTGGTTAGTCTGGAAGCTGACCCCAACATAGTTGAGAAAAGGCTAGGCAAAACAAACAACCATAATTATAAATAAACTAATAATATGATGACGAATAACTACCGGAAATATATTGTAAAGGACGGCACGGTTGACATCTGTCGGGCATGTCACTGTCCCGGTGAATCCATTCGACATGTTATTTCTGGTTGTTCTCGTCTTGCTAACGGCGAGTATTTACACAGACACAACCTAGTGGCTAGGATTATCCACCAGCAACTTGCTCTGAAATACAACCTTGTGGACGCAGAAGTACCATACTACAAGTATGTGCCCGACCCAGTTCTCGAGAATGGTCATATCACATTGTACTGGGATCGATCTATCATCACCAACAGGACTATTGTTGCCAATAAGCCTGACATAGTGGTGATAGATCGATCAGAGCGTCTCACAATGATTGTTAATATCACTGTCCCACATGATGAGAACCTGGTGAAAGCCGAGAAAGATAAAGAAATTAAGTATCAAGACTTGGCACACGAGGTTGTCGACATGTGGGAGGTTGACTCAGCAGTCATTGTGCCGATAGTCGTTACGGCTAATGGCTTAATAGCCAAGAGCCTCGACCAACATCTGACGAGGCTCTCGTTGGGCAGCTGGGTCAAGGGCCTGATACAGAAAGCGGTACTTCTGGACACGGCGCGTATTGTCAGGAAGTTCCTCTCTCTGAGGCCCTGACCACCGGTAGCTTGGACCCTGTTCCCGATGCCGGTGGGCTACTATTTTTTATATTTTTAAATGTTTTTTTTATAATTTTTATAGAAATATTTAAAAATGTAAATAATATGTACATATAAATGAATAAACGAAATAAACTAAATTAATTTTCTAATTTAAAAGACCTTTCTAACTAACATTTCAAGCCGCATTATAATCCGTTTATACAAGTTTACCTATTGTCGAACAAGCCGACATGCTGGACTTGATATGTAGACACAATATCCTACATATTGTTATGACTACCGCTACGTTTTACAGCCTCTGGTTTTAATTACGTTAGATTATATATATATCTTATAAAAGTTACGTATAAAACGTTAATTAGCTGCTAGATTTAATTTATAACTAGCTATCAGTCGTGTTGTAGGCCCCGTTATGTTTTAAGAATTGTTATATTATTTTAAACGCTTGTAACGAATGTCTGTATTGAAATAGATATCATTTCTGATGGAAGCATAGATCTAGCAGCTATATACCTGGACCTGTAGTCCCAGTTGTGGATAATATATTGCTAGAATGTTCCATTTTCACCATTAATGATATTGAAGCCATCCAAGGTACAGAAGTTTATATTTTATTGTTAAAAGCAGTAATTTTTCAGATACTTATTACCATTTTTTTTAATTAGACTGCCTCTTTGATCTAGTTGTGGCAAACGTGAATGCTGATCGTGAGGTCGTGGGTTGGATTGGATCCCCAGGTCGGGCAAAAGTGTTATTGGTTTTCCGTGTAGAATTCCTCAGTAGCAGCCCGGCGTTTGGATATGTGTTCGGTGGATGGCAATAGGCTCGCCCCTATTACATAGGACTTAAACATAACGGCGAAATGAGGGTGTTACTATACTCCTCTGCCCAACCCTTCGAGGAATGCAGGCATGATGTTATGTTATGTCTTTATTGAAATAGATATCAATTCTGATCGAAGCATAAATCTACACCTGGAACTGTACTCCCAGTTGCAGCTGAGATAATTCTAGGATCTTCCATTATTACCACTAATGATACTGAAGCCATTTAAGGTCCCGACATTTATATTTATTGTTAAACTAGCGACCCGCCCCGGCTTCGCACGGGTGCAATTTAGAAACGAATGTAGGGCATATAAACCTTCCTCTTGAATCACTCTATCTATTGCTGAAAACTGCATTAAAATCCGTTGCGTAGTTTAAAAAATCTAAGCGTACAGAGAGCGGGAGCAACTTTGTTTTATACTATGTAAAGATAAAGAAGCTGTATTTTTTCAGATACTTATGCTGTAATTTCCTATTTTTTTTAATTTAGCTATTTCTGATGCAGCGTTTCAAATATAATTAAAGTTACTTATTTTCTATAGTTTAATTACTGGTTCGGAGTTACCTTCTCAACAGACTAACAGTCATATTCATTTAGAAGCAGTAATACATAAAACAATTGCAACAAAAGCTAATAAAGCGAACCAATTTGCGGTCTCCTGGCTGCCGGAGCCATCCATTCCAATTACCATACTTCACCGTCCAAACTGCTAACAAAAACATACTTTTTGGCAAAATACTTCGCTTAACCGCCCCACTATCGAATAACTGAATGTTGGACACAATTGAATGTTGCATCACGAAACGTGAATTTTAATTCCGGGCGACATATGCTAGAGCCTGGCCCCCCTGGCCCCCCGTGCCGGCCCCCCGGGGGTGGACCGAGGTGGGTGTGGGGACACACTGTAATTAAAAAAATGTGTGGCACTTCATTCGTGCGCGCCCAGTGCGACCGCAGCCTAACGCGTGCGCGCCCTAACTAATTAATAATTTCCCGAATGTTTTTGGGATTTTAATAATAATCTCTTAATGTTTTGTGTAGTGCTTATGTAGGTGATTGGACGACGTACTAAAATTTGTATATTGTGTCTTTAAATTAAATTAGTTTAAAATATTTATTATCTATATTGTTTAATTGTTATATATCTAAGAGCTAGCGTGCACTGCCTTACGTTTTTTAACGTATAATCTGTGAAGTATGGAGTGTCATAGAAGAGCGCGCACTGCGGATTATTCACCGCATACTGATTTACTTGTATTTATTTTATTCATTGCGGTTAAAAAACGTACTGCCATGCGCGCTAGGTCTAAAACTGTTTAGGGACTAAACACCATTGCTATTTCACTCATAGGAAATGGACATTTAATTTGAGCATGCGTTCACCTTTTCGCATCAATTCGTCATTCGCATGCGTCAACACGTTTACACATGCTGTAGAATGCTTTTACATCTTAAATTAAATTGTGCAATAAATCGCTATCTGTTCTATGACTAAGTAACATTAAATTGACCTAGTATTTAACTGTAATGATAAGTTAATTTTAAATATTTTAAAATAATACGAATATGCTTGAATTATTATAATGTTCTCTATTATGACGTCTAAATTAATTATTTGTATGTTTGATTCTGTTCTACTTAACTATTTATTACGATGTGTGTGCTTGATGTTTTGCATGCCACTGTATTACGGTCAAAATACTTGTATCTTATATTTCTTTGTAACACCATTTGTCACAGTATTTTTGCAAATAAATATTCTGATTCTGAAAGCACACGTTTTCACAGGTGATGCGGATAAGTGTGTCTAAAAACCATCCAAGTTTTTGCGAATTGGTGATGATTAATGTAATCAAGCTGTGATAGATTTCGCATTGATTGGTTGACAAAGGCGCAGTATAAAGAATTTAACTCAGCACAACATAAGGGCAGATTCACATCATTGTCGAGATTATATTTTGGCTATTATGTGGTTCTGTAAAGTTTTCTAAACAATATTAATTTAAAAAAATGATCCTATTTTCAACTGTATATGTCATTAAAACCATAACATCACGCCTGTTCCCCGAAGAGTTGGGCAGAGGATGAAGGAGGTTTAAGTCCCATTTAATGAAGGGGCGAGCCTATTGCCAACAACCGGGCACAAATCCAAACCCGGGGCTGCTACTGAGGAATTCTGCACGGAAAAACCCAATACAACTTTGTTCGACCTGGGGATCGAACCCAGGACCTCATGATCAGCAGTTGTGCTTGATACCACTAGACCAACGAGCCAGTTAAATTAAGACCATGACCACTAAAATCTGTTAATATCGTATAACATCATTTTAGTATTAGTTGACATTTATTTCTGTCTCAAAATGTGAGCTCTTTATATGTGAACTGTTCTAAATCTATATTTTTTTCTTGTCACTTCAATAAATGCCTGTTATGTCATGTGTAATAAAAACATTTAAAATCATTAATCAAGAATGTATTGAAATAACATGTCTAAATTAAACCACGTGTGCATCAGGCACATTGATTTGTAGAAATACAAAAACGATATCAATAAGTACAGTCGCCCCAACATTTTCGACACAGTTTTAATAACATCAAATTTTGACACATCTAATATTGTTACTAGATAAATAGACTTTCCGATTTACGTACAATTTTATTATATTGTACGTTTATGACTGCACTGTATGCGTTGTCAATATTATAACCCTGTAATGATACGGGTTGACGCTGACAAAGTAATTGCGTCGTGTCAACCGTCAAATACTCCACATTACACATTATTACCTGATCACTTATCACCTGATAGCAGTATTATGTTATCGTTGTGTCATTTAATAAGCTCTTCGGCGTGACTATCTAACTCGATATGTTGGCTTTTTATTAAAATCTGTCGTGATCCGTGACGCAGCGACATCAAATGTTATTATATTTTGTGTGTTTTTAATAAAAGTGATACGATGAGATAGGAAATGTTGTGAGTGTATCAATAATAATATAATTGATAGAGGTTACAGCGACGAACATATTAGATTGGTGTCGAAATTGTAATCAATGTGTCACAGACTAGCGATAATTTTTTGGTTGCGACTGTACTTATACTTAACACTCTTATAGATTGATATTATTAGTTCAAAATAATGAATTGACGATAGCTTTCGAAAAATGTGCAGATAATTTTGAAATAAAAATCTGAAAAAATTCTTTGGCCAATTTATACAGCAAGTCAGCAACCAAGTCTTTAAATAATATTAAAGCCTAGAAAAACATAAACTTCCACAATCCCTCTTACATTAACAATCAAATATTAACACACGCATATATTTTACAACAATATTCATTTGATTGCATCAACAAATGCCGACATGCGGTTATCTCAAGTATCGAGATTATCGCATAATATCACATCGTTTTCAGCTCGGCACAATATCGATCGGCGGCATCGCGCCTCGAATTAACCGCGTAGTTATAATTAATTAAAGAGCCTGTTCTCGTGTAAGAACACTTGCTACCCTTGTTAAGGTGGCGTCAAGTGAATTGGTACAACTTAACGATCTTTTTGCGACATTTTATTGTTGTATTTTGGTACACAAATTGGTACTTTATCACTCTTTCTTATTAAGAGTAATGGAGTTGTAATTATTATGGAATCATACGTCAATAGAAAAATAATACAGAATTAAACTATTTATTAAACTACTAGCTGTTCTCCCGCGGTTGTGCCCGCGTAAATAATTTGACAGCAGCGCCACCTACCGGGTCCTATTGTGTTTTTTCAAACCATCCAGGAACTCATTGAAATATATCATCCAAATCGGTCCAACCACTTAGGAAGAGTTAGGTGACAAACACACGTCAGTACAGAAGAATTAAATACACTAGCTGTGTCCTCACGGCTTCGCCCGCGTAAGAAGTTTTATTCCAGTAATAAATATAGCCTATGTTACTCAGTGATAACGTAGCTATCTAACGGTAAAATAATTTTAGAAATCGGTCCAGTAGTTTTTAAGTTTATTCGATACATACAAAAATACAAATCTTTCCTCTTTATAATATTAGTATAGATTAAAATTGTATCTGGCAGTGAACCTGTAACATCGATAAACCTGTAAAATGTGATTGAACGGATTTTGATGAGTTTTGTTGTGGATGTAAAACAATCTGAACTAACCACGTAATAATATTCCTTTCATACAGGAACTGTTCAAGCTTGCGGAGCCGCAAGCACAGCTATTCGTGTATAAAGAGCCTGGTCGAAGGCCTGTTCATGACCTAAAATAAATTCCTTTCATAAAAGGAATCATTAAGATAGGTTCAGACGGGTCGAATAGCTTTCAACAAATGACTTGATCAACAAAAGTTATAACGTCTTTGTTGGTTCAATTTGATTGAAAGTCTGTTCAGACGGTTTAAATCGCATGCGATTTAGCAGTTGATCAACTGGAATCGAATCGTGTGAACCTGGTATTAGGCTACGTCATAACAGAAATTAGCACCGCAGTATCTCTTCAAAACATACAAGACCTGTCACCAAAACACAGATATATCTTTGGAAAAAAAAAACCGCGACCACACCCAACCGTACGCCATAACTTATAGAATCCTCTGTTAGTTGAAACAGATCTGCCTTAATAGTCACATAAAATGGACACGTTTGACAAATTGTAACATTCAGAGAATTAATATTCATAACTAATTCTTTAAAGCCTGCGAATTGGTCATTTGTTAAAATATTCTCATAAAATTAAAATCGGCAGTTGTGAGAAAAGTTTGCCGACATCCGACAGCCAAGTCAATTAAGTATACTCTTAGATAAGACTGCTTAAATATGTCATCACATCACCATGATTGAAATAAAATATATAAAACACATCGTGCCGACTCACGTCTGTTCGCATGTGATCGTATATGGAATAATATCGAAAATTACTTTTTGAAAACAATAACATATACATTTTTGGCATGCATAGACAAACGTATCAGTCCTATATGGTGTTACAGAAACAGATAAGTTATTATTTATTTATTATTATAACAACATGACATACATTTGGAAATTACCTTCTTTTCCCTCTTATGAATTCCACATACCTCATTCATGCCGTTAATTATCTTATTAAATCGGTATAATATTAAACAATAAAAAAATGTTATTTGTTTAAAGAGTAAAAAACTAAAAAATAATGTTATTTGTTTAAAGAGTAAAAAAAATGTTATTTATTTAAAGAGATAAAAAATTAGAAAAATAATGTTATTTATTTAAAAAGATAAAACAATAGAAAATAATGTTATTTATTTAAAGAGAAAAGAACTAGAAAAATAATGTTATTTAAAGAGAAAAAAAAGTAGAAAAATAATGTTACTGATTTATTTTAAGAATATAATCGTCGGAAAAAAACATCACATCCATTGCCGTAATAAATTCTTAACTGAAAAACATTCGATGTATGTATCTCATCGCTATTATATCGACATCTGTAAGTATTACCTACAAATCAATCGGTCGGCTTTGTGGGCGAATTTATTAATTCTGAGAACAAATGACTCGTCTGAACATTTATTTTTTAACGATCGATAAATATAAATTCTTTCTCAGATATATATTTTAATTTATTTATTCAGTATTTTTACGTTATCGGGCACAGTAGGTAGGTATATGATTTTGATAGCGTTGTTTATAGTATTGAGATTTTTTTTTCTAAAAAGTCGTCTACGTCCTTTTCTGCGGGTAACGCATGATCTGTCTAAGATATTACCAATCAATTGGATGGGTCGTTAAGCCTGCTATCTAACTAAATCATTTTGCCGAAAACAAATTAGACGGCAATCAAAATCTAAAAGCAAGACACTAGCCAATTTGTTCCACCATCTTATTCTCTTTCCAATTATGTTTGCGTCAATTTCCAGTCTATTGAGGTGGGGCTGAATATCCTTGTTTAACACGCATCGACCTACATCGCAACCTCATGAAGAAACCATCGTGGTTAAAAAACGTGCGCGTGCAATTTTTAATAACCGGATGATTCTCTTCTAGTCTAAGAAGCACATAAGGATAACGTTATCAAAAATCCTTCTTTAAGAAGAATCTTTAAATAAATTCTTACAAATCTTTCTTTAACAAACACCAAAAACACACTATTGTCTATGATCATTAAAATAGCTGATAGTCATATTATGAGCGTTTTAATGACACGTGGAATCGTAAACATATATTTTATAATGATACAATCATGAATCAATATCAGAGTGAATCCCGCCAACGAATAAGCTGGGTTACTCGTCAATGCCGTCGATAGCCGGTATAGGCTATCTAGCGAGCTATCAGAAGGTTTATACTGTATACTTATGTACCAATCAATGCAAATTAGAGAAGAACCTTGAGCTCTCTATATTTTCGCTGGCTAAATAAATTGGAAAAAAATGAAGTATTTTAGTTTCTACTTTTATACTACTAGGATGTATTTTTCTTTATTTGTATTTGTAATTGTGTAAGTATTTTTTGTGTAAATATTAATTGTTGACAATGCAAAAAGAAAAAAAAATTGTTCTCACTGAAAATTATATGTCAAGTTTAGATAAAACAAAAATACACTATTCCGTTTTCAATATCAACATTGTCAGCCTCTTCCTATGTTAAGGTCAACTTCTTGCTAACCTGATGCAGCTGAATACCAAAATATATTCAACCTCTTCAACACACTCAAATCAAAACCAGCATTCTCATCATCCCATCTTCAACAACCAAGTAAATCATAGAACACATTTACGGTTACGGGTGTAGCCGTACGTGTTTCAAAGCCTTAATGTCGGCCAACAGCCCACAAACGGCCGTAGGGCTATAAACTGCCGCTAAGGGCCGACGGAACATGCCCGACGGCGACCGGAACTCGGAAGTTAGGAAGGCTGTATGTTTGTGACGTCATTTTGGTATTGTTGTGGGTATAAGATCGTGTTGGAGGCTGGTAAGATTAGATTAGGTTCATCGTTAATTATTTAGAAGGAGTTTAAATGTATTTTTTAAGTCCAATGCGTCGGATATCTGCCTATACGATTAGATCTAAGTAGGTATAACAGTCTAGATCGATCATAGACAACAGTTACTATTAGATAGACCAGACAGAATATCTAAATAAGCCGTTGACAAATAAAACAGATAGGTGCAACGTGTAAAAATCTTGAGCAAAAGGTTTATTATTTCCTGAATTCACTTATTTTGAAATATTATTAATTCATTACATTGAAAACATATAATTTTATTATAGAAAAATATTGTTAATGCATTCACATTCATTCGTATTTTTTAAAAATTATTCATGTCTATTTGATTATACGTACTAATTAGTATTAAAATAAATATCTCAGTCATTTAGTTACATTAAAAGATTAATTAAATTAAGAGATTTGCGCGACGCGTTGATGTCTTTTATACGACTACCAACTTTATGCGCTATTTGCATACATAATAATATAAATACACATTAATGACCCATCCAATTAATAAGACGTTTGTGTTTTGATGTAAAAAATATGTACTTATAAATCCTTTTTAATGTGATTATACATTCCTGAATATAAATCTCCAAATATTATAATGTGGTTTATTCATTACAGTCTTTTTCAGAGATATCAATATGAAATCCCACCTGTAGATCATTTACGTAAAACTTCAATATTAAAATTTAAAGTTACCTGTAAAAACCTACCTATCAAAAAAACTACACATCTCTAATATATGCCCCCTACTCTTTTTCAAGAAGGGTCAGTTCCCATAACCACAAATATAATAACATTAAACAATACAATATTATAAGTCATAATTACTCACTGGACTGTAACCGCTCCCTCCACGCCATGGGGTTTGACACCAAACCCTGGAAGCCTGGCCAGTAGAGAGGCTTGTGCTGCAGGTAGTGAGCCATGCCGGCCGCCGCCGCCGCCAGGGACAGCCTCGGCGCCAGCAGACCAGCGCCCACGGCGGTGCCCACCGTCGGACGAGACAAAATGTGGTCGATCCCGTGAGGATTCGGAGCCGGAGGAGGCGCCTCCGCCAAAGAACTCAACGCCGCCAAAGGAGCCCCGAAACCATTCTCCAAACCGCGAGACAAGGGCGGCGAACCACGCATCTCCGACATCTTAGTACAGTTCACTGCATATACAAGTATACACCACAAGTCCGAAGTATGAACGTCACTCGGTCATTGCACTCCTCAGAGCAATGCGTGCGCCCGCTCGCGCGACCCGACACCAAATGAAAAGCTCTCACCGACGCTTTTGCTCACAAACAGAAAAAAACCTGAATAGAGAACGCCGCCCAGTCAATCTAAACCTTATATCGCGGACGCCGCCCCTAAACGAAGCGATCACCCCAAACTTATGTGCGTCCCACTCTGATCGGTATAGGTGTGAGAGGGAAGGAGCACGTGTGGTGTTAACACGAGAGCGTAGATTTAACGAATCGCTATTTAATGGCGCTTCTTGTCTCTTTATAATTAAGTCGGGTGCAGTTTTTGCGGGCCGCCCCCCCTCGCCCCGCGCCCGCTAAAAACTATTGTGCCACGAATAATAAGCTGGAATGGCAGAGTTTACGCGTTCGGATAATAGCGGAAGGATCTCCGGTTATTTATGTGACAAATATTATATTAATTGACATGGTACTCGATTTGTTAAGAAATAAAACACCCATAGAATTAGAGACATCTGCTAAGGGTGCGGCGTATTGCCGGTGTATTGCTGGGACATTGCCGGTGTATTGTCGGTTGCCGTAGTTTGCAGATATTAAACTTGATTAATTGCTTGTCGTCTGAGTTATTATACACTCGAGTTAGGTATTTAAATGGAGTTGAGAAATTGCTATTGTATTTTTTCATTTGGGTGTATGAACCTCACGACGTAGACTGCCTATTAGAATAACGGGAAAATAATATATTTTGCTGTCTACGTTGATAAATATATCTTCAGTGTCCATAGAATACAAAATTATGAAAAATATATTAAGCATAGTTAGTTAATAATAATTTAGGCGACATTCAGTAACATCATGTAAGCTATATGAAAAAAGGAACATTATGCTAAATAATTATTCTTTACAAACCCAAAATTATTTTCAATGACAATTGAAAACCGCAAAGAATAATCCTCAGAAAACACAATTATCTACAATTACATTTTAAAACCACCGATCATATCGCCAACAATAACCAACACACACAATCAAATTCTCATCACAAAGCCACACTTCCATATTTTTTAATTCGTTTTTGAAATCCCCCAATAATAGCGAACCCCAATAAAGATGGCGGAACTATAAACGGTTTTTAAACTATTAATTTATAAACGAATCGCTTGCGCATCCTGTCTGCTGGAAATGAAATCGGGTTGCTCTGACCGGCGCGGGCGCAATTGTAGCACAGGATGTGTTTTGAGTTATTGTTATTTTTTCTAGTTTTTATGGCATTTCAGGTTTTTATACAGATACATGTAGTTTTAACTATAATTTGGAATGTTTTCATATTGTTAATTATAATCAGCTTATTTATTTAACTTTTGCTGCTATTTTCTCAAATATCAAATGAATTTGTTTTTATTTCTTAATGTTTCTCGTGAATGATGATTATTTAATTCCATTTTCCTAACCAATCAGTTTTCTTAATAAAATTAAAACTACGTTAAAGATTGTAGGCATTCAGAGCTCAATAACCTTAGTAACATCAATGCAATTTAAAAACGAATTACTATTTTCTTTAACAAAATTGAAATACAGCTACAATAGCCCACCAGCAATGGCAGTAGGCAGGAGTGAATTACTAATAGAGAGATAATTAATATCCTACCCAATAACATAACTTTTTGCTTTTTATTCTTTGACTTAGTCAGACTTAGTTGATGGTAACCGCAGACTGGGTCTAAGATGGAGCACACGAATCTAAGTAACAGAGATATAGAGATGTTTCCCTACACCCCTCTGACTCTCACATACACACGACGAAACACAGTAAACTGCTTGGTCGCTTTCTTTAATATAGTGCCAAACAAAATTATTACCAATACTTACATTTAGCTCATATATTAATTAACAATTAATTTTGTGCTCCGCTCTTAAGCTACAGTCTTAAGGCACTACAGCTTATGCGCCCAATGAATTACAAACTATCGCAAACGCTAATCGTTCTATCCAAAATATATGACCCTTAATACAAAATAATAACAATTAAACCCAACCATCACAACATGAGATAAATATCTTGAACTGTTGATCACACAATGACTGGTTGGACCGTTGTGTGATCATAACACTTCACACAATGGCAGTGCTTGGACCGTGGGGAGCCGGTCCGGGTATTGTCCACACCGGATGTGCCACAAGGAACAGGAATTGAGGTGTGGTGCTAGTGTGAGCGAGGGGTGAGTTGAAATCATGTAGCTATCAGTTCATGAAGAGAACAAGACGTACTTATTGGTAGTTGCTTTGTTTCTGGAGTGTTTGTTGTGCCGTTTCTTCTTCACAGCATTAACACTAGGAAGCGGGAGAAGCTTAGTCGTATTGAGGGCTATCTTTCGTAACATTGACGTTTAAAAAGAACAAAGCAATTCTAGTCTATTTTGAATAAATGAGTTTTGAGTTAAGTTGTAGAAGTGATGGTGAAAGTTTTACTTTGCAGTGTTGCTGATGAGTACAATAAGTCCGATAACCTTTCCACTTAAACATGCCATATCGTTTGAAAGGACTGTTTGTGTGATAGCTCCAGAATACACGATGATTATTCTTAAAAATCAATGGGTAAGGTGAAATAATTTTGAAAGTAAAACAGTTGGTATAGCTGACCGAATTATATAAAGTAAAACAGTTGGTATAGCTGACCGAATTATATAAAGTAAAAAAAACAGTTGGTATAGCTGACCGAATTATATAAAGTAAAACAGTTGGTATAGCTGACCGAATTATATAAAGTAAAACAGTTGGTATAGCTGACCGAATTATATAAAGTAAAACAGTTGGTATAGCTGACCGAATTATATAAAGTAAAACAGTTGGTATAGCTGACCGAATTATATAAAGTAAAACAGTTGGTATAGCTGACCGAATTATATAAAGTTATATTTTAACCACTTGTTACACTTTCTTTTTCTTTTACTATGGAACCTTCAACTTGTGTAGGGTGATCGAACGATAATGATGCGAGTAGATCAGTAAATATTCTTCTTCTTATCGTGTCGATGGTAATCTAAATAGAGTCGGCTCTAAACTTAGCTACGAGTTTAGCTTTATCAGTAGCGTCCAGGTCCTATAACGTGCAGGTATCAGGGTACGCAGAGCATCCCATCGTTTGTGGAACAGCACCACATTTACACTCCAAGCTTAAATCGCCTATGGTCAGCAAATGAAAATTCATTACGTCAATGTAAGCATGAAAGCCCTTAACAAATCATTTCCTTCATCAACCAGCTTCAAGGTAGCTTCACACCGCTCATATCCTATCTCCATCACCTTGCCCGCTCCACTACTCGCCTCGCTGTCACTCACACCGCGCCTAGCCCTTGCGTGCCGGTTTCCTTCTCACCGCGTCAATTAGCCAACACTTTTGCTTTGTCGGCCTTTTATCATCTGCCTATTACGCACACCTCACATCACTGCCAATCTAAATTAAACTTTATTTTATCAGCAATAGAGTTGAAAATAATCCTGTGTGTGGTGGTTATAAAGGTATTTATTGACTTGAATTATAAATTGGTCCGATATTTATTATGTAAAATGTTTATGGCTCCGTTACTAATGTTCAATTTAGATTAAGGTTAATTTTTATGTCATCAATTGGTTAATATATTTTTGTAATTAAAGTTTATGTAGATGAGTAGGAAGTTGATGGTAAATAACAAGATACTGACACAGAGTACATTTTATATTATATCTTGTCAGTTGGCAGATTTTCCATAGAGAATAGAAGAGAAATACATGTTGTGCCGACCACACCTAGTGTGGGATAAGGGCAGGGAGATGATGATGATGAAACTATCAAACCACCATATTTCTCTCTCAGTTAAATGTTAATCGACAGTTGTGAAATAAACCCTTAATATACAAGACTAATATTATATTGTGGTCAAAGGTCATATTGCGTAACCTATATTTTCATATTATTATTAACCTTCATAGTGTGGTAGGTACCTACCTATTGAGAAATCCTTTTGTACCGTGGATACAATTAAGTACCTACCTACAAGATCAGCTACACAATCACTAAGCTAGTCTGAATAAAAAGAATAAAAAATGGCTGCAACAGTGCATCAGGAATATTGGGTACCTATCTATCTTTGTTGTGATTGAAATTATGTTATAACATACGACCAATTAGATAGATGTTAGTTATATGTTAATAAAGATCTGTTGCAAAACTTGTTAGGTATCCACATTAATAGGTTTTATTCAGAGTTAACTCAAATTAACTGGCGTCACTTTACAGGGTTACTAGGTAGCTATAGCATACATGTAATTTAAAAAAAATAGCTTGTTCTTTCCGTGTAGTTAGTGACTAACCTGGTGTCAGAGTTTATGCCGCCCATAGGCCTCTGACTTGGCTTCACATGCCATCGAGAAATATCTCTCAGGTATGCCGGTTTCCTCACGATGTTTTCCTTCATCGTTTTTAAGCAAGTGATAATTATACAATACGCACATGAATGCGAAAAGTCAGAGGTGCGTGCCTTGGGTTCGAACTCGAGACCTATGATGAAAAATACCGAAATTTTAGTTAATTAGATAACAACATCTAACGAATACAGTAGCAACGAGCATGCACGTAGTAGATATATTCTTATCTTATCGTATATCTAATTATCTAAAGAATAAGTATATTCTATTTGAATATGTTAATTAATGATACCTAGTAACTCTTTTTTTATCTTCGGAAAATCGTCATGGATGTCCCTCGCTCGCGAGCGGGTCTGCCGGACTCTTACCGGCTAAAAACCAACGGTGTCCCTCCTTCTAACCTAAGGCCGGGGTCACGGGATTCGCTATTGCATGCACCACGACCCTGGCAAAACATACTTACCTATTACCTAGGTACTTAGTAATCCCGCCAAATTTCGCCAGTTAATTGGAAGTAACCCTATATAAAAACTTGTAAGTCAATCTACTGGAGCTATTTTTATTAAACAACCTCATGATTTATGATATTTTTAATAGAGGAAATAAATTGGTCATAACTGTCGTTATAGATTTTATTTACAACTCTATCGAATGGTTACGATTATAATTTAGATTCCAGATACAGAATATAATATTGATAAATCAATATTTTTTTAAATTATCGTTTACGTATAGCTTTCATTTTCAGGACTTTTTTTATGGTGTATTTTAATTCAATTAGGTACTTATATCCTAAACCGAATCCACCTCCTCTTGAATTAATCTTTTACCAAATATATATATACCAGAAAAACATAAAATGAAAGATACCACCATTATTACTTTATTTATTTTGGTAAGACGATCGACAACGGTATTAGAACAACAAATATTGAAGAAGAAAGCCTGAATTATAATTATAAAAAATATCGCATACAAGCCAAATAAAATTGACTCTCTCTACAAAACTAAGCATTTAATAAAACGTTATCTCATAAGAAGCTCTTAAACGTAACACAAACACACTTACATACAATTTGGCAACATTTAAACACAAACTGCGGACTCCACCATATTTGCCAACTTTAAAATGATAATAAAAAAATCATACTTCAGTATGAAGGATCGACTACGGTAATCTACGAATTGGAGGGAGACAACCACGAGCGCGAGCGAGAGAGGGGATAAGTTCTGTCTCCTCGTTGGCTGGTGAGGCAACTAAGCCCCGCCCTGTCGAGTGGAGTTCCCCACGTGTTTTTGTTGCGTTCAGACGATGTTTGGCCGCGATCGAGAGCGGACGTGACGATGCTCCGTAAAACTTTCAGGAGTTTACGTCCATATAAATATTTTATGCACAGGTGTACTTTATGGTGTATGTAAGAGAAATGGTTAGCGATGTTATTTACAACAAAGACGCACTTGACTATGGTAGAACAACACATATTTTTATTAATATGACCTTTGTGGTGTTGTGGTATAAGCAGACTTCTCAGTCATTTAAATCATAAGGAAATTCTTGAAATAATAGGTTGATAAATACTTGAACTCACAGGTTTATACCTACATCTTCTCTTTCTTATTAAATATCGCTAATTATAAGTTGTTCTAAGCACAGCTACAGAATCTAGTATACTGAGTTCGACCCCTTGTAAAGTCCAATTGGATATTTTACTTTGGAACTGAGTATTTGGTAGAAGGCTCGCCCCATAACCTATACACCAGTAGCGTGCATTGGTTTTCGGACTAGGTAGGCAGGCACTAGCGATGTCGCCTTTCAATTGTACGCTTAAGCCCATTTCAATACGATTCTGACCAAAAGAAATCATAGCCATACACACTTATTTTATTTATAGTAATAGTTAAAGATGGAGTAGTTAATTAAATCTTATGGTGCGTCCAGACCTGACGAACGCGCCACTCGCGAGCGGCGCGGGGAAGGCGCGCGAGCTTTTGTACGAACATGAAATGCGTGCGCGCAGCTCGCGAGCGGCTCGCGAGCGGCGCATTCGCGGCGCGTTCGTCAGGTTTGGACGCACCATTATGAGGTAGGCACTGCTTAATTGCCTATATGCAATGCACGAAACTGCTATACAGATACCTGTTTTTACTAATACATCTATCATGCATTTTTCTTAGATTTTGAAATACGATCATAATTATTTTAATGCCTCATTGCCTCCAGGAGTCACGAAGCTCACGTTCGTCCGGTGCACCCTGGACAGGTCAGTCCCTTTACCAACCGTGCTGACTAGCTAATCTTTTCGAATATTGGCGACACATTTGGCGCAGTGGTTAAGTGATTGGCTTTTGGTGCTACGGGTCGTGGGTTCGATTCCCGCACGGAATAAATATTTGTATGGCCTACAGATAGTTGTTCCTGGCCTAAATGGTTTTGCGTGTGAAGATTTGTGTCTGTAAACGCATCCACGTGCGGGGTAAAGCTTTTTTATAAAAAAAATTGCTCATGAGAGAAGAACACTGCATTTTCAAACTTTTAGTATGTTTGCATGAAATCTATTAGCAACAGTAGAAGCGTAAAGGGGGGTCCACATTGTGTCATGATCGCTATTGTGGACGAATGATACGTACGATCATCGCCCGCGATCATGACACGTACCTTATTCCTACTGAAACAATAATGTTAATTTACTTGTTATATTTAGTCTTAATACATATTTAGAAGTTTATTTCTTTTGTTGTTCTTTTTATAAACTTTTATGTTGTTTTTTCTAGCTGAGAGAGCAAAGCAAGTGCTCCTGTTTCATGTTGTTTTAAACTGATAAAGCTATATACACCTATAATTAGTTTATACATTAAATAATGTACCAATAATATTAGTGCTGTTGGTGTATTTTTACTAATAAATAAATAACACGCGTTCATGATACAGATATAGGTACGATGATCGGGCCAGCAAAATGATACATGTGGAACCACCTTTATCTATACCTCGTACAGTTACACCAAAAGGCGTCTACTTTAAAATCGATGACATTAGTAGTTATTCGCAAGTAATAGCAAGCACACGGTCCCCCACACGCGGACCGCAGCTACCCTTGTGACGAGGACCCCTTAGGGATGGTTGCTCTGTTTGTAGTAAGCATTTGATGCAATATTTCGTACACCATTTTCAAATCTGTGATTTTTTTTATTTTTTATTTAAATAAATATGAATAGGTAATCGATTAAACATCGTCCTAAAATGCTTGTATTTAAGATACTTGAACAAAGTGGTTACGGTTCTGATCAATTTTATATAATCACTAGCGACCCGCCCCGGCTACGCACGGGTGCAATATAGATACTAATGTGGGGCATATAAACCTTCCTCTTGAATCACTCTATCTATTGCTGAAAACTGCATTAAAATCCGATGCGTAGTTTAAAAGATCTAAGCGTACAGACAGCGGGAGCGACTTTGTTTTATACTATGTAAAGAAGCGACCAATTCGTAACTTCATACTACGTCGTCAGATTGTTTAGAAAAAAACACGTATTATTACAACCGCCATTTGCCAAAGTAGGTATATATATCAGTTTGATGAACAACCATATCTTCCTGTAACCACTCGTTTAACACCAGGTTCACACGATTCGATTCTAGTTGATCAACTGCTAAATCGCATGCGATTTGAACCGTCTGAACAGACTTTCAATCAAATTGAACCAACAAAAACGTTTCAAATTTTGTTAATCAAGTCAAATGCCAATAACTGCCTGTGTGAGTCCAAAATAAATAATTTTCTTTCTTTCTTTCTTTAAATGATCAACTAGAATCGAAACGTGTGAACCTGGTATTAAAGTCTTTGAGACGTTCGATTTTTAATTGAACTCGACTCGGCTACCTTGTTGTTCTAGCGGTCGCAAGCGCGACTGCTGAGCGTGGGGTCCTGAGTTCGATCCTCAGGGCGGGCAAAGTGTTATTGGGTTTTTCCACTAGGAGTTTCTCAGTAGCAGCCCGGAGTCTGGATTTGTGTTCGGTTAATGGCAATAGGCTCGCCCCCTATTACATGGGACTTAAACATAACTGGCGAAACGAGGGTGTATTAAAAACACCTCTGCCTAACCCTTCGGGGAATATAAGGCGTGATATTATATTATGTATGTTAATTTTTAATTTAGCGAATTTTACTGTAAAGTACCTAATCACTAAAGGACTAAACACACTTAACAGCATCAATTAACATTTCACTCATACAAAACGAGCGTTCTGTATCAACATGCACGCATAATTACTTCCAACAAACTAACTCCTCAATACCATACACACATTTAATATTTAATCTCCAAAACGAAATAGAATCAATCGCACAGCAACACTAAACAAACTAAAATTAAATCACCGACCCCCGGGTTCCGTAATACTATTATTTAGGGTTCCCCAACCCCTCTCTACGTTAAAAGTTGAGGATATATCTATTGTCGTCAAATGTAATTATAACGCACGATTTACTCACAGTTTTGTAAACAGATTAATGAAACGGATAATTCAATTATGTTTCAATGATATTCAATTATTTGAAGTCGTTTTCTGAAGTTCTTAAGTTAAAATTTAATTTAGAATAAATGAATATTGTTTTTAATTTTGATATGAGTGGGCTGTGTTCAACTCTGCAATAATAGTACCTATAGCAGTGATATCCTATTAGTGTAACCGTCGGACTGCTAAGTCATAGGTCTCGAGTTCGAACCCAAGGCATGCACCTCTGACTTTTCGGATTCATGTGCGTATTGTATAATTTATCACTTGATAAAAACGGGGAGGGAAAATATCGTGAGGAAACCGGCATGTCTGAGAGATATTTCTCGACGGCATTTGAAGCCAAGTCAGAGGTCCATGGGCGGCATAAACACTGACACCAGGTTAGTCACTAACCACACGAAAAGAAAAAGAAGATAGTACCTTATCTCTCAATCATCAAGACTAATGAGGGATATCAATTAATTAAAAGTATTTACCAGATACTGAGAGAACTGCCTCGTTGGTCTAGTGGTAGCAAGCGCGACTGCTAACCGTAACGTCCTGGTCCTGGGTTTGATCCCCAGTTCGGGCAAAGTGTTATTGGGTTTTTCCGTGTGGAATTGCTTAGTAGCAGCCCGGCGCTTGGATTTGTGTCCGGATGATAGGCTCGCGCCGTATTACATAGGACTTAAACATAACGGCGAAATGAGGGTGTTACTATACACCTCTGACCAACCTTTCGGGGAAAACAGGCGTGATGTTATGTTATATTATGTACCAGATAAATGATGACACACACTGTGAACACTAATCTGCCAGCCAAACGGTATTGCGGTGGTCCATAATACTTATTGCAAGACTGAAAAGTGCATAGATTATAATCAAAATAATTAGGTAGGTACTACATTTATCTATTCTTCTTCTTTTCGTGTGGTCAGTGACTAACCTGGTGTCAGAGTATATGCCGCCCATGGCCCTCTGACTTGGCTTCACATGCCGTCCAAAAATACCTCTCAGGCATGCCGGTTTCCTCACGATGTTTTCCTTCACCGTTTTTAAGCAAGTGATAATTATACAATACGCACATGAACCTGAAAAGTCAGAGGTGCGTGCCTTGGGTTCGAATTCTAGACCTATGACTTGGAAGTCCGACGGTCACACCTCGGCCAGAACAACTCTGTGTTAACGCCATCTACTTATAGTGGTAGGTCTACCCAACGCTTGAAAAAATGCAAACTGCATTAAGATTTTTTTGATAGACGCTCTATTAAATTTACTACAGTTCTGGGTATTTTTCAAGCGTTGAGTAGGTATAGACCTACCACAAGAACTAGATGACGTTAACACAAAATTCATATTTTTGTGGGTTGACACATTATTGCATAACACAGTTCTTATACATTTCTATGACCCTGACCTGACGGCTTGATGTCCTCAAAACCCTAACCACATGTCCATTAAGTTATTAGTTGGTCATCAGTTCAAATCAAACTGTACTATCAACTTCAGCCAGCAAACCTTCTCCACCGCACCCTCAACCTCTGCTGACTCCCCGACCGCTGCAAGGAATTAGTCGTTGTTAATGAATCGTAATCCGGCACACAATAAACAAGGCGCAGGTGCCGCCATCTATTGGAAAACTTGCCCAGTTAACGAACGGTGCTCGGGCGACGAGACCTGACTTAGTGGGGGGAAACATCGATAGCGTTTTATCGATAACAGAATGAAAGTTAATCTAATCGATACGTTTAATTTGTGATGTAGTCGTTTATTCAATTCATTGTTGATATAATTATGGCATAATTAAGGTTTGATTATGATTTAGCTTGTTCTAAGTCCCTATTCTTAATTCATACATCATTGCAGGACAAAAAAGTTTTCTTCGATCATAATTTGATATTTTGAACATGAAGATTCTAATAGATGATAAGATTATTTGTTTATATCTGAAACTGTGTTTATATCGCATTTAATGAAGAATAGGCCACTTGTCTCCTATCTCTTCCTATGAATGTCGTAAGCAGATATCCAGCAATTATATTGGAACAGCTTTCAGCAGTATATTATACAATATTTTAATGCGTTTAGAACATGATACCCGACGATGTTAATGATATGATGAAAAGATCAATTGTACACATAGGTACTAATAAGCAACGAATCAGATTCTTTACAGAAAGAGACCTCTAACAACGAGATAACATTAGGCTACACCGAGGAACATAATCCGAAACTTTAAACGTACTAATCTATCGATACTGCCTACAAATTGCACCCATCCCTACCCGCAGTGCAATAGCTAAACATTTATTTGATGGCGTATCGAGTGATTGCGCGCCTCCGTATCGCCGCCACCTGAATTAAAAACAATAAATTGTCGACAACACACCCCCCCTGCAATCCCCGTACACCCCCTCCGACTCCCTGTGACCCCCGCACAAATGAAACTTAAGACTACCAAGTTTTCTATTAAAAAAGTTTAAAAAAAAAATGTTTATATTTATCGATTTCTAAATTATTATCGTCTTATTTCGCTTTGACTATAAATAAGGGTACTTTTAAATAATGGTTTTATTTCTCGTTTCAATTACTAGGCAGTAAGTTAAAGTTATTTTGTTTCTAGATTTAAATAATGTCTGACTCATGAGTAAGGGGAGTAGTTCGCGGGTAACTTTATAATGTATGGATATTGGAAGGAGCCTAATCCTATTGTTCAGCGGTTGACTACAGACTATAGTTCAACCGTTAGTACAATAGTCTATAGTGTTCCGAGATGAGAAGGACTGTTCGAATTTAGATGGAATGGAAGCTAAATCACAGCAGAACCGTAGCAATATTATATAAACGTGCAACGGTGCCTTTTAGAAGAAACAAAATAAAGCAAAGCGCCGCCTGCTATTTCAATTGACATTGCCATATTTTGATTAGCTGTCATAAATTAAAAGTAGTTTTTATCTTTTATTTTTATTATATTTTTGTAGTTTATCTCAATATCTACCTAGTATATGCATTGTTTATTGACACATTATAAAACACTTTTATCCAGTCAAATATAATAGAATACATATTTAAAATTAACTACCTCCATCCGTCTGTCACTTCGAGGGTACCAGCTGAAAATCAGCGCTGGGTGTTTGACGCCTAGCATATGCTGAGTTGGTGACCTTTTCGGCATGGACATGCTCGACAGCATAAAATGTGTATGTTTAATTATTTTTATATTGTTCTTTCTTTCTTTATTTTCATTTTATTTATGCTGTTATTGTGTTCTTGGCTGAATAAATTAATTTTCTTTTCTTTCTTTCAATAATGGGCGACCACATAGTTAGTTCGATTTACCATACGACGTTCGTACACTGCGCGTCAAATAACTAGAACCAAGATGGCACCGACTGCCAAACTTGAGGGATTTACTAGTAGCCACTGAAGAGTTCCACTATCCACCTCTTAGCTCCATCATCAGACCCTGAACACCAAGTGCAATCTATTGGACTCATCAAAACGAATCATATGACCCGAACCTCACATAGATCACGCAGTCGACGCCATCTTGGCGCACTGGAACATAGGCAAAATTGACGTGGCTACTGGGAATAAAAAGCAGGGATAGTCTAGTGGTTGAACGCTTGCCATACATGCAGGAAGATCCGTGTTCGATCCCGGCCCGCACTTCAAACTTTTCAAATTCATGTGCGAATCATGATTTAACTATCACTTGCGTTTGGTCAAGGAAAACATCATGAAGAAACCTGCACACCTGAGAGGGCTCCATAAAGTTCTGGATGGTGTGTGCAGTCCGCCAACCCGCACCAGGCCAGCGTTGTTGACTAAGGCCAAAACCTTTTTCATTCTAAGAAGAGGCCCGTGCCTAGTGGTGGGACAGTAATGGACTGATTATACAACAATTTGCGAAAAAGCTTCAATGTAACACAATTTTCCATGATCAAAAAGTCACTATAACTTTATAACTTATTCGTAAATAAATAGTCTAAGATCCCAGTATAGAACGACCTTCACTGAGCTAGTCAATGGATGAAAAGTATTTTATATCAAATTAAATATGTCAATAAATATATTGCAAATGGGCTGACTAAAAAATTTCAAACACAGCATTTATACCTGCCTACCCAAGAGTTGTGACTGGAAAAAAATAGGCTTCATATTTTTGATTGGTATGGAATTTGTCTATTAACCAAACCAGTGAAATGTTTTAAAAAATATGTTTAATTAATCATATTCTGGACTGTTTCTTAGTCAACCCATTTGCAATTTATTTATTGACATATTTAATTTGATATAAGATACTTTTCATCCATTAACCAGCTCGGTGAAGGTCGTTCTATACTGGGGTCCTATTCGTACTAAAATGGCAGTGATAGCATATTGGTGTGTCCGTTGGACGCCGAGTACTAGGTGTCTCGAGTTGGAACCCAAGGCATGCACCTCTGTCTTTTCGGATTCATGTGCGTATTGTATAATTATCACTTGCTTAAAAACAGTGAAGAAAAACATCGTGACGAAACCGGCATGCTTGTGAAATATTTCTCGACGGTATGTGAAGTCAAGTCAGAGGCCCATGGGCGGCATAAACTCTGACACCAGGTTAGTCACTAACCACACGAAAATAATAATATAATACTTTCCCGTAACAAGACGGCACTCAGCATACACAACCACATTTTTGGCAACATCCAGTTTCAGACAATTGCCATAACCTCATATCTATTTCTCCATGTCCAGGAACTGTGGAACCTCCTTTATTTCAATCAGCCAATTAGAAGCTAACTTATGGTAATGCCGGGTGCACACTTAGCGTGGAAGCCGTCCAATGGTATATATAAACCGCAGCGTGCGACCGCAGGCGCCGGTTAGACGCGCGGCTAGAACGCGCACGTCGTAAATCGCAATTTGTCGCGAGTTGAGATCGACGCGTTTGTTCTTACACAGAGCTATGAATGTGGTAGAAGCTACATTATTTAAAGTGGACAAAAAAGCTATAATGAGCACTGTAGGTAAAAACCTATTTCCACGACTCCAGTTTTAGTAGAGTGCAAATTTTTGTCACTAGAAATCCGATCGTTGTAAACAAATATTTAAGTAATTATTATTAGTTGTGTTTTTTGACTTCCTCGTTGTTCTAGTGGTGGTTAACGCAACTGCTGATCGTGAGGTCGTGGGTTCGATCCCCAGGTCGGGGTAAAGTGTTATTGGGTTTTTCCGTGTGGAATTCCTCAGTAGCCGCCTGGCGTCTTGATTTGTGCCCGGTTAATGGCAATAAGCTCGCCCCCTGTTACGTGGCACTTAAACATAACTGGCGAAACGAGGGTGTACCTAAAATACCTGTGCCGAACCATTCGGGGAATACGAGGCGTGAAGTTATGTTAATTTCTTTTTTTGTTAAAAAAAGCGATGCATCGGGAAATGTTTCCTTAAAATAAAACAAATACGCAACTATTCCGTGTCACGCACTGCTACTCTACGCGATTCTTAACTCTATGCGATTGGCTTTTAACACAGCGTACTTCCGTTGTCTCCGAACGTTACAATATTTGCTAATTTGACACCCCCGCCCCCCACCGCCCCATACTCTACCCACCATGTAGAGCACTAATATAACACCATAAGTGTATTTTTGGCACGAGAGCGCTCAACATACGGTAATGGTGCTTCTATGGGATTTTTATGTATACTTCCATTTAGAATTAGTATGTTGCTGTATTATTGAGTCTCCCGGAGATGTGACGTCACTTGTACTATTGTACCTTCAACACATAACATAACATCACACCTACATTTCCCGAAGGGTAGGTAGAGGTGTATAGTAACACCCTCATTTCGCCGTTATGTTTAAGTCCCATGTAATAGGGAGCGAGCCTATTGCCATCAATCAGGCATAAATCCAAACTCCGGGCTGTTACTCAGGAATTCCGCACAGAAAAACCCAATAACGCTTTGCCCGACCTGGGGATCAAATCCAGGACCTCATGATCAGCAGTCGCGCTTGCCACTGTTGAGGAAAGAGGTATGGTGTTCCTCCAACGAAAAGGGAGGATCCTCCAACCAGGCGGGTCTTATGCCTGACGAGCTACTCCCCAACGGTTGATGTTGGGAAGTTGTATATATACTAACTCCGTGTCAGATCTTGATATCGCGATGCAGGATTTGTGACGTTCCATCTGACAGCTGTCATTGTTGTCGCTGTAGTCTGCTAGACATTCGTCATGCTGCATAGTTTGCATGTGGCGTGGTAGATGCCGCCACACCACCACTAAACCAACGAGGCAGTTCAACACCTTCAACACATCAGCATAAATACAAAATACAGCCTTTATACGTCCACCGCTCTACATAGGCCTGCTCTATATGATAAATGATTTTTATTTCTGTAAATAAATCTGTTACAGACACTTTTACAAGTCAATGTAATGTTTTTTTTTAAGGCTAGATGGCGCAGGCATTTCCTATCTGACTAGCTCTGAGAAGAAAAGCCGAAACAAACTCAGAGGTCAAAGTCTCTTTTAAAGTCCAGACATTGTAGTATACAAAACTATGCGAGTGAAACGATGTAGGGCAACGTCTGGAATGGCCTTTTGAGGAAAGTGCCATAGCAGGTTTGAGTTGACCTGTCCTAACTGACGGCACATCTACATCAGTCATCGCGGAGCTCAAACCTATTTTAGGGAGCTCAACAACCCGACCGCTGCAAGACGCTATCAATCAGATCGACAATTGTGTGGGTCACAAAAAAAATACTCAAGAACCTCCAAACGTTTACAAAATTCGTGTATACCCTACATGGTACTCACATTCACAATTTATTAAAAAAAGTAAAATAAAAAATAAAGCGATGTTAAAATAATAATAATCATTGAAAAATAATTCAATTGTAAAATGTCAAAAGAATAAAAAATAATAATATCATGTTATAAAATAGTTTCAATAATTACAATGATGTGTCTGTGACAACAGCGAGCGGCTCAATTCCAAGCATTTTTATCGTCCATATAATCTTTAACTTTATAGAAACCCTTTTCGCATAGTTTCTGCTTTACATAGGACTTGAATTTATTAAGACTTAAGTCTTGAATATTGCTTGGAATTTTGTTGTAAAAGCGTATACTTTGGCACCTAAATGAGTTATTAATTTTTTGGAACCTAGTCGGTGGAACCTAGTCATTGGTAGGATAAGTTTATTTTTATTTCTAGTATTGACGTTATGGATGTCGCTGTTCTTAGGGAACAAACTGATATTTTTCTTTATATAAATCAAATTTTCATAAATATATTGAGATGCGACCGTCATTATACTAATTTCTTTAAATTTATCCCTCAGTGAGTGCCTAAAACTAAGGTTATAAATTGCTTGAATAGCTCTCTTCTGCAAAACAAAGATAGTTTGAATGTCGGCAGCATTTCCCCACAACAAAATGCCGTACGACATAACACTATGAAAGTAACTAAAATATACCAATCTGGCTGTCTCTACATCAGTTAGCTGGCGTATCTTATAGACCGCGTAAGCTGCAGAACTGAGTCTTTTCGACAATTTATCTGTATGTGGGCCCCACTGCAGTTTCGAATCTAAATTTATACCCAAGAACATAGTGGTGTCCACAAGATCCAACTCGTCTCCATTTATTACTACACTGGTTTTCACCTGCTTAACATTAGGTGTCAAAAATCTGATACATTTAGTCTTTTTCTCGTTCAAAAGTAAGTTATTAACATTAAACCAGTGCACTACTTCAGAGAGAGCGTTATTTACTTCGTCCGTAACTGCCAAAATAAAGCCGATACAGCTGTCAGAGGAGAAGTCATAATCATAGCGTGGTAGGCGGGGTGGTCATACCAATATGACGTCATCAGCTCACAAGACAATGCTGTTGCCCCATCTCTTCATCCCTTATTCAGAAGAAGGGTGGATTATTCTTTATGGAGAACCACAAAGCACTATAGATACTTAAATATACCAA
Organism: Amphipyra berbera; assembly: GCA_910594945.2. Taxonomy (NCBI): domain Eukaryota; kingdom Metazoa; phylum Arthropoda; class Insecta; order Lepidoptera; family Noctuidae; genus Amphipyra; species Amphipyra berbera. Next base: position 16,883,935 of record OU343142.1, read on the forward strand.
AGCTGCTGATCGTGAGATCTTGTGATCGACCCCCAGGTCGGGCAAAGTGTTATTGGGTTTTTTCATGTGGAATTCCTCAGTAGCAGCCTGGAGTTTGGATTTGTGCCCGGTTGATGGCAATAGACTCGCCCCCTATTATAGGGATTTAAACATAACGGCGAAATGAGGGAGTTATTATACACCTCTGCCTAACCCTTCGGGGAATATAGCCGTGATGTTATGTTATAAACCAAAATATCTCCAAAACCCTGTTTCCCCATAATGTTTCCTCCACTAAAGTGACAGTAGGTACATTAGAGTCAAGTGTCGAGTGGCAGCCGACCGCGCCACTAAATCTGCCATTAAGTGTCACTTAGCCAGGCGGGGGGCGGGGGGCTCGGGGTGATGGGGTGCAAATAAATTTAATTTGTAACCCCTTACAACAAGACGATGTTTGTTCGGTCTAATTGACCTAACTGTTATGTTTCCTTCGATACCGTTATATTAAGAGTTTTCCTAATGTGTTAAAATTGTTTTAATAAAAATAATAATTAAAAAATAATAACTGCCTTGTTGGTCTAGTGGTCGCAAGTGCGACTGCTGAGCGTAGGGTCTTGGGTTCGATCCCCAGGTCGGGCAAAGTGTCATTGGGTTTTTCCATTAGGAATATCTCAGTAGCAGCCCGGAGTTTGGATTTGTGCCCTGTTAATGATAATAGGCTCGCCCCCTATTACATGGGACTTAACTGGCAAAACGACGGTGTACTAAAATCACCTCTCCCGAATCCTTCGGGAAGTACAAGGCGTGGGCGTGATAGTTGTTTATGTACTAATAATTCAAATCCGTTCAGAAATGTCGGTGATATGAGGTCAAATACACAATAAATTAATTCTTATTCTTCTTCTTTTTTAAATTAATTTAATTCTTCTTCTTTTCGTGTGGTTAGTGACTAACCTGGAGTTAGAGTTTGTGCCGCCCATGAGCCTCTGACTTGGCTTCACATGCCTTCAAGAAATATCTCTCAGGCATGCCGGTTTCCTCACGATGTTTTCCTTCACCGTTTTTAAGCAAGTGATAATTATAGCACATGAATCCGAAAAGTCAGAGGTGCGTGCCTTGGGTTCGAACTCGAGACATGACTTGGCAGTCCGACGGTCATACCACTAGGCTATCACTGCTGATTAATTATTTAATTATTAGTTACTACCTGTGTCCTCACGGCTCGGCTCGCGTAAGAAGTTTTATTCCAGTAATAAATATAGCCTATGTTACTCAGTGATAATGTAGCTTTCTAACGATAAAATAATTTTTGAAATTGGTCCAGTAGTTTTTAAGTTTATTCGTTACATACAAAAATACAAATGTTTCAAAGTCAAAGTCAAAGTTTTTTATTTCAAATAGACCAGATTTCAGGCACTTTTAAAACGTCACGACTAGGTGCACCTAGGTTTCCTCTTCATAATATTAGTATAGATCAACATTTTTGAAATATTTTATACTAACAACATGATTACCAATCCGATTGCAAAGAATGGCTATTTTTGTAATGTAACAAGTTAGCCAGTGAGCCGACGGCCCACCTGCAGGCAGGAATGGTTCCTGCCGTCTATAATACACCAATAGAACTGCTGATACGTCACTAACCTTAGAGTCCTTTGAAAATTCTCATGTGTGACTGTAATTTCATCAGCACCCCAACTCTTCAAGCCGGAACACAGCAATCTTGCTCAACGGCTGAAATAGGTATGGTGTTAGCGGATCCCGTGACCCTGGCCATAGGTTACAAGGAGGAACATGTGGGTGTTTTGCCGGTAAGAATCCGGCAGAACCCCTTGCTTTCCCCGGGCGAGAGACAAACATGAGGATACTCCAAAGATAAGAAAAAAATAAAAAAGTACTTGACTGAACGAACTTTTGCACTGAGAACTCTACTACCACTAAAGCTATTACAGCTAGTAGCCTAATCAGCCCATGACTGTCCCACTGCTGGGCACAGGCCTCATCGTTTTAGGTCTTAGCCCACCATGCTGGCGTGGTGCGATTTTGGAGCCCTCTCCGGTGTGTAGGTTTCACTCACGATGCTACTACATACATAAACTCACGCCTTTTTCCCATGGGGGTAGGCAGAAGCTATTATAGTACGCCACATGCTACGATCCTTACATACTCCTTTCGCTTAATCCACATTCATACATCTTGTCATACACGCACGTCTGTTGAGAGCACTACGCACCTGTCCTTTGTGAAGAACATCACCAATAACTCTACTAGTTAGTTACTCTTCACCATTAACTTAAGTAATGATCACACACAGGCCGCACATCAGGATCACCGGCCGAGATAGAACTCAGACCCTCCTGCATGGCAAGTAAGCGGTCAACTGCCAGACTATCACTGCTTTTATCAGCTTATAATGATTGTTATTCAATTACCTACGCTATCTTCTATACAACGCAGACTGACATTCATTTAGCTTTCTTACTAATTGACAATACTAATTACAAACTGTTTCAAGACTTGTTTAATAACCACAATCAATCACTAGCTATTCAAAACCTAATCAAACTTCAATCAAGTAATTACCATTGAACTAGTCTCGAAATGAAGACATTGTTGGCAAACTGCGATATCATGACCTCTTATAGTGAGATGAAAACTGGAGAAGTGGAGAACTATGATTGTAAACTGTAGGACAGAGAAATAAACGACGGTGTAATGTCTGGAGTTGACCGCGGTCACACTGAGGTTTATAGCGACGGTAGTGAGGGGACTTTGATACTAGTAGGCTAGTCGACTATTAGCCAACTAAGGGATAATTTCCACCGAACGGCTCGCATCGCATCAGATCGGAAAGGATACGAACGGATGCGGTGACAGCCGAACGCTTCCGTCAGGATATCGACGCATACGATCGGCTCCGTACCGTCGCTTGCGAACGCATCCGTTTCTGCGCCTAGTCAAATATTTTCATTCCTACCGTCTTGACATGTTCTATATTTTGAAAGGATCCGATCAGATACGACGACATGCGAACGGGGCCGATCGCGCGTTGCAGCATACTTTCGGCTACGATCGCGCGTCGTAGAAGACGCCTGCGGTCAAGCTGCTGTGCGCGGCTTGGAAATATAGACTTTAAATACTGTGTACACAATTTAATATCGTTTAAAGATTGTAAAATCCGTTCCGATCCCATGCGATGCGAGCCGTTTGGTGGAAATCATCCTTAAGAGCCCGTTCACCCAGCAGATCCGTTTTAACGAATACGTCAGTACTGGATGTGTTGTTCACATCTGTACCGATGGATCAGTTAAACAAATGGCAGCTGCGTCGCGTCTGGCAGGCAGGATACGATAAAAATAACGGATCTAGTATTTTTTACTGGGTTCGTAATACTGTCGTGTATGTGAACTCGCTCATACAACTACAGGCGCCATCACTAAAATAAAAACGGATCAGCTAAAACGGGTCCTGTAAACAGTTTCTGTGTGAACTAGCTGTAATGAGTGATTCTTGATTGCAGAGCACCCTTTGAAGCGTGCATAGAGTTTTTGATAAAACCGTTCGTATTTACTGTTTATCAAAAATGATGGGATCGGGTTCCATTGCAAGTTAAAATTGTACGATATTGTTTTTATTTTTAATTTAGGTTTTAGGGACAAGATACAGTTAGCAACATGTTGTAAGGGTACAATATTGATCTTAAATTAAATTAGTAAACATATAAGCCACACCATCGTCCATGAATTAGAATAGAATATACTTTATTGTACACCAAAATTGTACCATAGCTCTTATACAATATCAAACATTAAAGGGTACAATGGCGGTCTTATCGCTGATAGCGATATCTACCAGACAACCTTTGGATGAACAGGAAGTCAATGAATAAGATAGGGGGGTAGTCCGTTATTAGGTACCTATATCATATCACTATCTTTGTTACTTGGACTCGTGTGTTCCATCTTACACCCTGTCTATGCTTACCATAAGTTGTTAAGGTCAAGCGAGACCAAAACAAAGTATAAAAAACCCCGACACGTGCTCAATCAATTTTTTATGTTATGTGTACCTAATAACCAATCCCTAATTTTCTAAGGATACTATTTGGAGTTCCCTGTCCCCTGAATTCACTGGGAGCAATCGACTAAAACTCCCTTAATAGCCGTCTCCGTCACATCCCTACGCTCAGTCGTCTTGGCAATAGTGTAGGTTTATGGTGAGATTAGCACAAAACAGGCCGTTAGCGACAGTGGCCGGTCATTAGCTGGCCCCAAACTTGCCCACTTAGCACTGAGTTAATGTTGCGCTGGACTCTAACGTTTTTTGGTGAATCGTTTATTAATAAGATTAATTCTCATTACTTATTCTGCTCGTAAATGACTAAACAAAGGCCTCGTAAAGAACGCTAAAATGGAAAGGAACGTGGCCACAACCATAAGATATGAGTCGCTTTTGATGATATACATATTCAGCCTGTTACTAACCAATTATTGTCCCACTGCTGGGCGCGGGCTTCTTCTCAGTATGAGAAGGGTTTAAAGATAAAAGATAAAAAAGATACATTTATTTACACTTTTTTTTGACTGCCTCGTTGTTCTAATGGTGGCAAGCGCGACTGCTGATCGTGACGTCCTGGGTTAGATCCCCAGGTCGGGCAAAATGTTATTGGGTATTTTCATGGCAATAGGCACGCCCCCTATTACATGAGACTTAAACATAACTGGCGAAACGAGGGTGTTACTATACACCTCTGCCCAACCCTTCTGGGAATACAGGCGTGATGTTACGTTATTTATTTAGACACAGCACAAACAGATACAAAAGATAAAAAGTGTGATATAAAAAATAGTATTGAGTATGTGTCTCACGGCTGGACCTAAAAGGTGTCCACATCAGCTTAATGTCAAACAGTATAAGTACTTGACGCTGGTTTTCGTGTGGAACCTTTGTGCTCCACGGATGTCAGTCAGTGGTCATACCCGTTCACTTAATGAGTAGTGTATCAGACCACAGATCACATCTGTGATCTGAGGTTTAGACCTTAGTCTAAAACACCTTGTGCAAGACCTCCCCAGTACAATTAGAATAAAATGTCGGTTTACATCAATCAAATAGATTGATCGTTAGCGCCTAGTCTTGTGAAGTCCTCGTGCAACAACCAATGCCAATATTATCTTCAATTAGAATAAAAAATACACAAAAACTTCAGCCCTTTAGCAACCAAGAAAGTCAATTACGAAAATTAATAAAAACGCGAAGCACCTAATCCTTTTTCATTAGTGCGAAAACATCTAAAAAACTGCGTCCGGTAAGTGGACGCTAAATCTCACCGTCCAAACATAACTCATGCACGAAAAAACACCTCATCTACAAAATGGAATTGGAATAAGTTCCAATTCTTCGATTCCAATTCCAGAATGAATCCATTCTGATATTTATTGGATATTCGGATTAATCTTTAATCTGGGCTCTTGTGATCCGTTTTAAAACGCGCTTATGAGTTTATTTGCCATACAAAACTCAATTGTATCTTCTAGTTAATAAGGTTGTTTTTAAGTTGGTGTAGTATGAGTGGAGGTAGTAAAAGTGGGCAATATTTATGAGCTTTCGAAGGAAATTCTTTCTGAATGTTTGCATTTATGAAAATATGCTCGGATGGAAGAGGGCGCGTTTTATACGGGCCGGTTCAAATTACACAATTAAACTGTGGAAGGAATATTGTTTTATTGGACTAATATGAACATGAATGTTATTAATATGAAAATAGGTAGGTAGGTACATTTATTTGTTCAATTGGTTGACAAAATTTACCATAAACAACCGATTTTGGTGTGTATGATAATTTGATGTAGGTATGTATATTGTATCATACACAGCAAAATCGGTTGTTTATGGTAAATTTTGTCAACCAATTGAACAAATAAATGTACCTACCTACCTATTTTTAAGCTTTTTTTTTTTCTCGAGGCTTTATTTCGCATTTCCGCGACTATGCAAGCCTCATATGTACATACGTCCTATTTTATTAGGTACTTAAAAATGTGATTAAATATAAAAAATCACAAACATAAAAAAACGACATCAGGAAAACGCTACACAATTCCACCGCAAATTCAAGTTGAGAGAGCAACCTGAAGGAAATGTTTGATCCAAGTCATCAGATCTTCATAATGATCACTGGCATGATGTGCCATTATGTAGATCTGAGGACTTGATCAAACATTACAAAATTATGATAGAGTGCTGAAGGCTACATTAAATAATTAAGTACGTTGTTCTTGTAGTCGCCGGCGCGTAACTTGGCAAGAGAAGAGAATTCCTCTCCTTTCCTTCTTTCCTCTAAACAGACATGTTTAAAATTAAAAGATGGCTTATTGCCATAATTAATGACAAGCAATAATAGTGACCATTTTTTGTTGCACTAAGTGTACATGCGCAAACTTACTCCTACTACGCTAAAACCTTGCCAAGTTACGTGCCGGTGACTATGTCAACTTGCTATTCTGTTCTGTCTTCCCAAAATTCATGGAAAATATTCCCATCGTCTAAACATCACCCTGTACATCAATGGTTTCCGATCGCACAATTCGTTGGATCGAGCGACGCCTAATAGCGAACGCGCACTCAAATAGCGAAGCCTAATTGTGATCACCGACTTTTGTAAACACCTCCGTGTTTTTAAACTAGTCTTTAGGAATACTTTTGATAATGGTACGTCATCAGCTCATTCCTATCCCACAGCTGGACACAGGCCTCTTCTCGGAATCACAAGGGTTTTGGCCTTAGTTCAACACACTGGCTTGGTGAGCGATGTTGGACTACACACATCATTGAGAACTTTTTAATGCCATCTGATGTGTGATGTCTTTTATCACAATGTTTTGCTTCACCATTATCGCAAGTGATCATCAAATTCTGATGCGCGCATGAATTCGAAAAGTCAGTATGCGAGCCGGGATGGATTTCCAACCTTCCTACATGGAAAGCAAGCGTTAGGCTAGCGCTAGGCTACTACTAGGATCGTCGCCTTCCCCGGGCGAGGGACATCCATGAGGAATTTCCAACGATAAAAAAAATACTACTAGGTACTTAGGGCCGGTTTTTTGATCCCTAGTTAAGCCAACCAATGGTTATAAATTCGTAATTTTTTTAACCATCGTTTAATAATATATGCAATTTTTAACCATTGGTTGACTTAACTAGGGATCAAAACACCGGCCGTAACGGTGATTGGTAATGTAAATATCTTGATACACCATTTTTCATTTACCAATTACCACGAAAAAAGATCTAAAAAATAAAGGTCATCAATCATATCTCTGTCTCTATCATTATCACTAAATATAAAGAAGACCAAAGACTAAGATAATTCCGCAGTCTTATAAAATTCCTGCACTGTAATCTTGCAGCTCTAATTACCGTGTGACAATCACGTCGTACGAAGGTGTTCGTGAATTTTTTCCTCCTCTAATTAAGGGGGAGCCGCGCCGAGTGCGCCTGGCATCGCGTAAATCATTCCGACTTATTAAAAGAATTCTCTACGAATCGAACCTCTTTAAGATTCCAACCTCCTTCTTTCAAACACAACGGATATTCTACTTTAATATTTGACAGTTAAAGTTGACATTTGAAAGCCAGTGTTGCCCGGCAATCATCGCGTATGTTCCTGTATAAGATTTGCTATCGGAAAAGTAATGCTTTTTAATATAAAAGCTAAGGTCGCGACTGCGAATGATTTTCTGTGTATTAAATATTGGATGGCGGAATTTATGACTTATTTTTAGGGCGGTTGGAATAATTTGAAAATTATTTTTTTGTTGCCAGCGTAATAAATTTTTATGTCGATAGGCGTTGGAATGAATGCGGATTATTGATATTTGAGAAACGAAATTGAAATCTTACTGAACTTAATGTCGAGAGATTAAAACAGTTTGTTTGACGATAAACGCTTTTATGAACATTCTATAATTAGGTTAGTATATTTCATGAGTATATTGTTACATTATTTCGTACACGCTTCTTTGATTTATAAATCCACACATACATTTGAAATAAAATCTTTAATAACAATCCAAGAAAAATATAAACTAAATCTCTACTAACAATATAAAATGAAATCAAATAAAAATTATACCGCATCTTTGTGATCTTCCCTAATCAATACAAACAAAACATGTCATCCCTGATTCCATTGACATTCTAACAAAATAGCGATAGAAAACAGCCGTAGGGTTGTCGCTTGGCAAATGATAACACGGTGTGGTCGTGTTTGATTCCGCCCCGTGGCCACTCGCACTGAAATCAAAACATACAGGTAGGAATATATCAAAGTTCCCCTTATTGTAGGGTTACCATGTTGAGCGAAGTTGGCTCTGATATTGTGTGTAGTGTTGTTATTATATTAAGTCCATTGACGTCAAATTTCCGCTTGCCTAGCTTGATGACTATTGAGCATTAGAATTCCATTTTTTATAGAAGTCTCTTTCTGGCTGTGGGTAATGAGAGGTTGAATAGAATGATGATGAGGCTGGGTAGAATGGGTAGACAGAGTTTTCATTATTATCATTTATGTCATCCCCAGTTGTCTAAAAGGTATCAATAGCCAGTCTATTGAGACCCTTTAACCAACTGGGGATAAAATTGGGAGTATATAGCAGTTAGGCTTTTAAAGCCGCATAACCATGATGCCTATGGTTTGAAGTCACTCCGAAGTGAAAAGGAAGCAGGCGAATTTATCTTCATTTAAAACAAAGAGAGCAATTTTAACAGAAAATTGCAATGAGAATCTTATTGACCCAACTTAAAAATAAGGAACAAAGAACATTCAGGTTTTATCCATTTATGGAGCGGCCACACCAAGCTAACGAACACCAATGCACGCCAACGTACGTTTGTCATTCATTGTTTAAACGAATCAGATTTAATTCGGACTTAAACGGTATAGAACCCTGTTCGTTGGCTTATTGTGTACTTTTGTGATCTTCTAATCCGAGATCTGGACTGCTACTTGCAGATGAGTGATTCGTTAAGAATTATCATAAGTAACAATGGAAACTTATCCTAAACTATGTCTAAGTTGGCCACTCTACCTTCCACATTCAAACGGCCTCGTTCTAAATAAAAACATTGCTCCCAAATCGCTTCTATTTCCCCAGCATCTGTATCTGAAACAACACTATCTTTACCATCCAAAATATTATACTCAACCTTACGTTCAAAGATATAGAGTTTAATTTCAAAATTGAAGGCAGCAAAACAAAAATTGCCATGTTATAGGTATGAGATTGCAAGGAGTCGTGTGTGTGGCAACATTAAGGCGAATAAAATTTAAATATGGCAACACTCGCGCGCGCTATAAAAGAAACAAAATAACATAAAGAGGTATAAAAATATATTTATATAGAAATGGTTTAGGTGTTCGGCTCACCTGGCACACTGCTTGTATGGTTTTAATATCAAACTATATTGTTAGATGGCGGACACATATGTAATTGTATTCCATAGCTTCTATTAGGTAGTACACACCAGCATTCATACCTACGATCGAACGATAATAAGATAGAAGTTTCATTTCGGTTTTCAGGTAAAAGGCTCATGTGATTTCATGAAATATCACCATGACTAGTTAACTTCATAACTTGTGAAATCTTTAGTGATAAGTGAAAACTTTCACCTTTTTCATGATGAAAAATGAAATAAATTAAGTGATATTTTCCATAAAACCGATAGACTTTCAGCTTTTGTAAAGCCTATAGTCGAATCTTACGGCTTTTAAGATTCATGACATTTGTTCTCCTTTTTAATATCTGCCTTACCTTAACCCATTTAATTCCACCCTAAAAACAAAAGAAACTAAATCAACATTTAATAATGACAAACAAAATCAAATTTTAGTTTTTTATTTATTTACTAGTTTTGTTGCGTGATTGCTCTCTGCTACATTTCCTGAATTGATATAGGATATGTATCAGGAAGAAGTCATGGTCATTTATGTTTTTATATCATTTTTGTAGGTATAACACATCATTATTTGTCGGTATTGTTTTAAAATTCTTTATATTTCTATAATGAACTTCTGTATTCTGTATGTTGAATTTGCTACATTTTTTAATTTTCTTCTTCCTTAATAATAACGTTGTATATCAATCTGTGCGATACCTACTATTTTATGTCCACCCATATCATGTGATTGTTACTTGTTGTAATTGCCCTAAGAAATAAATAAATAAATCCTTCACCGTGTTTGATACTGAACAAGAGATGGAAAACGAAAGTTCATCAGCTACTTATCATTCAAGTCACGATTCAGCTGAGAGAAAGAAGGGAACTGGACCAAGGGTTATCACGATACCTGTGTACGATGGGTGTGCAACTTGTCACTCTTTGGACGATCGTGATTCATGTTCCTTTTATTTCAAGTATTGTTTTACTGTGATTATTACTTCCCTTAAATTTGAATGATGCAGGTAAAGTGTGGTGGTTTTAAGGATACTGGGGCCCTAATTAGAAGACTTTTGTAAACAAAATGACAGCTTCTTCTTTTCGTGTGGTTAGTGACTAACCTGGTGTCAAAATGTATGCCGCCCATGGGCCTCTGACTTAGCTTCACATGCCGTCGAAAAATATCTCTCAAGCACATGCCGGTTCCCTCACGATGTTTTCCTGGATCAGTATACAATACGCACATGAATCCGAAAAGTCAGAGGTGCGTGCCTTGGGTTCGAACTCGAGACCTATGACTTGGCAGTCCGACGGCCACACCACTAGGCTATCACTGCTTATTATAAAAATGACAGCTTGTGACAGCTTATTTTAAGCTCCCTCTTGAATTAAATAATCGCCTTTTACACAGAAAGCATAGGGTAATTAATAAAGCTGTATCCAGCGCATCTACCTTTTAAAATACTTTAATACAAATTTAACAATTATTTCTCAACTATTTGACTCAATCATTTCCTGCTTATCAAACTAAACCAATAATTGCAACCCATAACACATGTTTGTCCAAACATTGGCCACCCACACATGGACAGCGCAAGAAGTAAATATTTTTGCGCGTTACAAGAAACATTTGGCGTTGCTCGTATTATTCAAATGTGCACCAATAAGAGCATTTACGGCCGAACATAAAACTACAATCGAACCGTACGAATAAATATCAGACCTCTGTAACTTATAACCTTTGGGACAATGATGTATTGGTACAATACTAGAAGTGACAGCTCAAACATTGGAAGGATCAACAAACACACATAGACAGACTATAACAGTGACTGGCTTCTGCACTACGACTGGCGAGTTGGATTCCCGTACGGAACCAATATTTTTATGGCCTATAGAAAATTTATTCGTGTTTGGGTGTTTGTGTATGTCATATCAAGATTTATCTGTAAAACCTCCCACGATACAGGAAAAATCCTACCAAAAGCTGACAGCTCAGTAGTTTCGATGTTCCTAATAGGCACTATGTTCTAACAGCGGGTTAATATGATATATGTGAGTAACTGGTAAAAAGTTAAATTACCTATCGTTCAACCTGACTTTTTCTCTATCAATAACTAAAACGTGTACAGCAGCATGGCAAGTATGTACCATTGTACGTACCTATTTATCACTTTCAAGTTATTCTTTTACTTATCAAAGTATCATCTAAGGGAGAATGTCAGTTGTGCCCCACTACCTTTTCTTGGCAGGCACTCATGCAGCCTACAAATAACATAATACAAAAACATAATATCACGCCTGTATTCCCCGAAGGGTTGGGCAGAAGTGTATAGTAACGCCCTCATTTCGCCGTTAGGTTTAAGTCCCATGTAATAAGGAGGCGCACCTATTGCCACCAACCGGGCAGAAATCCAAACACAGGGCTGCTACTAAGGAATTTCACACGGAAACATCCAATAACACTGCCCGACCTGGGGTTCGAACCAAGGACCTCACGATCAGCAGTGACGGTTGGCACTACTGGATCAAAAAGGCATTCAAACATTATTTAATTGAGCCATTGACACGCAAAGAACAGATAAAACAATTAGATCTGCTTCTTTTTCTTTTCGTGTGGTTAGTGACTAACCTGGTGTCAGAATTTATGCCACCCATGGGCCTCTGACTTAGCTTCACATGCCGTCGAGAAATATCTCTCATGTTTTCCTTCTTCTTTTTTAAGCAGGTGATAATTATACAATAGGTACGCACATGAAAAGTCAGAGATGCGTACCTTGGGTTCGAACTCGAGACTTATGAGTTGGCAGTCCGACGGTCACACCACTAGGCTATCACTGCTGTTATTATTAGATCGGCTTAGCCACATCTAGTTATATAAATTCCATGTAAAAGTTATAATAATACAAGCCATAACGCGGGTTATGGTTTAGGTCGTAACCGGCGAAACAACCGGACCGAGGTTAATTCCACACCTGTACTTATTTGGCGAGCCTTAATCATGTACCTATGTCTATACAGAGTGTAAACAAAATCATGTAATTCCTTCAAACCTCGTGATGTACTGCTGACATAGATTAAACACGAACGTAATACTTTTGGATTCAATAAAAAAAACTACATAATATAAACATGTGTTCTTAACATGAGGCATTTTAGCGCCCCGAGTGAATCGCGCGGCTTTCGCTTGCAGCGCGGTCATTTAACTCGGGGCGCTAAAATGCCTCACGTTAAGAACTCGTTTACATGTTGTAAAAAAAAAACAATCCATAAGTATCCCGTGCAGGGTTAATCTATGTCAGCAGTACATCACAAGGTCTGAAGGAATTACATGATTTCGTTTACACCCTGTATAAATACGCTTATCTTTAGCTATATTATACCTATACACCAGTGCGTGCATTGGTTTTCGGACTAGGTAGGCAGGCACTAGCGACATCGCCTTTCAATTGTACGCTTAAGCCCATTTCAATACGATTCTGACCAAAACAATTCATAGCCATACACGCTTATTCTATTTATAATAATAGTTAAAGATGCAGTAGTTAATTAAATCTTATGAGGTAGGCACTGCTTAATTGCCTATATGCAATGCACGCCACTGCTATATATGCGATTTTGTATCTATGTTTTACAACTGCCTCATTGTTCTAGTGGTGGCAAGCGCGGCTGCTCATCGTGAGGTCCTGGGTTCGATCCCCAAGTCGGGCAAAGTGTTATTGGGTTTTTCCGTGTAGAATTTCTCGGTAGCAGCCCGGAATTTGGATTTGTACCCGGTTGATGGCTCGGCTCGGCCCCTACTACTGGAACTTCAACATAACGGCGAAATGAGGGTGTTACTATACACCTCTGCCCACCCTTCGGGGAATACAGGCGTGATGTTATGTTACAAACTTAATAATCACTAGCCTCCTCTCCAGTAACTGTAATGTAACAAAATAGTAATAAATTAAGTGTTACTTAACTCACTTAATGCCACTTAATGCCCGCGTAACTTGAGTACGGAACTTGTAAGTTTTTGCAACTACTACAAGTAAGGGGAGGTCTGACAAGTATAGTGTGTCACTTTACGAGATATTTGAATATTATTCGGTATGGTCGGGGAACATTTGATATTTTTCATTTCACAGCGTGATAAGATAAGATAGGGTCATTTATTGAAGATGTTACATTAATTTCCTTAATAAACTTGTAAATATAGTGACATAAATTTAAAGGAGTATGCTTAGGTGGTTTGGTCATGTTGAGAGAATGAGTGAACGGCGATTAACAAAAAGAATTTATGAGGCGGATGTCAATGAAAACGCCTGTAGAAGACGTCCTAGAAGGAAATACATCGTTGTTATTGATGACGTTCTTCACATAGGACAGGTGCGTAGTACTCTCAACCGGGGTGCGTGTATGACAAGATGCATGAATGTGGATAAAGCGAAAAGATTATGTAAGGATATATCATGTGGCGTTCTATAGTTTCTGCCTAGCCCCGTGAGAAAAAGGCGTAAGATGTATGTGACTTGTAAATAATGACGTATAATGTTAATTCCACAATAATATAAACTAGTCCATATTTTATCTTCTTTTAGTAGGTGTTACCCAGGTCTCCAGCATAATGTAAAAGAAGAAGCACCGTGCTAGGGCGAGCGGATTTCCCAGCGAAAAAAAAAACATGATGAAGTATTATTTGGAATTATTTTTTTCTGTTTCAATTGACAAGTGTACTAAAATGCATAAATTTTTGGATAGCTATTCTGTATCTGTATACCACTATCCACATTAATAATTAATAGAATTTAATAACATCATCTTATATTTCTTCTTAAGCATGTAAGTTCTGTAACCGTCCATACAGGTAGTAAGCCTTTCTCTCCTAATCCTTTAAACGAGCAATTCTTGTGTATATATATATATAATCTGAATCTTGGAAACGGCTCCAAAGATTTTCATGAAATTTAGTGTGCAGGGGGTTTCGGGGGCGATAAATCGAACTAGCTAGGTTTCATTTTTAGAAAACGTTAATTTACCAAAAAAAGAACCGTGCAAAGCTGGGTCATCCGAGTATATTAAAATAAAACGAGGACGGATTAAAATATAAAACTTCCTTACTACACGCTGGGAATAGACGCATGTTGTAAGATTCAACAAAACCCAGCACGCTTGGTGGTAGGATCTATACAGTCCGCCTGGCTAGCTACCACCTGAACATTAGTCAAGTCAAGTCCCTCACGATAAAGGCGCCAACCAGTTTACTGTGTTCCGTCGTGTGTATGTGAGAACCAGAGGGGTGTAGGGAAATCCTTGGATTCGTGTGCTCCATCTTAGCCTCTGTCTGAACTTACCATCAGTTAAAACTCGGACAAACGCGGCCAAGTAAAGCATAAAATTAAAAAAACAATTGAAAAATAGGTATTTATTTGGACAAAGCACCAAGAGACATTATATTATACAATGAAGCCTAAGAGCAAAACAAAATTAAATGAATGAATACTAATTACATTTTAAGGGTATGTGTTACGGCTTAACAAAATAGATGCCCAGATCAGCTTAATGCTAAACACAAGTACTTGGCGATACCACTAGTTTTCATCAGGATCTTAGGTACCTTAAGGTACTGTTACGGGGTGGGATCCTGAAGACTTTTTAGATTAACTGAAACAGTTTAATCCAAAATTAAGTATTACAAAGAGATTGTGTCCACTTCAAAGTCCAAAACCGATCTGAACTGCGTTACGCCGGAAATGCTTACGATCAATTTCGATTGACGTCATGAGACCTAATTAGTATAATACGAAGTAAACAACTGAAGCATAGTCAGCAGTTTACTTTATAATGACATTAGAACATAAAATATTATAACAGTACCTAAGTACTGGTACAGAATCCCTTGTAAACGTATGATTTCGTCGTTTCCCCAACTGCACACCAAAGACAAACATTATTAATAGTTAAATAATATTCACGAGACGAACTGTCGCAGTGGGGGCCGGGGGGTAAGCAGAAGATGTACTTGTTGGTAAGCTTAGTATCTGTGGGGCAATGGAACGAAGTACTTTCGTTAAGGGACTTATTACTACGAAACAAGTTGGAGTTGAGGAAGAACTGAAGAAGCTCATGTAGTTACGTAAAGTGTTATTAGTAAGTTGTGTGGAGTTCATAAGTATTTAGTTATACGGTTTGTGATGAATATTCCCTGCCATTTAGTTGGTTGGGTCTTATTATAGTTCCTCTGAGTCTGAAGTGAGTAAAACTAGGGGAGGTTTTCCCGATTCATACATATTTTTTTCTATTCGACTGCTTGTAGATGTTCTTGCGGACAGTTTCTACGTAACCGGGCAGTTATTGGCGAGACCTGAAGGGTCTTCAACCAATGGGGACCAGAGTAAAATACTTAACCTAAGCTAACTACTACTAACATCATGACTACCAGCAACAACAGCACTAGGAGCGACCCCTAATGGGACTTGGACCTCGGCTTAGGGCGTTGCTGGCAGGAGTACTGGGAGGGAGACAGCTTGATGAGGGCTGAATTAATGGTCTGAGATTAATACAATCCCGAAAACGAATACTTTTGTTTCTCAAGTCAACCGTTATGCCAAATTGGTCCTCAAAAAAATAATTGTGGGCCAGATTTACTTGCGAATGCTCCTACGGAGATAATCAGACTTCATGATCTACAACAGATACCTACACCATTCGTAATTGACTAGTATTGACGACACTTTTGGTGCAGTGGCTGACCTATTGGCTTCTGCGCTACGGGTCGTGGGTTCGATTCCCGTACGAATCAAATATTTCTGTGACCTATAAATAGTTTTTCCGGGTCTGGGTGTTTGTGCATGTGAAGATTTGTGTCTGTAAACGCACCCAAGATACAGGAGAGACCCTAGTGTGTAGGAAACCTTTCTTTTTAAAGAAAAAATGAAAGGAATTTTAGAACATAACATTACATCCCGCCTGTGTTCTTGGAAGGGATAGGCAGAGGTATATAGTAACACCCTCATTTCGCCGTCATATTTACGTCCCATGTAATACGGGCCGTTTCTATTGCCATCAACCAGGCAGAAATCCAAACTCCGGGCTGTTACTGAGGAATTCCACATGGAAAAACTCAATAACACTTTGTCCGATCTGGGGATCGAACCCAGGACCTCACGGTCAGCAGTTGCGCTTGCCACCACTAGACCAACGAGGTCGTTGTTGGATCATAGAAAGTTATAATTATTAAGAACGGAGTTATTAAGTCATAATATTTCCAAAGTCGCAACTGATAGTCTCTTTACTGTCTTTCCATAATTCACCCCCATAGCATGAAAAAGAACAACAGAAAACATCTATACTAATATTATAAAGCTGAAGAGTTTGTTTGTTTGTTTGAACGCGCTAATCTCAGGAACTACTGGTTGGAATTGAAAAATTATTTTCGTGTTGGATAGTCTATTTATTGACAAAGATTATAGGCTATATAACATCACGTTACTACCAAAAGGAGCGGAGCATAAATGAAAAATGTTGCAAAAACGGGAAAAATGTCCACCCGTGCGAAGCCGGGACGGGCGGCTAGTAATCAAATATGCTACAAATCTAATCCCCGTTTATCTTACATCGCCCCCAATAGATACCTATTATCCTAATCAAATACCCTTTAATGTCGCCGGCATGATTGCGAACATTACACGGGTTACACGCCTAACACGCTGTTTACAAACATTTTACCCTTTCAAGCGTCATCAACGTCACCGCCGCCGCACGCACGCCACGCGTCCGCACGCGACCGGCACGCGTGAGGCCGCACGCAATGCGTGGCGTGAACGGAATAATACTTGTAATTATGTTAGCGGATTACACGTGTGATTGATGTTGTCGTGTTAACTTTATTAGTTGTTATCGAGTGTAAGTCTGTTGATATGGGAATTAGAGAACATTAACCCGCCAGTGGTTACAGGACTCGTGGTTGCTATCGCCCCTACCGAAAATTTACAAGAGCTTTTTCTAACATAACACATAACATCACGCCTTGTCTTCCCCGAAGGTTTCGCCAGTTATGTTTTAGTCCCATGTAATAGGGGGCAAGCCTATTGACGTTAACCGGGCACAAACCGAGACTCCGAGCTGCTACTGAGAAATTCCTAATGGAAAAACTCAATAACACTTTGCCCAACCTGGGGATCGAACCCAGGACCCCATGCTCAGCGGTCGCGCTTGCGACCACTAGACCAACAAGGCAAATTTTCTAACTCACATTCAAATTCCAAAAAAGCCTGATTAGGTAGTTACCTATCTTGTTCTACAAAGTATTTGTTAGTTCAGATATTTTATTAACTTTATCTAACACTAGCTGTGTCCTCACGGCACCGCCCGCGTAAGAAGTTTTATTCCAGTAATAAATATAGCCTATGTTACTCAGTGATAATGTAGCTTTCTAACGGCAAAATATTTTTGGAATCGGTCCAGTAGTTTTTAAGTTTATTCGTTACATACAAAAATACAAATCTTTCCTCTGTATGATATTAGTACCTATATAGATTAAAATAAAATCAAAAACATCAAAGAACCTTGTCCACCTTCGACTCCAAAAGACAATTTGTTTACTTTTTTTAACAAAACATTAGCAAAGGAATCAAAGTATCAGATTGAAACATAAAGTCCCCGGGCGCTGACAATGGCGCGGCGATCGCGTCCGCATCCGTTCGGATACGTACCCCGGACGAAGATGGCGACACTTTAGGAACTTCGCCCTTTTACAATTTTCCAAATCCGAACGTATATTTGCGCTGACCGTTAGTTTTATACATTCTGAATGTGGATGTGCTATTTTATGATGGCTTTTAAAATAAACTGAAGAATAAGAATACCGCAATGACATCATCTACCTGTTTGCAGTCTTGTGTTGTGGTAATGTTTCTTGTATAAGTTCAGTCTTGTCTACGCCACTTCTATTAACCTTTAGTTAAATCGTGGACAATGGTGTGGGTTACGTGTTTGTTAAATGTTAGTTTAAGTATTTCTCTGTATTTTTCAGCATGTAACTGTAGTTTGTCCCTAATAAATAAAAATAAGGTTTAAACGGAACTCATTGCCTTGTATTGGATAATTTTTAATCCCGCCGTGGCCACCTACCTTAAGAAATGTAGGTATGCTAGGTAGGTTAGAGCTTTTCAAAATTTGACCAGTACAACATTGGTCGGCGAAGCTTCTGTTAATTTAAAATGCACTCAATAGCCCTCTACAGCTAACTGAAGGCACACAGAAAATAATAAAAGTTTTACGTGACTACTTTCTGTCTAGAATTTTACTTACGAACTTGCATGAAATTCTTTCAACATCCTCTCATAACTGAGTAAACGTTACAAATCTTGTAAATATGTTAAAACACTATTATTAAAAGCATAATCTGTCATAAACAATCCAATCCTCACAAAATATCTAAACAAATATTACTGGCCATGTCCACACAATCGTTCGTCGTATCGTTCTATTGATATTCAATTCGGAATCGCGCGGAGAAAGATCGCCCCGGGACACCGGCCAATTGAATTTGAAAACAGAACATCGAACGCGCCCTCCCTCCTCGGCGCCCGCCTCCCTCCGCGAGCGATGCCCCACCGTGGGTGCGCCATGAGTTGAGGACGTTTGGAGACAGAGTAAAGGAAATTATTATCAAGTTGAGCTGATATTGGTCAGGACAGAAATGATGATGACTCGATTAATTATGTTATGCAGCTGGTCTCAAAAATGTAAGCAGAACAATAGGTAAAGGAACTAAATTTAAAAAAAACGAATAAAAGCAACAAACATGCATCTGGTTGTAACAGCCATACACGACCGGAACTACATTAGTATAGAACTGGATCTTGAAAATAAATTTGCGAATACGGTTCTCCATACAAACGCTTACAGGGGGTGATGTTTCACACACGCCCGCCCCCATTGGGTATGATGGGTTGATTTTCGAAAAAGCTATTCTTAATGTATCCAAAGGAGAGGCCTCAGCAGCCTCAGCAGTGGGACGTTGAACATTCCACAAGCTAGTAAAAAAAAAAATGTATCCTCTCGAAATATACCTATCTTCCAAACATTGATCAATCTTCAACGGTTTAGGCCAGGGATGGCGAACCAATGGCACGCGACACAATATTTTGGACACGTCACTGATTACAAAATTAATTATGCACTACGAGAAAAAGTATGAAGTAGGTATTATATGACGAGCGAACGCGAGTGAAAAATGGCACGTCGATACGTAAAGGTTCGCCAACCCTGGTTTAGGCTGTACGTTGTCTTTTGGTCAATTAGTCCACTGAGTAATCTGTCACGGAACTGTTTTATACTAAATTAAATCATGAATATCCTCTATCCGTTCTCGTTTGTGATCATGGTCACCATGGCTGCCGTGTGCCCAGCGCGGCCATTTCCCTGCCGATAGACAACACTTTTATTGTTTTTATATTTATTTATCTGACGGCATTTCTGCGTTATGTCTGCGTTGCGTATCCGCGTAGCGTCATAGTTGCGTAGCGTCGGAGTTGCGTAGCGTCGTAGTCGCGTAGCGGTGCATTAATAACGTAGCAAAAGGACAATACCAGGTAGACGAGCAATTATATTTTTTAAAGACATGTGATTGCATGTTATCTTCGTTTCAACAATTTTACTTTTTGTTTTTAATCTCCAGATTTTCCAGTGTAATACAAGAGTCTGCTGGATCTCTAAATTTAAAGACACTGCCACATTCCTTAGCAGACGGCCTTCCCATAAATATAATTATTAAACTGGTTACATGATTATTGAAAATACTACGCTCTCAGTTGCTATTTAATTACTTTGAAAAGTAACAACTTATGTTCTATGATTTTCAGAAATATTAAAAAAAATATCTCATACAAATTCGACAAACTTATCATTAATTTTGTGTTGGAAGACAGTTTTTTTAGGTATTACATTTCTAAAAATTAT
Organism: Amphipyra berbera; assembly: GCA_910594945.2. Lineage (NCBI taxonomy): Eukaryota > Metazoa > Arthropoda > Insecta > Lepidoptera > Noctuidae > Amphipyra > Amphipyra berbera. The sequence goes on from OU343142.1 coordinate 16,904,302, forward strand.
AGAACAAAGTTACTACTCTTAATTCATGTTAATGTACTATCAATAAATCCATTGAACTAATTTCTAAATTCAAAAATCCATGTTTTACCTATAATGAATAAATTTTACACCTATAATCAATTGCAGACAATAGAGTATTTTAATCTTCAAATAAATCTAATTCTAAATATATGAATCCTCCTACATCAAATACAGTCTCCATGATTCCCCTATTGATGTCGTCATATCCTCGCTACGCCAACGGAGTCAGGTGAACAAAGGTCCAGCATGATACGTCAGCGCGATTTAGAATAGCCACCCTCGTTTTATCGTAAACTCCACCACGTTACACATGACACACGATCACTGGAAAACCAATCTTATTACACCAATGTAACAGTTAACAAAACTGCAAGTGAAACTTTGACATGTATATGACGTTTTTATCAATTTGAAGCATTCGATTTTGAGTTTTATGTAGTTGTGTTAAGAGTAATAATAGGTGTAAATATAAGGTTGTGCTAGTGATATCCGGTAGTTCAGATTCAATTCAATATGACACGCGTTTGATCGCGTCGTTTCGTAGATATTACTCAAACAATGTTCGAGTGCTTTTAATACGAATGCTGCTGGTAATGTCTTAGATATTTGTCGCTTTGTATATTTTTCGTCGATTTTTATTTAATCGCCCTTCACGGAAAAGATTTATTCTTATTATTCTTATTCTTTATTGTACACAAGAAAAATTACAGCAATAAAACTACAATTAAGTGAAGTTATGTACAAAGGCGAGCTTAACTCAAAAATGAGTTTTCTACCAGCAAACCTTTGAGTGATAGAGAGAGATTGATTATGTGGTTGAAGGCAAATTCCAGTGTACAATTGTCTTATTCATTTCTATTTATTTATGCTATAAAGTATAATATACCTAAATAAATATACAATAAGAAAATATATACATATATACATAAATATATATAAACCATATAATAAACCTACATAGATAATATTACATATTAATCATTCAGAAAGGTAATGCTTCCTAATTCTACTCTTGAAAACGTTAAGAGAAGGGCTGTCGCGAAGTGAGTGTGGGAGAGAGTTCCAAAGACGCACTGCACGAATAGTGAAAGAACCATCATAACGGCTGGAAGTGTGTCGCGGAGTACGGAGCAAAAGAGAAGCAGCCGAGCGACAAGGTTTACCCCTGGGGATAAGATACTCAAAGCGTTCTCGAAGATATATAGGAAAGTTAGGATTATGACGAATAGAGAAAAGAAGAGATAGAACATGAGTATCTCGATGCTGCCGAATTGGTAGCCACTTTAGCCTGGTTCGAATTTCGGACACATGGTCATACTTTCGAAGACCAAAAATAAAACGGATACACAAGTTCTGCAGTCGTTCGAGTTTATTTAGAAGTTCCTCCGTTGCGTCAAGAAAACAGACATCAGCATAGTCTAATAGTGGCAGAAGAAGAGATTGTGCAAGAGTAACCTTAGTTTGAAATGGTAAGAATTTCTGGAGACGTTTGAGAGACTGAAACGAGCAGTAAACCTTCCTGCTGACCTGTGCAATATGAACATCCCAAGAGAGGTTAGTATCTATAAAGACTCCTAGATTTTTAGAGCTTTTGGAATACACTATAGGCACAGAGCTGTACACAACTGGAGGGAGAGACTGGTGATCTAATAGGTTAAACATGTATCTGCCACCAACAATGAGAGCTTGAGATTTTAGCTGGGTTAACCAGGATTCCGAAGGACTTAGCCCACTTGTTGATATCTTCAAGGTCATTATTAATAGCATCAACAGCTTCAGAGATGTCCCCTACTTTAAAGTAACGATATAACTGCAAGTCGTCTGCATAGAGATGATAGCTAAAAGTCAGGACCTTAGTGATGGCGTTTATAAAAACGGAGAAGAGAAGAGGAGAGAGACCGCCACCCTGAGGGACTTGTTCTATCTAGCCTTTTCCGAACTATGATGGAGTCAGCTTCCAGTCTAACCAGATGCGGTTGTACTCCGCAGTGATTAGCACGATACTGAAACGTCTCGCGCTGAACCTCAGCGCTGACAAGCTATGCGATGAGCTGTCAGCGCCGACGGTCAGCGTGTAGTCAGCGTGACTCTAAAACCAGCCTCAGTATTGTACACGGATCGACTGCCATCAGACCTCCGCAACCCAGTTACTGGGCAATGCCGATATCCTAAGGGTAGACCGGTTAAAGCTTACTCCAATGTCTGCAATAAATAGAATCTCGTGCTAAAATAAAATTACGATTCTTCCAAATGGCACAAAAATTGTGTATCCGAGGCTGACACGATCAGCTGGATCCCTCAGGGATAATGCAAGAGTGCGGTATAGTAGGTCACAACTAAGATGCCGCATCGGCAAATTTAATAAATCCAATCACTTCCGAGCTGAGTGCGACTTTAAGACCTCAAATGTATATTAGTACTGCAGTAAAAAAATATTTTTACGCTGACGTAATAAGTTTGAATGGCGCGATAATAAGCGCCTGCCATTGGTTGTTCGATAAAGTTTGCCAATGCGACTTCTAAGTTGTGTCGTACCCTCCACCATCTTGTAATTTATACTTGCACGATAACACCATCCTGCAATTACCAATTCAGTGCATAGTGTATTTATTTGTATTATTATTTATTGTATGTCACAGCATTTGAACACATCTTCACGGACATTCCAGTTTAAACCACAAAGTCCTTGAAGTCATCCCCTACTGTTGCCGGATCTCTATTGTAAGAAAATGTTAATATGTGTAATAATGAATTCAATTTCCGATATGTAAGTGGTAAAGATATTGTAAAAACTTTCAATACCCTTAATGTCAAAAAAGATCGTCGATCTTTGGGGTAACTCCGTTGAGGTCACAAAATCTATTATCAACATAGTAGCACCTGAGTTAGCTGTAATTTGCAATAAATGTATTGAATGTGGTGTATTTCCTGATTAAATGAAAAGTAGTAAGATTATACCGTTATTTAAATCAGGTTGCACATTTGATTCCACTAACTTTAGCCCTTTAGTAAAATATTTTAAAGATCCTTGATGAGCTGCAAACCCACTTTAATAAAAATAACTTGTTACATAGGAATCAATTTGGTTTCACAAAAAGTCGCTCTGCAACTGATGCTGGTGTTGAGCTTTTAGCTAATATCTTTCATGGCTGAGAGGATTAAGATGATGCTTTAGGCATCTTTTGTGACTTGTCAAAGGCGTTTGATTGCGTTTTTCACGAGACATTGGTCAAGAAATTACATCCCTACGGAGTTAGGAATACTGCTATGGATCTTCTTATTTCCTATTTGGGTAATAGGATCCAGATAGTGGACGATAATGGAAAGAGATTTCCGGGATCAATTCTCGGTCCGTTCCTATTTCTCGTTTATATTAATGACCTACCTTATCTCATAAACGATAATCAGGAGATTTTGTTATTTGCAGATGATACATCACTGTTATTCAAACTTAAATGGCAGCAGCCGGTTACGGATAATGTAAATAACGCTCTCTCTGAAGTAGTGCACTGGTTTAATGTTAATAACTTACTTTTGAACAAGAAAAAGACTAAATGTATCAGATTTTTGATACCTAAAAACCAGTGTAGTAATAAATGGAGACGAGTTGGATCTTGTGGACACCACTTTGTTCTTGGGTATAACTTTGGATTCGAAACTGCAGTGGGGCCCACATATAGATAAATTGTCGAAAAGACTCATTTCTGTAGCCTATGTGGTCTATAAGATACGCCAGCTAACTGGTGTAGACACAGACAGATTGGTATATTTTATGTACTTCCATAATACCTACTATTTTTTGCGGTATTTTGTTGTGAGGAAATGCTACTGACATTCAAAACTATCTTTGTTTCGCAGAAGAGAGCTATTCGAGCAATTTATGATCTTAATTTTAGGCATTCACTGAGGGATAAATTTAAAGAAGTTAATAATATAACGGTCGCATCTCAGTACATACAATAGAAAGATACTGCCCATTCACTTGACATGGTTCATAGTCGCCTTTAGCCACTCTAGGGGGAAGAGAAGGGGGGGGGGGGGGCACATTATAAACAGGAAACCACATAATATTGAATTCTTGCTATTGTATGATGTATCGGTATCGATGGTCAGCAGACAGCCCTTCAGCAGGCGGTGAGCCGACATGTTGCCGCTGTTTTTGCTTGAACAACTTCGCTCATTTAGTGGTTCCCTCGGCGTAGCCTGTATAATGTCAGCTCATTTCTTACTGCATGGTCTAGCCCGGTTAATGCTGATTTAATCTCTTCAATCTCTTAAATATTACCTAGTTACCTACAAAAATTCTAATTGTTTAATCAGAATAAAGACATCCTATTCTAACATTTCTCATAACTAAGTAGTCAGCCAGGTGCAGGGGCACAGCGTAGGTGCAGGTGGATACCTATATTATTACTGCACGGAGCACGTTGTCGTGCAACCTAATATGTTACTGTGTTATATTCTGTGAGATAAATGGTGAACTTCTGCCCTTCACATCTTGAGTTGTTGTTTAATATTCTGATTCTGAACTAACTACAAAACAATATTTTTTAAATCTTTATTTTTAATGCAAAGAGCGACATCTGTTCCCTAAAGGTAGTACCGCACAAATTTTGTTGTCATTAAGTTGGTTATAGATGGCAGCACTAAAAGTTAGAGGTTTTAACTATATGCGTAAATATTTCAATAAAGTCTTCATTCATTAAAATAAATATGTGAATTTGTCTAATCTAATTTTAAAAAACGTTTAATTAACCACCTGTTGCATGATCTAATATAATAATTCAAGTCGCGGTTCGTTGACCGATAAAAAAATATGAATAGACTGACTGACAGTTGTTGTCATTCCATTTGTTGGCATCGGTTGGCATTTGATTTGATTGTCATTCATTGAATCCGGCGGTGGACAAGCGACCGGTCGTAAACAACGTGGTTGATAGTTTTGTTTGAAAAATAAACGCTAAATCATATCCAAAATGAAAGGCGACAAAAATGTTGACATTCAGGCACTAAAAGACATCGCCAACAAGCTAAGGATCGACAGCATCGTCGCTACTAACGCGTCCAAATCGGGGTGAGTGTATAACCTTAATGCAAACGCCGCTCCTTTGAAGGTCCAATGAAGGTTATTTTGCCGATTTCTTGCTCATTAGAATCTTATAGCGTATATTTCCGCTACTTTCACACTTCCGAACATTGCAATTTATCAAATTAACAATGTTAGTTGACAGTATCACATACTCTTGTAATTTCGTCTTATAATTTGGTTTAGCGTAACTACCTATTACGCCGGCCGGTAACACATTCTTTTCGGTTCATAGGTCAGTATTACTTAACAATTCTATCGTAGGTACCTACTTTCGTTGGGTTCGTTGGCGGCGTCGCGTAATTTTCCCATTGTAGGTTATGACGCGACCACGTGACTCCGTTTATCACGCCATGGTTCCAAGGTCAACGGCCTCAAAATTATGTCACTATCAGCAATCGATTGTTTCGTTATGAGATTGTTATGCATGTTGAGTAATAATATTCTAGTAAGAATTTTCCATTACTTTATGTTTACCTACCTATTCAAATAATATTTTCAGTGTATTATGCTCACCTACTAAAACATTTTATTTTAATCTCATTTTACTTTAATTGTTATGTTTGTGTGTCCCATTAACTATATTGTTTTCATTATCAGTGTAAAATGTACTGTAAGTACTTTTATTTCATGCTAATTATTTATAATATTAGTAAAAATACACTTAATATAGAATAATACCTAACTCTGTCAATAGTAAAAGTTGAAAGATAAGATTAATTATATCTATATTGTATACCTGTAGCAATCAAATCTTGAAATGGTTATAATTATCAACAATAGTAGCATTGTCATTTTTAGTCCCCGTCTTTATTTATGTAAGTAATTGAGTTTTACTAAATACATATCAACATAATTTAATTACCTACTCATACTTACCTATTTAAATTTTGATTCGTGTAAAGATTGCATCAGCTTTCTGATTGGGTTTGTATTAATCAAGTTGATTTGCAATCAAAATCAAATAATCTTTATTGGAACCAAAACACATTTTACAAATTGATTGCGTAGGTAAATAGCCACATTAGTTATAAAACTGTGTTGCAGCTATTAACGCCCTCCTCCAAGAGGTAGACAATAGCAACCAATAACACTGTGCCTGACCTGGGGATCGTACCCATGACCCCATGCTCAGCAGTCGCCCTTGCGACCACTAGACCAACAAGATAGTTGCTGCTGATCCTCTCGACATCCTTTACTCGCCTTTAACAACACCCACAGATGAGGAATAGATGATCTCTTTGCCAGAACCACACGGAACTTAATGTAATACAATCAGTTCAAAAATAGGACATTTATCAGTTAATTAAATGTTACATAAACAGAGGGTCTCACCCGTTGCTACAGGGAGCAATCTTAAGGTCAACTGATAATACACTTCAAGGTGCTCCGTAAAGTCAAGTTAAGGTTATCCACAGTAATAACTTTTTATGAAAGTTGAAATTTGTCTAAAAAGTGTGAAGAAGAGGAAATTGCACATTCAACTTGACCTGCATGCAGTATGCACCCTGCCAGTGGCCCTCAGGGCTCTGGCCTCTGACACATGGAGGTCATCCCTGATGACAAGAAGCAGTGTCACTGGTGCAGGACCATCTGTCTCTGCAGTCATTAACCCCCTTGCACAGTATGATGAATTTTCCTTTTTTATGAATTATACTAACAGCTAGTATAATTAATAAAAAGGAAAATTAATCAATAATGGAGTCCCTCGTGACTTAGATTAAACTGTTTTTTTTTTTTTATGTAAATAATATTTTTCCTGGTATATCTTGACATTAACAAAGTAGATTTAACATTAACAAAATTATTAACAACTTAATGAATCTATAACCAATGCTAACATACTGTTTAACTCACTCACCAAACCATTATGAATGGATATAGAAATTACTTCTTATACTTACCTACCTTAATTCCTTCTATCAAGCACTAGCTAATATCTAAAATAATGTATTTAAATTATTATACATTATTAACAGCACAGTGCAACATCAACTGTTTGTCGTACTCATGCGACCGAAGTTGGTCGACGTGGGCAGTAACATTCATACATGCATTTTATAGATGACTAGCTGTGTCCTCACGGCTCCGCCCGCGTAAGAAGTTTTATTCCAGTATAAATATAGCCTATGTTACTCGGTGATAATGTAGCTTTCTAAAAGCAAAAGATTTTTTGAAATTGGTCCAATAGTTTTTAAGTTTATTTGTTACATACTAAAATACAAATCTTTCCTCTTTATAATATTAGTATAGATGAACTAAGGCCAGCAGTACACTGCAAAAAGCTAAGGAATAATAGCCAAAAATATTTAAAATAGGAATACCAAAACATCACATTTTTCACGATGCGGGTAGACAAAACTAAATAACAGATTTTGCCACTTCCACATTCAAATCAAAATATATTTATCATTTATTCAGAATAGGACTAAAAACTGATTGGCGCTTTCTGAACATTGAATATAGAAATATCCATTTTTTTTTAATATATTTTCAAAGACATAGGCTTCAAGTACTAGTATTTCTAGAACAATGCACTAGACCTTTTAGAAGATCATTACTAATAATGTCATCAATAGATTGTTATATATTTATTGCAATCTTTACCTACATAATTATTACTGTGATAGCAAATTCAATAACTGTTATATAATGAGTGCATGCTATTTATTGATTCCATAGTAAACAGCTATTAAAATCTGTCGTAAACAGATAACTATGATAGACAGCTGAAGTATTATGTACTGATTTTAATTTATTAAAATATGATCATAGTATGAGTCAATCTAATGAATGGATTCATGATGAGCTGAATGTGAGCCTGCAATTCTATTTAGGAAAATGGGTATAAATTAGTTTTTGTAGTCCATAGTCCATGTTTAATATTGTACACTAGCTGTTCGCTCGCGGCTGTGCCCGCGTAAATAATTTGTCTTCAACGCCGCCTATCGGATCTCAGCATAGCTATGAACCATCGTCTCGACAAAACAAGTATATTGTGTAAATATGACCTCAATCGGTAAAGTCGTTCTCAAGTTATGGCGTGACCAAGGGAAATAGGCATTCATTTTTATATAATAGATCCAATGATACATTTTCAAACTGATATACTGATTAGTTATCTTTCAATATGTGTATAATACAACTCCGAAACTCAAAACTACACAAAATCTACATAATACCCGACCTTGCCGAGCGTGGGCAGTAACGTTCACACACTCATCAGTTCATGTACTCATACGTGTCAAGTTACTATGTACTCTACCACTTATTAGCAATGTGTTAGTACTTGATGTTGTTATAAACGATTGAATGTATGTACTAACGATCCAACTAGGTGCTACCTGTTTAAAGGTACCTACAAAAATTGATTCTCAATGTTTAGCTATTATTTATTTTATGCCTTTGGTCTCAGGTGGAACCTTTACAACCCGATTGTACAGGGTGTAAACGAAATCATGTAATTCCTTCAAACCTCGTGATGTACTGCTGACATAGATTAACCCTGCACGGGATACTTTTGGATTATATAAAAAATAAATTACAAGTAAACATGTGTTCTTAACCGAGGCATTTTAGCGCCCCGAGTTAAATGACCGCGCGGCGAGTGATAGCCGCGCAATTCGCTCGTGACGCTAAAATGTCTCACGTTAAGAACACGTGTTTACTTCTTGTAATTTATTTTTTATATAATTCAAAAGTATCCCGTGCAGTGTTAATCTATGTCAGAAGTACATCACGAGGTTTGAAGGAATTACATCATTTCGCTTACACCCTTTATAGCATGGGATCGAAAGTAGCGTTCCTTCTATCGTTGTCGTTTCTTGCATCTCGCTCACGCACTTTTTCTTTGAGCGACAGGCAAATAATAAATTCGCCATTTTCAATCGCATTCTTTAAGAAATCGTGGTGTTGTACATAAGTAATATGATCCAGAAATTTAATAAAATGTCAAGTTTCATGCTCATATAAAACCTAGTAACAATAGTGTCTTATCTTATTCAGAGAAACCGTAAATGTTATGAAACACAATAAAAATGGTATAAAACAAATGAGTAGCTGTTGCTACCTACTGTTGATATTTGAGACCTACTTTACCTACTATGTATTTAAAAAGTCTCGGTCTACATCACTTGGTCATGGTTACAGCCTTTTGTGCAAAAAGATACAAAAACAATTTGAGGTTGAAACATCATCCTCCTAATTATTGCGTAACCGGATTACCAAACAAAACTAGAAACTTGAAAGGACATTGTATTTTAGAAATAGAAAATAAGATTCACACATTTTTTTTACTAGATAGGTATATTTTTACCTTCTAGTCGGCGGCTACCATCTCTCTTGATATGTTTTCGATTAATCCAGAGTTGTTATTTATTTTCTAAACTAATATAGCATCTCTATATTTGCAGTCACCCGACATCATGCGCGTCCATGGCAGAGATCATGTCGGTGCTGTTCTTCCATACCATGCGCTACAAGATATCCGCGCCCAGGGACGCTTCGGCCGACCGGTTCATTCTATCCAAGGTGAGTTTAAATCCTCTCCTCAAACCTGGGTAACAAGTAGTCAGGAGTACTGTGCTTACTGACCAACAAAATTGTATGTGCAGGGTCACGCCGCCCCCATCCTATACGCGGCCTGGGCTGAGGCGGGTCTGTTCCCGGTGGAGGACCTGAAGAACCTCCGCAAGCTGGACTCCGACCTCGAGGGTCACCCCACGCCGCGCCTGAACTTTGTGGACGTGGGCACCGGCTCGCTGGGGCAGGGACTCGCTGTAGCAGCCGGCATGGCGTACGTCGGGAAGTACTTCGACCAGGCGCCATACAGGTAACTTAGTGGATCCCATAAAAAGTTAACTGACTGAAACTTGCAGTCCTATTTCACCCTCTACATGCCCTGTTTTCAGTTATAAACGAGTATTATGTAGGTATAAAAAATATTCCAATGTTCCAGGGTATACTGCCTGGTCGGTGACGGCGAGGCGGCCGAGGGTAGCATCTGGGAGTCCTTGCACTTCGCGAGCCACTACAAACTAGACAACCTCGTGGTCATCTTCGACGTCAACCGGCTGGGGCAGTCCGAGCCCACCTCGCTGCAGCACAAGGTATGTAATAATAATGGTTGTACTGTTGTTATTTCGGATAGTCGACTACACGACCGATTGTTTTTATTAATGATTTATTTTCTTGCATCTAACTTTGATACTCAATCCAATTTAAACTATACTTTAGATACATTAAAATTATCAAGTGTATTAAACAAATAAATCGAAAATATTGGGCAGGTCTTTAAATAAGTTTAAAGTCTTCAATGTTATATAAGAAATGCGAACATTTGCTATATGTATACCTAACGCACTGCAAAAAATAATCACACGATATTATGTAGTTCCAGATACTGATATGGGGTACCTAATTATACGAAGTATTTGCTCAGGCAAATATAAAATCGCGTATGGCAAATCGTGTGGAGCACTGACAATAAAGCCATTCATTCAGTTGTAAAAAATGTTTCAGATACAAGTTATCAATAGTTTCTGAAACACCACGTAAATGTTTCTAAAAACAATGTTTCGGAACTTTTGCCGTCTGGATCTGTCAGTAGTGTTTACCGTAACATGTATCAAAGTTTCAGAAACACGTAGATTTTTTTTTCAGAAACAGTGTTAACAAGTGAAAACATGGCTTAGGACAAATTTTTCAATCGTCAGATAACTTTTATCTGAGAAATAAATATTGTGGTTTGGCAGATTTTGTAATATAAATATGTCAAAACGCCATATTTATTTCTCAGATTAAGTTATCTGGAGATTGAAAATACTGTCTTCACAATCAAATATAATTGAATCGTTCATAAACATTTAGCGATATGCGGGAAGTTTTAGGTGCTACCTACTTAGTCATGACCTTGGAGGTGATTAAACATATTTTATAAATGAAAAGCGTCATCGATGATGACGCGAAACGTTTTTAACGTCCACAATAGTTATAAGCACATTTAAATGCATACTGTGATGACAAACAATAATAAGTAGGCACAAGTTGTAGAACTCCAACGCATGCTCAATTATCATTATTTTTTGCCGTATTTTATATATTATGGCACTCCAACGACTAGTTCACAAAAGCATTTACAGAAATATTAATATTAGGATTTATAGGTACTACAGCGAACTTGTCATATAAAGGTGTGCACAGCACGTACATAGTTTGCCTATTTGTTATTTAAAAATAATAAAAACTAGATGACTATGAAACAAAAAGATTACAAAAATGATTTATGTATGCCGTATGTTGTTATCGGATGTGTTTTGTATTATAATTTATTTTTCAACTTAGGCGTCGTCCTAATTGACATATTTGATTGAGAATTCGTTTAATCGTGCGATATACGATGAAAATATGGAGTTTATACGATTCTGAGTAAAGCAATTTGATCCTAAAAAGCCATTGTAAAACTTTAAACTAAAAACTATTACAAACATAAAGATACGAGAGCTTTTGTACGATCGCATCGCATGGTCGCGCGACCGCATGTCAGGTAGAAAAACGCCTTCAGCGTTGTTCTTATTTGCAAAAGATCGTCAAAGTTACAAACTAATTATACGTCCGAAATATTCGTGCAGCAAAATATAACAACATTTTGTATCAGCGAACTGAAGATGAGAACGATTTGTATCAGATATAGCTGCGCCCTCGCGGCTCCGCCCGCGTAAGAAGTTATTTTTCATTCTTTATTTTTTGAAAATATTCTATCGCCTATGTTCATCAGGGATAATGTAGGATTCTAATGGTGAAAGAATTTTCAAATCGGTCCAGTAGTTTCAGAGCCTATTCAATACAAACAAACAAATCAAATCTTTCCTCTTTATAATATTAGTTTAGATGGAATTATGGTCGCTCGAGGAGAAATCGTTATATTATGGACTTCGATAAATATTATTAAATTAATGTATTCACATGCGCAGTTTTCCATTATTCAGACTCACTATGAATTTAACACCAAGAACTGAATCAAATCTTTCAAAACCAAAATTAATTTATTCTAAATATAAAAAAAAATACTTTTTCAATGTCAAGATTCTTAGGACGGCGAGAAAATACGGACACCCTTTACTCCACCCCCACATTTTTCACCATGACAATTCTCTCTTTCCCAGTTGGAGATTTATGACGCTCGTCTAAAGGCCTTCGGTCTCCACTCCCTGGTGGTGGACGGCCATGACGTGTCAGAGCTCGTGAAGGCTTTCGACGAAGCCTCCGCGACAACCGGCAAGCCTACCGCCTTGGTCGCTAAGACCTTCAAGGGGAAGAACTTCCCCGGCATCGAGGATCTTGAGAACTGGCACGGAAAGGCGCTCGGAGCTGATGGAGAGAAGATTATCAAGGTGAGCGTTATATTTATACATTTTCTTTTAGGGTTGGTGATCAAGGAACTAATTAGGAAAGCCATTAAATGACGTCATTTGCCATGATGATATATTAATCTCTTGTATTAATATCATCATGGCAAATGATATTTTTTTACTATATTCTTAATTCTGTCCTAACATTATTTAAAGTATTAATTAGTGTCGATCTGTTGCGCACTTAGACAGGACTAAACTGAACTAAGCGTGTTTGTCTCTTTCTGTTTCAATAGAAAAAAAAGTGACAGTTGCGTTTAGTCTAGTGTAATACTGTCAGAATGTGTAACAGAATCAACACCAATGTCGTCTTTAGCACCGACTCATCTTAAAAATAATGCATACACAAACATTGTGCATTGTTGACAGTTAGTGCAAAATCAATCGTTTGTCGTACTCACGCGACCGCAGTCGGCCGATGTGGGCAGTAACATTCATACACGTTCTAATATCTTAAGATAATACGAAGAGGTTCCTCCTTAATGTTGTGAAATTAAATTAACAAACTATTTATTCTGTAGGTATGATTTCCTCACATTCATTATGAAAAGCAGGGTCTTGTGTGTGAAAAGTATCAATTTCACACTCAAACTGTAAGCGTAACCCTCGCAGCGTTCGTGTGCCAAAATATCTCTCGTGAAATTGATCACTTTCCTTCCTTTTTTAACAATCTTATACTATTGTTTAAAAGATGGAGTAAATACAGTACCTGGCAGTAAATATTACACATCGAGCTTTAGAAAGAGATAATCGGCTAGCTTCAGTTTCGTAGAGCGTCGTCTCTGTCACTCATACCTGTGACGTTTTGTCTCTTCGTGCGACAGAGATGACGCTCGATGTGTAATATTTACTATCTTGTACTGTAGAAGCATTATTTAGTAGGTACTACCAGAACAATGTTATTCATTTGAGAACAAAGATACGATACAATAACTGTTAAAAAAACTATGAAAACTAACTTAATATTCTCAAAATAATTATCTATACAGACCTTAGTTTGTTTATTTCATATCTCTAAACCCAAACTGATTTGGATTTTGTTGTTGTAATAAAAAAATATTATTTTTGTACTTAGTCTTTAAAATTAACCGCATTATATGAATAGCCGCCGAAATTATTATTTTTATCCCAGATTGTAATTTCCGTTGTTTTGAAATTATTTTAATGCATTTTGAGTATAGACCATCATTTTCATTTATTTGGCGTCCCGCAGCACCTGCAATCCCTGATCAAGAACAACACGGTGACTCTGAAGCCCAAGGCCCCTCTGGCCGAGGCCCCTAAGGTCCACATCGGTGACATCACGCTGTCATCTCCTCCTAGCTACAAGGCGGGCGAGCTGGTCGCCACACGTCTCGCTTACGGTACTGCGCTTAAGAAGATCGCTGATACCAACATGCGGTAAGTTTCGTAGTGATAATGCCTGCTGATAAATGCGTTAAGATTGCTTTCAATTTGGACGACGGGTGGGTGATTTTGCGGCAACCGTAGAACTGGTTCTACGAAGTACGTGACAGTGATGTTACGCATACAAGAGCTTATACCTAGCAGCGCGTTAATTCAAATTGCGAGTAATGACAATGGTGTCGATTCTGTTGCGCACTCTGACAGGACTAAACTAAACTAAGCGTGATTGTCTCTTTCTGTTTCAATAGAAAAATAAAGTGACATGGCGTTTATTCTAGTACTGTCAAAATGTGCTACAGAATCGACATCAATGAATCGCGGCTCATCGCATCAAAATGTCATTATACATATACAATATTTACAACGCCGCGGTATAATCTGTCGCTAAAATTAAAAGCACCCTCTCATGTTATATAACACAACTAAGAAGTCGCATCGGCAAACTTGATCGTACAACTAATGGCAGTCGCTCATTTTCGCGCCACCCACACTTATTGCGTCAACGTAAAGCTCACATTTTACTGTAGTACTAATAAATATTCGTGGTCTGGAAGTCGCACTCAGTTCGGAAGTGATCGATTTTACGAAGTTTGCCGATGCGACTTCTAAGTTGTGTCGTACTATACTACATGTTTGCTAACTTACTTTTTAATTATTTTTTTTACATTACTTGAGTCCCTCTTGACTTAGACTTAAACTGTGTTTTTATGTAAATAATGTTATTCCTGATCGGTTTATCTTTACATTAACAAAATTATTAACAACTTAATGATTGATTTAAAACTACAATATAAAAAGTCATATATTCAAATCATTACTTTCACTAATCTATAACCAATGCTAACGTATTGTTTAACTTACTCACCAAACCATTATGGATGGAAATATAAATTACTTCTTATACTTACCTACCTTAATTCAACCTATCAAGCACTAGCTAATATCTAAAATGATGTATTTAAATTATTATACATTATTAACAGCACAGTGCAACATCAACTGTTTGTCGTACTCATGCGACCGAAGTTGGTCGACGTGGGCAGTAACATTCATACAAATATTTTATAGATGATGAATATTACATTTCAGCACTAAAAATTATATACAAGGTTAGTCGGAAAGGGGTACTAAACCTCGGGGCACTTAATGTATCACTGATGACTGTTTTATAGATAGTACTAAAATTTCAAAACTCGATATAAAAAAAAACTATACAAAATTATTTTTATTTTAGTTTTTCCAAAAGTTCTTCGTCTCTGCTTTAGTTACGAATTCAGAAAATGGAGCTTCTAATCCGTGACCCCAAATATGACCTAAAATTTATACACAGCTGATCATAGCTGAGGATAGATAGAATTTAGCGTATTTTTTATGAAATATTTGAACAGCTATTGCTCTTAAACTAATGACTTTTGGGGACAGTTGTAGAACAAAAGTTATCCATTATTATGGGTGCTTTAACACCCTTTCGGCTTAGTACTCCCTATGTCTCCTTGATTAAAATTTTGTTAAAAACTATATTTTATAAAAAAAAACGCCTTTTTTCCACGACACGACAATGTGGACACTACAGAACGCGACGTGGTTAGTCCTTACTTACTCCTTTTGCTCGTTACACATTCACGTAACTTGTATTATGATGATTTGTTCTTGTGCTCAATATGTTCTGTTTTCTCTTCACAGTGTGATCGCGTTGGACGGTGACACTAAGAACTCTACCTTCAGTGACAAACTACGCAACGCATACCCTGACAGGTAAGCTAATATATTATTTAATCATTTTAAAAAATACGCATTCGGTTTTCATTGTTTACGCCATCATAGTACACAAGACACCTCAGATAAAATGAATCGGAATGAAGGTATATTGGTTGCGTCGTGGTGAAATTTATAACTGATCGTCCCTCGCCAGATACATCGAGTGCTTCATCGCGGAACAGAACCTGGTGGGTGTAGCTACCGGAGCCGCATGTCGCGACCGTGCCGTCGTGTTCGCGTCTACTTTCGCTGCCTTCTTCACCAGGACCTTCGATCAGGTGCGTTTGAGTTTATAGGAATACTTGTGTAAATATTGGTGGCTATTGAATAAAAACGGCTAACAAAAATACACTTAACTTACTTTATATTTAATCAATTACCTATAAATTTTATTCTTAGTGACTACAAAGTTACATTTTGGAATATAAAACGCAAATGGGCGAACGAATGTGTCCGTCTAACAACAATATCGCCGAGAGGCTCTTCATTCTAACGGCACTCGAAACACATCAGCATTATCCTTACATACATAAACTCACGTCTTTTTCCCATGAAGGTAGGCAAACGCCATCATGCTACGATGTTTACATACTCCTTTCGCTTCATCCACGTACATACATCTTGTCGTACACGCACGCCAGTGGAGAGTACTACGCACCTGTCCTGTGTGAAAAACATCACCAATTACATCGACGTATGCCCTTCTAGGGCGTCCTCTACCGATGTTTCCTCTGAAATCAGCATTATCTAGCGTTTAAACTAGTTATTTTACTGCTATTCGATAATATTATAATATATTGGTAAGATCAGATTGAGTCGTATTTACGTATAACGTATAATGATGTTCCGCCCAGATCCGTATGGGCGCCATCAGCCAGTCCAACATAAACCTGGTGGGGTCCCACTGCGGCGTCAGCATCGGGGAGGACGGGCCCTCGCAGATGGGGCTCGAGGACCTCGCGCTGTTCCGGGCTGTACCCACCGCCACCGTCTTCTACCCCTCGTAAGTATAGCTCTCGTGAGTCCGTCGCAGTCGGCTGGATATAGGTCCGACACAATAACTTTAATTGATTATTAGGGTTCCTTGCCGAAAAACGAGGAAACTGTCAGTCTGTCAGTCGTCTGCCACAAGGAACATTTTGACAGATTATATCGGATGTAAACGAAGCCGAGAGCCACGTATTCTTCCCATCATTACGGAGTTTTTTTTTTAGTAGGCCATACCTGGGAACCGATTAGTTATGGTGACATTGGAGGTCAAAATTACCATATTTTTGAATATTTTTCACGAAAACTAAGTTTAAATACTAAACATTCTTCTATACAAACATTATCAACATTTTTTAAATGTAGGCACAGTCTGCTACGCCCGCGCTTACATCGCGCGCTACAATTACAAGCTGTTTTTTAATACCAAAAAATAAAAGTCGTTTCCCAACAATTATTTTTGCTGTATGTTACTTAGTTTTATTTACAGTATGCGTAGATTTCGACTTCGTTAAGGCTATTTTTACACCCAGTACATTGTGTTGTAGCGACATGATGCTAGGAAAAAAAATACAAAAAACACAAGCGACCTTGGGTTTTTTGGTATTTTTACTTACCCAGTGAATAATGAATCGTACAATGTGTAATATTATAAAACGTTTACTGTGAACAGTGACGCGGTATCTACGGAGCGCGCCGTGGAGCTAGCAGCCAACACCAAGGGCATCTGCTACATCCGCACGTCCAGACCCAACACCAGCATGCTGTACGCCAACGATGAAGTGTTCAAGGTAACGGTTCTTGTTTTAAATGTCTCGTGTGTGTTCAATGTCACGTTTCATGTCCAAACGATTCGATCAATGTAAGAAAAGATGCTACTGCGTCACCTACGACAGTTCTGGGAAGTTGGCATGATTACTAAATTTATTAATGGCACTCATCATGTAATTAAACATAACATCACGCCTGTATTTCCCGAGGGGTTGGGCATAGAAGTATAGTAACACCACTAACACCCTCATTTCGCCGCTATATTTAATTCCCATGTGATAGGGGCGAGCCTATTGCCATCAACCGGGCACAGATCCAGACTCCAGGCTGCTAAGAAATTCCTAATGGAAAAACCCAATAACACTTTGCCCGACCTGGGGATAGAACCCAAGACCATATGCTCAGCAGTCGCGCTTGTGACCACTAGACAAACGAGGCAATCGTGTAATTATCCAAGAATTTTACAGTTTGCCACTAAGATTATTCGAATTAATTAGATTATTAGAACTGTATCGATTTATTCATTCTTTAGTGTTCTCATTGTTTGTTAGTGTATATGTTTAACATTTATTAACAGGTTGGCTCGGCTAAGATCGTCCGTCAGTCCCCGAAGGACCGCGTGCTGCTGATCGGAGCCGGCATCACTCTGCACGAGGCGCTGCTCGCCGCAGACAAGCTCAAGGCTGAAGGTACGCTGTTTATATATACCGCAACATTTACTTACACATGCATTTATGAAGGCTGTTAGATATTTAGTGGTGAATATACAGGCTGTAAACGAAATCATGTAATTCCTTCAAACCTCGTGATGTACTGCTGACATAGATTAACCCTGAATGGGATACTTTTGGATACAATAAACAAAAATATCTAATACGTAAACGAGCAATTCTTGTATATATATATATATATATATAATTTGAATCTCTGAAACGGCTCCAACGATTTTCATGAAATTTAGTATTGTTTCGGGGGCTATCGACCCCGAAACAATACTAAATTATGTATGTTTTATGTAAATTATGTATGTATGTATCTAAATCGATTTATCAATCGATTTAGATACATACATACATAAACTCACGCCTTTTTCCCATGGGGGTAGGCAGAAACTATAGAACGCCACATGCTACGACCGATTTAGATAGGTTTCATTTTTAGAAAACGTCGTTTTATCCGTGTTTTCAGGCAATGAAAAACTGCTACAATAACATTAGAATATGAATGTAAATTTCGCCGCGATCTGCAAAGTTAAAATAGCTCAGGTGGGATATCGGGCGGTCCCGACATCAGTAGACTCGGTTCGAGTCCAAGTGGTAATTTTTTTCAAGTTCCTTCTTTTTCTCTTTTATTTCTTTCCAAAAAACACGATTTACCAAAAAAAAAAAACCGAGCTAAGCTCGGTCATCCAGGTACTGTTCTTAACGTGAGGCATTTGAGCGTCACGAGCGAATTGCGCGGCTATCGCTCACCGCGCGGTCATTTAACTCCAGGCGCTAAAATGCCTCACGTTAACACGTTTACTTCTTGTAATTTTTTTGTTTATTGAATCCAAAAGTATCCCGTTCAGTGTTAATCTATGTCAGCAGTACCTACTACATCACGAGGTTTGAAGGAATTACATGATTTCGTTTACTCCCTGTATAGTCAGCCTGAACTCTCGCACGAAATGCATCTCATTACACTAAAAGCCAATCTTATAACACAGGGGATTTAATCAAGTGGTTGAGCAGTTAATGTTAACTTTACCAGTCATTATTTTAAGTATCAATAACTAAAAGTGGTATGTTATTTGTTAGGTATCGAAGCTCGCGTGTTGGACCCGTTCACGATTAAGCCCCTGGACGAGGCAGCAGTACAGCAGCACGCCAAGGCCGTCGGCGGGAGAGTCGTCGTCGTGGAAGATCACTACCAGGCTGGTGAGTAGCTAAACTGAACCATTTTATTGTAACTGTTCCTCATGGTCGAACTTTAAATACGTGTGTCTTTCTCATATCAAGTGTCCGCTCCTCGGAGACTACGTCAGCCGTAGATAATGGTTGTCCCATCAATAATAAATGTGATAGCCGTTATGGGCGTTTAAGTCAATAAATGTGACAACCGGTTTCCAGTCAAATGATATTGGTATTCCTTAGAGCCCCCGCTGACTGATTTTTTGTCACCGTCACCTTCGATCAATAATAGTACTAGATTAAGGATCAGGAACAAAAATAAGCCACTCAAGTGGCCACGTTTGCACACATTTATACATTTATATTTCTTACTACGAAATATAGAAAAACGTTTAATAATATTAACAATTTAAATTTATTATAAACCTTAACACTCAAATATGACGTTTAATTACGATTGCAAAATATTTATATTTAAGTCCATCTGTCATCAGAGAAAGGTAAAAACAAAAAAAAAATGAATATCACTTGAAAATAAAAAATCGTTTTTATATAAGTACAAAAATATTTATTCTAAATTGAAACTTAAAATCCAAACAATTAAGTTTAAATCATTATGTAGACAATTTCGTGCTTACTCTATTTTGGAACTAGACGTAGTTCTTGGTATTATAATTGCAAATTCAGAAACTCGGAACACAGTCTTCAGAACACAGTAAGTACTGAAAGACATAGAGTTGCAGAATATATTTTTTTAGGCGAAGGTTGTATTTGACCGATTTAAAAAAATAGTAGTACTAAAATAGTACAACAGTTATTTTGGTATTAATTATTAGCGGGTTGGCTTATTGTAATCAAACCGTATAATAAAACGGGTGTGTTTACTTATGTACGCGATTCAAGTTCATCATCATTTTCCTCCCCTTATCCCTTGCTTGTCAATCTTATTGTCGACAACTAGCAGACTATGTTCTTTTTGGTGGAATATAATTGAAGTTCCTCGACCCACTCATTCAGTTGTGCTAGGGACTTTGGTTTCGACACATCGTAAACTAATACGGTATAGCATTGTGAGCATCTCTGTAAGAATTTGATGTCAATGTTCTGTATCGCTCCTGTCCCGCTGTACGCGATTTAGAAGTTATAAAAAATATTTGTATGAAATCAATTTGATTGGAATGAAATTATTTTTTCAAATTAAATTGCAAATAAGAGTGTATGGTAAACAACCGTGACTGAAGGTGCGTGCGAGGTGGATGCTTTAAATATTGTATCTGGACAATCGTAATCTGTCTGTTTAAACGTAATGTATGTTTAATTACCTTTAAACAGATTCAGCTTGTTATAAAGCTGTCTTTTAGAATCAACTTTTATTTGAGCGGTTTCTTTTTAAAAATATAATGTTATCTTACATCAATTATTTTTTCTATAATTCGTTTCATCAGTGTTCGTTTCGCCCAGAAAACACATCTTTTTCAATTTATGCGTTTAAATACACAGCGAAATGGGTCGCAAGGAAATCTACTAACAAAAATAACATATAAAATAACAACACTACTCCATGCATTCCCTGTTCCGGAACAGTCGATGTTTGTTAGAATAGTTGGCGAGTTGTCACAAACGTTGGTCAAACAATCATAATATTTGCTAATTGATTTATATTTACTATTTAATTGAGTTTTTATTTTATGAAAAACCGTTAATGATATAAACTTATCGGAAAAAGATATTCTTTCCAAAAAACTCTGGTGTTACGGTGGTTGTTTACACAATTTTTAAACGCGCACTGCGGCATTTTGACGTCTTAACTTTGGTTATCATTGGAACATACTAATTTGAAATAACAGCACAAAAACATTTGTGCCCTTATTTTTCGGGCCGTTTTTGAAGCGCTTATCGGGAATCTAGTACTATTATTGATCGAAGACCGTCACCTACGAAGCGCTCACTGTAAACAGTGTAAACTGTCATTGGGCGACAAAACGTGCTCATTATCAGAATGGATTTCAAAGAGGTTGCTGTGATTTGTGCTCTCAAAAACGTGCCGTCGGTGATTTTATGAATGGCTTGCTTCGGATTTTTGGCTTTATACCGGGCGTAAACGAAATCATGTAATTCCTTCAAACTTGTTGAGAAATACATTTTTCAACACGCTTGCTCATAAGTGGCTCTTATTGGACCGCTTTTAGGTCCGTAGTGTAGCTTATTGCGGACTAGTCCGGTAAAATGTACCACAGATTAATTTATTTATTTATAATCATCATTACAACTATCATAACAGGATTAACCTAATGCGATAGTGTGGTAAAAAAAATCATATAAATCTCTAACATAACAAAAACACAGAACAACTATTATATAACTTCTTAACATTTAGTACTAATACTATACATTTATATACAATACAAAAACATATTTTGCCTAACCTATCACAACTTATGTGTAACATAGTATAAATAATAGTGCCCTTGCGAGTTCACTCCTAGTACATGTAAATACGTCAATTCTTACGTGAATGATATAAACGGTGTAAAAAGACCCTTAACGAAGCCGAAAGGCACTTATTCTCCACGTTATTGCAAACATTTTTTTGTTCTGGACTATGCCTGGGTACCTTCTAGTTACGGAGATATTGGAAGTATAAGTTCCAACTTTTTCACAACTTTTTAAAAAAATACTAGTTTTAAAGGTTGCAAATGTACTTGAAATACCTCCATTACCCGTTTACTAATTGCATCTATGAGCACAGTGTTTGAGTGCGTTACAATTAGCTTTACAGTAAAACGAAATTGTACACCCAAAAAAAAAAAAGTAGTTTCCCAGCGACAATTTTTGCGTAGGGTTACTTAGTTTGATGTACTGAATGCATGGTTGGCGGCTTGGTGAAGGGTCTTTTTACACGTTGTATGTCTACGAATTTTACTTTACATTTTTTTTCCAATCTTAGCAAAGCGTTTTTATTCCTAAAAAATAGTAAACTTTTTTGTTAAAAAAAAAGCATAAATAAACTGTGTTAATTAAAATATGATAATAAACGTTTAATTTTATCAAATTATTCATAATTCACAATAAGTTATGTCATAAATACGAAAATATTCGCAGTATTATATTTTTAATATTGGCTGTATGTCGATGTTGTTCGTGCCCTTGCTCCAAACAGCGCGCGCATCGCTGGCGCGGCGCGAAAAGAAAAAGAAAATCAAGAAACTTACACGACATTTTCCATAAATATTTGTTAACGTTTTCGCTGTGTGGTTGATTATTACCAAAAATTTCGACTTTAAGTAGGGAAGAAGAGCAATACGTAAATTTGACGCCGCCGGAAATACTAATCGAGGCACGGAGCGCATGTGATAGCCTGTTGCCATCAAAATCTAGAGAGAAATAGCAGCTTACGAAACTTTCATACAGTGGAAAATCAGCAAAAATGCCCAATCTTTTTCTGAGAACGTATTTTTGGCTTACTTCAATGAATTGCCAGTTCATTGAAGTAAGCCAAAAATACAAGCCCAGCTCGCTTTGGTGTATCTATTCCATGTTAAAAAGCACAGTTAAGACCAAAAATGATATTGATATACCAATACCATAACACAAACTGTAAAAATGCCAACAATGTTCGGTATCATTTTGAGAATTGTATTTTCACTAATTGTTTCAATAATTAAAAGTTAATAACAATGCAAGTCTGTTTTTTTCCTCGCAAGTGTGTTGAAAAACGTCGTATGATATGCGTGTGCATTGATCATTACAGTCTCGACTCATTTATCGCACTCGCCTGCGGCTCGCGCGCACATTACCGCCTCGACCATAATGTGACCAACATAGCACACTTAAATCATAATGTACTATTATAGGTTCATAGGTTGAATGCTAAGTTCTGTGTCTATGATGTTCTTATAAGATCTCCTTATAGAGCACGTATCTATTGTCTCTTGTCACTTAATCTGTGGTGCCCGTGGTCGAGTAAGCTATGCGCGTGCAGGTGAAAGACCACAGGGCAAACAGCCTAATATTTAAAAAAAATACTGATTATTTTTGTGTTTATAACACCAATTAATTGTAAGCGAGGGATAAGGAAAACAGCAGGGTGCAATGAATGGTAGAAAATAGGCGAGCGAATAAAAATTACTGTAAAATATGACAGTACCAAATGTGACAACAATGCCGCGGGGTGGCGCGACGGTCGCCCATCGTCACACATTAAACAATATAATTTTATGTGTCGCCTATATTAATTAATGTTAATTTGCTGACAAAAATAATCTTTATTTATGATATTTTAATTAACACAGTTTATTTATTCTATTTTTATATTAAAAAAGTTTACTATTTTTAGGCGTAAAAACGATTTGCTAAAATAAAAAAATGTAAAGTGAAATTCGTAGACATATATCATTAAGCTGCGGTACATTTTACCGGACTAGTCCGTAAGAAGAAGCTACATTACGAACCTAAGAGCGATCCAATAAGAGGCACTTTATGAGCAAGTGTGTTGAAAAATATCGTATGAAACGCGTGTGCATTGATCATTACACCCTCGGCTCACTTATCGCACTCGCCTGCGGCTCGCGCGCACTATACCGCCTCGACCGTAATGATCACCATAGCACACTTCATAATGTATTATGTTAAATGTATGTTGGAGTATTGCTTTAATTTTTTTGTATACATATAATGCTTTTTCTACCTTCTCTATTAACAATTCGTTATCAATGTCTTACTCATGCGGAGAAGACGCCATCTTTAAAAAAGAAGTAGTTCATGTCTATTCCGAACGTGCTCGCCGGTCGAGTGACAAAAAGTCGCCCAGTGAGCGCACTCCCATAGCAATGTATAGGGCCAGTGACAGTCACGTCACCCCGGTGTTGCCGGCTGCTGGAACTATTTGTTACTGTATTATTACATCATTACAATAAGCACACTCTCATATATCTTCATAGCACTCGATTTCGTGACAATAAGTCACGGTGACAAAAAATCGCAATCAGCGGGGGCCTTAGTGATCAGGTTATGGGCGTAGTTCAGATTGCAATCGCTCTATGCATATCAAATACTATATTTACACGCATCATACATGTGCGTCTTGTCTTTATATTGTACGTATTTAACTTGAAGTTTACCCTTAGCTTAGAAATAGTATTGTATCGTTATCCGCATTGCAGGTGGTTTGGGCGAGGCCGTGATGTCTGCGCTGGCGCTGCAGCGCGACGTGGTCGTGAAGCACGTGTGCGTGCGCGCCCTGCCGCGCTCCGGGCCGCCCGCCGCACTGCTCGACGCGTTCGGCATCAGCGCGCCGCACGTGCAGGCGGCCGCGCACCTGCTGCTCAAGGCGTAACTACACTCTGCGCACACTGCGGGCGAACGGGTCATACACCATCGGTACTGGGTGGAAATGCTGCTATAACTCCGGATTGAGCTGTTTACGGACTTGGCAGTGCACTGCCGTGCATCAGTACTCGGTAGCCTATCTAAACCAGTGAGTTTGCCACAGAGTAGATAGAGTTGATGCATACAAACATACAACACATCTACGACAGAGTCGGCGTCATCTTAAGACTGTTACGACAGCTCGCATTTTGTATTGTGATAAAATTAAAAATAACGAAAAATCTAAAATCGATTAGCCGTTCGCCTCGTTGTCCGAATTTTATATCGATTTGATACTTCCTGATTGTTATGTGATTGGTAAACTACTTATCTTATTAATCGCTTCCGCACAAAACTTGTTTCAACTGTTGTTTATTAAAGTGAAAACTTCAGAAAATAAATAGTGCAGTCATAGATATTCGGTCCAAAAATATATCAAAATTAAACATTCCTGCAGGCAGACATTCCGACCGATGTCTATGGTTTTAAATGGTCCAATATTTAAGCTCACAGCTTGGAAAATTTATCTAGTTCCTAAGGACAATATTGTCTAACGTTTAAGAATAACGCGTAATAACTGAATTACGGTTTATTACAGATCTTTTTTCTATACTTTTATATATAAAAAGTTAAATTATCTATGTACCAGTGCCTTTTTTTTATTGTGATGTGTTTTCGCACAAGTTTAAGAGGCAGGTGAAGAGTTTTAGATGGACTTTTTGAAGGTTAGTGTATAAGAGAATATTTTATAATTATTTTTTATCAGCACGTAGAAAGTTCACTGTTGTAGTGAACTATTGTTAATTGGTGTACGGATAATTTTGTTGCCAATATTATAGATCGTATATTCAGTACATAAAACACTATTATTTTCATCTCTGCCAATATATAAATTTTTGGCAACAAAAACTAAATAAAGTGCATTTGTTTACTAATTACGTAAATACTAACAAAGAAGTAGTTGCATGCCAGTCTTAAATATTTGTCAAAAATATTAATATTGTCATTCAACTACATCAAGTATATTTTCGTATGGGCTCTCCGATTGTTAAAATCATACAAAATATTCGTTCGGTTAAATGTTTTTTAATTCGTATATTACATTCCTGTTTTCATTATTTCACTTTATATTTTAATTACGGAATCAAGTGTTTTTCTTTGCATTAAAGTTTATTGTATACAAATCTGTGTTTTTTTATAAAATTACGAAAACATTTATAAATAAAATTATAATATTAAATATACAGCAGCAGTTAATAACAAGGATGTATATAACTTAACGCTAATGACTAGAATGCCTCTCGTTCGCATATATTTACAGTTTGCCGGTTTGTCCTATATTAAGTACAACAACGTTAGAGGTGTCACATGACTAGTTTTGTTAGTATTCGTATATTTAGCTATAATTTAACAACGTGGATAGCTTTCTGGAGAAATCTGCTCTAATAAGTATAGTCTTTACAACAGCGATTTTTATTACACGACTGATATGATGTAATAAACATTTTGAGTATGTAAAAGAGTATTACCTATATCAGTAGATTAACTAACTAACACCCTTTCTAAACTTTCAACAACACATGCACGCTATTATAAGCTTTATATTTATAATAATATCTTATAAATTCGTGCACATATTGTCATTTGGAGTAGACAATTTATTCCTAAGTTTATTAACACAATTTATAAATCTGACGTATAAAGCATTTACTTGCATTCAAGTAAACAACATATCATTTACACCGAAGCGAAGATACGATAGTTATAATTAATAACCATTCAACATGGACGGAGTGGCGATCAAGAACAAAACAACACAAATTAATATTTTTTTAAATCTCACTAAACACGATTATTAAATGCATTATTCGACCATAGAGTGGTCTTGTTAATTCTCCAACAAATCCGAATTACTTCACATATATACAATCTTAGGTTTCTGCGTTTTGGTCACTAGGACCTTCACTATACAACAGCCTGATTTCAATATGAACACCGTATACCGCACTACAGCGGCCTGAAGGCAACTTACGAATTATTTCTTTGGCCAAGTCTGCCCGGACCGATCAGCCCCACTCTCCCGCCGCCGTGCCATCATTCGCCGGCGACGGTTGCGGTTCAGTGGGTTCCGTATTCTGATTTTCTTCTAATTCCCCAGGCAGGTAATCCTTCCAACTCCTGAACAGATACCTCGTAAACTTCCTGAGCTGCCTAAACTTGCAGTACGTCGCCCCTTCAGCTGATTGTAACTGCTGCGTCTGTATTAGAAACCCCTTCTCTTTGAACGTTTGTTCTAGTTTCTCTCTCTGCAGACTTTTTCTGGATTTCCTCTTCTTTTTGCTCAAGTCCTCTTTGCTCAGAGCCGTGCTCTGTTCTTCCTGTTTTGGCTGTGACGTTGACGTCTCTGCTGTAGAATTTGCATTCTTGCCTTGGTTTGAGTCCCGTTGTAAATATTCGTAACCCTTGTTTCCCTTATTCCCTGTGCCACTGTAATACCTGAAGTTACCTCCGGAATCAACTGAAAGCATTTTCTTCTCTTGTAGCGAAGGTTTGGAGCCCCCCGTGAACTTAAACTTACAAATACTGACTTCTGTGGTAGGTGTCGTGGAGTTTGTCTTGGTTGGCATCGGCGGGATGAATATCGCCGATCGTTTCCTTTTAACAGGACCCTGCACGGGGTTCGGGGACGCCCTTTTCATTTTGGTTTGATCGGGGCTCCGTTTCGCCTCCTCCACTTGCTTAATCACTTTAGGGTCTAACAGTTCTGAAATTTGTTTGAGCACTAATTTATTTTTGTTATCGTCTATCGTCGAAGAGTTTTCTGAGACTTCACTGACACTATTTGGAGTTGACGTTGGTCCTCTATTCTGTCCTTCAGCGGAAAAGGGGAGTTGTCCTGCTGCCGCTAGCCTTTGGTAGTACATAAGTTGCGTTTGCAAGGCTAAGGGATGCATGTAGATGCCTGCGTTGGGCCAGTACACGTAGCCAGGGAACTTTCCCTCACTATCAGGGCTTGACGTCGACTGTACAGGCTCTGATAACGTGGGTGACACGTTCCGTGGCCGCGACAGATCGGGCGAACTGCTGGCCGTCACGGGCGTTAAGTTTGTGTTCCTCTGAATCACGGAGATGGCATTAGGAGGCTGTTCACCTTTAGTACCATCCTGCTCCGAGATTTCAGCTTCCACTTCAGTCTTAACTTCTGGTAGGGATGAGTAAATGTTCCCAAATTTCTTCTGTATTTGTATCTTGAGATCGTGAAGATCTCTGATGCAAAGGTTTAGAGGTTCATCGTCACTGTGCAAAGGTCCTGCGATAGTCACCGGTGCTTCAGGCATAGGGTCGTCTGGGCTAGAAAACTTTGGTGGAGTCATAGATTCTAGTCGCTTTTTGTTTTCTTGCGATAACTTCCTTTCTAATAAACTTGAGATGATTTTGTTTTGTAAGTCAGTTTTGGGGCTGCTCATTGGTGGATTGTCGCCGCCCCGGAACGGAGGGCACATGTTTAGTTGGTTCAATCTCTCTTGCGTGGGAGGCGGCTGTCCTGGCACGACGGTTCCGTAGTTCTCGTATATTAGGTGGCAGATGTCTGCCTTCTTCGGTTTCCGCCCTCTTCTCGGCTTGGAGTTATTCAGGGTCATCTCTCCCATGTACGGCAAGTCGTCATACGTGACAATCTTGCTGGGAGCTATAGCGGGGTTCTTCTTTTTCTTCTCCTCTTTAGTGGGTGGTTTAGCAGCCATGTTGAGCATAGATGACACTTGTGGTACAGTTAATGTTCCAGTCTCATTCTGTATGCCTGCTAGTCTTTGCGCCCAGATCTTGAACGTTTCGTTTGTGAAGTTGTTGATGTCAAAATTTGGTTCTTGTTTTGGTTTTTCTGGGGGCTTCTGTTTTTGTTGTACTTGTTTAGCAGCGTTGGCCTTCTGTAAGCTCTGCTCGTAGTGGTCCAGGTACTCCTGAGGCAACGCTTGGTGATGGAACTTTAGCTTCCATCTATTCTTCTGTCTGTTGCGAGCGTGCTTCGGTTTAGGTGACTCCTGTTTTTCGAGACGCTCTTTACTAGCTGATAAGAGCTGCTGCCGCAGTAACTCTTTGTTTTCAGATGTCCTGGAAAAAGAAAATATTCTTGTTAGTATTGGTTTCTTTAAACTGGTGAATCATGGTAAGAAGTATTGCGTTGTGTTATTGTATCAAACACGAGTCTATTTAGAGCAGGTATGGCACAACATTCCATCTTTACACTCATGACTGGAAACACAACACAATCATGTCTGGAACTTGGCAAGCGTTTACATAATTAGGACGATACGCATGTTTACGAGAGTCATTGAAGAACACATGACTTGGGGAGTATGAGATGACTCAGCCTCATTGGCAAATGCAATGTTCTCTAGTACCTAGCTGCTAAATCCTCGCCTTTTGTTCTAGGTTAATAAACCTAGAAAATCAATAAATAGATTCGATTCTTTAGTGGATGTGTCACAATACAACTCAAGAATTTCATAAAGTAACAAGAATGATAAACAATATCCACCTATGTAAATACAAGTAAAATCATTACTTCCCCATAATGGAATGGTCTTTGTGGGTTTCACTGTTAAGTATAGCTCATGTTCAGCAGTGAATATTTACGGGCTGTCGTTTACCGGATCCTCCGTTGCATTGGACTGAGAAGAAAGCCCATATTGTTTAGTGAATTGTGTGTTTGGAAGACTGACTGCGCTCTCCAGTGTGTACGGATATAACGTCCCGTTTTTCAGAGAGGCTCATAATTATACAGCAGTATACTACTCTATTTTAACTACCTATACGATGATGCTTACCTGTGCAGCGCATGCGGTGCGGGGGGGTGCGCGGGCGGCGGCGTAGGACACACGTCGCCGCACGCCACGCGCCGCATCACTTCTGAAACAATAACATACATGTGCGTTAGTATAGTGGCCGAAGATATTTATTGTATAGAAGATGCCTAAAAAATAAACAGTAGCACGGAGTGCCCCAGGAACGTGGACCGACAACCTGAAGGCAGCTGGGATAGACGTGCGAAAGGTGGAGGACCGACAGACCAGCGTACGAACTAGTGATTTAGTTGCGTTGCTGGTCGTCATTACCCGATGTAGTAAAAGAAAGATTGGAAGCAGCGAGGTAACGATTTATTCATGCATTAGCTATCTAAGCGAGTTAACCTGCCGATTAGGCGAGTTAAGTAGAAAACGTGTATTGTAGAGTTCAGTTGTAGGTACTTGCTAAATCCGCAAGTTAACTTTCTATTTATCTAATGCGTGTGTAAATTGGACTTTAACTTAATTTATGTAGTTTCAGAATTAAGATGTTTGGTTTGTAAAAATGGTTGTATGAATGCTACTGCCCACATCGACCGACAGCGGTCGCGTAAGTACGACAAACATATATTTTAATGTTGCACCTTAGACTATTAACAACGCACAATGTAAATGCATTATTTTAGAAGTAGCCAGTGCTTATTTTACTAAAGATTCAGTAATAGCCTAACGGCTTAGGCGGAGTGCCGGTCAATTATTACACGTCGTAGGTTCGACACCACACCTAGCACGGGGCTATTCTTTGCGTGAATGTGTGAACTTCTAATTTATTTATTTGCTAACATAATACGAATCACACGTGCATAGTGAAACTAATAAAATGATGTAATACGGGTAAAATAAACAAATGTAGGTATAACGCTAATGTGTTTTGATTGTAAAACGCACCTACGTCAGGTAAAAAAGTGGAATGTTGTCTAAATCGTAAATCATTTGTGTTTACTACGCGGCGCACGAGCATCATCAGATTACACCGAGATAATAAATCGTCTATTGAACTCCATTGCCATGTACCTATCTATGTAAGTACAGCTGCAAATCTATATGCATTTTCACCTTGTAGAAACTAAAAACCCATCAAGGTCCATGGGCTGCAAACTCGTAAAAATAATGTAATCCTTTTTTTATTTTATGAATGTTCTATGATATTATTTTATATATTATGATACCAATGGTTTAATTTATTAAATAAACTAATAATCACCTCATAAATATCTAATAATTAGGTAGGAGATAAATTAATTGAGCGCACTGCTGTCAAACAGCCAACATGAAATGTTACCGCATTCGCCAGAAAATACTGTTAGCCATTAAGCTTCGGAATTAGGGCGTCTAAACTATTCTAAACGTGGTTATCACAGCCCCATGCTGAAAATACAGTGTGTTTGTGTGTCAGTAGGATCTGCGGGTTCGGTAGAAAGGCGTGAAACCCGAGGCGCCTCGAGTGCGGCCCGAAATATCCGCGCCGCGAATGGACTGGCGCGGCGCACGCGCTACTGAACTGAACCACCGCAGCATTTCGCAACAAGCGTTCAGTTGATGCGACCGGTGTAATGGTTTCAAACAATAGAGATTGTTTTTAAAGGTGTATGTTTTCTAGTACACTATATTCTTATTGTACACAAGAAAATTACAATTAAATAATACCTAGGTACCTACAACTTAGTAAAGTCATGTACAAAGGCGAGCTTATGTAACTCCAGTAAAAAGAATAGAATACTGATCATAATTTTAATATCTCAACTGAAAACATAATATACGTGATGGACAATCTGCTCAGGCGATCTGATTGGAACAAGGGCGATTTTTTGGAATGTTAAACAAAAGAAAGTGGAGGTTTCTAACCACCACATAAAATTAGATTTAATCAGTAATTGGATTAGATTTGCATAAAACAATAATCACAAATATGAGGATTAGTAGGTAATATGTACAGGTGTTCAGATGTTCTTGAAAAAACAATGCTCGCTCTGTATCCGGTCTACTTCTAAGGAAAAAGCCCAACCAAAGATTTTTAATTCAAGCGAAAGAATTATTATTATGAACACTGTTACTAAGCTTGCTTACTTTTATAATTTGGTTAACACCCTTAGCACAGGTCATTAATTTAGATGACTTGACAATTTTTTGTAAAATTTTCAATTTGACTAGTTTTCGTAAGTTAAACACGGATGTGGGATTAGTTTGTATGTAAAACAAAACATTTGGGAAAACCACAACTATGCCCAAACTAATGAAGATTAGTAGCGTATCAGTAGTGTTGCCAGGATTTAATTAATATTCCACGACGAGCTAATTTAACGAGTGGTCCTTGTCCAATCCATTCCCTAGCAAACTAGCTAATATAACACTTATTCATAGAAACAGCAATTGTTACCACTTTTATCACTACCTACAAATAATTTCAGTCTGTAATGTGTATATCTGAAACTCAAGGTTTCAGTGACCGCTGTGAATCACAGATGATGCGCGTTGAATGTGCTAACGAAACGTGATGACACTTACAAACATGACATAATCCGGGAACAGAACTGACGCATCTTTATGTATTTCACAAAATTCATTACTGGACCATTCAACACAAAACTCGCTAAAGGTAACAAAAAGAACTTCAAAAACATTTAATTGCAAACTAAGTATAGGTACCTACATAAGAAAGATTATTATATTATGGGATGTTATTGGAGCAGTGCTTATTTGGTACGATATATTTATAATCGATACCACCCATCAAGTGTGTGGGCGTGGAATTAGTGAGATAATTAACATTCTCGGAATGTGAGGCTGAAAGAAGCCAATTAATGAGCGTATTCGGTGGCACGGTAGGAGCACTAAACAGATACATTCAGAAGTGTAGGAGTTATGTTTATAGCAGTTTAATTCTGGACCCCTCCAGAAAGGAAAAGGACTGTAGTCTGGCAAGTTAGATGATTGCCCATCACGGTCATCATCAGAAACCTGTTGACGCAGGGTGCTCCGAAGAATCTCCGGCATAGCATACCTACATAGTTGGTACGCTGCAGTTGCAGAGTCGGGGATCATTTTGTTACAAATCAAAAAAAAAATGCCCGAATTTGATAGAATGGATATTATAATAATGTTGTTTCAGCATATTCTGAATTTAAATTTTAATTAACTATGTGCATCTCTACTGTTCTGATTTTTTCGCGTGGTGTGGAGATTCTATACTTCTTAACGTTGTGATACAATTGAGTCTGTATTGAAGAGCGTTGGCGTCGGTTCTCACAATAATTTATACACCGTGACTGGTCGTGACGTGCGCCTTGTTTACTCAACACTTTCGCTATTCAGACGGTAATGATCGGAGGCATGTTAATCTGTAATAGGTGAAGGAGATTTAATGTGGTATTGTCGGGTGTTCCAATTAGTGAGCCGGGCAATAATGTGTCTCTATTATCTTGTATTAAGTTATAGATATAAAGCCTGACACGCCAGTGTCCTAAAGTTTGCCGAAGAATGGAGATATAAAACTTAGGAATTAGAAAAAGTACCTATCTAAAATTGTACCAATATGGTAGGAATTAAGAATTGAGATAAGTACTTTCTTCTATCTATGCGATTGTAGCACCTCGCGACAGTGAATCACGCCACGCTGTAGCTCGCAGTGGCAATCTGCCAGTCAAGCATAAGGAAGGAATCCCAAACAAAAAAATGGCGTGATGTTTAGTACAAAACTGCTATAAATACCAGGTTTACGATACCCGAAGATTTTGTGAGCGCGATTTATACGATACCGAATCACAACAGTGAGATATGAGTCACGCCACAACAGACCGGCAGGCTATAAAGTGTGCAAATACAGACGAACCCTTCACTTTTAAGGCATTGATCGGCCGCGCTACATTTAGGTAGATTATTAAGATTATCATAACATAATTTATTATTGTGTGGCCATTTGAACAGTCATTTGAGACTGATTTCTTTATGTAAGACTGTTAAACTAAATTAGGTGTGTATCATCATATCCAATCATTTTTTTATCATGATATTGCGTAGGCTACTAGGAACGTCCTTCAACCAGATGGGCCGACGACCTAAAAAGATAGCTAGGGTATTGTAAATTTTACGCTAAACTCTGAAGACTGAGTACCTATCTAGGTACCTATACCTACATATACACAGGCACAGAGTTGAGGCAAATGTACATAATTTGTTTGACGACACGTTTGGTGCAGTGGCTGAGCGATTGGCTTCTGCGCTACGGGTTCTGGGTTCGACTCCCTCACGGAACAAATATTTGTATGGCCTACAGATAGTTGTTCCGGGTCTGGTTGTTTGGTGTGATGATTTGCGTCTGTAAACGCACCCACGATACAGGAAAAATCCTAGTATGGGTCAGTGTTTAAAAAAAAAGAATTGTATGAGTTTATGTATCTATAATAAAATTGTACAATATAAACTCTTATTGATTACTTATTTCAAAAACTATTTCTGCACACCTGGTGCATATTCCATACATTACGTTTGCTATAAACTATAAAATTACGATAGTATAAAATGAAGTCATAGTTATATTGCTGTTGTTCGACTTATTCATGTAACCAATCCAATGTCTTCTAATATATTTTAATCTTGACAGAAGACAGAGTTTACAATAATAAACAACTCTAAATACACAGTATGCACAGTTCAATACCAGAAGTTTGTTGAAAATCCCACTACAGAAAGACCACGGTCAAACTTCAAAAATAATTCTAGACCTTAATCACAAAATAACTGGCAATTCCCAGCACACTAAGTATATAAGTGCTAAGCCTTAAGTTTTGAGTTTTACCCACAAGCTTAGGCAGTAGCGAGGCGGTATGTACTCGATCATAATATAAATATAGCCGTGATTTTCTGAGCTTGAAGGCGCTTTTAATAACGTAGTAATGTAACAAAATTAGTCATAAACATATTCACACTAAGACGGATTATTTCCTTAAGTTTTCAAAGTCACCACTTATTTAGTAGGAATTCATTATTATTCCTTTATTCATTTAATATACATACTATCTACATTACATTTTAAAATATTTCTATAAAAAAATTAAAAACATTTAAAAAGATAAAAAAATAGTAGCCCCACCGGCATCGGGAACAGGGTCCAAGCTACCGGTGGTCAGGGCCTCAGAGAAAGGAACTACCTAACAATACGCGCAGTGTCCAGAAGTACCATTTACCGTACCGAACAGTGTTCCCAACCTAACGATAATTTCATAGCTACGTACGATGTACGATAATACACTACTATCGTAAGCAGAAAGTACGATAATTTCAGTATACTGATAGACGACCTTTGTTTAGACTTTCCCGTCACTCATCGAAAGGGATCTTCTAAAAAAAAGGTCTCCTAACTGTCGCCGGACAAAAGAAGCGCCAAATTTTTGGAGTACCTAAGTGACAGGAGAAATCGAAAAGAAATAAAGAAATATTGAGGAGAGCGCCTAAAAATAAGCACGTCCAACTATCGCTGGAAGAAGAAACAGGAAAAAAAAAAGGTCGTCCGACTGTCGCTTGGGGAATCGAGAATTTTTTATTGGCAGCACTGTTGACAACACCTTTTTCCTGATAGTACGATAATTTTTGTCAGTTTTGATCCATGTACGATAATTTTACGGCCCGGGTACGATAGCTTCCTGGCTTCAGGTGTTGAACACTGGTACCAAATTAATTATATTATTATTATTTATTATGTTGGTGCGTACAAATCCTTTTGTAGATAACATAGGCCTGTATAACATGATTCAGAAAAATGTACAAGAACGACCTGGATTGTACCTAATTAAACAGGAAAGCATGGTAAAAAAGAGGGGACTACACTCCTTCACCTAGCAGTTGATGATCAAAGCCAGCAAGTGATGATGATGAAATTCCTAAATGACTATAGATTATTGAGAACACAATTTTCTTTACAATAACTACCTATGATATAATTGCTTCATTGGTCTAGTGGTGGCAAGCGCGACTGCTGATCGTGAGTTTCTGGGTTCGATCCCCAGGTCGGGCAGTGTTATTGGGTTTTTCAGTGTAGAATTCATCAGTAGCAGCCCGGAGTTTGGATTTGTGGCCAGTTGATGGCAATAGGCTTGCCCCTTATTACATAGGACAACCATAACGCCGAAATGATAGTATTTTTATACACCGCTGCGCAACCCTTCGGGGAATACAGGCGTGATGTTATGTATGTATGTACTATGTCCGGTATAACTATGTGGAGTGTAATCTGGAGTGGTTTGAACTAAATAATATGTTATCTTCACTTTCGTCATTTTCCCCAATTCAATCGAGGTTAACGTGGTATCAATTATTAAAGAGGCTCGTTTTAACAATATTGTTAAATAAGTTCAAGACATAAGAATAATTTCCTTACGTATATTTAATTTACAAAATCTTTTCAATTTAGAAGCTACTGAACGCGTCCGAAAAAAATCAAAGAAGTGATAACAATGATCACAACTGCATCTTCACAACGTATCAGTTCTCTCAGTTCTCCCCACAATGTAAACTGTATCCTGACTCATCATCACTTACATACGGACTACGGTACAAACAGCAGTAGGTAAGTGTTTACTCTGATACGCTGTTACGTGGCACTCGCTGGCACCTCGCCAGTACATACGTCAGTACGTCTGCCTTACTAGTAGGCCATGCGGATATTTGGAAGATACGCCATTTTTGTATGTTAAGAGTTCGTTGTACAAATTGTGATTAGCGGTTCTTGGCATTGTTTTCCTAAAATATATAGGTACAAACAATTTTTTTTGTAGGCAACTTTTGTGAACCAATTTTCAGGCAGTTGCTGAGAAATGGTGTGGATACGGTGACAGGGGGCGCCACCTGCCACGTTTGAATGAACCACCGGCGCCAACATAGCAGAGGAGTGCCAAGTGTTAATTATGATGTTTGGCGTCTTTACACCATAAATCGGAGAGATGAAGATGAGATGTTATTCTAGTGGTGGCAAGTGTGACTGCTGATCGTGAGGTCCTGGGTTTGATCCCCAGGTCGGGCAAACAGTTATTGAGTTTTTCCGTGTGGAATTCCTCAGTAGCAGCCCGCAGTACGGATTTGTGCCCGGTTGATGGCAATGGGCTCACCCCCTATTACATGGGACTTAAGGGAAATGAGGGTGTTACTTTACACCCCTGCCCAACGCTTCGGGGAATACAGGCGTGATGTTATATATAAAAACCATCATTTAGAATTATTTTATATTTTTATTATTTTTTATTTTTGCTTGACTTCAATCCTTGAATTGAGATGAAATTAAAGCCTCAATACAACATGTCATACCTACAATAAACCGTTGTAAAAATTATACATCACAGGTTCGTTTGATATAACTGAAAATCAAATGAATAGAACGTGTATGAACTTTGGTTCGATGACTTATTGAACCCAGATTGAATCATGAAATTCTAACAAACTTACTGAAACGGCAGCCATTTGAACATCACAAGCATAAGTACATAACAATATTTTTCCAAATAATTATCAATTACATCATCAATTACAAGAATGCAGTCCGATTTAAACGACGTAAATAAATAACAACAAATGTGGAGATTTTTATTATTTTAACTTTCCAAAATTCGAGTCAAACCGCGGGTTAACAACTAGCTATTAATTTGAGATCGGCATAAAGGGAATGCTAATAGCTACCATGTTTGGTATAGTGCGCTGTAGACATGAATCATATCGAAGAGCGTAGGAGACCAACGCAAAGTTATTTATTACCGTTTTGGTTACGAATTACGAACGGTTGACCAAAACAAACGGCTTTGGGCTTATTGTTTTACATAACAATATTAACTATCCGGTATCCGTCAGTTTATGGTGTGTCCGATTTTGGTTATCTGAGCAGATTAAGCTTTTAGCGAAGTGATTTGTGATTAGGCTTTCTTGTTTGAGATAACCGACTGCTTATCATGTTACTCATTGCTATAATCCTACTATACTGATCGCAAGAAGACAATTATGTTATTGTTACCTATTAGTGTGCCTACTCTTTTTCAGGCGCTGTCTAATTTCCTCTTTCGTATCAAAGACGATTTTGGAATTGATTTAACATGCATTAAATGATCGTAGGTAACAAAACTTTAATTGAAGTTTCCGTATTAAACATTAAACATGGGTAGGTATCTATAGGTATATTAAACATGGGTAGGTATCTATAGGTATATATAGGTATCTATAGGTATATTTTAAAACAATGGCTTGTGTTCTTTTTGGTGACTTTGCTTTTAGTAATACAAAATATGATTAGTCAACAAAACACCTAACAAAAATTTAAAAAAGAACCTAGATATTTCATCAGCCAATATAAGTGAGAATCACTTCTAAAAACCCTGAGCTCCGAAATACGGCGCAACTACTCAAACAGTGCCAAACACACAATCACCTCGAAATCGTCGAAACTGGCTAAGTGATAACAGAAAACACCTCGATCTCTTAAACAACGTTGTTTAAACAACGGTACACATTGACGCTATAAAGGTATATTTCGCTATTGGCAGCCGAGACAATTTGACACTCGCCGTATAAGGACTATCGGCCACCGGGAGCTTTCTGCGGTAACCACAAACGCACACACGCTGATTGGATCTGCATACATGACATAGATAAAATAACGAAGCATCGACAACGGATGTAAGTACAGTACAGGGGAAAATTCTAAGAACTTGTGTGTGACATCAGTGATAGAACTAGCACCCCTCTCACTTATATCCTTATTGGATATTGATGTTTGTTTTGCATACGAGTCGCTTTACAAGCACTTAAGTAACTGTAAGCGATCGCTCGTATACTAACCAAAACTCCAAAGGGTTACTGTACCTACTGTTAGACTGTACCTATGTACACCACCTAGAATCGCATAAGCGGGTGCAGCCATGTTTTTTTTTCTCTTATTCTTCCTTAGCGTCAGCCCACTTCAGCCCGCTATGATAGGAGTCCCAGTGGGAGAACACGTACCTACAGCGACAATTACCTAATCAAAGTCAAAGCGGACGCTATGTAACTGTTAGATATTTCAATCAGGCAAACAACTGGCGAAGTGTGAGTCGGACTCGCGTACTAAGGAATCCGTACCACAACACGTCTTTGAAATAACTTACTTATGAAAAATGCATTTTCTTTTTAGGTTTCTTGTATAAGGGTTCCCTTTGACTTCCCTTTTTTTCAGACTTAATTACAAAATATTTTAATTGCCATGTTAGAGGCCAATGAGGCTATAGTAACACATATTCTGTGTAAATTTCAACTGGCTACCTATTACGGTTAAAAAGATACAGCCCTGTAACAGACGGACGAACGGACGGACAGACGGCGTAGGCTTAGAAATAAGGTTCCGTTGGCACCCTTTGGGTACGGAACACTAAAAAAGGAAACAAGCATAATACTTAATTATTTCAGAATAAAAATATAACACGTGTGAAATAATGGTAATAACAATATCATACAATTTTTTAATTAACAAATAACACTGTACCTACTTAATAATTAATTTTTAGTTGGATAAACTAGGGCCTGTGGTTTACTTTAAATTACAAAATAACATGTAGGCAGCATGACAATACCGAACGTGGCAGCAATTGACGTTTAAAAAATGTAAATTAAGTTCAAAGTTGAACAAATTAATGATTCATTAGTTCCTATAATACTAATCGCAGGTTTAATACCTACATCAAAACTATGTAATTCAAGTCAGTTATTATATGTTCAATACAAACAACAAACTATTTACAGGCAGCGGTTACTGATAAGGTTAGTTTGACGAATCAATAGGTACAACGTATCGCGACGTGATAACTCGCGGCGGAGATAACTGCACCACACATAACTATGTAGTTGGTAGCATATACTATCTACTTTGATAATGATGGCACTGGGTTACTTTAACTGAACCAACAGTTTGACTAATAGATAACGATTTGTTTGTGGGATGTTTATCAAAAGACTGTTTAACAAGCACTTTATTACTTGATTGCTAGATTAACTAAATTGGGACGGTAAAATTGTAGAAATACATAATTAGTGAAAATGTATTGTTGTTTAATTGAAGCTTTTTACATTTATAGTTAGAGCATGCATGTTAAGTTTAACAATTATGATAAACACCAGGTTAGAACTAAAAAACTTAGTCTAAAAAATATAAAGTAAGTAATCACCTCCGCCCTCGGGCAACATTTGTGACATCCAAATCCTTTTTATTATAGCACTAATAACACGAAACTTTTCATTGATAAACTGTTAACGCGTGCGCATATTGTATCACAGTGGGATCACACAATGCAGGCGGTGCGCGGCCGCGGCTGTCAGAGTCGCGCGTTATCGTGCGTGGTAACTTGCGGAGGTCGCGCGACGCTACTCCCGAGTCGCGAGTTGCGGCACTGCGCCGCCGCTGCGCCCGCGCCGCTCTAATCTAAATACAGACAACGCGGCCCCAACCAAAATCGCTCGTATTACTTTCGGTTTCCATACGGCCTAAATTTAGAGGCCGCTCGCTACAGAAATAAAAACGTTTTTTACGTGTTTTTAGACGGGAACAGAGAGCGTTTTTGCAGTGGCTGGTGGTGTGCCAGCGACGCGGCGCGCGCGCCTCGCGAAACCCGAGATTCGTGCCATATTTGGCAGGCGCTCGCGCGATCACAAACGCTTTTGGGTATTTAGTTTCGGCGCGGCCCGGCTGGCACCGGCCCCGTCCGCCCGATGCGCGCGCGCTTCTAATTTCAGCCGCTTCCGTTGCGTTATAATCGCTCACTGATCGGGGATGCATTACCTGACGGCGACTAGCATGCCATATATGGTATTCTCTTACAGGAATGTCGCACCAGACGTACGGCATTTACAAATATGAATCATCTCTGTCCAGACAGACATATACGATGCATTTAGGTATTCTGGTTTCTTGGAGCTTACATCCGTCATTCCGACCGATTGGACCGATGTTTTAATGTAATATGGGGTAATTAGAACACATCAGTTATTTTCGTTTCTGTACACATTACTCAGTTTTACTCGTTCTGGTTTGTTTATCAATACAACCGAATTATAATTTTGCTGCTCTAATAATGTAACTATTCGGTCTCTGGCACAATGATATACTGTTCTAAATTGTTGTGTATCTTGTTCCCTTCATCTTGCTCCAACATACAAAGGTAGATAGAGAGACGTGGCATTTTCGCATAATGAGCAAATGTTTGTGGAACGCATTTAATTATCAACAGAATACCACGCGACTAAAACTACTATTTCAAGATATCACGCACAAGGAAATAGTAACATACCTACAAAAACTATTGTTAATTAAAGAGCTCTACACAAGACAAGTCGCTATTTTTCATGATTACGTCAAAACTGCGTTTGCTCTAGAATTTTTTTACAAAAATATATTTGGCGTGGCGAAGTAATTATTTATGTCGTTGTCACTTTTGACATGCGCCCAATGGTAACGCGGCTCTCTAGTTTTATGTTTTATCTCAAGATCATAAATCGTGAAATAATATTAATTAAGCGATTAATATGAATAAAATGATTTAATTGCAGACGACGGCAGTCTGCTAATGGTTCGTAATTATATTGGTAATCTTTCAGAAATGGAAAAATATTTTAAAAAACAATTTATAAAAGAATAATCTATTTAAATATTGTATATGTTTTTAAACATGAAGCGAAATATTTAGCAAGAGAACAAGATGTAGTACTTAGAGTGCTGTGATTAGCACCATTTCAAGCTTTAAACTATTCGTTGTACAATCCACAGATTCCGCCGAAATACAACATAAATATTGTTTTAATCGTTAGAAAAATCCGATTAGACATTTTGCTCATTTACACGTTCCCTGTTTTTATGTCGATAAATATCCGACCGTAAGCGAGTTACATGCGCGAGAGCACACTATATGATTAAGGAAATATTTGCACTTCAGAAACTTTATTATGACTGGGACTTAAAATATTAATAACATGTTTTAATATTTCGTCGATTCGCTTAATTTTTGAGTT
Organism: Amphipyra berbera; assembly: GCA_910594945.2. Lineage (NCBI taxonomy): Eukaryota > Metazoa > Arthropoda > Insecta > Lepidoptera > Noctuidae > Amphipyra > Amphipyra berbera. The sequence goes on from OU343142.1 coordinate 16,945,853, forward strand.
TATATTGTGTTGCATGTCTTCATATGAGCCCATGTTCGTGTGCAGCGAAGTATGGGCGTCCTAATATTATATCTACCGCTACAACTTTTAAGAGGAAGTATTGCCGCAATCACCGCGTTCGTCAAAGTTATTGATAAACGCACTAGTTGTAATTTGGGCACAGAAAGATGTTGCGGCTCATACTTTTAGCAAAATATTTTATTCATGTTGCCCCACCCGGCACAGGAAAGAATAGGCAATAGAAATAATAAATAGGTATAGAAAGGAATGGTCTAGATTCTGTCAACTCGCCACCCATGTCCACAGTACAATTACCCAAAATAGGCAGACAAATGCCCGACTCCATCTATACTTATTTGGACCTCAAAAATAAAGTTATGGGGAAAACAACATAACGTCACGCCTTGTATTCCCTGAAGGGTTAGGCAGAGGTGTTTTAATAACACCCTCGTTTCGACAGTTATGTTTAAGTCCCATGTAATAGGGGGCGAGTCTATTGCCATTAACCGGGCACAAATCCAGACTCCGGGCTGCTACTGAATATATGGGGAAAAATTGCCCCATAATCCCATTCTGCACTTCCAGATTTATTGAAAAGAGAAATATTTACTGTCCGGCTAAGTTTGCCCCAACCTGGACAAAATCCTGGCTACGCCGATGGCTCCCGGGAAGAGAGAGGGTGGGCCATTCTTTGCCGGAAATCACAAGGCTATTGTTGAATGTGACGTACCTAATATAGTCACATTAATACCTATATTATAATTAATGCAATAGTTACGGTCGCTGGTGGTCGCAGCCGGTCGTCGTCGCCCACATCTCTCAAACTGACCCAGTTCCACCAGGTAGGAGGTACACTGGCATTTAGGTGACAATTATATTAATTAGACATAGTATACATATTAATGAGGTGTCATGAATAATAAATAATTGCAGGCTTTTATAAGGAAACTATGTCGTAGGATCTCTTGAAGTTGACAGATTTATCTATCAACCACACAGAAATGTAAAGTATCTGGATGACCTGATGTTATTTTTTTGGTAAATCGACGTTATCTAAAAATTAAACCGAGCTAGATCGATTTATCGCCCCCGAAACCCCCTACATACAAAATTTCATGAAAATCATTGGAGCCGTTTCCGAGATTTAGGTTATATATATACATATATACAAGAATTGCTCGTTTAAAGGTATTAGATAGATAATAAGATCAACCCCGATAATTGAATCGTTGCAAAGTAAGTTTTAATTTACAATGTTTTCAATACGAAAAAGTAATAAGAGACCAGTAATATCGACGCGCCCACTAAGTAAATTATGATATTACAAACATTTTGATTACAGACGTTATCGTTACAGCCATGCAGAAAGTCATAAAAACACTATAAAACAGTTACTCGAGAAGAAAACAAATAGTATTACTTGCAAAAATATTCTTGTTGAGATAAATCTCATTGCGGTGTTATTGCGCTATAAAAATTGTAAATAGATACGTAATAAGCGAGTGTAGGCCTTTCACTGCGCGAGCGCAAGGCGTGTCTGCCCACACCCCCACAATGATTTCACTCTGAGCCCACTACACTTGCACAAATAGCTTTTGTAATATCATAATGTCTAATCAAATAGACACCCAGTGAGAAGAAATCGTTGATAAATTATTGTTAATACGTGCAGAGACATAATAAATTATATTGAACGAATAATGACTTCTCAGTATAGATACATAAATACAATACATAAAAATAATGTTATAACGTTTTAGTATATTTAGTCACAAGGTAGTTATTTTGGCATCTTGCGTACTTGTTTGTAACTCATATCTAAAACTATTTTTTTAAATTCTATTTCTATTTTAAGACCCGCGGCGCCACATAACTGTAAGAAAGAAAAGTTTCAGTGTTTTTTTCGGTTCCATTTTTATTTTTCTCTTATTTATTTTTTATTCATAATAAATAAATAAAAACACAACGTAATAGGCGAGAGCGATCGAATCGTTGCGTATTGTGTGTTTGATATTGATGTTCTTCGTAACTGAAAAATTGATTAAAAAAAGTTCCTTAATATTATTCCATCCCACATCTTGTCACGACAACCTAACAATACTTCATTGAATACAGACCAATTATAGCAATGCCTCTTATTGATCGGCGGTGTCAGAATCGCCCACATCGGGTACGTTAGCCCATCGGTCCACGAACCCACTCCCGCGCCGCCGTGATGGTGACAAATGTATGTAATGCAAGACTGGCGATGATAGGCGATTATATTAATTGGAGTTATTGAGACCCGCTGGATCCTATTGTCTATTATTATGATGAACCAGTTCGATAAGAAATGTTTCGTCAAGATATTTTATTGATAGATAGGTACATAATCGTATTGATTGAAAATACGCTACACTTTCGAAGGATTAAAGAGCTGTTCGTTATACACATTTGTCTTACAAATAGGACTATCTGCGTTAGACGTACATTTGCGTGTACCCTGATCAAAAAAAAATTTCAAAGCTTATTTTGTGTTCGACTTTTAGTTATTCTAACTGCAAATATAAGGTCCAACCAAAATACCTGGACAAACTTTTAGACAGTGTTCAATACGTTTAACTAATCACATCTATGTAAAAAAAACACGAGATCCAAGTCATTTTTTCTAACCAAAAAATAATAACGTTTTAAATTGCCTGTACTCTCTAAGAATAAACTCATCCATTTCTTATGCATCGACCGACATTGGGGTGCGCGCTAATTCCGTGCCGTGTTTTACATAAACAGCGAAGTGAAAAATGTAAAAAAAAATAATAAAGTAAAATAAAAGTTGAAAAAAATTTTTTTGTTAGAGATAAAAAACACTTGGATTTCGTTTTTTTTGCATAGATATGTTCAGTTACACTTACCGAACACTGTATAAAAGATTGTCCAGATATTTTGGTTGGACCTTACGTAACATAGAAATATTGTTTTCAAAGCTCCATTCCCTTCAATAATCAAATGATGAAAATTACGTACAGAGAGAGCTGTGTCAGCACTTAATTGAAAGTGCTCGCTCGACTTTTAAAAAATAAACATCGACCTAAACTGTCAAATTTGTTCGATTTTTGACGATCAGTAAAATTCGGTCGATTAAATTCGAGCAAGTCATAACTTTATTGCACAGAAACCATTATGTATAATGATCGTATACAAGTGCATGCGCAGTGAGTCGGCGACAGATTGTTATTTTACGGGACACTGAGTCCGTGACTCGTCTCGCTCAGTTGAGGCTGATAATCTTCGCATAATGAACAGCTGATGTTGTGCTCAGATCTCTATACTAACATTTACAAATATTTACTATTGGCAAGCTTATAATTCTTTTAACAAATACACGAAATGGTAAAATTTAAAATCCTTATTAAAGGGACTCGACCTAAACCAAATCGCCCCGGGGCTCTACCTATATATTAAAAGCTCGCTGATCTACAAAACTCTACATGCCTTAAAATGCTAAATGTGAAAATATAGTTTTATGAGTTTGTGTGTATATCAGTTAGAACATTACATTGTGATTTATAACAAACAACACCTGGCGGCTCACCCAGCACACGTACCGACCGTAACAAGGTAATTAATTTACCTATATAATGGATTTTGTTGAATCTCTCGTACAAAATTTGACAAAATGGAGGACACTTGTCTTGTTCTTGTCACGGTAGTGCAAGCTAGACACAGAAATCTAAATAATAAGACGTGGTAGGTCACTGATTGAATAAGTAATTTGAATATCAACTAAACATTGAAAATACCCATGTACCTGTTTAGATTCTAAATTATACCTTTTTTATTTTAAAACAAAGATTCATTGAGTTTTCAGATCAGAATATTAATCGCAACATTCAAAAGCTTAACTTTTCCGACTAAGTATACTTTTAATCTACATAATAATTATTAACAATCGGGGACGATTTTGAGTATCTAATCTTCAAGGAGGCGAGTACGTATACTTAGGCAATCAAGGGCGAGTGGTGCGTACACCTAATTGTGTTGATCTTTCACTTTAGTAGGTAGCGATAAAATTGATGAATATGGATTAATCTCGTAAAATGACATTGAAGAGTAAAATTTACTATTGTCAGGTGAAATTAATAGCGTAAGACGTATTTAAAGTTTCTATAAATTTAAAAATATGATTCAGTCTTATGAGTATCTGTATGATGTGTGAATGTGGATAAAGCGAAAGGAGTATGTAAGGATCATAGCAGGAGGCGTTCTATAGTTTCTGCCTACCCCCAAGGGGAAAAAAGTTTATGTATGTAAGTATCTGTATCCGAAAGGTTTCAGTTATTACCTTATAATACACGTATTTCCTCCCTAATGTAATTGTCTCCTACCTTCTGTAACCGACGACGTATTTACCATCTAAAGCAGCAAGCACTTTGGTTCCACAGTTATAGTAACTGTAATAACAGAGAGTCAGAGACAACCACATGACCACACCGGAAGAGCACGTGGCTTGGGTTTATCTCTGAACTTAATTATTATCGTTATGGCATTTTCCTTACGTAGTTCCAGTTACTATCATCCTAGTTTATCGGGTATATACGTAATATAATAAAAACCAATAATTTTATTTTAGTTTAAACTGTAAACAAACCTTTGATTGTGAAAAACATTCAGCGTTCTTTAAGAATCCATTAAACGTACACTTTATTATTAGAAGACTTAAATTTATTAAATACATATGGAGGTTAAAACTTAATGTGTTTAACGGGCAAAGGATTGTTTACCTTTTATACAAAAAAATAATAAGCCGGATTACATACTGTAAGTAGTTATCCAAATAGCAATTCCCAATTGACTATAGCGTTTATTATTTATGTACTAAGCTTCTCGGTATTCGATTCAATTCAGCGAATCTCTTAGCATTAAAAATAGAGAAACAACCCACGCGGGAAAACTTTAGTATTGTATTCAACCGCCCCGTCCGCCCACTGGGGAACAAGTGTTTCAATCACTCTTAGGTCATTTATATAGCACCACAATGTGTGATGAATGTTTTGTGATGGTTTGGGTACTAGTCCGTGGTTATGGCTATGTTCTTCCATAAGTGATCACCGTAGATAACCTAAGTACCTACCTTATTGAAATTATTCAGAATGTGTTAGATGTTGTCAAATAAGTCAATTGATATTTATTTTTTCCCTCTAAGCTAAGATTGGTAGTTGGCACGTCATGGCCAACCACATTATATTATTATTTTTGGACAAATAGGTTCACTGATTTAATAAAAAGGTTCGCCTTCCTGCACGGGATTAATGATCCACATAAATTACACTAGTTTACAAAAATTAACTTTTAGTCTGTTGTCGCGAATTTTGTGGTTGATAATGTTCAATTATGACTTATTTTAGTCAAATCTACCCTCAACATTTTTTGAGCAGCTCGAGTTACAGACGTATTTTACTGTGTTAAGATTAGTATCTGAAGTTTTTGCGTCATGAGTAGTTCAAGGAGACATTGTTTAATCAATCCGGATTATTTTTGCTATATATGCGGAGAATATGTGTTTAACGATTGTAGAAAAGTTATATCAGAGTTGGTGAAAAATACCTATTTTGAGTATTTTGGGATGCTCTTGGGTAAAAATGTGAAGTCTTGGGCTCCCAATTGTGTTTGTAAATCGTGTGTGGAACATTTAAGATTATGGAAAAGTGCTAAAAGAAGTGGCTTTATGTTTAGAACACCGACTATTTGGCGAGAACCACGAAATCATCTCGAAGACTGTTATTTTTGTAGCGTGAACGTAAACGGTTTAAACACTAAAAATCGAGCTTAAATGGCAGTACCCAAGTACTAGTTGTGTTCAACGTCCAGTGCAGCGTTCACCTGACTCTTCAGTGCCTAAAAATATATCTGAACCCTTAGAACAAGACATTGAAGGACCTAGCTAATCACAAAATGATGCTAATTTTGAAGGTATGTCAAATGAGCCAAAATGCTTTTCCCAAAATGAGTTAGATGATCTTGTAAGAGATTTAAATCTTTCTTAACAAGCTTCAGAATTATTAGCTGATGCTAACAATTCTGAAGCTTGTTTAGAAAGATAAAAAAAAAACTGAAAATTATATTGAACTTGTAGAAGACCTTCTGCTACAATTAAAAAATATGGGGTGCAATATGAGCATAAATCTCCAGTTCCTCCATAGTCACCTGGACAGGTTTCCGGAAAATTTAGGTGATATGAGCGAAGAGCAGGGAGAGCGTATGCATCAGGACTTACGCGTCATGGAGGAGCGCTATCAGGGTTTCTGGGATACGAATATGATGTCTGACTATTGTTGGTCTCTGATACGTCATTTTCCAAAGTCTACACATTAGAGAAGAGCTTTAAAACGAAGTTATTTAGAACTGTGATTTATTTATTTTTAGTGAAGTTTTTCTTAGTAAATACACGTTTTTTTCTGTTTTATACCTACATAGCTGAAACTCAGAAACTAGAGCTGATAAAAATCTTCTAATTATATTTTTGAAAATAGCATATCATAATGTAGTCAGCAACAACTAAAATTTCTTCGGCAACAGATGTATTGTAAACTAGTGTTATTTTTAACAACCCAGTCACTTCAACAAACAATACGTCGTAGGTCGAAAGAGCTTCCCAAGGGATTAGGGCTAGCGCTGTACGTGGGTGGCCTACGTTCATCAAACGTCAACAGCCTGACTGAACAAGGTCCGTCACATCATTTGACAAACGGCTATATTTAGCCAAAAGAGGCTCTATCAGATTACTTAACGATCATAGAACGTTATATACTTTATGGCTACCTACGTGATGGGACACGGAACGTAGGCCAGTGTCCATCATTACCGTAGGCACGCAATAGCCAAAACTAAAGCCCACGCCGCACTACCGCAAAAACGTACGCCATATTTGTAGTTATTATAACGACATGTGGGCTAATGTGGGCTCTACATGTATATTTGTTAGAGTTATTGTTTAATTTTGGGAGGGGCTTCGTCAAAGGAGTAAGATATAAGGAAAACTAATTGTTAATCATATTAGTCCATAAACAACTTCTACTAAATATAGGAAAAATAATAATGTCCAAAATATTCCTAAAGAGAAATGCTGAAGATAATTAAAATTCGACAAATATGCACATTTCATTAGTAAGCCACATAGAAGCTTAGATATTTTAAAAGTTATTTTAGTAAAAGTTAATTAATTGTAATATATGCCTATACCTAAATATTTCGATCCTACATGACAAGTACCTATTGAATAAGATTGCAAAAAAATAAATACTAAAAGAAAACTTTGACCTTTTCCGTTTGTTTTGTTCGCAGTTTCCGTAACGTTCAAGGGCTATTGCGTTGTCACGTTATATTGGCAGAGCACCAAGCAGACACATTTTATATTTTATGAAATCAGCGAATACTTTCAATGACCACGTCACTACAGATTCAAATGAAAACAAGAATTGTTTCCTTTTCTTTTGTGAAATTGAGTGAGAGTAATAGTTTACTACTGCACACGTGGGCGTTGAGCTACTTATACCCATCATCTAAATATACTATAAATAGACAATAAGTAGGCAGCCAACAGCAAAAATCACGGTATTTTAAAATGTATTATCGTTGTAACCAATTATTGTTCTTTGCAGTATTATCTACTTTTACGATATTATTATTATTTTTACGATGAAACAAAAATTAGCAAGATATCATTCATAAAACACTTCAGAAATTTTGAACGGTCATCACTCACTTTTGATGTTGACTGTACGTACTACTTTATGAGATGAAACCACTGTGGACTAGTAAAATTACAGTTTCATTTTCCTGTTCAAGAAAATCGTTACATTAGGTGGGTACACAATGAATTTTCCGAATTGGAATGCGTTGAAGTACTGATCTATATTTACATAAGTCGAAACAGAATCTGAAAAACAACACGAAATATAAGGAAAACGAAACAAAAATATTCACAGATATGGAATGAAATATAAGGCACTACATGTCAAAATGCAACGAGACAAACCTGAACAATTTTCCAATGATTTCATAAAGACTGAGTTTGTCTTAATATGCTATAATTTATTTAAATAACTCGCCATCGCCATCGGAGATCGATGAAAACGCCATATTCGCGCGGTCCGGTCTGCGCGTACGCAGCCACGGCCAAAACCAGGAACCAATAAATATAAATACATTTTAGTTGTTGCCCCAAAAGGCCCAGCGGCCTCGTCGTTATTTCCTTAAACCACTTATACTCAACACAGAATAGGGCTGTGTTATTTTCCGAATATCGTATCTTGACGCTTTCGTTCTTCCGAATAAGCGGTGCGATTGTGTTCCAATATGGGATATTTATGAAACAATTTCGCTTGGGACGCAATTACTGATTTGATGGTGAATTTCAATGATGTGGAATGTTTTGTTAATGACAGAAAATGTATGGGCTATAAATAAATAGATTTGTTGCAATAGAAATGCTTCAATGGTAGGTAAATTAATTCTTTACTAGGTATCTATTTAACAACAGATATCAACAATGGAAATAATACCATTTAGAACCAACGACTACTAACAGCCAATTGGCACAATGGTTATTTACTCGTCATTACGTAGTTTGTAAAAACATAGAAGAAAACATATATTATGCGTCAGTAGCCCTATTATTGTAATGCGCTTTAAGAACATTGTCGCATCAGTTATGGTTTACATCGACAACATCTTCGAACAGGACACTCATTACTGTCGTAATTATACAGTGACCCTATGAACATGGACTTTTAGTTACATTTTAAATGATAAGTAAATAAGTAAACTACTTTCTCTACGAGGTTAATCCAGGATGTGCAGGGACAGAAAGCATGGCACACAAAAGGGAGACCTATACTGGTTGGACTGTTTTTTTAATAAGTAAAACTTAATATAATTAATGCGCGATAATATAAACCTATCAGTAACATTTTTAACTTGGTTAATTGGGTGTTGAAATTAACGTAAGTACTTATGAAGTGAGTAATTAATTATACTCTATTTAATATAAAATTAGATAAATAAAGACCCATTTTTATTCAACAAATAACTTGTTTGCCTCCAGCAAGGATTAAACACGAAATGCTTTTATGAACCTTACATTTTTAAGGTCAATCAAGGTAAGCTGAAACGCACACACTCAAACACCCCAATTAGAATATTATGTTATAATCATAATACATACACTGAAATTTTAGTTTGACATGTATATGCATTGTTATTTACTAAATTAACGTTCTTGAAATAAGTTTTATTTTTCTTTATTTTGTATTGAATGACGGAATCTGTATTAATACAAAAAAAAATGCACTTTTAAAAGTATTTTTCTCTTTATTTACGGTTCATTTCAGTTTGTTTGGACTGTACAAGACAAGGGTAATGCGACTATTTTCCGTAGTTTTCATTATTATTGGGATAAAAAATTAACTATATTAAAAATGATAGAAATCGATTCAGTAAACGATTCTGAACAAACTACTTTCAGGATGTGCGTTAATTATGTTACATATTGTATAAAATGGGGTACCTATATAGGTAATTTTAACTTTTTCTACAAGTGACCTATAATTAAGTGAACAGCGTTAACTATTAGCAGGCCTACAGCAGTGCTTACTGCGAGTGATATCACTATTCTACCATTTAGGTATTACATTGACACACCATCTTCGGATCTCATTAGTGCGCCTCCCGCGTGATTACCTGCGCAACACGTACCTGACAATTGACTGCTTTACATACGTTGATGTTAAAATAATTAAATTGGTGATAAAACGTGGTAGTTTTAGGCTAAGTAGCACGTAAAACAGTCGGTCCAGGGTATCATACGAATACCTATGACAGTCGTTATGGGCTTACGGGTAGTCATAAGCACGAAAGTCAGACAACTGGTCTAACCTTAGGATATCGGCATTACTCCGTAACTGGGTTGCGGAAGTCTGATGGCAGTCGCTCCGTGTAAAATACTGGTATTCAGCCGCATCTGGTTAAACTGAAAGCTGACCCCAACATAGTTCGGAAAAGGCTAGGCAAAACATCAATAAAACTTGTAGCGTAGAGACGCTAGAGAGCCCTTCTATCTGCAAAATGTTATGGAGACGCTTTGATTTTTCATCATCCACCTAATCTGTGTAGTCTTATGAAATTTCGGAGGTGGTCTAGACATAAGTCCGTTGCGCGTTCAATATTTACACAACCAATTACTAAAAACAACATTGCTCTCGAGTAACAGTGACTCAATTTAGAGTCTATTATTATCTGAAAACGGCGTTCAACTTGTAAACATTTATATTGTAATCTATAGACGAAATATAATGTGGGATTTATTGAATTTAATTGTATAAATTAAGTTAATTCCAGATAACAATGATTCGGAGGAATATTTTGACGACTGAGCGCACTTTTTGATTATTTATAGTATTTCTATTTTGTATGTATAGTTATTTTTTACCTTAGATTTGTATTATAGGACTAGTATAGATTTATATTGTATAGGTATATTAGAATAATTTCTATGTTACTATGAATAAAGTATACGTACCTATGTAGGCATAATTTTCTAAAATCTAATTACGTTAACATTATGTGGTTGCAAGCAAATAAAATATACTGGATTTGCCTGTAATGTCTTCAGTTTGGTATCGACAAACAGACGTAGAGTTGACAGGCCATATGGCCTGTCAACTCTACGTCTGTACATAACATATGTTAAAAAGATGAAGAAAAGCAGGAATAAGAAACAAAATAACTACGAACTAATACCCGAGAGATGGATATTTTATAGAACACTAAAATATCTATAAATCTAAATAAACAAGTAATTTTAGTAAAATACTTACAGTATTCAAGTCCTAAGAGATTAATTTTAATAGTTTTTAAGTATTTTCTGTCATCAACAAATAAAGGCTTTTCTATTTTATTTTGTCTTCAGCCGTTAAAAAGCTTAGGCAGACTGAGATGACAGGTGCCATAATTCATCCTCAGAGTCAACCGATAATAATATGAGGTCCAACTCTAAAAGCATAAAGGGCAACCCTTTAGCATTTCCCTAGTTCAATTCCCATCTTGCCTAATCTCACTTTGACATATCTAGCGATCGAATCCGAGCCCCCAACATCCACCAGCTAACCTTGCTGGCACTCGACCAATGATGAAATAACATAATATCACGCCTGTATTCCCCGAAGGGTTGGGCAGCCATCAACCGGGCACAAATCCAAACTCCGGGCTGCTACCTGAAAAACCCAATAACACATTGCCCGACCTGGGGATCGAACCCAGGTCTTCACAATCAGCAGTCGCGCTAGCCACCACTAGACCAACGAGGCAGTTGATGAAATATTTAAATAAATGATAATACTACAAGATAAGCAGACGTCATGTTTGTAACTTGTCTATAATGGACTTGCTGTAGGTACTACAGACCGCGTGGGCCGGTTTATCTGGGCTTATAGCATTTTGCCTCCAATTAGGCACTCAAACGCTCAGCTAAAGTAAGTAAAGGAAATAATTTCCATGCTAATATAGAGAGCTGAGAAATACCAACATCATTATTATGTATGTAATGTAGGTGATGCTTTATCAATTGCTTATTAGCTGTGCTGTAGGTAAGTGTGATACAAGTTTGTAGTCCAATAGGGTAAATGGGAACATCATAGGTTCCATGTTAAGTATTCGCATGAGATTAGTTAACAGCTTGTTATTTCAATCTTCTTGTTCTTTTCGTGTGGTTAGTGTCTAATATGGTGTCAGAATGTATGCCCCCCATGGGTTTCTGACTTGGCTTCACATGCCGTCGAGAAATATCTCTCAGGCATCGTTTCCTCATGATGTTTTCCTTCACCGTTTTTTTAAGCAAGTAATAATTATACAATACGCACATGAATCCGAAAAGTCAGAGGTTAGGTACGAACGCGAGACCTATGACTTGGCAGTCCGACGATCACACCACTAAGCTATCACTGTTGTTATTTCAATTAAACGACTAGTCTGTTGTTCAATTAATCATTAGTAGTTTACGCTCTACAATTTTAAAATTTATTGGCGATCGATATTTTAAGAGTCCAAATCGTAACCATTGACCTGTTGCTGAGGATCTACTCTTAGTTGGAGTTAACCCTTAAATCATGATGCGATTGAAGCCTTTCGTCTTCAGGTTTTGTGGTATAGACACTTAGAAATCTCGGCATAACGAAGCTCTATTTATCCGCTGACGAAATAAAAAAACATGACATTCCTAACACAAGTACACAATAGTACTGTACAGAAACATAAATTATTGCTACACTCGATAATCCATCAATAAAACAATCCAAACCTATCATTACAACATTACAAGCTTTAAAAAAATCAATTTGTCTGTGGCTAGAGGCGGGCATCAAATAGCGCGCTATATCCAGCCATAATGCGCTGTCTTGCCAACATTACGGACGAAAACGTGTGTTTTTATTGTGTTTATGTTAATAATTATGCGGAGCGCACGTGGGAAGCACCCACGGCGTTATGAATCACATTGTAGCACAGATATGGGTATCGTATAAATAATATTGAGCAAAAACAACGACGGATTGATTAGTTGATAATGTGCTGCAGTAAATGTGTTAATGGCTCGTAATGAGCTGTTGTCCGCACTGTATTACTTGTGACACGTCTGACATCGATACATGATGGATTATATTGATCGCGAGTAGGCGATGGGTTAATGTCCAGTCAATAGCGGACACAAGTCTATCGCTACAAGAGCTGTGCCAATATTATGAGAACAAAATTGGACAAGTGTCTTCTTACGAATAATAATGATGTGAGGTAAAAACGTTGTAACGATTCACTGGTATCGTATTTATTTCTACTGATTGTAGGTACTCCCCATACCTAACTATATTTCTATTTTAATTAAGATTAAACGTCACTGATTTTTATATACACTTTCTTTCGTGGGAACCAAAAACTGAAAGATAATTAATTATGTAAATTAAATAAATAATAAAAAAAACTTCAACGCGAATTTCTTCAAAATTATACCGAATATGCGATATCAGTTATAATACGTAAGTATATTATAATAATTACATATTTACAGATATTGCATGTATTATATATATATAATATATATATATATAATATATATATAATATATAATATATATATATATATATATATATATATTATATATATATATATATATATAAAATATATATATATATATTATATCGTATTGTAATTTGTACTAGAAGGTATGCAATGCATGTCGCAGTCTTATTACGACCGTCGCTTGCGCACAACCCACGCCTACAGCTAATTATTCTATGGATTTTCCTAGCTTTCCATTTATGTAGAATTAGTAGAATATAATACAGGTAGGTAACAATATTAAACCTAATGAGTGAGGTGTGGGTAACTTATTGAAACGGCCAAAATGTTTACATAATTATTTGATTATCTCCAAAAAACATAAACACAACAAAAATATCTAAGTATGATTGTAAACTATCATACATATATACGTAGAGGAAAAGACAAATTATAACTAGTCCAGTAAGTTTATCATCGATGCATGTCTCTCCATGAATATTATAAACGGTGCTCCTCTATGCGGTCCGGTATCTTTACGGCAACGGGGTTTTTACAGAAGTTATGTCCCCTGATACAATTACTACACGTTTTATTTTGACTTGCTATACAATGTGTCCACAAATGTAGTTACTTTTTCTATCTTGGGGGGGAGGGTAATTTGTAAGTGGGTTTTCGACCCGATGTGTCAGGTGCTTTTGTTAATAAAATTGCGTGTATAAACTGCCCTTAAAGTTTTGTTACTACAAACTAGACACATTGTATATTTAGTAGTAAGGAACAAAACAAAGGACATGGACAAAAAAGTACATTCTAATATAATATGAACAGAAGACTAACTCTGCATCGCTGTAATGTATATTGAATTATCTAGGTAATTAAAAGCTAACAAAATGTTTTTATTTGTTTTCTCTAATAAATAAATAATTATTTATACCTACTCTGTGTTTTATTTTGTGTTTTCCTTGTTAATTGGTAATTAAACTATAAAAATATAGATAAGGATAACCTATAAAAATGTATTACATGTTACATTATAATTCTATACACTTATTGCCAGCGATCTGATTAAAGGTTTAGTGAAACTATTTACGTCTAGTCTGTAGTAATGACAAGTTCTATGAGTTTTTTATTTATAGCAATTTAATGTGCCAATATTCACGAATATAAAACACAAAAAATCATTGGTGTATAATAAATTCGATAACTATGCCGACGCCCATACAGAAATTGGCCATGTCCTTTTCTTTTAAAGTAATTTAAGGACGCTGTACTTTCCTGTATCTAACCTGGCAGCCATTTAGATCTTAATTTTTTAATTCGTGAAGCTGACCATCTCGCACGTCTTTTGTACCGAACTTGGCATCTTTTTCTTATTAATTATATGTTTTTGGTGGGATACCTACAATTACTACGTGGCTTATATTGACTTGCTACTCTAAACGTGACACGAAACAAGCAGACGAGGGCAAGCAGTTGGGCTACTACACTAATTCAGAGTCCCTCAAACAATTATAGAGCAACTACACTCGGAATTTATTTATCCGGAAAAGAATTAGAGTCATCTAGATAGCTAACAAATATAAAGCATACTAGCAACGCTTGTCATGTCTATCAGAGAAAACCATAAGATCATACAGTCCTTGAAGAGATACCACGAATCGGCAAACGTTTACCTATAACGTGAACACACCAGGGGAACCAACAGTAGTGATAGCCTAGTGGTGTGACCGTCGGACTGCCAAGTCATAGGTCTCGAGTTCGAATCCAAGGCACGCACCTCTGACTTTTCGGCTTCATGTGCGTATTGTATAATTATCGCTTGCTTAAAAACGGTGAAGGAAAACATCGTGAGGAAACCGGCATGCCTGAGAGATATTTGTCGACGGCATGTGAAGCCAAGTCAGAGGCCCATGGCCGACATAAACTCTGAAACCAGGTTAGTCACTAACCACACGAAAAGAAGAAGATCAGGTGAATAGAAGTTATGGTGTAACTTAGAAAATGCTGTGTCCAGCTGTGAACTGTGATATGCTAAGTTAATACTAAATATTTCATTTTTACTTTCACGACTATCAATCAAATGAAAACCAATGATGGTATGTAACCAATTTGCTATAGTTAGTCGCTGCCCCCACGCAAGCGGAGCCGCGTGCAAAATCACTAAAAGGCATATTTTTATCACATTTCTTCCATAGCCGTGTAACAACCTGTCAATATTTACATACTATTACGAGTTTGGACACAACAAAGTATCGCTACACATGGCGCTTTTGTGATGCTGATGACACTCCGTGTTGATACGCTAAAAGTGGACCTGTCGCACCTTAAAACATTTGGAGATTACTTAAGAAATATGAAGTTAGTGCCATTTAATATGAGTTAATAGATACACTACACACACCATCAACATTGTTTTTTAAGCCGTTTCAGATGGGCAGGTTTACTGACGCTGTTTTCAACATAACATCACGCCTGTATTTCCTGAATGGTTAGGCAGAGGTGTACAGTAACACCCTTATTTCAATGTTTAAGTCCCATGTAATAGAGAGCGAGCCTCTTGCCATCAACCGGCCACAAATCTAAACTCCGGGCTGCTACTGAGGAATTGCACAAGGAAAAACCCAATAACACTGTCGAACCTGAGTATCAAACCCAGGACCTCACTATCAGCAGTCGCGCTTGCCACCACTAGACCAACGAAGCAGTTACATTGTTATTCTTCACTGTTAAACGCAAGTGATATCTATCTATCTACCCAACTATGTTGGAGTCAGCTTCCAGTCTAACCAGATGCGGCTGAATACCAGTATTATACACGGAGCGACTGCCATCGGACCTCCGCAACCCAGTTACTGGGCAATGCCGATACTCTAAGGTTAGAACGGTTGTCACTTGTTGTTGTTGTTTGTGACTTTCGGGCTTCTGACTTCCCGTAACGACTGTTATAGGTATTCATATGATACCCGGGACCGACTGTTTAAAGTGCTCTCAGAGGTACGGAGGTCTCGATGTGTCACCCGTCCACAGACTGACCGCGGCAAGCGCAGCTTAACCTCGCAAATGGTATGATCTGCGCGGCTGGTTATTAGCCACGAGCCCCTAAACGCAAATGATAATCAAATAATAATTCTAATCCGCACAAAAATTAGAATATTTGATGGTGCAGGCCGAGATCAAACTCGGACCCTCCTGCATAAGAGGCAAGTATACAACTGCTAGGCTATCAATGCTTTGCTTTAATGATAGTAAGTGCCTAGCAATACCATTCTACCTCCTGTATTATTAAATAAACTCATCTTAGGTACATAGCTGTAATAAAAAACTAATAGTAAACAGTAATATCAATAGACGACATTGGTATTCAAATATAAAAGTACTAGCGACCCGCCCCTCCGCACGGGTGCAATGCAGATACTAATGTGGGGCATATAAACCTTCCCCTTGAATCACTCTATCTATTGCTGAAAACTGCATTCAAATCCGTTACGCAGTTCAAAAGATCTAAGCGTACAGACAGCGGAAGCGACTTTGTTGTATACTATGTAAAGAAGATGAAATCACGGCGGAACATGAACTATATTTAAAGGTTCTATAGTTTCCTTAAAAGCTTGTGAGGGTCTATTCGAAGTAAAGTTGCCTGGATGGAAGATAGACAGATTCGTCTGTAAAAGGAACAGGACTAACCTGCAAGTGATAGTGACGGCACGCGGTGACCACGAAGAACAGCACTCTCAAACATCACTTACACGTCACTACCGCACACACAGCGTATAACAAAAGTTGAAGCTATAGTTTTGTTATTATCCCATGGAAAACTAGCGGAGCCGTTGCTTCGACCGTGGCGGCCGCGATCGAAGGGACGACGCTAATGTGTGTCGCGCGGAAAATGGCGACACTTGCGGGTAGAAGGATTTTTTTTAGAGAAATGTTTGGTAGTTTTGGCAGTTTGTAAGCGATTCGTTGTATGTAATTATAAATATGCGTTTGATATCAAACAAGTATGTAAATGCATTCAACATAAAAAGTAAGTGATGATTGCTCAGTTTCAAAATTGTTTTATATATGCTTTACAATTATTATTATTTTTAACAAAATAACTAAATATTACTGAATTCTTTAAAGAATAGTGTGGTAGATTTAAACAAACTAGTAAAATTATTTTTGAAATTCCAAAATTTTCATCGACTTTTGCTGTTCACTGTACTCTGATACCTATCAAAATTGAGGAATTTTAAATTAGTTTGACCACTGCCCGTTTCTTAAAAGATACATAGCTAGACGAACATTCCAGAAATTTTGCCAGGAATGCATGTACAGTAGGGGAATAAAAATGTTATGCATCTTAAGGCCTTTTTTGCTTGCACAATGCAAGAAACGAACTGTTTTACCGACTACGTATTCCCAACATTATAGAAATGAAAATACAAGTATTTTTACAGGATATTATGGTGACATGGTGACAGACACAAGTAATGTCAATTTATTTAATCATCGATTTGATTGATGTCATGGTTTGTACAACAAAACTCTTTAAATCAAATCAAAGACATTACATGACACTACTACGTCATTATTATGGAGGCAAAACGCAATTTTGATCTTTGCTAACAAACAATTAAACTTAATTTTCCATGCATTGGTCTATTCCGTTCAACAGTTTGAAAAAGTAACATATTGTGTCCACGATGTGGGAAAGGAATGAATTTGAAAAGTGACGAACATTTTCATTCCCCTAGTGTACAAGCCGGACAACTCTCTCAAGTTAGTACTACTGGCAGGTAATCGAACCGGCAGCGTCAAGTTATGCAAATTGAGTGCAAATCCTTCGAGCCTTTACGATTATTGTACCTCAAGGACTGTTAATGCCGTGTTCAGTCGTAATTGTACGTAGGCTAGTATTAACTGGCCCAACAGTAAGTGGGAGGCAGACATGGACATAAATATGCAGGATTGCAGCCACTCGACTAATATTTGCGTTACATCGATGTTTGCAATAAGCGAGGGGAGTTTACCAACTTTGTAAGGACTAATGAAAACCGGGTAGTGTTGTTTTGTGACGCAACTTGGGATATGATAACAAGGAATATCCGAACCTCGTTAAATTGGTTATTTCCTCACTACGTAACTATTTATGTATAATGATTAACCGCTTCTGTTTAGAGAGTCGATTAAATCATTCGTGCGTAGATAGGTACCTATATGAAATCGTAAAAAAGGTTTTGTTTTTAAAACGTTGCCCCAAACTACGATTTCTCCTGTATCTTGGATGCGCTTACAGACACAAATCTCACATGCACAAACGCCCAGACCCGGAACAACTATCTGTAGGCCATACAAACATTTGTTCTGTGTGGGAATCGAACCTGCGACCCGTAGCGCAGAAGCTAATTGCTCACTGCACCAAACGTACCGTTAAATGTCAAATTTTATTATTAATATCAAAAATGCACATAGTAATAGTGAAATATAGGTTAAAGAAGATACACGCAAAAAATTATATTCAAAAATTAGGTAATGATACCTGGTTGTTTTGTTAATGTCTATACATAAAATATGTTGATTATAAAACATCAAAGATCAAGTTTAACGGATATCTCTTTGGTAAAACTAGAAAACTACATAATCAATCATATCAGCCTGTTTACGTCCACTGGTGAACATGGACCTCCCAATGGCGGCTGAAGGAAAAACTGCCATAATCACCACAGTGATCACAGTTTGTTTTTATTAGCATACAGGAAGATGCGGCTATCCCGTTTTACGAGACTCACGGGTTGGGAAGCGTTGGCTTGCTTGGCCTGTCCTTTTCCGGGAACTACACGGATCAATGGCTCCTTGGAACTCTTCAGTCATGAAGGCATGCAATCGATACCCATGCGCTCTTTTCCGGGCAAGGTAGGAGGGTTGATGTTAGGCAGGCAGCCGGTCATAAAACAAGCCAAAACAACATGGATTTACGAAATACATGTTGTGCCGACCCCATCTAGTGTGGGATAAGAGCAGGAAGAAGAAGAAGAAATCGGTGTAGCAATAAGTATAGCCGTAAAGCCGTAGCAAGCAGGTACACTAACATCCGACAAACATGTTGTGTATTGCCATAATTACCACGCTGATTAGGTAGGTATATCTACGACTAAACATCTTGAGAAAAACCAAGCAATTTAAAAAATAATCTATTCCAACTATCAAATCGTAAATTCAATAACATATTGTAGGTAAGTAATTGTGTATTGTGTGTTATTGTTTAAATTGTGTATTATATACTTACGACACATACATGAAAGCATACCCAGTGGAGCCAGGGCACCTGTAATTCCATTTCATATACCTAACATTAGACAGAAAGTACCTAACCACGAATATCGTTTGAACCATTTCTTCAAATATAGTTTCAGCTCATCGCGATTGAAGAAGCATTATACCATATTATTAATATAAATATAAATAAGACTGACATTAAATATATACTGTGTTGAATCTCTGCTGGAAGCAAACACTGTTTATTTCTATACATTTCCTTGCGAAAATGGGTATTTGTCTAATGTTATATGAAATAGTCAAATATGTTATGTTTGTCCTCAACTTCGAATCTGTAGAAGATAATGTTGATAATAGCTTCAAATTGTCGGCTTCTACTTATCTGGCTAATAATTCCCGACATCCAAGATAAACAATCAATTTACATGACTTACGTTTAAAAAAGTTTCCCTCAGCGCTCCTTGGTCCACACATTAGATTCCAACACACCATGCAATTCCCATGAGAATAATATTCACAAAACCACTCAACAGTAACAGGCTTTTAAACAGTCCAACAAAATATTGTCCACAATACAATACAAAAATTACATTCAATTAAAAACAATCAACATTAAAACAAAACCACAGACAAACAAATTAAAATCGTTCAAAATTCGAATAAAGCGCGCGGATCTCGACAAGTCAGAGACAACAAGGAAAGCACAGGGCAGGCAAAGGCACGCACTCATACTGCCTGCTGAGGCTGTGTCGCTTGTGGGTCACCGCCCACAGCCGCCACAGCCCGCAATGAGATCATAAAGCTGTTTCGAATATCATTTACACTTAACTCGGTGCAACTAACACGTATTGCCTCCCTCGCGGTATATTTACATAATTATGCCAATACGTATGTAGGTACTTTTTGTTAAGTAGGTAGGTATTACCTAATTGGCATATTTAATGTAGAATTTGATAACCTTACCCGTGAGGGTCAGTCCCTAAGAGTCGGTCCCCTGGTAGGTGTTATATATGTGAAGTTGGTAAAATATGTCAAGAGAAACCATTTAAGTAGGGGAGACCGGGGACAATAGTAACGCGGGGCAATAGTAACGCGGGGCAATAGTAACTTTGAGAATATTTCGGTAACTATGCAACGTAAGGATCTGTGAGTGCGCAGAGGCGATGGCCAGTACGTGTCCGGACCTGCTCGCTAGTCAACCGCAACGGCGGAATATGTACAAAGTCGCTGTGAAGTTTTTGGGCGGTCGCTGTAAGTATTATCCATCATTTAATTGCGTTGTAATTTCTAAATCAATGCATGCTATACGCAGATATTAGTACCATTCGTTACTACAGGAACTAAAGAATACCATACGAGATGATTTGTGTACCTATTATTCTTGTTTTTATCGTAGTATTTTTATATTTTCCCCAAAATAGCCGCGAAGGACAAATTGTAACAATGTCGACGGGGTTGGTTGTTACGGTACAATTGACCCCGCGTTACAATTGACCCCAACGTTTTATATGTTAAATCCTAGAAAAACTAAAAAATATTTTTTTCACAGATGCCAAGAAAACGACTGAGACTGAGCACTGACTGAGAAATATATAAATTATAAAAAAACATTTTAACAAAAATAAAAAGAATAAAAATAATCACCATATTATAAAATTAGCAGTTTCAGAAGTCGGTGCTAATCCACGCTGAACCAAATTGAAGGCACCGACTTCTGAAACTGTTAATTTTATAATATGGTTATTAGGTATTTTAGACTTTTCTTCGTTTTTTGAAGTCGGTTTTTTTTGAAGTCTTTTTTTTTTAGTCGTTTATTTTTGTTAAAATGTTTTTTTATTTTTTTCATTTTAGAGGCCTTAATTAAAACATGGTTGGACCTACTAAAGACGCTGCTCGTAACATAATCACATCGTCACATTATGCGTACTGTTCGTCATTAAGGAGATCCATTGTCTATCTCCGAAGTTCTTCATCAGATCTTCACCAAATTTAAATGGGACCGTTTCGAAAGAATACTCTTTCAAACAAAAAAGATTTTTTCCAATCGGTTCATAAATGAGGGAGTAGTGAGGTAGCAAACATTAAAAAAAAAGTTAAAACATACAGCCGAATTGAGAACCTCCTTTTTTTGGAAGTCGGTTAAAAATTGGTCCTTGGGAGTAATTGTACCACGTATCAATAGTAACACGCTACATTTGTAGGCAAACTTATGTTGTTGATTATGTTATGTAAGGCATAAGGATTTTGTTTAATTTGAATGCTATTGTGATAGGGACACCAAAGTGATTATAGTTCTATAAGAATTGTGTTAAATTTTTAGTTTATAATGAGAAAACGCAACTTTATGTTTATGTGTTAATTTTATGAAAATTATTATTAATATTCCAGTGCCTTATGAAGAAGACTGATTATAAAGGTTCAAATTACTTGATAGTAAATAAAGAAGACTGATTCATTAATTATTCTGCGTTTTAATTTGATTAATAAATCTGGTACAATTGATCCTGGGTATGGGGTTAATTGTAATACTCGTCCGTCCCACTTCAAAAGCAAAATACACCATGTTCTATACGGTTTAAGTACAATTTAACAATAAAATCCTGTAGGTTATTAAACTATGTTTCTTAATTAAAATGCAAGGTTTCTTAAATATGAATAGTGTCTCCGCAAATGAAGTAGAAGTAAAAAATGTAACTATTGTCCCCGGTCTCCCCTAGATTAAAAAAATTAAATAGATGAATTCCTGTAGCTTTGCCAGATGAACAGAGTTGACAATGCGACCACGAGACAATACAGACACAGGCTATACTTGACATAACAAGGAAACCTAATGCATATGGTGACAAACTGATATCTGCAAACCCTGTATCATAATCTTTGAAAATACCGAGAGGAATAATTATAATGGTCATGTTTATAGTACCACTGCTTATTACCTGAATAGACGCAGCGCGAAACCGACAAATGCATAATAATTTGCCTATCTTACGAGACTACCACCATATTCTAAGACGTTCCTCCAAAACTTACTCGACGAAAATACCTTCAAAATTGTATTATTTTTTTTAAGAACTTTGAGGTTCCTCGACGGAGTCATTACGTCATAATTTGAATTATCTGCATCGCGAAAATAACACCGCGATAAATACCTACCTACTTGTAAGGATTATCGTAAGCATATTCGATAAAGTCTTCAAAATTCATTTTTTTTACATACGAACTTTGACACTTCCTTCTTTAAGATGGGTTCCGAGGTGAGTAGCTTGAGTTTGACAGATGATTCCTTACCTCGACTGAGGAAAAATCTCGAGTCGAGGACGATTATGTCAACTATAGGCTGAGTCGAGGTGGAGTCGAATCGAGTAAGTTTTGGAGGAACGTCTTAGAATATGGGTGTACATCTAGCTTGAAGTAGGTAGTTTGAACCCAACCAAGCATGCAACGATAGTTATCAAAACCTGATTCAAGACCTAAAATAACTGGTATTCATCTAAGATGTATGCACAAGTCGGTACATAATAAATAATAAGATGTACAGAATTATGTAAGACTAACCTTGGATGCAGTCATTAGGTACTGTTGTCATCCGTCGCATCTACTGT
The DNA here is from genome assembly GCA_910594945.2 of Amphipyra berbera. Taxonomy (NCBI): domain Eukaryota; kingdom Metazoa; phylum Arthropoda; class Insecta; order Lepidoptera; family Noctuidae; genus Amphipyra; species Amphipyra berbera. The sequence goes on from OU343142.1 coordinate 16,968,799, forward strand.
AGTGCGCTCATTAGGCACCGCTCACAACTCTGGCGTAATGATACAGCTCTGCAGGCTACAATACGGAAGGAAGGCGCTACACCTCACCCTAGTATTTCTTCTGTATCGTGTCACAAATCTTCACATGCACAAACACCCGAAACAGCTATCTGTAGGCCATACAAATATTTGTTCCGTGCGGGAATCGAACTCACGGCCCGTAAACGCAGAAGCCAATCGCTCAGGCACCGCACCAAAGATGTCGTCAACTACTTTTGTGTTACTTTAAAAATAACTTCCGTGGTAAGTATGCCCGGTTCCTATAAACTAAAACAAATCGTTTTGCTTACCAATAATAGCATTTTTTATTCCCAATCTGGGCATATATAGGTAAATAGACTCGTAAGCTAATTTGACCTTTAATAGCTACTACCATATGGGAGGGTCTACTATGCAAAGCCATGAAGTCCTTGCTTCATAATCGATACAAGGGTCTCAATTTTAACCAATAACGCTGCGTAAATTATAGGATATAGGAATCGGTCGCAAGCACATATTTATCACCTGATGAAACACTGACTGACGCAGTTCTCGAACTGTACTAACGTTAAGTAATTTCGTAGGGCCGTAGCTACAATCGCCGGGGCATCAACATACGGGACAGTGCCGTGGGGCCCCCGACCACAGGGAGCCCCCAAGTAGATCGCTTCGATCGCTTCCTGCCCTGGGGCCACAGGGTCTCTAGCTGTGGCCCTGATTTTGCAACATTTAAATATTGCATTCAGAAAAACGTAACGTGTATAGCCGTAGTGTTAGAACAAGGAATCAGTGGAGTCAAGCCGAAGGAACAGGGATTAAATCCTCATCTTACGTCTACATTGGTGTGGATTCTGTTGCGCACTTAGACAGGACTAAACTAAGCGTGTTTGTCTCTTTCTGTTTCAATAGAAAAAGAAAGTGACAGTTGCGTTTAGTCTAGTTTAGCACTGTAAATACGTGCTGTACACCCATATTCTAAGACGTTCCTCCAAAACTTACTCGACTCAGAACGGCGTCGAAAACACCTTCAAAATTGTATTCTTAGTCGCAATTTCGAGTGAACTTTGAGGTTCCTCGACGGAGTCATTACGACATAATTTGAATTATCTGCATCGCGCAAATAACGCCGCGATAAATACTTGTAAGGATTATCTTAAGCATATTTGATAAAGTCTTCAAAATTCATTTTTATCACATACGAACTTTGACACTTCCTTCCTTAAGGTAGGTTCCGAGGTACACCTTACCTCGACTGAGGAAAAATCTCGAGTCAAGGACGTTTATGTCAAGTCGAGGAGGAGTCGAGTCGAGTAAGTTTTGGAGGAACGTCTTAGAATATGGGTGCTAGAATCGACACCAATATAAGATTGCCTATATCTTGATCTTAAATGTATGTCATGTAACTCCTTCCCGAGTGGACGTCGTGAATTGTGATTCATACAAGGATCTCTTTGTATAAATATTACAGCTACAGCGAAATAAAACCACTTTTGTAACAAAATAATACGAGAACTGAAATAAAAGTGACATGTCAAACAGTTTTACGGTCACTATTGACCCGTCCTTACGCTGTAACTACACATTATTATCGCAATCGATGACTTCACCTGCGCGCGCGCAATGACCATCACTGACGAATCATTGAACAGTTTATTACCTACATGAAATAAAAAGGTACAAAAGGTTCAGTCCGTAACGAAAATGTTAAAGCTACTGTTGATTCAGCCTATCCCACTTATCTGTTCGACATAGTATTTTCAGCACCGCTTATCCATCTAAAAGCATGGTCATTTCCGCACCCGATACGCATAAATACCCGGTAAGAAGTTTGGTTTGACTGTGATGATTTGTATGAAAACTTATATCTCGCATAATATAATATCATTATTCCAGTAGAACTTCTATATCTATCATGTATCATTCAGTAGGTACCTACGTTTTGTAAACACAGCTTAAACTCATCGATCCGAACAGCACATGCTATTTCCGTCCTTAAAATAAGACGAATAAGGACAAATATTGAACATCGAGAGGTATTTTTTTACGGTTTGATGAATGAGATCCTGTTAACCTTCCGTGAATGCTTAAATAATTTGAGGTTTTTCGTGACATCACTATAATACGGTAGACCTACTATCAGGAATGTCAAGAATTTCCGCATTGTTTTATAAAAAAGTACATAAAAATAAAGTCTTTACCTTTTTATGATTTTATAAAAACCAAAGGTCTACTACTTTCGCACTTCTATGCATTTCACATAACATTTGATTGGACATTCCTCGATTATGTTGGGGTCAGCTTCCAATCTAACCAGATGCGGTTGAATACCAGTATTTTATACGGAGCGACAGCCGTCAGATCTCCGCAACCCAGTAACTGGGTAATGCCGATATCCTAAGGTTAGACTGGTTGTCAGACTTTCGGGCTCCTGACTAACGACTGTCATCGGTATTCTTATGACACCCAGGTGACCTGGGTAACGAGTTAACGACTGTCATAGGTATTCTTATGACACCCAGGACCTACGGATTAACGTGCTCTCCGAGGCACGGCGGGGTCTCGATGTGTAACGAACGGTTAGTCGGTTACTCATCACGAACTGACCGCGGCAATAGCAGCTTAACCTCGCAAATCGTATTTATGATCGGCGTAATCAATTTAATGAAACAATTTTAATCAAATCAATAATATTTTTCAATACGTTAATAATATTCTGAAAAATAATAAATGTTAATATTTATTTATAGTAGATTGATGTTGTATCCATAAAAAATATTAATGTTTTAATAGTTGACATTTGCACACCACTGCACCGGCCACCCCGGTAAATATGATGAGACTAATAATATTTTATTTAACATCTTTTATTATAACTTTTGTTCTAGCAAATAAAGAAATCAATGATTGATTGATGTCGAGGCGGCTCTTTACATATATCATTAATCTGTGGCTCATGGTCTATCTTCTTAAGATTGATAGCACACTATGGTGGCGCATCGTCTTTCCAGTTTAAGTTTCTCATTTTGACATTTTAATTACCGTAAACTGTGTGATTCCTGCATGTCATCTATATACACGTGGAAGTCGAAAGGACGATTTAATAAATTTCATTGAGAGCATAGATAAGCAGAGTCTTTTTCGATCATAAAGCCGACTGCGAACCATGGTCATGGTACTATCCCCTATGGTCGTTCATTCTAGCGGTCATTGGGATGTTCATCAGTGGATGCATAAGCATTCACTTGTAAACAATGTTTCTGATACCTACAAGCAGGCCCAGACTGGCCATACGGGCAAATCGGGCAAATGCCCGATGGGCCGATGGGCCGGGCACACAGTCGGAGAAATCGAAAGAGTGAGGGCAACGTAAAAAAAAAAGGTCGTCCAACTGTCGCCTGTCGCTTGAAAAAGAAGCCGCAAATTGTTTGTGTTTGTAAATGCATCCAAGATACAGAAGAAAGAGTGAGGGAAAAAAACGTCGTCCATCTAATCGCTTGGGAATGACATTTTTTTTGCCAGCACTGGCCGACCGTCTCTCAAATGCCCGGGCCGATTTCAAGTCCCAGTCCGGCCCTGCCTACAAGTAAACAAGTAGTATCTGTAACACGGCGCAGATGTTTCAAGAAACAATGATTCGTAGCTTTTGCCGTCAAAAAATGTCAAGTGTTAACTGCAACATGTATCAATGATCCAGAAACACGTAGATTCACGTTTCTGCCACATTCGTTTTTAAGCAAAAAAATGAATACATGGCTTAACGCTCCGATTTGATAATAATGATTATCATTAGTAGACGTGGCTCAGTGAACAAGATATCAGTGGTGAAAAGGGAGATGTACCACCACCATGCGGAGTGGTAGTAAAATCATGATAGCACACGTCTACCTAGCCCTTCCGTAACAGAGGCGTGCGAGACATTTTCATTAAGTTTATAGTAAAATAAAACACGAGTTCTGGTTTAATAAATATATTATATGATATAAGAAACATTTTAGGAGTATAATATAATAAATAACGAGTATAATTTACAGAAGGTAACCGTTTCTAAAATAAAAACAAGTTTTCTAAAAAATAAGTCTAATGATGCAGCGCCATCTAGCGCAGACTAAATAAGTAACTAAAAGTAAAGTTAAAACAGCGCTGTCTCTGGAGGACACGACGAACTTGTTAGGAGTTGTTGTCGGTCTCGCTTGCCACGTTGGTGGGCATGTAGTCGAAAAGAAGAGCCTTCTTGTCGTAACCACAGCGGAACAGGTTCCACGCCAGGTCTTCCGGCGTGTCTCCCGTCTGCTCTGCACAGCTCTCCAGAACCTGCAACAATACAAGTTTGGCTAAGATATGTATTCATTTGTAAACACTTGTTTATAAACATGTATCTGAAACATGAATACATGTTGCAGTTAACACTATTGTCAGTTTTTGATGACAAAAGCCCCGAAACATAGTTTCTGGAAATATTTACGTGATATTTGAATAGCTGCTAGCAACTTTTATTTATCTGTAATATTATTTACAAGTGGCCAAAAAGATTGCTTCATGCCCCCTCTAGGTAGAGCAACCCCCTCTATCCCACATCCCATAAACATACTAGAAAGTAATCCTCAGGAATTTTAGGTATTGGGAAGTAGCATTCACCTGACTGCAGCACCAGTTCAGCTGCTAAGCATTATAAAGAAATTGTCCGTAGTAGATAATTTTTCAGTTGTGGACATCCCACAGAGCGTTTTATTTATATAAAATAAGAAATGTAGAGAATATAGATAGAGTCCTCTCACACATCTGTCCACACTCCACATGTCGTAAAAGGTGACCAGGACTTGTGTGTTTCTACTAACCTACTACGATCAATAATACTCTTGCCAACTGTGTGTGTTATGATAATACAACCTTTTATTAGGAAAAACATTAGGGATCCCATTTTAGCAGTTCAGCTTTACGCAAACGTTCACCAACTAACCTTCGTAGCGTTCTTAGCGTCAGGCCTGGCAGCCATCTTGCCTAGCACCGCCGTCTTCTGCAGCTTGCCGTCCTTGCTGATGAGCTTGCATTTCAGCAGCACGCAGTACACGTGCTTACGCAACGGCGGCTCGTCGATCAGCTCGCCCGACAACATGGCCTCGACAAGGCGCGGGTCCACGCCCGACGTCGACAGACACACGTCCGAGTGCGCGCGGAACATCGCTTTTTCTTCTTTACCCAGGATCTGGAATGGTGGTGTAAATGTAGGGAGGGACAATATGAGATTTATGCTTTTAAGTCCCGAAGAGGATCCAGCAGAGAGATAAATAGTTCACCCAGTAGTTACAGTATTTGGTTCCGTTTGAAAAGAGGCGTGCGTAACCCACTTGTCCCGGAACTAAATAAAAAAGCCCTATCAGAAAAACATGCTCACACTTTATCGTACTCAAGATACGAACCCAGGATCTCACGTCATCATAAGGAGAGTTTACTGTTTTGTTTAGTGAAATTAAAACGAAATTAGGTACTTACTACACAATTCTTGCATCCTGCAGTTGCCTGGAACAAAAATATATCACCAATGTTAAATTATTTCTCTATGGTTTCGTAATTATGTACCATAATTATTGCAGTAAGTAGCTAAAAATTTCTAGGTTGTCTAGCCGATACCGGTCTGTGACAAAGGGCGGCCCTCAAAATTGTGCAAGAAGACATAACTTGAACAAAGAAACCCGCAGAAGTATTAGTTTGGTTGGGCGGGCAACATTTGGCTAAATATCGAATATTATCACTCCTACGAGTTCTACCATCGCATAATATATATACCGCTATTCTTGAAGACAAACTCTTCAACCAGTTCTTTTTCCTGCCTGCTTGTGAGGACTTATGATTCTGAACGTGTGCAGCCCACAATCGCGTATCTTTTCATTTTATTGTCCAGAAAAGAACTGCTGTCACCAATTTACTTGTACAATCATCAAAATGAAGCGCCTGTGGGCTGGCCATTTATCGAAGCCCGAAGAGCCGATGGCTGCGAGACAACTATTTGACATGTGATATGGTATCCCGTCCAGCCTGGTATCCTTAAAAATAATGCTGGGGCAGGCCAATTCTAGCAGAGCCAGCCTGTCGCCGCTATACGCCGCCACCAGCTTGTGGCAGAGCCAGCCTGTCGCCGCTATACGCCGCCACCGGCTTGTGGCAGAGCCAGCCTGTCGCCGCTATACGCCGCCACCGGCTTGTGGCAGAGCCAGCCTGTCGCCTCTATACGCCGCCACCGGCTTGTGGCAGAGCCAGCCTGTCGCCGCTATACGCCGCCACCGGCTTGTGGCATTTTGGCTGCAAGTCCGGTGATATCCTGTCATCTTTCAGTCTTCAGAGTCGGCATCACAAAAAAAGTGATGTTTCCGTTTTCTGAAGTTAGGTGTTTATTTATTTATGGTTTACCAACAGTCGCTGTAGCGCTACATGGAAAAAGCTTAATAGGTACAATAATTATGATCTTAATACTACTGCACAACAGGTAAACACCACATGCAAAGTGTTTTATAGAAAGACCGAAAAGCAATTAAAATGAAAGTTGAAATTTACAATTTGTTGTACGATTTCAATGACAACCATAAAATCACCGTCACGTCTTAAAACTCTAAGTATTATCCACGTACTAGCAGCACATCTTCACAACACATAGCTCACACATAGTTACCTGTTGCGATATCGCCACAAGCGCGAGCAGCACCAGTGCGCGGGAGCAAGTCATGTGACGGTCCGGTGACAGCTGCAGTGGCACGAAATGCAACACGTCCACCATCGCCAACTGAGACAGCGGGTAAAGCGGCAGTCGCGCGCGCAAGCCTTGCTACCATGCTTTATGCGCTCGCGCATCATTGTACCCCAATACCACGGTAACGAACGATAACGACAGGAGAAATTTGTTTATTATTGCGGATGAACTCTGGGAAAAATTAAAAAGAGTTACCTACCAAAAACGTTGTTTTTCGAAAAAGAAGCTCTATTATTGCTCAGCCTAAAACAGGCCACTTGCAAAAAAATCCTCAAGTTAATGCCTATCACCGCTTGGCAAGCGGATGGGTGACCGCACTGGTGGCACGTGACACTAGGTTCCCATAAGTTCACTCATACAATTTCTGTCAGCAGTCACTAATCAGAGACAATTTTGATGAAACTTAGGCTATCACGCGTAGGTAGATAAAAACAGAGGATGGTGAAGGAAGTGCTTACCCCCTAAATAAAACCCCCTATGTGGTAAACAAATGACCCGCAGTTCTATGGTGCAGCTTGTAAGGGTTCTATGTCTAGCAGTGGAGAAGGTTGTGTTGACCGATATGACTGGAAATACCAGACAAAAGAAGAGCAGTCGGATCGAATAGTTTCCAGAACGATGTTCCAAGTCATGAATCTCGATTTAAGATTAGATTTGAGTAGAGATTTGAATTAAATCGAGATTAATGACTGAGCATCGTTTTAGATTACGAACCTTAAATTATTTATATTTACCTATACTGAAAATCTTATACCTAGGAACACCATGCTTAGCTTCTTCAACTCTGTACGTTAGACATTTGTTTCATAGGAAATTAGTTTTGACTGAAAAAGTGATTGTCGTATCGATCTCGCTAGGGATTTCGAGGTAGGGGGTTAAATAATTATGAAACGAAACAATGACCACGTTGTTTAGTAAACAGGGGACGGACGCGGTATCACAACACGGCCAATCACTCGCCAAATATTCCATGCCATTGTTTCCACGCATATTTTATTCACAAATATCTGATGCTTATTTACAACTTGACAAGCGCTGTCGAAGACAAACATTCGGTGGATGTTGTGAGAGCCACGTGTATGAGTATATTTGGCGGCACAGTTAGAGCCAACTTGTTGTCGCTCGTCGCGGCCTATCCCCATCTGCATAAGAGGTTCAGATAGTAAGGTCTCATATCGGCTCTCCCGACTTCATATTTTATGAGTCCCTTTTTGGGCCTTACGAGTTACGATTGTCGCAGAAAAATATCGTGGAGAATAGATAATTACAGGGTGGCTATATACTAAGTTAAGAATAATAATATTGTAATGAATACGGTAGCCACTAAAAATTCTTATTTTAAGTCGTGTCATACTTGGAACAACTTTATACTGTTGTATATCCAGAATGTTGCTTCTCAATATTCTGGATATTGTTCACAAACGGTCATTTTCTTGCAGATTACTTAAAGACCAATTCAGTCTCCTACGAAGCTACCTCCTAGCCAGGACTCGGTTATGTTTACCAGTCATGCAGTGTAGGTAAACTTACTTACCAACCTATAGTTTTTAATTAATCATCCATTTAATTATCCAATTTTGTGTCATATAACTACTTACACAGGTATTTATAATATTCTTCGAATTTAGTGTCACGATATTATGAAGTCCGGAGGAGTCCGTTTTCATGCTAGGTACTTGGTAATCTGTTTAAATATAATACATTTGTTAAGGTTAGCAAATGAAAACATATTTTTATGAAACACGTCATGTGAGGGGCTAATAACTTTGTGGCGACATCTACCATGCGGATGCCACATGCGAACTACGCAGCACGACGATTGAGTAACAGACTCTAACATGATGTCACAGAATCCTGCATTGCGATATTAAGATTTGACACGCAGCTATAGTAAAATCATTTGTGTTCACATAACTCGGCAGTGTTTACAGCTGATTTTATTTTCGTGATTTCGAAGTTGGTTCCTTATTAAAACTTGTTCGTAATGATGAGTAGGTACAATGTCCCCTTTTCGGGTTAGTAGTATATAAAAAATAAGATTGTATAATACAACTTCCCAACATAAACCGTTCGGTTTGGTTGGAGACCCTTCAGGTGTCGCCAATAACTGCCCGGTTACGTAGAAACGGTCCGCAAGACGATCGATAAGCAGTCGAATAAAAAAAAAGAACTATAGTTGGACAGTAGCCCGCCAGACATAAGAACTATCGTTGTACAGTAGCCCGCCAGACATAAGAACTATAGTTGGACAGTAGCCCGCCAGACATAAGAACTATCGTTGTACAGTAGCCCGCCAGACATAAGAACTATAGTTGGACAGTAGCCCGCCAGACATAAGAACTATCGTTGTACAGTAGCCCGCCAGACATAAGAACTATAGTTGGACAGTAGCCCGCCAGACATAAGAACTATCGTTGTACAGTAGCCCGCCAGACATAAGAACTATAGTTGGACAGTAGCCCGCCAGACATAAGACCCGCCTGGTTGGAGGATCCTCACATTTCATTGGAGGAACACCATACCTCATTCATCCACAACTTCAAGTTTGGTGAATCGTAATTCATTATCATAACTGCAAGTGAACTGCACGTCCAGTCGCAATTGCAAACTATGCAACCGCCAAATGCATTTTGGAGGCAATAAAGATACAGTCTGTGCAACTGCTTGACAACTGCCGACTGGATGTACAGCTCACTACTACTTTAACCAATTTTAATTTGTCTTGTTAGGCAAGTGAGACGGGATCCGATGCATGCAGACTGTGGAGGGAGGGCGCGGTCGACGTGTGGGACAGGCGCGCTGCAGCACGCACGGCGCTAACCCCAACGCTAGCAGCACCGTCACTGCCAGCTGCATCAGCATCATTACCACACCACACTGCAGCAAAAACGAACTTCTGAACTACACTCAAGGGCACATTTAACCGTCCACCCATCTCAAATTCTATATCGTTTGTTTATGATAACTTACGCTTTGACTATTAGGCGTAACTTCATAAGTGGGTATATCTGCAATAAACAAAACAGTCATACCCGCGTTTTGTTTACTTCTGTGGTTTTTATTCAACAATAATCAGTCAAGTCGAAATTTGACATACTCGCCGCTCGTTTTTTGTGTGAAGGGTACATTTGTTTTAAAACGTTGTGATACCATTTCTTCGAATAAACCCGAGGTCTTGGGGTGCCGTGATTTCATTTACACCAAAAAAATGCCACTGGACGCAGCTGGAGCAGCCAGGGCTGTGGCACTTGCAGACGCTGGGTTAAGTCAGCGTCGGATTGGACGAATGCTTGGATATCCACGAACCACTATACAAGATGCTATCCGGCGTTACAGAGAGACCGGTTCCTACACAAGAAGGTCAGGGCAAGGTCGTAGAAGGTGTACATCAGAGAGAGATGATCGTTACATCGTCTCAAATGTTCTTCGAAATCGGTTCACCACGGCTTCTGAGGCTCGTAACCGCTTGTTTGAGGTACGAAATGTAAGTGTGAGCTTACGGACAATAAGAAAAAGGTTAGCAGAGAGGGATCTGAGAGCATTTCGACCAGTTCGAGTCCCAGAACTGACCACAACTCACAGAACAGCGAGACTTAGATTTGCGCGTGAACACTTAAATTGGACTTCGGAATAATGGAAGGCAGTTCTCTTCTCTGATGAATCAAGAATCGCTTTACGGGGCCCTGATGGACGTCAGCGCGTGTATAGACACCGCGGTGAAAGGTTCGCTGAATGTGCTGTGGTTGAAACGGTGGGCTACGAGGGAGGCTCGATAATGGTGTGGGGTGGCATTTGTTACGACGCTCGTACAGAGTTGGTCATCTTCGATAGAGGCAGCGTTAATGCTCACAGGTACGTGACAGAAGTCCTAGAACCACATGTGATTCCGTTTGCGCCATTCATTGGCGATAATTTTATCTTAATGCACGACAACGCTCGTGCACACACCGCGAGAGTTGTCACCGATTACTTGAACGCCGTCAATATTCAGCGATTACCATGGCCAGCTCGGAGTCCTGACCTGGACCCGATAGAGCATGTATGGGACAACCTGAAAAGACGGACCTGGAGTCGTACACCAGCTCCTACGACCATCAGTGAGCTAAAAACTGCAGCTGTAGAGGAGTGGGAAAACATTCCCCAAAGCGACATTCAAGACATAATGGATGGGCTTTCAAATCGGTTGCAAGAGGTCCTTAGGGCCAGAGGAGGAAATACGCATTATTAATCAAATAATTAAGAGCACACTTTTTTTCTAAATTAACATTTTGCAAATGCTTATTTTTGTACGAAAACTGCATATTCTTATTTTTTTATTTTTTGTCTTAATTAAGCCATTTCACAACTAACACCATATTTAATTTTATTTCGTAAAGGTTCACCCAATGTAATGTTATAACAACATTTATTAAATTACGATAGAATTTTGAAGAAATTGACAAAATGTTGGTGGCCGGTTAAATGTGCCCCTGAGTGTAGGATCAAATAAATTGCATCACTCATCAGCCTAGCCTATGGCTTTTTCCTAACTGGGGTCGGTTCCCACTCTAACATGAGGCTAAACATCTGAATTTTAGACAGAGCAACTGCAGTGACCTTTGCGATCCATTAGGGCGGCCCGTATCAAGTGGCAATGAAATGATTTCCAAAGATAAGCAGTAGATTCTTTTCGGTGTTTATTATATCAAAAAACGGCAGTGAAATAGGTACCACTGCGACTACTAATTGATCATGGCACGGTGGATACGACAATATTCTTTCGCTACCATGAACGTTTACCACCATTCCATTTAGTAACGAGGCCTTTGCGATCGACAGATGGCAGGATAACTAGACAACTTGTTAGCCTATACTTACTACCTACATATTACTAGCTAGTGCCCCACGTGACCCACGTCGTCGGCAGGCAGCAACGACGCTCGTGCAAAAGTTTGCTCTGCGCGACTAATCCGCCTTTTCTGCGTGGTGACTATGGATTAACCGTTTTTTGAAAAAACCTCGAGTCTTTCAGTGGACTACAATAGGCTGCTGAGCTCATAATAGCATACATCGCCATGGGCGTAACCAGGATTTTGTTCAGAGTGGGGCAAACTAAGTCAGACAGGAAATATTTGTCTTTTCGATAAATCTGGAAGTAGGTACAGATTGGGATTATGGGGCTAAATTGCCCCATAACCTTATTTTTGAGGTCCAAATAAGAATAGACGGAGTCGGGCACTGGTCTGCCTATTTTGGTTAATTGTTCTGTGGACATGTGTGGTAAGGTGATTCAATCTAGACCATTTACCTATTCTTTCGTGTGCCAGGGGGGGGGGGGGGGGGGGGCAAGTGCCCCATCTGCCCCACCCTGAATACGCCCATATACATCTCTACCTATTATTGAGCAATATCACTCAAATCACCGTGAAAATGTAAACCACTCTTTAACTTCATCTCAAGTGTTATCAGAATTTTACCTACATAAGATGATCTCTTACATAAGAGCGATTTAACGATATCGGGATATAGGTTTCAGGGTGCACACACACGGGGCACACGCTACAGTCAAGTGGGGGTCCGTAACTTAACTTCGAGAGTCATATGTTCGATTAAAGGAAAGTCGACTGAACGATTGATCGAATGGAATTTATTGCGAAACAACCTTTTATCGCCAAACACTACTTCGACTGAACGATTCATCGAATATTTATTAATCGATGGACTACGCTTTCGAATGAGTTTTAGTTATTATATACCTATAGTTTAATAATTTAAATAAAATTATAAAAAAAAGATGTTTCGTCACATATTATTTCATACATAATCGAGGAAATCAAACACTATCACAGGATATCGTACGTAGGTACCTACTTCCCGCAGATTTAGAAACATGCAATTTGGTGAAAAGGAAGATAATAAAGCACAAATGAAGGGAACAATGTTTATTATTAAAACAAAAATTACGTTACGATTATCGAAAACCTTTTCGGTAGTTTGACGCCCTGAGAACTCTACTAATAATCCAAACATAAAATAATAATGACTAATCATCAAATTTAAACGTTTTATTTTTTTAAATGGCAAATGTAAGCCATCGAACTCATAAAGTCAAGCCTGTTCGTGTGTTCCTTTTGATTTAAAAGTTTTTTCAGTTTCTCTTCTTTCCCAACCTGTTTTTTTCTTTTTGGTAGGAGAAACTGACTCATCTTGGGCTCTAATTTTTTCTATAATCAACTCATTATTTTTTGTTCTTTTTCCATTTCTTTTATGGTTTTAAATAGGTACCAGTTCTATAATAATGTTAAGGTAGTAGGATAAAAGTGTTATTACCAAATTGCATGTTTCTAAATCCGCGGGAAGTAGGTAGGTACGTACGATATCCTGTGATAGTGTTTGATTTCCTCGATTAGGTATGTATGAAATAATATGTGGCGAAATATCTTTTTCTTATAATTTTATTTAAATTATTAAACTATATAATAACTAAAACTCATTCGAAAGAGTAGTCCATCGATTAATAAATATTCGATGAATCGTTCAGTCGAAGTAGCGTTTGGCGATCAGAGGTTGTTTCGCAATAAATTCCATTCGATCAATCGTTCAGTCGACTTTCCATTAATCGAACATAATTATGACTCTCGAAGTTAAGTTACGGACCCGTCAAGTGGCCACTAGCGGACGGACTAACTTTTCCATTCATTTCGCAGGGATTCGCCTTACAATTAGTGAGGCCGAGGCGGCCACTGGAAATGTATGGAACCAGCTTGTGGATGTTGTGAGTGGCCTTAGTTACCATAATAAGAATACAGAAATTGTGTGTGTGTAATACAATATCATACTTGATAGACGTTTATCTTTCGAACAAGATGCTCTCGAACTGCTTGAACTCATAGTAGTTGTTGATGCTTATGGGGTTACCCAGCCACCACATGCTCACACCGGTAAGGACGCCAAATTGTATTAACTATTGAAGGACGCACAAACGAAAACAGAGACCGGCATCGCTCGTTGGGCGGTGACAAAAATTTGACAATGCTTGCTTTTACGGGCGGCTTATGTTTTCGTGACAGGTTATTAGTCATGTCAGCCAACGTTTAAAATAATTCTATATTGTATTACGATACTCCTTTTGGAAATAAATAAATAAAAATAAAATAAACTAATCTTTATTTCTGATAAGCAACATCCATATGGGTTAGTAAACAAAAAGATAACTTATACCTATGTTAATAAACTTATAATGTATTTAGTGAGAAGGTTGCTGTTCGAAATACATCTTCGAACAACATCACCTAACAAAGGAGAATCGTACCTCCCTGCTATGGTCTTTAGGATGGAGTTGGAGCTTTCCCGCACTCTGCAGAGCAAAGAGGCAGATTTATGTCTCACGATGGCATGGAAGCCATCGACGTGTGCTTGTGCAAACATACCTGATGCACTGCAGAAACGGGGCAGCCCCATCAACATCCTAAACCCGTTATTATACTGGACCCGTAGGGCGCTGATAGCCCGCTGAGTATAGTTGGTCCACAGGCTGCACGTGTAAAATATTTGGCAGTAAGCTTTAAAAAGAGTGATTTTGACTGCCTTGCTACAACGTGCAAACCTCCGAGCCAACATGTTACATCGGACTGCCAGCGCCCTACGTTCCCTCTCAATGTCTACTTGGTCATTAAGGTCGTCGGTTACATAATGCCCCAAGTACTTGAACTGGGACACTCGCAATATGTCATTCCCATTTAGTTTAATCGGGGGCACATACTCAGGACATTTAGCACCGCCAGCCTTAAAGACCAAGAACTCGCTTTTCTTGACATTGTAGACTAGGCCATGCTCTCGAGCATAACCCTCACAACAACCAAGTAACTCTCTAAGCGCCCTAACCGTAGGGCTCAGCAGCACCATATCGTCAGCGTAGCTGATGTTGTTGACACTAACGTCATCAATGCGACATCCGATTTTCTTGCTGCTGAGCTCCACGATCAGATCATTTATATAGAGGTTAAACAGTTTCGGTGACGTAATCCCTCCCTGTCTAACCCCGCACTCTAGCCCGTACGACAAAGACAGCCCATCGGCCCATCTCACTCTGTTCGTTTGGTTGTAATACCAATACTGGAAGATACGCAAAAGCTCCGCTGGCACTTTTCTCTCCCGAAGCTTTTCCCACATGACCTCATAAGATACAAGGTAAAAGGCCCGGGAGAGATCTAAAAAACAAGCATACACTGGTGTTTGACGTTTCGTGTAATATTGCACCGTATGTTTGAGGCCGAGAATCGCACTTTCAGTGCCAAGATTATTACGAAACCCAAACTGTGCGTCGTGTAATTTTAACAAGCTATCCAACCGTGCGTCCAGCTGACTGTCGAGTACCTTTGCGATAATAGTAGCCAGGGAGATGGGTCGGTAATTACACTTATCTGCAACGTCACTCGTTTTATTCTTGACAATAGGCACGACAATAGTTCGCATGAGATCACAGGGAAGGTACGAGTGACACATACAAAGAGAGTAAAACTAGCGAGCACTCTGGCTATGTGAGGACCAGCATGCTGCAAGTGCTCAATGCTTAAACCATCGTGGCCCGGGGATTTCCCTTTCGTCATTTTCTTAATGGTACTTGACACCTGCTTGGCCGAAAAACGAACCAGATCAGAATCACGACAGCATCCGTCATCGAGCACCTGCAACGATGAGCCCAGCGGTGACTCCACTTTAAAGTGGTCCATAAACATGCTGGCGATGCTGTCCGGCTGATCAGCACCACCAACACTCACAGGAAGGCCAGGCTTAATATCAAACTTTTTGGTAAAAATAAACAAAAAGCGTCAAAGAATAAAAAGTTTTGCCAAACTGTAAAGTGGGGCAGGAACGTTACAGTCCGAGCGCCGATTGATAGTGGATTGTCATCACCGCACTCCACTGCAGAGCTAGACAGAGGTCATCAAGTTGGGTAGTGGTTGTCGGTGGTGTTCACCTGCATCTGGTTAAACTGGAAGCCGACACCGATATGTGGGGGGAAAAGGCTTGGATGACAGTATACTGCGATGACCAAGTGTGACGATAGCGGTATCATTCCCCCTAAGATCGTTAACCGTAGTGGCCTGTGAGAGAGGCCTATGGAGCAGTGGAAATTTTCGGGCTCACAAATTACTGCGACCTGAATTCCAGCTCAGACCAATAGAGCTCCATACTGCCCGATAAATGGCTTTAGGCTCGCGCATCTTATCACACGGTGTCATCATTGACCAACTGAGGGTTAACCCAACCCGGCCCATCTGAAAAATATAAAATTAAACACATTGACTGGTTCCATCATCAACTTTATTTTACATATTTATCACACAGTGTGTGTCGGGGTCATATTTCGAGTGTGCTATTTATATTACAATTACATTATTTAAATAAATAAACCGTTACAATGGCGGCCAAATAAGCATTCGTTTCTTTAAATAAAATTGAGGAAACAATATTCTGTATTTGTACATCTTTATGTTAGTTGTTATAAATCCTTAACCTTAATTTAATTTAGGGTATGGATACCTTACTTAAGAGTACTTATAATTTATCCAGAGTTGATGCGGCAGATGTGAAATTTTTAGAGGCAATTTTCTAATATTTTATCATGTAAGTCAGTTTCGCGGCCGCCATCATAGTCTCTAAAAATAATATTTCATAAACGTATAGGATGATCCGACGTTTACGAGGTTTACTCCTACTTATTACTACGTATCACTATTTACACACAGTATCCTTCGATACATCTACCTACCTATACAAGTGACCGACCTGTGATTATACATGTATACAGTGTGTTCGGTCATGAATTAGCGATATTCTAGGTACTTATATTACAACTATTTTAATATACAAATAGACTACCCACTTCCCCTCTATGTGGCAGCCATTTCGTTTTTTTCTTGAGATATTCTCTACGTGTGTACAAAAAAAATCATTTCTCCTAAAGTTGTGGTCTTACTGAGATAAGGCTTATTCGGAGGGCAACAATATTGTGTATCGTTTAACATTAAGAAAGAATGGTTCACTATTTCATTTGTTTCGTACCATTGAACTCCAAAAAAAATATCAAAAAATTATGCAAATTGACAAATTATTGTAAATTACTGCAAAAACAATCCCTATGACCCTTTTTATTTTTTTTACTAGTTCGACAGATTTTTAGCTAAGTTACAATATAAAGTATAGCGTATGCACCAGCACAAAGGGCCTTTGTAGGAACCAGGAAAACATAAAAAATTTAGAATTAGTTGTAATATAAGTACCTAGAATATCGCTAGTCCATGACCGGACACACTGTATAATCAAAGATACCGACATTATAATGTACTACGTACAACACTTGCACTGATGCTGCTGTTTCATAGTCAGCCTATTGCACTCAATTAATTGATATAGGTACTAAAAAACAAAACCAAGTGCTAGTTAGTACGTAGTACTTACATGACAATCGTCGCTATTACAATCTCAGTACGAGTATATATATATAGTAACAATACAATATGTCTTATTATATTCGCCCCGCATTTAAAGACTATCGTTACTCGTTGACAACGTTTTAGCCAACGATATACATTATCTATACATGAGCCTTGCTTCATACTTATAATACTTACTACAAATTTGATTTAATTAATTCCATTATGTAAAAATCCCATACTCTAGTTTCAAATTTTTTGAATCGGGGTTTTCAGTCATCTTTCTTACTTATACAGGGTGTCCCAAAACCAAAGAAATGTTTTTCGTTATAATAACCATCACTGAACTGAAACATCCGTAGTAACTATTAACAGCAATGGTGTCGATTCTGTTACACACTTTGACAGGACTAAACAAATCTAAGGGTGTTTGTCTCTTTCTGTTTCAATACAAAAAGAAAGTGACAGTTGCGTTTAGTCTAGTTTAGTACTGTCAAATTTAATTGTTTAGAATAACAACTTATCGTCAGTTTTAGGGACAACCTGTATTGTCACCGTAAGATAGCCAATGCTAGAATTTTTGTAAATCTCTGGTGATTTAACTAATTTAACCAACTTAGCTATCTTACTGCGACATACCTATAGACAGATATGTAAATGTGATTAACTACAACTATTTCCATTGTGTTCACTTAATTGACAGGTGATACAAAACTACGGAGATATTTATACAACTTGAGCACAATATTAGCATTACCATAAAAACGGTACTGTTATTTAATTTGACAGAACTATGCAAGGCTAGCGGACACACGTACGTACATCTACGTAACAAATGAACGCGAAGTATAAATAATAATTATTATTGTATTAATTTATATATGATCGCAGTCAGCAAAATACAATTCCTGTAACATTACAAAACTATACATGTTAAGTGGAAAACACACGATTGTTGTATGGTGGTAGTAGAAGTTCAGCGGGGCATTAACATTGTGCGTTTAACAACATTGGCATACACCTGGTCAAGTGTCTCAGATGATAACTTCTTGAAGCACTCTTAGCTCCGTATTAATAAACTACTCTCAACATGGCGGCACAGAATGGCCATACAGCAGAAATTCAATCATTTAATAAAAAAAATATTAATACCACGTCATATCAAAACGATACTCAAACAGTTTATTTGCAACTAAGTGTACAAGTTCTTATTTATGTAAATTACATTATGTAGGCACTTATAACCAGAGATCGGATAATCGGATGCATATTTACCTAAAGTACATTTTTTGCTACGAAAGTATGGAAAAGGCTTCCGAAAAAATAATTTATTATTAAATAAAAACCCGGTAATCGATGCAAATATGTGTGTATGTAGGGTTAGTTAAATAAAAGGTACAACTTTAGGTGTGTAAAAAATAAAATGCATCAAATTCTAGATAAATGTGATTCTATCCTACAGAACACTAAATTTGACGATCCCGGAATCGCGGTATGTTTCCGATATAAAAGTGCATTCCAAATCAGCCAACACCTGAACTTTAGGTAAATATACATCCGATTATCCGATCTCTGCTTATAACTTAGCGGCCTTCTACAGACGTGGCAAACTTGAGGGCTTTATTATTAATGTTCAATAAGTTATGTTAGTTAATTTGTATTAGATAATTTATATTATTTAGTTTATATCATTTAATTAATATTAGTTAATTAATGTTAGTGGCTTTATTAATTTATTATAAATTGGTTAAATAGGTATAGTGCTTTAGGGTAATTACGAACATGAAAATATTCCGAAAACTACAAATTTCTACTAAACCAGGCAATATTTTTTGCTCTAGCATGCTAGAATGTGTAATGTTGCCAGAGCAAAAAAATGCCTGCTTTAGTAGTAATTCGTAATTTTCGGAATATTCCTATGTTCGTAATTTATCTAGTAATTAATAAGGTATAGAAACACAGTTCTAGTATCTTATAATAATATTAAATCTTGGTAGATCACCGTATTAATTATTTTATTCTGTTCTATATGTTATGTATGTTCTACCTATGTATGTATATGTATGGATGTGTATTTATTTAAGTTTTGATTAATTATTTGTAGATTGGCGTACTTAGGAATTATTCAACTGAACAAAACCATTTTTGGATAAGAAATGATTTGAATTTACTGTTGAATGTTATAAGTTTTGTTTCATTTTTAATATTTTGTGGTTGTTTAAATATTATTATATATACTTATGAGGAAGATCCCAAATGAGTCGTTTATTAATACGGATCTTGATATTATGCAGAAAACAGAGCACTAATTGAGTTAGCCCTTACATTCAGAACAATGTACAGGGACTTGAAGTGAGTTTTTGCTCTAAATTCCGAAGTTCGAAGAGCTCACCCTCAACCTGAATGTCTGAATTAGTGCACTGAATTGGGCATAGTGTAAAGACTTCTTAAGTCTACAATGTTCATAACATAAGTACTTACTTCTAACGGACGAGCGATCAACGGACGCTTCTTATTTTAAATAAGAGAACAAAGAAATGGCAATTTTAAAGTGAAAAGTGGAGACAGACATCTTTTAGGTGACAAGGAACTGTTATCGAGCACCGGTCAGATATATCACGAACGTGATTAACTTCTAGTGGTGTGGACTATTGACGAATACTTGGGACAGTTGACATACATTTGTTTGATGAGTAAGAGGGGTCCAGTTTCAAAGTTCGCCAACACTTATTTTTCTATATTCTTTCTATGTTTTTCAGCCGGTAAGGATCTGTCATCGGACGAACGATTGATATCACACGATTGATATGACACTTGTTGTATGAGTACCGAGGGAGAAAAAATAGTTTTTTTTATTCAATGCTGAGTAACACATCATCATTAATGTTTATTTGCGTTTTTTTAAACCATTGAATAAAGTGGTCTAGCTTGAAGCAATAATTCATTTATTTGTCACACTGTATATTGGTGTTATAACTTAAAATAATCTTAAACTCAACCTCTTAAGCAGTAGGTAATCGAGAACTGGTCATATGAGTATATTTAGCACAGGTGTGACACGTTTGCATGTGTTACATATTATAATCGTGATTACATTATTAGTGGAGTATATAGTTTTTAACTGAGTAAAGAGGTTGAGTTTTAATAAAGCAGCGCTGGTTTTTTGAATTTATTTTATCATATTATAAGGAACAGTTTTCGAGCACTGGTCAACCGAGTATGTTTGATGTAAGCGTTAGACGTTTATAAGTATCGTAACTGTGCGTACAGAATAGCTTGACGTAGCCGCTAGACGTCGGCGCGCCTCCTCCGGCGCAGACGCGCGCGGCAGTAGAGGCGCAGCAGTACGGCCGCGAACACCAGCACCACGCCCGCCGCGCCGCCCCACGCCACGACGTGACCGTACACCATAGCTTGACGTAGCCGCTAGACGTCGGCGCGCCTCCTCCGGCGCAGACGCGCGCGGCAGTAGAGGCGCAGCAGTACGGCCGCGAACACCAGCACCACGCCCGCCGCGCCGCCCCACGCCACGACGTGACCGTACACCATAGCTTGACGTAGCCGCTAGACGTCGGCGCGCCTCCTCCGGCGCAGACGCGCGCGGCAGTAGAGGCGCAGCAGTACGGCCGCGAACACCAGCACCACGCCCGCCGCGCCGCCCCACGACACGACGTGACCGTACACCACACACGACAGCAGGATGGATACCGCCTGCAACCATACATACCAGTACTACAGTTTTCCATGTTACAAGCAAATCTATGACTATTAATCTAGAAGAATTTATTCAAAATAGAAACTCAAACAGATTAGTATAAAGGTTCTTAAAGGTACCTAAGTAAACTCATTTATTCTAAATCGAAAACATGTAGAGCAGACAGTTCAGCTGGAAATATCGGGCATTTTGATAAATATTTGCAGTTTTGATAAACCACTGTTGGCGTCAAGCCAGCGTCCCACCAACGATTACAGCATTTTTATTATATCCAAAAAATTGTATCTAAATACTGACAAACAGTGAACAAAAAGAAATAATTAATGACTCAATAATTTTCGAGTTATGAGCAGCTATTAGTGGGGACGCTAGCTTGACGTTAAGCTAGCGTCCCCACCTTGTAACTCAGAAATTACAATAGTCTTAACAAAAGACTTAAGCTCAAATAAAACCGGCCAAGTGCGAGTCGGACTCGCTCACGAAGGGTTCGTTACCATTATTTATAAAAACGAGCAAAAAAATCACGTTTGTTGTATGGGAGCCCCCTTAAATATTTAGTTTATTCTGTTTTTTAGTATTTGTTGTTATAGCGGCAACAGAAATACATCATCTGTGAAAATTTCAACAGTTTAACTATCACGGTTCATGCGATATAGCCTGGTGACAGAAGGACGGACGGACCGCGGAGTCTTAGTAATAGGGTCCCGTTTTACCCTTTGGGTACGGAACCCTAAAAATAGAGCCTAAATAGTGACCTCGAAATTAGGGATGGATCGTTTTGTGTTCGGTATTCGGCATATTCGGCAGGTTTACCGAACATTCGTATTCGGCCGATTATTCGGCAAAAATGCCGAATATTCTACCGAAAAATCTTGCGTTAAAAAGTTGCCTTTATGATTGTATGAAGTAGTATAATTACATAATTGTATTCATATCAAGTGTGTCTTATCATTTATCGTCAGTTTCACAGAATAATATTCAGATGTTCGACCTCTTCCTTCCACTTTTTTTTCGGGAATTTTCTGAGTTTTAAGACTTTATACACAAAAACAAATGCAAGTGCCAATATTTTGTCGCTAACTAGATGACGTAATAATAGCCCGAGGATAGCGGCGTTAGCGGTTAGAAAGGTCGAGCGATTCAATGAGTTCGACAAGTACAGACTTGAATTATTGCAATGCAGGATAAAGCGCGCCAAACCCTGCCGAATATTCGGCCGAATGTTCGGTTCGGTAAACTTTTAACCGAACATTCGGCCGATTATTCGTATTCGGTGAAAACCTTATTCGGCCCATCACTGCTCGAAATACAAAATCTCAGAAATAGTGATCTTATAGGTTTGGAGATATTTCAATGTTTTGGTGGGACATTTTGACAGTAAGCGTCCCCACCCACCCATATTTTCATAAAAAGCTGATAGAAATGTGATGTAATTTTATAAGAATACTTCGTTAAAAAATAGTGTCTGAAATAGTGACTCCACCAAAACATATAAAAAAATATATTTTAGAACTTAACAAAAACGGCATATAAAGTTCTACACTAGTAAAAGTACAGTTATGTACAAAAGTTATTGGTTTGCTAATATCCAGAGTCGCGATTTTTTTACATTGCAGTTTTGTTTTTTAATCCCCGACGAAAAAAGAGGGGTGTTATAAGTTTGAAGCTATGTCTGGCTGTGAGTCTGTGTGTGTCTGTGGCATCGTAGCGCCCAAACGGATGAACTGATTTGAATACAGTTTTATTTTGTTTGAAATCCTATTTAATCCAGATGGTTATAGGCTATGTTTGATGGAAATAGATTCAGCCGTTTTAAAATAATCAGCTCTTTTCGCAGTTGGTGTAGGGATTTAAGTCAAACAATGGGTATTTATACCCCATAAATTTTGTCTCATGACTTGTTTTTACAACCAGGACTTGGAAGGTGGCTCAGGGTGGCAATCGTCTCTCCGCAATGATTATCCGCAGACCCATCATGTTTGGGCTCGTATGATTCTTTGTGGGAACCACTTTCTCACTGCATTCATAATAATCGCTAACGAGGAGAAATAACGAAAGTTAGTGTCGGGTATATTTTTAAATGACACTGTGGCGACATCTATCACGCCACATGCGAACTATCCTGCATCGCGGTATCAAGATTTGACACGGAGTTAGTATATACTAACTACTAGTATATATATACAACTTCCCAACATCAACCGTTGGGCAGTGGCCCGCCAGGCATAAGACTTCGCCTGGTAGGAGAATCCTCCTTTTCGTAGGCGGAACACGATATCTCGTTCCTCTACAACACCTATGACGGCTAATTTGCAAATTTTCATGGCCCCAATCTTGGATATAGATTTTGACCTCATATTCGACATCAGCCCCCCCTTCCCTCCCCCCGAAAACCATGGAAATGACACCCTTGACGATTAATTTGAAATTTTCATAGCCGCCATCTTGGATATGGATTTGACTTCGTTTTCGGTATTAGCACGCCCAAAAACTATGAAAATGTTACCCATGACGACTAATTGGTTTTTGACCACATTTTCGGCATCAGCACCCCAGCAAACCTTGGATCTGACACCCACGACGACTAATTTGCTAATTTTAATGGATTTGGGTTTTGACCTCTTTATTGGCACCAGAACCCACAAAACCCATGAAATTATACCCATGATAACCAATTAGTAAATTTTCGTAGCCGCCATCTTGGATTTTACTGCCGCTACTCAGCGGGTTATACAGGGTGTAAACGAAATCATGCGCGGTCATTTAACTCGGGGCACTAAAATGCCTCATGTTAAGAACATGTGCTAACTTTTCGTTTTTTTTTTATTATTGAATCCAAAAGAAACCGGTTCAGGGTTAATCTATGTCAGCAGTACATCAAGAGGTTTAAAGGAATTACATGATTTCGTTTGCAGCCTGTATTGTACAGCTGAACCTTATATTCATTAGAAGTGGTTTCCAAGTAAACTATCAAACGTTACATTCACTATTTAAAAAATTGCCAGTTGAAACTAATAACCACTTTAAAATTAATAAGTATAATTATTCGTCAATTCGTTTAACAATAATCAATATGCGATGATACAACGCCATCTCTGTTAGGGTTTGCAAACTTTTAGATCACGAGAAATGAACTGTTCGTGACTGTACAGAATCACTATTGTACGTAGTACTTTATTGTAAATTTTCTTAAACTTTCACTCCCTATTTACGTATTATTTTTATATCAGTGGAGACTTCAGGCACTATTTATTGACGTAGTATTTTTATAAGATACTAGCTGTGTCCTCACGGCTCCGCCCGTAGCCTATGTTACTCAGTGATAGTGTAGCTTTCTAACGGCATATAGTATATAGTGTAGTTTATTCGTTACATACAAAAATACAAATCTTTCCTCTTTATAATATTAGTACAGATCAGCTTTCGATCAGATTTTTATGAGAATTTAGGTGGGGACGCTGGCTATCAAAATGTCCCACCAAAACATTGAAATAACTAAACTTATAAGATCGCTATTTCTGAAATTATGTATTTCGAGGTCACTAATTTAGGTACTATTTTTGAGCTAAGTCCTTTTTAGGACTCGTAGTTCCTGAGTTACACGGTGGGGCCGCTAGCTTGACGTCAAGCTAGCGTCCCCGCTAATCATTGCTCATAACTCGAAAATTATTGAGTTACTAATTATTGAGTTACTTATTATTTAGTTTTGGTCACTATTTAGGCACTTTTTTGGATATAACAAAAGTGCTGGAATCGTTGGTGGGGACGCTGGCTTGACGCTAACAAACCACTGACTCTAGTGCTAAGGTTTACGTAAAAACGACTAGGTACATCTTAGTGTTCAATTATAATAAATCAAGTTTTTACAGCATTCAACACCTTTTTTTATTACCAGATCATGGAAATTGTAACAAATGAGCACTGCCTACCTGTCGGAGTGTCATGATGATGGTGAACACAACGGCTCCGAACCGAGCGATGGTGCGGTAGATGAGCAGCTGCCCCACTGCCGAGCTCACTGATAGTACGATGACGTCCGCCGCGAATACTGGGTGCTGGGACAGACAATATCATGGTATAAGAGCTGAAGTATCAGTGGACCCAAGTTTTAAAATAAGAAGTATTAGAACCAATAAATATGTACAAAGGGAATCAATAGGTTTTTTTTGTAATACTTTCAGAATCCTGTCGTGAAGGTACTGAAACATGGTAAGGCTTAAAAATCATAAAATGTTTGGTAAGTTACGTGCAGCAAGGCGAGCGGCGGCGCGTGGTGCGCGTGCGCGGCGGCCGTGAGCGCGCACGAGAACGCGTTCACGGCGCACAGCATGTGCAGCGCGCCGCACGAGTAGCGCGCGAACACCGCGCCCTGCCACGACGACGTGAAGCTGTCGCACAGCATGTACAGCGCCAGCAGCGCCGCGCCCGACAGCGTCATGGCGCCGGACACTGCAGCGAATGGGGAACGTCTATCAATATTAAAACCAAATACCGGCTAACTAACCGTTAACGTAACAACTCAATAACACCCATGTCTGAGTTTAACGTAACTGCAAGTGGCGCGCCTAGGGGTCAACATTAAGGCATGCCCGACTTTTTTAGGTACCTATTTTGATATTTATAATTCATCTCATAACAAATAATTGGAGATCTTAAGATCGAATTATTGATATTAACACCATCTGTCAAACCACATGCAAATTACACTGTTTAAGAGTTGGCCACATCATTCAGAGGATAGCTGCTTAGATGGCCCTTCAAAATATTAATACATATTACGAAAATAAAATAATAAAGATTAGCTCGTTTGTTGTGATTATATAAACAAATTGTACGTTAATAGTACATTATGATATAAGTGTGCTATGTTGGTCATTACGGTCGAGGCGGTAATGTGCGCGCAAGCCGCAGGCGAGTGCGATAAGTGAACCGAGACTGTAATGATCAATGCACACGCGTATCATACGACATTTTTCAACACACTTGCGAGGAAAAAAACAGACTTTTATTGTTAATAACTTTTAATTATTGAAACAATTAGTGAAAGTATAAAGGTTATAGCATATTAGTCCGCGCGCTGGCCACGAGGTGCAAGCTCGCAGTCCGCGCGCTGACCGCGAGGTACTGCAAGCTCGCAGTCAGCGTGCTGACCGCGAGGTACTGCAAGCTCGCAGTCCGCGTGCTGGCCGCGAGGTGCAAGCCGTAGCAAAGCGTATCCACTGTCTTAAAACTGATTCGAGACTGGAGGGAGGATGCAGCGAGGCGCAAGAGGCGACGGTGGTGCGCGGGCGACGGCGCAATGACGTTGTTTCGCTGGCCACTCGGAGTCGGCGCGTAGTAAGCATGCGGTCGGCGCGCTGTAAGCACATGGTCCGGTCGCTTGCAGCACGCGGGCTGCGAGTCGAGTTGTATGGTAGCGGCAAGCGCGCTGTCTGCCCGCCGTTGGCTTTTTCATATTGACATCATGAAATATATTATATTACACACGATTTAATGCTCTAAATTGAATGACGAGTTAATTGCTGGTTTGAAGCGGTGCCGTTGCGGTGCTGTATAATGTGCCATGACCTTAATTCTCAAAATGATGCCGAACATTGTTGGCATTTTTACAGTTTATGTTATGGTATTGGTATGTATCAATATCATTTTTGGTCTTAACTGTGCTTTTCAACATGGAATAGATACACCAAAGCGAGCTGGGCTTGTATTTATTTACCAGTTCATTGAAGTAGGCCAAAAATACGTTCTCAGAAAATGACTGGGCATTGTTGCTGATTTTCCATTGTATGAAAGTTTCGTAAGCTGCTAGGTATTTCTCTCTAGATTTTAGTGGCAACAGGCTATCACATGCGCTCCGTGCCTCGATTAGTATTTCTGGCGGCGTCAAATGTACGTATTGCTCTTCTTCCCTACTTAAAGTCGACATTATTGGTAATAATCAACCACAGCGAAAACGTAAACAAATATTTATGGAAAATGGCGTGCAAGTTTCTCGAGTTTCTTTTTCTTTTCGCGTCGCGCCAGCGATGCGCGCGCTGTTTGGAGCAAGAGCACGAACAACATCGGCATGCAGCCAATATTAAAAATATAATACAGCGAATATTTAAAATTTGAAACAAAAATGTAAAGTATATTTCGTAGACATATATAGTTAATCTGTGGTAAATTTTACCAGACTAGTCCGTAAAAAGCTACATTACGGACCTAACAGCAGTCCAATAAGAGCCATTTTATGAGCAAGTATGTTGAAAATAGCTTTTTCAATCTTAGCAAAGCGTTTTTATGCCTAACAAAATTGTAAACTTTTTGTTAAAAAAAGAATAAATAAACTGTGTTAATTAAAATATGATAATAAACATTTAATTTTATCTAATTATTCATAATTCACAATAAGTCATGTTATAAATACGAAAATATTCGCTGTATTATATTTTTAATATTGGCTGTATATCGATGTTGTTCGTGCCTTACTCCAAACTGCGCGCGCATCGCTGGCGCGGCGCGAAAAGAAAAAGAAACTCAAGAAACTTGCACGACATTTTCCATAAATATTTGTTAACGTTTTCGCTGTATGGTTGATTATTATCAAAAATGTCGACTTTAAGTAGGGAAGAAAAGTAATACGTACTACGTACATTTGACACCACCGGAAATACTAATCGAGGCAAGGAGCGCATGTTATCACATGCGCTAGGTATTTCTCTCTAGATTTCTCTTTAGAAAATCTAGAGAGAAATACCTAACGGCTTACGACACTTTCATACAATGGAAAATCAGCAACAATGCCCAGTCATTTTCTGAGAACGTATTTTTGGCTTACTTCAATGAACTGGCAAATAAATATTAGGTCCCCACCTATGAAATTGGCGTTTTTTTCTCACAAATAGAGAACCTCGTCACTTCTATGATTTAAAATATTCATCAATTGCTTGATATTATATCGAATAATGACCATCATAGACTACTACCAATAGTAAAAAAGCCTTATTTACTTATCGTTTTCTACACATAAAAAATACCTTAAAAATGACTCCTTTTTTTGTTAGCAGAAATGACCACTATTTTTGTTTTAACTTAGCCAAAATTTATTTTTGTCACATAATCTAAGTGGCATACGTTATCTTAGTTTTTAAACATTAGTGCATAAAAGTTTTAAAACATTAGTGTTCATAGTTGTTAAATAAATTAAGAAAATGTTAGTATGAAAAATGCAACTTCTTTAAAATTCTCCATACAAAACGCTGATTTCATAGGTGGGGACCTAATACTAGCCCGGCTCGCTTTGGTGTATCTATTCCATGTTAAAAAGCACAGTTTAAACCAAAAATGATAATATTGATATACCAATACCATAACACAAACTGTAAAAATGCCAACAATGTTCGGTATCATTTTGAGAATTGTATTTTCACTAATTGTTTCAATAATTAAAAGTTAATAACAATACAAGTCTGTTTTTTTTTCCTCGCAAGTGTGTTGAAAAACGTCGTATGATACGCGTGTGCATTGATCATTACAGTCTCGGCTCACTTATCGCACTCGCCTGCGGCTCGCGCGCACAATACCACCTCGACATAATAATAATAGTGTTTTGAATTTTATTATTGTATTAATATTTGTATGCCATTGATCAAGGCAAACATGGTGATCTGTATTGTTACTTTAACATGTTGCATGCTGACAATTGTTTTGTATGTACACTCATGTTTGAACAAATAAAAATTATCTGTGTCAGTCCAAGCATAAAGGGTCCAGTGGTGGGGTATTGAGTTAAGACTAGATTCTGTATTTAGAATAGTCCATTGATAGTACCTATGGATTGAAAAAATAATCAAAAAGTGGCACAGTTTTTTTTTATCAGACATTTGAAGTTGAAATTCTGAAAAAGCTTGATTTGAGAAAAAGCATTATGAATGTTTGAGTGAAAAAAAAACACACTTCTACTTGCTTGTTACATATTACGTAAAAGGTACCAGTTAAACACAAAACTTATTCTATTTGGGACTCCAACTTACGTTATGGACAAAAATAAATTCCTCCTCGCACCTGATTCCTATGACCAACCTGTTTGCAGTACGAACATGTTGGTTTTTGTCGAGTACTTTTTTCAGTTGTTGGTTTCTGAAAACAGTACTCGACAGATGTTGTTGGGACAGAATTGTGGTCCTTTAGAATTCTAGAGGAACTTGGTTCATCAACATTTGGAATGGGTTTCGGGCATAAAATGTCTTTAGATTCTTCACTTACAAATTCACGAATCTTATTATAAAGATACGATTTTCTTTAGTACGTCATGCTTGCAGGGGATTTTTCCGACGGAAAACCGTATACTTTATTGGGGTTCAAAACCTTTGATACGGTTGGTTGACTGTCAGTATGTTTTAGTAACATACCATGTGCCCTCTATTATCTTCATTTGTTTAAAAATGACAAAAATGCAGAAGTTGGTTAATGGTTACCAAATCAGGTTGAAAAAAATTTGCCCAATCGTAAGTTTTCACAAAAGTTTCTCCTTTCTCATCACCAGTAAGAACAACTACTATAGATTTTGTTTTCGGACAAGCTTGAACAGCAGCTGCAAGAACATCCTTTAAGTTATTGCATTCCCATTATCTAAAACTTTTTTTGAAATAGGACGAAATACATGTCGGGAGCAAACTTCGTATGACCCACGGGAAGGAAAGATATACGAAAACTTCGGTGTTTGCCTGTTAGAACTCGCCATGTTGCATATTGCATAAAATAGTTATTTTTATTCTGTCTAGCACAATTATCTGCGTGACAAACGACATGTTTTTCACCTATACCAAACTTTTCGAAAAAATGATGCAGCATTGAAATTATTACATTAGGGCAGGGTTCAAGAATCACGTACAAAACGAACTTTCTCAATGGCTCTGCAGCAACACCAAATAAACTGACTTTAAATACGGACAAAAAATACAGTGGCCCGATTTGTTGTGAACTGTGCGGCAAATGCACCTGTTGGGCAAAATCAAAAGAGTAATGCATGACGCCATCATAAGAACATGGTTCATGAGGTCCAAGAATAAGAGTAGAGTCCGTTATTGAACCAGTTGCAACTTTGATTACATTATTATAATATTTTCGTTCATTTTGCACTAAATCAAGGTGCTGCCTCGACTTTTCTACAAGCTCTAACTTTTCCCTTTCATCTAAATTCCAAGAATACCGACATACCAGAATACCACTGGTAGGTACCTTTTTAGTAAACTTTTTTCATTAAGTTTCTGGTACTTAGAAACATCGTATATAGTCATTTACTATATGAAATTGTAGATAATTGAGCATTCATTAATAACCAATTAAAATTGCTAAATGCAATTTTTATACCCAAATTTACAAAACCTCTTATATCTTGGAAACTAAATACCGCGCACTGGACCCTTTTCGCTTGGATTGACACGTCTTATCTTATCTTATCGACCGTAATGACCAACATAGCACACTTATATCATAATGAACTATTAATCGACTTAATGTCTCTTATAACGATCACTATACTAACAGGTAACTACAAGGCATTTACGTGTGATGATTTATTTATGAAACCAAAGAAACAATATTGAATTTCATGTTGGTAAAATAATTCGAATTTGTTGTGTTACTAACACATCGAAAGTTTTGTGACAAACGCATCGGGACAAATGAAATCAACTGACTAATCTCTGATTGCAAGTATCTCGCAGACTCATGGTCAAATACTTAAACGCTACTTAATTTTACGATGCCGTTAATTTCGTGATGTCTCTGCCGCTTCGCCTTAAGAGGAAACGCGGGCTGCAAAATATTAATAAATTGAATAGGTTTTTGCGATCTATTTCCGTCCCACCCCTCCCGCAAACCTTCCCAATTGAGCGCGAAAGAGACACCTGCATCTCGAACTGATTTCTCCTGTGCAGTATTAGCGAAATCGTACTTTCGTATTTCCCTGTTTCCTTCTTCAAATCTGGACCGATTTTTTTTTCTGTAATCATTATATCACTTTGGTTGTCTGTATGTTTTTCTTTTATTTTTTATATTCGTCATATTTGTTTGCCAGATGTTTGAAAACGGTGGTAAAACCGGTCGATTTTTGTCAAATTTAATAATTCATTAATAATTTCTTTTAATAATTAATTTATTGACAAAAACAAAACAAGGACACAGTGGTGGTAGATATATATCATACGGTAAAAAATATTTGCTTTAGTGACATTATCCAAGGAGGAAACGGAGGAATACGTTTGTATGGACTAAATGCCGACCGCATTTCCTCTTAAAATGATAGTGACAGCACGAACTTGACGACAACTTAAAATTGAGTAGCGTTTGTGTATTTGGCCATGAGTCTTGATCTTCCCAAATCTTGGAGGGTCCGTCTTGGTCTTACGCAGAAATGCAAGAAAGAAATCTGAAAGACCAAGACCGATTTCGAGCAACACAAAAAATTTGCCACGTCTAAATAATCAACCTGTATAAAGTATTGTCCACTTCCAAATAATCACCTGTATAAAATATTGTCCACTTCCAAATAATCACTTGTATAAAATATTGTCCAATTCTAAATAATCAACCTGTATAAAATATTGTCCAGTTCATGTATAAAACACATCCCTAATAAATCGTATAAAATATATTGTTAACAATAATCAATAATCAAGATATAATCACCGTGTTAATCTAAATTATTAACATTCTGTATGAAATGTTACCTAAAATATTGCCCGCGTCTAAATAATCAGGTCAATAGAATCTTGTATCTTACCCATCTTATCATCATGGCTGCCGAACATAAACAGCACCATTCCCACAGATATGAGCACGGCCGTCACGTACTCGTGCAGCTCGTACTTGTTGCGCGACACCAGCTTGCCCATCAACATCACGGGAATCACCTTGCACGACTTCGATAATACCTGCACAACGTTGAGGGATTGGTTAGGAGTGTGATTGATTTGCACTGCAAGACTTAAAGTGTTTCTAATGTAGGTCATGATACTTTTTCTAAATTACCGCGAAGAACTTAAAGGAAACCGCACCAACGCGGCCTGTGTGAGATATTAGTACAGTGTTTGAACGCTATCTAGTGCGATATGCCTCTAATTGTAAATAGACTTGTCTAAACTGTTCCTGTGCGAGCATTCTTGGTATAACGAAGAAATATGTTTAGTCTAAACTTAATAATCATTTAGAATAATGTGGCAATCAATGCATAATTCAGAAAAACGATTGTTCCACTGAGGACCCATTTGTTTGACCTTGATCTAGTTAACACAATTAGGGAATGCAATCTCGTGAGATTGGGGCTCAGGCGTGATTTCGCGAGTTTATGAATAACAAACAATACCGCGAGATCTGGCCAATTCCGAGATCTCGCGAGATTGGCAGTTTTGTGTTTATTTTTGCAAATAATCACAATATTTGAATAGATTAGGAAAAAAATAACAAGAATTATAGGTATTATGAAATAAACATAATTTTTACGATTTTTTTTCAATAAACTTTTATGTATTTAATATTGTTTGACGTACCTGTCTATCATGTTTTTTAATAAATTTTTAAGAAATGAAATAAACAACCAGTCTTCTCTTCTAATATCAAACAAAAGTCTTTTAATAATAAAACAGTTCTTTTATAACAAAACAACAAGAAGTCAATAATAAAAATGAAATTCATTAACTAAGTTGAGTTGACTATTAAACTGAGATATTATTATCAATTAAAGAAAATTATACCTACTCAGAGATCTATTAGAAATTGGTCGAATTACCGAAACCGATCGCAGCTCCGTGTCAGTTCGCGCGTTGCCGCCCAGTACCTATTATAAGTGCTCTGTGGCTGCCGCGCTTCGAATAAGATTTTTTTATGCTCGAGTGTAATCTCGTTAAACTCGCGAGATCTCGCCCATTTTTTGGCCGAGATCTCGCAAAAACGAGATCTCGCGAGAACGAGATTGCATTCCCTAAACACAATGCTGCAAATACTGGTTAGGGCAAAAAACATCGATGAATATCAATGTGACAATGCGATTACATAAATGAGACTCACCTGCGTGGGAAAGCTGACGTACTTGAGCGCCTCGTACTGACACCAGGCGCTGACGACGTTGGTGAGCGAGCAGTACGAGAACTTGTAGAGCGGCGCCGGCGCCAGCGGGGAGCGCGCGCACGCTAGCCGCGCCGCCGCCACCGCCAGCGCCGTCAGCCGGTTCACGAACACCAGGAACTGCGAGTCGCTGAACCGCGTCATGCTGCCGTCCGGCATCACGTAGTTCTGGGGCAGGACGATCGACCTTACACTACATTACTAGCCCCCGACTGAGATGACCGAGGAATCATGTTTATAATTAAATTCAATTATTTTTATTTAAAACAAATTGCCAATGAAATGAATATGGTTTGAAGTCACAACCGTTCGATTGCCAGCCCGAATCCCTAATCGTTGGGCAATTGCGGTAATAGTCGATCGGAATTTCTGGCTCAAAGTGCTCATATTTATTTGAGCTTTGCCATTGACTATACCGCCAAATATCAGTAGTTAAATCCTCGTTTGTGACCATGTACAGAAAACGTTGACTTTCGGGAAAGGTATATGTTGTAGGCTTTTTACCAAAGACAGAGACACATCGTCAAACCTGCGTCATAATCTTCTCTTGTAGCAGTCCCCACACGAGATACGAGGCCATGAGTCCCGTGAAACAGAAGGCGAGCTCTGCGCCCTCTCGCGCGGGGTTCTCTTCCTTGCGACCCTTGACGGCCTCGGGCAGCCGCTCCCCCGGCTCGCCGAAACACGCAAAAAGTACCCGCCATGTGTACCCGGAGTTACCCGGAACTACAAGTAAGTTATTGTTATCTCAGTACGTATTACACCTTTAAAACAGTCTTTTAAAAGTCATTATTCTGAATGTTTTTGTTCTACATGTCGCTGGCTAATGTCATCTGACTTTTCTGAAAAGTTACTAGAGGTCCATTAATATGTGATATATTAAAGAGAGTTATATTTTAATACCCAGACAACATCGTACAGAGTTATGTGAGAGTACAACGTCTGGGCTGGACTTTTGAGACACGTTTGGTGCAGTGGTTGAGCAATTGGCTTCTGCGCTACGGGTCGTAGGTTCAATTACCGCACGGAACAAATATTTGTATGGCCTACAGATAGATGTTCCGGGTCTGGGCGTTTGTGCATGTGAAGATTTGTCTCTGTAAACGCACCCACGATACAGGAGAAAACCTAATGTGGGGCAACGTTATAAAAAAAAAAGAAACGAACTTTGAGTTAATCTATCCTGACAGAGAAAGTGACACGTTCTCACTCTCTCTACTTTGGATCTATTCCGGATATTTTAATAACTGTACAAACGTATTAATAATGATGATAAAAGTTTATATTCCAGGCTGGTTTAAAACCACAGCGAAAAAATGTTTATCAGTTACTTTGACGTAATATGACCTAGATATTATTTATATTATAATTTGTTTTTCGCATGTAAATAGCAAGTTAAGTCAAATGTAACATTTAATTTAACTAATTCCTAATTGTAACAAGATATTCGTAGGTCTGCGCACGCGGCTCGTCTCGGATTACCGTTATTTCCTGCGCATCTGTAGCTACTTCATAACCTACTTACATTACAAACACGAAGTTTGAATTATTGAGTATTGAAGTAGTATGGTTAAGTAATACAGAATTTCATCACTTAGAATTAATTCTAACTTGAAAATACAATGACTACGTTGAATTACTCAGAGTAGAGACAAGAGAGGGCTGAAGGGGGGAGGGGCTTGTTCCAGCAGTGTAGGCCGGTAGGGATATAAGAATGAACTAAAACAGTGCTAAGCTACACAGATTTACTTAGATTATTGGCGAAACTTTACAGGGTGAGTCACTAGTTATCATTAATAAAACACATTCAAATGAATAAAAAACCTAAACGTTAGTTGATTACATAACAACATACTTAAACGTTTGGGTATTTTATTTATTTGAATGTGTTCTAATAACGATACCTAGTGACTGATTCAGTAGCGAAGAGTGCTCACATGGTAGGTAGGTAACTAGTTACCTAATTAACTAAAATTTAAAAAAATAAATGTTTCTACTTATTAATGATAGAACACATAGGCTGGTTTTCACCTACATTAAATCCAGGATTAAACAACCGTTTACTCAAAACGACTACTAGAATTTTAGGTAAACAGTTGTTTAACCAGATAATTAACGTTGGTGAACACCAGCCTTAGTGAAGTGTCGCCAGTTAACTTGAAGTAGCTACCGTAACCCTACACATATACTGTCAATACAAAAATACACCAGTTTCATACTGTTAAACGTAAAATGTGTAGGTATTGAATACCAGGAAACTTAATTAATAGAAAAAAAATAGCGTAACTAATGAACAAGTTAAACACTCACTTATCTTATCAAAGTAGTTTGTTTTTTCCAAATATTTGTACAATATGAACATGGGCAGCAGCACCGTTGAGTAGCCCATTAGATTCAGTAGCAGCCGGAAAAACCTAAAATAGAACAATTTAATAATCATAATTGG
The DNA here is from genome assembly GCA_910594945.2 of Amphipyra berbera. Classification (NCBI taxonomy): domain Eukaryota; kingdom Metazoa; phylum Arthropoda; class Insecta; order Lepidoptera; family Noctuidae; genus Amphipyra; species Amphipyra berbera. The sequence goes on from OU343142.1 coordinate 17,004,246, forward strand.
AAAACATTAAGGGCCAAGCCACATCTGACGGAAGATACGTCGCCGATCTTCCGCCAGTACACATAATTCCATATAGACATCTCACACCGTACACATTCGACCGAAGGTGCGTTAATAAAACTCCTTGAGTAAATTACGCAACGGAAGATCGGTGACGTAGCTTCCGTCAGATGTGGCTCGGCCCTAAGGCCTCGTTAAAAGACGCGGGACCCGACGCGCCTTTCTCCAAGTTTTCCGCTGAGTAGATTATATCATTACATACAACTACAACTCAAAAAAACGCGTCACAGGAAGAACGCTCTAATGGTGCGTCCAGACCTAACGAACGCGCCGCTCGCGCGCAGCGCGCGAGCCGTTCGCGACCTGCGCACGAGCGGCGCGCGGAGCTTTGTACGAACATGAAATGCACGCGCGCAGCTCGCGTACGGCTCGCGCGCTGCGCGCGAGCGGCGCATTCGCGGCGCGTTCGTCAAGTCTGGACGCACGATAATACATCGTCATAAATCATAATAAGTAGTAAGTTTGAATTGCCCGCTTCATGCCCCGCTTCAGGCTCCACGCTAAGCTCCGCCTATCCATGACCGGGCCCTTACCGCTCGATTGGCAGTGGCTGAGCCATTGGCTTCTAGGCTACGAGTCGCGGGTGCGATTTGCGCATGGGGCAATCGGCACGTAATTTTAAGGTCTATAGATATTTGTTCCGGGTGTGGGTGTTTGGGCATGTGAGATTTATGGCTGTAAACGCACCCACGATACAAGAGAAATTCAAATATATATAGGGAAATGATAAAAAAATTATGAATGTAGCTGAAGCGAAGAGTACGTAAGGATCGTAGCATGTGGCGTTCTATGGTTTCTGCCTTCCCTCATGGGAAAAAGGAGTGAGTTTATGTATTTAATAAAAAAAACACTTTAAATGACAACAATGTCCGCCACATTACCTACACGCAATGATATGATCATAATAGAAATAATGCCATAATCACTTTGCTTGGCGGGTGAACGTTGATCACATGCCACGCACTTACAATTTACATTACTTTGTGTTGTTTGTGCAAGTGTATTTTATTTAATCAATGAATACTGTTCACATTTATAACCATTGATTTCTGCATCGTGATTAAGACTATTCATGCAAAATGCAATTAAGAATAAATAATTATATACAATGAATCATGTACGTACCTATAATGCATGTATTGTTCAGTGTAATTTCATATCACTTAATTCAAAACATAGAAAATAAAATGAGAATGTTTTAATTTTTATCAAAAACAATCATCAATTCAAGGTTTTTATTTCTACATTACTTTTAACCAAAAGCAGGCAGGTTTTGATGAGTCCAGTTTTACTGCACAGTTCAGATTACTCAGAAACATTACTTCAAGTTAACAACATTATTCTACAAACCCTAACGCGGGTCTTAAAGCACTTATGTATGACAACAGTTCTTAGTACCTAAAATAAAAGGTAATATGAAGAGCTCACCATGAATACTCAATATCGCTGCGTAGGGCTGACTGCTCGTAGATGTCGATGAGCAGGTGGTACACGTGGGAGATCACCCACATCACCACCAGGCACATCAGCCCCACCAACCTGTAGGAGGGAAAATATTAAGTTGACTATGTCTAACAATAGACAATATTTTATAAATATGGTATCATCAGCAACAGAAATTATGAACCTAACATAACATCATGCTTGTATTCTCCGAAGAGTTTGGCAGAGGTGATTTTAGTACACCCTCGTTTCGCCAGTTATGTTTGAAGTCCCATGTAATAGGGGGCAAGCCTATTGCCATTAACAGGGCACAAATCCAGACTCCGGGCTGCTACTGAGAAATTCCTAATAGCAAAACACTTTGTCCGACCTGGGGATCAAACCCAGGACCCCATGGCCAGCAGTCGCACTTGCAACCACTAGACCGACAAGGCAGTCAAAATTAAACAATAACATCATTATATGGACTTGTAAATCTCCACTTGACAAGGGCTTCCTCATAGATCATTAACACTGATGATTGTGAGGACACATTGCAAAATTCACAAGACTCATTAGCCATAAGGAGGTTGCTCTTGCCTCTCTTCCTGACATAATCCCTGTGTGCACTTGATGAGGCAGGAGGGCCTTTATCACATAAATGAGAAAAGAGGGATGTTCTCTACTTAGCCAAAAACCACACACCTTCAGTATAACTTACAATATTTTTATAATTTAATAGTTGCCAAAGCACATATTGTCTGCAACATCTGAAAACTTCATTTAGGTACGCCTAAATTACACCAAGGAGGAAAAAACCATCTTCTGGTTTTTTATTGGTCTCGTCTGTTATTCTGTGTGTTATTATTAATGATCCACAGTTGAATTGAACAAAGATAAATTTAAATGTGTATTGTAATGTTTTCTTACCAAAGATGACACAAATTGTTTTTATCCAAAAATCTTATTTATGAGGTTATCATGCATTGCTGACAATATACAGCAATGAAATTAAGGCCAACTTGAGCAGCATTGTTAGCCCAGGGCTAAAGAACTAAATCCCTGTCCCAGCCATGCAAACTTAACTGAGCTTAGACCTGGTCTAAACATTGCACAAGTGGAGGGTCCACTATAATGCGAGGTCTGCTTTGATTACCTACAGGGAATTTAGCTTTGAATGAAACACAAGAATTCTTAATTAGACAAAAAGGGAGTTTATCAGCCTGTACTTTTTCAGTCATTGATAAAAAGTTTGTTGGTTCCTTTATATTTCTACTATTTTTATAACATAATTAATTTATAGACCACTAACCCTGACCACACTTTTCATAATAAAATATTCATCATAGTTAGAGTGTTTTTTTTTGTAGTACACCACATTCGTCTTACTTTCATCTATTAATGATCATCATATAAATTGACTGTATATTGTGCATATGTGGCAGTTGGGTAAAACTTTTAAAAATAATTATGAATGATTACAGACCTACAATCTCTGTCGATACTATTATTAAGAATAATATAGTAACAAAAATTTGTAATTAATACCTCGTCTAAAACAATTTAATCTTAACACATAACAGTTCATGCATATCCAGAGAAATGATAGTCATGCCATATACTAATTTAATACACGCATACATCTTACGTCGGCCTTACTGAGATAAGCACGAGAACGAGATCCTCAGCTATTATGTTTATTGTTCTTTGGTAAGATAAACAATGAATAAATATTACTTTAATGTTTGTTACTTTACAGCGAAACTTACCATACCGCTATCCTCGAAGACATTTTACCGCCTTTCTCCCTATCCGAACAAACACAATAATATATTTAACACATACAAAAATACTGACTGATATGTTATTAAATGCTTTTTAATACGTTATTGTTAATTCACTACATTAGAAAAATAAATTTCATCGTTTCTATGAACCTCCGACACATGACCGCCTGTAGATAATTTCGAAACGTCAAACGTCAAACAAACAATCAGGCATAGATAATATACTTTAAACTGCACTCAGGGCTGGGTTGCCAGTTGCGATCTTTTATTTCTCCCCAACTTTGAAATACGTTTTTAGGGTTCCGTACCCAAAAGGTAAAACGGGACCCTATTACTAAGACTCCGCTGTCCGTCCGTCCGTCTGTCCGTCTGTCACCAAGCTATATTTTAGAATTTTTTACAGATGATGTATTTCTGTTGCCGTTTTAAGCTTGTTATTAATCTGAGGGACGAATCGACAAATCTGGGAAAGTCCGGAAATCTTATGACTTTGGCGTAAATAAATGTTGCAAGACATAACATTCAAATTACCCTAAGAAATAATAAAACCAGTCAGTGTCACGGTGAATTTTAACTCTTACGTCAATGATATTAAATACTTATAATATCATTGTCTTACGTAATAGAACTTCCGTATTATTTTAATATTTTATCCGTATAAAGTCGTAATGGTAAAATACCAAAAAAAATACCTCAAATTATAAACAAACCATTAGTTTAGCGCCTGATATAGTATAATTAATGGTTTCACCCATAAATAAAAAACTTATCATAAAAATCAGGCTCTCTACTCTATAGTTTTATAAACTTTATACAGGCAGGTACATTTTGATTATTGTTAGAAAGAAAAAATAAATAAATAATGACGTTGATAGTTTAATAACCTATGTATTTTTGTTATAAATTATTTTTATTTAATAGTTTTTGTGCATATAACTCGATATATAACGAATCCAAATAACATAATAATTTATTGTTAATTATTAAAAGTATTTATAGAACATATGGAACATCAATTATATTATCACTATAGACATGTGGTCTGAGGCTGTTATGTTTTTGCTAGAGTTTTTAGCAGCATTATGTGCAGTAGCTGTATGCGGACCATGCTTGCTGGCATGTGCGAGGCGGTTAATACTAGGTCACGAACTGCTGCAGAGAGGCGGTCCGGTGGTGCGCGAGGCCGACGTGCTTGGCTGTGACGAGCCCGCCTGCCCGTACTACAAGAAGAATATTAAGTATCTCATGGTGCCCGCTAGAAGAAGAGCGTACGGCTCGCCAACCCGACAGTGTACCTAATTCTTTGAAGGTTTATATATTTTTGTTAGAGTAATAAAAACATTTCTTTGTTAAATATCTTTAGCAGTTTCTTAGAAACAGAAGGCGCACACCATCCAAATTGTTCGTTACTTCACCTGGTGCTCATTGTAGCTTGGAGTTAACCGGTGAGGCACTGAAGACCGACTCATCTTTAAATAGTAAACTGAACGATACTGTGTTCGTCTTTATACCGTATCCCAGATCAGTAAGGTCAGTCGGGGCAAGTGCCACTGCAGCGCAAGCAAATATTTAAACATACCGCCATTTTTATGATTAGGTAGGTGTTCTTAATTATCAGGTAGGTATCTAAAAAAAACATAATTTAAGCTCATAAATAGCTTAAGGACTAGGTTGGTATTTAAACGACACTTTATTAAAATCAGTTGAGGGGTTTACTAATGATAAGCATAAAATATATTGTCATAATTTACATTGGCATAACAAAATTGAGCATAATGATCAAATCATTACGCATAATATTATTAGGCATAAATGTATTGCCATAATGTTTATTGCCATAAATATAACAATATTTATGGCAATAAACATTATGGCATAATAATAATGAAGCATAAACTGAACGATAACTTTTTGTCATCTGTCGGGCATGTCACTGTCCCGGTGAATCCATTCGACATATTATTTCTGGTTGTTCTCGTCTTGCTAACGGCGAGTATTTGCACAGACACAACCTAGTGGCTAGGATTATCCACCAGCAACTTGCTCTGAAATACAACCTTGTGGACGCAGAAGTACCATACTACAAGTATGTGCCCGACCCAGTTCTCGAGAATGGTCATATCACATTGTACTGGGATCGATCTATCATTACCGACAGGACTATTGTTGCCAATAAGCCTGACATAGTGGTGATAGATCGATCAGAGCGTCTCACAATGATTTTTGATATCACTGTCCCGCATGACGAGAATCTTGTGAAAGCCGAGAAAGATAAAGAAATTAAATATCAAGACTTGGCACACGAGGTTGTCGACATGTGGGAGGTTGACTCAGCAGTCATTGTGCCGATAGTCGTGACGGCCAATGGCTTAATAGCCAAGAGCCTCGACCAACATCTGACGAGGCTCTCGTTGGGCAGCTGGGTCAAGGGCCTGATACAGAAAGCGGTACTTCTGGACACGGCACGTATTGTTAGGAAGTTCCTCTCTCTGAGGCCCTGACCACCGGGAGCTTGGACCCTGTTCCCGATGCCGGTGGGCTACTATTTTTTATATTTTTAAATGTTCTTTTATATTTTTTATAGAAATAGAAGCATAATTTATTTAATAAAGTATAATATGAAATGAAATGATTTATTCTGCAAATTGGATATTTAAAAATCACTTTTACATGTCGGTTTGTTAGTTTGCCTTTTTTTTTAAACTAGATGTCGTCGGGTTTTCCTATCTGACTACCTCTGAGAAGAAAAATATATTTTCTTTATTATATTATTATAAACGCATAATGATATTTACACATAATGTTCTATGGAATAAACATAATAAACCCTAATAAATAACTCCTAACTCTATAAATTGATATAACTCATATAAAAACAAACATGTTCGCGGTACAGGGGTGGCCCGAGGCCCCCCCGGTGGATTCCCGCGTTGTCGTTGCGGGGGGGCTCAGTAGCTGTGGCGTAGATCCCCACGGTGAAGCGAAGAGGAACCCGAGGAGGGGCTGCTCGTCGGGGCTTGGGCCTGGAAGCTCTTGACGTAGCGGCCAAGTAGGTTGCGGTGTCGCCTGGGCGACATTGCAACTGAGGCGGGCCGCGATGTCTCATGGGAGGTATTGCGGCTGAAGGGTGGAGGCCGCGGCGGGAGAGGAGTGCCGGTATTGCGGTGCGCCGCTCTCCCTACCTTCCGCGGCCTTGACGGGGTCGCCACCGTCAGATGGCGGACGCGGTGGGGCCGCAGGGGGAGAGGAGTGTCGGTATGTCGTTGGCCGCCCTCCCTATCCTCTGCGGCCGAAAAGTGGTAGGCGACGGGGCCACTAACCTGACCCGTCGCAGGGGGACCAAGGGCGCCCAGACACGGGGTAGTCTGGCGCCCATGTGCTTGTTTGGTCCCCGGGGTGGTCACGGCGTGCCATGTGTTCTGGTGCGCCGGTGATGTGGGGTGCTCCCCGCGCTTCTCAGGAGGTCGTGGGGTGGGGCCCCACAGTGGAGAGGTCCACCAGCAGTTGGGTGACCAAGACCTGCCGGGGTTGCAGTGCATGCTTAGGCGAATCCCGCGACCCCGGCCGACGGTCACGAGGAGGAACACCGTGGGTTTTTAGCCGGTAAGAGTCCGGCTGTCCCCCTCGCCTACCCCGGGCGAGGAACATACATGAGGATTTCCCCACGATTAAAAAAAAAGGGGTGGCCCGAGGGCCATCCCCGTCGCACCTTAACGCGAGTGATATGAAGATTCGAATGACGGTATTGCGACGCACGCTATTTCGAAAAACTTTACGTGTGGTACACCACTTCGAAAACACATTGAGTTGAAAACCGCTATATCGAATGACGTTATTTCGACGCACGCTATTTCGAAAAACCGCTATATCGAATGACGTTATTGCGACGCACGCTATTTCGAAAAAATAAGTGATACGCCCCAGTGTAAACCAAATGATTCACCAACAATAGAGGGGATCTGGCCCTCGGCGGCCGCTACCACGACACGTTCACTTCGCTCGCTCGCCTTCCCGCGTTAATGGTCATTGTTCTAACCTAACCTAACCTAAATGATTCTAGAGTACTACTCGTAAAGATTTTCGAAAAAGCGTGCAACGCAATAACGTCATTCGAATCTTCATATATCACTCCTCACCTTAACCTATTCCAATAGAGTCATTCCCAAATTATAATAAATAATGTAAGTACATAACACCATTTTTATAAAATTTAATTTCACATACGTTTTAATTGAATAATAGTTAATAAAAATAATGAATCATCTATGCTGTATTTTACTATACCTATATATATATAAAAATATTATTGCACAAGTGTATTTCATTACCTAGTACTTAACATTCAACAAAATAATGTTGGCTACATACACTCAATTAAGACTGTTTATATTTATGGCTTGTGATTATTAGCCGAATAAATATAATGCCTTAAAAATGTATGCAACTTCAAATTATCCCAAAACAAATTAGACCAAATGATAGTTATACTAACCTTTGCATTATGCGAAAGAATTATTATGCCACAGTATTCTTATGCTTATAAAAGTTATGCGAAAACGTTATGCCAAACAATATTACGCCTTAAAATTTTATGGCAAGAGGGGGATTACCCAGTTGAGGCTGTTAAAAATAATAAATATCGGGCTTCATAGCCGCTTAAACATATAAGAAATTAAAAATCTTTTAATTTAAACGGTTTTATCTTGCAGTACCCCTGCAGGATCAAGAATTGAGGATTCAAAGTTGAAATTATTATAATGTTGTATTGTCATGGAAATAGAATTAGTGTGCAATGTTTCAGAAGAACCGGCTAACCAGAAGTAAAACTTGAAAATATAGGAAGTGACGTTAATTAAAACAGTTTAAAAACGTTGACTGCCACTGACCAGCAAAGTTTGATGCGCTTTCCCCATTTCATGTTGCCAATTGATATGAAGACAATATTGATAGCAATAAAGTTTTGAATATATTGTCTTGTTTTAGCACACATACAGCTTTTATCAAAATTGTATCAATACATAAAATTGCCATAAATTATGTGCTTATAGGTGCTTATAAACGGGCAATATTTTACTGTAGTATGTGGCTGCAACACAGTAGCTGGCAACATTACCAGCAATACCAGCCAGACTATACAATTTTGCAGTAATGTCCCGGCCATATAGCCACACATGTTTGGTATGGCTAGGTATGGCCAATGCATTTTCTATAGGTTGCCGGATGATCGATGAGAGATCGAAAATGCTGCAATATTGCCCGGCTAGTTCTATAGTTGTTTCAGCCACTCTATATTGTTGTGCATCTTTTTCTACCGCGAAATGAAGTTGGCCGTGGGTGATGCCGCGATTAGTTGCTATATTTTGTGCTTTATTTATTTATTATTATTACTTCTTCTTCGTTACACGCCTATTGAAGTAAGGTCGAATCCACAATCTAGTCATTTTCTTTTTTCTTCTTAAACAATTCCTATAAGCCGCTGCGACAAAATGTATTTCATCAGCCATTGTTGCCTGCTTGTGTAGACCGTTTAAGAATGTGAATCATGTGCCATACTGTTGCAGATATATTGCAACACATGGCCCGACCATAGATTTCTCAGCCATAAGCTGTAGTAAAATCTTTTTGCGATGGCCGAGCAATAGTTGCCAATAGTACAACTACACATTGCCGGTAAAGTATAGCCCGTTTAGGAGCGCCTTTATGAACGTAGGTATGCCGTGCTTGCCCCACAGGTATAGTTTACTTAAAGAAGGAATATATGCAAGAAAATCTATCATATCTTCAGAATTTACCTACAGTTTTATAATTATTATCATGAAATATACCATCCTATTAAAATACTTAATTTGGTATCGATAAGTGCCTATCCTAGTAGTAGGGGTGCCCAAGAGGCTAAATGGGGACTTACTCGAGCGTCGCGGGGACCTTTTGGATTGTGAAGATTAGATCCTAAAAAGAAAAAAAGTTATATGATGTTATGCACGGAACAGAAAAAAGTTTCTGTTCCGTGATGTTATGCCCTTCACTGGTGGGGGGAGCGTGTACAGGTTTTCAAAAAAATGTAAAAAAACAGTCACACAGAAATACTCGGGCGCTTCAGATATTAATAATGTATGCACCCCATGTGTTTCTGATAACGGAGAAATATTAATCTGTCGGTTTGCATGGTGGGGGTGGCCGTACGAAGGGGTTGAAAAAGGGGAAAAAAATTATTCGAGCTCGTCAGATATTCAGAAGGGATGTTAAGTAAACCCTAAAGGAACTCCTATTCAAAAGATTGACGATTTGAACGCGACTAAAAGTCATGGCCGATTTTTGAAGATGCAAAAAAAATCGTAACATTGAAATACTCGAGCGCGTCAGATTAATAATTATACAGACGGTTCAGCTTGATGTCCTTGTCGTGCTGACTCATAATCTGACAATTATGTGGAGGAATTTCCTTAATCTGAAGATTTGAAAAAGATTTTCTTCAATTATTTATATACTGGTTGTAACAAATACAATTAGCAGAAAATAATATAATATATACAAGGTTAGTCGGAAAGGGGGTACTAAGCCGAAAGGGTGTTAAAGTACCCGTGGTACCCTTATTACTTTGGGGAAAGTTACAACTTTCCCCAAAACTCGATATTTTAAGAGAAATGGCTTTTCAAAGATTTCGTAAAAAATATACTTAATAACTTACTTATCTATCTGTGGCGGCAGCTATCACGCCACATGCGAACTATCCTGCATCGCGATATCAGAGTTTGACACGCAGATAGTATATATACAAGTTCCCAACATCAACCGTTGGGCAGTGGCCCGCCAGGCACAAGACTCCGCCTGGTAGGAGGATCCTCCTTTTCGTAGGCGGAACACAATATCTCGTTCCCCTACATTGGTGACCCCGACGTGATCGTCACAGACAATGTTTCCACATTGGTGACGATTACTAACGCAACCTTCGCAGCCTATAAACATCGGCAGCAACATCATCACTCCCCTCTGCTCAACATTCAAGCAAGCAGCAAGTCACACAGCCAGCCAGCATCCTCGGCTTCATCGTGTCACCACTAGCTTGCAGCAAACGCGCAAGCCTGGTCACACCTTCAGCCCTCTTCAGCAACATGGCACAGCACGCTGCAAATTCGACCGGTCAACTAGCAGAGGCACATCTCTCCTGGTCGACGCCAGCAGCCAGCCACTTCTCACCGCTCACAGTTCCGACTCACCGTGAACGACGCGGCATCTGGTTCCGACTCACTGGAACCCTCACCTGGCCCTGGCAAGCACCTCAACATGCAACGACTTGCTGACTCATCACTACAATCGACCTCCGGTCTTGGGGGGGAGTGATGTGGCGGCATCTATCACGCCACATGCGAACTATCCTGCATCGCGATATCAGAGTTTGACACGCAGATAGTATATATACAACTTCCCAACATCAACCGTTGGGCAGTGGCCCGCCAGGCACAAGACTCCGCCTGGTAGGAGGATCCTCCTTTTCGTAGGCGGAACACAATATCTCGTTCCCCTACATATCCATAGCTACGATCAGCTGTTTTTACAATTTAGGTCATATTTGGGGTCACAGATAAGAATATTATTTTTTTGAATTCATAACTAAAGCAGATATGTTTTTTTTAAACTAAAATAATAATCTTTTTGCATGCAAATAAAAATTACAGAATTTTTAATTTTAAGATTTGCTTTAAAATAGTCATCAGTGATACTTTAGGTGGCCCACGGCTTAGTACCCCCTTTCCGACTAACCTTGTATATGTATAAATATTATTTAGAAGGAAATGGTGGCATAAAAAAATGTCGATTTTTTTTTTAATCTTCATCATCAGTGGAATCATCTTCATAATAGAAGTCCGTGATAGGAACTGCGTGATTTTTTTCGAACCGGTTTCTTTTGACGTTACTCCAAAACCGTCTTACATTTTTTTCAACCGGTTTCTTTTGACGTTACTCCAAAACCGTCTTACATTTTTTTCGAACCGGTTTCTTTTGACGTTACTCCAAAACCGTCTTACATTTTTTTATTGTTCTCGACGTAAATTTAATAACCTTTTCAAATGTTTTTTTTTGTCCACAAAATACACAATTCGCATTGTTATCACTCATTGTCGTAGCACATATAAAACTTACCGCATTTAACTCACTAAAGCACAATAAACAAACCAAAGCATTGTACACATACGAACATGAACGCGTTATTGTGATCAGCTGTGATGGCAAATGGCTGGCAATATGGTGACGGAAAGTACATAGGTAGTATGGGAACGGTGCGAGAAAGAGAGAGAGATAGGGAAAGAATAAGAGAGAAGAAGAGAGATAGGGAAGAGAGATGCGGACTGGGAAATACATAGTTCTCAGCAGCTGCACGCACCACACTTTATTGGTGATTTTAACTACTTCGGCTTGTGGAAATCGGCAGATTATGTTTTTCCTGTGATCCATGAATGATTTCCTTCAAAATAAAAAAAAATTGACCGCGCTCGACAAAATCCAGGTGACGTGTTTTTTTTTGCAACTTTGTGACTCCTTAGGTCACGCGCAAATTGTCAAATTATTCAAATGTAGACTTTTCTGCATGTAATTAACCCACCTTATCTTAATCTGACGCGCTTGAATATTTTTAATGATCGTTTTTTTTTATTATTCTGATCGGCTGCCCTAAACGCACGACCCTATATGAAGGGTTCATGTATGGTGGGGGTACTTAATAGGGTGCAAGGTTTCCCCCCATATGTTATTCTGCCACGCTCGAGTAAATCCCAAAATCCCCGTATGGGCTCCCCCCTACCATAGGTAGTTGCCAGTTGCCACCACTTGTAAATTGAAAACCTAAATAATTTTTAATTTACTCAGTGCACTGAATATAGTAGGTACCTACCTACTACTTATATACTCAAATAGATTTTTATTCAGTAATTGCTCATAATTAAATCTGTACCCATTCGTTCGCATAAATATAAAACAAATTATACCGATCTTGCAATTTTTATTGACATTTTATATAACACGATACAATTTTCGTCACTATTATTCAATAATTATGACTCAATATCAATCAATAGTTAGCAAATCTGGCGTAGTTTATACATCAACTATAATTTCTAATCATGAGGATGTTGTCCTATATTTTCGTTGTCGACACTTATATCGGGGTCTCGCTTGTACTTGGGCTGGCCGCTCCTGCCGCAGCAAGCTGCGCGTGCACACTCGACACAGTCTTCGGACAACTGCGGGATGATCATAAGGTCCGTGTCACCGCAAGAACATGGAAATGCTTCAAAGGAGCGACGTTTGGACTGTTATCAAAAAACATTTCAATAATTAATTAGTTGAATACTTTTCATTTCAGAATAAAATTGTCAACCCTTTTGTGGTCGCCATAAGCTTTAAGCTTTTATCTAAAACCCAAGGGGTTCCACAAATAATATAGAGCTCACAGTTCTTGAAACCACTAAAATATTGACAATCTGGTTGTGCTTGCACAGAAAAAAAAACCCCATCAAAAACATTGATGTAAATAAAACTTTTTACGACAAAAGACTTTCTTTTGCCGTAAAGAGTTCTGAGATCTCATGTAAAGTCAAGTCTTGCATTTCATCTATACTAATATTATAGAGGAAAGATTTGTATTTTTGTATGTAACGAATAAACTTAAAAACTACTGGACCGATTTCAAAAAATCTTTTGCCGTTAGAATGCTACATTATCACTGAGTAACATAGGCTACGGGTGGAGCCGTGAGGACACAGCTAGTTAATTTATAAAAAAAAATCGGACTTGGCAATCACGCAGCATGAGGATTATTTATTATTATTTAATGTAGGTACTTACCTTATTCAATTTTTAAACAAATCAGTACCCTGGTAACCGAATGTACTCGCATGACATACTGCATGATTGCCAAGACCGAAAACTATCCTTTAAATCGATGACAACAAAGTACAAGAAGACATCTACAAAATCGCAACTTTACAGGAGAGCACATTTAGTAAAAAATGGTGACCATTTTGAGAGTTATGGACCGATTAACGTGAAATTTTCTATGACGTATTAAAATAACCTTCTTCATTGATTTTATAACATGTTTAAGCGCTATGTCGTTGTTATACTGTAATAATGTAGATGTTTTTTTTTTACTCTGAAAAAACTTCGACGCAGAAGAAGACACCTGCCTGATATCCGTACGTTATCATAAAAAAGCGCTCATTCCATCTAAAATATCTAATAAACTAAGATAATAATTTCCAGTAATACATTTAAGGATATTTAAACAAAATCTAAGCAAATGCATACATTATTTCCCCTTTTTGGTCAAATTTTGTAGATGTCTTTATTTACTTTGCATTTAATATTTTATACACATCATTAAATGAGCTATCTACCACTAAACCTCATCTATGTTTATCAGTTAAACTCAAACTCAACTCAAACTTTTATTTGCTTTCCACAATGGTATTAATAGATGGTGAGTAGACTCTTTTATTTAGTTCCCATCCCACGCAAAATATATACCTTTAAATAGAAATACATTATATAACTATGTTTTATTTATTCACAATAGGTCTTTTTTAAAGAAAATAACTATGAAACGTAGTTTTTTAAGTATTACACTAGATACCTACTATAGAAGAAAATAAAAAATATTATCAAAATAGAATTTAAAGGCACCATTGGCAATCAGATTGATATAAAATTAAAAAGAAACATAATAACAAAACAATACTTCAAACTTAACAATAATCAACACTGTCTTCTTACTACTTCTAATAGAAAAAGTTCAAATGTCTGTTTCTACTGCAATGTTTTTTTTAAATCGAGTGTAGATGTCTTCATTTACGTGCCAGTTTTCCTTCATTATTTTGAAATTTGAAATAATTTTAGGTCAGACTTATAGATATGGTTGATATAAGCTCATTTTTGTAAAAAAAGCATTTTCGCAAAAATGTAGATGTCCGTAACTACTTTGCTGCCATCGAAATGAAATGCAAGACTTTATTTTACATCGAGTTTCCAGAACTTTTTACGGCAAAAGACTCGCGAGACTTGGCTTGTTTACATCAATGTTTTTGTTGGGATCTCATTTCTTTTCATAGGTTTATATTCTTTTTTTTGCGGTTCAATTTCTTGCATGATGGCTTTCGACTTCCGCAAAGCCCGGTCTTTATTTTTGATGATCTTTCTCTGGGGTTTCGGTGTACCTATCAATTGTACATAAGTCTGGATGGTAAGTGCATGAGAGAGAGTAAGCGATTTTGGTAGGGAGAGCTAGCATCCCCTCCGGTGGGTGCCCGCATTGTCGTTGCGGGGGGCTTAGTAGCCGTGGCGTAGATCCCCACGGTCAAGCCGTGGCGTAGATCTCTACGGTGAAACCGTGGGTTAGATCCCCATGGTGAAGCCGTGGCGTAGATCCCCACGGTGAAGCGAAGAGGAACCCGAGGAGGGGCCACTCGTCGGGGCTATGCCGGGTAGCCCTCGATGTAGCGCCCAAGTAGGTGTCGGTGTCGCTTTGGCGACATCGCAACTGAGGCGGGCCGCGATGTCATATCGGAGGCATCGCGGCTGAAGGGTGGAGGCCGCGGCAGGAGAGGAGTGCCGGTATTGCGGTGCGCCGTTCTCCCTATCTTCCATGGCCTTGACGGGGCCGCGACCGTCAGCTGGCGGACGCGGTGGGGCCGCAGGAGGAGAGGAGTGTCGGTGTATAGTTGGCCGTTCTCCCTATCCTCTGCGGTCGAAAAGTGGCAGGCGGCGGGGCCACTAACCTGACCCGTCGCAGGGGGACAAAGGGCGCCCAGACATGGGGTAGTCTGGCGCCCATATGCTTGTTTGGTCCCCGGGGTGGTCACGGCGTGACAAGTGTTCTGGTGCGCCAGTGATGGATGTGGGGTGCTACCCACGCCTCACAGGAGGTCGTGGGGTGAGGCCCCACAGTGGAGAGGTCCACCAGCAGTTGGTGGACCAAGACCTGCCGGGGTTGCGGTGCATGCTTAGGCGAATCCCGCGACCCCGGCCGACGGTCAAAAGGAGGAGCACCGTGGGTTTTTAGCCGGTAAAAGTCCGGCAGACCCCCTCGCCTACCCCGGGCGAGGGACATTCATGAGGATCTTCCCACGAAAAAATAAAACCGGTCAAGTGCGAGTGCAACATATTCTCAAGAGTATCGTTCATCTACATAATAATCATAAAAATAATTAAGTCATTTTGTAATAATAATACAACCGAGAAAATATTTCAAGATTTTATAATTTTTCGTTCCTTTTCTTCTTACACACTAGAAGTACTTTAGAATTTTGGTGATCGGTGACTGAGTGTATGGCGAAATAACGAAACTTTGATGGTAGTTAGTTATTTTGTAAGCTTTTTTAGTTAGAATCTCGTTATTTGGCAATTTTGTTAAATACGTTAAGTACATTCTATAAAAAAAATCAGGCTTGCGCTCAATCTGAAACAAAAATATAGGGGTCATAAAGGTGCTTGGAGTGGCTTCGAGAAAAGAGTGTACGGCCGTGCCTAGCGTGCCTCCTGATTGTTTTTGTTCTGTCGTGAAATAATAACTATTACCAATAATATTATTCATTTCTAATATCGAAGCAAAAATCGATATTGCAATTTGCAATGTCGTAGGTAGACTCAGTAACAAACGGTCGTCGAGCCGCTACACTAATGGCTTCAGGATCTGGTTACTGATTCCAGATAAAACCGTAAACGGCACTCCGGGACGCGCTAAACTCCTGTATAAATCAGTTGCCCTGTGCCCTGTAGTGTGTTTAAATTAACATTAAGCCCTTGTATATTCTTTACAAAGTGGGATACAATGCGGTTAGCTACGACGTATTTGTCCAGCCTTCCTTTCTTTGGAACCCCACAATGTTTTCTTTCACCGCTAACCCAAGTATCTAATAATCAAATTAAGATCCACACATAAATTTGAAAAGTCTAGATTCGAAGTCGGACTCTCCTGCATGGAAGGCAAACGTTCAACCGCAATCACAACTTATTCAGCCTATTAAATGATAAATTATTTTTATTTCTGCAAATAAATCTGTTACAGACACTTTAGAAGTTAATGTAATGTATGTTTAAGACTAGATGGCGCCGACATTTCCTATCTTACTCGATCTGAGACGAAAAGCCGAAACAAACTCGGAGATCAAGGTATCTTTTAACGTCCAGTCATTGTGGTATAAAAACTATGCGATTGTAATAATGTAGGGCAAATAAACAGGTACAGTCACGTGTAATAATATGTATACACATAGCGAACTTAAAGAGCGAATTTCTTTTAGAGAATAGTTTGAATTTAAGAAATATTCGATACCATGATTCGTATGTATTTGTAGAAACTAAGTGTGTAATATTTCATAATTCTAATGGATATTTTAGAAGAAAATCGCCTTTAAATATCGCTATGTGTATACATATTAGTACACGTGACTGTACGTGGTGTAAATCCCGACATAGTTTATTCTACTAACGTCAATAAACATGGAAATTTAAAACAATACAATGTAGGGCAACGTCTGGAATGGCCTTTTGAGGAATGTGCCATAGCAGGTTTGAGTTGACAATTCCTAACTGACGGCACGCATGCATCAGCCATCGCGTAGCTCAAACCTTACGTTAGAGAGCTCAATAACCTGACGCACGACGGTACCAATCAGCCGGACATTTGCTTAAGGCACAAAAAATTATATAAAATCGCCAAATAGTTACAAAATTCGTGTATAAAGCTAGCCTACATGATACTCACATTCACAATATGATAAAAAACTAAGGAGATGATATAATAATAATAATTATTATTATTCACAGCTACGACACAGACCTTAGTAAAAATGAAAAGGTAAAGCCCTTCATGACCGTGGTGGGCAAGCTGGTTAGTGATAACCAGAGCCCTCGCACTAATTACCCTGTTGACCGTCATACCGGGCCGGCAAGTTGGCTGGTTATCTTACCATTTACATACAAACAAGTGCAGATGCGGTCAACGCTTGGTGAAGTTCAATATTTTAAACTTCCTCTTACACCATTATTAAAAATTGTTTATAATGCTAACTGAAAAGGCACTGGCGATAGCGTATCTCTGCCTTATGAACAGCAGGAATGCGGTAAGGACCCCGGCGATCGCGTGGAGCAGCTTTTTAGACAACATCTTGCCGTTGCTGTCAGCACCTCGCCTACAAAAGCAGCGTCTTTTACATCTCTCGGTGGGCCTGGAGGAAAATCGTATCGAAAATGTGTGGAAAATATAAATGTGTGACTTGTACTTGCTTATTTTTTTCTTGTTTGACAGATGTGAAAGGAAAGTGAAAAGTTATTTGTTTTTTTTTTCAAAGAGAAAGTTCTAATTCCCGTAATAAACCTCTCAGGTTCTGGCAACGATGACAGAACCACCTCGGCTGATCCTTGGCCTTGGCAATATAATCACAAATACTTCTTGCGCTCAGTTACCCCACAGAATAAATGATAGTACCTACTACGCTGTAACCGTTTTACCTGTTACCGAATAAGACGTGATCATGTGCTTCTCTTATACAATCTGTACGTTTATACGCTTTTGTATCCGGATATTACCCGCATTAGTAGGAATCCGTATTGTTCGGATAATACGAATAGGTAGGTACTTGTCTTTACTTTATTATTCCAAATATTTTTTACAATTTATATTTTTTACAATTTATTCTCTATATCACGTCTGAAACTTAATAATAAATTAAAAATCAATAAATAATAGTCTAAGCTCCCTGAGATCTCGTTACCAAAGACTATCTCAGTGTTTTTTGAAATAATTTGTTGCATATATTAAAGACTACCTATGGGTACTTTGTGGTGTCCATGTATTCATGTCCACGTCCCGCCTCGGCGCCGCTAATAAACGTCTGAACTGACAGATGGCGCCACTTAACGTTGATAGTTTATTTATTATAGGCCGGAAAAGGATATACCTAATAATATAGTTTCCGCACATAAATATACTGTGTCTATACCGCACCTTGTAAGGTTTGCATACATTTTATTTGTGCTATAAATTAGACTAGTGCTAAAATTGATGACAGGCTTACAATGACTATTTTGTATTTAGTAAGTAGGTACATAGCATGGTCGTATTATACTAACTAATACGTCCATGGTACATAGTAACTATTATAGAAAATTAGATAATCGTAAAGCGTGAGAGGTGAGAGGACCCCAGCCACTCCAGCCAGTAAATTCTGGAGAAGGTGGTGTAGACTTGATGCGGTAAGCAGAGCATCAAGATTGACTAGGAATAGTAACACAACTTAGGAGACACGAGAGAAATATGTACAGTCACGTGTAATAATATGTATACACGTAGTGATCTTAAAAAGCGAATTTGTTTTAGAGAATAAAGTGTAAGTAATTAAGAAATATTAGAAACGGTAATTCGTGTGTAATTGTAAAAACTGTGTAGAATATTTCATAATTCTAATAGATATTTTGGAAGGAAATCGCTTTTTAATTTCGCTATGTGTATACATATTATTACACGTGACTGTACCTACCTATCTATAGCAATAATTGAGCTGTGTTATGCAATAATGTGTCAACCCACAAAATATGAATACTTTGTTAGCGCCATCTAGTTATTGTGGTAGGTCTACGCAACAATTGAAAATGCAAACTGCATTAAAAAAATTTTGATAGACGGCGCTTACTACAGTTCTGGGCATATTTTCAAGCGTTGAGTAGACCTACCACAAGAACTAGATGACGTTAACAAAAAAAAAAGCCGGCCAAGTGCGAGTCGGACTCGCGCACGAAGGGTTCCGTACCATTATCTATAAAAACGGCACAAAATAATCACGTTTGTTGTATGGGAGCCCCCTTAAATATTAATTTTATTGTTTTTTAGTATTTGTTGTTATAGCGGCAACAAAAATACATCATCTGTGAAAATTTCAACTGTCTAACTATCACGGTTCATGAGATACAGCCTGGTGACAGACGGACGGACGGACAGCGGAGTCTTAGTAATAGGGTCCCATTTTACCCTTTGGGTACGCAACCCTAAAAAACATATTTTTGTGGGTTGAGACATTATTGCATAACAAGGCCCAATTGAGATTAAGTTAACAAGAGTCGACAGTTTAAACTTGTAAGTTGCGCATAGGAATGAGAAACAGAATTTGTAAGGATTATTAATAATTTACATTTTACTCGAAGATTTAAAATATTCAATTAAAATGGATGTGACAGTCCGACCATGACAGTGGAACACTCAATAACATTCATTATTATTATATTTACAATAATTATGAAAGTTTGTTATGAAATTAAACTGTAAATTATAGTTAGGTATACTATCTATGTAACTGCCTCGTTGGTGTAGTGGTGGCAACCGCGACTGATGATCGTGAGGTCCTGGTCGACCTGCCGATCCTCAGGTCGGGCAAAGTGTTATTGGGTTCCGTGTGGAATTCCTCAGTAGCTGCCCAGAGTTTGGATTTGTGCCCGGTTAATGGTAATAGGTTCTCCCCCTATTACATGTGACTTAAACATAACGGTGAAATGAGGATGTTACTATAGGTACACCTCTGCCAACCCTTGGGGGAATACGGGCGTGATGTTGTGTTATGTATTAATTTGTTTAGAAGCAGTGATAGCCTTCGGTTGAACGCTTGCCTTCCATGTAGGAGGGTCTGCATTCAATCCATACCTCTGACTTTTCGCATTCATGTGCGGATTAGAATTTGATTATCAGTTGCATTAACTGTGAAGAAAACCATAGTAAAGAAACCTCCTCAACTGAGAGTATAAAAATGTTGTCGGTGGTGTGTGTAGTCCGTCAACCGACAGGCCAGTGCAGCGTGGCTAAAGAAGACCTAAACCTTTCTTATTCTGAGAACAGGCTCGTGTCCAGCAGTGGGACAGTCATGGACTATAATGTGTAATATTTCATGTATTCATAATACCTTCCTATATGGAGTACCTACCTATTGTGACACAATGATAATAGTGAACTTTAGTAAACCAAACTTCACTAAACCAAGAGGCACACTTGTGCGGCTTGTGGTTAGAAAAAACGTTCAGTGATTCAGAGGAAAATGCATTTGTTATACTGATAATTTAATACATATAACAACTAACTAACTATACAACGATGTGCGTGACGCAACTGGTAAACGTCTTTTATCTATTATACCTATATTAATTTTATTTGTGCGTATCAATTTGGGAAAATCAGTATAGTTGGTCATTGACCACATTGTTCAATATAGAACATTAGGTTATCCTGATGATCTTAAATTAAAAGATAATAAATATAAAACGGACCAATAATACAACACAACCCTGTTTATTAATTAATCAATTAATTTGTCCTAAGAAAAAGGTGCGTAATTTTAATTTAAAAAAACAGGGAATTTTTATTTCTAGCTTATAATATGGTCTGGCTTGGCGTCACCTGACCCCAGCATATATGCTTAGGATACAGATTGAACATTAATATTAGGTATGTAACTTACTTATTTTGTTATATTAGGTATTATTGTTTTCGAAACCTACCTCAAACTATATACGTTCCCAGTCTAACCCGATATAGGTGAATATTTACACGAATTCGTGTAGTATTTTACACGAAGTGACCTTCGAATTGAATCCAATTAATGGAAGTCATCCACCGAAATTTACTATATCTGTGGGGATTCCCATATCTCTAAATCAAAACCACTAAATATAATAATTATGAGGAAAGTATTTCCAAAAAAATATTTCTTAGTGGATGCCTACGTCACAAAAGGAACCTGCTGTCCAAATTTCATGTTTCTAGCTTCAGTGGTTTAGGCTCTGCGTTGAGGATCGGGAAATTGATCTTTATAAGTGTATTAGTACATTATTGCCGCGGTCTGTAATGACTGCGTTGCTGGCAACACTGATGATGGCCGAAAGCGCAGTATAGCGCAGCTCCAGGCCATCACAGCGCGGTCAGCATTGCAGCTCTTGATGGACAAGCTGGAAGGCCGAGAGCGTAGCTAACCTAAGCTCGAGGCCATCATAGCGTGGCCAGCAGGGCAGTCATTGCGGACTAAGGCTTGTATAGTGCTTTACTCAAACAATGCGAGTAATTTAAATAAAACCAGCTTAGTATAGTCAGAATTTATTTAAAGTAACGATTTGTTTCTTCCCCGGGCTTTAGCTTCTTTTTTAATGAGTCTTTAATGATTGTGCTACCTCTACATATAAGTAGGTACAGCCAATTTATTTATTTTTTTTCATTGAAAAAAACGTTGCCCCACACTAGGATTTCTCCTGTATCGTGGGTGCGTTTACAGACATAAATCTTCACAAGCACAAACACCCAGACCCGGAACAACTATTTGTAGCCATACAAATATTTGTTCCGTGCGGGAATCGAACCCACGATCCGCAGCGCAGAAGCCAATCGCTTAGCCACTGCACCAAACGTATCGTCAAATTTATGAATAAAAACTTTTTGCACCAGACTATTTTTGAAACTAAACTCGACAATAATGGATTTTCAAAGGAAATTGCTGGTGGCTAAAACTCACCAGCAATGAAATCCCATACAACTTTGCTGGCGCCTATTCAAGTAGCGCGGAAACGTCGACTTTGCTCAAAGAAGGTTGTTAAAATAATGACCACATTACAAGCATTTTTGAGTAATAGTACATTACTGCCGCGGTCTATAATGACTGCGTTGCTGGCAGCACTGATAATGGCCGAAAGCGCAGTGTAGCGCAGTTCCAGGCCATCACAGCGCGGTCAGCATTGCAGCTCTTGATGGACAAGCTGGAATAAAGGCCGAGACCGAAGGTCGAGGCCTTTATAGCGCGGACAGCAAGGGCTGCAATGATGACCAAGCTTGAAGGCCGAGAGCGTAGCTAACCTAAGCTCGAGGCCATCATAGCGTGGCCAGCAGCGCAGTCATTGCGGACCAAGGCTTGTATAGTGCTTTACTCAAACAATGCGAGTAATTTCAATAAAACCAGCTTAGTATAGTAAGAATTTATTTAAAGTAACGATTTGTTTCTTCCGCGGGCTTTAGCTTTTTTTTAAATAAGTCTTTAAATGATTGTGCTGCCTGTACCTATACAGCCAAATTATGAATAAAAACTCTTTGCACCAGATTATTTTTGAAACAAAACTCGACAATAATGGATTTTCAAAGGAAATTGTTGGTGGCCAAAAGTCACCAGCAATAAAATTCCATACAACTTTGCTGGCGCTCAAGTAGCGCGGAAACGTCGACTTTGCTCAAAGAAGGTTGTCAAAATAATGACCACATTACAAGCATTTTTGAGTAAAATATATTATGTAGGTACAGCATTTTTTCTAATAAATGTTTTACGTGATTCTTTAAATTGACATAACTTTCTTATTTATAAACCGATTGAAATAAAACAAACACTATATTTTAAGTGAAGCTTACTACAATACATTAGTGGAAACAGCACTCAAATCGGTTAAGCTGTTTCTGAGATTAGCGCGCACATACGCACAGACAAACAGACAAAGGGATAAAAATTCTAAAAATCATTGTTTTGGGCTCTATTGCGCTAATAAAGACCCCCAATAATATTTATTCTCAAATATCTTCCACGTACAGACAGCGATCAGTTACACTTTTATTATATCGTCAGTGGAAAGGTAAAAAGACTAAAGCGCCAATATACCTACCTACTTTACAGTAGAGAGATTCAAAGTATTTTTTTAAGAAAATAAACATGTTATTCTTCTTAGAGTATACATACCTATTAATTAGATAGTTATTCATTATAAATTATCTAATTAATATGCATACTCTGAGAAAAATAACTATGTTTATTTTCTTAAAAAAAATACTTTGAATCTCTGTACTGTAAAGTAGGTATATTGGCGCTTTAGTCTTTTTACCTTTCCACTGACGATATGATAGAAGATATAATCATCTTCAAAGCAATAAGGTACCTTATCAGAACTCGGAACTATAATAGTCTATACACTATCATAATATTGCGGCTTCGATTTGCATCGCACACGGATTAGTCATGCAGTTATGATCGTTGCATCATGCATGAGGCTGATGCGCATTACAGGCGCCAGCCAGCAGGTCGGGCAAGGGAGGCTAGTACTAACCCATTGTTTAAAGCGGCCAATCTGCATGCGAGTCACGTGTGTCAGTGGGAAGTTTCGATGCGGCATTTTGATCAAGATTTTGATTTGTTATTTATAGTATATTTACTACCTTGTTGGTCTAGTGGTCGCAAGCGCGACTGCTGAGCATGGGGTCCTGGGTTCGATCCCCAGGTCGGGCAAAGTGTTATTGGGGTTTTCCATTAAGAATTTCTCAGTAGCAGCCTGGAGTCTGTATTTGTGCCCGGTTAATAGGCTCGCCCCCTATTACATGGGACTTGAACATAACTGGCGAAACGAGAATGTTTAAAAAAAACACCTCTGCCGAACCCTTCGGGGAATGTAGGGTGTGATGTTATATTATGTTATATTTATATCTGATATTTACAACGTGGATATAAAGGAATAGGTTTTCTATCTCTTTTCATTAGGTCTACAAAAGCACAGTGTAGGACCTTTATCTAATTATATTACTTTGGTTCGATAAGTTCCGTTGTAGTTTGGTGAGATCATTCACGAAATTGTCAATGATTATAATACGTATTTTCTATTGCTGCAACAGTTTATTAGAAGTTCGTTTGACGTGTTATAACATAAGACGATGCAGTAACAAAACATCTACCAACTTGTCGTTCTAGACCTGGGTGTTTTACGAGTTTTTCAATGAAGGCATCGGTCGAGTCTGAATTTAGTCGGGCATTCTTTATACTTAAGCGGAATTTAATAGTCCATTCAATAGGTACATAAGACACACACGAAAGACAAAAAAATAATGATATTTTTCCTCTTCATATAAATACAGTACTTAGCTATGATTATAAAATATTAATGGATTACACTTCATAGAATCAAGTATTGTTATCGATGCACAACAGTGAATCTATGATTTATTATAGGCGAACTGCTACTATTGAATGTCTTTGTAGGCGAACAGTAATTGAAGCTTGTCAAGTGCACTTTTTATATTAATACTCAGGAAAGACTAGGCTTCTACTTCTACTCCTAGAAGGCAGGAAAACGAAATTAGGTTTCACAGGGAAATAGTTTCCAAAATGCAACTGCTGTCATATTAGATACTAGCGACCCACTCCGGCTTCGCACGGATGCAATGTAGATACTAATGTCGGGCATATAAACCTTCCTCTTGAATCACTCCATCTATTGCTGAAAACAGCATTAACAACCGTTGCGTAGTTCAAAAGATCTAAGCGTACAGACAGCGGGAGCGACTTTGTTTTATACTGTTTAAAGATTACCTCGACCTTCGGACGATCAAACTCAACTGAGGACATTAACTTCTTACAACAGCAGCACCGGGACTGCAAAGGCCGTGATTTAATGTTTCACTTGATAAAGAGATAAAGGTAGCACATCAAACCTAGTTACTGGCTCGGTGTGTTTCTCTAATGTTCGCGTGCGTTACATTTGCCGTCCACTTGCGGATTTTCATTTACACATTGTTCTTATCGTGGTAAGTATTTGTAGTAGCTACTTCCATTGAGCAGTATTTAATTATTTATAGGTCGAGCAGATATAATACGTACCAAGGTAATACTTACTTGTTTTGATGAATGAATCATACAGTTTGTTACTTTATTGTTTACTAGCTGCCCGGTGAACTTCGTACCACCAAATATTTTTTATTTCTCCAAATGTTTTTTTTAAACCGCCTCAGTGTTGAGTTGAACCAAACAAAAAAATAATTATTCAAATCGGTCGAGCCATTTTCTAGTTTTTGCGAGAGTAAAACACGGCAATTGATTTTTATATAATACTAGCTTTTACCCGCGGCTTCGCTCACGTGAAATTAACATGATGTTTTTCCAGGACCAAAAGTAGCCTAGTTACTCTCCATCCTTTCAACTAACTCTATGCCGAAAATCAAGTCGATTGGTTGCTTAGTTAGTTCGTGAAGGAAGGACAAACAAACAAACACTTTCGCATTTATAATATAGTATAGTAGTATAGTATATAGTAAGTATAGTATGAATATGGATAATATATGTATACTTATATAGAAGAAGAAGATTAGAGACAGATTGGAATTAGAGAAGTTTTTGTAAAATTTCGTCTAGATGAATCACAATAAGCCCTCAAAGTGTGGGCCGTGTTACCGTGTCTTTAAAGAAATACGAAGTTCGCCTTTACGAGCCACAACAGAGCACATGCCGCTAATAAACACGTAGGTATGAAGTAGTGGTCGCCATCGCCGGATACGGTGTGGAAATATAGGGGATCATTGGCAATAAGCTTAAATTAAAAACTGGAGAAACGAGGGTGTACTAAAAACACCTCTGCCGAACCCTTTGGAGAATACAAGGCGTGATGTTATGTTTAAAAATTATAGTAAGTCAAATGTGTAGAAAGTTAAGATAGTAAAAACTGGTGCAGAAGAATTATAACTCTACAAATATCGAAGTTATTGGCTTTGTGAGGGAGGTATTAAATTGAATGTATTTGAATGTGACACCATAATATAATTGATTTATATACTTTTATTGAAGTCCATCTAAAACGTACGATTACTTACTGGCGAAGGCCTCGCTTAGTCCCTAGTAGGTATCTAGCGAAACGTATGTTAGGTAATCACAGGACCGGCTGCTCTGCGCGCTTGGTGCGCTCGCCACCAAGGTGCTGTAAGTGGAAGTCACTAAACGTATGTTAGGTAATCACAGGACCGGCTGCTCTGCGCGCTTGGTGCGCTCGCCACCAAGGTGCTGTAAGTGGAAGTCACTAAACGTATGTTAGGTAATCACAGGATCGGCTGCTCTGCGCGCTTGGTGCCCTCGCCACCAAGGTGCTGTAAGTGGAAGTCACTAAACGTATGTTAGGTAATCACAGGACCGGCTGCTCTGCGCGCTTGGTGCCCTCGCCACCAAGGTGCTGTAAGTGGAAGTCACTAAACGTATGTTAGGTAATCACAGGACCGGCTGCTCTGCGCGCTTGGTGCCCTCGCCACCAAGGTGCTGTAAGTGGAAGTATGTTAGGTAATCACAGGACCGGCTGCTCTGCGCGCTTGGTGCGCTCGCCACCAAGGTGCTGTAAGTGGAAGTCACTAAACGTATGTTAGGTAATCACAGGACCGGCTGCTCTGCGCGCTTGGTGCCCTCGCCACCAAGGTGCTGTAAGTGGAAGTCACTAAACGTATGTTAGGTAATCACAGGACCGGCTGCTCTGCGCGCTTGGTGCGCTCGCCACCAAGGTGCTGTAAGTGGAAGTCACTAAACGTATGTTAGGTAATCACAGGACCGGCTGCTCTGCGCGCTTGGTGCCCTCGCCACCAAGGTGCTGTAAGTGGAAGTCACTAAACACTAGGCACTAAGCTAAGTGCCTGCAGTGCGTTTTCTGCCTAATGCTTTGCGAGCAAAACACCTAGTTACAACTAGATATTTTATTACACTGAAAAGACGAGACGATGACGTTGGTAGACGTGTGGAAATTCTACTCAGTTTTAGAAACGGAAAGTTTGTAACTAAAAACAACAATTTGAACTACGGTAACAATTAGGATCACACAGATCAAGATAATATAATTGTATGGATTACTTACCACTGTCATTAAAAACAATTGGCAATACATCGCACAGTAGCTTCATAACTTGCCATATAAGGGAGCAGGCTCCATAACCGTAAAGGAAGCAAGCAATGGATCGCGGTCCCGAAAAGGCGACGCTATTGTTTTTATGCAAAGATGTACTAAAATAAAGAGGTATTATGTTGGCTGGACGCAGTGAGTCGGCACTTGTTGAACAATAGATTTTTGGCGAACGACTAGAGTGAGCTAATGTATGGGTCAATAAGAAGGATGAAAAAAAACCGATTTTTTTTTTAAATCCATAAAACAAACAGTTCATAATGTTTTAAATATGTGGCGGTCGTCTCTGCAGACTCCGCAGTCACACCGTTCCTTCAGCCCTCATCAAGCTGCCTCCCTCCCAGTCCTCCCGCCTACAACGCCCTAAACCGAAATCAGATGAGTCCCATTAAGGGTCGCCCTTAGTGCTGTTGTTGCTAGTAGTCAATGACTACTACTAGTCATGATGTTAGAGTAGTAATTAGTATAGATTAAGTATTTTATTTCATCCCCATTGAATAGAAACCCTTCAGGTCTCGCCAATAACTGTCCGGTTACTTACGTAGAAACGGTCCGCAAGGACCATCGACAAGCAGACCAAAAAGAAAAAATTACCTTATTAATTTGTTATGTTAATCAGTAATTATTTGTATTAAATCCCGTAATAGAGCCATAAATAAGATTTAGCAGCTTATACAAGGTTAGTCGGAAAGGGGGTACTAAGCAGAAAGGGTGTTAAAGTACCTATAATAAGGGATAACTTTTGTTCTACAACTTTCCCCAAAACTCGAGTTTAAGAGAAATAGCTTTTCAAGGATTTCTTAAAAAATATGCTTAAATCTATCTGTCCATAGCTATGATCAGCTGTGTTTGCAATTTATGTCATATTTGGGGTCACGAATTAGAAACTTAATATTCTGAATTCATAACTAAAGCAGATATGATTCTTTTTTTGAAAAATCTAAAATTAATATCTTTTCCATGCAAATAAAAAGGGTAGTATTTAAACGAGTGAATGTAAATTAAAGATTTAAGTGACATAAATAATTAATTTACGTTATAGTATTACTAAGTGAGCGACTGACCGCGAGTGACGAGAAATCAACAGAACAGCAACATACAAACACTAATTTGAGTTACTTAAAATACAAAATGAGAAGCTTCATAATATTTGAGCGACCTAATATTATTTGCTTGAGTGTCAACGTTACGTCCTACATTTTTTCAATATTTGCCTTTGCAAAAGAGGAAATCTGCCTTCGCGCGTTGCGTAGTCGCAGTTCTAACCTAACCTAGATGTTACGAATTTGACAAACTGTTTATAATATTGAAGTTGCCCTCTCTGTATTTCTAGTCGCTCACTTAGTAATTTAATCGCACGGCTAGAATTTTAATATCTGAAATGGATTAATCACAACCCACTTTTTGTAAGGTCGTTCTAGATTTTATTATTAATCAATATTCGTCGTTAGTTTAGTTAATTTTTCGCTTACTCAGCTTCATACCGCTCAAGTTATTATATTAAAACAGTATCTCATCATCAGTCGCTAAGTTTTTTTTTATTCGATCGTTATATAATTCGTCAAATAAAATTTATCGAATTTTAAATTTTTTACATTTGATTTAAAATAGTCATCAGTGATACTTTAAGTGGCCCGCGGCTTAGTACCCCCTTTACGACTAACCTTGTATAAGTACAAAGAAATCGTTTCGGAGACTTTCTAATAAATATTTAGTACAAACATAGTTTAATCCTTATTTGGATATTAACTTAAACAATAAAATGTAGTTACGACCATCTAGTATGTACGTAAACTAATGATTAAGTATGTGGTCGATTCGTCAGTTTCTCGTTACCTAAATAAAACTCGTTTCAAAATCAAGTTAATATCAATGATATGAAAAACTCATAATTTTCGGTAAAACACACATAAATAGGAAAAAAATAATTTTATAATTCTTACATTAAAAAAAACTTACTACCTACTATATTAGTTGACATGAAACTGATTGTACCTATGGTGGTGATACGAAAAAGGGTTTGGCGATATAGTCCTATTGGCGCACGCCGCAATACGGCGGTAAGACCCGTGATGGAGGAGTGGCTGGAGAGGCGTTACGGCTCCCTCAGTTTCCGGCTGACGCAGGTACTTTCGGGACACGGCTGTTTCGGGAAGTGCCTGTGTCGTATAGGCCGGGAGCAGACGCCCGGTTGTCACCACTGCGGCTGCCCTGAGGACACGGCACTTTGCACACTTTGCAGTCGTGTCCAGCTTGGGGGTCGCAGCGCCGCATACTAGTCGCGGCGGTTGGCGGTGACCTCTCGCTTCCAGCCGTGGTTCTGTCCATGGTCGGGAGCGAGACTGCGTGGGAAGCCATCGCCTCCTTTTGCGAGGAGGTGATGGCCACCAAGGAGATAGCGGAGAGGGAGAGGGAGGCCGCACCGGGCGCCGGAGGGCGCGCGACGATCTGCGGCCACCATAGTGAGTGGCCTGCGGGCAGCGGGTTAGGGGATTCGTCGCCCGACCAGCAACAGGCCCAGGGAGGATGGCGCGCCGTGTTCCGCGCGCGCCTCTCAGAAGGAAGTGGGGCAGGGGAGCAATTGCCACACCACAGGGGAGGTCCATCAGAAGAAGCTGGTGGACCGAGACCTGCCGGCTTCGCGGTGCATGCAATAGCGAATCCCGTGACCCCGGCCTTAGGTCAGAAGGAGGGACACCGTTGGTTTTTAGCCGGTAAGAGTCCGGCAGACCCCCTCACCTTCCCCGGGCGAGGGACATCCATGAGGATTTACGAACGCAAAAAAAAATACAGTCCTATTATCTAACATTGTAAAACCAGTAAATATTAAAAAAAAATCTCTTTATAAATTAATTTACTACTTTAATTTAATTATTTTATTAATTCCAACTCTTACTTTTTTGACAATACTCTAAAAAAAGTGTGTTTGAGTAGGTACTTATGTTTTTTATTAGTTTTACTTTTAACGCAGTTTAACTTGAATTAAAAACACGTTTTATTATTAGATTGTGTATAGACGTCGGCTATACTTGTTGGTGCCTATTAGATACCTATGCAAAACTATAAAAATATTGTTCCTATCTATCAGTCTGTCAGTTTTATCAATCGCCCAAATTATTTATTTATCTAATACTCTTGTAATTATGTTGTATATTTAGTTCTGTTCTAATTGCAGAGAGAGTAGTTGGACCGGCGCGGATAAGATAAGTGCATAGAACAATCTCGTGGTTGTCCCATAGGTCATAGATGCAGTCATTCACCTAGACTAGGAAACACAAGATTATTCCAAAGTTTTGTTATTCATACAAATAATTGACGAATCTTACTGTAGGATTCTTACGAGTAGGTACCTACTCGACCAATAAAAATGTCGCTAGAAAATTGCAAAACAATCGATTGAGCATTTTCTCACATTTATCAATCCTGTAAAGATAAGCCATAAGGATGTACTTGTTAATCACAGGCATTACCCACGTCGAGGGCAAATCACTAGTTGAATGATACATCAAAACTTAAGAAATAGTTTTTAGTGACACTCAATTTTCTTATTTCGTTATTAGATAATTATGTAGTTTAAAGTTTAAGTACCTACAAACGAAAATTACGCACAAATAAGTGGACTAAGAAAAAATGACGTCTGAATCTGTAGCTGTCTGTGCGAGTAAAAAATAAATATTTTTTCTTTCCTTCTTTCTCCATATAGATATTTGCTCTCGCGAGACTGGAGACTATGTAATTACGTATATTATGATTACAAGACCATCTCATTATATTAAACCTATACAGAATTGTCGAATAGAAGGCATGCATTGGCTGAATTCGAAATATTTTTAAACACGCTCTTCCAATAATTCAGCTTATAGTGCAGTAATAAATGCGAGCGCGCACTACGGTGCGAAGGAGCTTCTTAACACCTGTCAAATGTGTGGGCGTTGAACTGATGTATGTAGTAGGTACAATGTGGTAATTCAAATTCAAATTCAAAAATCATTTATTTCAATCCATTAAAGATCATATTGTTAGTGAAATTATAATTTTAACTAAAATAATTATATATAAAATCAAAATTAAATTAAAATCATAAAATAAAAACAATTAATAATACGCCTGCCTCTGAGTCATTTGTTTGTTTGTCATTACATTAATCATATAACAGTGGTTAATGTACTGACAATCAAACCTGTACGCAAATACGCTCAGGATGGTGTTGGAGGTGGTTGGTGTAATGCTTAAGATATATGAGTGTTCGAAAGCACTTCGCTTGTGGTAACTGGCGCCAGTGGCGGGCGTAGCCAGTAGCCACACGTCAGGTGTCGTGTCGTGTTTGCCAGTAGTGGTGTAGTGTTTGCGGAGTTCGCCCGTGTGCGCCCGCCGCGCGTCGTAGCCGTCCCGCGTAGCGATCGCGTAGCCGCAACACTTGAAACTTTGGAAGTTAAAACTTTTACATGCGCTCAGTGTCACGTTATATTGTTGTAAGTATTGTTTGAAATATTGTTTATTTATGTTTCAAGAGATTGAGAGTAATGAATCGAGGACGATGGTTTGGAAAATTAAATCAATTATAATAAGTTTTTATTTAAATATTCTCTACGCTACACACAAGTAACTTTATAATTATAAAATCCACGAATGAAAGGAATTAAAGGCATGTATCATAATTAGGTAATATTTCTAAATAAAATATTTTGTTATGGTTAAACAAAATAACTTGTTATTAAATTAGTTCCAGACGCAAGTTTTAAAAAAGTGTAGTTCGTTTGTCTTAAGCTACCTATTTTAGTTATTGGAAATATTTAATTCACAAATGCGTCGTTAAACTTATTTTACTTTTGGACCAATAGTGTTTGTGCATTGAGAAGCTTTTTATTTTTGGCGATAGACTGAGTTGAACCTATAAAAACCAATCTACCGGTCAGCCTAGATACGGAGTGCATTTTATAAATATTGTTCAAAATTATAATAATTATAAGGCCACCGGGAAAATAATATTCTTCCAATTATTTTTATATTTATATTTCGAAGTCTGTTAATAATATTGTTTTATCAATATCAAAACATTTACATCAATCGAAGCTATGTCGGCTTACATTTAACATACCCTTCGACGATTGGAAATTTCCCTGTTGTTAAGGTTTCGTACCAAGGTTTTTGCGTCAACCCCTTACCACAAACATGTTTCCACTTCGTAATATTGTTGTACCTACCGCTTTTATATTATTATGATTAGGTACTTGCTGACGTGCGTAAATACAGTTATTGTGGTTACGACACCTCATGAAACATTTACTTTATTAGCTAAACTTCAAAAAAGGGTACATCATATTAGTAACCTAGTGAGACCTGTGATGTCTTATTAAAAGTTTTAGTAACAATATTAGCGTCAGATAGACAAGCCTGAAAACACTTCAAGGCGTAGAAAACATTTCGTATAATTACTTGCCGCCAGTATATTATTTGGTGACGATTTCGTATTTCATACAATATTTTCTTATTTTCATTAAGGTTTTCCAACATTACTTTGTAAAAAAAAAGCCTTAGGTACCGCTCTATCTAAGATTAATATTAAGATTTTTTAAAATAACTTATTTTAATCTCTAGTAAGTACCCTGATATTTGTGGGTGACCTCTAGAAATAGCCGAACGATACACATGATCCATGATCACAGATTTTGTCACTTTTTTCTAATTTATTATGTTTTTTTTTCATTAATTAAACTCAATATAGAGTACTTAGTCCAAAAAATAACAAAATAGAGTTTAGCCGTCAAATCTGACAAAACTAAACGTAAAAGAATGATGTAAAATATTATTAGATCATAATAAATTATCCATAATTCACAGGAGTAGATAATAGTTGGTCTCGAATTATAAGTACCTACTTACCTAACACCTGTAGGTAATAATAAATAAATCTGTCGCCCCCTTATTTTGAAATTAATTGTACCAATATCTAATAGTTATCGACGAACTAGACTGTTAGTAGAACCTAAATCTACCCATAACACGATCTCTTTTATTGATTTCGTCGTTAAATGGCTGACAAACATCCATAAATAAACACTGAGTTTCCCGTTATTGTTTAATGAAGGACTGTTTATAGGTACTAGTTTAAAATAAGTTAATAGTATCGTTCGTTCCCTAATTATTGTCAGTATAGATAATTAAATACGTGATAACTATTATTTTATTATCACATAATGGTGTGGACAGCGGTAGTGAGGCGCCACTGATTAGGAACCCGGTCTGCGCCTGCGCACCACAAAAACGAAGGTATACAGAAGGCTCATCCTAAAAGCGTAGCATGCGATAAAGAGTTTACACATAAATAGTTGCTACTGCGACCACATGCTATCACAGTCCGTGGACTATACCAGCGCTTACACATACCTAAGTATAATACCTAAGTTTAGGAGAAAATTAACGCTGGTACTTTTTTGCCCACATTTATCTTCTCATCATCGCCACAACATAATCCATCTAATCTAACACGGAATAAGTATGTCACAGATTTCACAGGCCTTTCAGCAAAATATTTGTTTGGTTGGAGTGGATCTGTTGCCGGATTATCTCTCTGCAATCACACAACTCGTTATTGCAGCAATTAGCGTAATTAGGGGAAGCTCCGCCCGGGAATGTTGCGAGTACAATAATGGTGTCGATTCTGTTGCGCACTTTGACAGGACTAAACTAAGGGTTTTTGTCTCTTTCTGTTTCAATAGAAAACGAGAGTGACAGTTACGTTTAGTTTAGTTTAATACTGTCAAAATGTGCTACAGAATCGACACGAATATCGCTATTACCACACACGCCCAATACATATCTGACACCTAATTCGAAAGTAGTATCTAAAGCTACGAATAACATACAAAAATGGTTTTAATAAACGAAACCATAATACCTATGACGTTCTCCGGGCCAGGGAAGCATTTTGTCGATGTGAGCTGATTCCCCACTTTTTATACGACGTTAAAGTCTCGGAATTCGATCGACCGATTCTATAAATTAATGACTGAGTATTGATGTTTCTTAACACAGCAACTTACTTCGGAGAGTGTGCTCAAGAACTCTACAATCTCATCCCACCGGCCCCCTTCTACCATCGGACATCTAGGCGCACTGCAAGTTACCATCCATACTTAATTGCCATTCCACCAATTCGCACTAAGCGCTTCCAAACATCCTTCATAATGCGCACTGCAAAAGAGTGGAACTCACTACCTGCGTCTGTGTTCCCAAACGCATTCAACCTGAATCTCTTCAAAGTTAGAGTTAATAGGCTTCTTCCGGGTAAGCTCACTCCATCGTAGACTTTGTCTCTATCTCCTCTGATCTAGACTAGAGTCAAGAGCAAACCCATTTCAAATTAAAAAATAAAGAAAAAAAATACATGGAAATATAAAAAATCCTTTCGTAATGCCTATATCATTTATTTAGCAAATTATTAGATTTTTAACTTTCGTAGGCTTAGCTGTTTGAGCTCTAGGTACGTTGATACATAAGTCGTCGAGAGGATCCGGCGATTGGGTCTCGAGGTGGCCCTGCGGAAGTCCGAGGCCCTGTGTTTCCACGGGCCCCGGAAGGGACCACCCTCGGGATCCCACATTGTCGTGGGAGGCGTCCGCATCGGTGTCGAGTCGACGATGAAGTACCTAGGACTCGTCCTCGACAGCCGGTGGGATTTTGGGCCGCATTTTCGGCAGTTAACCCCCAAGTTGATGGGCGCCGCGGCTGCTCTGTCGCGGCTGCTGCCCAATTTGGGGGGGCCCAATGCCTCCTGCCGCAGACTCTACGGGGGGATCGTGCGGTCGATGGCCCTTTACGGGTCGCCGATTTGGGCGGACACCCTGACGGCCCGCAACGTCGCTATCCTGCGGAGACCGCAGCGGGCGATGGCCGTCAGGGTAATAAGGGGATACCGTACGATCTCCTTCGAGGCGGCGAGTCTATTGGCCGGATCAGCGCCCTGGGATCTGGAGGCGAGAGCCCTCGCGCTGAGATATCATCAGCGCGAGGAGGCGCCTGAGCGGAGCGAGCTCAGCCAGATCCTGGTGGCCGAGTGGAGGGAGCGACTTGCGCAACCCAGCGCAGGGCACGCCGCGATAGCGGCGGTAAGACCCGTGATGGAGGAGTGGCTGGAGAGGCGTCACGGCGCTCTCAGCTTCCGGCTGACGCAGGTACTCTCGGGACATGGCTGTTTCGGGAAGTGCCTGTGTCGTATAGGCCGGGAGCAGACGCCCGGTTGTCACCACTGCGACTGCCCCGAGGACACGGCGCTGCACACTTTGCAGGCGTGTCCAGCATGGGGGTCGCAGCGCCGCGAACTAGTCGCGGCGATCGGCGGTGACCTCTCGCTTCCGGCCGTGGTTCTGTCCATGGTCAGGAGCGAGACTGCGTGGGAAGCCATCGCCTCTTTTTGCGAGGAGGTGATGGCGACCAAGGAGGTAGCGGAGAGGGAGAGGGAGGCCGCTTCTTCTCTCCCTTCTCGAGCTAGACGCACCGGGCGCCGGAGGGCGCGTGACGATCTCCGGCCACCCTAGTGAGTGGCCTGCGGGCGGCGGGTTGGGGAACCCGTCGCCCGACCAGTAACGGGCCCAGGGAGGATGGCGCGCCGTGTTCCGCGCGCGCCTCTCGGAAGGATGTGGGGCAGGGGAGCAACTGCCCCACCACAGGAGAGGTCCACCAGAAGAAGCTGGTGGACCGAGACCTGCCGGGGTCGCGGTGCATGCAACAGCGAATCCCGTGACCCCGGCCTTAGGTCAGAAGGAGGGACACCGTGGGGTTCTAGCCGGTAAAAGTCCGGCACACCCCCCCGTCTTCCCCAGACGGGGGATAGTCCATGAGGATTTCCCCACGCTACGTTGATACATCGGTCAAAATGTTCTTATATAAATAGGTATGGATGGGAAAGGTAAAAAAAAGGATGGTAATGACTAATGACATTGAATTCCACAATAGTCAACTAATATAACAATTTTGTTATATTATTTATTATGTAATAGTTTGTATTGTATTAGGTACGAGGAAATACCAAAAATAATATCACGTGATTTGATTACATAATGAGAGATAAGGAAAATATTTTAGTAATAAACCGGAACAAATAATATCCTGCTCGAATTAGTTATCAGTCAGACTCACCGGTCGTTTGTTGATTGCTGATTTTACATCACGTCATTACAGCTCTATAAAGGTCCCAGCCGGAAGCCCCCCTCGCAATTTTTGACGACGCGTTTGGTGCAGTGGCTGAGCGATCGGCTTCTGCGCTACGGGTCGTGGGTTCGATTCCCACACGGAACAAATATTTGTATGGCCTACAGATAGTTGTTCCGGGTCTGGATGTTTGTGCATGTGAAGATTTGTGTCTGTAAACGCACCCACGATACAGGAGAAAACTAGTGCGGGACAACGTTTTCTGAAAAAAAAAAAAATTTACGGTCATATAAAACATTGCCCTAATCACCTCACTTAGCGAATGGATCGATGATCGCAGAATACAGGGTGTAAACGTAATCATGTAATTCCTTCAAACCTTGTGATGAACTACTGACGTAGATGAAACATGCACGGGATGCATATGGAAACAATAAAAAAAATTACAAGATGTAAACATGTGCTCTTAACGTGAGGCATTTTAGCACCCCGAGTTTAATGACCGCGCGGCGAGCGATAGCCGTGCAATTCGCTCGGGGCGCTAAA
This sequence comes from Amphipyra berbera, assembly GCA_910594945.2. Lineage (NCBI taxonomy): Eukaryota > Metazoa > Arthropoda > Insecta > Lepidoptera > Noctuidae > Amphipyra > Amphipyra berbera. The sequence continues at coordinate 17,040,908 of OU343142.1, forward strand.
ATGCGTCACGTTAAGAGCACATGTTTACTTCGCGTGTTTTTTTTTATTGCTTCCAAAAGTATCCCCTGCAAGGTACGTCACGAGGTTTGAAGGAATTACATGATTTCGTTTAGGTACATCCTGTATTGTTATTGGCAGACAGGAAAATACTGTTTTCTATACACTTGACATAATCCCTTCGTCACATTTCACGACACTTCTAATACAGTAAAGGTGCCTTTTTTGCAAGGAACTTCTTATTTACAAGGCTATCTTTTGACTCTGTTCAGGTGTCACTAACTACCATTACGAGTGATGACTCATTAATATGCTAACCCCTGACAAATATATCGACTTACTATAACTGTGTTACCTTGTGCGTTTTCAGGGTTGTCACTTACCAGGTTAGTGAATTTATCTGCGTGTCACGTTGGAATTGTCAAAGTTTTGACAGCAAACCCACACCTGGGATTTTTATTTAATTGTAAATAGGCTACTATATGTTTAAAGTGTAGGAATATTACATAAGTTATTACCTACAAAGTTTATTACATAAGAAAATCCATTCTGAATTATTAGTTTTCAATACAGTTTAGAATACTTAACATGGGGCGTAATACAAGAGGCAAGACGTGGGTGTGCGTCCATACACCCAACTTTCATCTCTTGTATTAACAAGAGTTTTGACAGGAGTATTTCTGTTTTCCCCTTTGGTGATAACAGGCGTGAGTATAATACGTATCCAAGTAGAAACTTAAGTAAGCTTAAGGCTTTTCTAATGTTTCTGACAACCAGTCATCATCAGAAAGTAACAGCCCGTAAACGTAAACTGCTAAACATAGGTACATAGGCCTATTCATAGACCACTGCATTAGAAGATCGCGAGGGTATCAATTCTAATTCAAATCACTTCTAATAGTTTTCAATAATAACTTCGCGTTTACAACCCTACGCTACAGCATCGCATCATAAAAGTATTGAATACATAAAATATTTTAATAAGTTTTCATCGACATGCAGCATCGAGAGTAATCGAGACCGGTATGAAGCGCGTTTCACCACTCGATAATAAATCACTTACAAAGTTACAAGTAAAGAGGCGTGTTAACAACCAATCAAACTTTTTTGTTCACAGAGCGAATGTTATCACGAGACTGCGATGTATCCTACAATAATCTCGAGCGTACCGACTTCTAACTACGAAGGCGTTCCGAAGACCAGCGAAACGATAAATGAATGAAACAGATCAAAAAATTTAAATCAAAGTGTTAAAGTAAATTTATAAAGATGGATATGACATCAACATTTTCGCCACTGGCCGACCTGAGCAATGTCACGGAGATATTCAATATGACGAACAGTACGGGCTGTGGCGCCGCCCGGCCGATGGGCAAGACGTTCGGGGTCGTGGTCAAGGTGGTGTATGCTATCGGCATTATCGGCAATGCAGCTGCAATTATTGCGCTGAGGAGAGGAGAGAGGAGGGTCAGGAATAGGAAGCATCTGCTCCTTCTTACTTCGCTAGCAGCTAATGACCTTGTAGCTTTGGTAAGACTTTTAATCTACTTTAATAGGTACTTAAATAATCGTTACATAGAGCAGGGTTCCCAAAACCTAAAATAACTGTCGTGGTCGCAAGCACGGTTGCCTATCAAGAAAGTTCGGGTGTTATTACCGGATTAAGAGAGATTCAATTCCCAGCTAACTACGATGTTATTGGGTATAAATTCCGTGTTTTCTACTAGGAAATACACGTTTTTGCCGGAAGTTTGGTGCACGGCGAGTGGCAGCAGACTCGTCCTCTAATACCGGGTATTAGTGGCTTATAAATTAGTGCCGCATAAACAGTGGTGATGACAGTACCTACCCAACCTCCAGCACAAATAAACCACAAACATTAAGATTTTGCACACTGTGGTAATGTTTTCTGTCTCAGTGCTCTCAGGCGGCCTATACATTGAAAACAAAACAATTTGTAAAAGCAATTCTGATATTTATGTGCGAGATTTACACCCTGTATACTCAAGTTCTTATCTATCTCCTTGGCATAAGAAAACATCATAAAATAATCGTCACATCTGTACTAGGACATTTTGTATTCGGTGATGCGTACTTTACGTTTCCATGATCTATTGTTAAAAAAAACATAGACATAAAAGAGGTATAGAAACTAATTTCAAAAGAAAATAAAAAAATTACAAACTGCGTTTCTACCTATATTTCTACTAAAATTACGCTAATCAGTCATTGTTATAAATTGATTTCATAAATGGTATGTTGTATATAATATTAAGTCTACGGTAATGACGTAAATCTCTGTCTGTAGTGAATAGTAGTAAAGTGGTTGAATCATTTCCCTCTCAGAGCTAACGGCAGTTAACATTGTTCAAGTGGTTGTGTCCGTGTAATTGCCGTCATACTTCATTCCGAAGAAAGCATGTCAACTGTCAGACAGCAGCTTATCCCTAGTCCCCGCTACTTGACATCTTGCATTAAATTAGTTTACTAGTAATTTTCATAAAAAATATATTTACACACGACACAGGCGCGTGCATTTTTCGGAATTACAGAAATTATAAAATTCGATATAGGTATTTTACTCACACAAATTAAACACTGAAAATTTTTCAACGTCGAAATTAAATGTTGTAGCTGGATAAGAATCTGCGCGACAATTCTGTACCACAGAATAAATAATAGTACTATTATCACTATTATTTATGTGGTCCCGAGTTGTTGTACAGTATCCATACTAGTCTATTATCCTTCTCATACATATTTTTTTTGTTTTTTAACTTTATTTTTAAAAATGTTCATGTAGCACACGATTTCTGAATTAAAGAGTACAATGGTAGGTAATTTCCAAGATCATGATATTATTACAAGATTATAACTATCAGGTTTTAATATTCGATACGGTGATCAAACTTGTTGCTCAGACTAGTCTGGTCACCGTATCGAATATTAAAAGCTGCAACATAAAGTGCAATCATAACGACAACGACGGCTGCACCCGACGCACTCGTACCAAACCGGAGGCACTTACCTGTATTACTACAGGTTACCTAATAACATTATTTGTCGAATGTTTTATGGTATATTCTAGAATCAAGATTATAATAATAATCTATTTGAGGTTACCGACTTCCTGGATAATGAAGGACTGTCCTCCTTTGCCCCATACATGACGTTAGAAAGTCGCATAGAGTCGTATTTACTTTGTACAACTTCAACACCCTCATGACCCATGTATGTGGCACCGAGTCGTAGGCCTTCTTATAGACTACCCAATATGTCGACAGATTCTTTCGGAATCGGCGAACTTGTTGGCTAATGGCCATATCAATGAGGAGTAGCTCCTTAGTACCACGGGACCCGTTCCTACACCCATAAATATATTATGGTATCTATCTGATACCATACCTACCTCATTAATTCACAATATTTTAAGATTAGTACCTAAGCTTGGTGTTCCGTGTTGTTCCCTGCAAAATATAGGCCACCCCTTCTTCACCCGAGAGTGTTGTAAAAAGCACCTCAACGATTGTCAATAGGATGGACAGCAGTGTCCTGCCTGCCTGCTAACAACCACAAACTTTGGGCACCACCAACCCATATGACAATCGTGTGACAATTATGTTAAGGTGGTTTATTGAAACGGTAATTGGGCGGCCCGTGTTCAGCAGTGTAAATTAACGTTATGATGAAAGGTATTGCGACAACTGTTATACAATAAAATAGCAAAATTTGTGGTAAATACCATATCCGTGGTGCCTGTGGTCCCGAAGGTTTTGGCAGCACCTAGTGTTTTACGGCGCACCTATAGCACAGTACATATATTTATAAGCATAAGCCTATAGTTTGCCGATAACGGTATTTATTAGACTAGATCAAAATGAGCAGTGTCATTTTATTAAAGCAATTCATAATACATAAACTGTTTATGAGGTGCTCATTACTTATTGACAACACTTGACCTTTCTAGACGGTGTCGCACTAATACACTTTTGGATAATCTCTTAGACAGACTCCAGTCCATAATGAATATCTATTTATTTTATTGCCTCGTTGGTCTAGTGGTAGCAAGCTCGACTGCTGATCGTGAGGTCCTGGGTTCTATCCCCAGATCGGGCAAAGTGTTATTGGGTTTTTCCATGTGGAATTTCTCAGCAATAGCCCGGAGTTTGGATGTGTGCCCGGTTGATGGAAATAGGCTCGCCCCCTATTACATGGGACTTAAACATAACGGCGAAATAAGGGTGTTAATACACCTCTGCCCAACCCTTCGGGGAATACAGGCGTGATGTTATGTTATTTTATTGTTTATGACCATCTATCCAGAGGAAGTGTTCAAGGGATAGTATGGGGTAGATGAACAATAATTTGACAGTTATAATGCAAAGTCTATTGCTTAGTCCATCGCAGTCCAGTGCCTCCAGAAAGGGAGGTCATATCCGTATTCAGTCGGCGACTACAGCGCTCAGCAGCGGCACTGCTCTCCCAATGTTGACTCTACCGCAAAATACGTGGGGCAGGTATTTTTTTGGCAAACGTTTTTTCAAGCAAAGACAGGTCTATACATACATGTCTGAACACCGCTAGTTTTAAGGTTGCAATTCAAAGAACTAATTTGCATAATAGACCAGGGCTGAAGCCTTTGAAAATGGAAAAAAAATTGTAGGATGAAACCCATTGGGAAAGGAAGAGAATGTAACAAAAATGAAAGGAAAAATTATTTACGGGCGATCTGAGGTCGGAAAGTGGATGGGGGTGAGTTATTAAGGATAAAAAACGGTTTATCTCGATTTCCGGCAAAACTACAAGTCCTATGGGAAAAAATTAAACGGCAAAATTGTAGGTAATAAAAAGATCTACAACTTTTGTATTTACACTTTTTTCACATAACCTCAAAATTTATGTGGAAAATTCAAATAACCAAATTTTTGGTTTTTTATTTTTATCTTTTACAAATATTTTTTTTCACGTCTGTTGAAATCTTACCTTTTTATGTCGCAAACACACTGTAATTTTTTTGGTTTAAAATATTTATTTTTTCACCTTATTTCTTATTATTATATTCCTTATTTCTTTACATTTTCTGAGAACATTTACCATACTAATGTATATATTTTTTACACCATCTGAAAGTAGAGATTTCAACGAACAAAAAGCCCACTGTCTTTTTTAAATAAGCTGATATTTTGACGCGACAATTTTCGTTGAAAATTAGAGTGCTTTTTCGATATTAAGGTGAACAAAATTAATATTTTAAATAAAAAAAAAATATAATAATTTTGAATTTTTCACATAAATTTTGAGGTTATGTGAAAAAAGTGTAAATACAAAAGTTGTAGATCTTTTTATTACCTACAACTTTGCCATTTAACTTTTTTTCCATAGGACTTGTAGTTTTGCCGGAAATCGAGATAAACCGTTTTTTAGCCTTAAAAACTCACCCCATCCACTTCCCGACCTCAGATCGCCCGTAAATTATTTTTCCTTTCATTTTTGTTATATTCTCTTCCTTTTCCAATGGGTTTCACCCTAACATTATTTTTTTTTGGTTTCAAAAATTATCGACCCTAGTCTATAAACGCACTAAAGTTTTATGCATATCGACTATATTGACCGTTGTAATCAAGCAAAGGCTCTACTATAAGATATCGAACAGCCTCCGCTGAACTGTATGTGTATGTTGCAGGTAGGCATGATGTGTGCGATGGTGGTGGGCCAGCACGTGCCAGGCGTGCGCGACACACGCGCGTACTGCGCGACGCGTGTCGTGCTGCGCGTGTTCGGCATCGGTTCCGTCTGCATCGCCGTCACTATGGCGCTGGAACGGTACCTGGCGCTCACCAGGCCTTTTCTATACCAGAAGGTAAGTTTCCATTCATTACTATAGGCCAATATTCTCGTGATTTTTTAACTTATAGCTACTCGATCAGCTAGAGCTTTGTATATCTGGTTACTGAATATTAGATATACACAGGGCTGACCTGATTCAGTTTAGAAGCACATTATGCGTCAATCAAAAAATATTTTATTTATTAGGGACATAAAACACTTACATGTTATAATGGTACAATAACAGCAATGATAGCCTAGTGGTGTGGCCGGCGGACTGCCAAGTCATAGGTCTCGAGTTCGAACACACGCACCTCTGACTTTTCGGATTCATGTGCGTATTGTATAATTATCACTTGCTTAAAAACGGTGAAGGAAAACATCGTGAGGAAACCGGCATGCCTGAGAGATATTTCTCCACGGGTGGCATAAACTCTGACACTCACAAATCACACGAAAAGAAGATGGTAGAATAGTTATCTTAAATTAAATTGGTAAATACACACCATTGTCCACGAATTAAGTAAAAGAAAAAAAGGAATGAAAACAGACTGTATTAAAATGTATAAATTAAGGTAAATGGAGCGACGTAATGTAATGTAATGTAATGTAATTAACGTAATGTTATAAGATTTACCATCATCACATTTTAGAACAAAGACATTCAATAGTAGTTTTAATCTCTTTGCTTTATATACAAAAGCCAATTTCAATAAAAAAATATTGAAATGCAGTTTGTAGCGCATCTCAGGACTTTGAAAGTTCCATTCGGTCTGTTGAATTTTCAGAATATTAACTACAATCAGAGTTGAATGAACGTAAACTTTGAAAAAAAGTTTTAATTCCCATATATTGACCGTTTGAAATAGTTCATCAAAAGGCCAAAATTAAATGATTCAGTATAGAAAGAAGAGTTCCTTCAAAAGCTACTAGACATTGTAGAGTCTTCCCCGATCACTAACATCCGGGCACTAGCGATACGGTTAGGTACAATATTATCGATTAACTAAAATACTCGTTATAACCACACGATTACAAGCACTGACTTGTTTTCTAAATCTGAGATTAGCTGCTCGTCGTAGATAACACATTTCACCACTACGTTAGTAAATGACGTCCCTGCTGCCAATGAGTACGAGACACGTATGAATGGCGGAAAACTGTGGGAGATACACATGTCCAGTGGCGTAACTATACCATCAGAGGCCCGTGGCAAATTCATTGGATGGGGTCCCAGTAAAAGTCGTCACGTAGTAATTTAATTTTAATAAATCACTGAAGTAGTTACCCAACAGAATTACAAATTTATATTATTTACTTAATATTGTTAATACTGTTAGGTTGCTTCTGACGTCCGTGGCATTTTGCCAGCCCTGTCACCCTATAGTTACGCCACTGGACGTATCACTGTCTGACGACCAACAATAAGGCAGTCATCATGATTATTAACTTTATTGTTAGTATGTTAACTATCCAGGCCCAGAGCGTCTCTTGTTCTGTGATACAGGCAACCAGGCAGGTGTGTAGTATGAAATGTAACCGCGCCTCAACACAAGACATGTTGCAACAACTTGTTGTAAAAGTAGGAAACATGTCGGTGTATAGGTAATTGTTACTCTATCATTAATCTATTACCGAAGGCTATGAATTAATATGGTCTGGTTTTAAGATAATATTTATTGTATGCTCGTACGGTCGTAAATGTATTGCTACGTCACTAAGTAGGTCTCCCACTAACATCGCTACAACGCACAAAAATAGCTACAATGCAGAAAGACAGCTGCATATGGAGAACAAATTATACAGGGTGTAAACGAAATCATGTAATTCCTTCAAACCTCGCTAAAATGCCTCACGTCAAGAACACATGTTTACTTTTAACCGACTTCAAAAAGAAGGAGGTTCTATATTCGATTAGTTTTTTATGTATGTACACCGATTACGCTGAGATTTATGATCCGATTTACGTGATTCTTCTTTAGTTTGATGCGGAATAGTTGCCATTTGGTCCCATAAATATTTAACATATTTTGGCCCAGTAGTTTTCATTTTATGAACATTTTTATTTTTTTATGAACATTTTAGTTTACGTGGACGATGTAATTATTCTACTTGATGTAATCTAGAAAAATCCTACTGTTGTTTACAGAACAACCTATTACAGACACTAAAAAGTAAAAAATAAAAAAAACTACGTTTAAAAAAACCGACTTCAAAAACTAAAAAGTATAAAATAACTTAATAAAGATTTAATTTAATACACCTCTTATGCAAACCTAATACCTTTACAGTTCCAGAAGTCGGTGCTAATCCACGCTGAACCAAATTGAAGGCACCGACTTTTGAAACTGTAAAGGTATTAGGTTTGCATAAGAGGTGTATTAAATTAAATCTTTATTAATTAATAAAGATAATTTAATTATTTTTTAATTTGAATTTGAATTAAGTTATTTTATACTTTTTCGTTTTTGAAGTCGGTTTTTTTAATTATAATTATTTTTTATTGTATCCAAAAGTATTTGCAGTCCCTCACGAGCTTTGAAGGAATTACATGATTTCGTTTACAAGGTGTATTTTGACCGTAACTACCACGAGTGACAATTGGAAATAAGGCAAATCTAGCTGTGCATTTTTCTTGTATAGCAGAAGGGTATTTTCGTGGTTTGATGAAAATCTCTTAAAATGAGTACCTACGCTATCTATACACTACAATTACCACTTCAAGTAGCTACAAATACAACGTTACGTTATTTATATTTTAGCATTCCGAGTCAGTAACATGAGATCACTTTACTTTGTAATTGCGTTTTCCGTGCGATTATGTTATACAAACTGTAGTATAAGAGCTCTGCCGATATTTCTTATCTATACATAAGTATTATATAATAAATCTGTAGACTTGGCGTGTCTGAACATAGGAAATTAAAAAAAAAATTGCGGTTTGTTAAAGGATAAGCAATAGAACTCATTTCGATCATTTTTGGTATTTTCGTCTGTTTATCTGTTTGTCGGTTTGTTTGTGCACGCCGCACGTAAAAAGTACTGACTCAATGCGACTGACTCTGAAAGACAAATATTTTGCGTATCTCAGAGTAACATTTAGTTTTTGTTTTATCGTAATCGGTTCGGTCAATCAAAAAATATTAGAATTTAAAGTAATCAAGAAAGAAATTAGCATCATTTGTTATACCATATTTGCTCAATACATGGCGTTACGTGTATGTTAATTCGCGTATTAAATTTTCCGTTTAGTTTTAAACGTGTACAGTTTCCGGTCTGCTTATGTTCTGCTATGACCATTAATAAGGCACAGGGCCAGACACTACGCGTTGCGGGTGTACACCTTAGTGTCATCTGTTTCTCGCACGGTTAACTCTATGTGGCTGTCTCCCGTGTGTCTAAGCAACCTGGCAATCCTTATGCACACATCCCTGGTGGTTCTATTGCTAACATTGTTTACAGGGAAACCTTATCATAATGGACCCGACTATTGATAGAAATACAACATATTTTGTTTAGTCAAAATCCTAAGTTTCAAATGTAACAACTAAAAATCTACTCAGCCTAAACTATTGGCAAAAACATAGAGCACCCGGAGCTATGTGAGGTTTATTTATAAATAAATAATATGTATTTCATCGATTTTTACGTATTTTTCGATACTTATTAAAATAAAATAAAAAATTAAAGAATACCCACCTAATTGCAGTTAAGCAAGTTATGTTGTTCTCCGACTTCTACGCGGACAAAGTTGCACAGCTAATAAACAAGTAATGTTGGACCTAAGTCTACGTTTCCATAAATAAAGCGAAATTTATGAATTGTGAATTTGCACTCGCTCTTAATGCGGATTTAGTTTTCCCTTTTAAATCCACTTTGTTTCGAAGATGTAAAGGATTTATAAATCGTACCCTTTTCTCTTGTCAGTATTATATTTCAAATTGCTGCTCTCATCCGTTTCACTGACAGGCGCTCTTGGACGGCCGATTATACAATTATTTTTAGCTGCGAATATTGTGCGGCGGCATTCCCCAGCGAAGCGATCTCATTCACGTCATGTTTATTTACATAATATTTGATATGATCATTGATCATCATACACGTCGTTATTAGCTTTATATATGAGTGAAACAACAATTTAATCTGTTTGTTCTTTGGATTGGAAAAATGTTAGACGTGTCTGACATTAATTTAGAAGTTGTTTATCTGTGCAATTCTCTAAATTAATGGTTAACTCGACTCCATGCACCGTCTATGCTGTGTGAACATAGTGTTCGCTTTCCAGAAACAATTACTATTATTAGGTACGTTAAAGAAAATAAGTGAAAGCACTTACTTTAGTGGCACGTTGTAGATAATATCAATGTGGAAAATATGAAATTGAGGCAGTTCATTTGGGTTAATGGTTTGTACACCACAGGTGTTGGGGGGGCGGTCTCTCCTATTGTCAACACGGTCAAATAGGGCCACATGGACATAACAGTTATGAGTGGCCACTAACTCTCGTAAGTACCAGGTTATCAGAACGATCAGGAGGCAGAAATTGCACATTGTTTGCGACCACCTGCCGCGCGATGGACACCCTGACGTCAACTGATGGACAAATAGAGCCAAGATAATGGGAATGTGTTTGTTTTTAACGATATTAATAGAAAACTAGATGATCTACCAACACCATTGTTTTTATCTTCCTTATCGGGCTATCCACGTGAGCGTAAGCGCTAAAAGGACCTTGACATAGGAAGTGTAAATAACTAGTCAACTTTAACGATTTTAGTCTCGAACTTTTTAATTTAACTTTTTTATTGCTTTATATTATTGCTAGCCTGCCCCTTGTCAAATTTTTAGAATTTTATTACGAACCATTATAATTATTACCAATCATTATAATTATTAAATACCTAATTGAAACCCAAACAAAGTCTTAATTGATCCATATTGGTATTTCAAGAAAGCCTGTTAAAAAGTATTAGGTAGGTAGGTGCCTACTACCTACGACCTAAGCTATAACTGTTTAAAACAGCGTTTAATTTTTCTGAGATTTCTCAAGAAGGTTTAAATCGAATTTAGATATTATAATAAAATAATAATAATTAATGTAAATATAGCGTCTGAACATATTTGTTGCATACGAAATGGTGTGATAATTATATATATTAATAATAATAATTTGTGGCTGGAACTTCAAGTTTTAGAATAGAATAGAATATACTTTATTGTACACCAAAATTGTAACACAGCTCTTATACAATAACAAACATTAAAGGGTACAATGGCGGTCTTATCGCTGATAGCGATATCTACCAGACAACCTTTGGATGAACAGGAAGTCAATGAATAAGATAGAGGGGGTAGTCCATGGTGTACTGCTGCAAAATATATACTACACACCATACATAGACATAATACTTACACATATTATATATATATATATAATAAATAAAAATATATATATTTTAGTTGAATCATGAAGCTTTTAACGACCTGAACAACTTTTGAAAAACCACCAGTATAATAAATATAATATGTACCCACTCTTTAAATAGATAAAGCTATTATTTCCCCAAAATAAAGTTGTTTGTTTATAATGTATTTAAATTCAAACAGTCGCCATTTTTTGTCGAAAATAACAGTCAAATCAAAGTGTTGCAGTACCTAACTCAGACAGCTAATATCAACAAGCCACATGATTGCGCATCGGATCACAAATCCCATCTTAAATGCATTGCCGTCATTCATCGTGAAGGAAACTGATCTATGAGCGGAACAATTCGCGCAAGAATAAATATGTGAGATTGTTGAGACTTTGGTACATTTGTACCATTCGTGTACGAATAAATGTGAGATTGTTATAAGACACATTCGTACCATTCGTGTACGAATAAATGTGAGATTGTTATAAGACACATTCGTACCATTCATGTACGAATAAATGTGATATTGTTTTAAGACACATTCGTACCATTCGTGTACGAATAAATGTGAGATTGTTATAAGACACATTTGTACCACTTGTGTACGTAACCATAAAAAACCATCTTTAAAACCGTATATTCAATTGTATAAAATTAAATAGATTCGTAGGGTACCTTCAAACCTAAGATATTAAACTCAATGATTTAATTCATCGGTACAAAAATAAAAATAAACGGTTTACTTACCTCTCTGATATGTGCATTATATGAAAAAATAAGTAGGTAAGTAGGTACATACAGTGGTGGCCATATAATTAGAAATGATTAGTAGGTACTGCACGTCATACATCGAAAGAATAAGTACTTACGTCTGTAAAAAAAGTGTGAGACATTCTACATGGATTTCAATAAAAGAAATCATTGGATGAAGTAGAGTAGTTAGTATAAGGGAGCTTCCCTTATACTAAAGCCACATGTTTCAGTAGTTTGAATATTTCAATATAAGAATGGCCCTGGAAAGGGTTTGCTTTTGTTGATTGAACAATCTTGCAATCCTTACATAATATATGCCATCGTTTTCTGAGATTCAGGTTTTCATGCAACACCGTTGGCACTGCAGAGTAATTTGCAGTGATAGGCCGCGTCACTAACTTTAGTATTGCAGCATTTAAATGATCACGTTTTTGAAAGAATTGTTACGTTTTATGGTGCGTCCAGATAAAAGAAAAAAAAATCCAAATAAAAGAAACTTGTGATTCGTTCATACCCTTAAAAACTTATGGATCTGTAATGGTGCGTCCAGATCTGACGAACGCGCCGCGCGAGCGGCGCGCATAGCTTTGTACGAACATGAAATGCACGCGCGCAGCTCACGAGCGGCCCGCGAGCGGCGCGCGAGCTGCGCGCGAGCGGCGCATTCGCGGCGCGTTCGTCAGGTCTGGACGCACCATTACAGATCCATAAGTTTTTAAGGGTATGAACTAATCACAAGTTTCTTTTATTTAACTTTTTTGAGTAAATTAATTTATAAAAATAACTTTTAAAAACACGGAGATGATTAATAATGACGCAGAAATAAGCATTCCCCAATATTTAAGAACAAAATTATTTTCAACTTTGACTTTCTAACAACATACCAAGTTGTCGTTTTTAATTATTTGTCCAGCTCTCAGTTCGTTTCAAATGCCACCCTGTTTACAAAGTGACTGTAAGTTTTATTAGGAGTCTGTTGTTTCCCTCAATTTGTTCTCATGTATTAAACACTATTGATGGGCCTACATAATGACGTAGTTAAATGTCACCAATGATAGACTGATAAAAATTATAGCGAATTTTTATCATAACAATGTGTGCAGTAAGTAGGTAATGATCGTTTCTAATTATGGCCACCACTGTACTCATACGAAAGATCTTAATATCTATTTCCAAGTCACAGAATTTGTTGTTTATTGTAACAAATAGGAACATCCACCTCTGAGAGGTTTCCTACCCAGGCACGAGTCAGTTATAACGTTACACTTTTCTAGCGTTACGTCGTGAAAATATGGAATGTCCGACAATCAAAGATAGCACTTTCCATCAACATAATAACGAGTTATTTTTAAATCTCACTCGAGAACAGATTGATGTTTATCGAGTTCATATCAATATTTCTAGGTCACAGACTTGATACAGGAATGTTATAAGGAAAACAAACGGAAAAAACAACTTTCTTCCAGTTGATAATATCTTTTAAATCAGTTCTCGAAAACTATCACCACCACCATGCCATCACCATCACTAAGCAATCGCTACTTAATCCACATTATAGTAACTCTTGTGTAAGCTCGGATCTTCTCCATATAGGTACTACGTAGTTAACAGATACTTACCATCTTACTTCATACGTGATATGATCTTCAAAATATAAGATTATTAGGGGATGTTGTTCTTATGACTTTAACAGGCAGAACAGAATAAATTCTTCTATTTTGGAAATTACACAGCATTTTTCAATGTAGATCGTTAACAGGCACTTATGGAATGTCAGGCCTTAACGTGCTGGAGACTACGGCTATAAATCATATCTGATCTTCTTCTTTGCTTCTCTAATAAACCTAAACGATTGGAGTCCAAGAGTAAGACCGCAACGTACGTAAAGTCCCTGCTTACTGACAGTAATATTAGCGTGCTCATCATAACACGAGGCCACGAGGAAGACATCTCGATAGGTACTCGATGTAAAGTGTTAACACAACGATGATTCTTCCAACAACAGAAAGTTTCGTAGACGGACGTGACGGGCCCACGCCGTAGCCATTTTTCACTATTCTGCGACTAATTAATTAATTTAAGTTGTTCATCAACGTAAACAATTCAGTTAGTTACACACGTAGAATGTTTGCACGTCGCTTGCGCACCGCTGCGGTTTGTTTGGGCATTGTTATCGCACGTGCATGCGCACCGCACGGGCCTTCCTAATTACACTCTGTGTCACTTCCGATCTATTCCGCGCACGCGCATGATCCAAAACTAATGCAGGATGCGGAAGAAACAATATATTGGTTAAATTGGTTTAGTGAACCGAGTGTGGTACCTAGGTATAGACGAGCTTGGAAATTACTCCATCAATCGACTAAAAACCAGGTAGCTACAACTAAGAATTTTATTGTATCTGCGCAGAATTGGAACATTTTAAATCGGTGATAAGATAAGTACCTACTATTGATACATAAAACCGCGACCGGCAGTGAAAAAAAGTTCGGTTCGATTTGCTCTTCACGACCTGCCAAGCCAAAGTTTATACATAATATACCTATATATGCAGGAATAGGTACCTTTTAAAAATCTATAAATTCATAACAAAGAATAACCTATTACTAATTATTTATTATAAATACATTTCTCACCATTGCAGTGATTGAGGCACTTCTACACTTACAAAAATATAAAAGATATCATTGCTGTCGATTCATGGCCTAAATCTCGATTATTACTATACAGTTTTGGGGTAAATCTTCTACTCACTTGCGGCATACGTAGGTACATCACGATGCCGCACCTGAGCATTAGCATAATTATCTAACCTAATTCCTTAGCCTCACTGCATAGATTGACAGCTCTGATACCTACAGGACACGTCTCACACGCACCTACAATGTCATCTTACTTGCAAATAAGTGTATGAATGAAACGCGCAAATAAAACATTGAAAGATAAACGGAAATAATATAAAAGATACGTTATAGATAAACACCCAATAATAAACATAACGGATTGATACTACATTAAGAGATCACCAAGCTTGGCTGACGGATTCATGATCACATGATTATGATGTTTCTGAAATAACCATACTGCGATCATACAATTAATTATTACGGCCTTCAGAAAACAAATGAAAATGCTCCTGTTTTAATGCAGCGGCCCACTCACACGGTATGATCACACGCACGCGTCTAGTACTATCTCTTTCTACAGTATGATCACACGCACGCGTCTAGTACTATCTCTTTCTACAGTATGATCACACGCACGCGTCTAGTACTATCTCTTTCTACAGTATGATCACACGCACGCGTCTAGTACTATCTCTTTCTACAGTATGATCACACGCACGCGTCTAGTACTATCTCTTTCTACAGTATGATCACACGCACGCGTCTAGTACTATCTCTTTCTACAGTATGATCACACGCACGCGTCTAGTACTATCTCTTTCTACAGTATGATCACACGCACGCGTCTAGTACTATCTCTTTCTACAGTATGATCACACGCACGCGTCTAGTACTATCTCTTTCTACAGTATGATCACACGCACGCGTCTAGTACTATCTCTTTCTACAGTATGATCACACGCACGCGTCTAGTACTATCTCTTTCTACAGTATGATCACACGCACGCGTCTAGTACTATCTCTTTCTACAGTATGATCACACGCACGCGTCTAGTACTATCTCTTTCTACAGTATGATCACACGCACGCGTCTAGTACTATCTCTTTCTACAGTATGATCACACGCACGCGTCTAGTACTATCTCTTTCTACAGTACTTGTCGTGAGCGGAGGACACAACAATTGAAGGCACTTAAAATATTGACCACAAACCGTAAAATGTCAAATTCGCTAGCAAGTTTTGTTGCACAAGTTGACTAGTGCAACCGACTTTCAAGCTGTGGACACACCCGCAGCAAGTCTAATTCAAACAAGTGCATGGAATGCAAGAACTTGCGCCACAAAACTTGCTGGTGTATTTGGCGCTTTGCAGCATTATATCCTTGCAAAGATATTTTGTATGAGTAACGGTTTGTGCAACAATAAAATAGGACGATGAAATCTATCACTGGACATTACACTTTCAAATTCGGAGATAGGTGAGGCAGGTATCAATTGAATAGTTTCATTCTATTTCAAAAACGTTTCACATTCGTTATTAATATTTCATAAGTTCTCCGAAGTGTTCTCAAGTTAGTCGAAGGCATTCATTTTTTTGTCAGAGGCTCAGGTTAAGGACTAGAAAACATCAGTTTTTTCCAGTATCTAAATTGTCTATGCTCTTAAAATTATATGTTTAGAAAGGACTCGTTCATGATTTTAATAAAAGTTATCATATACCTTTCCTCTTAAAAGGAAAACTGAGCTAAAGAGAGTAGGTATCCCCAAAGATTTCTGTTGCACTTATGGTTTAAAATATAAAGTACAAGGAAAATAACTTTGTTGCTCTACCTTTCCCTTAATAGACGAGTAGGTACGGTACTGTTTCACGACTACAAAACTTACCTACGTAGGAAGATTTAAAACATTGAAGACAGAGGTATCTTCTATTCATGTTCTATGTTTTCTTTATTCATTGAATATACATAAAAAATATATTTTTAAATATTTATATAAAAAATATAAAAAACTTTGTAACAATTAATATATTTTATTATTCTGTTGTGAAACAAGAAAACAAAGCAAAACATTTGCATTGGGTTACGTATAAACATTTGCATTGGGTTACGTATAAACATTTGCATTGGGTTACGTATAAACGCACATTTTTGTAGAGACGTACAAAAGTACATTAGTTTTAGTCCTTTTCTTTTGTTAACAGTCTTCGTATTCATAGTCATGGCATACAAATGGGCTTTTAAATCTGTCATGCCATTTCAACCTATGCACTGCACTGCTCGATCTACATGATCTAAAGCTAACATCGTTAGTAAATAAATAAACTGCTCTTATCCTGTTGATTTTATAATCAACTAGCGACCCGCCCCGGCTTCGCACTGGTGACATGTAGATACTAATGTGGGGCATATAAACCTTCCTCTTGAATTACTCTATCTATTGCTGAAAACTGCATTAAAATCCGTTGCATACCTAGTTTAAAAGATCTAAGCGTACCGACAGTGGGAGCGACTTTGTTTTATACTATGTAAAGAAGATAAATACTTAAAGCCTAATATTATGCTAAGAGTAAATATTGCAATCGTAATGCAAATACACATTTTACGGAGTGGTCTATTCTTGGGTAACACTAGTAATGCACAGCAGGCAGATACCCGGCCAGTCAAGCGGGCTCCTATAGAGCTGACCGAGAATAGTATTGCAAGTAACTAGTTTGTGCGGAATTTCCAACATAACAGTGAAGGGCCGAGCAGGAAAACTATACGCATAACTATAGTGTAGCATATGTGAGATACAGCTGATGAGACCTTAACGATAGTTCAACACGATATGAGTAAAGTTCAAACATTACCAAATATTATTTGATGGATGGAACGTTTATGAGTTTTCTTTTACTTATTCTGTTAGCCGTTTTTGTAATTATTTATTGAAATAAATTTTGCAGCAGTGATAGCCTAGTAGTATGACCGTCAGACTGCCAAGTTATAGGTCTCGAGTTCGAACCCAAGGCACGCACCTCTGACTTTTCGGATTTATGTGCGTATTATTAAGTTATATTCAAGGGATTTTATTTTATGTTTATCTCTGTATGTTTCTTTTCTGTTTTAATTTTAGGTACATAGTTTATAATTTGTGGAAGCTTTTAAATGGCAATTGTAAGTGCTATTGTACATGACTTATAAAGATATTAGACTGTAAGCTTTCTGAAGAATAAATAAATAAATAAATTATTTAATTATCACTTGCTTAAAAACGGTGCACCAAAATATTCAAGGAATGTTTAGTAAAGACCTTGAAATTGAATTGTTTGTGAACTGCAACAACATTGACATTTTGTGCATTACAGAACATTGGCTGAAAAGCTATCAGTTCATATTCAATTTCAATAATCACCAAGTTGGTAGTTCGTTCAGCAGAGAAAATGCTATACATGGTGGCTCATTAATTTTATTAAATAAACAGTTGAATTATAAAGAACGTAAGGATATTGTGAGCCTCTCTGTTGAGCGGACAATTGAAATAGCCTGTGTGGAGCTGGAGAGGTTTGTTGTATTGAGTGTGTACAGACCACCGTCATCATTATATGATTGTTTTGAGAATGTTATGGATCAAGTTTTAAGAAAAATTTGCAAATTGAATAAAAATGTTCTTGTATGTGGCGACTTCAATGTTAATTTGTTGGAAGATTCTACAATGTGCCTCAAAATTAAAAAAATATTTAAATCATATAATCTTGAGAATCTTTTTCTGGAGCCTACGAGGATAACTGCCACTACAGCTACTTGTTTGGACAATATATTTACAGATGTTGTGCCTAATAGTAAACAAATAATTAATTTCCTTAACTCTGATCACTGTGGACAGTTGATAACATTTCTTAAGGAAGATAAGAAAGTGGTAAAAAAGGATATTACTGTAGTACCTAAAACTGTGGGTCGCTTGGAAGGATTTAAAAATAAACTTATTAACAAATTGCCTTACTTGTGTTATAGTGATGATCCTAACGAGTTATACAATACTTTTTTTAACATGTTTTGTACAGAATTTAACTCAACCTTTATCCCCAAGAAGATCTCAGTTAAAGGTACTGCAACCTTCAGTGAATGGGCAACTATAGGTATATATAAAAGTAGGAAAACACTTTATGAGTTATATGCAGAAAAAAACTATAATAATAGTGAAGAATTTTGTCAGTATGTTAGAGATTATTAAAAATTATTTAAAAAAGTTTGTCTTATGGCCAAAATTCGTTACTTAAGTTCAAAAATTAAGAAAAGTAATAACAAAATTAAAATGACTTGGGATATAATCAACAATGAGACTGGAAGAGTCAAGAATCGAAGTAGTGACTATAGCCTTTCAATTGAAAATAAGACAGTTAAATCAGACTTAGAAGTTGCCACAGCATTTGAACACTTCTTCACGGACATTCCAGTTTCAACGACTAAATCCTTGAAGTCATCCCCCACTGTTGCCGAATCTCTATTGAAAGAAAATGTGAAAATATGCAACAATGAATTCAATTTTAGATATGTAAGTGGTAAAGATATTGTAAAAATTTTCAATACCCTTAATGTCAAAAAGACCGCCGATCTTTGGGGTAACTCCGTTGAGGTCACAAAATCTATTATCAACACAGTAGCACCTGAGTTAGCTGTAATTTACAATAAATGTGTTGAATGTGGTGTATTTCCTGACTTAATGAAAAGTAGTAAGATTATACCATTATTTAAATCGGGTAGCACATCTGATCCCACTAACTTTAGACCTATTTCTGTGCTACCCACCTTCAGTAAAATATTTGAAAAATTAATCCTTGATGAGCTGCAAACTCACTTTTATAAAAATAATTTGTTACATAGGAAACAATTTGGTTTCACAAGAGGTCGCTCTACAACTGATGCTGGTGTTGAGCTTTTAGCTAATATTTTTAATGCCTGGGAGGATTCACATGATGCTTTAGGCATCTTTTGTGACTTGTCAAAGGCGTTTGATTGCGTTTTTCATGATACATTGGTCAGGAAATTACATCACTACGGAGTTAGGAATACTGCTCTGAATCTACTTATTTCTTATTTGGGTAATAGGATCCAGAAAGTAGACATCAATGGGAAGAGATCTCCGGGGTCTGTTGTGACAATGGGCGTTCCGCAGGGCTCAATTCTCGGCCCGTTCCTATTTCTCGTTTATATAAATGACCTACCTTATCTTATAAAAGATAATCAGGAGATTGTGTTATTTGCAGATGATACATCACTATTATTTAAACTTAAACGGCAGCAGCCGGTTACGGACGATGTAAATAACGCTCTCTCTGAAGTAGTGCACTGGTTTAATGTTAATAACTTGCTTTTGAACGAGAAAAAGACTAAATGTATCAGATTTTTGACACCTAATGTTAAGACGGTGAAAACCAGTGTAGTAATAAATGGAGACGAGTTGGATCTTGTGGACACCACTATGTTCTTGGGTATAACTTTAGATTCGAAACTGCAGTGGGGCCCACATATAGATAAATTGTCGAAAAGACTCAGTTCTGCAGCTTACGCGGTCTACAAGATACGCCAGCTAACTGATGTAGAGACAGCCAGATTAGTGTATTTTAGTTACTTTCATAGTGTTATGTCGTACGGCATTTTGTTGTGGGGAAATGCTGCCGACATTCAAACTATCTTTGTTTTGCAGAAGAGAGCTATTCGAGCAATTTATAACCTTAGTTTTAGGCATTCACTGAGGGATAAATTTAAAGAAGTTAGTATAATGACGGTCGCATCTCAATATATTTATGAAAATTTGATTTATATAAAGAAAAATATCAGTTTGTTCTCTAAGAACAGCGACATCCATAACGTCAATACTAGAAATAAAAATAAGCTTATCCTACCAATGACTAGGCTCCAAAAAATTAGTAACTCATTTAGGTGCCAAAGTATACGCTTTTACAACAAGATTCCAAGCAATATTCAAGACTTAAGTCTTAATAAATTCAAGTCCTATGTAAAGCAGAAACTATGCGAAAAGGGTTTCTATAACGTTAAAGATTATATGGACGATAAAAATGCTTGGAATTGAGCCGCTCGCTGTTATCACAGACGCATCATTGTAATTATTTCATAACATTATTATTTTTTATTTTATCCTTTTGACATTTATAATCGAATTATTTTTTTTCAATGATTATTATTATTTTACCATCGCCTCATTTTTTACGTTACTTTTTTAATAAATTGTGAATGTGAGTACCATGTAGGGTAGCTATATACACGAATTTTGTAAACGTTTGGCGGTTCTTGAGTTTTTTTTTTGTGACCCACCCAAATGTCCAGCTGATTGATAGCGTCGTGCAGCGGTCGGGTTGTTGAGCTCCCTAAAATAAGGTTTGAGCTCCGCGATGATTGAAGCAGATGTACCGTCAGTTAGGACAGGTCAACTCGAAACTGCTATGGCACTTTCCTCAAAAGACCATTCCAAACGTTGCCCTACATCGTTTCACTCGCATAGTTTGTATACTACAATGTCTGGACTTTATCTGGACTATTGTCTGGACTGGCAAAATAGGTTTTTGTATTATAGTTATTATTTTAATAATATCGCTTTACAATACTTCATTCCAAACTGTAAAGTATGAGCATCATGCAGCTATTAGTGATACGCTTATAATCATATCATATTACTGCCTATTGTCTGGTAATATGAGTCTGTCATGCTCACTTAAATGTCTTGCTGATGGTGGCGTTGTTTATCCGGTCGTTGAGTTCCCTATAATATGGTTGAGCTGACCGATGCGGATGTGCACGTCATGCTCGTGAACGGGTGCCGTCTGTCGGGACTGGTCAGCTCTTAACTGCTATGGCAATCATAGAAGGCATATTTTTCTATTTGTTACTCTTATGTGAGTTTATTTGTTACATTAACCTGCATTATTCTCATTCTATTTCTCACACTACTGTAATGGAATTGTAATGAACTACTATTTTAAAAAGAGTATTCATGGAGTTTCTTGCCGGCTCTTCTCCATAGTACCTACCTTTTGGAACCGTGCACCTAGTCGTGACGTTTTAAAAGTGCCTGAAATCTGGTCTATTTGAAATAAAAAACTTTGACTTTGACTTTGACTTTGGTGAAGGAAAACGTCGTGAGGAAACCGGCATGCCTGAGAGGTATTTCTCGATGGCATGTGAAGCCAAGTCAGAGGCCCATGAGCGGCATAAACTCTCACACCAGGTTAGTCACTAACCACACGAATAGAAGAATATTGAAATATAGGTTTTTGGACGAAACTGTAATTCAGAAAAAAGCAAATTAGTCAAGAGGTTAATAGCCATAGGCAAACCAATGTCTTTACAATGTGTTATAACTGCTACTGTTAGTTTAGATAAAAAATGTATGGGCTCTGTTATACAATGTATCAAGGTATTTAGTAACAAAACTTTAAGGGCGGTAGATACACAATTTTATCCAAAAAAGTTGTCGCTCTTGTTTGTAAACATCGTTATTTTATGTATCGTACTTTCTATGTAAATAACAATAATGGCAGTGCAGGAATGAACGTCGTATTGACGGGGCTAGAGCACTCTTTGACAAACTAATCTGATTCAGGGAGGGCAATACTCGCTCTAGAATGATGCGCTTTATGAGACGGGCGTTCTCGGGGACTGATACCAGTCCTCGAGATTACATGTCCCGTGTCACAGCTAGAGCGCATCGACTTAATGAAGCAGAAAGTTTATATGCATGGGCAAACCGAATTCGGAGGTACAAGCGGCGAGTGGAGCGAATATACCCAGAATCGCATCTCTAAAAGCGATGAAAGGTGGGTGTATAGAATCTGGGAGCAGCCTGATCAAGGCGTGAGTGACACGCATCTACCGGATAATGATATCATGAACAGATTCTGGCGCAATATCTGATCGATGCCTGTTACTCACACTGAAGGCGACAGGATGCAGGATGTCCAGCGAGCATGTGAACCGATTGAGGAAATGGGGGACATAACTATTAGCCCCAAGACGTAACCAGTGCAGTCCGTCCAATGTCGAATTTGAAATCCCCTGGTCCAGACGGACTGCACAACTTTTGGTTAAAATGATTACGCAGTTCACATGTTCATTTGGCCTCACAATTTCAGTCGTCTTTGGAATCTGCGTCGCTTCCACAATTTCTTACGACGATTTTTTTATTTATGGTGTACCTCTGAAATTCCCCGATTTCGTAGGTGTACCTTGAACTCAAAAAGTTTGCGAAACACTGCTTTAAGGAACGGTTATCATGAAATATAATCGTAATCACCACGCAATAGATCGCAGCATATGTCTATAGCACACGTAGTGCTGCTGCCCTTCCTGCTGTTACCCCTTAGTCTCTTTTGACGTCGTCCAGCTAAAGACAGATGACAGCCTTCCTTTACGATTCCATATTGTGCTACTTGTTCCAGCAAGTAACGTACTACGTGATCCGCACGGCGCTGCTGGTGTCGTGGTTCTGGGCGGCCTTCCTGACGTGCGCACCCATCCTTGGCCTCGGCCTCTACTACGATGAGGTGCAGCACCAGTGCATCCGCTACAGGAATGCCGTCACTCCCACCGATTTCTCCTATGCTGTATTCTATGTCGCTTTCGGTAAGTCTACATATATCTCATCAATAACTTGATAATGCGAGGTAACGTGTATTCAGTGTTGTGAAAATTTTAACAGTCACAAACATATTAATATTACCAACATACTTACGCACATGTTTACTCTTTACTTTCATTGACACTAGTTTCAAGTATATGGTAAACAAATAGTCTAGAAGGATATTATGCTCTCCTGTCAATGAAAGTTTAACATTGTAATGAATCGTTTGACTCATCGAAGTGCCTCATGAAGAGTCCAATGACGATTAATTTTGCGGTTTTAACTAATTAAACAGGTCAATCACGTTTTCTCGAATTAATTAAATTGAACCTTTTACCTTTTGCATATTTCTATTGCGACAGCGCCGTTTCTGGCAGTGTGCCTGAATAAGAACGCTCCTTGCTATGCGGCCGGCACTGACGTCGGCTAATCGACATCGTCAATATGATGGCTCAGACGCTCGCGATGGGCTTATTGACACAAATGCACATGAAAGGCCAATGAAAGAAGGCACAGCTGTTCATTTATTCAATTAGTGTTTGAATCAGAGATGCTCGTTTTGTGTGTTGCAATGTTTATACTCGTCAATATCTAGGACATTGAGAAAATTATA
Organism: Amphipyra berbera; assembly: GCA_910594945.2. Taxonomy (NCBI): domain Eukaryota; kingdom Metazoa; phylum Arthropoda; class Insecta; order Lepidoptera; family Noctuidae; genus Amphipyra; species Amphipyra berbera. The sequence goes on from OU343142.1 coordinate 17,064,751, forward strand.
AAGGGGTCGAAAATATAACTCATATTATGTCACTTAATTATATATTGTTAACAGTGAACTCCTCCGCGATTCCGACGGACATCGTATAAAGAGATAATCAAATCTGTTACTATTTAATTTCAAAGTGTTTTTACTAAATCGCCTACAAAGGACAATAATTATAATTCCGAAATAACAGAAAACCTTTTATAACCTTTTATTCAATGAAGTTGCGCCAAGATATTCCAAAGTATTCATTCCCAGGAGACTTCCTCTACAACATTTAACACCGCGTAGTCCGAATGTATATCTCAATTTGTTTCAATCGCCTCCACAGGCACTGTTCTCTGCATGATCCTGGTGTACTGCAACCTGGCAGTAATCCGTGCTTTATACGCCATCACGGCACCGCGCGGCAGCCAGCCGGTGGTGCGGCGAGTGTCCAAGAGCAGCTGCCGGCAGCGCCAGCGCAGCCTCAACGGCAACAACCAGCACGCGCTGCACCACAACGCGGCCACGGCCGAGGAGGTCGCCTTCAGCCGGCTGATGGCCACGCTCTCCGTGCTCTTCATGATATGCTGGTTGCCGCAAATGGTAAATCAAAAATACAATTCATTGTATGTCATTTTTGATAAAATTCTCACTTTTTAAAACCACATGGTGACTGCACGGTGTGTGCGGGCTGACTTTACCAGGCCGATTATATTTTCTCCGTGTGATATGTGGTAATATTTATAGCCGCAAATGGTAAGTGTAGGTACGTTCGACATTTGCAACCAGTCTATTGACGAATATACTCGTATAACCCGGAAATAAAATAATTTTGTCCGAGGAACCTACCTCCCATTTTGGCAGAGGTCTTTGTACTGCCTTGGAATGCAATAGTTGGGTGGTAGACGAAAAGAATAAACTCGACAGGCGATAACTTTTACAAACGCAATGACATTTATAGTATCTACCTACTAGAGACATGCCTCGAGTAGCTTAGCATTCAAGGAAGGCTTATTACTGACATCAGAATAGGTGTACCATGACAGCTATAATTAAGAACATTTGGCGATTTGTCGCCTGTCTGTTAGCATACGGGCCACGTACTAACAATCGGTATCAGCGGCCGCACTGCTCGATATTCCATTTATATTCAGCTAATGTCCACATGACATGCTATGCGAATGCAAAACGACAATTCTTCGTGATCACCGACCTTGGAGTACCTTCAGAGATAAGCACTTCAACAATGACTCACAACCTGTTCAAAGGAGCATTAAATTTTATTTGCAAGTTTGTACTAAGTATTCTTATTGGGCGTTGGATCGGTTTCATAACAGCTACAGGAAGTAATGAAGCGATTTGTTTAGTTGAATGTGATCGAAATAAACTTAATAATTTAAAACAATAATACATTGTTGGGTGCATATTAGCTATTTGGTTAGATATTCAAGGCTAACCTCCCGAAGGTATAGAAATAGGCGTAGTGTCCACAGCACGACCACGGGCAGCAAATTGTTGCCAGCAACAGGTCATTATTTAGGGTTACTATCATATCTACTATTTCTTTGTTGAGGCAAAGTGCACCCTCTAATGACTTAGTTCAGTTTGTCGGAAAGACCCAAACAAGATCGGCGCAAAACAGAGAATAATAGCGTAAAAGGGCTTACCTTATATCCTGCAGTAGGTTGACGAAACCTGTGAGTGATGATGAAGATGATTAATGTGGACCTGCGAAGACGAAAGACGATTTAGAAATACCGCGTAATGAAAAAATAGCATGACGAAAAAGAAAAACCAATTTTGTTTCAATGTAATGAATCAAAGAATTTCAACCAAGAAATCGGCGTTTGGCTCCTCGTGTGTCAACATAAACAAATAAATGATCAAACCCGGTATTATTAGCAATGATCTGTCATCGGCGCATCAATATTCAGCCGGAGCCGCTGAATTGAGCATTGTAAGCAAACTGCGCTGTTTGTATGTATTATGCGAGCGTGAGCGCAGTGCATGCAAGAAATAAGGATGTGTTCTGTACTGCAGAAACGTTAACACGTATGGCGAATAGGAAACTCTCACTGAATATAGAACATTTTGTATTTTACATAATTGACACTTTCTGTTGAATTTAAAAGATAAACTTTTGTTATTTCTATTTAAGTGCACCTTTGCTGCTTCCACAAAGATCCGTCGAAGTGCTAGTAAAAATTTGTATTCTTAGCCTGACTTAAACAAAAATAAAATTCAGATAGAATCGAATGTGATTCTTATCAAATATTAACGTGTAGCTCAGGACGTAAATCGAAAATATTCTTATAATAATAAACAACTGGAGTTGTAATGCCGCTACACGTTTCCAAAACTTCATACCTATACCTACTTACGAATTATATGCGTATTTCGGCGCGGGATTTATACGGAAGGCGAAGAACTGTGTGTTGTGGGACATCTTGGAAGAGACCTATACCAGCGGATGATTACGATAGGTTGGAATTGATTGATTAATGTGTATTACAATATTTTATAAGTTATAAAATAAGAGGTACCTATGAGGCTTCGATAGTCACGCAATGTGAACTAATGACTCGGAACAAATTTGAATATAAATAAAAAAATAGCCATCCAATTGAGTCCTCCTCCGTGTGACAAGTCAACTCGTGTCAATCGCGTCGTGACTTTACAATATTTATTGTTGATCAGTAGGTACATCGACACCGGCATCAGTAAGCGACGCGCGTCGCGAACATTGGCGAAAATATTTCATTGTTTCTCAAATGGCAAACGAATCATACTAGAATTTTATTCATATGAGCTTACATCGATGTCCGCATATAGTGCTTGATACATTAAACGACTATATTCGAGACTATATTGTCATTCGTCATGTGTACTCTACACATGACGAATGACAATAATTAAACACATTGATAAATTATGTAATTCCGTCGTAGGAATAAAATTAAATCAGATTCTTATTGATTCTCAATGAAACCAGTAGCGGCGTTAGGCGTCGCGCCTGAGGAGGCCTCGCAAGATAGTTTTTCAAATTGTTAAAATTTAGTTATTTAGTTATCCGTATTTATTTCCGTACGAGTGTAGTAGTATTTATCTACAGTTGTCGGCAACATTATGAAAGTAAGGCATTTCCGCGCGCGATATTCGGGCAACCCCCGAAACGTTAATTCGAATGAACTACATAGAAATAATTTCTTTCTATTTCATTCAATCATCTGTCACAAAGAGTCTGGCATTTTAATTGCAAAACTTGGTTATTTGTTTATTAGAAGTTATTATATTATAATATAATAAAATTTGTTTATAATTCAACTCATTTAATTTAACAATTTATTTCTGAGCGGAAAATGAAATGGGCCTCGCAAAAGATTTCTCGCCGAGCGACGTCTACTATTCGTCTAGCGCCGCGGCACTGAGTGGAACTAATAAAAATTAAATGACTTCAGCGCAGTCAAAAAATAACCTTCTAGAAAGGCGTTCTGTTATTAAATTCTTAAAAACAACAGGATCAGAGGCAATTCGATAGAAAAACATATTATTGCTGATAGACAAGAAAAGAAGCGTTTGCTCACATGCAACATATTCTCAGCAATCAAGAGTGCTAGTAATTGGTCAATTTAACCGATTGACTTCATTGATATCGTGCCGGGTTCTGTACCTAATAAAGCAATTCCATTAACTCGCCACATTTTATATTAAGTCCCGTAAACAATGGACGGAATAACATTAAACATTGTAAATATTAATTGCCTAGGTGATTGCACCGGTGCGCGGTATGACGACTTCACGATTACTCGTATTACTGTTTTAAGGTATTATAAATGATAAGGTTAATGACAGAAGGCGGTTACTAAAAATAGCTTAGCTTGGGTGTCAAACTGTGGTAATTGGCTCATAACTCACGTGACACGTACATTCTAGTTACAAGGGACGACCCTATCGTATAGCTAAGCATAATTGGCTCGACAGTGATCTCCAATAAGCCAATATGCTCATTTGCAACTGTTTGAAAGCTTCTTAATTGAGTCTGTGAATGAGAAATTGTGGAAGCTAGAGTACCTACTTATACAGTAACATTAGCTACCTTTTAACTTTTATTGTATTTCACCAGAATTTTCGTACTGGTGTGTTTTTACTTTCTTTAGAACCTAAACCAGTTTGCAGTCAACTAGGTACTAGATATATTATTATGCATGTAATAAATATACATATAACTGGTGGACATAAAGCCTAGATATAACTATCTTAACTATGTACAATTTATTCAATCCTGTTATTCCGCAACAGAGCCTCGCTGGCCGGTGTTTCGAATGCAATTGAAGTTGATGTTCAAGGAAGTTGGATACTGTATGCTACATTGATATTAATTGAGTGTATCGTTATTCCCAGGTGACGTCCGCCCTGTACCTGGGGCTGGGCCCCGCGTCGTGGGCGCGCCTGAACCCCCTCGCCAACCTGTCCGACGTGCTCATGCTGCTCAACTACGTGCTCAACCCCATCCTCTACGTGCTCATGCGCCAGCGCAGGCGACTGTCGCTCACTAACCTCTGCCATTCCATTGCGCATTGCTTCAAGCGGGTGAGCACGCCTTTTTTTATAAGTACATGTTCAAATCCTCATGGATACACTCGACCCTGGAGTAGGCGGAGGATTACGCTGGATTCTTATCAGCTAAAACCACCACGGAGTTCCTCCGAGGACCCATGGCTGGGGTCGCGGGACTCGCTAGTGCATTCACTGCAACCCCAGCAGCTAGTTTTTTTACGTCCTCCTTTCCTCCAGCTTGGAGGCGTAAGGTTGTCCCGCAACAGTTGGCAGGCAATCCGCATGCAAGTAGGTGAGGTGGACGGTTCAGAACTGCTAATCCCGCGATTTTCCAATCCGTTCTCAATTATAAGCAAGCGACTATATAAGTTTATTCGCTAACACAAAATAGCATGACTTTCTGCATATCCAATGGACAAACGCAACTCTCCTCTTTCTTACACAAATGTCACGGAAATCATCCATATCTATGTTCTTGTTCTGCAACAGAGTCACAAAACATCGACGGAATCAATGTCGATGAAGACATCGTGTTGCCAGCAAGAGACGCTCGTGGTGAGCGACAGTTCTGGCGCCGAGATGCGCCCGCTGCGCGCGCCGCCCTCCCAGCACCCGGGCGTGCTGCGCGGCGACGACTGACGCCCGCCGGGCTGCCGCACGCACATGTAAAGGCTATGCACCTTCATCGTTGGACACAGCTGAGTGCCGACCGAGCCAGCGAGTGACAACGAATGTGTTTCTAGCCTTTGTGAGCTAGGTGCCTCGAAGGGACAACGAGGAAGATTCTGTGTTCATTTAAATACCGCTGGTTCGTTGGCCTTCGTTGAGCCGGTCTGTATATATCCAACAAAGATGAATTGGTGGAATCATCGGGTATACTACCCACAAACGAGCGCTACAATGTTATGACTTATAATGTTGGCGTTCTTTAATGATGGTGGTGTGTTTCGCGCATTTCATGACCAAAGACAGACAGTTCTTACGTGTTTTGAGCTCACTATTGTTGAACTCTGGTGTACGATTAGATTAATATTTTGTATCGTCGAAATGTAGGACCTTGTAGAATATAGGAAACTATTTAGTTCAGATTATTAAAAATCACTTGTTTTCCATTGTCATCGAGGATTTCGAAAGTAGGAGCAACACTCGGGGCCTTTGGAATCCTAGTCTAAGTGTATAATAAATTATGAAAAACACATGACATACAAGTGACATACAATCAATAAAGATCTCTGACGTAGTTTGGTGGTGCTGACTCTAGTGTTGATATTGTTCGAATATATTATAACTGCCCTGTAGGGGTAAATAACCGTAAAGATAATTAATGTATTGTATGTACTTATTCAAAATAGAAAAGGTAAACGACTTATATTTTTAAGTTGTGTTTTATTAAATATAAGTGTATCTTAATCCACAACCGGATAGGTATGTGAAAAACTAGTCTCTAAATAGTTACCGAACATCACCATGTAAAAAAAACGATCACATTAAAAACCCAACGAATAATTTTACTAGTGATAGGATTAATTTGTTTTTAAGTATGATATGGAATTACCTATATTTTTATGTATCATTCCTTATTTTTTTATAAATATAGAAAACATTATGAATCTACAACAACCAAAGGTTGATCAACAAGGAAAGCCGAAAGCTATTACCCGCCTGATGTAGGCACATAAGAGAATGTGCTGTCTCTAGGTTTGTTGTGCTGTCAGCTAAATTATTAGTTGGAAGTATCCACTTAACAGTTATGATGATGTTACAAGATTTAAAAAAGAATTGCTTGCTTATCACTTATTATTTAATTGTTTATAATAGGTTCATAATTTGTTTTTAAATAATTCTGGCAGCGACCATAAGTTTATGTACTCGAGTCTGCGTGACGCTGCACAATTGCACACTACCCCGCAACGTAGCGCGCAACTGCGACCTTTCTACTTAACGCGGGACATGTTGAAAGCCGCCGCTTCAAGAGCGGGCGCACGTATGTATGTGCGCGAGCGAATTGTATTCTGCAACATTGTCCCCGGGACATTCACGTGGATGTCCTGCGTCAAATCACGTGGCATGTTGCTCCATTTGTCCCTTAGAGCGCGTTCAGAAGAAAGGCGCCCGCCACTCGCGTCTGCACCCGCGACTTAGTCGCCTTCAAATGCATTGCTTATAATTTAAGTCTTATGACACATTATTAATTTTCGAATTATATTTTGTCGATGTAACCGCGCCCGCCTCGCAGAACCAACGCGCTCCCCTCGCACTCGCCCCGCGACCACTCGTTCCGCGCTTCGGCCAGTATCGTACGCAACTACTAGCACATCATTACTTGAAAAGGGCACGACGCAGATGGGAGGCGGGCGCCTGCGGGTCTTGTGCGGCGCGGAAGCGGGTCTTATGAGCACGGCTTTAGTGTGAATCCAAGGCTTTAACCTACAGTGCGGCCACCGAGAGAATGCGTTCCTGACAGATCGTGTTTCATATTACTTAAACAACATTAAACTAAAATAGTTGAGCGCTAAATTTAATGATGTCAGGTACGTATTCTGTTGACAGCCTCACTGTAAACTATTTTAGTTGATGGTAGTTGATTGCAGGTTGACGTTATGGTATAAAACGCAATCTGTCAGGCACGCATTCTCCCAGCAGCAGCACTTTACGTAGGTATATTATGTACAATAGTTATATAAATGAAGTACGTAGGTACATTAAGTAATACTCATAGTAACAAATACTTTATGATCTGTTGTCTATAAATACAAAATACATACTTAATATAAAAATAATTATTTTTCTAAGTATATTAAACATATACTTACTGAACTGTTAACTAGGTATGTATCCCTATAATTAAAGTTTGTGTTAACTGTTGTACTACCTACATGAGATAGGAACACATGCACATCGCTTTATAAGTGTATGGTTGTAACCAGTCACATTAATGTTAATTATATGATGTAACATACGTATTTATAATTCTTTTATTTACCTTATTATGTAATACATAACACTTTCCTTCCTTACATTATCAAGTCGACTTATTGATTTAGGTACCTAGGTTACCATGTTCCTCTTAATCTTTAATGGGATCATTTTCCTAATCGGCTCTCTGGTAGTGTGATAGATAGATAGTTATCTAAAAAGCCACTAACATATTCTCAAAAAAAATTTTTACAAAAAATTTTAACCGACTTCAAAAAAGAATAAAATAATCACCATATAAAATTAACAGTTTCAGAAGTCGGTGCTGATCTACGCTGAACCAAATTGAAGGCACCGACTTCTGAAACTGTTAATTTTATATGGTATTTATTTTATTTTATTCTTTTTTGAAAGCGGTTTAAATTTTTTGTAAAAAATGTTTTTATTTTTTTCATTTTAGTGGCCTTAATTAAAACTTGGTTGGACCTACTAAAAACGCTGCTCGTAACATAATCACATCATCACAATATGCGTACTGTTCGTCATTGAGGAGTTCCATTGTCTATCTCCGAAATTAAAAAAAGAATCATCAAAATCGGTTCAGAATTGGCGAAAATATCGATGAACATACACAAAAAAAAAACAAAAAAATATACATACAGACGAACATAGTAACCTCCTCCTTTTTGGAAATCGGTTAAAAAGCAATTGGTAACCACACTATCACTGAAGTTTCGCAGTTGCAGTAGATACCTATGTAGGTGTCATTATTTTACGAGTGGATTAGCTTGATGGGTTGAACGGACAGCTGACCCGAAGGCCGTAGTCGTACTTTATCTAGGTGGCGCCTCGCACCTGCACGCGATGCAGGATGCACTCTACCAGTTACCACTGATCGTAAGGGTCTGATGCATTATAATTACTTTGGTCTGATGCGACTGACAGTCAGTAGGATGGCCATCCAACTTGTAGCGCAGGGTAGTGACTAGTGAGTATGTTATAATGTACTCTGTGGTGACGGGTAAGTAGCAGTGCCAGCCATCCACCACCTTGCCACTGACATTACATTGGCCAGAAATATTAACATAGACAGGATGTCAATTCTACTAACAAACCACGTCTTTTTTTAAACGGATTTAATTAGTTTCACTTCGTTAAGCTACGGTAGGATAACGATTTATATATACCTAACAATTTGATTTTTAGTCTACCGGTGTTACGGCTTCGTTTACAGAGACAGGGGGTGCTCGCGGCTTTACCATATCTTCGGTCTGAAGGTGAAAACCACGTATGCGTAAAATACAAAATTTTAAAAGAGATAGAAATAACTGTCTCCTGCAAAAAAATGGCCGATCATAATTATGTTAATACAAGTTTGTCATCGTACGCCATAAATAGCTTAGAAGTATTTGAACTGAAACTTTGTTGAACTAGTAGGTACGTGTATGACGAGTTTATCAATCTAAAGAACAAATAAAACGCTTTTGAAGAAAATTTTATTTACGAGGTTTTCACTGCCGAGCGTCGATATACATATACATTGGTGACGATTCTGTTGCACTTTTTACCAGTACTAAACTAGGCTAAACGCAACTGTCTCTTTCTTTTTCTATTGAAACAGCAAGAGATAAACACCCTTAGTTTAGTTTAGTCCTGTCAAAGCGCGCAACAGAATCGACACAAATGTGTCCCAGTAGGCCCATATCTATACTTCTATACTAATATTATAAAGAGGGAAAATTTGTATTTTTGTATGTAACGAATAAACTTAACAACTACTGGATCGATTTCAAAATTTCTTTTGCCGTTAGATAGCTACATTATCACTGAGTGTACAACGTCCCAAAAAATCTCGCCTTGAAATAAAACTAGTATGCCCAGAGTAAGACAATTTATTACATACAGTATCGCGAAGGCCATGTTTTGCAGGAAAATCTTAACACCGCGATTTACAAAAGTGACGTCGCGGCACAACGTCATCTGTTACTTAATAGAGGTACTAAACTAATGACAAATAAATGTTGACTTTTTCGTATATAGAAATAAGGTTATAATAAGGTTTGTATAGAAACTATTTAAACAGATTAGACACTGAGTAACATAGGCTACGGGCAGAGCCGTGAGGACACAGCTAGTAGTAGGTATTATAAAGAGGGAAGATTTGTATTTTTATATTTTTGTATGTAACGAATAAACTTAAAAACTACTGGACCGATTTCAAAATTTCTTTTGCCGTTAGAAAGCTACATTATCACTGAGTAACATACCGTCAAACCTGGCAACTTTGCCCTTGAGGTATGACTTTGCCCAGCTGTGCATTTTTTTAAAAATTTGATGCATAGCAAATTTGTCTATAGTTAGGAGTATTCTTTTGCCTGTGGTAGAAAATTGATTATTTTTCTGACAATACCAAGTGACGTAATGTCACCTATGTTACTTCCGTTGGCTGTCAGGAACCTTTAAAAGTTGGTATTGTTTTTAGCGGGCAAAAACCAGTCAAAAAACTTTATCAAAAAGTGATAGTTGCAGATACAGTAGGTAATTAATTTTTTTGCCACCGTTAATATGTATGAAATGAATAATATAGACTGGTATTTCACACAAAACATCTCATAAAATTGTGAAATATATTGATGGGCAAAGTCACATGCATGTTTTTTGAGCATGGTTGACGACATTGCCCACCAATTTTTTTTCCGTAGGGTTGTCACCTGTAATTTTTAAATTTATTATAATTTTAAGAGGTACCTATGCACAAACTAATAGAACGCTAAAAGAGAAAAACTTGTAAATGTTTTGGTGGCTTCTGATGAATAAGGTTGTCCAATGACCAAGTTGGACTAGAAAACGCTAGTTTTTAGCAAATTGGAAGAAAAGAAACCTGATGTTACATATTTAATGAAACAATTCCCAGCAATACATGTGTAGAACTATTTATAAATAGGCATTCATCGAATTTGTTAGTTCGAACAGTATCTGCAACTGGTGACTGTCTTCCGACATATTGTGTAGATGTTTAGTCACATATTTTGTCTTTTGGCTACCTTAAAGTTAGTAATATATCGTAGCAATATAACTTAACTGGCAATATACCGTATATCTTCATTTTGTATCCATTACATACTTATTGAATTTATGATTATCTCAATAGAAATATTCCACATCAAAAACTTTATCATTAAGTATTTAAATGTAGCATTTATTCAATGATGACAGCCCTTAGACATTGACCATTATGGTAAGAAAAATGTACTAGGAGGCTTTTTGACTTTGCCCACTCAATTTTGAAGGACAACGAATATGTTCATTCATCTCATAATTTTATACTATACTTTATGGCCCTGTATTTATATTCAGCCATTTTTAAAATAATGATACGGTTTATAGTATCTGAAATATTACAAGTTGGCAAAGTTGCCAAAAACCTGTGATTCTTTGCCCAACAATTATAATTGTGTTTTTTACACACACAAATTCATTTTTCTGGTAATTTTCAATAATAAATATCGAGATAAGAACATATAGTATTGTGTGGTACAAAAATAATATGAAATACATTAACGTTTTCGGAAATAACTCAACTAATGCAAAAATACTCTGATTTTTTGGGCAAAGTTGCCAGGTTTTACGGTAGGCTACGGGCGGAGCCGTGAGGACACAGCTAGTGTTTAATAATTTGCTTAATTCAATTGTCGGTTCCGGCTCTTGGACGGCTTAAGGGAACGTACCCATACTACGTGACCCATTTTTTACCCCCCCTCCCCCCGCCTCGGTGACCACCCGTAGTATATGTCAATATTTGGCTTTGGTTATGTAAAGGCAATCCAAAGTTATAACGATTTTTATTTTAAAAAACTTGAACTCTCATTATCTCAAAACATGATTTTTCGATTTAATGACATTTCGTTCTACGGGGACGATTATGTGCGACAGTGTTGCCACCTGTGAGTTCAAAAAGCGCTAAACTCTGCGCGCCATATTTGAATATAGCTCGTATGTCCAGCTATCCTTAGAGGATATTGACTACATGACGAAAACCTAACCCCCCCCCCCTGTGACCAAGCGTGGTATTTTGAAGACTCCCCTCCCCCCCTGAACAGGTCACGTAGTATGGGTACGTTCCCTAAAATAACCGATTGTGCATAATAGGTATGACATGTTATTTTTACCCAAATATTTAAACTTTTTCTGCGTAGTCTATTGTCAAAAAAAATCTTAGCAATTCTTCGATCAATTATATTATTATGTTTATATATTGAGAGCAAGTATTTCAAATGTCGCTTGTAGAGACAAAATGTCATAGGTACAGCAAGTTTTGTAAGTCACTAATGCGCATATATTTTAATACTTTTTGCATTCAAACGACTTTTTTGCAAAAGTAAACAAAAAATTCATTAGTTGAAAGGGAAATCGGAATTTTCTATTGATGTTTGTGAAGAATAAAAAAAGATATAGAAATGAGTTATTACAGTGTGAGTTAGCCCCCTTTTTTGACATGGGTAAATCGTTATGGATACCTTCCATCCTCGGGAAGATGGAGGTTCATATCCGTTTACTTTGAGTAAGCAGTGATAGTCTAGAGGTCGTCGTAGGACGTCCTAGAAGGACATACATCGATGTTATTGGTGATGTTCTTCACAAAGTACAGGTGCGTAGTACTCACAACCGGCGTGCGTGTATGACAAGATGTATGAATGTGGATGGAGCGAAAGGAGTAGGTATGTTAGGGTCGTAGCATGTGGCGGTCTATAGTTTCTGCCTACCCCCACGAGAAAAGGCGTGAGTTTATATATGTATGTATGATAGCCGAGCGGTTGAACGCTTGCCTTCCATGTAGGAGGGTCACAGTTCGATCCCGGCTCGTACCTCTGACTTTTCGAATGCATGTGCGGATCAGAATTTGATTACTTATCACTTGCGTTAATGGTGAAGGAGAAACATCGTAAGGAAACCTGCACACCTGAGAGGGCTCCATAAAGTTCTCGATGATGTGTGTAGTCCGCCAGTATTTTTTTTTCTATTCGACTGCTTGTAGGTGGTCTTGCGGACCGTTTCTACGTAACCGGGCAGTTATTGGCGACACCTGAAGGGTCTCCAACCAAAGAGGACGAGAGTAAAATACTTAACCTAAGCTAACTGCTATTACTACTACTACTAACATCATGACTAGCTAACAACAACAGCACTAAGGGCGACCCCTAATGGAACTTGGACCTCGGCTTAGGGCGTTGCTTGCGAGAGGACGGGGAGGGAGACAGCTTGATGAGGGCTGAATTAACGGTGTGCCAGAAATTCAGATCAGAACTTACCTTAAGGCTGACCGCACATGAGCAGAAGTTGCTCGAGACACAACACATTTGTTTTTAGCTACAAACCAAACAGCAAACGGTAACTACAGCTACACACAAAGCGATCAACTGTGTCTCGAGCAAATTAGTAGCTCACGTGAGGTCAACCTTAGACATAACATAACATCACGCCTTGTATTCCCCAAAGGGTTCAGCAGAGGTGTTTTTAGTACACCCTCGTTTCGCCTGTTATGTTTAAGTCCCATGTAATAGGGGGCGAGCCTATTGCCATCAACCGGGCACAAATCCAAACTCCGGGCAGCACTGAGGAATTCCAATCGGAAAATCCCAATAACACTGCTCGACCTGGGCATCGAACCCAGGACCTCATGATCAGCAATCGCGCTTACCACCACTAGACCAACGAGGCAGTTTGCATAATTAAATAACATTTAATTGGGTATTATATCTCTAAATATCTCAATCACATAAAATTTAAGAACTACATTCTTCTACAATAATAAAAAGTTTAAACAATAAAAATACCTGTAATTTGAATACCAAACGCCCACAGCTGACGCCGCCGCGCCGGTGACCTCAGATGAATTATATGCGAGCATCTCTTGTTTTTAATATGGTATTAATTAATATTAATTGTCTCATCTTCTTTATTACATAGCATAAAACAAAGTCGCTCCCGCTGTCTGTACGCTTAGATCTTTTAAACTATGCAACGCATTTTAACGCAGTTTTCAGCAATAGATAGAGTGATTCAAGAGGAAGGTTTATATGCCCCACATTAGTATCTGCATTGCACCCGTGCGGAGCCGGGGCGGGTCGCTAGTGTAGTAATAAAACTTTTAAGGGCAGCATATAGATACACACAATTTTATCAACAAAAGCACCTGACGTATGCGGTCGACAACCCACTTTCTAATTACCCCTTATATAAAAAAATATAGTATTTGGCTCATATATTTACCTATAGGATATCAGATATTTAAATGATCAAACACTCTCAACTCAAGACCTAGGTGTCACAGAGGCGTGATTTTTATTTGTTTTGTTTTGAAGAACAACTCAAAAACTACTTAATAAATAAAACATAAATGACACGTGTTACACATTCTGTAGTTTATGTAGTATTTTAGAAAATGTAAAAATAATGTGTAGTATTTATTTATTATTTATTCGTCTTGCTAACGGCGAGTATTTACACAGGCACAACCTAGTGGCTAGGATTATCCACCAGTAACTTGCTCTGAAATACAACCTTGTGGACGCAGAAGTACCATACTACAAGTATATGCCCGACCCAGTTCTCGAGAATGGTCATGTCACATTGTACTGGGATCGATCTATCATCACCGACAGGACTATTGTTGCCAATAAGCCTGACATAGTGGTGATAGATCGATCAGAGCGTCTCACAATGATTGTTGATATCACTGTTCCGCATGACGAGAACCTTGTGAAAGCCGAGAAAGATAAAGAAATTAAGTATCAAGACTTGGCACAAGAGGTTGTCGACATGTGGGAGGTTGACTCAGCAGTCATTGTGCCGATAGTCGTTACGGCCAATGGCTTACTAGCCAAGAGCCTCGACCAACATCTAATGAGGCTCTCGTTGGGCGGCTGTGTCAAAGGCCTGATACAGAAAGCGGTACTTCTGGACACGGCGCGTATTGTTAGGAAGTTCCTCTCTCTAAGGCCCTGACCACCGGTAGCTTGGACCCTGTTCCCGATGCCGGAGGGCTACTATTTTTTATATTTTTAAATGTTTTTTTTTAATATTTTTTATAGAAATATTTAAAAATGTTAATAATAATATGTGTTGCGGACAGCAAGCCTAAATTGTATTATTCCTTTAAATAAGAGTACCTGGATGACCGAGCTTAGCTCGGTTTTTTTTTTGGTAAATCTTGTTTTTTGGTTAGAAAAAAAAAAGGAATTAAATGGTCTAAAAAGAAGAAAATAAACTTTAAATTAAATCGATCCCATCAATTTATTACATTATACAACTAATTTATTAAAACAATATAAAAGTTTGTCGCGAGAAATACAATTTTATGAAGTACATAGGTACATTTTTTCTTAGAATTACTACACTTTACATTTATTAGTTATTGTACATACATATTGCATTCTTGTTTATTTAGTATCTCCCGACAAGCTTTGGTCCCTATATCTACATGGTTGGTTAAATCTCGAGGATGTAACATCGAAATATAATTTATGGTTAATTGAACTTACCTGTAAGTGAAGTTCAACCGAAATTATATGAGATGTTACATCCGAAGAGATTTAACATCCCACCCACCCAATGGACAGACCGCGTTAGCGCAGCCATGCGCCGCATTCTGTCTACCCTTTTGATTGCAGAATGTGTACCTGATGACTCCAAACTAAATGACGTTTATAGAGGTGAGCGCCGACAGCAGGGAATAGTAGAGAGGTGTAATCGCAATCGACTACGGAATCGATATTTTTTATAATTGTTTCTAAACTTTAAAGAGTGTGATGATGCAGTACGTTGGAGAACGGACTACAATACATTTACATTATAATACATAATAAAAGAAAAGAACATAATATAATTCTTCTTACATGGAAAAAACAGCTCAATTCAGAAAATCTCCTAATACAAACGAGCTTTTCTTAACTATGAATAGACCTGTTCATAATGCCACTTCCCAGAGTATCAGCCGATGGATCAAACAGACGCTACACAGTAGCGATGTGGACGTGACAACGTTTACAGCGCATAGCATGCGCCATACCTCCACATCTGCAGCAAACAGAGCTGATGTGTCCATCAACTTGATTAAGAAAACAGCTGGTTGGTCTGAAAATCCCTTATATTTTGCAAAGCTTTACAACCAACTCCTTGTCAATCCTGAAGAAGACAGATCTTTAGCTGAAGCTGTGTTCAATGTGTGTCACTTTTATTGATTAAGCTGTACTGTGTTGATTTTATGAAGCTTTGTAAGCACCAAAGCATAAATTATAGTATTTTGATAAAATATATTATATAGTATATATATAATAATAGTAGTAATATATGATAATATAATAATTATTATATAATATATAATTAATATAATTAATATAATATAATAATTCAGGTACACATTCTGCAATCAAAAGGGTAGACAGAATGCGGCGCATGGCTGCGCTAACGCGGTCTGTCCATTGGGTGGGTGGGATGTTAAATCTCTTCGGATGTAACATCTCATATAATTTCGGTTGAACTTCACTTACAGGTAAGTTCAATTAACCATAAATTATATTTCGATGTTACATCCTCGAGATTTAACCAACCATGTAGATGTTTAGCGATTTAGATGTGTTGCGGAATGGGAAAAGTATTATATATTACTACTATTATTATATATATACTATATAATATATTTTATCAAAATACTATAATTTATGCTTTGGTGCTTACAAAGCTTCATAAAATCAACACAGTACAGCTTAATCAATAAAAGTGACACACATTGAACACAGCTTCAGCTAAAGATCTGTCTTCTTCAGGATTGACAAGGAGTTGGTTGTAAAACTTTGCAAAATATAAGGGATTTTCAGACCAACCAGCTGTTTTCTTAATCAAGTTGATGGACACATCAGCTCTGTTTGCTGCAGATGTGGAGGTATGGCGCATGCTATGCGCTGTAAACGTTGTCACGTCCACATCGCTACTGTGTAGCGTCTGTTTGATCCATCGGCTGATACTCTGGGAAGTGGCATTATGAACAGGTCTATTCATAGTTAAGAAAAGCTCGTTTGTATTAGGAGATTTTCTGAATTGAGCTGTTTTTTCCATGTAAGAAGACAGAGCTTTTGCTGGATAAATAACATCACATTCTGAAAAGAATGGAACAATCAGTTTTGGGTTGCACCTATTCGGTGCAGAACTTTTAATAATATTATTAATTGGTATTATTATTATGCAAGATTCTTGGATTCTAATACCCCTATGATTAATGAATGATAACGTCTGCACAGGCTGTCCTGTCGACAACGCGAGGAGAGTTACTACTTCTTTCGTTAAAATCTCCATCGACAAATTTTCATTAGGGTAATGATTAGCTAGATAAGTTAAAACTAAATTTGGATCCCAGGTCGAATGGTATTTTGGTAAACTAGGTTTCCTTTTAAAAAACGCCTTTGACTAATCTTGCAATACAATTATCATTACAAATGTTTTTACTAATAATTACTGGTAGGGCAGATCGGAATGAGTTAAGAGTACCGTAACTTGAACCTCTTTTTAATTGTTCAATTAGGAACTTTAAAATATTTGGAACAGAACTATTTTAGTAATCGGTACTATTCCTTTGACAAAATGTAAACCGCAATTTTAATGCTACATTGTACCGATTAAAAGTGTTTTTAGATAAGAAATTTAACATTAGGTCAATTGAATCATCAGGGATGCCCTTAATTAAAAAACGCTTGCCTGATAATATTGCGCACGCCAGGGTAAGGCTGTGCCATAGCAGGTGTTGTTCCCTGGAAGGTGACGATAAAAGGTCTATATTAAGTTTGAAATAGATAATATCTGAATTTACTAGTGACAGAAATAAAGGGAACCATGATTGACTTGGCCAGTATGGAACAGCAAGGATACCCGTGGTTTAATCATTGTGTATCTTACGAAGACATTTTAATACAAGCGCAAATGGGGGGAATGCATAAACAAAAGAATTTATCCCATTTGAGAGTAAATTCATCGATGTCATATGCTTCTGGATCTCGTTTCCAAGCAATATATTTATTGCATTTTGTATTGAATCTGGATGCGAACAAGTCCATGTCTGGTTGACCAGACTTGTTGACAATTTGCAATTTGACAAGCGCACCGGGTTTAGGTTCCATTCAGCGTCGATGTTTGTGCGTCTAGAGGCTCAGTCTGCATCAGTATTATCACGAAACTTGTATTGTAAACGGAGGCGAAATTTACTTTCGTATTCTAATGATATTGTAGCAGCTTTTCATTGCCTAAAAACACGGATGATAAAACGACATTTTTTTAAATGAAACCTAGCTAGATCGATTTATCGCCCCCGAAACCCCCTGCATACTAAATTACATGAAAATCGTTGGAGCCGTTTCCGAGATTCAGATTATATATATATATATACAAGAATTGCTCGTTTAAAGGTATAAGATTTAAATTAGCTACGTGGGTGTTGCTATATACCTCTGCCTAACCCTTCAGGAAATACAGTCGTATATGTGAAGTAAACAAGGTAATAAAATACGCCATAGTATATAGCACAACATGACCACTAGCTACAGATATTAAACTCAAGAAAATGTATTGGAAGAAAGAGCGTATCGTGGGGCACACTACGTACAACTTGTGCCCCCCTGAACAATACTTAATGAGGTGCATTTCAAACATTTTTACTGATCCTGGCAGTGGCAGTCACCGGCACTCATTCATCGAACATGAAGAACTGAATCCTGAATCCTGAAGCCTGAAGCTGAAGCAAGAAGAACGTATAGTCGCTTAGGTTTTCTACCGAATGAGTGCCAGTGTTTAAGTTAATAAAAGTTTAGGATTTCTATTGTAATGTAAATAGGTTTATACTGTGAAATAAATATTGCAAGTGCCTTTCAGTAATTGTGTGTTTTGACTGGTTGTCCTCTACAATAATATGTATACAGGGTTACTGATAACTCGACGTATTCCTTGCAGGACATTATAGTAGGGTTGAAATGCAACATATTAAGCCACCAAATGTTCTACCGAGGTTAAATAGTTTTTGGAATATTAATTATTTTAGTTTTTTATTAAAATATTTCAGTTTCAACCATATTTGCAGATGTGTTTGGAATTTTTGAACTTTTAATTATTAACGTAGATCTGCTATACTATGATCAAAACTTAAACAATACATTCGCGCCGTACATTAGTTTTAGATAGGCTTCAAATGGTTGAAAATGTTTTTTATATTTCAAAAAATTTAAAAAACTCAAAAACTACTGAATTTCGGTAGAACATTTGGTGGCTTAATTTGTCTTATTCTAACCCTAATATGACGTCCTGCAAGGAATACGTCGAGTTACCAGTAACCCTGTATAGATGAATGAACGGAATATGTGTAATATTACCTATCAGGGCCGCCGCTAGCTGTTTCGTCGCCCGCGTGCAATACCGAATGAAAAAGATGAATATCCCAGGCGATACTTGGACGAGCTTTTTTTGTGGCGCTCCCCTCACTCTTTTGATTACTCCTGTATCTTGAGTGACACAAAACCGAAAAAATTGAAATTGGTCTCAATTAGATGAGTCGCTCGATTTGCCGCACGCTGGGTGTGCCGCCCGCGTGCGGTGCACGCTTTGCACGCCCGCTTACGGCGGCCCTGAATATTATGCATAAAACTTAACTCTCATGTCTATTTAATTTAATACGTTTTTAGGTTGTCTATGCTGTAGCTAAAGAGTATAATAACAATACCTACCATAGACCAAAAGGGCTGTAGCCTTTCAAATGACATTTAATTTACGCCTCTATGAAGCCTAGGTCTTAAGTTGTAGGTGTTTGGGTAAGTAGGTATGTAGAGGTCGTAATAAGTAAGTCAAATACTACTTAATATTATTACTTACTCTATCTTTGGGGAGTCGGGGGGGGGGGGGCATCGACACAACAACTGGGGTGTTTTTGTCGATAAAATTAAGTTTATACACCACCCATGAAGTTTTATTACCTACTACATACTGGGACACGTTGTATAGAATCACGGTGTGTTTAAAAAACATCCATCGTACGGTCATACACATACAATAGAATAGGTGCCTAGAGAAGTATACACAGATTAATGATATATGTCTATGGAAGTATATTTAATATAGTATAAATAGTTTAGTACTCAATCACGCTCATTATAACATCTAAATCATAGAGTATAGATAGTACCTACAGTAATACATTGGATCTATATAGATATAATATAACGAACGTGTATCCAAACAATATAATTGTTGCGACACGAATAAATTGTCTACGCAATAAATAAATAAACATATCTAATTTTAATAAATGTCATATATCTAAACCTAAATGATAAAATCTAGACAAGATTTTTCGCCAAAAATCGTTTTTGTCTTCTTTTTCACACTTGTGATAATTGTATTTCCTCTTGTCAGTTGATGATGAACATTTCCTTCGTTTTCGGTGCATATAATCTGATATAATCTGTGGTGCATGCAATTGTCATTGTCAAAAGTATACTAGCGTCGATTGATAAAAGCTTATGATAATTTTCCGGCATTTCCATGAAAAATGTTAAGTTTGTCGTGTAACTAAATAAGTTTGGGGTGTTAACCGATCCTCCTGTTTAGACGCTGAAGGAAGATATTTTTTTGCCAAGATGTCTAAATGGTGTGTCATGTTTTAGTGAAGTGAAATATTATATGGATTTAATACAATAATACCGGGCTGTTATCTCTTGTATTTGATCGATGTTTTGCGCCAGCTTCCGTAGTGGCTTGTGTGTGGGTGTGTAATGCCATATTATCGTGCAGGCAATCGGAACGCAGCATCCACGAGATGCTGAAGGACACGCCGCCGCTGCGCGAGTCCAGCGACTCCATCACGTCGGGCACGGAGGCCAAGTTCCCCACGTCGCGCTCCATGCCCTTCCCGCCAGCTTATGGTAAGGATATAGCAGCTGTATGCAAAGAAAAATACCTATCAACTCAACCCCAAGTTAACTTGGCCTATCACAGTCCACAGACATCTCCTTAGTTGCGCCTCACATCAACCAAAAGAATGCATTTCAATAATGTGCTGACTCGTAAGTTATTTGAGCAATAAATAATAATGAACTGGACTCGAGTTTATCTTGTGTTTCAACACTCACTTGTGCTATTGAGTCAATCAGGAGTATGTAATGTAACATGCACACATGTACATTTATATCTGTGTTAACTGGGCTAGCTAGAGTCTGATTAATATTGTGCTATTATTTTCAAGACAACAGAGAAGGCACTTTATTATATTTAGTTCATGTTGTAACTTCGTAATGGTTGAGTTTTTAAAGAAATATTTAAATCTTGGTAAGCTCTAGCTTTACAGTCTGAATATTTTATTGATGCCTGCATCAGAGCAATTAATCTCATCATTATTTTACATGAGGTGATAAACATACACTAGTGAACATGGGTGACAGTCAACTTAAATTATATTAGTTGTTTTATTAAAATATGTATAAGTTTATATCATACTAGCGAGCCGCCCCAGCTTCGCACGGATGCAATGTAGATACTAATGTGGGGCATATAAACCTTCCTCTTGAATCACTATCTATTGCTGAAAATTGCATTAAAATCCATTGCGTAGTTTAAAAGATCTAAGTGTACAGACAGCAGGAGCGACTTTGTTTTATACTATGTAAAGATTTACAGTTTGTATGATCTTAAACATAATATTATTATAACTTTCAATCACGGGTTCACCTAATTGTCACAGACGTCTATTGTTTATCTGTTTTGTCCTGTTATTATGTCTTGTTTCTGGTGATTGAACATTTAAATAACAATAAGAAAGTAATGTAACCCATTGTTACCTTGGTTACCTATTTTAATTTATAAATCTTATATTTTTTACCAAGTGCTTAATATAAAAAAATATAGAAATCCCTGTATTTGAAGAATTGTTCTCCAGCTCCCCCAGATGTCTCCCAGAATGGTGGAGCTGGTTCAAGCACACTCCTAAGAGCTGGCTCGTCCAAGCTGGATGCCATCCGCAACTGGGGTGTCTCCACCTACAAGTGCACTAAGCAGATACTGTATGAAAAACTGGGCAAGAGTTCACGTACTGTGGACACAGGTGAGGATTATACAATTTATTTTAATAAATCATTGTATGTTTCTATGTAACATTGTGCATTGGCAAATCATTGATGTTTAATATCATAACATATCATATCAGCCATGTAGCTTTATACACTAATTTCGTAACTGTTTGGCAGTTTTGAGTATTTTTTTTGGTTAAGGTTTTAAGGTTGAACTACACAATGGCTGATGCATGCATGCCGTCAGTTGGGACAGGTCAACTCAAGTCTACTATAGCTCTTTCCTCAAAAGGCCATTCCAGACGTAGCCCTACATTGTTAGACTTGCATAGTCTTTTTGACTTGCATGTCTGAACTTTATAAGAGATCTTGACCTCTCAGTTTCTTTCGGCTTTTTTTCTCAGAGCTAATCAGAGACGTAATGGCAGTGCCATCTAAGGGTACCTACCTATTTTTTTTAATTATTGAGTTTGATTTGCTAGCTTAAAATATTAAAACCCCTAAAAACAAAAAACATCGTGTCGTGCGATAATTATCACACTTAAACAATTAATAAAGATAATTAAAATGTCTTATTGTAACAGCAAATTTGAATGATTGTCTCATCTACATTCAGAGTTGGAGGCACAAATCGAGATGTTACGCGAGACTCAGCGCAAGTACGCCGGCGTACTGCGCCTGTCGGGCGCGCTCACGCAGCAGCTGGCCGCCGCCGCGCACACGCAGCGCGCGCTCGGCGAGGCCTTCGCTGAGCTCGCGCAGAAGTCGCCCGAGCTGCAGAACCAGTCAGTATACTGCAGTATACCGCGTAACGTTATAATACGCGAGCCTCGTTTGTCGATAAGTCCTATTTCCTGTGTTCTTTACAACTTATAATAATTTAAATCCCTGCTAGTCATCATTGCATATTGAGATGCATAATAAAGAAAACTAAGACTGTAACTAGGGCCCGTATTCATAAATAACTATTATTTGAGGCCTCTCTCTTAAGTGTCGTTTTAGTCGCACTGGAGATGCTTCTTCTTCTTTGTTGTTGTTGTAAAAATATTTAAGTTGTCAAATGTGTGACATTCAGATGAGAGCTCCTCTTAGGATGCTGCTACCGGACCGCCACATTGAGAGCGTTTATAAATACGAGCCTAAAAGAGAAAAAAAACTGCTTGAACAACTTTTCATACAGTCTAATTTGACTTGTATATCTATATCTCTTTAATCTCGTATTCAGATTCCTGTACAACGCGGACACGCAGCGCACTCTGACGCGT
This sequence comes from Amphipyra berbera, assembly GCA_910594945.2. Classification (NCBI taxonomy): domain Eukaryota; kingdom Metazoa; phylum Arthropoda; class Insecta; order Lepidoptera; family Noctuidae; genus Amphipyra; species Amphipyra berbera. The sequence continues at coordinate 17,087,555 of OU343142.1, forward strand.
AACGGCGAGACGTTGTTGGCGGCGCTGCACTTCTTCAACAATTCGCTTAATACACTCACCAATAAAACCATCGAGGACACGTTGCTCACCATACGACAGTACGAGGCTGCCAGGTAAAACCTCAACATCAGCTATACACATACTTAACACATTAGGATTATATAGGGCTTTACTCATGTATTTTATTGGGGTTGATAATATGCGATAGTACGGTCTGAGATATCGGTGCGTGACCAACTCATTGTTGAGACCTACATTAGTTGGTCAACTAAAATGCATGTGAATGTGAGTAACAGTGGCGAAGGCTCCATACAACTCGATTCCTATCAGCTTCCCTTTCGAAATATGGCAGATACTAGTATCTATTATTTTCAATTATCATTTAAACAGATAATTAGGTATTTACGAAGTTACATTGCAGGTATAACATTTGCTTATGAAAGTAACAATCAAAGAAATAAATAAACGCCTAAATTTTTTTTCGCAGCAAATTAACTTGAAATGACGCAAAAGAAAACCCGGTCAGGCGCGGCAGGAATCCAGTACATTTAATTCATAGTTTCTCTTGTAGCGATCGTGACCTTGAGGCCACATAACACCGCTAGATATAGGACGATGGCAAGTCGCGATTCATCGATTTACGATAAGGACAGAGATAGGGAATGCGTACGCCAGAACGAGATGGAAATAATGATACTGAAGTTCGTAATTTGTTCAGATAGTAATATTTGGATGACAGATTCACAACAGACTTTTTTCGCGCTTATTTATATTATTGTTTTCACATGTTCATTTGATTTTATTCGTATCATAATTTAGAATCTTATAGCATTATTCATGTATTATTGTTGAAATTGATTTATTTGTGTAAACTAGTGATAGTTTTGCGAAGTGATAGTGCAGTAAAAACAAGGTTAGAGGCGTTGTATTGTTTGGTGACCGTCTATTTAAATAGGTATTTAGGTAAGTAAGGATTACTAAGATAGTTTTTTTAGTTTGTAGTTTTATTAGAAAGTAGTTATTTAAGTAGTGATTTTGTTATTATTGAGTAAATTCGATACCATGACGGCATTAGTGAACGTAGAATGCTGTCTGACAGATTATTTGTTGACTGAGGAAACATCCTTTTCAAAGTTGAGTTTTGAAAATAAAAAACATGTAATTCAGTTAGGCCGTGCTCGCCCTGACATGATTATAAATTACAAACGACGCGATGGTTTTTTCAAACATTTTAACAGTTCTTTGTAGGTACGACAAATACCCTTGGCTTACGGGAAGTTGTAAATTAAATAAAATGTTTTTTTTCCTTGCATATTATTCTCAGATTCTAGTAGCTTATGGAGCCACACGGGATTTAAAGATATTAATAATCTTTCAAATTCGTCCAAAAAACATGTTCAGACCGAAAAACATATCCGAAGTTGTTTATCTTTGCATGATTTCGGAAATCGTAGGATAGAAAAATTTTTTGCTAATACGTATGAAGTTCATAATAGAAAAGTAGATCGGAATAGAAGTTTAATGAAACGGTTCATCGACACAGTAATTTTGCTAGGTAAAAAAGAATTAGCTTTTCGCGGCCACCACGAAAATCCGGCATCCGATAACCGCGGTAACTATATCGAAACGTTATTATATTTAAGCAAGTATGATACCGTAATCGATTCGCATTTGGAACAATGTTCCTCAACACAGAATCCCACATTCTCTGGCCTTTCGAGTGATATACAAAATTATTTAATACAAAGTATCGCATTCGTTTTACGCGACCAAATTAAAGTTGGAAATAAATAAAGCTCAGCTTGTATCGGTCATGATTGACGAATCGCCCGATGTTAGTCATAGGGAGCAACTAACGGTAATATTTAGGTATTTATCTGACACTGGAATCGAAGAACGTTTTCTTGGTTTCTATGACGTTAGCGGCAGTCGGACTGCTGATGTTCTTCTCATATCCATCCCCAAACGGCTTTTCTCAAAGCCACTTTTATTATACTTGCAAGACACTGTTTCTATGTATCAGTGCTTACATGTATAGTGAAAGTGATCTAAAGCCAATTCATCTGTACAAGATTTCGAAGTCAGCCACAGGGCCACAGCTATACGAGTAGTTACTGGAATTCACGCATCACACTTGAGCAAGGTAAGCATTTTTTGGTTCGGCTTCCCTTTTAAGAAAATTCACCCTTCGCCACTGGTGAGTAATCCTAATTATTAGCTTATTACAGTCCACCATTATATACCTACGGTCCATGTCATTCCCGGCAATGAATAGACCAATCCAACCTCTACCCATGGATGTCGTAATAGACAACTAAGGGTCTAAATCAGGGATGGCGGACCAATGGCACACTTGCCATTAATGGCACGCGACACAATATTTTGGGCACGTCACTGATCACAAAATTCATTCTGCACTACAAAAAAAAGTGTGAAGTAGGTATTATATGACCCAATAATCACAAAGTCAAAATTATTTGATAGTATGTCTGACCTCATTAAACATTTTGTTAGAAAAATGGCACGTTCATACGTAAAGGTTCGCCATCCCTGGTCTAAATCAAAAGGATGGACAGCATCATACAACTTACTGTAGTCACCAACCTGCTTGCCTAGCGTGGCGATTATGGGCAGTTACTCCCATATAGGAGTGGACTATGTCCAGCAGTGGTCGGAAAATGGCCAAGATGATGATTATCTAGTCATTATTTATTGCATATTATATTGACAAGCAGCTGGTTTACTGCTTAGTCCGTACTTGTGCTCTGGTGAAGCCAGTGGTTGATACCTAGTCTGAAGTTCTTAGACTGTAACATTGATGGCTATATTATCCTGCCTAGCTAAATATATGTTACACTGCATTGTTCAACATCAAATATATTGCATGTAGACCAGTGGCGTAGCGTAGTGGGGGCGGCAGGGGCGGCACTTTTTAGAGGGCGGCAAAGTTTAACAATAAATAATAAAAATATTTTGTAAATATTTGAACCATTTTATATTTTTATCGCAACTACAAATTCGGACAGATTGAAAGGAGCACGGAATTTTTCATTACTTATTTTGTGGCGAAGTCGGGAAATCCCTTTTCTTTGAATGATATTTTATAGCGAATGGGGCTGACGTCTATACATATGGGAATTTCCCGTTTTTTATTTAAAATCAAACCTGTACAGTGCAAAATAATGATGACTGTTCTTGCCGAAAAGTTCTCTATAATTAATGTATGTAATGTATAGTATACATTAAATTGAAACACCTAAATAAAAGGGCGGCAACGTTTTCTTCCGCCCCGGGCAGCCGACCACCACGCTACGCCACTGATGTAGACAGTGGCGTGTCTAGGGGTCAATATTAGGGCAAGCTCGATTTTTTTTGGGTACCTATTTTGACAAATAATTATTGGAGATCTTAAGATCGAACTATTGATATTAACGCCATCTATCAAACCACAATGCAAATTTTGCAATGCTTTTAAAAGGCTGCTAAGTCATAAGTACCTGCTAACATAACGTAACACCACATTGTACACTTGGTTCGCAATAAATTTGTTTTGACTTTGACATGCAAATTACCCTGTTTAAGAGTTGGCCACATCTTTCAGAGGATGGCTACTTAAATGGCGCTTCAAAATATTTCACTTAAATGTCTTGCTGATAGTGGCGTTGTTTATCCGGTCGTTGGGTCCCCCACAATATGGTTGAGCTGACCGATGCGGATGTGCACGTCATGCTCCTGAACGAGTGCCGTCTGTCGGGACTGGTCAGCCCTTAACTGCTATGGCAATCCTAGGAAGCATATTTTTCTATTTGTTACTCTTACGTGAGTTTATTTGTTACATTAACCTGCATTATTCTCATTCTATTTCTCACACTACTGTAATGGAATTGTCATGAATTACTATTTTGAAAAGACTATTCATGGAGTTTCGTGTGCGTTTCGATGGCGCGACCACGGCGTTATTTTTTGAAAAAAGCTATGCCAACATTTTGTAAAAATTTGTAAAAGTTGATTCCCAAAACCATAAATTTGTCAAAGATATGGTTAAAAAGTTATAAGGGTTTGAACGTGGCCGCGCCATCGAAACGCGGAGAACCGCGCGGCCACGGAGATCTTTAAAACTAAGCGTTGAAGAGACCTGAAATTTAGGTAAATAACAGATTGCATTTGTAAAAAATTTGTAAAAATATAGAAAAAAATCCTAGGTTTATATTTTAGGAGCAATAAGACTTAAAACCCCATGGCCGCGCCATTGAAACGGTGAAAAATACGTTATCGCCGATATCTCGATGAAAAGGCATCGCAGAGGTCTGAAGTTTTTTGTAAAACCTAGATTTGAATTTGTCAAAATTTGTAAAAATACACAAAAAAAATCCTAGGTTTATATTTTAGTAGCTGTTAGACTAAAACCTCATGGCCGCGCCATTGAAACGGTGAAAAACACGCTATCGCCGATATCACGCTGAAAAAGCATCGCCGAGGTCTGAAGGTTTTTGTAAAACCTAGATTTGAATTTGTCAAATTTTGTAAAAATATACAAAAAAATCCTAGGTTTATATTTCAGGAGCTGTAAGTACGGTATCGCTTAGAAATAAGTCGTGATTATTTATCGAAGAAAGTAAGTATTAGCTAGATCGTTTTTGTAAAAAAACACCGATTAATACGTAGAACTGCCGTTAATACGCAGAAATATATTTTTTTTTCATAATTTAAGTCCTATAATACGTTTTGAATGTTTCGATAGGGTGACCATGATTGACTGTTTACAGAAAATTTTCCACATATTGTTTTAGTAATTATTTCTCAAGGATTCTAAAATAAATTAAAATGAAAAGTCGTATGTTTATTTCATAAAAACATAATTATGTTTTTGTATCTTATCGTTTCATTTTAGTTTATTCATTTTTAATTATAAAAAACATAAATCACGGATTATTCATAGGTACTTTTTCAGCTATCAAGCAATGGAGGGGTCCATTGCTTAATAGCTGAAAAAGCACTAAAATTTAAAAAAGTCGTTGTTTTGAATTTGTCTAAAGGATTTGAAATATATGTATTATTCCACAAAAACCCCTGTAATTAACTCACGGATTCCAACATCAATTTACCCTGATAAACTCAAAAGATGCATGTTATAGCATAACAATATGTACATACATAAAAAAAATTGAGATGCGGCTAGTTTAGAACTTCAAGTACCACCGCAGCTACTTTTTCGTGTAGGTACAAGATAAGTTCGTCGACATATTTTATTTCTGAGCCACCCTTAGACTGTTTTTTAATAAACAATTAACATCATGTTATGTCATTCGGGCTTTCATATTTGAAACTGTTACTTTTTTGGCGGCAGCACTCTCAAAATGATTAACCATAGTACGACATTGAATTGCACTGAAGGAATCAACTATAAAGGCTACACACACTACAGTACACAGGAGCGAACGGAATGCGGGCACAGTGCGGGAGACGAAGACCGGCTGTCTAACCAATCACAGCAGTCCAATATGTGCGCTTTAAAAGAGATATCCCGTCGTCGCGCCCCGTGCGTCCCCGCCTAAGGCAACAATCTGTGATTTATGTGATTTTTAAACAAATAAACATATGTTTTTGTATCTTATCGTTTCATTTTAATTTAATTTAGAATCCTTGAGAAATAATTTCTAGGTAATGCAATAGGTGGAAAGTTTTCTGTAAACAAAACATGGTCACCCTATCGAAACATTCAAAGCGTATTGAAGGTTCTAAGCGATATCGTACTACAGCTCCTGAACTATAAACCTAGGATTTTTTTGGGTATTTTTACAATTTTTGACAAATTCAAATCTATGTTTTACAAAAAACTTAAGAACTCTGCGATGCTTTTTCAGCAAGATATCGGCGATAACGTGTTTTTCACCGTTTCAATGGCGCGGCCATGGGGTTTTAGTCTTACAGCTCCGAAAATATAAACCTAGGATTTTTATGTGTATTTTTACAAATTTTGACAAATTCAAATCTAGGTTTTACAAAAAACTCCAGACCTCTGCGATGCTTTTTCAGCGAGATATCGGCGATAACGTGGTTTTCACCGTTTCAATGGCGCGGCCATGGGGTTTTAGTCTTACAGCTCCTAAAATATAAACCTAGGATTTTTTCTATATTTTTACAAATTTTTTACAAATTCAATCTGTTATTTACCTAAATTTCAGGTCTCTGCAACGCTTAGTTTTAAAGATCTCCGTGGCCGCGCGGTTCTCCGCGTTTCGATGGCGCGGCCACATTCAAACCCTTATAACATTTTAACCATAACTTTGACAAAGGACATGTTATGAAATGAGCTTAAAATAATTTTATTTTTGAACCGCTTACATGTGCGGTTTTTCTGATAGGGAAAACTGTCTAGGACGTGCTTACAAAAACATTTTTTTTTAAAAAGCACCATTATTTAATTATAAAACATTTAAAATTCTGATTTTTTTTTTGTTAAAAAGCTAATAAACTGATAAAAACTTAGAAATAAAAATGATATATATCCTTTTTAAAGCATAATATTTATCCTAATATTAAAATAAAATTAAACGGCTTAAATTAAAATAAAATCAATGATTAACTTAATGGTTTGGATGTATGGCATTGATTCCCTTGTCTCAATAGAATAAAAGAAAATATTTACTGTATGTCAGCAAGGTTGTCATTGTCAGTAATGTCATCAATGTCTAATCATGTCAAAGTTGTCACACAAAATCGCTATCTATTGTTGTTAAAAGCCAGGTCAAATAAAAAAAAAACTCAAAACAATGGTACATAGTCAAAAACACAGGAACCACCGTCACAATAACAGACAACAGTTGAATATAAGTTGAATTGAATTTGACTTTTTGACAATGACTGACGTTGACAATGACAATAAATGTCATCCAATAGAAGTGTTGCCAGAATTAATAATTATGGGTTGACAACTGTGGGTTGCAACTTTATTTTTTAATTCTAATTATTTAAATTTTAAAAAAACAATGGAAGGGTGCTTTTAAAAAAAATAAAAAATATATACGAAAGCTCCATATTTTATGTACTTTCATAAAAAAAATATCTGTTCTCTGTTCACAGCCAAAGCCCAGCTTCCATACAAAAATATAACATGTCCTTTATGGTTTTGGGAATCAACTTTTACAAATTTTTACAAAATGTTGGCATAGTTTTTTTTAAAAAAAAACGCCGTGGTCGCGCCATCGAAACGCACACGGAGTTTCTTGCCGGCTCTTCTCCATAGAACCTACCTTTTGGAACCGTGCACCTAGTTTAGACGTTTTAAAAGTGCCTGAAATCTGGTCTATTTGAAACAAAAAACTTTGATTTATACTTAGTACGAAAATAAAATAATAAAGAGTAGCTTGTATATTGTGATAATAAAATAAAAAAATTGTATGATAAATAGCTTTTAATCAACTTATTTCGCTTATAACGATCACTAGGTACTAGTAGGTAACTACTAGGCATTTACGTGTGATGATTGATTTATGAAACCCAAGAAACAATCATGAATACCATAGGTAAAATAATTCGAATTTGTTGTGTTACTAACACATCGAAAGATTTGTGACAAACGCATCGGAACAAATGAAATCAACTGACTATTCTAATCATTATCACTGAAATAGGTAGGTACCTACATCACGGTTGTGTCACGTGGTCGTTGTGCATAATATTATTATTAGGTTTTATAAAAGACGAAAATGTTTTTATTCGCCCCTAACCTAAACTACAAAAAAGAACAGCCTTCATTGACAAAATTCATTCAAATCATCGTTAACAGATTTATTCCAAGCGTTCTTAAAATAATATATCTAATATTAGAGAAAAATATGCAACACCAACAGAATAATTTGTTTAAATAGGAGCAACCAACAATCCAAGTCTTGTCCACTGATTGATCAAATCGGCTATTGCATAATAGGTACTTTTAGAAATACAAAATGTTGGGTTTTATGTCTACAAAGTTTAAAGTACATATTTACCTTTTCATCGCTGACTAACAGCTGAACACACTTTTAACCTTCACTAAGCACAACTGCGTCTGTTTTCGAAGTTATTTTGATAATAAAACAACACTTAGTCACTTAAATCACGGCAAATATAACAAAAATTGTAAATCATAGTAAATTATATCATAACAAACTGTAAACAAACAAAACAAGGTTATGTAGGTAATGGCGAAGCGAAGTTTTACGAAAATAAGATCGCTAACTTCAGCGCACTCACGCGCCACTGAATGTAACTCGCCACCTGTACATGAGACATTTGCATTCGATTCCGAATTCATTTTGATAATAAAAACACTCAATAACTTATAATCACAGCAAAAATGCAATACACCAGTAACTCGCTCAAAACAAACCGAATATGGCGGGAAGTATCACGGGCCACAGATTATCTATTATTTAATGAAGTATCTATAATGAAGTTCGTGCTAGCTACCCACTTGTACCTAGTACGCTGGGCGTTCGGGCGTTCGCGGCAGTACATTTTCAACAAGTACATATCAATAGATGTATAATCTATCCCACCAAAAACATTCTGTAAAAAACTAGCCAAGTCTCGATGGAGCTGCTTGTTTATCTCTAAAAAGTAATGAAATCTAGACAAAGTCGTGCCAAGTCTAAGGTTCCTTACTGCGATTTCTTTATTATTATAGTTAATGTTGTGTGACTTGGCCGTTGAACATTCTTTATACGTTAGTGGGTACAAGTCAACGGGACAGGTACAGACGGACTTCTATCAATGATTAGAAGTCCGTCTGTACTGGTTTTTTTTTATACTGTTTGTTTTAGGCTCGTCTATACATAAGTATTATTGAAATACGCAGATTTATCAAGCCTACAATTGACTGGTTATTGAATCAACGTTTTCCAAGTGGCAATTTTCCATCGTCAATGGGTAGCGGTTCTGGCGACAGATTGGTGCAATGGTGTCATGGAGCACCTGGTTTTGTACCCTTGTGTACCCTTCAACGGCCAAGTCACACAACATTAACTATTATAATAAAGAAATCGCAGTAAGGAACCTTAGACTTGGCATGACTTTGTCTAGATTTCATTACTTTTTAGAGATAAACAAGCAGCTCCATCGAGACTTGGCTAGTTTTTTACAGAATGTTTTTGGTGGGATTTCACTTCTTTTTGTAGAAACGTGGGTATATTGATTTATTTTATTAGATTTTCTTATTTGACACAGTTTTGTTTCTTTTTAGGAGTAGTTTTTTATTATTACAAATCTTTCTTTTCTTTTTTCCGGTTCTGATTATTGTACAGTAGCAGCAGTTTTTCGTATTGCCCATTCGCGTTCATTATTTATTCTTTTAGACGGTTTAATTTCTGAAAGATCGGCGCGGTATTTACGCCTAAGCCGGTTGTACCTATTCGGTGAAAGCCAGTCTAGTCTTATCCAGAGTTTTCCTTTAATTTTATTTATATGCGTATTAAAATCAGAAGGGGAGGGATTCGCCCAGCAGTGGGACGCTATAGGCTAGATTAAATTAGATTAGAAGATGTGTCCCACTACGCTGGATTTTTGCAATGACAGTCGATTTTTGTATGTACCAATAGTAGAACGGGGCATTACCATATCTCTAATACAGCTGAGGGTTCTTCATCAGATACTTCAGACCTTCGATTTTTGACATCAAATGAAGCGGCCTACCAAGTTGAATATTTTTTGTAAAGGCGGTATGTCGATCTCTAATAGTTTGGTTGGGCTCTTGTGTTTTCTAATCAGGGTCACCAGGTACTCCAGATCTTCGATTATCCTAGTTTTTATAGTTTTCCCTTTATGTGGCCATTAAACCGTAACTCTGTACCAAATTCTGAGTTTATGGGAAGTACTAGTTCTATTCTGATGATCATGAGTGAGTGAGTGTCATAAATGCGAAACTTTGCTTTCGCTTAACTTCGGAACTAAATGACCTACAGACTTGAAATTTTGGATTTTAAGTATGTGATTATAGCTTACTGGATGACGAAAATTTCTGCGTTCTGGTCTTATCCAGAGGTTCTCAAATAGGGGCCTGAAAATGCGGCGAAATGGTTCCAGTAAAGGATGGTACGGCAGTGTTTGCTTCGCGCTCGACTTGGCGGGGGCACTGCCGTGCCCCCCAATCCATAGCAATTTCAGTTTCAATTTTAGTTCTACAAACTTAGGGACAATAAAAAGGAACACCAAGTGTACGCCCAATGAGTGCGAACGAGATGTCCGCATTATCGTCGCGATGTGTGGCGGCACACGTGGCTATGCCTGCGGCGGAATGTTGCCTATTTAGAGACTTTGTCGATAGAACTGACGACTATCGTTGAAGTCTGAGCGACAAAAAATAATATTTGACGCTAAAAATGTTTTAGCGACTTATCTGACGACTTTTGAAGTATGTACAAATGAAAACAATGATACGGCTTGTTATAAATTTTTTTTTTTGTTAACTCGACAGAATCATACAGTCCCAAGAGATATAATATGGAAAACGCAAACGCGCAGGAGAGCCAAATTCAAGCTTTACAGCTAAAAAAATAAACTTCAAATGATGAGCACCAAATTCTAAAATTACGGCTTCAAAAAAAATACGTTAGCCGATAACTTATGTCTTAGCGACTTTCTGACGACTTTTGATATTGAGTCTAGCGACTCGAATTTATAGGAGTTGGCAACACTGATGCAGCGATCGGAGCGAAGAGTACATGAAGGTCATTGCTACCAACCAGCGAATCGTGACGGATAGCGCGCGAAATTTAAATGTTATTCTTATTACACGAATGATTGAGTTGGCTTCTTATAATAATTACTTATGAAGTGTATTATTCGGTATGTATCTATGGTTTTTTTTATAGGGCAAGCCGGGCGTTTGGGCTTGTATGAAAGTACCGCCACTGCATGGAGATAAGGTTAATGTTTTTTGGCGTGTAAAATATGAATAAAGTATTTAATATTGTTTTTCAGGGTGGAATACGACGCGTACCGCAGCGAGTTAGAAGCTAGTGGAGGCAACCCACCTGAATTATTGTTAACCAACATTGAGCGACACAGGCGACATTATGAGAGATTGCGAGACGACTCTGCTGTCAAATTGAAATTACTGCATGAGAACAGGGTAATTATTTTTATTGGCTTCAGTTAAAATAATAGTGGTTGGATTTTTACAGATTACTGTGGACATTGTTATCCCCATTAACTTTGATTTTGTGAAAAATTTGGTAACGTGTCCTGCTTTTTTTTTTAATTGTTCATAGTTGTTAAAGTACTTATTAGGAGAAGTGTAGGATGATGTTTGATCTGTGTGCTCTCTGAGTGCTTATCCTATCACTCATATGTGGTCATTAGATTCGTGCAGTGATACAAAATTGTCTTTGTTTTGCTAACAGGTGAAGGTGATGAACAAGCAGCTCCTCCTGTTCCACAACGCAGTGTCCGCGTACTTCAGCGGCAACAACGTAGCGCTCGAGGCGGCCGTGCGGCACTTCAACATCCACCCACCGCCGGCCGCGCCCTCCTGTGTGGCGCCCACGCCCGCCCTCACGGCCGCGCTCAGTGCCGCCGCCGGCGTGACGTCACCGCCCGCGCCCTAGGTGCATAGGCAGGCCCCGCAACAACGTGGCGCGAGAGGCGGCCGTGCGGCACTTCAACAACCACCCGCTGTCGCCGTCACGCCGGGTGACGTCACCACACCCGCTCACAGTCACGCTCAGTGATGCTGCCGGCGTGACGTCACCGCACGCACTCACGGCCGCGCTCGGTGCTTCGGACGGCATGACGTCACCGCCCGCGCCCTAGGAGTACAGGCAGGCCCCATTATGCATTTGCATTGTGATCGTTCATTGAAGCGGTCTATCAAACATTATTCAGCCACAGACATCAACATCTGACATAAGAAATATTCAATACATTATGTATAATTCATTTAATTCACAATGCATGTGTAGCAGTGGCTAATACTATGTACGCATTATGTTAAACGAGGCGTTTTACATTGTCTTTTGACGTAGACGAGAGCATTGCCTGTAGGTAAAATCTTAAATAAAACTAAATACCTGGCCGTCAAATTGTCTAACTATAGAGTAATCCGTAAAGAGATGAAAATAATTTATATTGAGCGCGTATGTGAGATATTCTAGGATTATCAAGTAAGCTGTAAGCTCGCAGTGAGAAATGACCGGACTCGAGACATTTAGATATACGTGTGATATGACTATCGCACAGCTTTATTTTTATTTTGTATAAAATAAACAATGACGCGCTTTTTGACCAAATTGAAATTCCCCTTTAGACTCTTAGTATTAGAACTATGCTAGGAGCGTTACTATTTAAAATCACTACATTGCATTACCTAAAGTCAAGCGTTGTATGATCTAATGCAGGGGTCTGCAAACTATTTAGCCTAAGGGCTACACTGGGTCCTCCCCTACGTCCCAAGAGCCAACAGCTACTAGCTCCCCATACCGACCCACTATAGTTGTATTGCCCGTAACCCGCCCCGTGTCGGGGTAGCTCTCGCGCTCGCGGCCGTAGTTTGGAGACCCCTAACTAATGTAGTGAGCCTATTAGCTCATAAGAATATTTTTGCATGTAACGCATTCTAAGCTTATATTCTTTGATTATACACATGTATATAATCAAAGCATATATTTTACTAAACAAATATATCCTTTACATAAGTAGGAACTGAATAATTTATTTTTGTAGTGTGTAACTTAAGTCTGAAGACTTATTAAACTATCTATTCATTCCAGCATTTATTGCTTTACGCTTGCCCATGCCTATACTAATGTAGTTTTCGAATTTCATTTTATATACATTTTTAAATTATATTTATATCACAATAATTTGATTTGTTTATTAGGCACAATGTTAGTCTAATTTATTAGCTCAAACTTATCCTTCCAAAGTTCCCACAATCCAAAAGCTTCTGTGTTCAATAATATTATTAAATAACGTTTTTCATGTTAGAGCTAGAGTGGTTCTAAATGTTGAACACCACGTGAACCCAACGTGTTCCCATGACATGATGACATCTGCAATATGTTATCAAATTAATGTCTAATTTATTAATTTATGACAATTTACCTGAATGTATATACATACATATTTTCTATACTTATGCATAACTTGAGTATATAAAATAGAACCATGGCGTTCAAACATTTGAAATTAAAATTGTTCTAAGTATGTAATTTATTAATACCCAAAATGATCACAGTAATAATGTGTGACATGTCACACAATGTACTTATAGGATATATTGCAACTATTGTTATAAGCATTTGGTGGATATTGATTGTGTATTTTAATATTGTTGATTATTACACACCCATTTATTTGCAGTTTTAATGCAGATATCCACTTGGAGAGAAATCAAAACTTTTCATAGCGTACTTATTATGATCTCATTGTTATCAAATTCTGCTTATAGTCTGCTGATGAATGGGTATCTTAACAAATTTTGACAATATTGCACAGAGTTAGCTCGAATATCATAGGTATGTGGAGCATAGGAAGTTTTCATACTAGCTAGTCAAGTTCTTGTTTTAGTTGAATGTACTATCAATGTGACTTATTTAAATATTATTATTATTTTAGAGAACAAATTATACACTATTATTATAAATGTAAGACATGTTTATCATATTTTTTAAGGAGTGTAAAATAGACCACTTACAACTTTATGCTGTTTTATTTTCATCTTGACATCTCTAGTCAATATTTTGTGGCTAGCGGTTTATCACAACTAATACAATGCAAGAAGATTGGAAGGATGTTAGTCAAATTAATGAAGAAAGCTAGTGAGAAATAAAACCAGAAGATTGTTTATAGCTCAGAAGCTGTATTAAATCTCACAAAACATCACAGAACTATCACTGGGCCCCTAGTCTCCACGACTGAGGTGCCTCCTTAGTACTCCACTGACAAGTAATGCTGCATCAATGTCTCACAGCAACTCTTTATGCACTCACAAGTTGCTTCTCACTCTCATCCCTCAGCTTTTCTGTTTCTTCTGCTGTAAACTTTTCCTGGAATTTATTTAATTCATCAATTAAATACCATTTTCAACATATTAAAAGGATTGTTAACTTTTTACTGGATGTTAATTATTTAAAGACCAATAGTTGACTGCAGAAGGCAAAGTTGATTGAATCATTTGAAAAGTATGAAGAAACATTTTTATCATTAAGTAGCTGTTGCCTGCAGTTTCATTGACATCCTAAGGGAATTACATCATGTACCTGGATTACAAGTACTGTATCTGTTAATTAAGAACATGGTCTATCTGTATGCCAAATTTCACCTAAATCTGTTAAGCTGTTTATGCTTGATTGAGTCATGAGCATCCATCAATCTTCACAAACTTTCACATTTATAATAATGTAGCGTGATGTCTACAGTATTTACAGAACATTTGACTAACTTTCACAAATACCTAATCCAACTTGGTAAAATATTCGAAATTATAGGAAACCTGGTCCCAAATCCAATGAAAATAAAGATATTTACCAAATCATATATAACTTTGATCACCAATGAACAGCTAGGACAAGTCGCAAGTTCTTCACCATCCAATAACTCATCCTGGAACAAATAAGAAATTACTGTAAAGAAATTTAATATGTCCAACATAATAGTACATATTACCGTTACATAACATAACATCATGCTTATATTCTCCAAAGGGTTGGGCAGAGGTGTATAGTAACACTAATTTTGCTGTTATGTTTAAGTCCCATGTAATAAGGGGTGAGCCTATTGCCATCCACCAGGCACAAATCCAAACTCCAGGCTGCTACTGAAGAATTTCATATGGAAAAACCCAATAACACTGGCCAACCTGGGGATCGAACACAGGACCTCACAATCAGAGGCAGTTTTACCATTGACTGACATAATTCAGCATTACAAAATATTATGCTGCTTTGGTGACTACACCAAAGCAGAATAATATTTTTTAACCCTAGGTCAGCATGTCATGTACCATTTGGTCCTAGTGTTTGAGGCTGCCAGCCCAGGCCTGCGACTGCTTACAGTTAGAACCACTCTCTTACATGGGAGAGGACCAGGGACTACAAAACCTCTATAAAAAGTTAAGCCTAAAAACTTAACCCATACAAAATTGTTAGACTTGAATAATTATTTACGTCTATTAGGTTAGGTTTTGCCAAATAATTTAAAGAATCGTACTAACATTATTGCAAAGAGCATATTTCCTCTTGGTTTTCTATTATTGATATTCTCTGACTTCGTAAGAGGCACAGCTCCATGGATACTTTGATATTATTACTCTGATTTTCACCCTTAAAACAAAGTTATAGGTAGTTTGTCAGCAGTGAGGCTGATGATGACATTCGAAAAGCCGATATCTACCCTTGTATTGTAAGGGACCTTTGCCTGCCCATTCAAGGCAGCGTAACACAGGCTTGATCGTCAAGGAACACAAATTAGTACTCTCTGACCGAGATAATGTCCTAAAGTTATGATTAATTCTAACCTTACTTATTTGAAACCTATCGCCACACGGACACGGATAGTAGTACATGCATTCATCTTCATCATATTCGAAGTCCTCTATTTCTATTTCATCGTGATATGTCGTCATTGTAGATGATTTTTAAAGTGTATAAAGTTAGGTAGGTACCTAATTGAAAATAGATTGAAAAGTTTAAAAACACTTCATAGATGCTGTCGTGCTCATAGAGTAACTTTATAAATGGTCGTGCTTGCCACAGATATAGTAGGTATATCCCTATCACAGAACATAATACTGATCCATAGATAGTTTGTGCCACAGATTAATGATGCTGTTGCACAGACTCTGTGGTCTTTGTCCATAACATTTATTTATTATCTTAGTAGTCTGTGGCACAGACTAATAGAATCAAGAGAAGTCATAAAGACTAGAGACTACAATAGTATTATCATTGTGGATAATATATTATCCACAATGATAATACTATTGTAGTCTATTGTCTACAGTCTAAACTATACAGTGTTTATCGTGTATATATACACGATAAACACTGTATAGTTGGTGGGATACACAATTGACCATAGACTACTACTGTACTTGTGCATGTCGCTAAAATAAACAACATTATAAAGGTAGGACAGTTGTATTTTCGATTCAAAATTTGTTTACATTAGTATTTGAGATACGTTTACAATTCTATATGTTAAACGTCCGTGCTAAGCCTACGGGCAATTCAAAACATTATTATTATAAAGTTAAAGAGGCATGAAAGTAGAATAAATGCCGTGGGCGTTCCTTGCGAAGTATGTGCGGTGTAACTTTGAATGATAGATTGAGAAATGAAGAGATTAGACAAAGTTGCGGTTTAAAAGATGATGTAGTGACAAAAATTGAAAGGAGTATGCTTAGGTGGTTTGGTCATGTTGAGAGAATGAGTGAACGGCGATTAACAAAATGAATTTATAAGGCGGATGTTAATGGGAACGCCGGTAGAGGACGTCCTAGAAGGACATACATGATGTTATTAGTGAAGTTCTTCACAAAGGTCAGGTGCGTAGTACTCTCAACCGGCGTGCGTGTATGACAAGATGTATGAATGTGGATGAAGCGAAAGGGTAAGAGTCGTAGCATGTGGCGTTCTATAGTTTCTGCCTACCCCTATGGGAAAAAGGCGTGAGTTTATGTATGTATGTATGTATAAAGTTAAAAAAAAAAACATTTTAATCTCGCGTATAATTAATTAGATATTATGTTTGGTTAAACATACTGAACACTTTCTAAAAGTTTATCTAGGTGTTTTGTTTGGACCTTTTTGAGGGTTCCGTACCCAAAGGGTAAAACGAGACCCTATTACTAAGATTCCGCTGTCCGTCCGTCTATCACCAGGCTGTATCTCATGAACCGTGATGGACAGTTGAAATTTTACAGGTGATGTATTTCTGTTGCCGCTATAACAACAAATACTAAAAAACAGAATAAATTAAATATTTAAGGGGGCTCCCACACAACAGACATGATTTTTTTGCCGTTTTTATAGATAATAGTACCTACGGAACCCTTCGTGCGCGAGTCCGACTCGCACTTGCCCGGTTTTAAAAATCACAGTAATATGACCCCATTTAGGTCATCATGCATCTATTACTTTCATCATTTTCGATAATTAAAAGGTTTAAACTTTTTTTAAATGTACATTAAGCGACTGACAGTACGCTGTAAACAGCGTAACCTTTACTTCAGTTGTGCATTTCGCAAATCTGCGAGCCAACATATTGCAGCGGACAGCCAACGCCCTGCGCTCACGCTCTATGTCCAGGCTGTCTTTTACGTCTTCAGAAACCCAGTGGCCTAGATACTTAATAGTAGTGACTTGCTTCAAAGGACTACCGCAAAGTTTTAAATGAGGCTCAATCGGGTAGAATTTAGTGTCTGCCTTAAAGACTAATACCTCACTTTTCTTAACGTTGTATCTGAGCCCATGGGCCTCCGATGCCTTTCACATATCTTAAGCAGACTCATCATTGCATTAATCGATGGGCTCAACAACACCATATCATCAGCATAACTAATGTTATTGACGCATACTCCGTCCACGTGACAACTCTGATAAGTATTGCTGAGCTCAACGATCAATCGGTTTATGTACAGACTGAAAAGCCGAGGCGAGGACAGGCCGCCCTGCCTGACTCGAGAGTGACTTAGACAGAGTGAGAAGAACATCGCCATTAGCCTTGGTAGGTGAACTCCTGCATGCTGCAGGTGCTTGATATAACTCCTACGTTCGGCTGGTGAATGCCAGTGACGTCATCAGCAGCGGCTGGGAGAATTCGGCCGCTCGGGTATTGCGACTAGTGCGGTGCGGTAAAGTGTGCGAGGTGGTATAGAACTGCATTCTACATTCTCCATACGATTTTTTGACTATTTATGAATTTTGAGATAAAGCTGATAATAATATATTTTAATAAAACTACCGGTTTTGATTCTGTGATATCGGCTTAAAAAGGTTGATGTCAGAGCATTCATTGAATGCGGGGACTGCGGCGCGGACAAGTGGGCGAGGCCGTCAAATGCAATGATTGCGAAGACTGCGGCGCGTGCGGTGCGGCCAAGTGCGTGTTCACCTTAAAGGCCCATTGAAGGGGCACCGAACGGTCATGGTACGGTCATCATACGCGTATAGCACGCAATTGAACCATTGCAGTGGTCATAGTAAGGTACGTAGTTTTTTTTACAGTGCCTGAAACGTTTCTATTACAGTCATGGTTATGGTATGATACGGTGTAGTGGGCAGACTCCTTAATAGTGATTCAGAATCAAGAAGCATAAATACAATAAGTTTCTTGATTCAGAGTAACCAGAATGACAAATTGATAAAATATTATTGTTGCCATTATACTGACTTGGTTTGGCATTGGTTAGCCTGCAAGATATTATTTATAATGGTAACTTTCAGGCACGTCATTATCATGCGTCATGCGTCAGGCGTACGTCACACACGTCATTTGACATTTGATTTCGTTTTTGTGGGGGAGGTCGTGGTGGTATCATCGTATTTGTTGTAAAAATATTTTGAAGTGTTGCAGTGAGTGATCTTGTGCCCGTGCCGTCCTGTTTATTATAATTACAGAGCGAACCAATTTACAGCGACAATGTTTAGTTGGCTAAAGAAAGAAGGTGAAAAATCCGAGAGTATCGAAAATGTCGTGGAAGGTCTTAAGAGGATTTATAGGACAAAACTTTTACCGCTGGAGCTGCACTACCAATTCCACGACTTCCACTCACCGCAGCTCGAAGAGCCGGACTTCGACGCGAAACCCATGATACTGCTCGTCGGACAGTACTCTACCGGTAAAACCACATTTATCAAATACCTACTAGAGCGAGACTTCCCGGGCATCCGGATAGGCCCGGAGCCTACCACTGACAGATTCATCGCCGTGATGTACGACGAGAAGGAGGGTGTGATCCCCGGTAACGCGCTCGTTGTGGACCCCAAAAAACAGTTCCGACCGCTCAGCAAGTTCGGCAACGCCTTCCTCAACCGGTTTCAATGCTCCACCGTGAGCTCGCCTGTGCTCAAGGGCATTTCCATTGTGGACACGCCCGGCATCCTCTCGGGCGAGAAGCAGCGCGTGGACCGCGGCTATGACTTCACCGGCGTGCTGGAGTGGTTCGCCGAGCGCGTCGACCGCATCATTTTGTTGTTCGACGCCCACAAACTTGATATATCCGATGAGTTCAGGCGCAGTATTGAGGCTCTGAGAGGTCATGATGACAAAATTCGTATTGTACTGAATAAGGCTGATATGATTGATCACCAACAACTGATGCGTGTGTATGGTGCACTGATGTGGTCGCTGGGCAAAGTGTTGCAAACTCCCGAGGTAGCCCGAGTGTATATTGGATCCTTCTGGGACCAGCCTCTACGCTATGATGTCAACAGACGATTATTTGAGGATGAGGAGCAAGATCTCTTTAGAGATATGCAGTCACTGCCACGGAATGCTGCTTTGCGTAAACTGAATGATTTAATTAAGAGGGCTCGACTCGCTAAAGTTCATGCGTACATTGTCAGTGAGTTAAGGAAAGAGATGCCTTCAGTGTTTGGTAAGGATGGTAAGAAGAAAGATTTGATAAAGAATTTAGGACAGGTGTATGACCGAATCCAACGGGAGCAGCAGATATCACCCGGTGACTTCCCTGACATTAAGAAGATGCAGGAGACGCTGGCCAACCATGACTTCACAAAGTTCCACCCACTGAAGCCAAAGCTGCTGGAGGTGGTGGACCACATGCTGGCCACCGACATCGCGCGCCTCATGGACATGATCCCGCAGGAAGACGTCAACATCGTCTCAGAACCTTTAATAAAAGGTGAGTTTCATTCAGTATTTTATTCCAATTAGAATGCATATCAACTCCAATTTTGGGAAAAGCCTATAAATGTCAAGCTGTGAATGTTCGTAGGCTGTGTACCTACGTTGATAGAGGACTTAACTCAACATCACACAGTTAGCTTATTTACCCGTGTGCTTAAGATTTCGTAGAATAGGTTGGTAAGTACTATATTATGTTCAGAAATTAATATTGCACCAGTTTTCTGTATCATTTTTCCAATGAAATCTAAAGTAGGTAGATATTGAAGTGGTTATATAAAATTTTGCAAGATACTATCTTAACGTAACAATCAATATACTCGTAATAATATAGGAGTGGCACTTATCACTTGGTTGACATATGTAGTTGGCTATAAGTAGAGTGAGGGCCGTTTACAAGTGGATTCGCGAATAGTAGTATTTTTACGGAAGCCATGATTTACAAAAAATTATGCTGCTTGTATGGTCACACATAACCGTATCTTACAGACGTAAGGTGTAAACGGGCTGTAAGAGCAAGGTACATGTCTCTTATCACGAGATATTGACCTGAATATATATTCTTATCAGCGTGATAACGCATCGCCGGGAATTCGCTAACGTTGCTGTTAAATGCGTTAGGCAAGCGCTAAAATTAGAAATTATTAAATTATGATGTCTGACCTCATGATCGGAAATTGGAAATACATTGTTGATGAAGCAACTTCCCAAAGGTACACATACTTAATGGTACTATTGTTGTAGAGTGCCGACCATGATAACAATACATAGTATAATCACAGTTTTATAATCAAAACTGTGGTATAATAGACCATACACTTCTTAATGTGTGATGCCTTATCCTCAGACCAATAAAAAGTATCAGCAGTTTCTTGCACCGAGTTACGCACACAATTCCTAATTTATATTTAAAAGAAAATAATAATTCGTTCTAAGATAACAATTATCATCTGATAAAACTGAAAAGTACCGTTGTTTCTCTGAATTTACTGATACGGGTGACGACAACCTACAAAGATGGATCTTAAATACGAGCATCAAATCTTAATTTTTCCCTAAAATGATATTGCAATACTGCAGAAGAATTACTGTTATTTAGTTGAATGATCAGTTTAGTTATTAATTCAGAACGAACTATATACTGTAGAGGTGCGTTTAATCATTGACACCGTGTATAAATAATAGAAGTTCATATTTATTACAATGAGAAACTCGGTCGTCTGCTCGTCAAGTCAAGTCAGCGCGGCATCAGCGTGGCTGAACCGCGGCGAAAGTGTCGACGCGCTTTTAAAAACCATCCTCCAGCACGTTCGCAACGTCCACTAATATTATAATTAGCTGTTAACAGAATCTTATAAATCCTGATTTAATTCCCCACACGTATGATAAGTTTCTCTTCGTCAGAATTTATTTAATCTGCGCGAGTGCTTGTTGCTGGGTTAGCTAACAATAATCAGTTAAACCAAGCCGGGTCCGCTGCGGTCATATTTTTGTTACAAATAGCCCTTAACATGTTTTCTAACAAATTTGGGGCGTGGCCTAACTCTTTACTGCGTTGTAATTGGTCTGAGTGTTCACTAAACATGTTTTGTTAGATTTTTGTCGTAGCCGACCCTGCTTAAATTGTTTGCCTTGTATAATATAAAATTCGATTGGCTGGACTATACATAATTTAATTGACCCACAGAATCCCCTGCTAAGGGCGCGTTCCCACTTTGTCGTGTAGTTTTAAGTGTCGTGGCTTATATACTTAAATGGAGGTGTTCACATATAAGACGACACGATTAACTGTCGTTCACAACTTGTTTTTGCAGCGACGACAGATTGTCAAGTCAATGGGAACGGCTAGCATGACAGTCGTAAAACGATAAGAAAACGTCACGACCTCGTGACGGCAAATCATGTGTCGTTGTTACGACTATCTGTCGTGGCCACGATAAAAATATCGTCTCGTCGTGTAGCTTGCTACTGATGTGTAAACGACAAAGCGACTGCCGTGAAACGATAAGATGTCGTCGCGATCCAATGGAAACAGGTAGATACGATAGTCGCTAAATGATAAAAAAAATTGACGACAAACCGTCGTTATAACGGGAACAGTTAGAGACGACAGTCGTCCAACAATAAATTAATCGTCACGACATAGTGGGAACGCGTCCTAACAGTATATTATAATAACATACTGAAATGATTCACCACCTATATTATAAGCTAATGCAATTTCAACATGTAAATCAAAAAAAGTATCTTATCCTATTCCTAAGACTCTGGCACAGTCATATGTGAAGTGAACATTTAGACATCTATTTTAGTACTAAAATGACTTCCTGTCCAGTTTTAGTTCTTCCTATGCAGCTACTTTTTCGAATCATTCCGGACAGGATATTAAACAAATTAATCAGATCTGAATCTTGATGACTGTTTCGAATGATTTGAGGATTCTTAAATCACGAAAGTATTTGTACCTTGTCTCGTTGACATCAAACTTATCGCAATATTTGTGAACGAGGCATCGAGCGGTCTGCATTAATAATGATTACAAACGAAGTTCATACATAGTGAAATGTTTTATCTGCTATTATCCCTTATTTCTCCTACCAATCTTCACCAAAAAGGTTGCATTCGTATCGTGAAATGCGCTTTGATCATTGACCGTCCAAACGTATCGCGTTACGTTTCCTCCAGTTTACACTTTCACACTTACTTCCGCTAGTGCCCGGTGTCACATCAAACTAACATTACATTACTTATTAGTGACAGTCCCTAGTTAAATAATGGAGGTGAATGTCGGCTGCACGAGGTCTAGACTGAGCATTACTTAACTGGACATCTTAATCTACCGTGATATTGAGTTTTGAGCTACTGACCCGTTCCAATTATAGGAAGTGTTGCGAATTTGATCAAACGGTTCTTAATGTACCAAGTCGTATACCATAGCAGACATCAGCCTGACGGGCTGTGTGCACCGTTTCTGTTTATAATCAATATCTGTCACACATGTGTCACGTTCCACAGTACTAGTACGGCACCACTAAGACCTTCGCTACGACAATTGATTGTTATTGCTATTCGTTATTTGTCTCTAACAATTACAAATAATGAAGGATATAATTTATTATACAGTTTTGTTTTTTACTAGTCACTAATCATATTAGAATAGCGCGGCGATAACGCGTTTTATACATTTGAAAACAATTAAATTTAATTAATTATTGTATTTAGTTTACGTAATTAAAATTAAATGTCCCATATAATTAGTTGTTATGATAAACGTCCAGATTAACAAAAACGACTGAATTAGGCATATTGGTTCCAATTTTTCTTGTTCTCTCGATAAATTTGCAACACTATAACAAGTATGAGATTGTGTTTCGTGTAATTATGCTGAGTTCAGTCTACACGCGGTGGGGTCACAATATGGCCTCATTGTCTCCCGTGCCGAACCGGTACGTTCATTGTTTCCTTTTTATTAATTGGCGCGATGCCTCTCGTTCGAAGCATACAAATCACTCCATACTCGTACTCTAGAAGTCGCCGGACATAATCGTGAATCACGATGAGCTGTTGTGATTTTCCTCATAAATGAATAAACTACAGTGAATATTTATAAGTACATAATATCAGGCAATAGAATGAAACACGCTTGCTTCATATAACACAATTTTATGCTAAGACAGAGGAGTCTCGAGTAACGAAGCATCGACAGGACTGTCGACGGGCGCACCATCAAAAGGTACTTGAAAAGTTTCAATTTTAATTGGTAACCTTAGGACCATCTACATATAATAATATGTAGATGGTCCTCACCTAGTCCTAATCCTAGCTAACTAACTAATATAATGGTTACTTAGTTAGCTGAGTGCGAGAGTATGGAACCATGAAATATTTATACACTATGACCCAGATGATAGTATCTTATATTTAGGCAGACCCTTGTATTCCGGTTATGATCTAACCTAGAGGCTAAATTTGCTGAAGCCTGGTAGTGCGATCTTCTGAAAAGCACGACGAGAACGGAGAAGGATGAAAAATATTTTGAAAGGCGAATTGCATATAGAAAATACACAGCTTTTATAGGAACAAAACTTATTTGATATCATCACATTATTATTTTATCCGCGCTATGGTCAAAAGCAACCCCCAACCTTCTCTCGTTGCCCAACCCTGTCTCGCTTACAGTGATGAACACATGTGGAGGGGCTATATCAGGTTGTATTAGCCCAGAGGCGGCTCAAATCCTAATTTACGCCCTGCTTGTATTCAATAAGTTACTATATAATTATTATGTGCACTGTTTTTGTAATAAGCATTTCTTGGGTTGAATTTTCACAAATACACAATTATCTGCTTTTCTGAACTATACTTAAAAGTGTAAGTGACTTCTACTTCTGAGCAATGTCTGACAACATCGTTCAACTCTGTTTGAAATATATTGAAATCTGAAGGCATGCTTATTCCATCATTACTTTGGATTATCCTACATTTCAAGCCCTTGATTTATGGCAGCCATTTACTTTGGGGGATCATGCCTTCTTAAGACTAGTCTATCAAACTCAGTCATATACAACCCAACCTCGGCCGGCACTTGACCTACGACTGTATGTATATTCGGCAGCCGATCATTGAGAGGCGTTCAATTGATTTAATAATTAACTGTGTTTACTCTCAAACCGTTTGGACGTCGTTAAATATTTTATTACATCGGTACTGTATTTGTAGTAGCATTTCGTGCTACATACATCTGAGCAGCTAAGTCGTAGCCTTGACCATATTACACGTAGGTGTCAGTTTTGCTATCTGTTACCGTTTGGCGTCTCTGCAGTCCTTAGCCAAAATACAGAGTTCAGGGATTGTATACTTGCAGTTCAAATCCTATTCAGTCCAATTCCAAACAGCTAAGTCGAGCTGCAACCTACAACACTCCGCCGCCCGCCTTCTGCTTCCAGTTTACCATTCTTGATGATGGTGTCCACAGTTTGCTATTAATTGACAGCTTATGTCCAGTCCCGATTCCGAACAGCAAAAACAGTAATTAACACACTGCGGTGGTCTAGTGTTTCGTAAGAGGCGGTCAAAATGTCCTCATCTATAAAATAATCTTCTTGTTGAAGTGCCTCTCCGACTAGCGAAGGTTGGCAATCAGCTCCGCATATTTCCGGACCCTCGAAGGGGAATTTATTGGGCAACAGTCACGACCCCAGTTCACTCTCGAAGGTTTCTCAACCACGACTTCTTTCTGCGGCCAACGTGTTACTATAAAATGACGCAGCGTATTAGTCATTAGTCATTACATTTCGTTCAATGATCTGCTAAGACTGTGAGGAAAATTCCTTACCATCATCGTGAGCATAAAGAATTTGCATAGTGCTCGCTCAGTCACACTTATACAATGTCTAAATGACGTAGTGCAGGTTCCAATACTATCGACCTGAACCCGACTAGGCGCGGGCGCACCTGTTCTAGCGCGCATGCGCAGGTGACCTTGCCGATTCTATAGCGCGCTGAAAGCTATGCCCTTACGAATACACAGGTTCTAATCAATACAACAATCAAATTTATTTCCAGCCGGGTTTTAGCTTTTATGCCTGACAACTTCCATTCACTGGAGTGTAAAATGATCTGTTTTTCAACTGATCTAATTGTGTACAGATAAGTTTTTAGTAGTATTTCATACTACTAATTTACATTAATAACGTAATTTTAATTCAGTCCGTTATATTAACAAGTAACACTGTCTTTCTTGCATTGCATTCAAAACCAAGATCAATAACCTATTTCGAGCTGTAATAAGAATGATATTTTATAATCACCTGATCGGACACAATTGCTTCATATTGTTACATTGAGCAATTAATACTAATACGTTAAGCAATTACAATGTTATTGTTATCTGCTGAGTGTAGCGGTATCGCTCAGCTAATGTTAGGTAATTAGTAGGGTTGTGTTGGACGTCAGCTATCTTTTAGCCATCGCGCTGAATCGCTCGCTCGCCAACTGTTTGTGCACACAGTTACAGACAAAAACTTTTTCTTGCTTCATTTTCTTCGTAGTGTGCGTCATCAGTCAGTTAGTCATAGCTAATGAAGCTAAGTAGGTTTATATTTTTGCGATACTCCGTTACTGAATCAGCATTGCACTCACGTACTACGTGATGTGAAATCGACATTAAAATATCGGGTACTTATTTATTGATTGTTTTTGTAACCTTATGTCTCAAGTCAATTACTTACTGATACTAATACATGTATTACAAATACACTATACTTAAATGATTTTCTTATTAAGGTTAAGGGTCACTATGTTGTAGAGATGTTAGTTGGTGTACAATACTAAAGCGACCCGTTTCCAAAGGTTAGCCTTACCTGCATGCATTGAACCTTGCCACTGTCTGCCGTGTCCGACACGTTGAGTCAAGGGTGTAAAAAATTACTGGATGCATTAGCTCGCACCATAACACCACGTACTCATAACATATCTAGGTACCCCAACCGAATAAATAATGGTAATGTTGGCGGTTAAAGATGTATTCGTGATAGTTACTTACAAGTAGCTTAATTAATAAAACTAGGCAGTTGTAAAAACTTCAAGTTAGTTTGGTTCCTTACGAGCTGCGCACGCGCATGCTCGATGACTCGGTTGCGTTAATACGGAAACGTAATTAAGGGCGAAACGAGTCACTGTGAATCGCCAATTT
Organism: Amphipyra berbera; assembly: GCA_910594945.2. Classification (NCBI taxonomy): domain Eukaryota; kingdom Metazoa; phylum Arthropoda; class Insecta; order Lepidoptera; family Noctuidae; genus Amphipyra; species Amphipyra berbera. The sequence goes on from OU343142.1 coordinate 17,114,094, forward strand.
TAACAAATTGCCGCCGCGTCCCCGCGTCGCCGGTCGTGCGTCGTCCTCACTTTCGAAACACGGCCATTTTTCACCGCTCGTCAAATTATGTCCTCAATCTTATCAAGGTAAAATAGTGTTATCAATTGATAACACGCCTGGAATTCTTACATCCAATTTCACGGCTATTAAATAGTTTTGAAGTATGACAGTAGGTGGAATTCAGTGCGAATGTCAAGGCCCTCCACAAAGGGAGTGCTATCGGTGCCGCCATGCCATGTATCGGTGGTCTGATGTGTCGATGGATCGGTGGGTCGATGTGCCGGTGCAGGCGGCAATGGGAGCGCGACCGGCAGAGCCGGCACTTTCGCCGGCCGCGCTCGTTAGCTCTAGATTAATCATGATTACAATGGAAAATAGGTATGAGCCATGTTCACTAGTCGCTGGCGGTTGTTGTACTCGCGACCTGCACGCGACGTATGTACCAGCGAGAGGTACATTGCTAATACAATGTTTGTTTTAATCGACATTTTTATAGATATTTGTAATTAAAAGTGTGACCAGTTGACTTTGAAGACTTTTGTACTTAGGTTATTTCATGCGATATGCATTGCACGCCAGGCGATCCGGAATTAAAAGTATTTTTCGTTTGCGTGTCTGTGCGAAACTGTAAGTAATAGGTACATCGTCCGTATTCGGTAATTAATTTGCTTGTGTAACTGGGAGAATTGATTTTAATTATAGTTCACTAAACTGTATAAAATTCTAGATAAGAGCCCGATAAGCCGCGGCGGTGCATCGTGAATCGGGGCACATCGTGGTCAAATCGCGTGCCGGCTCGCGGGGAAGTGTCGCAAAACGGCGCCCCGGCGCAATAGCGCCGCTTCCTCGCAAGTCGCACCGGCTATGTTATGACAACCATTTATCGGTTGCCTTATTAAAACCATTCTTCGCGATTGGAATTTATACCCCTAATTAATAAATCATATTTTGTCGCTACGAAAATACGAAGATAAGCTAACGATAATTATACACTAGCTCTACAACCAAACCATTAACCTTGCCAAAACACCTCCCATATAGAACGGATGGAAGTTCAATTCTTCAAACTTCTTAGGAATATTGTGCTAAACATTGTTGAATTTATTCTTACAGAATATCTGCTAGTGCTAGTGTAGATAGCTAAAATTGTATTGAACCCTTTTAGGGCTCTGTACGACGAGACGCGACAGAATAAAATTAACTTTGTTTCTGCTAATGAGGAGTACCAACACATATTTGGGGTTTCGAAGTCGCACTCAGTTCGGAACTGATCGGTTTTACGAAGTTTGCCGATGCGACTTCTTAGTTGGGTCGGACTATAATCAGAGCCGTCTTAGGCTATGCAGGGGCCCTTGGGCACAGAGAATTTGGGCCCCTTTTGGAAAGCCAAAAAGAACGTGAATAATATCAGCATGTACTTTTTTTCAGTGACATAATTGGTTATTACATTGACACTAACTTGTTGTCTTGTTGTTCAAGTTGTTTTAATATGGTAGTGAAAAGTTACAAAGTCTGAAGTTAGCAGCAATTTGTCTCAAATTAAAGAAAACTTCTGCTGAGCAACGTTTTGCTGTGCAACCCTAGTTATCTGGGTGCTTTGTTAATAATGCGTTGAACTAAGAAACCGATGTGTTTTTAAAAATTGATTTATTGAAAAATACATGGTTGCACTGGGTTTCGGCATTTCGAGAACCCCTTCAGACCGGGGGCCCTGGGCTCGTGCCCCACGTGCCCTTATGGTAAAGACGGAACTGACTATAATGTAACAAAATATCTCATTAAGTGAGATCACTGATCGCTTCGATTCAGTGAATTTGATGTATCCACGAATTTGTATACGCATGGCACACGCTCAATGTTTACTTCCGATGTGCAGGCGCACACACGCGACGCTAATTGTAGCGGCCATTGTTCCGCATCCGCTGTGACATCACCCGATGTGGCCGTCCATTGAGACGCATCTGAGCAGCATCCATTGTGCCAGCGGCGACCCACTTGCCGCTCAATGACGACTTATTGTGCTCACATCACGACACAACACACCACTCTAAGTCAAGCACCCACAGACCACAGTATTGGAACGCTCGTTTGTTCTTTCCGCCTTTATGCGTTAACCAATCTTGTTAAAATCGATTACTTGGATGGATGTAGTAACGAAAGACCCGTTGTATGCCGTTGGGTATTTTTATGGATGTCAATTCGTGATCGCTATTTACGTTCGTTCTGTCACACTTTCGTTTTGAAGGTAAAAGTTTATGGCGTTGTGGAACACAAAAACAAAACTAATGAAATTGATGGTCGTATTGGTGTATGATAAGGTTCGAAGCGGGCGATGTGTGCCGCGCGTGTGGTGAATCTAGATGCGTACGCGCAGAACGCGCCGCTACAACGTTCGCCACTCGCAGCGCAATTGTTTAAGAGGCTGCAAAATGCACTGGTACACATGTGTGCACACATCCGACATATTTAACTGTTAATAATGTATATCAATGACAATCTTTTACTACAATAACTGTTATTCGAGGTTCCAGCTTCCTTGTCAAAGATCTTGTTAAAAGTTTTCGTTTTTATCTCATTTATAAAACCGGCGAATCTTCACAAAGTTTTTCTAATAAGCAGTTTATAGCGGTATAATACGTTGGCTCGGTGGTGTATAATAATCGTAATAATGGAGTCGGGCAACGTATTATGCATGCGACGTGCCCTGCATATGCGCGTGATTGGTATGCAGCCATTGTCCTTAAAACCCTCGGCTTTAAATCCAACTCATCATTATTTTATGCTCTGTTTGACAATGCATCTGAACAACCAACCGTTAGAACAGCGGTACGTTTCGTTCTTATGAAATGTGTATTGGGGTACATTGGATTTGGATTGAATTGAAATACCTACTTACTTTTATGTCATGGCTACTTCGTCGCCAACAGTTTTGAGGCCTTATTACTTTTATTTATCTCTATCCTTGAAATTGATGAGGATACTGCTAAGTATAATTAATAATCGCATCCTATACTGTCCATAAAAAATAGACATTATCTTGTTAAATATATAATATTGTTAACTGTAGCCGTAGTTATAAAAGCAAGTGATACATCACGACGTCGTCTTATTAAATTGTCATTCAACGTCAAGTCCAATCAAACATGCAGCGTTTAACAAACTGTATTGCCACAAGTCTTTGTTTTTCAAGTGCGAATTCCAGAAATTATATTATGCAAGTCGGGAATCGAATAAAGATGATCAGTGAACTCATTATACAATCATAGTGTCCTTCAGATGTCACCAAGGTCGCGTTAGTCGTGACGTCTTATGAGGTCAACTGGCCAAGTGATCATGTGGCAGCGGTCAGTCGTAAGATAAGCGGGGCAACGTGTGGGCAGTGTCAACGGATGCACATCCTCCTTACCGCGAGGATACAGGTATCCTGCGCTGGAGTCAGACCTTGACGCAAAGGGGAACACCCAAAATAGTTCGTTTCTTATTTAAGAAAGACTTAAAGTATTGGGCTAAGAAGTTATAAGCGTGACTGATTTGTTAAAGCATCGTATGTTTTCTTGCTGACCCTCAATATTTTCGTAGATCTGTAGAACCCTGTGTTCCAACCTGGAAGATTTTAAAAACAGTATTTGCTTAATTAATCAAAGACAGTGATAATATCAAGGTTTCTTCCTAGTGGTTTTTGCTCGTGACGACAGCGCCTTAAAACTTGGACACTAAATATTACTTGTTTGTTCAACGGCTCGAAAAGCAAAGTGTTAACACATGATAAGTGAGTTTACTTTGACTGGGACATCGTTGTCATTAGCACGTGACAAAACCCATACTAAGATACACGTTTTGTTAGATGTATATCAGGATTTTGTAATAATTATTCAAGATATGGAACATATCGTGATTGAACGCGAATTCGTCACCTTAGTCTTCTTAGGACTCTTGTTTTTCCATATATTATTTGGATGCCATAATTATATCAGTAAATTTTATAATGGCATCAACCTTTGCAATAAAAGTATAAAACTGCTATCATCAATCTGAGTGTCAGGCGTGCTCGTTGTAATGATGGCAGTCCCACCAGCAGCATTAGTAGCGACCATCTGTGGATTCTATTCGATTGCCACTTTGCAATAGCGGACTCATTCTTTTAGATTGAGTGCGTGCACATTAGTTTGTTTCTTTGTGCTTCAATAAAGTTACAATACAGTTATGACGCCTTATCTCATGAAAAAGGTTGTCACTGGGATATTTATATGTCTCTTCCGTTTTCCCCGATAAGTTACCTACCTACTCTACTTGGAAATTTAACGCCATGTATCTGATTTGCCGCGCTTATAATCTGGCGCTTTAAACTCGGATACATTTGGCTACTGAATTATTATAATGACTGTTCAGGCTTGAGCTACTGGAGCTTGAGTTCGTTCTGCCTAGCCTTTTCCCAACTATATTGAGATCAGCTTCCAGTCTAACCAGATGAGGCTGAATACCAGTATTTTACACGGAGCGACTGCCATCAGTCCTCCGTAACCCAGTTACAGGGCAATGCCGATATCCTAAGGTTAGACCGTTTGTCAGACTTTCGGGCTTCTGATTTCGCGGGACCGACTGTTTAACGTGCTCCCCGAGGCATGGAGTGGTTTCGATGTGTAACGAACGGTCACTCATCCACAGAATGACCGCTGCAAGCCCAGCTTACCCTCGCAAATCGTATGATCCGCGCGGTTGATAATTAACAACAAGCCCCTCTATTCGAGCTTGAGTGCTAATATAATGTAAATTAATAAATGTGTGCGAGGAAGGCGTCGAATATGATTGTGTTTTTTACAGGAAATCTTTCTTTACCAAAAAGGTGGCAATGCCCACAGACGAAACAAATGTTAACAACAGATGCGTGTAAAAGTGTTGACGTAGTATTAATGTGGCGTCGTTGGTGGTCGCAGTTGGTATGTAATCATCGATTCGTCCGCCCTCGCCGTCTTCATCTACCGGCGTGTGCACTTTCACTCGCATGAAACGCGATCTAGAATACCTCGTCATTAACTATTACATGATTTGTGATTCACTCCGCACTCGTTTGCCGTTTCACATCGACAAACAATTGTTGGTGCAAATGTCGCCGTGAGAACGTCCCGCTTGCGGCGGTTGCCATCACGATCTCTTCTATATAACAAAATAATGACACACATGCATTACCGTCGCGCCTGTAATGTTCGAAGGAGTGGGCAGGGGCTTGATGTCGGTTACAGTTTTTGGATGGATTCATTAAAGTAGGTATTCTTTCCTGTCTAGTTTCCCAACATATCCCAGGCGAAAGACTGCCTGGTGCCCGGGAAATAGCACTAACCCAACCACAAACAAATGTTTACAAAACTTAACATTACACGTTGTTCTACCTTAGCACCAATCCCAAGACCCCATGTGCTGCAGCTGAAAATTGCGGCTGGATATAATCTGACAAGACTGAAATGTGACACATCTTTGGTGTGAGAGGACTGTCTCCGCAGTTACCCGCTTCTGCTAGAGTTGCGGGGCGACAATAGCGATAGCCTCCCTTTTTACCCGACTAGGCGACTGCGCGACTGCAAAGGAGGAATTATGTTTTTGAGGCAGTAGTTAGATTCTGACAGGCTAAGTTGTTAAATAGTAGTGACATGTGTAGATGTTTATGATTCGCTCATCACGAATCTTACCTATTGTTTTGACCGTTGTGGCGCGGTGGACACGTGATATCGCAGCAACTCTTCTCATTCGCACATATTTATTGTCGCCCTGGTGCCGCACTACTTACCTACTCTGTGTAAATATAGACCACTCGCCGACTATCTTGGAATGCCATTTGCTTTAATACTTCTCATGTAGGTATCTATAATTTGCACGTTTTATCTTTCACTTGATCTATTATGCGCATAGTATGTACTACGTACTACCTACCCAGTACCTATGTGAATATGCTTCGGATTGTTTCAAGTAACGGAATTGTTTAATAAATATTAGCAATCCGTTTCCTGAAGAAAACTTAAACTCGTAATGTTTTGAAGAATAAGCAACAAAATACAAAATTATTCTCATGTTATTATTTCAATACTGTGTTTTGGTACAAGAACTGGTTCTATGACGTTAAGTATTACTTGTGTGAAAATCTGAATATTCTATACCTATTATAGGTAGACACACTTCTTGATCGTCATTAATTGAACATCCAAATTGGCCGATTTACAAAACAAATTGCTTGTCAATTCTTAACAATGTTTTTTCGTGCGTTATTGCGTTCGCAGCTGGATCCAACAAATAAACGCTTGCTTTTTAAAAACGGAGCGGTACTTGAATAACAATGAGTATTGAAAGTTGTTTATTGGAAATATTTGAATATTGATACACCGTCGTTACCGCCCATGAAGTGCCCCCCAGTTACGCAAACCTAAGTACCTACCTACTCTAGTTTCATTAAGATAAAAGGAGTGCAACTTCTGTACTTATTTATTTGCTGATTTAATGGAAACATCAAATCCGACGCATTACGTTCCCGCAAGTGCCGATTTGCGATGGACAAAACATACAGAAGCTGTCCACGAGGTGGTAACTTTTCCTCTCGGAGGTGGAAGTGGCCTTCTTTGCCTTTGTTTTCCACTTCGACATCCTGTCGGTGACATTGCAGTTTCAATATGTCTCTATTAACTCCGTCATCCATCTAGTTTTGCGTCGCCATCCGGATCTCAGGCAGTGTACGGAGGTCGTACAACATTTCGCTGCTCGTTGTGTCGGATTTGTCGCTTTCGTAGGACGATAGATGTCGGTCCGTGCGGTGCGGTGCATCATTAGTTCGGGACTCTACTGACTACCAGCGAAAAAACGAAGATCAGAGCCGCTACTGACAGTTTTTATACATACTTTATTCAACAAAATCATGACCTACATCCAAATAATTGTCGTATTTAATCCTTGAAGTAACAATTGGCCATCGAGACAATCACAAGTAAGTGTAGAACAATATCACGTTTTCTTTGGCAAATAAAAACACCGCGTACGGTCCGCTGACCACCGAGTCAGCAATCAATAAAAATGTCCTCGCCTTTAATTCACAGTTATTGGGCCGATAGTTACTTTTTGTGTGAACTATAATATTTAACAATTATTTCAGCGTCATCAACTTTTTACATAAGTCTTCGTTACGCCGACTTATGCCCTATCTACTTATCTAAGACCCAATATGGGTTTCTTAACTTCAGTGAAACAACATATCAGTCATGTGGGTCGTATCGTCTTCTTAATTGTCCTTATGTTTGTGAATACGATTGCCTTATAAATGCAATTGCTATACAAATGATACGTGTAGTGTAGTGGCAATTATGAACGACCCTCACAGTAACTATGATTTAGTTCAGACGCTGATGTATTCCCATTTAGACTGTCGTCTCACTTACTACAGCTCTTAAGAACGAACAATGCACGCAGTTACCTCGCTAGGGTTCCTGTCTGCTGAGCTCTCTGCGTTCTCTTGCACTGCTAGTGCCCGTTCCTGGTCTGGATCGTAAAAGGAGGACAAATTGGATGGTTATTCCGTCATCTACTGTCTGTTATACGAGTATGATTCTCGCGAATTAGTGGCAGTAGCAGGGTGCACTGCATGCAGGTGAAGACGATATTTTCGTACAATCTACAAAAATTGTACGACTTTCGCTAGACCACTAGCTTCCGCACCTTGGAAATGTATCGATTGTAGCAATCAGGGGCGCTAACATGAACGGGTGCGTTAGTTACCGATGACTAATACACGAACTACAGTTACTTGCGGCCCATTGAGCCAGCAGTGAAATGAACAGCCGACCTTGTCGTAACGCGTGGCGTCGCCGCAGCGCGAGATACGACAGCGGGTAGCGCGCTATCAATGCTCTCTTGACTTGCTGAATGAAGTGCAAGGTGAACACTAATGCCACGATTGTCATAAATATTCATATAATAACGTTGCTATAGAAGATTATTATGTTTACAATGCCCTGTTTATCTGCGGCCTGTATGTTAGCTTAATGATAAGTTGTATAGTAGCCTCTCTGTAAAGATGGTGCTATTATGTCGGAATGATCAACGAGGATGGTTTTCTCCAACCTTATAGCTTGTAAACTTAAGTTGTCACTTCAGATAATGTTGGGAGAAAACATTTATTTGAATTGCTTCCTTTTTGGTTTTACTTTCGTAATAATAGTAGTTAGTGTCGCAGCGGTTCCTGGAGATAACACAGTCTCGATGTTGACAGTGAAAGGTCTGACGCTATCCGCCACATTCGATTTCGGGAAACTTATTGCAATTGGGAAGGAAAAGATGAACATAATTATTGCTATATCAGTAATTTGTTTATAATTTTATTATATTAATATTTAATGTGTTAGTCACCGACTGATAAAGAGGTACGCCCCTAATATTGGTTTAGTAAAGTTAATACATAAATTACCGCCATTGCGCTCACTAGCATTGTAAATTCGACAATCAATCTATAACAACAACACAAGCTGTACAATACACGTAATTTAAATTAAAACCTTGACTCTTATACTTATACAGGTGGTGTGTAATACTTTTTACAATAATTAATGTTTGTTAATGTTACCTTTGCACTCTTTATACGATTTCATATCTATCGAATGGTAGATCTATGGGCGAAATAATTCATTTCACTGTTAAGTTCATTTTGAGAGCCGCTAATGTCAGCCGACGAAGGCGATGGCTCCTTACTATCCTTGGGCCACATATATTACCGAGTTCCGAAAATTCGTTTTGTCACGAAAAATATCGTCAATTATTGCTAACATTTACAATAAAGTAGTCCTACTGTAGATACGAAGTACTGTTTTCACAGTTTGCATTGCCAGCTCAAGACTGCCGGGCACGTAACTAGGTGTGTTTAAATGCAGATTTAATATAATAATATTTGTACGTTTGCACTTTCGTGCGTGCTGGTGCCACCGACCATCCCGTATTTACCGCAAGCCGACATCCAAATCCTCCAATAACAACGTGTACTTCCTCTGCGCTTACCTCATTGATGCTCTGCAAACTATACGAGGATAGTGGGCATCTTATTTAATTACTCACGTATTTCCCGCATCTCGTACGTAAATCACATTCAAACATTATCTTATAGGCAGTGTGAGACTGTTGATTCTTGCTTTTAGTTGTTAACTGTAATATTTGTAAAAATACTAGATACAAATAAAACCATCGTCGTAAATTAGACCTACGTCTGTCAGATAACTTTATTTGTTTAATATTTAGGGCGCATTTGTAACTCAAAATAAAGTACCAACCCATTAATTTTGTAAACCTAACATTCCAGGCGGTGCGTTCGAAGGCGTAGAAGACCAGGTGTCACCGTTCGGGTACGGACGAGGCGAGGGTGTGGACGCCGGCCACGGGGACCCCGAGTGGATCTGCAGCAAGGAGAAGCCACGATACGACCAGCTGTTCCAGTCGCTCAACCCCATCGACGGCAAGGTCACCGGCGCCGGTATGCAACTCTCGCGCACAGACATACGCACACTAACACACATTTTGAACACACACCCACACCTGCGAGGTCACTTGGTTATAGACAAAGCTCTTGAAGTATTGCTCTCTACCACACAAAACTGCTCCCTAATCGCTGATCTGTGCATGCATTTGAAAGACCGTGAAGATGAAAAAAAGGATGACGATAGCTTTGTGAAACTCGTAGATTCGTTATCTAGTGCTACAGAAAACTGTAAATTGATCGCGCAGTTCATTCTGAACGCTCGCGAGGAACAAGTCAGCAGCGGCAGTGGTCGCTTGTCGCCTACTGTCTCTATTCATAGTTTGAATGACACTCTAGCTATCGACGGAGTTGGCGACAGATGCGAGTCCAGCCATGGATATAATAACGATGGGTTTGAAACCAAAACAGGTGTTGGGTCCAAAGTTAAATCAACCTTGAACGGTAAGAATGTCGATAAAAGCGATGAAAGCGATTCTGATAGTAGCTCTGACGCACAATCTGAGTCTCTGAACAACTTAAATGTGCCAGAGCGTAACACAGACTGTTTGGGATCGTTGTTCAATACAATCAAGTTCATAGTTCTCCTCTCATTCAATATAGTGATACTATTGATAACGGCTCAGTTCATGTTCGTTTCGTGGATATACATACTGACGGGCGAGACATACATCGAGTTTTACGTAGATAGGTCCCCGATCAGTTGGTTTGACAGGGCGAAGGTTGTGGCTTTTGGTCCTGAACAAGAGGCTGTCAGAATACAGTCAGTCGTGGAGTTATTCTATTGTGAAAATATTGTTAACATACTCAAGTACTTCATAGAAAAGTTGACAAGTTCAGTGCCATAATAGGGCCATAATCAAACCAAACGAGATGTTCTGTGAGAGTCGAAACCTGGCGACGCTCTGCCCAACTAAGACCTTTGATTATTATATTTATAAGTGTATTTAAGCATAGTAGCTAAGCCATATTACTGCTCAAATCTGAAATTATTCTAGTCTTGATTGGTGTTCGTGGTCTCTTAACCCTGTTCGCCTTGTTTTGTCGTTTATTGTTCCTATCATAAGTATTAGTTACCCTAGACTAAAGCGAGTATTATAAGAGTATTACCTCGTGTATAATTAAACATTTTACCATCAGTTTCGACGAGTCTTATCTAACAACGCTATCGTTTCCCAATACCGTGTTATCTCGCCTTTTTATCGTCACGCTTCTACTCACGATATAATCTTTCTCGTTGCATGAACCTTTTCATCTTCTAATAAACCTGTTTAACAAACTGACTGTACTATTCTTCATCTTTTTGATTTCTGAACACTGTTGGCAACGAAAAAAGTTATGAAAAACTAGACGATCCGTATTTAAACTGGCTACGATTTTTGAAATGAACAAATCAGTTTCGTACTCTATTTCTAGTTATTTTGTTGTAATAAGTTCCCATCATCAGTAGTGATTCTAGCTACATTCGTTGCCGACGGGGTTCCGCCGCACATAACATAATTTGACCTGGCGGTTTGTCGACAGCCGCCAAGACCGAGATGGTGAAATCCAAGCTACCCAACTCTGTGCTCGGCAAGATCTGGAAGTTGTCCGACATCGACAAGGACGGCTTTCTGGACGAGGAGGAGTTCGCGCTCGCCATGCACCTCATACACGTGAAGATCGACGGACACGACCTGCCCTCCGAGCTGCCCTCGCACCTCGTGCCGCCCTCCAAGAGGAACTGAGCCAGCGGAGCGGCCCCAAGGGCGCTGAGCGACGAGCTTCACTAGCTCCCGCTCCACTCATATCATGTTTTGGATTTTGATTCATTATGATACCACACTGCAATCGATACAGGTGAAAATGTTTATCACATTTTGACATTTCCATACTTTACCTTCGAGTTTTGTTCTCGCATGTAAACAAAGTAGGAATTTGATCGACCTTCGATTATTTGCTATTTACGCACTAAATAAATGCATTCATTCAGCTATCTTATTGTGCCCTCCACATTCATGTAGGGAATAGTTATTCTCAAAATGAGAAGAATCTATGACCAGTGTTTTGAAAACAATGTCACACTTGTATTATAGATGCAAGTTTCAATTAAACGAGCCTATTCAATAGCCTAGCGATTAGTAAATAAGTCAGGAATAAATATATTTTTCTATAATAAATGGTTGAAGTGTATTTTGCCAACGACCGGGTTCATAATAAAATATTGAATGTTGATTAAAACCTGTGTAATTCCTTTATTTGATAGTAGTCCTCAAGTCATCGGTCGTGTAGTGTAGGTGTCATCAGAGGCTGTGTTGTGTTATAATACAAGTCTGCGAAATTAACTATTTAACTTTGGCCTCTCTCGTATGGAGGACTTGCACACTTGAGAGGTAATCGCATGAAATCGTATGTTTGTGCAATATTGAAGGCGTCCGCTATCCCTCTACATAACATGTTAGTTTTGTGTGCTAGGGGGCTGCGAGCTGCGTCCAACACCTACTTATAACTTATTACGTCATACATGTTGCTATCGTGTCGTTAAGACAATGGTCGCAATATGGTTCAGTGACATCCAGCTAGAAAATATATTGTTATTATTCAAAACATACATTCAATACATTATTCATTTATAGAGTTATTAAAGTATTGAAGATTTATTTACGACAAATATTTTAACATTATTTATTCGCTTACATTCAAGTTGTAAGTTTTTATTTTATAGAATGTAGTTCAAAATTTATTATTGATCAAATAGCTGCATCCAATGTATTAGCTTTATTTACTTAATGTACGTGTAGTTCACTTGTCGGTGGCTGCCGGCTTAAATTATTGTTTGTTAATTATTATAAACGTTTTACTTTAAGTACACTTTTCTTTTCTAAATTTTCATAAAATTGTTTAGTTGTCGATTTGTGATCGTTACGATAGATTATTCATTATTTCATCATCCACTTCTCAGAGTTGTAAAACAAATATAACAATGTAAGGCCCAGTAATCATCTATATAATTACTTATTTGTTACTTCTTTCTGTCTATACAATTATTACACTAAACACATTTTAATTATATTTTCGCGTAATTGTCATCGTCTCGCTGTTCTAATTTAACATTTGTTTTGTAATTAAGTTGTTCCTACTAGAGACTTCTGGGTTAACATTAGTGATTATTTATCATCGTTAATTATATTCACGAATAGTAGAGTGCACTCCAACCTGCACAGACATTGTAATCATAATGTATATTACTGTTCCTTCATTTATATTGTTGAAATCGTCATGTGACTTTTATATTAAATGTGCTGCATTTATACGGGACTATCGATGATCTACGGTGCCTTTGCTTTAATATAATTAGATGTAAAGCTTTGTACGACGGTTGGGTCACTTCGTTGTACATGGTGTGTTAGAGAGAGAAGGCGGGGCGAGGGGGGAGGGGCGCACTACAACTATGTATAGCCGAATACTTGCGTGTGGCATTTCGCGAGGGGTTTGTGTAAATACAGAATTTTATATCGGTTAGATGTTTTGGAATGTATTTAGCGAGTCGCTCGGCGCTCTCGCTCGCTTGACGTGTCACGCTGTTACAGGTTGTTGTATGTGCCGCAACCGGGAGTATTCCGGAGGTGGAACTATCCCCGGGACCGATGCGGAATGTAAATCTAAGTGTTTTATTATTCTTGTATCCGGCATGTAATATTAGTGTCGCCGCACGAGTCGACGGCGCCGACGACGCGCGCGCTGTGTTTTTACATTTTGCTACTGTATGTACATAAAGATAATATATGTAAATTGATTACAATTATCATAAATTATACATAGAGTGTAATAAATAGTTAGGAAAGCATTTAGTGAATTTTATTTCGTTGTCTTCTAGTCTTATCTCTACTACATAAAAAATGACGAGTTATTGGCATTGCGACGCTGGTTGGTCATACATACATACAATTGGAAGAAAGTAACCAAATATGGAATAGTATCCCTAATATGTAATAACAATAATATTCGTTATTACATATCGTCACCGGAAAGCCAATACTACTTAAGCGCCATTTTTGGCCAAAATGAGTTATACAAGGTTAGTCACTCGGAAAGGGGGTACTAAGCCGAAAGGGCGTTAAAGTACCTATAATAAGGGATAACTTTTGTTCTATAACTTTCCCCAAAACTCGGTAGTTTAAGAGAAATAGCTTTTCAAAGATTCCGTAAAAAATATGCTAAACTGTATCTGTCCATAGCTATGATCAGCTGTGTTTACTATTTAGGTTATATTTGGGGTCACAGATTAGAAACTCCATTTTCTGAATTCATTTAACTAAAGCAGGGATGAAGAATTTTTGAAAAAACTAAAATAAAAATAATTTTTGATGGAAAAAAAATTCATCGAATTTTTAAATTTTAACACTTTCTTTAGAACAATCATCAGTGATACATTAAGTGGTCTGCGGCTTAGTACCCCCTTTCCGACTAACCTTGTATTTATCGTAGGATTGGATTTTTAAAAATCAATTGGCGCTTATTTAGTGTTGACTTTCTGGTGACGATATTAGGTATATTAAATAATTGTAATAGCATAAATAACTCAATATATTATTTCTTTACGTATTTCCTGCACTATTAAAATACTTAAAGCATAGGTATCCTTAATTGCGTTTCCTTGTCAAAATAGCTTAATGTTAAAATATTATATTCAGACCTTCACTGTACCAATACTTATAGCTAAATAAATGACTATGATCAGGGATACTATTCCATATTTGGTTACTTTTCCTCTATCAATCTGTAAAACCCACACTGCTGAATATCGACCGATATCCAGCCAATAAAACAGAAAATTCCCGTTATCACCACCCTTGGTAAAAAATATTGGTGATAGCAGTGCAGCGTGTTGTTTTAGTGCACACAAAAATGCTGCCACACAGAATGTAGTGGTCGCTACAGCTGGCAGTGCTGCGCAATGCTCGTGACATAATCTCTTAGTCGTGTATGTGGTGCACAGCGTGTCGTACTGGAGGCGGATGCTGCATGCAGCCCATCAAGCTTCTTTAAATCCTATTCTTGGTACCTATACCTACCGACGAACGTGAACTCACTCATACACAGCTAACACAAACCACCACGCTTGGCTAGCTGTTGCCCATCGGTGGTTAACATCCTTTATTATAATAACCTAGGAAAGACAGTGGCAGTTGCAGAGAACCGTACGGCATCAAGAATTAAATTAATCCCTTTGTCTTACTTCCAACCACTCCCAGGAAGGAATGGAGTAACCAGTTCGTAGCTGGAGCAGTGTGGCGCTGGGAGACCGGGCCGCAAAAAAGTTTCAACCAATTGGACAATTTAAGTGGACGATTAATAGTGATCACTACTCAAAATTCTTCCCCGACTGTTGAGGTTCAAGGATGTTCATAACAATCGCAACAAAGAGACGATGAAAGGAAGATTGCGAGATGGCATTTAATTTGGGCCCAGTCTTTCCGATAGCCTGCATTAATTAACCTTGGCTAAATATCAATTGCCGTGCCCCTAGCGCGCGACTACGAATCGATAAAATAATCTTAGAGCTATAAAACAATTTTAAGTAATTGTTGTAAATCATCTCTATTGAATAGCGTTTTAGTTGTACCACGCAGTTCATAGGACGAAAATAGAAAAAAAAAACCATGCATGTTCTCTGTCGCAGAAATACGACACGCGCGCTAGGGACACGGAAATATTTGTCGCATAAATGCGACACGCGCGCTTAAAAGGTTAAAGAAACATCAATAGTTGTAGAACACAATAAAACTAACAAAAGAGCAAATAAGTTTGTACAAACAAGATATACAGAAAGGTTATTTATTGTAACTTTTTATTAGTCATACGAGAATTAATTACAACGCCGTCTATTCACCTCGTGAAGTGAACGATAGTTTTCACTTCTGTTCTCTTTTCACAAATAACTAAGACACGTTTGGTGCAGTGGCTGAGCGATCGGTTTCTGCGCTACGGGTCGTGGGTTCAATTCTCGCACGCAAGAAATATTTGTATGGCCTACAGATAGTTGTTCCGGGTCTGGCTGGTTGTGCGTGTTAAGATTTGTGTCTATAAACACACCCACGATACAGGAGAAGTGTGGGGCAACGTGTTTATAAAAAAAATAATTACAATTTTATCTAAGAGTGGTTGCTGTTGGGGTAGCGCAGAACAGCCTCCCCACACGTCAACCTTTAAAATCAAAATAGCTTAAAGCCAATTAGCACTGAACGTCGAACAATAGAGACACACCCAAAAAATGTGTTTAGCTTGGTTTCTGTTTGTCACTTATTAAATTAATCTCCCCTGAACGCTGTCCACCATACCGCTTAGAAATTCTCTCATTATCACACTCGGCAGTCGTACTTGCGATCACTAATCCAATAAGGCGGTTGAAAAAAATAGTACCCATGTCAGGGGTAGCCAAATTGATTCGACCCAAGATCTACTGTTTACTGAGTAGACTCTGTGCGATCTACCAATTACATAATCAGTACCTCTTCATTCAACTTATATTTTTCTTTGCCTTGCCATGATCGACTGAATTAAGAGCCGCGATCGACCGTCCGATTGCAATCGATTGGTTGGCCACCCCTGACCTATGTGTTGCAAATACCTATGCTGCCTCCGTTACCTAGTAGGTACTTAATCTGAAAGAAAAAGATCCTTCCACACAATGAATAATATTAATAACCATATGTAAATAAATACTAAATACTTACATTTTTATAAAACAAGTAAATCATGTTTATTTAAGTTATGGAAGAGCGGAGTCTCCTAACACAGGCTTATTTGCTTAAAAGGAGGCTTCTACCACTAGTTGTTAAGGTTTACTTGTTAATATTAATAAACATTTTTCATTTTCAAATAAATTACTGGTTTGGTCTAAAATATGTATAATATTTAGATTTGTGCAATTTTAAATCTGCATGTCATTACGACTAGTAAATAATTATGATCAACACTGTCAAGGCAAGCACCTCCCCATTGCCCCTCAAAACAAAACCTCAATGATATTATTTAAATAAATTTATTAACAATACCAATAGTTGAAACCTTAGCTATAAATAATTTGGGTTAAACAGAGATAAACTGCTCTTGAAGTTTCTCTCTCATTTAACATAACACACATAGTTTAAATATTATAATATTTTACATCACATGTGGCATCTGAGCATGGCCTCCATGTATTACACTCCACATGGGAGTCCACTTTTTACAATTTAAGTCTAAACTAGTGATTAAGTAGTATATTGAGTCATGTATGGGTATAAAATATCTGCCGACAAATAAATGCAATATAGTGCTACCAAGTACCTCCATATATTTAGTCTTACAAATGTAAGAAATTGAAAAACAATATTTTGTAACCATAGTGCATTATGGCAGGGGCTCGGGGTTATGGTTTGTCATAGTATATACATTTCAGAACAGGAGGTGACTGGTGCAAGTTATAACACTAACAATTTTACATGTGAGCTGTCAGCCCAGAGACAATAGCGGCAGGCACAAGTAGTGTCTTACAATAATAATAAAAGTAAGTCATAAAATTGTTCCTACTATCAGCAGGTGTGAATGAAATAAAATTATATTACATCTTAAAAGATTAAACAATCTTCCCCAAGGAATAACAGGCTAGGAGCCAAGGTTGCGGCTCACTGCGGCGGGTTGGGGCCGGGCGGGCGCACCTGGCGCCGCAGCTGCTCCACCAGCTCGGGGTTGGCGGCCTGCATGTGCTGCGCCAGCGCCTGCCCCGCCTCCAGCAGCGCACTCATGCCGCCCGCGCCCGCTCCCGCTCCGCCGTTGGGCCCGACGCCGCCCGCGCCTCCGCCGCCGCTGCTCATGAGGCCCGAGATGAGGTTCTGCATGTTGGGGTCGGCCAGCATTTCCGTGGCCATGTTGAGCAGTGCGGGGTTCTGCAGCAGGCCGCCCAGGTCCAGTGGTGCACGCTCACCGTGCGTGGCCAGCTGCTCGTCGGCCAGGCGCAGATTCTGGCGGTACGACTCGTTGTCGGGTTCCAACTGCGCTGCGCGAGCGTACGCAGCGCGAGCCTCACGGTGCCGTTCCAGCGCTGTGAGCGCGAGGCCCAGGCGGCTGTGCGCCTTGCCGTAATCGGGCTGCAGGCCCAGTGCCGCCGTGCAGTCGGCTACGGCCGCCTCATTCTCTCCCAGCTTGAAGTGAGCAGCCGCGCGGTTGCAGAAGTACACTGGGTTGGAGGGGTCGAGCTCGATGGCTCGCGTGTACTTCTCGAGCGCCTCCCGGTGGCGCTCGCTCTTCATGAACTCATTGCCCTCGTTCTTGAGTTTCTCGGCTTCGGAGCGTGTCGGCGGGGAGTTGAGCGGCACGCTGCGCATCTGAGCGCGAACAAGCTGCAGCAGGTCTACGCCGCGAGCCGCGTCCTCGGGTCCCAGTTCGAAAGCGGTCTCAATGCACTGCACGCCGACCTCGACGCTCTCGCGCGAGTCCACGCTGAGCGATTCACCTTCTAGCTGCCGCTTAAGGAAATTCACGATGCTCGCAGCAACTATTTTTATGTCCGACATGATGCTGGCGTTAGGTTTATATCGGCGGAAACTTGTAAATCGTCAAATCCTGCAGTAATTTCTATTATTTTTAGATTTTTCGACCGACGATGACAAAATGACAGATGACAAAATGAAAATGACATTTCGGTTCTTTGTGTTACAACTTACAAGATTTACAAATTTTGTCACAGATTAATGATATTTATGTCTACGAATCTTGTGATCAAATATAACGATATTTTTGGGTCAAATTATGAAAATGTGCTAAGTAGCTGGCAATGTTTTAGCCTGGGTGATAATTGCGGCTTTTTTAATATAATGATCATTTTTGAGACGTCACTTTGTTATTCGCGATTACTACATACTGCATTGTTTTGATGTAAGTATACATTTATTTATCAGGTAAAACGATAGATTTTTCTGGATTACAAAAAAGCAAAAGCAAAGTTGTTTATGGTTTCGGAAAGAGAACCGTCATGAATTTGGGGCTTGGGGGCGCCCCAGTGCTTACAGTATACGTATTGTTGGCAACACAAAATGATTATACTGGTGTATCATGGGCAATCATCAGTGTATCCGAATTCGTCTATGGTGACACCAAAGTGACACAAATTGACTCTACATGGAACTCAGAATTTGTGTATCCTAATCATTTTTTGAAGTTAATACTTCTTTTGGCGCGTTTGTTGAGAGTGGGGTTGAGAACAAGAATATTTTATAATATTCAATAATATTACTATCAATATAGTTGAGAGTAAAATTCATAGACTAGTATATGAATGCAAAATTGGAAGTTACGCGCGCACACCGTGACGCTATCAAATAAATCAGACAATATGAAATTGGGCGTCAAAGACTTATTTATTTGTCACCAAGAAGCAAGGGTAAAAGCTACAAGCTTCTTGTTCTTGTTTGTCACCAAAGCAACTATGGTGACAAATGGGTCAACTACCAAAAAGGTTTATAGAGTCAGGCTAAGCTAACTCTGCATTCAAATTTTAATGGCAACACTGCAAAGACCAACTAAAATCTTTACAAAAATCGACATTTTCCAATGCAAAGTTTGCTCTGCCGGGCTATGTAAGAAGGCAAAGCCTACTGGCCTACTGGCAAAGCCTACTGATTGGAATAATGATGACATTGCAAAGATTTTTACAGTTATTGTTTGCAGTGTTGCCGTAATTCCTCTGCAGAGTTAGCTTGGCTTGAAATCTTTATTGAAGTTATACCAACTTCTTGTGACGCGATTGTTGAGAGTACCTAATATTAGACACTGCGCGCGCACACCTTCACGAAAATCGGGCGGTATGAAGATAGCCTTCAAATAATGTTATTTGTCACCATCTCAGAACAATAACTAAAGTTCTGAGGTCACCATACTACATCAAAGAATACAATATCTTGATACACTTGTGCCGATGTTTTGATACCATTTTCACAAAAATATGGCTCAGTCACTCCTTCATAGCTAATGGTGCGTCCAGACCTGACGAACGCGCCGCGAATGCGCCGCTCGCGAACGGCTCGCGCGCGTGCGGCGCATTCGTCAGGTCTGGACGCACCATAACACCCCACCAAATCATCACTGAAGTCGGATAATGCCCACGTTACACTCTGTCGACTAATTGGGAAGCTTCCTTAGAGCTTTGAGCATAAATACGGTCATTTTTTTGTTAAAATGTTGCTCAATTGTAAAGATTTTCTCATCCGTAAACAAAATTCTGTGACCTCCCTTTGCGTACCGCTTCAGTAGTTGTTTTGATTTTACCACCCTATTCTTTTTTAAATTATCAGTTAAAAAATGACCCAGTGCGTCTCATATAGGCTGCAAGTCCTAAGTCATCTTTTAAAATACCTTACCGTTTAAAATACCGTTAATAGCCCGGTACACAAACATTTGACTAATAGGTACCAAGCGTATGGCGAGTTTTAAAAATTGCATTTGGCTCCATACCAACTTTGTGTAATGCAATCACAGCGATTCGGTTCTCTTTATCACCCCACTCCAGTTTAGTATCGCAAATTTTGTACAATGTATTGGCGCCAAAATTAGAAAACACAATGAACAGTCGTATAAAAATGACAGATTCCAAATTCAAATTCTTTCTTATTTTTAATTGTAACAGTATTTATGGCCAGACTAGGTATATCGACCAATTTCTTTTTCGTGGGATAGACACACGTTCACGCCGCACAGTGATCAATTATTAAAAGTTAGCGTCCCATAATTATTTTTGATCAATATATCAGTAGTTGGAAAAATCATTTTATTAAGACTTGATGGTAAGTTGTTTACATTATACTAAAACATCAACATTATGCAGTCAGTAGTTTAATAGATATGCCATTTTAAAGTTATCTCGAAAGCAAAACTATTATAACAAGACTGATTTATCGTTGTTTTGCGCTCCTATTCAAGTTAAGTTGGTTATGTTATCAGTGTAACCTGTGAATTGAAAAAAATTTGTTCACATTAAGGAAGGTTTGTACTTTTTATTTGTATATAAACAAGAAATAAAATAGATCGATTTATATTATTAAAAAATATATATATATTAACGTACTGATATTTACTAACTTTTCTAAGTTTGAACTGTGTTACGTTTAAAAGTACAAATTAGTACACTATCATTTCAATTCCATTATACAGCAGGGACTATTAGCTTTATAAAAATATGCATTTTTTTACCGGTGGTTGCCGGTTTCTATAGTAAAAGTGTTTTTTTAGGTAACGGTGCCTCGATAAAAAATATTGATTTATTCAATATTTTGTCATTACATTTTTTTTTGTATTTATTTATTCATTCAGTAGTAGGTGGGTACACTTAATTTTTTATAATATAAGTTGGTGCAAACATAAACTCATTAGAGTTTTACCGTGCACCAGATGTTGTGTTAGATGAGGAGTGATGTAACAAACTACATAAAATATTAATTATTATCAAGTTAAATTACATGAAAACGATTTTTCGATACTATTTAATGTTATAAATATACCTTTAATTCACGATTTCAGTATTTAATAATTTCGTCCCCCTAACTTTTGAAAATTGATCACTGTGCGCCGTCCATGAATAGAATAGTAAAAGGACAGAGAACATCGTCTGCAAAAAAGTAAAAGTGACATTACGACAGAATAGTCGCCGTGGACCCAGGCTCGAGAATTCCTTAGGCTAGGGTGGAATCCAAACTATACACCTTCAAAGAATACCCGCAAAATTACATGTGCGTTCTCACACGCTCGAATGGAAGCGAGATAGAGTACGCAAAATATTAACTGGAGCCGTAGAGTCGGCCGAACGAAAGGATCGAGAGAGACTCCAGTTTCCTGTTTCGTCCAAGAACACAAGTCACGTAATCGAGTATACCGGATTTCGTCTCAAATGGTTCGACACTCGCCAAGCTCCCTACGAGCTCCACTCTAAACTGACTCGTCTTAAGCTGGATAAGTACATCCACTCGGCCAAGTGTGAGGAGAAGCTTTTTCGAGAATTATTCGACGGAGGCGGACGAGCAAAGACGCTAGTGTTGTTCGGGGCCTAACGCCTATTTTTATGGACATAAGTTCAGACACGACTCTCTGTTGAAATGATTGAGAAACAAACGCAAGATAAGCGTCCAAGTCGTGGACGATGCACACACATCGCAGGTGTGCTCCGCGTGCAACCTGATGACTGGCGAGTTTCACAGGGTCAGCATGAATCGTCGATTACGTTGGGGGTTTGCCCAAACTGCCGCAGCGAGTTCGATCGCGACCAGAGCGCGCCAAGAACATTCTCGTCAACTATACACGGTCTACCATTTACAGGTTAGGATATCTCTCCATCAATGAGGCATCGTAACCACCTAATACGTTTGTAAACTCGAGCGCAATAGGGTCAAAACTCATGTTCGAATTTAATTACCGTCGCCGCGTCGGGTGTTAAGGCGCAGAGAAAAATAAAATAAAAACAAAAAAGAACTTAAAAATAAGGTGTTTATTAAGAAATTAAAATCTAAGTAATATTCATAGTACATACCTAGTATGTTAGTATTTTACAGTGCTGAGTCTCGTATAAATACAAATATCTTCGAGAAAAAGATTAATATGTTATAAAATAAGCGTTTACTCGTTAGGCTGTAGCGTGTCTAAGTCGATGTGGATCTGTGTATTTCGCCTCCAATGACACTGGTTATTATTACAGGCGTGCGATAATTTATATGTCGAGGTAGTCTCTGTGCGGGTGCGAGGGCGGCGTGTTGTCGAGCAGACACACCCAGTCGCGCAGCCGCGGCTCGCGCGCGTAATGCTCGCGCGGCAGTGCTCGCGCGGCGCCCGCCTCGCCCGCTCCCAGTACGGCGCCGCCCACCCACGCGCACGCGTTCTCGTGCGCCGGAGGACTGTGGAACTTGAACTCGCGGATGTGGAGACGCGAGCTGTAACGTATTGAGTTCGTAGGGTTTTATAATAGTTCAGAAAAGTAAAATAGCAATAAGAGTGTCGCGACGGTGAGTTACTTGTACGGCGGCTGCGTGACGAGATGTCGGAGCTCCTGCGCCAGTCTGGCCTTCAGGCCCGGCAGCGCGGCGCCGCCGCCCGCCAGCAGCACGCTCTCGGCGAGCGCGCGGCGCGCGTCGATGGGGCACAGCGCGATGCACTGCAGCACGGCGTCGGGCAGCGAGGCCAGCTCGTTGTCGCGCGCGAACAGCGGCTCGGCGGCCAGCTCGCGCGCGCGCCCCGGCACGCAGATGGCGCCGCGCGCGCCGCAGCCGTACGTCACGTCGCGCGCCGCTACGGGCGGCGAGTCTGTTGCCCACTGCAGAGCGCGTTCACGGGTTGTCACGAAGCACGTTTTTACTATAATGATGGTCAATATTGACTTCAAGCGCAACTGCTGAACGTGAGGTCCTGGGTTTGATGCCCAGGTCGGGTAAAGTGTTAATGGGTTTTTCAGTGTGGAATTCCTCAATACCAACCCGCCGTATAAATTTATGCCCGGTTGATGGCAATAGGCTCGCCCCCTATTACATGGGACTTAAACAACGGCGAAATGAGGGTGTTACTATACACATCTGCACAACCCTTTGGAAAATACAGGCGTGATATTATGTTAAATTTTTGGGCTAAATCTGAAAGTGCCGGTCAAACAAAAATATATATTATTATATTCTGTTAGAATATGTTATTCTATTTATTTGTTACTATGGGACTAAAGCTGTGGGACATTTTACGCCAAGTTACATAAATTAGAAAAATCAATTTTTCATATTTTTTAGAAAAAGTCATAACAGTGATGTAATAAAATTCATTATTTTTATACAGTTAAACATCACCATGAGCATGTTTTATTAGGTCTCGTTTGAAGTCCATTGTACGAGTTATATTTGTACCTACTAAAATATTGCTTTGGGTTAATTAAATGTTTCTGGCGGTGGATACGTGTTTACAACAATGCGTACACAAATGTTTAAAACATACAAAACATAACCCTGCCAATACTGTAGCGCAGTCTGATAAAAAATACTGTAATAATTATCTTTTGAACTAGTGTAACAGAGCAGAGAATGACCCTACCTACAGTCGTACACTTTTTGAAACATTTGTTTAGAAAGAAAAGAAAGAATGAAAAACAATTATTAGGCACAACCACAAAGAAACAGACACAATTATTATTAAAAAAACTAATCTTAAAAGTTAAAAAAGTAGGTAGTGCCATGTGCTTAGCGGCTGAGCATACGAATTGTTGTAAACAAGTTTTAGGACACGGTGGATGCCACAAACATTTAAATGAACTCAAAGCAACATTTTAGTACAAGTATAACACGTACTATGGACTTGAAATTCCAATAGCTTATTATTATTATTTTATTATTTGACAGAAAATAGATTGACAGAAAGCTTACAAGCTAAAGATGGTCTGTTACCGATATTTCATTTGTAGTTAGAAATGTTTGTTTCAACAAAGGATGTCAGATGTTTAGGATGCCAACAGACAAATGACCGTACCTTTAATATCTTCGATGACGTGTTCGGACAAGTTAAGCGGTGCGCCGTTGTGCTCGTCGAGCAGCCGCGCGAGCTCGGCGTGCACGGTGCGCGCGCCCAGCGGCTGCGACTGCAGCGCGTGCAGCACCACGCATGAGTGTACCACTACACACCAACATTACAACGGTCATCAATATGAAACACTCGACGGCATTCAAAATCCAGGCGCGCTGGCCCCAATTTCATGTCCCAAGCTGCATTATAGCAGCTTGGGACACAAGTCCCGTCCTTTTCATTGTTGTCTTTGCGGGAGTCTTATTAGTAAACTACTAACTACCGTGCTCTCCGACTGACACACAACCGAACAGCTAACCCTCACCGAGGCGGGCAGCAACGACATCATTCGCAGAACAACCGCAGACGCACATAATTAGTTATTCAGTAACAAGGTACAGACAGCTGGAGCACGTTACCCGCGGCAACCTCGGCCTCACGCGCGCCCACGGACAGCACGAGCGCGGCCGGCGTGCCCAGCGTCAGCGCGCACAGGCGGGGGCTGTCTGCCCAGATCACGCCCGATACCTGTTTGGGAGACAGTTTGTGATGTCATTATAAATAATGCAGTTTCCATGCTAACGTTCGTCCCAGCCAGATAGTCGGACGTCCGTTATTATCAATAGTTTTCACACATAAATATAAAATTACCAAACAACTTCATCATCAGCGGCGTTTGTTGGTTGCATACAATAGTTTATTTTAAGCTTAAGGTATAATCATTTATTTCGCAATATAATAGTAATCGAAGGTTTACCTCATAGTGTGTGAACAGCACCTTGGCGAGCGTCTCCCGGAACAGTGTGGGAGTGAGCAGGGACTCCACTACCACCACCTTGCGCTCTTTAGGATTCACCAGCACATGTCTGCAAATTCAAATTCTTTATTTTGCCAGATATGAATACAGTAAGGGTGATTGGTTATTTCAAATAAGGTTCATATACCATATCTTACCTAAGCAAGTGAGCAAATAATAAAATTAAAATTACATTACCTAGTCACATCATCGAAATATCAAGTACCTTATACAATTCAAATACACAATTATTAGATTCAATGCAATCTAAGTCAAAAATAAATCAAAACAAGCTATCCTATGAAGAATAGTTATTAATAATTGGAGATCTAAGAATCTTAACCTGTACTAGGCTAGAGGATTGAGACAAAAATATCTCTTTGAATTATAGCGGGTTGCAGTCTGAAAACTAAGCTATTCTGAAGCTATACTAAGCCAGCTTAGCTAAGCTAAAAATAAGTCCCGTGCACACCAAGAACTAAGCGAAAACTCAGTCAGTGTTGTGAAGTTCAATTCGACGGATGTAACGCTCGCCATGGATTTATATCCATCGATGAAGAAAGTTCCGATGATGGATACGTTACACGTAGAAAAAGAAGATTAATACTGACTTATTCCGTTTAATATATTGTGAAGGACGGCACGGTTGACATCTGTCGGGCATGCCACTGTCCCGGCTTATTACTTATTCTTATTATTATTAGATTCCGAAAAATAAAGAAAAAACACTTTTTTAAAAACAAGCTTTTATTACTGGGGAGTAAAAAGAACTAAAAAGTTCAGAATAATTTAATATATGTATGAGTATGTAATGTATGTATTTTAGTTGCACTAAGCACTTGCTTGTGCTACTGCTAATGTTAGTGCTAAAAATGGACTTTTCTATAGGATTTGACAGTTGATTTGACACTAACATTATATTTAGCATTAGGAAAAGTTTGATGCAATCGAGTTTTATTGTCGTAGGAAATATACCATTTTATAGGTACATTATATCCCATATTTTTACATAAAAGCGTGTTACATTTTGACAGCAAGAACACTAAAGAAGGTTTTTTTTCTTTATTTTTATTTTTAACTTTTTAGTAGGTGTATTTAATTTTATGATTCGGGATTTATTACGGCAATATAGTATGGCGTTCATTAAGTATTTCTAATGTTTATACACCCTCATACCATTCAGCCCTCGGCACGTGCTCACCTTGGTATTGGGTCATCCATCTAATCAAACAGAATGCACATTCATAACAAATGGAACGAACTTATTTTTCCAAATCTAAAAGGGTTCCCTGTGGATATTATCAAGGACCAAAGGTCTCATTAAGACGAATCAAACGAGCCCAAACTCGATACAGTTATGTCGTCTTATTACGGAGATCCTATGGCCACCTTCCAGCTCCATCATCAGACCTTTGATACCATCTAAAGTCAAGGTACTTATCAAGACAAATCAAACGAGCCGATACTTGATTGGGTTGTGTCGTTTCGTTTTATTACGGAATTCCTATGGCCACCTTCCAACTCCATCATCAGACCCTGGAACCTAGGACCCTATCTGAAGACAAAGTACTCATCAAGACAAATCAAACGAGCCCAAACTCGATGAGGTTATGTGGTTTTATTACGGAGTTCCTATGGCCACCTTCCAGCTCCATCATCAGATCAGCACCACGTTATCATAATATTGCATTGTCACGCGATTTGCATATTCGTGCAAAATTTCAGCTCAATCGGATACCGGGAAGTGGGTCAAATTTAACTTGCAAAAATCCATTTCAGACAACGGGACAAGTGAAAGTAAATAAAAGCTTGTAAAAAAAGACATTCCAGATCTTGGATATGTCAACACAGTCAATATCTGCAAACAAGTGGAGAGTTTAGAACTTTATTTAATTTATTTTACGAGTTAGATGATGCAAATTTTCAGTTATATTATCGTGTTACAAGAGCTCAGTTTTATGATTTGTTATAGAAAATTGTTTAACAATTTCAATATTCGGTACAAAACGACCCCGTGCACACGACACAAGACACTGGACATCACTGGCGAAGGAAGTGCGAAGAGGTGTAGGGTAAACGGGAGGGGCTTAGCTTAGCTCGCATACGCGCGCATCGGCATACACAACTAACTTAGCTGCGCATATTTTAGTTAGCTCACATAGCTTAGTTTGCATAGTTTGCAGTTTGCACACAAGTATCAAAAACTGCATCAGCTATGCGAACTAAGCTAAACTAAGTTAGCTTAGCTTTCAGTCTGCAACCCGCATTAGACATGATTTTCAAGTAAAACTGTGTTTGTCAAAGTGCTCTGATCATATACAACTATCATAATAGAGAGAGTGCAGATGAGAATCTCATCTGATGTAAGGACAGAAGCTTACTCCACTCTTCTTTTGAAGTTTTTATCAATGGAGGTTTTGTCACAAAATTTATTGAAATAAAGCTTTTGTGTTGTGCTACATTATTGATTTGATGTGAAGACAAGTGTCAGTGATCTTTGACCTGAAGTATAGCAGATGCAGCATGTGCACGAGGTTGTCGTAGAGCTCCTCTGGCGTGTCGTAGTCGTGCACGCGCCGGTAGCACCGTGTAGACGGGCACCAGAACTCCGAGCGCACAATGCAGCGCGGCGCTGCTTCGCCCGTGAATCCGAATCTACCGACAATACCCAGGAGCAGAATTATGAACATGAAATAATGGTTCTATCAATCTACTCATATCAGCATGTAAACATCTATCAACATGGATTCCTTAATAAACTGCTACACCAAATAACTGTTAATAAGTATTGCAATATTAACCATGCTTAATGAACTTGATGATTGGTGTTAATAACAACATATTTCAATTACCAATATATTGTCGCTGCGCCTGCAAAATCTGCAGTATTATTTTTAATCGGTCTTTGATGCTATTTTAGAATACTTCTCAAAGCCACATGCACCTGTAAAATCTGTTTACTAAT
Source organism: Amphipyra berbera (assembly GCA_910594945.2). Classification (NCBI taxonomy): domain Eukaryota; kingdom Metazoa; phylum Arthropoda; class Insecta; order Lepidoptera; family Noctuidae; genus Amphipyra; species Amphipyra berbera. The sequence continues at coordinate 17,141,910 of OU343142.1, forward strand.
CATTTATTTGGTTAAGAAGATAGCAAAATAAATTATTAGAAAACGGATTTTACAGGTGCATGTGGCTTGAGAAGTATTATAAAATAGCATCAAACACCGATTAAAAAAATAAATATTTAGCAGATTTTGCAGGTGCAGCAATAATATTTGGGATTGGTAATTGAAGTATTTTGTAATTCATATTTACACACAGGAGGATGCTGCAGCCTATTGATATTATTGGGATATGAAACATACTACCAGGAAATATTGTAAACAAAATAGTTTATGCATTTATATTGAGTTTGCATAAAAAGTAATAATCTTCAAAAAAACTACTTAAATACATTTCCAGTTTTAGACTATATTCTTGAAAGTAAAATACTTATGATTGTCCTAAACAATGTATGTTTTACTCCTCAACATGACTTTTCAGCCATCAACAACATTGTTTTACACAAAAATTTGTTTAACCTTTTCACCGCCACTGACTTCATTAGAAGTTCCAGATTTTCGTGCTTCCAGCGTCACATCTTCTCTTTATAAAAATTTACTGTATTTAACAGGTCATCAGCTCATCACTACTGTTTACTATATATTTATTCTTATTCTTTATTGTACACAAAATAATAATATATAATACAGTTCCGTTGGTAAATTCATGTACAAAGGTGAGCTTAACTCACAAATGAGTTTTCTAACAGCAAACCTTAGAGCGATAGAGAGATTTGATGTTGAGGAGAACAATTACCTAAGTGTACAAGTTATATAAAATTACAAATTAAATACACACATCTACATAAACTAAACAAATATGTGTATAGCACACAATACATAAACGTAATACATACAATATAATATATAAAATACTACATACATACATATATACAGGTCATGTAGACAGGAAATGTTCCCTAATTCTTTTCTTAAAAACATCTAACGACGGGCTATCACGTAAGGAGTGAGGAAGAGAATTACAAAGGCGCGAAGCACGAACAGTAAATGATCCATCATAACGACTCGAGGTGTGGGAAGGCATACGAAGGAGAAGAGATGAGGATGAGCGACAAGGTTTCCCTCTAGGAACAAGAAATTCAAAGCGTTCTCGAAGATACATAGGAGAATTAGGATTGTGGAGAACAGAAAAGAGAAAAGAAAGAATGTGAGTATCACGACGTTGCCGAATAGGAAGCCACTTCAGCCGCTTCCGAAATTCCGACACATGGTCGTACTTCCGAAGGCCAAAGATGAAGCGGATGCACAAATTCTGCAGACGTTCTAGTTTATCTAGCAGTTCCTCAGTTGCGTCAAGAAAGCAGACATCAGCGTAGTCCAGAAGGGGTAGAAGAAGAGACTGAGCAAGAATTATTTTAGTAGGAAATGGCAGAAATTTCTGGAGACGCTTTAAAGACTGAAACAAGCAAAAAACCCTCCTGCTTACTTCTGCAATGTGAATGTTCCAAGACAGGTGGCAGTCTAGAATAAACCCAAGTTTTTAACCTTCTTTGAAAAGGCTATGGCGACAGAATCATACAAAATTGGAGGGAGAGACTGGTGATTCATCAAGTTGACAAAGTATCTGCCACCAATAATGAGAGCTTGTGATTTCGTAGGATTAACTAAAAGTCCAAAACCTTTAGCCCATTGACTGATATTGTTAAGATCATTATTGATGGCTTCGATAGCTTCAGGAAGCTCATCGAGTTTAAAATGGCGAAAAAGCTGCAAGTCGTCTGCATAGAGATGGTAATGTGAAGCTAATACCTTAGTGATGGCGTTAATAAAGACCGAGAAAAGAAGAGGAGATAGAACACCACCCTGAGGAACACCCGCAGCAAGATCGCACCACTCAGAGGAGGCCTCATCGGAGCGAACCGACTGCGAGCGACCCCGAAGATAAGAATTAAACCAAGCAATTACAGACGGAGATATATTAAGAGAGGATAGGATACCTAAGAGGATATCAAAATCAACTGAGTTGAAGGCACTGCTAAAGTCCAATAATACATCACTGTAAGGAGCCTGTTTTCCATGGCCAGTCGGATGTCATCAGTTATTTTAACTAGAGCCGATACAGTGCTATGACCAGGACGGAAACCAGATTGGTAGGGACTTAGCAGGCCATTAGAGGAGAGGTAATGAGACAGTTGATTGTTAACAACACTCTCAAGGACTTTGGATAGGATTGGCAGTATGGAAATTGGACGGAACTGGGATACTGAAGAGGGGTTGGAGACTTTGGGAAGGGGTAAAACATGCGCCTTCTTCCAAGCAGAAGGAAAGGAGCTAGTAAAGAGAGAATAGTTAATAATGTGTAAAATGACGGGAGCTAATATACTTAGGATAGGAAGAAGCATCTGGAGTTGAATACCATCATCACCCACTGCTTTCGTGGAAATGGATAGGACAGCCCGCTTAATATCCCCTTCTGTAACCAGGTGAAAGGAGAGTGAAGTACACATTGGCAGAGGAAGATTAGAGAGATTGCTAAGAGTGGAGGATTTGACGTTATCATCCAGAGTGACTGGAGATTTGGAAAAATGATTATTAATTGAGTTTAGGTCCATATCGGGGGCACTGTCATTAGTGACTTTGCCGATACCAAGGGACTTGAGGAATTGCCATACTTGTGCTGTGTTGAAGTTTTGAACATAATCGTGGATGTGGCGTCTTTTAGCATCCCTGCACATACGACCGCAGCGATTACGCAGCTTCTTATACAGAGACCAGTTCTCGTCAGTAGGACGTATTTCGTTATACATTTCTAGCTTGGCGCTGGCGAGGCATCACATTCTGTGTACGTCGGCGGTGAAAAGGTTAAAACTCTAAATCTGACACTTACAAGAAAATAAAACGAATGTTATGATAAGTTAAGAATGTGATGTCTAGTAAATAAGAATCCTACCTGATGTTATTACTTACCCTAAGGCAATACTGAAGTCAATATGTATTTCATTTACTAAAACAGAACATCAATAAAATAATCTATAATATATCATCAATAATATATTCAAAATATGTATATATATTATATTTCTTTTATTTACTTACTTATTTATTAACTTATATTATTATTATAATATACTTAGTGATTTAGTTGATTGTCGATTTTTATTAGGTTATACGTTTGTATGCTGCAAACTGCCCTATATATTTTTCTTGACAATTCTTTCCATCCAAAGGTTGTCTGGAAGAAATTGCTTTAAGCGATAAGACCGCCATTTGTACTGTTCTTAATAATGTGTACTCCTTCTGTTTTATTTCTTTTAGTGTACAATAAAGTATATCTATCTATCTATCAATTATGTACCTAAATAAAAGCAAATACAAAAGGGCATTTTTGGCATACACATCATAATTTAGTGACCACAACATTGTCATGGAATCGCCTAACATTATTTATAATTTACTCGGACTTGGCCATTAGTAAGTACATTATGAGGTGAGTAAATAATAAGGGAATATTACTTATTTGGCATTGAGATATAACGTACTAGAGTAGTACATTATATCTCAATGTTAATTGGTGAACAAAACTCACTTAGTATAATCCGTGCCGAGGTCCAGCACGACTGCCTGCTTCTCTTGGATTAACGCTATTCCTTCGTACAAAGCCATATCCTCTATTTTATTTACACTTTAAGTTGACTCCATAGGGTTTTTGACAATTTATTTATGTATTTGATTCATTAAAACAGCGGTTCGTGACGAATTGTTGATGACCAACCGATTATCTGTCATAAATCATAATGTCATTCTTATGTCATTTGTCATTTCTGCTGTGAGTATTTTTGTTGATGACAGTTTGACAAATGGCGTCATTTTTGACTTTTTTGCTTCGATAAAGTCTACAGATAAAGTTATACCACAGTCTACCCAAGGTACACTGTGGTAATACCATAAAGTTAAATAACTAACTTTATGGGTAATACGGACGGTCCAGTTGGTCCAGTAACGATCAATGACCAGACCAAACGCTTTCATCATCGATGACATTGAGTTCGAGAGACGTTCGACCGACCAACCCTTCTATTCAATGAAATAGTGATATTAATAATTCATGCACCTATGTGCACTGGAACTTCCTCACATTCACGCCGCTATATAGTAGTATATTGTATTCTATTTATTTGGATTTTGGAAATAGACAGGCAGCTTCGATGATTTATGTTATTAAAGCTCTACCTATAAATCAAACATATATTATAAACTTTTCCATATCAATTCCCCAAAGTCGCCGATAGATGTCACCTGTTTATACATGTTATGTAATAACATAACATGTATAAACAGGTGACATCTAAACTAATAAGTTTAATGTATAGTTTTGGTAATGCATTGAAATAAAACCAGAAATTTATTAATATTTTTAGGGTTCCGTACCCAAAGGGTAAAACGGGACCCTATTACTAAGATTTCGCTGTCCGTCTGACCGTCCGTCCGTCTGTCACCAGGCTGTATCTCATGAACCGTGATAGTTAGACAGTTGAAATTTTCACAGATGATGTATTTCTGTTGCCGCTATAACAACAAATACTAAAAAACAATAAAATAAATATAAGGGGGCTCCTATACAACAAACGTGATTTTTATAGATAATGGTACGGAACCCTTCGTGCGCGAGTCCAACTCGCACTTGGCCGGTTTTTTTGTTTGTTATTTATTGATTTATTACATAGTCAAATTTTATTATTATTTTTATACCTACTTGCTTTTTACATTTCAATCTTTTAGTCACAGAATATTTTATCCCATCAAAAACATAAATGTGAAAATGGGAGCCAAGTTCAATAATAAGAATATGCGTGGTTGTCGACTTCGCCGACAAAAGAATTGAGATCTAAATGGGTGCCAAGTTCTGTAGATAATCCTGAAATTTATTTACACAAAGCAGATAACTTAGGATAAATTGAAGCTCAAGTTTGACTTGTCTAGTTTTAACAAGCTAACCAACATTTTTAGAAGAGTAAGATAATTATGTTGACCTTACAATATAAAAACAGTAACTTGCGTATAACATAAAGAAGATAAGTTGATTAGCCAAATATAAGATAACTTGGATGTAAAAACTAGCCAAGTCAAATCTTGAGCTTCAATTTATCCTAAGTTATCTGCTTTGTGTAAATAAATTTCAGGATTTTCTACAGAACTTGGCACCCATTTAGATCTCAATTCTTTTGTCGGCGAAGTCGACAACCACGCATATTCTTATTATTGAACTTGGCTCCCATTTTCACATTTATGTTTTTGATGGGATATCATTACTTTTTGTAAAGTAATTATTATTATTCATTATTCAAAAGTAAGCTGTAAAACGTTTACGCTGTATAGTTTTCTTTTTTGTGCTATTTTTTACATTTTCTTGAACGTTAGAAATACAAAGTCCCCCCTTTATTTTTTTTATCATTTGTCTGTTTGGTATATTTTTATTTTCCACTTGAATCAAATAATCTGGTATACAAAAAGATAAAAGCGACCTTTCATCATGGAATCATAGAATCTATTCTCCTGCGAAAGAAAATGTTTGTTGTTATTATAATTTTGAAAGGCGCTAAGTAATAAAAATCGATTGCTTGAAAAAAAAATCAAATTGTAAAAATTCACTGTTTTCTGACTTTTTCCTTTGTATACACACAATTACCCAGCTGAACACCAAATTTCAACTTTCTAGGTCACCTGGAAGTGGGTAAGGTTTTTGATCTATATGTCAGTCAGTCAGTGGTAAAAATGACGATTTTTAGACGTTAATATCTCAATAACCGTTTGTACTGTATTTATGAAATTTGGCGTTCTTGTTAGTCTAAGGGGTTTTAATAAATAAACCAAATTTCATGTCTTTATGTTAAATAGATATAAGAGTTATTAAGGGGTCAAAAGTGGCTTCAAATCGTTCGTGTAATATAACACACGGCTGCTGCGTCGTCAGTTCCCTTTTACTTTGAACTTGGCTTGACACGCTACCGCGTGTCTAGATCTGGAAACTTATGTCAAAGCCTGAATTTTAAATGCAATTAATAATAAAAAATAAGACTATTCTTAAATAATTTAAGCTCATACAAGCAAAATTTCAGTGTATCTATGTACATACTATGATAATCGTGGCTAATTAACAACCGCGCGGATCATACGATTTGCAAGGTTGAGCTGCGCCTGTCACGGTCAGTCCGTGGATGGGTGACCGTTCGTTACACAATGAGACCCCTTAGTGCCTCGGAGAGCATCTTAAACTGTCAGTCCCGGGTGTCATACGAATACCTATGATACTCGTTACGGGTAGTCAGAAGCACGAAAGTCTGACAACCGGTCTAACCTTAAGATATCGGCATCGGTGTCGGTTCTGTTGCACATTTTGACAGTACTGAACTAGACTAAACGCAACTGTCATTTTCTTTTTCTATTAAAACAGAAAGAAACTTAGTTTAATCCTGTGTGTTAATTAAGTGCGCAACAGAATCGACACCTTTTCCCAGTAATTAGGTAGCGGAGGTCGGATGCCAGTCGCTCCGTGTAAAATACTGGTATTCAGCCGCTTCTGGTTAGACTGGAAGCTGGCCCTAACATAGTTGGGAAAAGGCTAGGCAGAACGAACGTACTATGATAATATTTGAATATTCTAATTGGGGTGTTTGAATGTTTGCATTATTCCTGTCACATGGTGTATTTACGTTCTCGCGAAAGAAAGGTAGAAATAATACCGGTTGATCTCGTCCGGTAAGTTTTAAATGATAACGTTCGTATCCGATGAGCCATGCAAAGTGCTAGTAATATAAACAATTTTTTGGTAATATTCTTAATATCCAATTCTGGTACCAATTGGAAAGACGATTGAGCACTAAGTGCGGCTCCTAAGTAGACGTATATCTGAGTCTATTTGGTTTAATCTTGAACGCTCTCTTTAGTAAACGCTTTACACAATCATCGGAACAGATGTTAGAGTTTTAGATCAACGACAACGCAGAGCGATGGCTATTGAGGCTTGTTAAGAAAGAAAGTACAGATCAGGTGCGGTCGAAGGCAAAGACTTTCGGCGGGTCGTATTAACAGTAAAACAAGTTGAACACATTACGTCAATGTTATTAAGGAATAGAACGTGAAGTTGAAGTTTCCGTGATCCGTGACATGTTTAGTAGAGTGGACGAGAGTTGTTTATTAAAATTGATATACCTATAGACAGCCGTAATCACTTGGTTCGTAGCATATCCGTGTCAGTGATTAGGCGAGGAGAGTAAAAGTAAAAGATGACAATAATTTAACTATTTATTTATTTTATACAAATTCCGCTATAATACATATTTACAAACGTAAAAACGAATCGAGAATGTCGCGGTATAAAAAAAAGCTTGAGCAGGAACGGCGGCGGCGCCGGGCGGTCCGCGGGCCGCGCCACGCCGCCGCCCCGTGCGCCTCCCGCCCGACGTGCCGCGTGACGTCACGCGCTGACGTCAGGAGCCGCACACGGCGCGCGCGCACCACGCGGCGCGGAGCCGCGTCCGCGCCGCGGGCCTCTACACTACTACCTATACTAGGATATTGTTCTACATGCTCGCGCATTAAATGATGGAGGTGATCAATCGCGCCTTGAAGTTGACTATTCTCTCGGAGGTCTGCGCAATACGCAGAATGAGGTCCTGGATGAGGTTGGCAACGCCGCGGTTGGCGATTATGAAGAGCCGCGTGATGGGGCCGGGCACTCCTTCCGTGAGGTTGTCGCCCTTGGCGGCGCCGGCATCATCGCCGTCGGCGCCTGCGCCCGCGTCGCCGCCGGAGGAGCCTGATGATGAACCGGCTACCAGCTGTAACACAATACAAAACGTTAATACAATGATCACTATGCGCGGCTGTTCCATATTACATGTTATACTCGTTATACAGAAATCGCCTTGTCGTATAGCGGAACTGTAATGTGTGTCGTGGCCGACGGTAACGCTACTGGTGTATGTACAACATCTACGTGTCTTCGGCGTCGCTTGTCGCCTGCGTTCCAGGAGTATTTTTCGCATACTGAAGCCTGGAATTGCTTGGAAAGCATCTGAAATTACATTAACCTTTATTCCCGACTACTTGAACGACGAGAGGCAATGCCGACCCGCTCCAATTTGACGACGATGTTAAACTACACGACTTACTACAACGACGTCGAAACGACGACAAACACCTTTGTGCTGCATCGACTTGACGATCTAATATGCTACGTATTAGTAGATAGGTATTCTGTTACTTAGTAGTTAGTTGTTTGTTAGTATCTAAAGTACCTACACATGTGAGGGCATGGGGAGTGTTGACCGGGATATGTATCATGGATAAGGGCAGTTAGGGTCTTGTCGGGAGGTTTGGTGATGTGTGGTTCAACGGTAACTACTGACACTACTGCAACTACGACGCCGGGCGACCGAAGTCATCGACAGCAGACTATGTGCTACGAGCTATGTATCTGTCGCAGTACGAAGGCCTAAATGCTTAACGAAAGCCCAAGGGATTAAGCGCAACAACGGTCAATTAAGTTGCTCAATGATTAGGGTTTAGCTAAACTCTTTGTTGGCTATCTTACTGCGACACATGTACGTTCTGGCGGTGTGTTCACTATATGGCGGTGCTCAATTGTCTGTGTATGTGTATACTTGTGGGTCGTTAGGGTCCAGAGTGGCGGTGTGCGAGGCGGTCAGCCCCACGTTTAGCGAGTCCGTCCCCGCAAACAGACGGAACGCCGTGCCGGCCGCGCGAGCCATCGCCTCGGGAGCACGCTGGAAAACGAATCCTTCTAACTCGTAACTGTCGCGCAACGATCACGTAGCTCTCACGCCGCACGCTTGCAGTACCCTCACACTCGTGCCACGCTCGCGGAACTATGTGCAAGTCCACGAGGTAGCCCAACGAATGCTACAGCACTCGTGTTGTTTTGTGTTTTCGTAACTTGTTAAAACATTGTATGAAAGAGTAAACAGTGAAATTTATGGAGGTTAAATTATGTCTCAAATGGTAGAATATGTGGTGAGAGTCAAGGGACAGTTTAACTTACCCTGACGATGTCGAAGAGGAAGTTGCCAGAGCCGCCACCCGAGCCGCCACCGGCGCCGCCGCCGAAGCTCAGGAATCTGGAACATTCGGAACGTTAGCTATCACTCGTAACGTGATAATGTAAGACACACATAACGGTTACATGATCTTACGCCTCACCGCGAAACGAAACCGAAACGTGCGAAAACGATCGCAAAAACCTTTAATAGCAGCTCTCACTCCCAGGGTATTGTTCGATCGGAGTAACGCAATCTGCGGGACAATATGGTCATGTCTGCGTTAAGTAAGGGTCGTGCTGCCGAAATAGGTATGGAATGATTTATTATTCACGATAATTTATTCATAATTATAGCTAAATATAGTAGCCACAGACAGTCAAAAAAAAACTGACATTTGGGGTGCGTGAAAAGATCCTCCACGAGTGACGATACTTAGGTAGGTACGTCCGGCGTACCCAGCACTCAACCATGCGACTAGCCTTGCTGACTAGCTAATATTTCCACCACGGCATGAGCTATTCTCATACAGCTCGTGCCGACATGGAATTAGAAGAAGAAGAATATGAAATATGATTTATTCTTGGAATACCGGTACATACTTATGTGGTTGCGGAACAAGATGACAGTACTTTGGTGTAGAATTGTGATAAGCCTTTATATTAAGACCGAAGGCTGATCTCTTCATAGTTCGGATAATGATGGAATTTTATTAAGATAAGATAATACTTTATTTTATCGTCACGATATTATATTGTTTTTTTTGTATATTTCTCGCTTATTGATTGCTTAGGCACTTCAATAAGTGCTGCAGGTGTGTGCATTGGTCCCTGACTAACCTCTTATTTCTGTTTTCTTCGCTGTTGTCAGCGTCGTCAAGCGTGATCTCGTCAATGTTGGCTGTGTTGGTCTGCGCGGCGGTTTGCTGGTCGTCGCTGGCGGCGACCTGCTGGTCGGCAGCCTGGCCATCTCCGAACGCCACGCGCACCTCCGCCTGCTGCGACTCGGCGCCCGACAACAGCTGGTTCTCCTCCGCGATCGCGTTCTGCAAGGTAAGGTATGGTGAGAGGCGGCAAGGGCGGCGGGAGGGTGATCGTTAATATGGTCGTGACGTGTCCATGCGTGAAGTGACGATGACGATGCGATGACGATGACGATGGAGGCGCGCGGTCTGCGCGCGCCCGCACTGCCGTCCTTGGGCAGGCTGGGTTAGTGCGCATAGTTCCGTGACGTCGCATACCGGCAGGATGTACAGCGCGCGCCGGCGCCGCACGCTGGCGTTGGTCGTGGTAGTGCTGGAGGACGAGACGGGCTCGTCATCATCGTCATCGTCGTCGTCGTCGTCGAGCTCGACGGTGCCGCCGCCGGTGTTGCCGCCGCCGTTCCGGCCGCCGAGGAACAGGCGCAGCACCACGGGCCCGAACGTCGTCAGCACCATGCTCGTTAGTTGCTGTACCTTCTGTTCGATTATCTAAAACATACACCGCCCTTAGCGTCGCGACCGCGACCGTCTACAACACACAACAGTCCGCAGTCCGCAGCCTGAGATCAACATGACGCCAATGAGTCTGTAGGTGACCGATACCCGCGGCGCACTCGTTGCCTGGTCCGAGTAAAGGGTCCACAAGGCTAGATAAGTTCCTGTGTTTGTTAAGGGGATCTAACTACTGTTTGTTAATCTACTTTTTGTTAATATGTAGCATTATATACAACTGGAGCCTGTGTGTTATACCTGTGTGAGAGATGGGAACAGCTGTCGCAGAATGCCGATGGTTCTCTTGTTCCTCTCGCTGAGCTCGGAGCCGGGCGCGCCGAGGTTCAGGGTCGCCAGCGTCTCCTGCAACACGAACAGTTGTTAACAATCTTGTGTTCAGATGTTTATTACAGAAGGACATGACGTCAGGTTACGCAACGAGTCGCGTGCTGTAGGATGCGTCGCCGTGGCCTCCTAATCGGTGTCGAAAAGTCGTGGCCTCGACGTCGACGGAGATAGGCAAATTATTCATTATTATTAAAGTTAGGGGTATTGTCATAAACAAAGCGATGCAATTACGTAATTATATTATTGATGGATCGGAGTGATTAGGGTCACGCGAGGCGCTGACCCATCCTCTCGCCTCCCCTCACCTCCACCCACCCGCGCAACTAATTGAGTTTTACGATAAGTGTGTATTACAGGCGTGTCGTTTCTTACTCGCACGCCCCGTCGCGCAATGAGGACAACTGTTTTATGGTCATAGTTAGGTATATTCATCGCCTCGTATGAGAAGCGGCTTTCTGATCATTATGTTTGTAATTAATAGGCCTCGGGAGACAGGTATGGCAGAGATAACAAGAGCGAGCTTCCTGAAACACACTAACTTGGTCGCTTCCCAGGAAGTCATAACATAACATAGCAGAGCAGAACTAGTCCCTGTTCAACTAACGATGCTGCAGTGCATGGATACTTAACGAACATATCCGTGACTGCCGACAAAAATGTGATATTGCAGCTACAGTACAAAGGTTCGGACAGAATTTGATCGAAAAAATAGTGATAGGTTGGGATAACGCTAGGTAGAAGGCGCGACTTTGTTCTCTTTATATGCAATTTTCATGATGGTTTCGATATGTTACCTGTGCACTGGCGGCGGGGGCAATGATCTCGATGATCTCCGGTCTGTCATCGGCGGCGGGGTCGGGCAGCGCGGCGGGCGCGGGCGCAGGCTCGGGGGCGGGGCCGGGGTTGGGCGCGGGCGCAGCTTGCGTCGCCACAAGCGCGCATAGCGCTACTATGTACATCGATGTCCTCATGCTTGTGTTGGCTCACGTTGTTCTCAAGACTAGCACCACAGGTCCGGTTCGGTCTCTCCGTTACAAACTTGTATTTGTTGGGACCTGTAAAACAATAACGTAATGTCTGGTAAGTTTGGAGTTCTGACTAGCTTATCCTGGTAGTTGGTACCGCGCGTCGTTCTACTGACAGAGAAGCTTACTTTGTTGACTGCTGTGGTTATTTAACGTATCTTTATAAGCAGGTATGAACGTTATTCGTAAGAAAGCTCCTATGATTGTAGAACTAGCGAGGACCACAGAATCCCGAAATGCAATATTAACAAAATTAACAAGCTGAACAGTCGCAGCTCGTCAGGACCCGCACGTGTGTGTGTGTGTGTGTGTGTGTGTGTGTGTGTGTGTGTGTGTGTGTGTGTATGAATGTTCATGTGTGTGGTCGTTGTGTATGCAGGGCGCGGTTGGTTGCGCCAGCGCACCGCGACCTCTGCTCGCGATCTGACAACTAAACGGTCACTTAGTCACCCTTCAAACATAGAAACTTTGATATGTAAATAATTTAAATTATACCTATTGCCTGCTTTACGACACGAAAATCCATAAGCATTCGAATTTCTGTGAGTGACAGTCGGTAGCAGCGCGACGGTTGTCTCGCGACTACAACGGAACATTACGTTTCTAAAAGGCAATGCACACTGTGGTATACAGGTGTCTAACTCATTACCCCAAGCTGTTTTAAAGTTGCGATATTTAAACTTTCATTAAAACTGTAAAGCGATAAAAACGATAGTTATCATTTTATAGACAACCAGTGTAAAATGTGTTAAAACATATAAAATAGTCGCAATACGTGCAACAGCATCGACATTGTGAGCACCTGGATTGAGAAATACGAGTGAGGCGCGACACCTGCGCGCGGACCACATAAATAATAACCATACAGCACGCCAGGCTCACTCGTTAAATTAAGTGACCAATAAGTATTGTTGCCATTCAGACGCACACATTACACTTAGTGCACAATGTTGTGTGAACACGGCGAGGTGCGGTGCGGCGCACGCTACACAGAATACACGCTTACGATAAGTTTACACATTGGGTTGCCTCACGAGATGCTGAAATTAATTAATTCAATTAAACTTCAATAACGACCATGTTTATGATTAGATTCACGACTGCTAGGATTTCTTTACAATATTTAATATTATATCATAATTTCGAAACAGGAAATACCGCAGTAATGTGCGGACGCGGCAAGGGCGCGTCCTTAGCGTTAGTAAACTCACGAAGCATTACATTACACCCGACGGTAATTAAGTGTTGAAACACTGAACACTGGTCGCTGGTCGCTGGCCACTGGCCAGTCACCGACACCAAACAACTGCGATGTTTTAATTAATTTGAGGTTAAGGCGAAATTGTTCCTTTTACAAATCATATCGGTGCACGCCTGGAGCTAATGGATCAAACGGGCATAGACAAGCGAGGCCGCGACCGTAAGGCCGGCCGCACACATCGCGACGTTCCCACACCCGACAGTCGCCTGACGCGGCAGATCGTACGTGTGCGCTCACGATAATGTATGTATGTGCCGTTAATAGGTGTTGCTTCAACTAATGACTGTAAACTATCGTAATACATACATTGTAACTTGTAACGAGCTTAAAACTAGCTAATCTTAAGTATGCAATTATTTTGTAATGATGAAACAATTACGTGAGGAGTTTGTATATAATTATAATTATACGTATCTGTCCATTTATCTAAAATTAGTGACTGACACTCAGTGGCATTGCATGCGTACTATTGTTAAATTCGTGGCGACCTCGAAAAGGGCTCAAGGAGGAAATTCATGATAAACCATCTAAAAAATGTTAATGTAGAGGAGCGGAGTAATGTAAGATTCCTCAATTATTTTAGTTACACAAGTGTGTGTCACAGAACCACTCGGCTGAGTTGTTGTATTTGTTTCACAAATTGGTGTTCGGATACGTTTCTAGGTATCTTAAGGAAAACGGATATTTGGCTATGTATTGGGCAAGCAGGTGGCAGGCGGCTGGCGGCAGGTGACAGGCGGTCGCCTAGCAGTGATCTTTATTACGTATAAGGCGCGAGAACTACATGCAGGCTGTATTCAAACGTGACTCAATAACACCAACGCTACTAAATGTTGCTTTTAAACGTCAAACTAATATTCGCTGGAGGCGCAACAGCGCTCTGATGTAGTCTCGTGCACCGGCTCACAGACAGTCGACGGTGGTTTTGGATTCGATGTGATCGGAGGTAATCCTTTCACATCACCATTTATTCGATGTGATCGGAGGTAATCCTTTCACATCACCATTTATTCGATGTGATCGGAGGTAATCCTTTCACATCACCATTTATCAGACAAGATTCTAAGTCCAACCTGTTACTGAAAAAAAAACTGACGGAACAAAACGGATTAAACTTGGAACCGAACAGTTCATAGTCTGCAGCACCAGCTAGGACCAGAGCCATGCAGCGGTTATATTTATCTAATATAAATAAATACAAAATGACCGACACTCACACAAACCTGATCATAATGTGTAATTTACACACCCACTGAAGCGGACCGAGTGTGCAGAACTCTTAATACTTAAGTAGTTTTATTTATTAGGTCACGTCTCTATGTAAGGTAACATTTGAATTTTAAATGTATGATATTATATTTCGTAAGCGCGGTCAAACTTGCTCAATATCCCTCAACACCGCTTCACATTACGCAAATGACTTGCCATTCCAGTTTAATATTTAGTAGTTATCAGCGTGAAGCCTTGTAAGATAACACGAGAATGCCTAAAAGTGGTCAAAGTCGGTCATGTGCGGGCGAAGCCTCATCGACCGTGTCCTTGAGGGAGTACATAGATAGCTGAAGAAAGTTCACTTTATACAATATGTGCAATAACAAGCTCAAGCACACAGATACGACAAATAAAGCGCAGTACGAGCTACATATAACTGTTCCTAGTCGGTGTGTTTTGGATGAGACAGGAGAAATCATAAAGTGGGACCTAGTTATATTTTTAAGAAGAGAATGGTAAATCTACTTGTACCGCGGCTCGCGACTGATTAGTTTTATCTATATCGTAGCAACCATTCAAGTAGTATGTTATAAGTATGAGAACTCTGCGCCAGTTTTTCCTTCGTATCCGTATTTTATAGTATATCACCATGACTCATAACTAGGTTTTGATATCGGCGCCAGCGCCGCGGTATTCATTTGCTATTTGTTCAGCGTTGCAGTAAGTTTCGTAAAGCGATGCATTTAAAACGGCGAATAAATTGAATAAGTAAAATCAAATTATCTGTCTGAAAGGCAAACGGTTGCGCAGGCGTCGCGAGGCGAGGTGCCGAAACAAGCGAGCTGACGACCATTGATTGTAGTTACGTGATGGAGCGGCCTCGACTGGAACTAAGGCGACAGATCAACAACATCTACAACAGTTCCTGTCACGATTCGATTACATCTTTCAGATGTCGACGTGCGATGTTGCTTCAGTTTCCTTTTCAGATATTGTTGTTAGCTACGTTTAAACCTGATTGAATAGTTTTTAAGAGCAGCTGATTTTCTTAATTAAATTAAACGGTAAGTAAGGTTTTTTTAAGTTTATTCAAATTCAAGAAATAATGGTCATAGAGTTTTACAGATATCACTGAACCCCACTCTAAGATCGCCTGGTTT
This sequence comes from Amphipyra berbera, assembly GCA_910594945.2. NCBI lineage: Eukaryota > Metazoa > Arthropoda > Insecta > Lepidoptera > Noctuidae > Amphipyra > Amphipyra berbera. The sequence continues at coordinate 17,157,380 of OU343142.1, forward strand.
ATATCACCGAACCCCACTCTAGGATCGCCTGGTTTATATCACTGAACCCCACTCTAGGATCGCCTGGTTTATATCACTGAACCCCACTCTAGGATCGCCTTGTTTATATCACTGAACCCCACTCTAGGATCGCCTTGTTTATATCACTGAACCCCACTCTAGGATCGCCTGGTTTATATCACTGAACCCCACTCTAGGATCGCCTTGTTTATATCACTGAACCGCACTCTAGGATCGCCTGGTTTATATCACTGAACCCCACTCTAAGATCGCCTGGTTTATATCACTGAACCCCACTCTAAGATCGCCTTGTTTATATCACTGAACCCCACTCTAGGATCGCCTGGTTTATATCACCGAACCCCACTCTAGGATCGCCTGGTTTATATCACTGAACCCCACTCTAGGATCGCCTTGTTTATATCACTGAACCCCACTCTAGGATCGCCTTGTTTATATCACTGAACCCCACTCTAGGATCACCTGGTTTATATCACCGAACCCCACTCTAGGATCGCCTGGTTTATATCACTGAACCTCACTCTAGGATCGCCTTGTTTATATCACTGAATCCCACTCTAGGATCGCCTGGTTTATATCACTGAACCCCACTGTAGGATCACCTGGTTTATCTGTATGGCTTCATTTAAAATGCTGATGGCTGGTTTATCTCAATAGCTTAATTTGAAACTTACGCTTGTTATAATACTTAGTGTAATACTTAGCTTAAAGACCTCGCGGTTACTTTGTGACACATGATTGATGACCAGTGTTTGATGGTCTACTACCGAAGTTGATCTTTAATTATTGAATGTCAGATCACGGTCGGGTCGACTGGCGTTCGTAAAGTATTCACATTATATAAGTTTTAAATAAAAATCACGCCACGAACAGTTGGAGGTTGCTCTTTAGATGCATTTTCATTGTACTGTCATCACATCGTCGTAATATCGGAGCGTAAATGTCATCTGAGCATGTGAGTGTAATCTCGGAGAACACACACGCAGATGCACGCTCACATACGTACCTGCACGTGCTCATTGTTTGTTGATAAACACAGAGCTCACGCGCGAGCAATTATATCGATCGGTAATTAACCGATTGTCTCGGCAATTGTCGATCATCGCGACTATTAACTATAACTACTATAAAAATTTATAACAGGTGATGGTTTTAAATGAACATCGTTAATTACCTATAAGATTGTTACAGTTTACGCGAGCTATTAACGGCAAAACGTGAAATACAAACACACATTTATTATTATTATTGCTAAAAGCGTGGCCCTAATCCGGCGCATGCGCAGAACGCTCGAGCAGCTTTCATTATATTCGATTACTGGCCAGGTTTACTATTTATCTGGCTCTGTTTATATTACGAAATTACGATTCGAGTAAATTAATTTTATTGTCTGATATTTTTTATAAAAATAATTTGTTAGGTAACACCATATAATTAATTCTATTGACAAATAAACTGATACAAAAGCCGACGCTTTACACAATATTGAATTAAGCTTATTTACATAATGTGTAATATTAATTTTATTGCGTGTGATTGACGTAGTATGCGGACGGCGTAGTCTCGTAGTGCGTAGCACTCGGCTACGAATTATGCTACGAGCGATTTTAGACGATGTTCAAAGTTAAAGAATCCTTTAAGAAAGTTTTATACGAACAGGGAAATAATATAGTAATATGTACCATACCTATGTATGTCCTGTTTCAGTGATTTGAAACAGCTGACCGCAGAAGTTGACAGGGTATGTTTGATATGTCGCGCTGTCGAGCCAGTTGTTATATATATATCGACGGGATTGTGTAGCGTTGGGCAACAACATCCTACTCCGAGCGTCTGTGTCGTCGCAGTCTCGCCACAAACGGTAACATAACGATGGGCCACTGCGTGCGCCTAACTGACCGATTACACCTAATGTGCAGCATTTACGTGCAATCATCGGTACATTATGTATTTTAGAACAACATCAGTGTTCACGAGTCCCCGTGTTGTTCAGCCTCTTTACGATTAATGTTGCAACGATTAATAGAATCGGTATCCTTGCTTACCGTTAGCTTTGCAATTACTGCAGCGATTTATTGCAACTTGTGGTTATATCGGTGCGCATTATTTTGTATCGATTTAGAACCGAGATCTTCAAGAAAAAGCCAATAAAATTATATTTCACTCTTGTATCTGAATCTAATCTAAATTATTACTAAGTATATATTGCCTCTTGAAAGTGTTACTACCGAGCGTAAGGGTCTTAGATTCGATTACCAAGTTAGGTAAAACCAAATGCCAAACACCACGTGAGGATATCACAGTACATATCTAACTATTCTTTCAGGTGGCATGGTTACAAAATGATTATATTATAGTATATTATTATTCAATGAAGCGTTTAAAAGACACGGACGTAAAACTTACTATTATTAAAATAGCAGTTTTTTTTGGTCTTTTGGCCCGCTTGTGTTATTATACCTCTTCCCTTTGGCCCGCTTGTGTTATTATACCTCTTCCTTTTTTTGAACTGGGAGATATTTAATGTTAAGATAAATGGCATATACATAAAGACGAGTGTGTGGCAACTCGGCCGTGACCTTTGTCAAGCGTTAATGAGTGCGTTACGTTAATGAATTCGGTGTGACAATTGAACGCCGACGCAGTCACTAAGGAGCCGCGATGACTTGTGAAACTGACAGGAGCTACTCAAGAAAGCATCCACATAGTTACTGAGATGGATAATATTATGTGAAGAGATATTTATGTTCCAATTTTCGGATATTTTTTTGTTTTCGATTATACAGATCTGATCGTCAGTATAGACCTGTATCGGTCAACTCTGAGCGTACCGTATACTGCTGCCTAACTCCTCGGAGATAACAGGTGTTAAGTAACGCTATCAATAAGTAATAGTAAGTGACCCGACCTACATAGTGTGTACTAACTCATAATATCGAACATTTGATCCTTTTGTAAGAATTACTTAACAGTACTATGTACAACCTAGTGGAACCAGTTATTATATCGTGCATTTGATGTGTTCATCGTTACGATCATTATGTAATAAAGGTACCATAAACAGATAAAGCAATAACCTGCGCATGAGAACTGTGTGAACAGAGAGAGAGGTTCTATAGGAACAGATGCGGCCGCGGCAGCGGGCCGGTTGTGCACTTTTGTGTTATTTGAACATTTCGACGAATTTCCTGGCGATCTACATTTCCGCGTCTGTAAGTACTGTCGTGTCATACAATGTCGTGTGCAGGAGCGCTAGTCTTGTCGATTTCGTCAGCGATGCGCAGGAGCAGACGCGCGACAAGATCACTCTAATAACAAGTAATGCTGACAATTATAGTTATTATGTTTAATGTTGGCATTGTGCACTGTCGCCGGCTAGTTCCGCGTCCCGCACGTAACGTTTGCGAAAGTGACAATTGTTCTGCGCGCGCGCCTCCGACAAATTGGGCGCTCTTGTAACGCAATGCAACAATCGCATGCTCATGTAATGTACAATCTGTTGGTGACTCTCCGATAATTATCATACTTCCTTGTTACACGTCCCAGTATGGTCATCTGCTCACATATTATATTGTTCTATGATCGGTTTCAAGGTGATGAAATCTTATTTAACGGTTATAGTCTCTCTGATGTTTGATAATATCACTCATGACAACTGTACTGAATTACAATTATAAAGAATTTACTACTATAGTCAATGTTAATAGTATTGCAAACACAATGAGTGTGTTCGCGCATGAGCATGCTGTGGGAACAGAGGCGGCTTCCTCGTGTCGCGCAGTGTTTATCGTGGTAATGTGCACGGTAATGACGCGCTACACCTGGTGGTTAGCTTCGCAGAGCGTTCATTACGTACGCGCGGACACCTCGGATCCTCCACCGGTCATTACGCGGGCGGCTGGACACCACCCCATCATTACGTGACAACTGTCGCATTAGATCATCATGGCGAACCAAATAAGTTCGGCGAGTCATCGATTGTACGCACTATCGCCTATATGGTCAGTTCGCTACACTGAGCAAGGCGCGGCGCGGTACTAAGCAGCACTAAGCGGCACTGAGCAAAATTAGTGATGCCAGAAGCCGCGACCTCGAACACTTGTGACGAAGATTTCGCGCGCGGACCGACGTCCCTAATTGTAAAATAATAACTAATAATAACGCTCTACTGATTTTATTGGCCAACTACTAGTTTCTAACTACCTATGTGCTATGTGCCTTTTTAGGCGTAACAAATTAGGTTAAGTCTAAACCGCGCTGCGGTTGAAATCTCTCCATCACTGTGTGTTATTACGGCATCTGCGTGTGTCAGTAATATTGCGACAATCTGATAGCTTGGTTTGTTTTTTTCGTAATATTCTTGTTGTGTATAATATGGTTAACTGCGGCTCATTACAGAACACGTACCGCTTGACGCAATGCGATACCGACGCGGACGATGGTGCACGAGGCTGCACGACACCGCACGATGCTGCACGGTGTGTCGGTCTGTGTGGTTGGACGGTATTGGGCGCAGAGGTCAGAGGGGACAATAAACTCGCAAGTGCACTCATTACTTTGAGCAGTTGTATGTTAATGAGCTCACAACTAGTTGTAGCGCGATATAAGACAACAAAAAGGTAATGTTCGTCACTTGGATCCGAGCAAGTGGTACGTGTCTCACTGCACTCAATATTGCTGCTGTGACAAATCATCAATATGATGGTAATGCAAAAAGATATCTCCGTCGTGTTACCGATATTGTCGGAACATAGGTCGATGATGAGTATCCGTGATTGGAAACATCCACTTGTGTTTGGTACGCGTTCAACGTTTATAAAAGAGCAGGGCTACAATGTCACCAATCAAAACCCAGTTCATTTAACCGGGCTTACAGAAAATTAGTTAATTTATATCTGTACGGTTGTTAAATTAAATTTTAAAGGTTATTGTAAATTGTAAAGTATTGTGTTTTGGAGGAAAAACATTTCAAAAACAATTACTCAAAACACTTCCTCATGCGCACAAATGTGCAATAAGCGGGAAACGTATTTAAATATGACCTTAAATTACCAATATTGTTTAACCTTAACGTTTCGTCACCGCGTCCCTGGAGGCCACACTTTCGCTCGGCGGCGGCTAATGTTTCTTATTTATGTAACACTCACAAATACCGCAGTTTCGTCAACAAGGCGCATCCTACTCGAACAAGACAGACTCATTTATAGTAATTAAGTAGTGATGTTATTGAACATCTATTGCTGAACGTCTAGACCATAAAGGCGAGTGCTTCGGCGCACGCGCAGCGCTCTCCTGCACCGCTTACGTAAGCTTGTGGTTGCGACACACGTAGCTTTTGCAAGCTCGGCGCGGTTGTCTTCTACATGTCCAGTTTCTCGCTCGACCGTTATTGACGAGCACTTGTATTGAGAGACCTCGATTCCATCCTATTATATTCGCATTAGCCTTTGAGAGGTGTCGCAAGTTAACCGCTGCAGCTGCGCAGTGTCGCGCCGCTCAATATTCGGGGTCGAAGGGCCGCGTGTGTGCGCACAGGCGTACAGTCTCAATACCGCGCACAGCTGGCCGAGGCTCGGCGCCGGACGTAGTTAGGGCAACTTCCAGTCGCTGCGATAACACCACGCGTCGGGACCTTTGCTCAACAGCTATTAGGAGTTACTACAACTAACATGTAGGTATATAATTAGCGGCGGATAGTTGCACAAAGCGGGTCGGCGACCGCCGCCTGCGCCGACGTGTAAGATGTAGATCAACATCGACGTGCGATTGTGCAGTCACGTGGTCACACTGAGTTGTAAATATAATTCTATTGTTTTAGATGATACGGAAGATATAGTAAATAACTATCAAGTTTTTATGTAACCTTTTTTTATTGTTGTACGATCAAAATATTTTTAAAATACTGACAATGAAGACGAAAAAGACCAAAAAACACGGCTGTCGACTTTGTAGTCAATTATATCATTTAATAACCGGTTGCTAGTCCAACGTTGACTTATGTTCGGCTTTAGATTATCACGTTTTGTTTAACAAAACATCTCAGATTGTTTATGTAAATAGCTATGTCGTAAGAAGAGGTTAGTAAACGCCAGTCTCAAATCAAATCTTAGGCCGAGCGGGAAGCGACCGACTGTAAGCTTTATATATTGTAGCAATAAGTGCAAGCAGCGCAAGTAATGCGGGCGAGGGGTGGTGTGGTGTGCGGGGAGTGCGGGGGGTGTGGCCACAGCTGGCAGTTTGCACAACACCCTTTCACCGGGCGGGCTGGCACTGGTAGTGAGTCACGAAGGAAAAAACCCAAAACTGGAGAATGTTAACGTCCTCGCGCGCCCTTGACGACACCCACCTGAACCCAAAACAAACAAGAAAATATGGTTCTGTAGCAACGGAGTGGCGAGTGCACAACATGCATGCGACGGGAACCGAACTGACTGTCTACTGACTTCTGGCTATCGGCAATAGTTGACAGAGATAGTTGTGCCCGTTACTTACGACACAAGATTTCTATAAAATTAACATAATATTTTACATTTAGTCAAACTAACGTTCACTTATACTTTTGAAATGAAAACAAAGAGCTTATCATGTCCTGTAACAGTTATAAATATCACACTAACTGCATACATGTTAAGCGCCCTGGGAACTAGTGACAGATGGGAAGCTCATTGTTTGCGATAGCTTCTAATCAATTAAAAGATTTTATTAATACTACAATTTGCCGCCAGGGTCGAGCAGGGAATCACTTTGTTACGTTTCTTGTAGAACATTAAATGCTTAACATTTAGCATCCAGTATCCAGCTCGTTAATGACCGGTTACATTTGCTTTGAAATGATTTCATCTGCGTGTCGTAACGGCCAGACGTCTGCTCTGCCCCTACGAGTCACGACGGCATCGCGGCAGCCGAAAAGACAAACTTCTAGTCAAAGTCAAAGTTTTTTATTTCAAATAGACCAGATTTCAGGCACTTTTAAAACGTCAAAACTAGGTGCACGGTTCCAAAAGGTAGGTTCTATGGAGAAGAGCCGGCAAGAAACTCCATGAATACTCTTTTCAAAATAGTAGTTCATTACAATTCCATAGTAGTTCCATTCTATAGTTTCTGCCTACCCCCATGGGAAAAAGGCATGAGTTTATGTATGTATGTACAATTCTATTACAGCAGTGTGAGAAATAGAATGAGAATAATGCAGGTTAATGTAACAAATAAACTCACATAAGAGTAACAAATAGAAAAATATGCCTTCTAGGATTGCCATAGCAGTTAAGGGCTGACCAGTCCCGACAGACGGCACCCGTTCACGAGCATGACGTGCACATCCGCATCGGTCAGCTCAACCATATTGTAGGGGACCCAACGACCGGATAAACAACGCCACTATCAGCAAGACATTTAAGTGAGCATCTAACAAGAACAGGCTCACAGATTCCTGTTTTGTTGATGTACAACTTTATATATTGTTTCAAAACTATATAATGATGCAAGCATGATACTGTTACGTCGTTTAGGGCCCTTGCCGTGACCTCTGATTACCGATCAGGAGTCCGGTTACCCTTCTGAATAGACCCGCTCATTCACACTATAAATGTCAGGCAGAATTAGGGTTCAAGCACGTAAACTTAACTGTCTGAGTTGAGAATACGTTTTAAATGTTTGTGGTAGGGCGTCAGGCGATTGTCACTCACTGTTACACATGTACAGACGGGGGGAACGGGGGGAGGGCACTTTGGGAATTTTCCATTTGCCATATTAGACGATAATGTTAACCTTTTCTGGTGATGGTCGGATTGTCCGAGTGACGCAACACTAAGTAGATGTAATTACATACAAATATAAATACGTACAGTTTCAGTACTTTCTAATCAGAGCGCGGTTCATTGGTGGCGAAGTTATGCAACGGACCGACACGTCGGGAACATTACCCGACTGATGCCGAGCCGTGCTGCGTCGTATCGTGCCGCGTCTTACCGAGTTATGCAACGGACCGACACGTCGGGAACATTACTCGACTGATACCGAGCCGTGCTGCGTCGTACCGTGCCGCGTCTTACAGAGTTATGCAACGGACCGCCATGCCCGCGCCGAGAACATTACCCGACTCATGCCGAGCCGTGCTGCGTCTTACAGAGTTATAAATATGTTGAATCGATTGCAGCAGAATCCATTTGTGCGCTAATATTGGATATGGCAATATGCCTCCGCGTCCGTTCAATGGCGGTTTGTTAGGTGACCTGATGTCTGCAGTGATGTCTGCAGGCTGATATGATCATAAATATATTTTAAAAGATACACTTTTTTCGATATATATAATAATAAAATGAATGTAGCATGTATGATATGCATGAATTTTTTAAACAAATGTGTTTTTAATGTCAATTCGTAATTTTGTGTAAGGAAGTAAATAAATAGTAAATGCCAATAAATTTGAGTGAGGAAGTAATAAGTTAGTATTATTATTTATATTAATATTGCTCATATGACGTAGTTGAAGTGAATGTGCATATTTAGTAGAGGTGTTAACGGTTCATAAAGTTATAATAAACACAGTTTCACAAGCGTCAATACAGACATGTTTCACAACGAACCCGCGCCGGATGCCCGCGGGTGCGCGGGTGCGCGGGCGCCGGCATGTTAGTGGTACCGTTTTTGTTTGTCCAGTTCATACACCAATCAATTGCCGTTCACTGTTGTACAAAGATCTTTCACAAAAGGGAAGTATTTCCCATTGTTAGGTAAATATCTGGCGACCATAAAGCAAGACCTCTTAAAGATGCTTGCTGTACGATTACTCTGCCATCAAAATGAGTCAGTCTCAGACTGCATTGAGGCATAGAAGGAGGGAGGCTTCCACTCGGCAGTGCGTGGACAAGGTTATGGTGGTGGAGGTGCATCACCGGTAGGATGGCCTGTCACTAGGAAAAGGTCGCGATGAGCCGCTGGATGGAAACCGTTCACCGTGGAAATGTATAGGGGAGGCCTATGTCCAGCAGTGAACAAAAAACGTTTACATGATGATGATGATCATGAGAGCACCCAAAAGGTTGACCTTGCGATAGCTAGGTAAAGAATTAAGCGTTTCTCCTTTGTAAATACCCACACTGTTACAATTGTTTTATAGAGGCGTAAACTTTATAGGTATATTTTCAAAAAAGGTTCGTTTATGTCTGCAGTGAGCGGCGCGGCGAGGTCGTCGGTAAAAGTTGCACTCGTTTGCATTGGCAACACCTGCGCATGCGCTGAAGCGGCGGCACTTCACATGTTATCTGTTATCGTAACATCTCCAAGTTGTGCGTCCGCGGCGATGTAACGATGAGCGCCGCACAGTTTTGTAAGATCGCTCAAAGTTCAACTGTTACGTCCTTTGGCTTCAAAGTTCAGTTGACGGTGCACCTGACGGAACCCCTTTCTCTTGTCTATGTCGTCACGTCTGTCTGCTCATCGTTTCATGCTGTGTGTTGCGTCTGCCTCTCAAGTGATCTATTGCAATTGATTTTAATCTGAAGATTATTAATAATTCACCACCCGTTTGATCAACGCATTGAAATATTGCATCAATCAAAAATTTTAATGATAAAATAGCAGAGTACCTAGTTTATAATACCAATGTTTCACCCATATTGATCCACTGAGATGCTGTGTAACACCCGCGGTACAACCGCTGAGCGTGTTGTATACAAATTGTGGGCGAGCGGGTGCTTCCCACTGGTGTGCTAGACAAGTTCCCACACTGCAGTGACGCGAGGAAAAACGTGAGCATTGGCAACATGCGCACGAGCATTGTGCGCGCTGTGCAGCGCAAGAACTGCTCCCATTGCACATGCACATGTACCTACAGCAATTAATGTTAAGGTTGACAAATATAGAGCGCGCAAAAACTATACTATGTAATTGTTTAACAACAGCAACCATTTTCCGACAAAACGGCAGTTAAATTTAACTAATCACGACCAATGAACTACGAAAGTAGAACAGTAATCAATCGTGTTTCTGAGTACTACGTAACGAAACGTTCCATGCGTAATGAGCGAAGATTTGTTATGAACCTGTTCACTTCAGTAGTACGGGACGTCGCCTAACTACGGTCGAAACCTTATGAACAAAGTTTTATTGTGTATGATCGATCGAATTTTATAAAGTTTTAGTCTAATCTACGAATTACAGCTTCTGCATGGATTTGTGAGGTGAAGTTCTGAATCACAACTTGCAATTAAATAATGTTATGTGTTAGATTTTTTTAAAATTAAAACAATACAAAAAGATGCACTAAAAACTATTCCGAAAAATCAAAGTTATTACTACGTGAAACATCATTGACTGAATCGTCGTTTAAAAGACGTTAACAAAAGCACTTTGGTTAAAAATATATCATAAAATTATTTGCACGACTACAAAAAATGACTTGCTACGATGATAAATCACCGACCTAATTCACCGTACAAAAGACATCAACGCACACACCTTTCGTAGTGGCACCGTAGCAGTCTGCTACGAGTCATCTTCGACTGCATTTTTTGTGTGATTATGTGCGATGTATTTGTTAAACGTTCAGAATATTAGTTTCATACTGAATTGCATATAATATTGATATATCATGGCGAGCTAAATGTAGAAGAACGTAGAGGTGTGTCGGTAACCGCAGTGCATTGGGGTCAGCGGCGCGCGCGCAGCTACGAGAGACGTTAATGGGCGGCGCGTGCTTTATGAGCGGACGGCGGCCGTAACGAGCCTTTGTGAATATCGCATTGTTTGCTATTATCTAGCGACAAGACGCATCATATTACACGAGTTTTGTGATTTGAAATACTGAATTCATAAAGTTAGGCAGAAAGTTCACTCCCAAAACTACATGTACCTATAGTGAACAGATGCTGTCACTCATCACAGAAGTGAAAAAATAATCTAAATAAATAAGCCTTTATGCGATTATTGTTAGTGCAAAATGTTGTTTTCATTGAAGCGTGTTTCAATTTTTTAGTGTCAAGGAAATATTAAAGTATACACTAAATGCTTCGGTTTAGACTGTTGTGATTATGTGACTATTTATATCTTGACATTTAAGTCATTTTATTTGTATTGATATTGAGATAATAATATTTTCATTTTACTGTAATCAATCAAATAAGTAATACATTTTATAAGGACTGTTATTGTTGGAGGTCAGCGTGTACATGTCATTTTTTATATATTACGTTATACAATGAATACATTGAAATATTAGATACATAAACGCACATTAATACTCTGTCAGCTCAACTGTCGCAACAACACAAACTGTCACTATTGACAGCTGCACGCGCCTGGCATGTCATTGTGTCTAATTGTTTGTCGATAGTTTGATCACAGATGTAAACCCGATACCTTTGAAAAAAAAAAAGATACATCTCTTGTAGTGTATATTTAGTTTAGTAAACAAAAATGTCCATCGTGTACCTGACATACAGATACAGTATATCGGTTTACTTTAAATTTAAAACAATCAAGTATTTAATACAATGGTGGTCAGTTGGAAAGCGCTAATAATTGTTTATAACCAATCACGCAAGACCTTGACCCGGCGCCCGCGCAGCTCCCGCGTTATCTATACAAAGTTGTCACGGGTAACAATGTGCAGAAATCCCACTGTTAACAATGTGTAATAAGCAATTTGCACATCACTAGTCGCTTCTCTATGGTATGGTACTCTAGTCGCTACTCTACGGTATGCATGATGCGGAAAATTCGTCGTTACCTCTTTTTTACCTTGAGTTTCAAAAGTAATTTAAATAAAAACAAAAACTTTAAATTCTTAAAGATACTAAATATTGTATCTGTAGTAGATAAATATTATATTATAAGTTTTCAATATGTTTGCGCAAGCGCATTGTAAGGAACGGTTCTTCTACAGTATCTGTATGCACGCGATATTCACCTATATCAGACACGCGACATTCACCTCCAGCGTCGCAACGTCGCGTGCTATGCGTTTCGATGTAACGATGGGCTAGCAAAGGGCCCCCGCAGCCTGCCGCCCCCGCAGCCTGCCGCCCCCGCAGCCTGCCACCGCGCCGGTGCGTTTGCGTTATATAGCGGGACTTGTGGCTTGTAGCGACCACACTCAGAGCAACTTATATTGGAGCGCGGACCGGTCACAACCTGAGTGGTACTGACGAAATAAACAGATAATATTCTTGGTTATAATGTACAACTGTAGTACAGTGTGGAGGGGCTCGTGGTTAATTAACAACCGCGCCGACCATACCATTTGCGAGGTTAAGCTGCGATTGCCGCGGTCAGTCCGCCGATGGGTGACCGTTCATTACACATTGAGACCCCTCCGTGTCTCGGAGAACACGTTAAATCGTCGGTCCCGGGTGTCATAAGAATAATTATGACAGTCGTAGGGTAGTCAGAAGGCCAAAAGTCTGACAACCGGTCTAACCTTAGGATATCGGCATTGCCCAGTTACTGGGTTGCGGAGGTCTGCTGGCAGTCGTTCCGTGTAAAATACTGGTATTCAGCCGCATCTGGTTAGACTGGAAGCTGACCCCAGCATAGTTGGAAAGAGGCTAGTAAAACAAACTAGTTCCGATTGCTTTATTTGTTTAGTGCAGGTCGCAGGCCGCAGGTCGTTAGGGTCGCGGTCGCGCCAGCTAAACGGTTCATGTTACGACATCTACAACGGCGCCTTATGGAGCTGACAGGTCGAATGGCACGTGACGTAATACACCAACCATTTGTACGATAGAAACGTCTGCATTAGGCAACTGGTTATGTTATTATGTATAAGTTGAAAGATTTAAAATATATAATTATTGTAGCTATAGAGTTTAGTTAAAAGTATTCAGTTATTAAGTAATAAGGTGGGAGCCTCGATCTAGAAACGCATCGTGCTAACTCATCCGTTAGTTACGATCTTGTTAGCCGAGATAATTAATATTTAGTTACACTGTAGCGGAATGCATCTCGTTATCCAAGGAAACATCACTTGCTTCATGGCCGGCCGGCCTACTTAGAAGCCAGATGCCTAAAGTTTAAAGTTTCAATAATATATATATATTTAAATAAGGCTTGTACTTGTGGAGTATTTTGGAAAGTAAAGCGGTAAATGTTCAGGTACAAGTGGAAGGACGAAGGAGAAGGAAGTTGACATTGACGGCGGTGGTGTAACGTGTGTGACGTCATAGGCTCAACTGCGTCCGCGCACCGCTTTGTAAATATCACACAGTAACAAGGTATAGAATGCCCACCCTTGCCGATGTAGTTCTGAAGAATTTATTGAGTCTAAATCATAATTTATTGAGTCTTAATTCTAATTATTGAGTCTAACTCTAAAGTCTAATTTTTTCTACTAAAGACTAAAAGTATTTACACAAAGTTCTTATTTAGTGATTGGGCGACTCCAGGTATTCGTAAAAGCAGGGAAATCTTTTTGGACTTTATGGTCTAAAACAACATGTGAATAATACAAGCTTTCATCAGTATGTTGCAAAATATTCTAAAACTTTTAAAAGTGTGTGCAAAATAGCTAAAGCTCTTTATATTAGCAATAAAATAAAATCAGCTGATGATAAAATAAAAACTACCTGGCAAATAATAAATAATGAAACAGATAGGAAAAAACAGCTTAATACTGAATTTAATTTAGAGACTGCACATGGGCCCATCACTTCAGAGGTAGAAATAGCTCAGGAATTTGAAAACTTTTTTGCTAATGTTCTCCTTAAAACTACTGAAACTTTGAATTCCTCACCCGCGCTTTCTGCTGCTTCACTTAGAAATAATGTAAAGGTATACCCCTTGGAGTTTAGGTTTCAGCATACAAACCCCCAAGCTATTATAAAAGTTTTTAAAGATCTTAAAATTAAATCAACAGAAGATCTCTGGGGAATGTCTGTAAAAGTCTGTAGATCTATCATCGAAACCATTGCGCCCTATTTGGCTTTCATATTTAACACCAGTGTAGACCAAGGAGTCTTTCCGGATCTCATGAAACACAGTAAAGTAGTTCCTCTGTTCAAATCCGGTGATAGTAAAGAACCCAACAATTATAGGCCTGTGTCAATGCTGCCTGTTCTCAGTAAGGTGTTTGAAAGGTTGATGCTCAATCAAATGTTACGTCACTTTAATAAAAATTCCATCTTTCATGAACAACAGTACGGTTTCACCAAAGGGCGTTGTACCACTGACGCCGGTGTCACCCTAATAAAGAACATTTTTAACGCCTGTGAAGAAGCACAAGATGCCGTTGGAATCTTTTGCGACCTCTCTAAGGCGTTCGATTGCGTACACCATGAGGCACTTCTGCTGAAACTAGAGCACTATGGAATTAGGAATACAGCTCTTAATTTACTAAGATCATACCTGAAAGATAGAAAGGTTAAAGTTCAAGTAAACGGTGTTAACTCATTGGGGTCTGAAATGGCAATGGGCGTTCCTCAAGGTTCGATATTGGGTCCATTCCTCTTTTTAGTTTACATTAATGATTTACCCCAATTATTTCAAAATCAACCGAAAATGGTGTTATTTGCAGATGACACATCTTTGATATTTAAAATAGACCGACTGTCACAAAATCTTGACGACGTGAATAACTCTATTCTTCAGGTCCAAGATTGGTTTACGGTAAATAATTTGGTACTAAATAAAACTAAAACCAAATGCATTAGATTTAAATTACCCAATGTTAGAAGTAGCGAGTGTGATATTATATTGAATGGAGAAAAACTGGAATTTATTAGTCAAACGGTTTTCCTAGGAATCACTTTAGATGAGAAATTACAATGGGGACCACATATAACATCTCTAGCGAGGCGGCTAAGCTCGGCTGCTTATGCTGTTAGAAAGATAAGACAGTTAACAGATGTAGAAACCGCGCGTTTGGTCTATTTTAGCTACTTTCACAGCATTATGTCATATGGCATTTTACTGTGGGGTCGGGCTGCTGACATTGGTTCCATCTTTATTTTGCAAAAGAGAGCTGTCAGAGCCATTTATAATCTACGTCACCGCGAATGTCTTAGGGAACTATTTAAAGGGATTAATATTATGACGGTACCTTGCCAATTCATTTATGAAAATATTATGTATGTAAGAAAAAATCTACATCTTTTTAATAAAATAGGCGATAGACATAACTCTAATACTAGAAATAAAGATAAACTAGATCGACCATTTTTCAGATTATCTAAAGTACAGACATCTTTTATGGGGTACTGTGTTAAATGTTACAACAAAATACCTTGTGATATATTGCAATTAAATGAAAGAAAATTTAAAAGTCATATTAAAAGTACACTTTGTAAACAAGCATA
Source organism: Amphipyra berbera (assembly GCA_910594945.2). Taxonomy (NCBI): domain Eukaryota; kingdom Metazoa; phylum Arthropoda; class Insecta; order Lepidoptera; family Noctuidae; genus Amphipyra; species Amphipyra berbera. The sequence continues at coordinate 17,172,691 of OU343142.1, forward strand.
TTACAAATTAGACGATTATATCCAGGATAAGAACGCTTGGAAACATGCTGGTCCAGCTCCATAGGACAATCTAGAGTCTAGACAAAATCAAACTGGTTGCTATTTTAATTGTATAATTTATTTTTTTAAAGCCGTTTATTTTAGATTCTATGAGTAAGTACCTAAACTCACACACTGACCTATGACTTAATTTTTTGGGAAAACGTATACTTTTGCAATGTTTGTAAATATGTGAGCACCATGTACCTATCACATAAATATTATGTCATTGTTTCATTTTTTTTTTTTTTTTACCTTTTGTGGTATAGTAATTTTATTCTAGGTGCATCGTCTTCACATATAATAATTGTATAATTAATGTACCTATACAAAATATTGTAAGACATTTTAAAAGAGTAACGGTGGAGTTTCTTGCCCATTCTTCTCCATACGAAACTACCTTTTGGAAGGGGCAACTAGAATCAATTCTATTTTCTTTGTAACTTTAATGTTCAAAAGTGCCTTTTATGTGCCTAATTGAAATAAATACTTTGACTTTGACTTAAATTATAATTTAGTCTCTTTACTAATTTTCTTTATTATTAAATTGTTTTATGACAATCCCAATTTATAATTTCCATTTGTAATATATGATTGTGGCAGAATCAATTGATATTTATTTTTATATTTCTTTACATTGAAAACCTGTGCAATAATTGAATGTTACAATAACTAATCTATTAAAGTTTTACCAATAAAAAAGATTATAACTATGATGCAAAGTAAGGAAACCAAACATTGGTTGATAACACGCGTTGAGCAAAGCTTGTTATGTGGTGTCTATGAGGGTGTGAGGGTGTGAGGGTGTGAGGGTGTGAGGGTGTGAGGGTGTAAGGGTGTGAGGGTGTGAGGGTGTGAGGGTGTGAGGGTGCGAGGGTGTGAGGGTGTGAGGGTGTGAGGGTGTGAGTTCGATGTCGCGCATTGCGTAAAGCGATATTAGTGTAAACTGTGACGTTGTGGTTCACGTCTCGTAAACAAGTGCTGCCGATGCCGCTAGTGCGTGCTGCTGTCATCTTAACTATCACTTACGTAACTTAACTTAATGTACGACTTGTACGTTACATTTTCATAATTTATGAATTTTAACAAGTCATCATTTTAGTTTTATGGTTGTGTTAATTGTTGACAATAAATCGAGTTGTGATAGTCTCTTAAGAATGAGCACAAGGCTTTAGAAAGCTTAACTTTACCCGAGACATTTTAGTATCATTGACCATGAAAACACGTGACACAACATTTTAATATTATAATTTTACCCTAATTACCCTATAAAGATCGTATATAATAAAGATCGTTCTAGTCGTCATAACCAAATATAATAAATTCTGTAAACACTTCTTACTGATCGGACAGACTCACCACAACTATTTAAGTTATCTAATATCGAATAGTAATCGCGTAAAGTTCAAGCGACGCAAACGTCTAGATAGTAATGTAGCACGTTGACCACCAAAACTAACAAAATGCTAAACACATAGTAGTAGGTAGGTATACAAAGTATACTGTGTGATGTCGCGTGTTATGAGATGTGTTCGCAAAGCAAACTTAATGCGGCTATTAATATACGTAACTTCGCAACGTGGTGCGCGTGCGCTTGGCTCTGTGTGTGTGACTGTGTACGTACAGAATAAGTGCGTCTGTGTGCGTTTCCTTTCGCCGCGGCCGGCGCGCGCGACCTCCTTCCGCCAGCGAAAGTGGCGCACGCGCACGCTGCAGCACATACACACACAGTTACACAACTCTCGGGGAATCACAGAGTTAAGACTCAATTTATGAAATATGAGATGGAGGAAGACCTGGAGATAGATGGGGTGGACTGGCTTTGGAAGGCGGAGAACTTAGAGTTATTGCGTAACTTGGCAGAGCTCTGCGTCCAGCAGGCAATTAGTAGGCTGATTTGATAAATGAATTTAGAATTCACACATGTAGATGGCTAAAAATAAAAATTCAAAGTGCAAAACCTCCTCTGAAATCGCGGCCTTTTAATGTATCTCATTAATTATTTATCTGTAACGCGCTGATGTGATTTGTCGCAACATCACATCAGTATCAAATCAAACAAGTATGAGTTGTGTTACTGTGTCCGTGTGACTGGTGCACGTTCTCTTGTGTTGCATACTGGCTGCATATTTTGTGTTCTGATTATAACTGAATTAATAACATGCATTTGATTGTTGTTCTTGTGTACTCATGAATATTATGTAAGAGATCGTTTATTTTTATTATATATCCAAAAGCAGCTTGTATGAGTGTTTAGCTGATTGAATAATAGGGAGCAAAACAACAGTTGGTGCGGCGCGGGCGCGGGCGCGGGCGCGGGCGGGGGCGGGGGCGGGGGCGGGGGCGGGGTTCAGGCGGACGGTGATATAACAAACGTTTTTATCAAGTGGTTGCTCCGGCTGCGGGCCAGCTGCCAGCGATACAGTTACCGCTGGTGCTCTCTCAGATGTAATTGTATTTAATTGCGCAACTTTTGCCTAGATCCGGTCGAGACACCACTACGCTTTACCGATCAGACTCAATGTCACCGGTTAGCGGCCACCTTGCACATTTTTTGTGAGTCGTGTTCAACGTCGCCCATTGTGGTGAAGCTCGGTGAAATTGTCATCGTGAGTATTATAACTTGCAAAATAAATGTCATCGTATTATTGACATGACGGGCTACTTCCAATTGTTACGCATAGACAAAACCGTGTGATGACTACTGTAACAAGAGTAATTACCCGGTTGACTTGCATTACGTTAATGTATTCACGATTAGCATTAGGTTACTGCATGCGACTACCGCATGCAGCGCAGGAGTCTGTGCACTGCAACAGCTCCGTCAGCTGCACGAGATAATTATCATCACAACTTAGTACAATATTATGGGTGTTTACTGATAATGTATGTAGCAGTAATAAAATAATGGATAAGGAATGTGCATGATAACGACTGCTGAGTCCGTATGTCGCATGTCGACAACCTCATGTGCTAAATCAAGATAATACATTTGATTATCTTTTTCTGTTTACGAGTTTGTAGTCATGAGGGACAGTAGTAATAACAATTATTATGGTACACGAGGTATATTGGCAACAACAGTCCGGTCAGTGATAACAGATCGATCCCAGTAAAGTGTCACATGAGTATTCTCGAGGACTGTGTCGGGCTCATACTTGTAGTACGGTGCTTCCGATTCCACAAGGTTGTATTTCAGAACAAGATGTGGCCTCCAGGTTGCGTCTGCGCAAGTACGGACAGTATATTATTATGATATGAACACACTGAACTTTGTCCGTCCTTCGTGACGTCACGCGCCGCTGACGAGTTCGGAGCAGAACACTTACATGATAATTGTGTGTGTAATGTATAAATATTATGATTAAGTGCTAGTTGTGGAACAACATGTCTATTACGTACTGTCGCGAGGCCTCACGTCTATACCTGTTTTCAGTTAATAACTGAACGGTCTAAGTTTCATAGACTGGATATAATTTTATTACAATCTTTTACTTTTATTTAATTGAGAAAGAAACGAATCGTACTCAATTATTTTAAGGTTTAAAATGTTTCACTGCGTAATAAATGGAAAACAAGAGCAAAAAATAAATTGATAGCCTTGTACCAAATTAATGTTTTTATCTGAGCGGTTATTAAATTGTATAGTTTACATGAATAGTGCAGTTGTTCCGGAGCGCGCCAGGAAATGTTCATTTACATGAGAGAGTGGAGAGACGCGCGGCTGTACTATAGCGGAGAGGAAGTGGCATACAAAATAATTATGATTGGCATACAAGTAAGCGTTATTACACCACTACATTTAGTATTTAGTATTCAAGTTTATTACACCACTACATTTAGTATTCAAGTTTATTCTAACTGCGAACATACCTGTAGTTGATAGGGTTACAGAGACTCAGGTAAGTATGCGTCAGATCCATCGCGCTGTGTGTACAGGTAGTTAGCACTTAGTCAGAGGTTTACTTTACTTTATATCATTTAGCTGTTAAGTAGCAGAGTGTAAAAATAAACATGCAATGATCTAAGTCATAATCTAAGCAACACGCGTCACTAAACTCAGCAGCCAAACTGTCAGATTCATACTATCCCAAAGCTCTCACTACAGCCTTTAACAGTTGATTGCTGGACATAAGGCTCCTCACAAGGAGGCTTTGCAAGTAGGTAAGTGACCGCGGAGCCAGGTTTACTGCACTAGCAGTGGACGCACCCTGACCTGCTCCAACTAATATACTTGTAATGCACGGTGCGCATGCGCGGTCCGTGCGGCGAGAGGAAAGTGATGACGTAACAGTGCGTGTTACGTAACGCGCACCGACGCAACCGACCCGACTAGTCGCGTCACCCGGGCCCGCCCGCCTCCGATCATACCACGCGTTCACTTCCATTGAGAACTGAGTATTGATTACAAATCATCTGTTTTTATGTAACAGCTGATGTGTTTGGACCCACTGCCGGGATGGTGCAAGACACTTATTGTTTGCGGTTGCCCAGGTCATCGGTCATAATAGGCGTAGGCGAGTTAAACGCTCTGTCAAACATTAGTTACTATTTATACAATTTTAAGAGCAATTGGTGACTTGGTCTAAACTTACAGCCACTTTCAAGGAGTATCACCACTACATTCGGTGCCCCACTCTCCGCGTCCAGTCTACCATGGTACCAGGGTATCTGAAGAATGGAGCAGCCTCCATTCTTCTGGTAATTTATACAACTTAATCTAAGTTACCAGAAGTCCAGGTTTCAAGTTGTTAAATGTGCACTGCAACGTGTGCAGGCGCAGTTTGCCAATGTCGGGGTAAGCTGTCCCATCACTTAGGTCTGCTACTTCTGTCAGAGCACCTCAGATATCTCTGTGTGCACATCCGCCGTGACACTTCCGCGCCGCGCTATTAGCTACGCGAGCACGTCGCCTCCCCGCTTGGTATTGACATTGCGCACTCAGCTGAGTGCCAGCGACTGTCTGTCACTTTCACATCTGCACTTTTGTACGAGTCTCATTTTGGCGTAACATCATAGAGTGTAGCAACAATAATGATAGGTGTGTGTGCTTGCTGCTCGGCTGCAGAGGGCATTGTGTGGTTGTGACACACGAGAGTGAGGTTGCTGGCGTTGATCATAAACAATTACACTCGCTAATTATGTTACAAACGTGCAGCCAGCTTTACTAAGAAATCTTAAGCTTGTCACGTATTTCGGTATGTTCCCACGACATGTTGCGCAACAAGTGTGTCGCGCGTTGCGTCACACGGCACACGGCGCACGGCGCACGGCACACGGCGCACGGCACACGGCACACGGCACACGTGCGCGATCCACTGAACATTATGAATCATATAATGAAACATTATAGCTGCATCTCTATGACATTCACAAGATTGATCGATTTGTTCTGGTTGGCCAACAAAGTTGCAACATCGTCGATGTGGTTTATTAAGGTAATAATAATAATCGATATCTATTCAAGTTATTACCAATCTAGCACCTTTGGCTGGAGCACCATGACTAACATTAAATTGAAAACACATTTAGTTTTCCGCGCGTCTATGTTCCTTTGTTTCGTGTATTCACTTTATAAATGTGTATAATATGTGTATTAGTACTCTATCTTCAGGCAGCGCAGATGTGCTGGAGTGTGCGGGGGAGGCTGAGGGCGCGGGGGTCACACGGTACACAACAATAGCGTAAGATGCGCAAGTTCAAGGTCGGCGCGAGGTCGCTGCGCATGCGCCGGCGCGGCGCACGCTCTCGCGGATGTCACACATGCCAGTAGTCCCCGCGGAGAATACAAAGGCACAGTAGAACCACTCGCAACAACGTACGATGAGGCCCTGCAAGCCACATTAATAGCTGCTACGGTGCAGGCAACGTGGACCAGTCTCAAACCAATAACATTCACAAGTGGTGCATGCATCAACCGATGTTTTTGTATATTTAATTTGTGCATATTTTCTTGAGTTTAATATCGCATATCACACGTAGTAGAGCTTCTGTGCTTGTGTTTGTCCGTGGTGCCCGCGTGCACCGCATCTCACATCAAGGTCACTACACCTCACCGTGTGTGTGTGTGTGTGTGTGTGTGTGTGTGCGTGTGTGTGTGTGTGCGTGTGTGTCTCGCGCCGAAACGTCTGGCTGCACACATGCACGCATCCGCGTGACATGTGAATGATAACGGTGCTCAATCTTCACAATAATGTCAATTATGTATTCATATGAGTACAATGACAAGGTCGTCAGGTTACGCAGACTCTTCAGTTTTTTCTCGGATTGTCACAAGTCTTCGTAAGGTCGCTGTGTTTTTATTTCCGATATTACGTTAACTACATACATAAATGAATAATTTCTATAAGCGTGGGTCGGAGGTCAAGGAGTCTGATTTCAGTCACAGCTCTGTCTCGTAGTCCGTCTGGATGACATGAAACAGTTGAAGAACGGCAGTCTTCTCAAAAACTCAATGATTTGGCTTACGTGGGACACTGCTACATATAACACTTGTTACTCCGTGTTCTATATCCAGTTATATCCAAGTGCGTTCTTCAGATTGATAGTCATCTAACTCATCATGTTGTGTGGGTGATGTCATCTCGTAATAACAGCACTTGTTGTGTCTCTCAGCACGATGGCTATGTGGTCCACCATTGTGTACACAATGTGCTTTTGACACAAGGGCTCTCCCTCCTATTAGTGTCGCATTATAAATAATAATAATACACAATAGGTATTCACAAGACGGTTTCATATTCAAACGAAATAGTTTCATATGATTGTAAGAATGTCGCAGTTCACAATAAAAAGGTTTCTACTATAAAACATAAACTAGCGGTTGTTATAACCACAGCTCGTTGTGAGCGAACTGCTTTGTTTGTAACACATGTCCTGTTCGCACTCATTGTTGATGTAATCGCAACTTTGTGGTTTTGTTTACTCGAACGTTTCATAGGAAACTGAAGTACTTATGTGAGTTCAATGTTGATGAGTGTCCTGCTGGTCCTGCGTCACCGACAGAGAGGTGTTTGTGCCGACGGTTTATAGTGTATCAGCGAGTATTTGAAGCACGCTGTGGTCTTTCAGTTCGTAGAACGTAGTGATATGACGGAAACTTGTCAGTGAACATAAACCGTCACCATTTTTTTCATATCCATGTCTTAAACTGGCCCAGTGTCCTCGTCGCTTTGTACCCAAATCAACTAAAAGCAAAGGACCTGCTATTACGTCACGAGGCTACAAACATCAAATTGCACTTTTATGGAAATTAAACTACATCGCGGCTCGTAACTGTTTTGTTAAGTTCGTGTGACGTCACGGTTGTCTGTTTCCTATATGTGCAGTAATTATCATTTGCTGCGCCACCACCAGCTCCGGGCTTCTCAAGTGAATGCCACTCGTGGCCAGTTCTGTGCTCCGCGACCTTCAGCAGAACCAAATGTCACGTAATTAACGATGAATTTGTGCAGCGGTTGATATCCTTGTTCTCGTTTACACTTCGCTTATTGTCCGAGAATGAGTGGCAATGAAAACTGACTCGCAGTGAAATGAGAACATTTAGTTTTGACCCGAACTGAACTAGTCCAGGGATTTGTGTAAGTCGCGTCACCAGTCGGAGGCGACGGGCGCCGGTTTTATGCTACCGACATATTGACCCGTGAATATTATCACATCTCATGATTCGTTTACGTACGTTCATTAATATTATCACATCTCATGATTCGTTTACGTACGTTCATTAATATTATCACATCCATGATTCGTTTACGTATGTTCATTAATATTATAACATCTCATGATTCGTTTACGTACGTTCATTAATTTTGCTTTAAACACTTTACATGTAAGTGATCCTTTTTTTTGTTAAAAGGCAACATTTTTCATTTTTACATTAGCTGATAAAAAACAGCGACAAAAACTCAGGGTTAGGCCTTATTTATGGTTATATTATTCATCTAAGTGTTCTCCAGGGCCGCAGCAGGCGGACGCTATCTCTGTATGACAGTGTGACGGCGCGCCGATGACGTCACTGTGTGCTCGTGTGTTAGCGCCTATGCTGCGCCAATGTTTAGTGTCGTACGTTATCTAACGTCTCGTAGCTATAAATACTCGCGCATCGCTCATGTGTGTCTTCAGGTATTACTGAATTTCACATTGGTGGTATTATTTCCTTACCCCATCTATAAGTTTGTGACATGATATCTGCTTAGTATTTGACACAATCACAGTCTTTGTGTATACCCTTTTTCCTTTTTCGTATGTCTATATAATACTATTTATTCTGAATAAAAAAATGTTAAATGGTGTTTGCGAAGTGCGTTTATGTCTTTATTACCGGCGCGCGTTACGCTCAACTTAGTAAATGTTTATGAGTGCCAATGAAACAACTGTTATTGACAGACAAAATAATAGTCTCAATCTACAAACATATATTTTATCAACAAAAAGTCGACCAAGAGTCGTTAAAAAAATTACTCTGTTATAAGTGGTACCTATTGTTTCTAAGTATATTTCTTTAGAGATGAAGTTGATTGTAACCATTTATTTGTTTGAATATGTACGTTGTACGACATGACCGGTATGCTGATGTGATGCACACAATGAATTATCGATCTACTATCCAAAAGCCTGTGGGAGACTTTGAGATGTGCTCCAAAATTGTAATTGATAGGTATTAGATGAATGATTGAAATGCTTTACTATTATAATTATGTAGGACATTGTAAGTATATAAGTTAGGCGATAGCAACATGTAATCGGTGCGTGTGACTTTGAGACAGATTATTCCGTGTTGCGTTTTGTTAGGGGTCGCGGGGTCAGGGGGAGACAGGGGTCGCGGAGGTCAGGCGGAGACAGGGGTCGCGGAGGTCAGGGGGAGACAGGGGTCGCGGAGGTCAGGGGGAGACAGGGGTCGCGGAGGTCAGTGGGAGACAGGGGTCGCGGAGGTCAGGATGAGACAGGGGTCACCTCATGAGTATTCATAGCGTGTCGAAAGCAACAGTGTTACCGTATCCCCCCCCCCACTACGTCCCTTACCATGCTTCATTATATACGTGCTAGACCACTTTGAACCTTTTGTGCGGTATACTTATGGTTGTTTTCCATCCTCTACATAATTAAAAGCGTTGTGATGACCTATGATGGGCACACGAAAGTTAAATGAATTGAAATCCTCAGTTGATCTGTGCGATTATATGCTCAGGACGTTATCTACTGCTGAATGGCCGCGCAACAACTCACTTTCATTGTAAACAAAGATTTGAATAATACTGTATTTGTAAACAATAATTAAGTGGTTGCTCTGTAACATGTCCGCTGGTTGGTCAGAAACGAAATCATCGAAAACATGTCTCTATGTGCCAAGGTTGTTAAATACAAAAGGGTTAGACACTCGATAAGCGCACCCTTACGATAGCTGGGGTAGCTTTCGACAGAAGAGGAACATTGTGCACATAATTAATAAAATCGAACAGTTGTCAATCCTGAGCATTCAACAGAGCATTAGGAGAGACCTCCCTCGGTGGCGCGTGTGCTGCCTGCGCCTGCAGTGAACGCACGCTCCCGGCCTCGGTAGCCGCCGGCGACACCGACTAGTGAACCACTCAGATCAGCCCATTACTGTCTCCCCGCTGGGCACGGGCCTCTTTTTAGAATGAGAAGGTTTTAGGCCGCAGTTAACCAAGCTAGTTTAGGACCATTTGGTTTTACAATTGATTGTCCAGTTTGTTTAATACTCTAGTGCAGTGATACCCAAAGAGGTCTATATCGACCTCCAGGGGTCTACAACGACCTAAAAGGGGTCCATGTGGGCGAAAAAATAATTGGGGAACCGTGAGATATAAACGGGGGTCCATGATAGTGGATCTCATATAAGCAGGTCGTGAGTTTAATTTTAACTTTCCATTAATGGAATAACACACATAGACAGATGATTTGTCGGTTTTTACCTGAAAACGTAACAAACAGACCGACGACGATAGTACTATTGTAGGTACTGTCGTAGGTTTACTAAATGTATAAAACGTAACATGTGTTTTTTTATTGTGTTCTCGCTCTAAACACTTATGAAGTCAATGAATTTGCAAAATGTAATTTTAGTTAAGCAGGGATGGGGGGGGGGGGGTCTACCCAAAACTGGTGGTGTATGAGACAAAAATGTTTGGGGACCTCTGCTCTAGTGGTACTAAAATGTTATGTTAAGTCCAGGTCAAAATACCTCAAATCCATAACCTCTGGAAGCCCTTCTCCGAAATGATTCATTTGGCTGCGAAAACGATTCGTTTCATACATTTTGCGATTCATGTGACATAACGTTATCATTCCGGTAAATGAATTGCAGCCCGATAGTGTGAGCACACGGCCGGCTAACAGATCACCAAAAAAATTACATGCGACATGTCAAAATCAGCTGATCAACGTAAACAAATTGAGTTTCACGTTGTTGTATCGAGTGCTACGGTTACTACGGTGAGCACGAGTCCCGCGCTACGTTTCGATACTGTTGCGACAGTGTGGCGATGTCGCCGGAATGTAAACGGAGGGTTCAGGAGAGGCGTGGTCGGCGCGGCCACGCGCACGCGTGCTTGTAACAGAAATGTCGCTAGTAACGAGTGCTGGTGGCGCGCGCGGTGACACCAGCCAAATACTGCGCCTACCTCGCTTTGGCTATAACAACTACTGCTATAATTGGATTTTACGGTCACCAAACGATTATGAGTCGGTTGGTAAAATTAGGTTTCGCGATTTTGTTTTACAGTCGAAGGTCTGTGTATTGGCGCGCGGGGTGAGGAGGGGTGAGGCAGGCGAGGCGGGGTCATCTGGTCACGACCTTGACCACGGCGATCAGACAACTTTTTTTTGATGTCCAAACAAAGTTCTTTCAGAGTAAAATATAGAATGTTAAATAAAATGACATGAAATCATTTGGTCGTTCGACCGTCCATTACATAATGAGCCAATCGACCCACTTGTGTACGAGGAAATCTATCGTCGCGTCGTGACACTGAGTGTGGTGGGCTCTTTCACCGAGCGACATCGCGACAACTTGTCTATCCCGCGCGGCGACCACGTGTGTGACGTCACACCAACAAGAGGAACATGTGCGCCGTGTTTGTTTACATCCGAGGACATCTCACTATCAGTTCATCTAAAGCGAGGCTCGCACTACGAAGCGAACTAAACGTCGCGCGATCAGACGGTACCTACAATCAAACGGTACCTACAATCAGACGGTACCTACAATCACAACGTTCCTGTTCCTAACAACAAATTAAATAAGCGACAAAGTGGACAGCAAAAGTAGTTTGGCTCAATGTTATCGAAATCGGTTTCAATACCTCGATAGATCGATATTGTGTGTCGAAACGCGCCCAATGTCGGGCAGCGAGGTTGCGCGCCGGTGCGGTGTGGCAACGAACTTAAATTGCACTACATTTAGTTCAGCCTCGAATTCACTAAGGAGGTCCGGGAACAACCCCCGGCCCCCGGACGTGGGACACATTGGGCGGCAGGGTGTGTGCTGAGTGTGGCGGCAAATGCTTCACTTTCGATTTCATAACGGGCGGCGAGGCGGAAACATCGCGCTTATGCAAGCGCGCGTGCCGTGCTGAGTGTAAGTGTGTGTGTGTGTGTGTGCGGGTACGTTACCGAGCGGCGGCGTAGCGGCGTACTGGACACTCACGGGAGCTGCACTGCTGGCGCGGAAGGTCCGTGGACACGAGCGATCGGAGCGGGCGCGCGCGACCGAGTGCCACAGCGGCCGGCGCCGGCGCCGCGCCAGCCCGCCGCCCCCTCCCCTCGCGCCCCGCCGCGCAGCCTCTCACCGGACGCCGCTGTAAGTTTTCCGCTGCAGCGCGCGGTTTTCCCCGTCGCTTATCGCAAGAGCTTCTGGGTATCGCAAAGTGCAAGGAACGTTAAGCTTCTCGTCAGAATTTGGAATACCGAACACTTTCGAATATACCAATAGACGACATACCTGGGATAGTAGCTGGCAGTAAGGCGATTTGCACACTGCACCGCATCACGCAGCGTAGCGCGGGAGTGCGTGTTCTTACGTTGTTTGCTAGTATCTGTGTTTGTATAGAACACACGCAGAAAACACACAGAAAACGCATTCACACGCAGTGTTGTTGCTCCGTCGCGTCGCCACGCACCTCGCAGCGTGTAGCGGGGCAGTCTGTGTTTCGCCTAAGTTGAGTCGTGACCCGAGCTTTGATCATATTGCATGAATTATTCGTGTGCACAGTTGGTCGTTAGTCTACTTCGATGTATATAGATAACCAATCGCCTGTTTAGACGGCACAGCTCTCAATGAACGACCACAAACCAGAAACATACTTGAAACTAAAGTGTAAGAGACTGTACCATGTATATACCGTTGTGGAAGGAAAGAGGACTGTCTGCCACATCGCTATCTGACGTGTTATTGTAGCATGACATACTGACTTCACCCGGGAGACACCTTTATCCAGCATCACATCAATCAGCAGACGTGCAAAGCAATTTGTTCAATTAGACCATGCATTTCCATTCACTTTTGAATTGTCAGGAAGACGTGAGTGCCGCCTTCCAAGTATAGAACGTGTCTAAAGGCCTCGCGCACTGATAAAGACAAGTGTTTTGTGCATCTACCATAACAACTAAGTTATTAAAGTTGTCCTGACGATAACAGCACGGTCGTAGCAACAATTACATTTCATGAAATGATTTCAGGGAGAGGTTTATGAACTAAATTGTCGTCTTGGCCTACGCCAATCACCCGTGCGTAACATAGATTCTAGTATTTTAGGGGACACGAACCTGTAGTATGTGGCTTGACTCGTACGAGACGGGTGGTGAAGCGCGGTGTAAAACCCCTAACCTAACCTAACCGTAAAATGAAACGTAATATTGCGTTTGTTTTTCTTGTAGGTACACTGTATGAAATAATAACGTTTTTTTTTTCAATTCAGTTCAAGTCAGCCCATCCCACTCGACTGCTAAACACATCCCTCTCCCAAGTCGCGCCACACAAATCTAAGTTTGTCAACTAATAATTCCACATTCAATAACAAATTAATAGTTTTCTTTACTTGTGCTATGAGGGTTCCTTTGTGCCACTCTTAGGTCAACGGGAGTACCCTGTAGGTTTTGATGTGTGGTCGGTGAGTGAGTCTGTAAGTATGAAAGGCCGTATCTTTCTATTGCATTGAGTTAGAAACTTACATTTTTACAACACTATGAGGCTGTAGATTTTAATGTTTGGTATTATTTCAACTAGATACGTTTACCGTTCCTGAGAAGAGGGGCCATGATGGACAGACATACAGACAGACGGACAACAAAGTCATTCTATAAGGGATCCATCCTTTTATTTCGAGAAACAGAACCTTAAAAATTGACCTTATAACACTAATTTGCACCAGTACTGTACGTCAACTATGTATCTACCTACATATTATGTAACACATAAGATACGATGTTCATTAAATGAACATATTTGACTGATTGATCTATTACGTGTCACTCAGTTCTCGGAGCTTCCGTTGTGGTTGTACTGTGACAGGCACTATTCACATACACACATACAGTTGTTATGATGTTATACACAAGTAAGTAGGTCTATTTAGATTGGAGCCTTTTTTATGCTTTAGACTAGAGCGGACTACGGAAGTAGGTGCTTATATTGGTTTAAATACATAATCTGAGTTCAAAGACTCGCCTGAATAAATGTGTTACGTTTTATAAACAAGAAAATAATATACAACATAAATCTGTTAGTTTGGGTAAAAATTGTTGCAGTTGTGGTCAGTGAGCACCGGGCAGGGCGTACATAGTATTGACAGAGGAGCATGACTTGAGTAGACTGCAGACGAGACACTGCTGATGACGTTGTAGTAGATATGTACTGCAGGGAGCTGTCAGTGCGGACTGCTGGAGTCCTGGGCAACCGAGTGCCCGGTGTGCTGTACCATGCCACGGAATGAGGCCAGCAGCTCGCTCCAAACAGCGCGATAAGTTTCTCAGCGGAGAGATAAAACAACAGTCTCGGATCATCACTACACGTGCAGATTGTTCATATCATCAACACGCCATTGCATTCCAGTGCTAAACACAGGAATATACCTTAAAATAGATATGTTCTCCGAGTCACCACCACCACTTTGGGCTAACGACTTGGTGACCACTAAGACAGAACTCTTGGCCTTGGTACTAGAGCTGGCATCGGCGCGATACAGGCCTTGATGACGTTTACGAAAATTGATAATTTGAACATTCCAGATTGCACGTGCAGGCAGCAGGCGATACTCCTCTTTCATTGTTTGTTTCACATGATCTTTCCATAGTTTTACTATGTAGTGGTGCCACGAGGATCAATCTCTCACTTTCTAAACAAAATATTATAATTTTTATGACCCCTTGTAGCTTTGTATATTCGACTCTGTCGGTTGTGAGGCGGCGCGGCGGCGCGGTGGCATATAATAAGTCATTGTAAATCATTTAGTGGCACAACGCAATAATTAGCGATGTGAATGTGATTGATAATGAGCACGTCAAGTGTGTCTATAGGTGGCAGGTGGCAGGTGGCAGGTCGCAGGTCGCGTGCGCACGCAACAGGGCTAGCGCAGCACCCACAGTGACATTAGTCGCGGGAGGCTGGGTCGTAGGTCGCAAGCGAAGGTCCCTGTCTCAACATTTGTCGCACGTGTGATATGTCAAATTAATTAACATTGTTGTAAAGTGACTTAACGTTGAGTTTTGCCCGCGATTTTGATTCCATGACCTACTTGACTTACAACGTGCAACCGGCTGCCGGGATGAAAGTTCGTTCTACGTCACTCGTATATTACATACAAATCCGTTAGTCGTATAGGTGGTGTGATTGAGTAACAGATATCCATCGAAACTTTCAAACTTTAACTCTATCTCTGTTCCTCTTAATTCGGCCAAAGCGTTACATATGAACGTCCACCCTAATCTGTATGCTGGAAGTAATAGATATAACTTGTGCTGTGATCAAGTGCAAGTCGTAAAAGTTAAAGAGAAACCGCGTCATTATTGATTAAAAATACTAGGCTAGGCGAGCTGCTGACGACCAGTCGCCACGCGTACTGCACTGCCGTTAGCTAGGCGAGCCGCTGACGACCCGTCGCCACGCGCACTGCACTGCCGTTAGCTAGGCGAGCCGCTGACGACCCGTCGCCACGCGCACTGCACTGCCGTTAGCTAGGCGAGCCGCTGACGACCCGTCGCCACGCGCACTGCACTGCCGTTAGCTAGGCGAGCCGCTGACGACCCGTCGCCACGCGCACTGCACTGCCGTTAGCTAGGCGAGCCGCTGACGACCCGTCGCCACGCGCACTGCACTGCCGTTAGCTAGGCGAGCCGCTGACGACCCGTCGCCACGCGCACTGCACTGCCGTTAGCTCTGCAGAGATTTAGACAATATTACATTTTTTGCACCACATTGTCATTGTACGTCACAGTTTCACCGAGAAACCTCGGTTGTGGACTTACATGACTCTCTACTTGCTATCTACTTAGGTTTTTTAGGTACCAATGAATTTGTATTCAGCTGATAATAATAGATAATACATTATAAATGATCAGTTCATTATGTTTCAACTGCTGGGCACGGGTTTCTTCTCAGAATGAGACCACCACGCCGCCGCGCCGGCACCACGCCGCCGCGCCGGCACCACGCCGCCGCGCCGGCATCACGCCGCCGCGCCGGCATCACGCGATTTGGCGGACTACACACACTATCAAGAATTTTTTGGTTCCCTCTCAGTGTGCAGGGTTCCTCATAATGTTTTCCTTCACCGTTAATGCAAGTGATAATTATCTTCACATGAATTCGAAAAGTGTGAGTTGCGGGCCCGGATCGAATTCAGACTGTCCTGTACAGAAGGCAAACGTTTAGCCGCTAGACCTACTGATACATATTGAAAAATTAATTCATGTTTCTATAATGTTTTAAATGTATTCGAAACAGTACCCCCCAGGCTCGTGACGCGGGCGCATGTGCCTAACTAGCATTTTACTGTTCAATGAGGAATGAATTAATTAATCGAGTAGAATTATTAATTAAGTATATATTTGGTTGTTTCGCACTCAGCTTACGACAGTATAATATAAGCGACCTCTGGTGACCGCCCCGGCTACTATCTCTGTTTAACCTAATTTATAGCAAAACAGGTTAAAAGAGTTGCCCTCGCGACACCTAACAGCGGCGCAGGCGCAGGTGTTGAGCAACCATCGGCATCGGTTCGATGTACGCGAGCGGCACCTTGACCGAATACAGCGCACGCACAAATACGTTGCATTTTTCTCATGAGAACAGGATTCAGTTAATTAATTATATCAGTTAATTTTGGCC
This sequence comes from Amphipyra berbera, assembly GCA_910594945.2. NCBI lineage: Eukaryota > Metazoa > Arthropoda > Insecta > Lepidoptera > Noctuidae > Amphipyra > Amphipyra berbera. Next base: position 17,189,072 of record OU343142.1, read on the forward strand.
TCTGAGATAAACTGGCTCCCAAACTCTTAGTGACAATAGCCCAACAGTTAACGCGCTCGCGAGATGACGGATTCCAATTTCATCGGTTGCATCGTTGCATTAGGGCGACGAACTATTTTTCTAGTTCTAACAAATTGATTTATTTAGCGTAGAGTGCTTAGGATCTTGTCTAGATAGGTGCTGCAGAGCGCAGAGGAGGCCGCGGCGCATTCGCACGCTGCACTTACCTTGCTCCTAGTGCTTAGGATCTTGTCTAGATAGGTGCTGCAGAGCGCAGAGGAGGCCGCGGCGCATTCGCACGCTGCACTTACCTTGCTCCTAGTGCTTAGGATCTTGTCTAGATAGGTGCTGCAGAGCGCAGAGGAGGCCGCGGCGCATTCGCACGCTGCACTTACCTTGCCCGTGTAATGCCGCACGTAACACAATAGCATCAAACCCTTTCTACTATTTCTACATTTGCGTTTCTCTGAGCAACACAGACACTATTACCTATTTTTTTATTAACGTTATAAAACATTAGTTGCTTGCGCGTTTTTCTCCTTAAGAAACTACATTTTGGAAAGTGGTAATGGTAAAGCTAGACTCTCAAAAGTACAGCTATGAATGCTCTAATTAAAATATAGGTATATAGATATATTTACACCTGTAATGCCCGAAGAAGTAAGTAGACGTATTCTCCTAGCACAGCAGTCTGTACGCCCACGTGTCGCCTCTTGTATTAAGTAGACGTATTCTCCTAGCACAGCAGTCTGTACGCCCACGTGTCGCCTCTTGTATTAAGTAAGTAGACGTATTCTCCTAGCACAGCAGTCTGTACGCCCACGTGTCGCCTCTTGTATTAAGTAGACGTATTCTCCTAGCACAGCAGTCTGTACGCCCACGTGTCGCCTCTTGTATTAAGTAGACGTATTCTCCTAGCACAGCAGTCTGTACGCCCACGTGTCGCCTCTTGTATTAAGTAAGTAGACGTATTCTCCTAGCACAGCAGTCTGTACGCCCACGTGTCGCCTCTTGTATTAAGTAGACGTATTCTCCTAGCACAGCAGTCTGTACGCCCACGTGTCGCCTCTTGTATTAAGTAGACGTATTCTCCTAGCACAGCAGTCTGTACGCCCACGTGTCGCCTCTTGTATTAAGTAAGTAGACGTATTCTCCTAGCACAGCAGTCTGTACGCCCACGTGTCGCCTCTTGTATTAAGTAAGTAGACGTATTCTCCTAGCACAGCAGTCTGTACGCCCACGTGTCGCCTCTTGTATTAAGTAGACGTATTCTCCTAGCACAGCAGTCTGTACGCCCACGTGTCGCCTCTTGTATTAAGTAAGTAGACGTATTCTCCTAGCACAGCAGTCTGTACGCCCACGTGTCGCCTCTTGTATTAAGTAGACGTATTCTCCTAGCACAGCAGTCTGTACGCCCACGTGTCGCCTCTTGTATTAAGTAGACGTATTCTCCTAGCACAGCAGTCTGTACGCCCACGTGTCGCCTCTTGTATTAAGTAAGTAGACGTATTCTCCTAGCACAGCAGTCTGTACGCCCACGTGTCGCCTCTTGTATTAAGTAGACGTATTCTCCTAGCACAGCAGTCTGTACGCCCACGTGTCGCCTCTTGTATTAAGTAGACGTATTCTCCTAGCACAGCAGTCTGTACGCCCACGTGTCGCCTCTTGTATTAAGTAAGTAGACGTATTCTCCTAGCACAGCAGTCTGTACGCCCACGTGTCGCCTCTTGTATTAAGTAAGTAGACGTATTCTCCTAGCACAGCAGTCTGTACGCCCACGTGTCGCCTCTTGTATTAAGTAGACGTATTCTCCTAGCACAGCAGTCTGTACGCCCACGTGTCGCCTCTTGTATTAAGTAGACGTATTCTCCTAGCACAGCAGTCTGTACGCCCACGTGTCGCCTCTTGTATTAAGTAGACGTATTCTCCTAGCACAGCAGTCTGTACGCCCACGTGTCGCCTCTTGTATTAAGTAAGTAGACGTATTCTCCTAGCACAGCAGTCTGTACGCCCACGTGTCGCCTCTTGTATTAAGTAGACGTATTCTCCTAGCACAGCAGTCTGTACGCCCACGTGTCGCCTCTTGTATTAAGTAAGTAGACGTATTCTCCTAGCACAGCAGTCTGTACGCCCACGTGTCGCCTCTTGTATTAAGTAGACGTATTCTCCTAGCACAGCAGTCTGTACGCCCACGTGTCGCCTCTTGTATTAAGTAAGTAGACGTATTCTCCTAGCACAGCAGTCTGTACGCCCACGTGTCGCCTCTTGTATTAAGTAAGTAGACGTATTCTCCTAGCACAGCAGTCTGTACGCCCACGTGTCGCCTCTTGTATTAAGTAGACGTATTCTCCTAGCACAGCAGTCTGTACGCCCACGTGTCGCCTCTTGTATTAAGTAAGTAGACGTATTCTCCTAGCACAGCAGTCTGTACGCCCACGTGTCGCCTCTTGTATTAAGTAGACGTATTCTCCTAGCACAGCAGTCTGTACGCCCACGTGTCGCCTCTTGTATTAAGTAAGTAGACGTATTCTCCTAGCACAGCAGTCTGTACGCCCACGTGTCGCCTCTTGTATTAAGTAGACGTATTCTCCTAGCACAGCAGTCTGTACGCCCACGTGTCGCCTCTTGTATTAAGTAGACGTATTCTCCTAGCACAGCAGTCTGTACGCCCACGTGTCGCCTCTTGTATTAAGTAGACGTATTCTCCTAGCACAGCAGTCTGTACGCCCACGTGTCGCCTCTTGTATTAAGTAGACGTATTCTCCTAGCACAGCAGTCTGTACGCCCACGTGTCGCCTCTTGTATTAAGTAGACGTATTCTCCTAGCACAGCAGTCTGTACGCCCACGTGTCGCCTCTTGTATTAAGTAGACGTATTCTCCTAGCACAGCAGTCTGTACGCCCACGTGTCGCCTCTTGTATTAAGTAGACGTATTCTCCTAGCACAGCAGTCTGTACGCCCACGTGTCGCCTCTTGTATTAAGTAAGTAGACGTATTCTCCTAGCACAGCAGTCTGTACGCCCACGTGTCGCCTCTTGTATTAAGTAGACGTATTCTCCTAGCACAGCAGTCTGTACGCCCACGTGTCGCCTCTTGTATTAAGTAAGTAGACGTATTCTCCTAGCACAGCAGTCTGTACGCCCACGTGTCGCCTCTTGTATTAAGTAGACGTATTCTCCTAGCACAGCAGTCTGTACGCCCACGTGTCGCCTCTTGTATTAAGTAAGTAGACGTATTCTCCTAGCACAGCAGTCTGTACGCCCACGTGTCGCCTCTTGTATTAAGTAGACGTATTCTCCTAGCACAGCAGTCTGTACGCCCACGTGTCGCCTCTTGTATTAAGTAGACGTATTCTCCTAGCACAGCAGTCTGTACGCCCACGTGTCGCCTCTTGTATTAAGTAGACGTATTCTCCTAGCACAGCAGTCTGTACGCCCACGTGTCGCCTCTTGTATTAAGTAAGTAGACGTATTCTCCTAGCACAGCAGTCTGTACGCCCACGTGTCGCCTCTTGTATTAAGTAGACGTATTCTCCTAGCACAGCAGTCTGTACGCCCACGTGTCGCCTCTTGTATTAAGTCCCATGTACCAGGTGGCGCGCCTGTGTTCATTTTTCGGTGACATCTATGGTGCCCGGTTCGTCGCCTCTTAAGACTCACTTGAACGGCGATAGACGGCCCACCTCGTACTACATACATACATATACTCACGCTTTTTTCCCAAGGGGGTAGGCAGAAACTATAGAGCGCCACATGCTACTACTCTTACATACTCCTTTCGCTTCAAACATCTTGTCTTACACGCACGCCGGTTGAGAGTACCTACTACGCATCTGTCCTTTGTGAAGAACATCACCAATAACATCGATGTATGTCCTTCTAGCACGTCCTCTACCGGCGTTTCCATTGCCATCCGCCTTATAAATTCCTTTTATTAATCGCCGTTCACTCATTCTCTTCAAACCACCTAAGCATACTCCTTCCAATTTTTGTCACTACATCATCTTTTAAACTGCAACTTTGTCTAATCTCATCATTCCTCAATCTATCATTCAAAGTTTCACCGCACATACTTCGCAAGGAACACATTTATTCTACTTTCATGCCTCTTCTGCCACAACCAACACTTCCATACATACGCGTAGGTACCAGCACACCATTATGGACAGCCAGCCGTGTCTTTTTGGACATCGACTGGTTAGCCACAACTGCATGCATAGCACCATTCACTTTATTTCCCGCGTTTGCTCTCCTTTCCACATCTTCGTCAATCTTACCATCTCTTGTAAACATAGGTACTTCCCAAATAAACAAACTCATTCATCTGTTCAATACTTTCATGTCCCCCCGGACTAATTAAAATAAATGATTTAATTTTAACTACAAACAACATGTGCGAAAATTATGAATAACTAAGCAGACAGATTGTTTGCAGTAAACAGAATTCTTGCCCGAGCCTGGGAAAGTATTTTCATTCCTGGGGATGTCATTGTAGGTACCTACTTGTCTTATACGAAATATTAAAAACAGGTTATTCACAGTCCGGGGTTAGAACTGAACTTTATAATGGTGATAGGGATCCCCTGCAGCCCTCGTGACTGGCGACTGGCGATACGACTGCATGTGACACAACACTGTAATACACAATTATAACCCTTCAGAGAGCGCATGCGTGTCGGTATGTACTGGACGTTGTTTAATTAACAGGTACAGTAACATTAATGTGAGTGTTAGCTGCATCGCATGCGGCGCGCGGCGCGCGGCGGTCATGACTCCAATGCATAAGTTACGCGCCCCCACAGGTCAGCAGGTCCTGCACTCAGCCACAACAATACCAACAACGTTAGGAACATTAGTATGATCGAGGTACGTCTGATCTCTCCCCTCGAAACGTAAATACCGGCTCCGGTGCGATTGTGAAATGATAACATGACACTCATGTCGGTGACTTGTTGACGATTACGTTTACTACCTTACATTCACAGTTCATAGGCGAGGGTTGGAACCTTAAAAATGCCTTACAGAAAGGAATATACATAATATTATACACGTTCAGCGGACGGACTAGCGACTGCTTGATCAACAACACATTGTAATGATTTATATATGATGTGCAACGAGAGCGCTGACAATATGTAAAGCGCACCACTCGCCCGCCACACTGACACGGATCATTTATATGTGATGTGCAACGAGAGCGCTGACAATATGTGAAGCGCACCACTCGCCCGCCACACTGACACGGATCATTTATATGTGATGTGCAACGAGAGCGCTGACAATATGTGAAGCGCACCATTCGCCCGCCACACTGACACGGATCATTTATATGTGATGTGCAACGAGAGCGCTGACAATATGTGAAGCGCACCACTCGCCCGCCACACTGACACGGATCATTTATATGTGATGTGCAACGAGAGCGCTGACAATATGTGAAGCGCACCATTCGCCCGCCACACTGACACGGATCATTTATATGTGATGTGCAACGAGAGCGCTGACAATATGTGAAGCGCACCATTCGCCCGCCACACTGACACGGATCATTTATATGTGATGTGCAACGAGAGCGCTGACAATATGTGAAGCGCACCATTCGCCCGCCACACTGACACGGATCATTCAAATAGGTAAGGTTAGGCGCAATAGCGCATAGCGGAGCGTCCGATTTTCGTTGTTAGGGTTCTATTCCCGCATCGGAACTACTATTTGCATCATCATCAAATCAGCCTGTAAACTGAAACGGAAGACTAATACATATTAGACCCTAAAGATACGAGTGCCGACACGTCACGGGGCCGGGGTACTTGAGTGCCGACACGTCACGGGGCCGGGGTACTTGAGTGCCGACACGTCACGGGGCCGGGGTACTTGAGTGCCGACACGTCACGGGGCCGGGGTACTTGAGTGCCGACACGTCACGGGGCCGGGGTACTTGAGTGCCGACACGTCACGGGGCCGGGGTACTTGAGTGCCGACACGTCACGGGGCCGGGGTACTTGAGTTGGCCAGTTGTATTGTTAACCCGCAGCAGATCAGTTGTAGAAACAGGACAGCATTGGCATTGCCAATGACTGATTTGATTGAGAGAAGGTGGTCACAACCTGGGTACAATGATATAGGGTGCACTTAGGTGTAAGGGGAACCATTCTTAGGATACAATTAACAAAAACAAACGAACAATCCAAAGCAGTACCGCGTATGCACACACATGTGCGACCAACAAACTGTTCAATGGCGCATTTGTTTTAAGTGTGTACTCCGCCTCTTACTGTATTGTATACAATTTCACGTTACTCATAGTACATAGCTAGAATGTTAGTATTATATATATATATATATATGTGAGTATTATGTCTATGTATGGTGTGTAGTATATTTTTTTGCAGCAGTACACCATGGACTATCCCGCCTATCTTATTCATTGACTTCATGTTCATCCAAAGGTTGTCTGGTAGATATCGCTATCAGCGATAAGACCGCCATTGTACCCTTTAATGTTTGTTATTTTATAAGGGCTATGTAACAATGTTGGTGTACAATAAAGTATATTCTATTCTATTTATTAGTTCTGCTAATATCCATGCTCTTGTTAGTGATCGCTATTTAGTGTTTTGTGGTGTTTGTCGGCCATCGCGATGTGTGTCACGCGTGGGTCAGGCTGCTCCTACTCGGGCACCGATGTGCCAACCAGTCTCTGCTCTGTGTCCGGGTGTGTCCGGAACTCTGCCCTCGATACTAAATGGATGACTTGTATAATTCCATCACACTTGGTCCACGTAAGCGTTACCTAACATTCAACCGTTCTTTAATTATGAGGATAACTTGTTGTGCAGACGCAGACGCGGACGCGGACGCGGTATGATAAAACAGTGTGTCGCACATTTAACTGCTTCGATGTGGTAATGTAGTTACTGTAACTCTTAGCCAAAGGCCAGTTCTGTGAGCCAATCACGTGTGAAATCGATCATCGAACAAACTGACACTAACAGATGATCATGACGTCTCCGAGGATTCATAACAGTATTATGATATACCACTCGTGTGATGTGAAATGATTTTGCACTTTTTTTCTAATAATTTCAGTCGTAGGTTACGGGTCGCGGGTCGCGGGTCGCGGGTCGCGTGTCTAATGCTGATCCGCGACAAGGTGGACGTTGTGGCGGCCGCCGCGGTTGCGAAATGTATTTTACTAAATGAGTGTAATTGGAACAAAAACTCGTCTCGCTGGAGTTATCGACACAGTTATGATGACGCGACAATGAGTGCAGCGGGTTTGCGGGTGAAGGACCTCGCGCTTGCGACACCGTCACCATTGTTCCACATCATTATCACTTATAATCGGTCACTGCGGCCCATGTCTGCCACTTGTCTAGCAGCGTGCACCTGGGTCATAGAGCCCAGGAAGAGGCGCGGCGGAGCGGCGTCCACCTGTCGTTGTCCAATAATAACATTACGAGTAACTGCGGTTCTTACTGTTACATAAAAATACCGCGGTAAGAACAAAGTAATAGTCAAACCCACTGTATAGCGGAATAATATAAAGCGATGGTTTGGGTAACCTAACAGGTTACTAACTTAATAAAAGTAATTTATGATGAAATGGACGGAATGGATGAATAAAAACAATAAATGCCGCAGCAGTAAGATAGCCCGCTTACTGCGGCGTCATATACAGTATGGCGGTGGTCCACGCTGACACGTGTCGCCCCCGCGGAGTGCGCGCCGCTGGTACTCACCATGTGTGCCGTACTCGTCGGACTGCCATTTTATTTATTTCAGACAATTGCCTTCTACACTTACAGAGTTCCTCAAAGCGTGTAGTGGGCCATTTTACAATATTAGACTTGACTTATGGTCTGAGTAGTGAGAGTAGGAGCATACTGTGCCACTTGTGTGGCTGCGGAGCCACAAGCAGAGGGTGCGCGCGCAGCCGCGTGCTCTGACCCGGGGCGAATAGGTAGCAGCGGGAGAAGCGGCTGGGCAGCAAATAATTGTAGAGCGTCAAGGCGCATTTACGTCTCAGCTCTAGGGTGTGTATCTACCGTGCTCGAGACAAACAGAGACAGGAATACAAATTGGCAACAACCATGTAGCTCCGAGGTGATGATGTACTATCTTGAACGTGACTATGATTCTACGTCTAATGATTAAGATTGAAGATTTTCTGTGTTACACTGAAAATCTTAAGTACAATAATTAGTATATACGTGCAATGCAGTTCCACGTTATAATACTTACAGAAGCCATTGAGAGCTGATCATTACTCTCAGTTGATACTCAAGGCCGCCCGACCGGTGCAATCAGTATGCAACTGTAGTCACTGATCACTGATTCAAATCTACATACACTTATAAAGTCCTCTAACATCCCACATTTACTAAATAAATCCGGATGATTGTTGTATAACAACATTCTGAATAATAAAACCTTTTCAAATGTCGACGATGACAGAGTCTATTTATTATTATATTATAATATTCTATTGATCATAGCTAATAGGATTATTCATTTACTTACAAGTTAATAAATTGTTGTAAAAGAATATTCATCAATTATCGGAAGCTAAAACAAGTCGTTAATAGTGTTCTAAAGAAATACTGCCAATCAATAATGTAAAAATAAATGTTGTGTTTGTTATGACTGCATTAGCCCGTTATAAGTCTGCAAGACGGACCTTCTGATGGCGGCCACAGAACACGCTCATGAGCTCTTGAATATATATAGGTATTCTGTGCTCATGAGGAACACCGGTACACCACACTGGGCAAACGAGTCTTGCTGAATTTTCTTAACTTACAAAAGACTACATCAACAAAATATATTATAATTGTTTTGTTGTCAGTTTTTCTTGTGGATGTTGTGACCCAACTAATCTATTTTACAGTAAGTATTATATGTAGCAGGTGTACTGAACAGTTTGAGCTACCGGTAAGTTTCACGGGTGGACTAGGGCCACCATTCTGCTACCGAACAGGTAATCTTATCCGCAATGTTGTTTTCGTGCTCCTGTTTTTCCTGTCAGAAAAGCATTGAAATAGCATAAAGTTCATCAGACTGGAATAACATGAAATTAATCACCGAATTAAATACTTTAGTAATTCTCCTGCCAAATAGTTTCTGTGTGACTTTCCCGGAACTGTTCAGCGTCCGGTCCGCGGTCCGCGTCCGCCTCGCGGAGGCTGCGCGGCCGCTTGCGACATGCGCCTCACCGATCTGCCGCGACCCGGTGACCGTTTCCTAATGCTAGCACCTAACATAAACCTATTGATTGGTGTTTCACATTGCGTTTCGTTGATATTCTCACAGTAATGGCGACGGGCGGCGCGGCGGTGTGATGACTGTGCAATATATTTTATTACTACACAGGTATGCTCGCGTTGCGACACACTGCTCGTGCCGCAACTACGATGTTACTTTAAAGTGTCGATTGCTCTACAAGTTATTAATTTGGACGACCACAATCGGCACATATTTATAACTAGCACTTTGTTGACTTTGGCGACTTCATCCACGTTAATTCGGACTTGCACATACAAATTTCAACACCCTTTTTCACCCGAAATGAGAGTACAACACGTATTTCTTCGTGTTAAATAATCTAATTATTCATGTTCAATACTATTTCTTCACAAATATCAGATTTCTCATACAAACTTACAATCCCCATTTCAACCCCTTAGGGATTGAATTTACAAAAACGCTCAAACAGTGTCCATTTATTTGTAAACAGTAACCCTATTATTTTAATCAAAACTTTCATCCCCTATTTCACCCCTTAGGCGTATCGTTTCCAAAAGCCCCGAAATACGATAAGTTTATTTCTAACCAAAGCTCTAAATATTTAATTCCATGGTTCTGACGTCAAAAGTACCAGATTTCATACAAAGAATCACAATTTTCCAATCATCCTTTGTTAGTAGATGCCTACGTCACAAAAGGAACCTACTGTCCAAATTGCATGTTTCCAGCTTCAGTGGTTTAGGCTCTGCGTTGATGAATCAGTCCGTCGGTCAGGACAAGTAATTATACAGATATGTATAATAATATAGATTTAGGTGATCAAGGTACAGTACCTACCTACTGCAGATGTCCAGCGGGTACGCCGGTGATTGCAGACTGACTAACGGAAAACTTAGCAATCCAGCCTGATGAACTTTTGAGGCTTAAATAAGTATAGCCGGGCATTGGTCTGCCTCTTGTAGAACATATGGGTGTAGGGTTGACTGGACCAACCGACCGGTGTGTCAGTGCGTGTTGTCCCACCGTGGGTACGCAAATGGTTACAATTCTTGGTTATATCTTTAATTAAACATTTGAACGAGAACCAAATGATTGATCCTTTTCATTGGATTTAAACAAGTGTTTATGTAGCGCACATATATATTATTTGGTTTAAGTAAACTGCACTGTAGGTACATTTTTTGATTAGAGACTTTTTCTACCCTCTTATAGTACGACACAACTAAGATGTCGCATCGCCAAACTTCGTAAAACGAATCACTTCCGAGCTGAGTGCGAGTTCAAGACCTCAAATGTTTATTAGTCCTGCAGTAAAAAATGATCTTTACGCTGACGCAATACGTTTGAATGGCGCGATAATGAGCGCGTGCCATTGGTTGTTCGATCAAGTTTGCCAATGCAACTTGTAATTGGGGTTGTCATATACTGTATTGTGTCGCACTATGATGAAGGATCGTTCTACTGGTACTGTCTACTACTGGAGGAGGTGCGGCCTGGTGACACTCCTCACGCGTCATAGCGATATCCTCCGTCATATACTGTATTGTGTCGCACTATGATGAAGGATCGTTCTACTGGTACTGTCTACTACTGGAGGAGGTGCGGCCTGGTGACACTCCTCACGCGTCATAGCGATATCCTCCGTCATATACTGTATTGTGTCGCACTATGATGAAGGATCGTTCTACTGGTACTGTCGGAGGAGGTGCCGCCTGGTGACACTCCTCACGCGTCATAGCGATATCCTCCGTCATATTTAGTTATTTAACTTAACCTTAAACAAGGTACATAAACGTACCTTGTGTAATTATCGTCTATGGTCTGGCTTCCATTACTTTAGTACACTCCCAAAAACATAAAAAGATTCACTCCATTGCTTATAGAACAAAAACTTTTTGTTCATATTTGCATTTCCTGGTGTTTTAGAATTAGCTTGAAGAAAGTAATCAAATGTACCGTGTTGACATTAACAATTAGTGATCAACGAGTTCGTGTAGCTGGCGCATGCGCATGGCGAATGTTATGATTGCTATTTGAACTCAGAGAGAAAACAGATTTTTGTAATGTAATGTGATCAATGTAGATATTACGTATTGTGAATTTAATAGTACTGCCCACTTATGTATATTATTATCCTTCTAAACATGTGCGTGAATGATTGCGTGGTTTGTAGCGCGGCCATCGAACACAAAGTAAGAGTTTATGTTATTAATTATGTGTAATGTACGTTAACAGCAAGCTGTGAGGCACTCGCTTGATTCCATCACCGGTCATGGTGAGGAGAGTGATGGTTCCGATAAACTGAAATATCTTGTAATCGTTATCTAGTAACTGAACGGATGGTGTTAACATTGAGGTGTTCCGGTGCGCGCTGTGTGCAGCCGCTCCCTTCGCAAGGTCGCGCTAGTTCTCGCCGCACCGCTCCACTTGTGGCGATGTCGCGTGGCGCTGGTGTCGCGACACTGCGCGCGCGCCGGTCGCCGGTTGTGGCGCGCCTTCCTTCCGGAGCGCTTGCATAACGTCTGGCCGCGACCCGCGACCCGCGACCCGCGTGCCCCGCGCAGCTCATTCTTGCCGCGTTCTCACAATACTTGACACTAACTTACGTAATGCACCTTATCTGCTCATAAAACCTTCTAATGTTTTTTGTCTGTTATGGCGCAATTAGCAATATTTATCCGAGTAAAGTGTGTACGATGATGTGTAATGTCTTAGTTTGCAGCGCGTAACAGCAGGAAGTGCGCCGCAGTGCGGAGCCGAAACTGAAGCACCGGACATGGACACCACCACTCTGACGTAAGCGTGTGGTCCACACACGCGCGACACAGCGACATGCCGCGCGACACACGTGTAGTGCCGCGACACGGTCGGGCGCCCGGCCTGCGTAGTGCTCACACTTTGTTACTTAATTTACGAGTGCTTACGTAACGAGTTCAAATCACTACCGAGAAGTAAACTTATGACGTGTCTCATAACTTTGTAATATTAGACCTAATACAATTAGCTAATGCGGCACACTCATCTGGAAATTCTAAAGTTATTGCGCAAATGATAATTTATTATTTGTAACTCATAGGAATGGGCTCGATGCGTGGCTACGTTTCCTTAACCTTTCGCGTCGATATTGTAACACGTTATCTAACAGAGCTGAGGTCAGTTACACATCGGTCGCTATCGATCTGATCCAATACAAATACGAATAACAAGTTGTCCATTCTATTCTATTCTATTCATTAACTTGCTGAACGTATTCGCAGGCGAGGCGCGCGTGGTCCAGCTGTGTTGTATTGTTTGCAACTACAAAACGATCTAGTTCATGAATTCAAGTCAATGTCGAGTACGAAGATAAGAAGACGGAGTCACTGACATACTGTCCGGATGCGATAGCAGGGAGACCGAGTGTTGTATCGCAAGTTGGAGAATTCTGATAGGATGAGCTGATTTATTGTTGTGCCCTGTTACACCTTCTACTGAGCCCAGCGTGGTTTACTGCTGGACGCAATGCTCCCAGCTCCTCCGGCAGTAGTAGGATGGGGCGCGCGTGCATACGTGCATCACGTTGTTTACCCGTTTGGCGACGCTGGACGGATGCCAATGGTGACGCGCACTAAGTAACGCTAATCTTCACCAAATTCAATCATCAGCCCTATTACAATTTAATTTTCTTTTTGTGTATATATTTTTGTATTGGGTTTTTACATTAGGAATTTCTCAGTAGTAGTCCGGAGTCTGGATTTGTGCCCGGTTAATGGCAATATGCTCGCCTCCTATTACTTACATGGGGCTTAAAAACGAGGCGAAACGAGGGTGCACTAAACGAGGGTGCACTAAAACGAGGGTGCACTAAACGAGGGTGCACTAAAACGAGGGTGCACTAAACGAGGGTGCACTAAAATACCTGGAACACAAGGCGTGATGTTATTTTATATTTTTCTTGAAAAATGTAATTAAAATTGAATAGATGGTTGAATTTGGTAAAGGCCCATCCAAACCATCACATTCATTCTAGAATTTTCCAACAAATACAGCACCGTTGTGTAATCGTCCCTGAACAAGTGAAGAATATTCTACACTTTTGTGCTAATATAAAATATGATAATAGCCGTGTGATTGATATGATAAGCAGTGCTAATGATAATGTTGATGCTTTGATAGACACGCCAGTTTACTTATGGAAAATAACCACAACCGCGACGCTCGAGTGCGTTTATTAAAGCCAAATATACGATGCTATGGATCACAGCGATGCAGCCAATGTTGGTACCCCGACTATGTACTACATCATCAATATTAATGAGCGACGAGTGAACGAGTAACAATCGTCGACTGCACTGCGATGTGCGGCTTGTCCAGCGCCCGATACCTGTATTATTATAATATGATCATTACCTAATATTCACAATCACATAGTCTAGTTAAGTTAGCATTGTATTCATTTTCACATTATTGTTGGGTGTAATTTAATGATTATTGCATGTAATAATCAAAATAATGGCGAGCTGCAGGTGAATGGCTGTATCATACGAGTACATTCTAATGGCGACTGTCGGCATGCTGGCTGCTCTATAAGTTGTGTGAGGTGCCCGCGCGATGTGACGCTCAGTAGTTGAGCGGGACCACTTGAGCTATATAGTTAGGGTGGAGGTGTCTGTCTAACGGCGTGTTGACATCAGACGAGCCGTAGCCTGTTAGCCGACCTATTACATTAAAAATAATGTATTTAATACAGTGGCTTACAATATACATGTAGACGTATCAACTATCTGATTGTTTGTTTGTTTTGTAAAAGCGTTTATCCAATTTACATTTGTAATCACTTTCCGAACTCGGTAGTAGTGTTAATATTCATTATTAATAGCCTGCTACAATATATGAATAACAATATTTTTAGTTTAGCTATTGCAATAATTTATTCAAACATCTTCAAGCATGTATCTCGGTCAGAATCATGTTTTACATAATTTCACACACTTTTGGAATTTGTATAATTTATACTAGTTCTTAATGGAGGCTCCGCATGCAGGTTTTCTGTACTTACTGGTTTGGCGCATTATTAATTCAATACAACAGATACCAAGGTAGAACTATCCTATGTTCGTGTTATCCTATAAACGTTCACTGCTGAACCTAGGCTTCCTTAAATACCGCTACCATTTATCGGGCATTAGGGAAAACCATAGTTACCACGATTTACAAACGTATTAGTGAAAAAAGTATGTTGTTAGTACCTAATATTAATATGAGGATGTATGCTATATGTAAAGTTCATGCACATGGTGGTCAATGGTGGCGACGCGTGAAAGTAGCACAAACGAATTCAATTTAATATGTTAATGTAATGATTAGGTATATTTGTCATCTAAGAAACTCCGCAAGAACAGATCAATACTTTTGAATACTTTAACATTTAACAAAGTAATTAAACACTTAGCCTTTAATAAAAAACCATTTTAACAAAAATTGTACCGACTTCAAAAAAACGATGAAAAGAATAAAATAATTACCATATTATAAAATTAACAGTTTCAGAAGTCGGTGTTAATCCAAGCTGAACCAAATTGAAGGCACCGACTTCTGAAACTGTTAATTTTATAATATGGTAATTATTTTATTCTTTTCATCGTTTTTTTGAAGACGGTACAATTTTTGTTAAAATGTTTTTTATTTTTTTCGATTTAGTGGCCTTAATTAAAACATGGTTGGACATACTAACGACGCTGCTCGTAACCTAATCACATCATCACAATATGCGTACTGTTCGTCATTGAGGAGTTCCATTGTCTATTTCAGAAGTTCACCAAATTTAAATGGAACCAATCTAGAAGTATATCCTTTCAAATAAAAAAAAAAAAATCTAAATCGGTTTATAAATGACGGAGTTCTGAGGTATCAAATATAAAATAAAAGATAAATATATAAAAAAAATACGACCGAATTGAGAACCTCCTCCTTTTTTGGAAGTCGGTTAAAAAGAGTAACAATTATGAGTACCTACACAAGGAAGTGACTAAACACCCGGTTGGTCAAGTGTTCTTAGTCAGTATATGCTTAGTTGTCCGGGAAGGAGACTATGAGAATAACCCGCCAAGTGTTAGCTGCAGCTGTGGGCGCTGCAGCGAGAGTGGTGGACCCGAGCGACATGCACGGATACAGTCAGCTGACGAGATGACTGACAGCAGAAGGTCCACGCGCAACTACATGTGATAAGTATTTTATATCATACGAAATGTTAATAAATGTATGAAGTTAATTCATTTGTGGAGAAACTATCGTTGTCGTATCAACAATTATTTAACTTCACAGTTCTTCACATTAAATTAGATTCAAGCAAATAATAGTGTTTCCCTCGCATCCCGTGAATGTCGTGAACAGAAATTAGCTGCAGATGTTCTTCTGGCAACTCAATAATAATTAACACAATACCCTGCGCTCACCACTCCGTTAGCTGCGCGGCGTCTGTTGGGAGCCGCTGCTCGGTGACGGACGCTTGCTTCATTATCATATGTGTGGGCACATTGAGTTGTCTACCGTTATATGTATATACTTAACTTATAAACCTCGAACATGTCAACGTCTTCTTCTTCTTCTTATATGCCCATGCTGACCTTGGCCCCCACGCCACCGTCACCTGTACCTGTACTGTAGCAATAGGGAATCTCTGAAAACATTTATTCGGATCGCGCGTTGTAACAAGTAGGTACCTAAATAAGCTGCATCTAACTGTACTGTAATCTTTGATTGTTACTGCTATTGTTTACATGGTGAACCAGTTCTTGAGACTGTTCTAAGAGGCTTGCTACTAGGCATACTGCCGTCTTTTGCTTTTGTAGTTTGTTTTGTATAATAGATCATATTGTTATGTTGAAAACCATACACTTCTATTATATTCTTCTATCTAATTAATACAAGTTTATGGTCACCACTCCAGTCACAGATGTATTACAGTTTCTTCCGAGGTCTGCATGCGTGAGTTTATTTTCCTGAATTGTATGGAGTGGATGTTTTAGTCGTTTTTGTATGGTGGCGAGTACGGCGTGGCGCACCGCGTGGCGCAACGCGTGGCGCACCGCGTGGCGCACCGCGTGGCGCAACGCGTGGCGCACCGCGCGGCGCACCGCGTGGTGCATCAAGCGGATTTAGAAAGGACGTTTCCTTGCGCTTTACGTTGAAAGCGGAATGGCGCGACCTTGCGCCTGCGCCGACAGTAATTTGCACTTCACTCTTATAATGGAGGCACACACATCATATTACTTGTCTCTCTAATGTATACATTACAGTCATCGAAGGACAAGCGCCAACGGTTAAGTATTGCGACACACGCCTGCTGGCCGCCCTACCACTGCGCTCACGCCTCCTCACATGGACACAGAGGTACACAGGTGCTGCTGTAAACATTCATCAAGTGTCAATTATAACTATTATATAGAGGCATAAAACAGTATAGACCAGTCTTATTTCAGCTCGTTGGGACCCACACAACCGACTGAGTGCTCGTTCATATATATCACCACATGCAGTAGTATTTTTATTCAAACGACAGCAGTCTCATTGGCGTAACGACACGTAGAAGTGGGGATCCTTTTCTTCGCATAATATTGACTGTCCTAAAATGCCTATCCGTAACATAGTTACTACAACATCACTAATAAATGTGTATCTCACATGTTCGTATAACACAATTAGCTTTCACTGTATTGCTCTTTAGTCACAATTTTGGTTAACATAATAGACAACACTTCTAATTGTGATTGTAATAAATACGTCACATGTATAAATACGTCACATGTATCCAAACGAAAGCATACCTTAATATGTAACGAACGCGAATGATTACACACACAAGACGCTACCCAGATCCAAACCAGAGCGACCTGACTCCACGTGGTCCGACTGGGCGGAGCGCAGTATGCTTGCGTGCTGGATGCGTGCTGCTGCGTGCTGCGGAATGTAACACATAATACACGTTAACATTTATGTTTTTTACTTGACTAAGTTAATTAGGATACATTCATATTAGGAAGTACGAGAATTATGACCAAGAAACATTAGGGTAATGATTTTGATGTGTTGTACATTAGGGAGGTTGGTACGACCAGCGACACCAGGCTGATTGGTCTTTAGCGATATTAGTGCAACTTACAATGCGTGCGATTATATTAGAGTAGGGAATAGTTCGGACAGTGGATGATTATGATCAATTTTATAGCATACTAAGTTATGATTAAAGGCTTTATGTAACGAAACAGGGAACCCCTAGAAGCAGATCGACAATGTGCTCAGAACATTTTACACTTGCAAAAGCCAGTATATTTGTTTGTAAAGTAAGTGAAGCCTTCTGAAAGGGACGACGTCAGTTGTCATTTCAAGAAAATATATATACCTACAATTAGTCACACCGCGCCATTAAAATGTTTGTGTAAACTATAGAAAACAAGGAAAACACTCTGTTGTGTTCCGCGGCCTAACCCGTTGGATATGCACTAAACATTGTGTTTCATACAAAAGACATCAACGCGCAGGTGCTACGTTGGAACGCCATGCACCAGCTCCTTGAAAAACTTAAATAAAAGACTGGTTGATATCCACTAATGTTGATGAGATTAAACACAAACTGACTTTAGTTGCTTCATTGATCTAATGACAGATTTAATGCAAATAGGTGCGTTTACACGCACGCCATCATTTGACGTCTTATCTGATTGTATTGTTGTCTTCAATCACTGAATGCTGATACCATCTGGGGTCCAAGCACAGATTACCTATTACTATCTATACTTAATATTATATAGGTAAAGAGGAAAGATTTGTATTTTTGTATTTTTATTTGTAACGAATAAACTTAAAAACTAGTGGACTATGGATGGACGGATATTGTGATTACAGATGAGATGGACTAGCGGATATTAATACTCAGTGTACATAGTAAACACCAGACTACAATAAAAAGTTTGTAAATACTTTTTTTACTCTGTTGTGTGTATGAGTACCTACTTATTGGGCATGTAGTTGTTGTCCGAGTAAGAAGCCATCTCTACCTGTGATGAGGTTTGAAGTACATTACAGCTGTCGCTTCCTCATTTCTCTTTGAAATAATTATATTTCAATGAACAATAACAAAATGCTTATCATGTTGGTAATGAATCCTGTAGGTGTGAGTCAGTTGTGTTGCCTGGGTGCTGCATCCCCACTCGTGTGGGTCGTGGTGGCGTGGGGCGGGTGAGCGGAGTGAGCGCGCGGCGGCGTGCGGCGTGCGGCAGTCTGGTCGCTCGCACGATGGTCGCCACACGTTCGCTCACGTCGCTCGCGCTGCTGGCGCTGCTCGCCGCCGCCGCCGCCGCGCCGCCGACCCAACTGCTGCGCGCGCGCAGGCAGCTCGCCGATGACAACACTTTGCAGCCCATCGAGGTACGAACCCGTTCTAGTACACACAACAACCGCTTACTGTCTTATACAAACACTGCTCGCTTTCAAACATAGGAAGTTTATACAGAGTAGGCTGTTGAATAAGTCTCAAGTAATTTTCATAATGTTTAAGGAAATAATATTAGGTATGTTACCAGAATATTATAGTATGTGCATCTATTGTGCTCTTGACCTATTTTTATTGAATAGTTGTGTGAACTAAAACATCGAAACAGTGTTGCAATAATTATGAACGATTAATCATAAAATTCTGGCGAATCTCGCAATAGGTCATATTAACACATCGCTGACCTAGCGCCAGCTACTGTGTACATAATATTACCAATATATGAAAAGTATCGCTTGTTGATCGCGTTGCCGCCGCTCGCCGCCCGCCGCCCGCCTCGCCACCACACGTCACCGCACATAATGTAATATTTGGCGACAGTGGCGCGGTGTCGCGTGGCTGTGGTCGCTGGGTGACCGGGTTAGCTGACCAGCTTGACACAATACAGTGTGCGCGGTGGTGCACCGAGCGGCGGTGACGTAACGCGCAGGCGGCGCGCGGTGACAAGCCGCCCTTATGTAACGCGGCGCGGGAGCTGCATGCGACACTGCCCCGGTTCGCACGCCGCGCCGCGCCGCGTGCCGCCGCGTGCCGCCGCGTGCTGCCGCGCGCGCCTCTTGTTCCTTGTACTTTGTTCGCAGCGCGTCGCAGTCCTCCTCGCCTTACTCGTCTCGCTTCACATAACGCTTACATCTCATTTAACATTTCCGATATATCTGCGATCGTGTACAGTCCGTGCGATGCGTTGCGTGGAGGCGCCCGACCGGCGCATGCGCGCAGTGCAACCTCTACGCACACGCTTACGTACTCAGAGTAGCTTCTTTCGGTTTAACGAACATTAGAATTCTGCCGAAAGTGTCGATACAATGTATATTCAAGTCTCATACGCGGCGCGGCGCGGGCGCGTCACCTTCACGTGAAGCATTGCTGCGCAGGTCAAGTTAATACAATCGCTCAGTTTGATCACTAAGTTGTTATTAAACTGGCGAATACTCTGCGGCCAGCCATCACGCGTGCGCGCACTCAAGGACGTTATCTCATTACATATGTTACATGATTGTTTTACATTTACATTTACATTTGATACAAAGTACTTTAATCTGGGTTAAAGCTTTGTGCTAGTTACTGTATTTTGTTAATTATCAAGAAAACGTCGCGTACTGACGTGCGAGCCAAAACAATAGTCAGCCGTGGCAGCAGTAGCCGCCCTGTACTATCGTGCTCACTATTGTTGGCACGCCGCACATTGCTATGACCTCACCTGCTCTCGGGATGAACTGGTACAAGCTTTATCGGACTCTGAACTTTAAATAAAATTGAACACTATTGAAATTATAGGATCGCTAACGATCAATGCCATCCTTGTGAATTCACTCACAGCACGACTGTATCATACTTACGATTCGATAGTGCGAGTAGAGCCCACCGGCGCGGCGAGGACCTGCAGCGGAACGTGTTAGTTTACATACAGTACACGTGGCACGTACATAGCACACCGTGTTGACACGCGCTCCCAGAGCAGTAGCGACTACTGCAGGCACAGCCAGACACACGCACGACGGCGAAACATAAGGTTGACGTGCTAACAGATATCGGTATGAGTGATGTACATTTGTATCAGTCACGGTTACAATTGTAAACCTATTTCATATCCGTTTAAATTAGATGTTGATAACAGGAATAGTTCACGGAGTCGACAGCTCTACTTGTTCAAAACATTATTTTATCTTACTATGAGAATTACTTACTTCATATGCTGACGGTACTTATTCTACTCCTTTCGTGTCGGCGTGACCTTTATGAGAATAGCTAATACCGGGGTGAACAGATTAGCCAGTTGGCAAGGTCGGGCCGACTGCCCACAGTGCACCGGACGTACTTAAGTATCGTCGCTCGTGGAGGCTCTTTTAATGCACTCATACTCATTCATGTAACGTCAATCTTAAGTATCGTCGCTCGTGGAGGCTCTTTTAATGCACTCATACTCATTCATGTAACGTCAATCTCGTATCTTTATCAACTTATTTGAAACCAGGATTAGGAAACGAGAGTCATAGTTGTTTTTATAAGTTTGCCCCACATTATGAATCGTGCATCGTGGGTACTTTTGCACACACAAATCTTCACATGCACAAACATCGCAAACCCGGAGCAATTACCTGTAGGCCATACAAATACTTGTCCCGCACAAGAATAGAACCCGCAACACATTGCGCAGCAGCCAAGTGCTCGCTCACTCACTACATTAATCGTGTTGTAATTTTTCACTTTCTTCAAAATGTGAATTGCGTGTTTTTCTTTAACTTCCATACAAAGGCTGTGGTATAAAACTCTTTAAATAATATAGTGTTATGATACAGAACATTAGCTCGTGTCGGTCAAAAGGACGTACACTTTAGGCATGTGTAACATGTTACCATAATACTTTTTAATTCTAAACGCGTGTACACATGCGCACATTATAATAATTTACCAGTATATAAACATTAATTAACTACAAGTCGCAGTAAGCACGCGTAAGTATGTGTGGGCTGACAGCACCTTACGAGCCAAAACAAATTATTAATATCATATAACATTGTACGACCGAGGGGGTGCGTGTGTATATGTACGGACGGTGTTCTTGCACGGGTCACGACACGACACTACGGAGCGTATCGTGTCGTTCAGAGACCCGCGCGGCGGCGGCGGGCGCGCCTCGCGCATGTCGCTGTGATTCAGATCGCCAACAACAATACAAGAACGTTGTGCGCACCGTCGGCTCACGTCCACATCGTTCACATCGTTCCTTCCTGATATTGCTCAAGTCCCAGCGCGATACAAGTTGCGCCACACCGGACCGACTGTTTTAGTAAACCCTATTGTTTGCTGCATAATTAACTGGAGCAGAGGAGGTCACGCTTTTTAAACAGTTCGGAAACTCGAATATAATAGTATAATGGTAGAGAACCAATGCATCGAGCGCGTTGGTTTTTGCCCGATTCCCACGAGCGACGCCCCCTCCCTCCTCTTGCCCCCCTTCTACCCTAGCGGTGCGCTGTATTGCATTCGCTTCCGCCTCCGATTTCTGCTCTCTGTGGCAATAAGCGATATGAGCATATTATTATGTTTCAAATCTCCGCTGCGCTGAACTCAAACAAATTAGAAAGGAGCCTGAATCATCCGCCTCGATATGTCGATACACACAGTACGATGTGGTTGGGATTGCATCGTACAGTGTTCCATTTGGCGTATTTGAAGAAACTGCTCGTCACTGCGACCTGTATACAATTAATGTTTGTGATTGTAGAATTCATATTATTAAACCATTTTTATACGTAAAGATCAATTGTCAGCTCTTTCCTAAGTCTCATACCAATTATAAAGTAGACTGTGGTCCTGGCGCGGGCGTGGGAACAGCTTGTATGACCTCCAAGATGTTAACTTGTTGGGTGGTGTGCACAATTACAAACGCATGGGATAAGTAGTAAACCGCGGACAAGATTATAACATAACCTAACATCACGCCTTTATTCCCCGAAGGGTAGGGCAGTGGTGTATAGTAACATCCTCATTCCGCTGTTTTGTTTAAGTAATATGGGGCCCATGTAATAGGGAGCGAGCCTATTGACATCAAGCGGGCACAAATCCAAACTACTTGCTGCTACTGAGTAATTCCACACGGAAAAACCCAATAACACTTTGCCCGACCTGGGGATCGAACCGAGGACCTGACCATCACCAGTCGCGCTTGCTACCTCTAGACCAACGAGGCAGACAACATTATAAGTATTGAATTCTAATAGTTGGACAAGTAGCTTGTCAAATAATTATGATTAGAGGATGGTTGCGTTTGTCGGCGGCGCGGTGTGGTGGTAGTTGTAGGTGTGTAACTGCGATTACGTTAGCGCTGGCGATGGTGGCCGCGAGAGGCGGGCGGCCTCGACCCGCCAGCGGCAGCGCCCTGCGCCCCGCGCCCCGCGCCCCGCGCCCGCCCGCCAGCGCCGCCGCGCGCTGTCAGCGAGTCCTGGATAAAAGCCACCACTAAGCCAAGGTTGCTTTAAAGCTTCAATTGTTGTAATCGAGGTTCTTGAATGCCGTTTATATTACCTAGTACGACACGACACTAGCTGAACTATGTGTTAGTGCCTCAGCCGTTACATTCACTCGTCCCTGATGGGTTCGGCAGAGGTGCCCAGTTGAACACTCGCGGTTCGCGCATCACGGTTTAGGTAGGTCTCAACCTTCATGTGATAGAAAGTTACAGAATGTGGATTATATTTTTAAATTAGAATGTTGTTGGTTTGCTTCGAGATTTGTCCTTAGTACTCGTAAATAATAAACGATAAAGATCAAGTCGCGTGCGCCGGCGCATCTTGTCCGTCACTCCGTCTCGTGTAGCGTGCGTTTGCGCAAACATCGCCGCGAGCAACACTTGCGACACTCACTTGCACATATGTCATTATCATCTCATCAATTATTTTAAATGTCCATCTAATGCATGAATTAATGAAATATTTGAAAACATTAACAAAGAACTTAAATCCGCGCCAGAGTAACAAACACCGCAACAGAAACAACATAAACAATAACTAACATTGTGAGATAAGACACATGTAGTGCTAGTTCAGCTGATTAACGTTCAACAAACGATATACCTATCTAATACTGTCTTTTTATATGCTCTTTGTTTACAAATCCTTAAAAACCAAATAATCGAGTTGTTTGTTGCGGTCAGTGTTCCATTCCACAAATAATGCTTATTCTGGTGTGGATGGCAGAGAACATAGGCTCAATTTATTCTATCAATTGTTTATCAAACTTTATAAGTATTCTTCTAACATGCGGGATTTTCCCTCAGAATCTTCTATCATATTATGCAGTTCATGAAAATATATCTACTATTTATATCTTAATGAGAATGTATTACGAAATAAATTCTCACACATGCAAGCTACGGTATGTTATCGAGGCGAAAGACCACACCGACTGAAGACCAAACCTTGCGCACATCAATCAAAATACCGAGCTGTGTGTACCGTTATCCATATTACTGGCTCAGTTTATATTTAGCGGTCACGTTACCAGCCCGTCCCTTTGGTAACAGGCTGGGATAACTCTGTGAAGAAGACAAATTTATAGCGATTAAACAGTTTTCGGTCTGAGTGGTGTCAATGACCGCGACTAATGTAACAAACTCATGTACTATAAGTACTGCGCGAACAACGCGGCGGCGCATGTGTCCGTGCTGGAGGTGACATGGTGGACATTCGGCAGAGGGAGCTGCACGCTTAGTTGATAGTGAACATAACATTAAGATTAACGTAACTTGGTGGAGCTGGCGGTGGAAGGCAATGGTGACGGAGTGCTTTAGTGTTAGTGGTGTGGATGCGTGCGTGTAGTGTAGTGACACGGGGTGTGTGTGTGTGCAGGACGGCGCCGGCGACGAGCAGACGCGGGAGAAGCGCAAGCTGGAGGGCGTCACGCAGGCCAAGTTCGGCATCAAGAACGCCGTGCTCGGCTTCGTGTTCGGGGTGAGTACCTCCCGCCCCGCGAGCCTCCCCTCACTCGCAACCGAGGCATCACCCGCTCCCTCTCTGTTGTAGAAAATCAACTCGCTGATCGACGCGAAGACGCGACTCGTGGACACGCTGGACCGGCAGAATATTGAGCTAAACAAGCAGTACGGCATCGAGGCGCCACAGAACGGACTCGCGTCACTCAGTGGCATCGTGGGGCAGGTTATCGGACCCAAGCTGCAGCTACTAGGGCCCAAGATCCAGGCGGTGACAGGACTGCTGGGTGGCGCTTCCGGCGGCGGCGGCGGCGGCGGCTCAGGTGGGGGCGGGCTCGGCTCCATCATCTCGTTGGTCACGTCGCTGTCGGGCTCCTCGTCGGGCGGCGCCGCCGCCGGCGGCACCGTCGAGACTATCGACTCTGAGGAGGACGATTCGTGAGCACGCCGCCCTCACACCCCTAGCCCTGCCCTCTTCCTTGTGATTCCTTCAACACTCTGTAGATAAAGATCCAGTCCACAGTCACTACAATTCATACGAGATATTAGACACACTATAGTGTGAGATGGCCGGTGACGAGGACAACATTTGTCTTTGGTTAAGTATTATTGTGATTGGACTTGTGACTGGGACTCCATCTTTAGCTACAAGGCGTCGTCCCTCGCCCCCTCTCCCCGGATCGCCTGTACAGTCCGCGATCGTCCCCCCCTCCCCCCAGTGCCGGCGGCGCGCCGCATCTCTCTACGTTTTGTATTTATATTGTAAATAGGTTTTAGGTGAGCGTTGGTGATATTAAACGATTCCTCGGAACTTGTGTTGTTTTACTGCACGCTGCACCGCATGCCTCACCCGTCGCCAGTGCAACAGTGGCGCAGTAGTTAGTCTCCGCGTCGCTGTCGTGTTCATGCGTTCGAGTCCGGATTGATGTCGGTTTGCCCCGGTGTGGTCGCACATCGCCCTGCATGCTGTTGTAAATGTGTTCAATGACGTGCATGTGTGCGTGCCGTGTATGTCACATACACAGGACACACACTAGCTAGCCACGTCAGTGTATAAATGTATCATATGTATGTAGAAATAGTGTTGCCGAAACCTTGCCACTGAGCATTTATAAACGAATATTGTCCAGTCCCCTCTAGTCAGCCACTCAGCCGCTCAGCCGCTGAGCCGGTCAGCCGCAGCTCTGAGCCTGTTCTGTCTGTATCTAGTCGCCGCTTGTCCTTAGCTTTATTTCCCAAGTCGTCCACTGGTAGCGAGTAGTGACCAAAATAACACACATGTACGTACATACACTACATGTGTTAGTGTATTGCTTCACCGCTTCGCCGGCGCGCGGCGGCACAAGGTCGCACGCACGCCGCGCCGCGCGACCTTTGCCGCACGCCACTTGTGCAACACATACATGGATATTAGTTATTTGGACAATTTTGTGCATAAACATTATGTACCTACTATACATAGACATGTTAAACACAACACCTAAAATTTTTTTGTTATAAACCAATAATTAAATGGTTAATTTTTTGGAATTCTGTCTTTTGACAATAATTCTGTTAAAATACTAATGTAAATAACATTTGTGGCATGAGTGACAAGTAATGAAACCTTTTTTGTTGCATCCATTACTAACCCAGTTCTGCTGTAAGGTGTTCCAGGGTGTTCCATTTAAGGTGGTTTCATGTAAGACGGTGCTTCATGATGGGGATATATTGATAGATACATGTTATCTATTGACCCCAGCGTGTGTTCACTGATATCGCGTAGTGAAGGCGATATTTACCCTTAGTGTGTCCGGTCGAACACCTTAAATGAAACATTCTGTGTAGTATAAAGCCAGTAGTGTAGTGTGGCGCGGCTGTCGGTGCCTCTGCGCCTCACCGTCCAACGCGGCGCGATATGACGAGTACGTCACGGACACTCGTCACGTACTTCTGTACATACATACACTGTGTATGTAACATACATGATGATGATGACGTGTTTTACCGAACTTCTTTGTGCCTATGTTCACATGAATACTCATGTTACTGATAGCTTAGTGATATTTCATTACTGTAGAGAAATGTAATATTTTACGTTATTTTCAAAAAGTTAATTTCTTATCGCGACGTCACGCATCGTCGCGTCAAGTACTATGTATAACGGCTCAAACGTTATATTTTTGTAATTATTATTTATAGTGCTTTAGGGTAATTAAGAACATGGGAATATTCTGAAAATTACGAATGACTACTAAACCAGGCAATATTTTTAGCTCTGGCAACATTACATTACATTGCATTACACATCCTAGCATTATTATGTTGCCAGAGCAAAAAATATTGCCTGGTTTAGTAGTAATTAGTAATTTTCGGAATATTCCCATGTTCCTAATTACCCTAAAGCACTATATGTTTAAATTATAAATATCCGCTACAGTTGGCAAGTTACTTACAGGATGCCACAGTATTTGTAGTAATTAATGACAAACTTCCGCTACAAGAGAGTTAGTTTGATTTAGTAGTATAACGCGACTGTCACTGTACTGACGTCACGTGTCGTCCGCCAGCGAGGGCGCCACGGAGTGGGCACGTGCGTAAGTAATAAATATTGATACAACTATCATACGCGCTGTTACGACCGCTACGTCACTAATGCATTTAAGTTTGTTTATAAAGTCTATAAATTAATTAGAATGACAGTTTTGTGTCTCATGTATCTTATTTATATTTCAGAATAATAATTGTTGTTGCATACAATTCGTGTTGCTTTGAATGTAAATAAGTGTTGTACAAAGTGTGGTTATTGTCACCGGTGATGGGCTGATGTCGCCAAGCCTCGGTGGTCGCCTGTAGTGCCGCGCGGTGGTCGCTTGCCGTGCCGCGGTGGCGCGGTGGCGCGGTGGCGCACACCTCTCAGTAAGTACTTAGAAGCCGCGCGATTTACCACACCATCCGCGGCGTAGTAGCGCACTGTAGACTGCTCGTAGCCCGTAGCCTCTCGTAGCCACGCGCCGTAGTAGCGGCTCCCTGCACTCGCACACACAAGCCACTGTCACGTGACAACACCACGCGTGCACGTCTCTGTCCGCGTGTCGTGCTTCTGCCTACGTCACATATCTACTGTTTGACTTCATCTACCATACGATACTGTATCAGTCCAATATTTTATATCTATTTAATAAATGTTATACTAAACTATATTTGTTTCAATTTATTTATAAATTATTATTATCCTACTGAGTTTACATTAAACATTACTAATATTTATGTGTCAACTTGTATCCAGCTTATATTTAGGTCGAGTACAGATCTACCGCCGCTCATTTATGTTTCTTGATACAAACATCTATTAAGTAACTATATATTTATTATCTTGTATTAAATATTATTACACTGGTGTAGCTTAATATTTAATGAAGATTCATTATTCAAATACTTACTTCACATTGTCATACTTTACATTGTGTTGTACTTCACATCGTTAATTTCATAATTATGATGCCCCCATTATGTTAACGTCACACTGTTGATGTTCATTATAACTATTGACATCGAGTAAGTATTTAACGTAGAACGAGACAAAACATAGTATTCTCATAATTCATACAACGCATATGCAAACATCAAACACGCGAGAAAGCGAGGCGAGGCGATGCGAGGGCTGCGAGGCGCGAGCGACGCGAGGCGATGCTCAGTGCCCCACTGTCACAGAGTGGCACTACGTGGAGGCGCCGGGAGCCGGCGGGGGCGGGCGAAGCGCACCCATCGTGGTCGCGCCGCTCCCGCAGTACGCGCACTACTTCGAGTACGTCGGCGCTGAGCCCGAGCCGGCCGCGCCGCCGCCGCCAGGCCACCGACGACATCCCCGTGTTCGACCGGAACAAGGTCAGCCTGGACCTGCCGGGCAGCCTGTTTGGCCCGTCCGTGTCGCTGCTCATCCGCACTACTAAGATCATCGGAGACGTCATCCAGGTCAGTGACCCCTGCCCTCTATGTCACGTTCATCAACAGCGTACAATTATCTTCTGATTACACTTTTAACAAAAGAGATTGATTTAGTCCGTCGTCACCACACTTCCGAGTGATCCCTGAAAAATAAGGCTTCGATATCAATTCAAGTTATTTACAAGTTTTACATTTCATTTGAATAGCTCCCTCTGGCTGGGGACGCCGCGGTTCGTCAACTGCCATAATTAATTAGTCAATCATTAGAGTACAAAGTTAGTATTAGTAACAAAGTCGTTGTTCAATCTCGCCGTGCACCGCGTGAGGCTGACTCTTAGGAGAGCTGGCGAAATACTGTTCCACGTGCCAGCACACTTGTGTGCCGTGTGTAAGAGCGCGCTGTGTTGCAGAACTCGGCGGTGCGCTACCAGACCTTCCTGCGCCTGTTCCGACCGCTGTTCCGCGGCCCCTTCGAGATCAAGGGCTTGGACCCCCCTACCACCACCACCACCACCACCACCACCACCACCACGACCGCACCACCGCGCACCAGCGCGCCCGCGCCCGCCGACAGCGCTGACAACGAAGTGCGGCGCCGCTGATGCACCACACCCGCTGCTGACGTCACGTACTCACATGAAGGGCGCTTTCAATTTAAGCGATTGTTGCAGAGCGCGTGCAGTGCGACTTTATCATTATAGACGTGCTGCATCATACAGCAGCTAGACCTGTCTGCAGCGACCTCGCAACAAGCGCCTACAACAATCGCTTAAATTACAATGAAGTGCCCTGTACACCTTCATCACTCAAATTTAGTTCTGATATGCCTAGACAAAATATATGCACCTACGATGCATTGCACATATGGATGAGTGCTTGAAGCCAACCAAAACTTGATAAGACTGTAGTAGGCTATTAAAATAATAAGCAAGTTTTAGGATAGCTTCTCAGATTGTCATAGGGGTTTTTTTTCAGAGGGGGAGTCGTTAGTATTAGTTTAATTATTAATTTAGATAATTATAGGTTCATTGATTCAATGAACTTGTCATATACACAGGTGCGTTATAATGTGCGCACAACCGTGACGACGCGCTGGCGCATCAATAGGAACTTGATGACGTAGTGTTCACTTAGTTAACATTAAGTAAATTACATCTAATCATTGGTCAAGGTGTACGAACAGAAAGAAATATACGAAATTGTTTACATATCTGAGTTTTATTAATGCCCTGTCCAGCAGCCGGTAGTGCAGCGACGCGGCGACGTGCGCCGGTACCTGAGTACCCAGTATTGAAATAGAATGTGGTTACTTTTGAAAATTCTGAAGTTATTCAATAATATTAGTGATAGCCAGGGCTTGATACCATGGCCGCGTTGTTATATGCTATGGATATAATATGCTAAGTACTACATTATACGCTTGTATCCTTACTATTATAAAAGCGAAAGTAACAGTCTGTCTGTCTGTCTGTTACTTCTTCACGACTAAACTACTGAATGGATTTTGATGAAACTTGGTACAGAGATAGTCTGGAACCCAGAGAAGGACATAGGCTACTTCTATCCCGAAACACGGGGAATGCGCGATAAGCGACATGCACGCGGGCGAAGCCACGCGCGACCTCTACTACCTAATAAAACTTAATGTTGTATTGACAATCAGGATTTCCTTCCAAGTAACCAATAGTTACATATTTTAGTAACGCATGTCTAGTTCTTTCCTTTTCTTTTGATGTGAAAGGTAAGTCAAGGTATTTGGTTGTGTTTGCATAGGGCACTAATAAAAATCGGGTGGTAATCACTATTACAGCTAGTTCACACAGAAACTGTTTACAGAATCCGTTTTTATTTTGGTGATGGCGCCTGTGGTTGAATGAGCGAGTTTGCATACACGACAGTATTCCAAATCCAGTAAAAAATACTGGATCCGTTATTTATATCGTATCCTGTCTGCCAGTTGCGACCCAGCTGCCATTTCTTTAAGTGATCCGTCGGTACAGATGTGAATCCGTTAAAACGAATCCGCTGTGTGAAGGGGCGCTTACTGTTATTATTATTTTTATTCCTATTAGTACCGTTTATTCATTCATACATATTTAATTATTTCTATCAAAATATAAAGAACACTTAAAAATATTTTAAAAAACTAGCCCACCGGCAACGGGAACAGGGTCCAAGCTACCGGTGGACAGGGCCTCAGAGAGAGGAACTTCCTAACAATACGCGCCGTGTCCCCAGCCGCCCAACGAGAGCCTCATTAGATGTTGGTCGAGGCTCTTGGCTATTAAGCCACTGGCCGTAACGACTATCGGCACAATGACCGCTGAGTCAATCTCCCACACGTCGACAAACTCGTGTGCCAAGTCAAGATATTTAATTCTCGTCATAGGGGACGGTGACAGTGACGTCAACAGTCATTGCGTGGCGCTCTGATCGATCTATCATCACTACATCCGGTTTATTGGCAACACTATAGTCCTGTCGGTGATGATAAACCGATCCTAGTACAATGTGACATGACCATTCTCGAGAATTGGATCCGGCACATACTGATAGTTTGACACTTCTGCGTCCACAAGGTTGTATTTCTGAGCAAGTAGCTGGTGCATCCTAGCCACTAGGATGTTTCTGTGCAAATACTCGCCGTTAGCAAGACGAGAATAACCTGTAACAATATGTCGAATGGACTCACCGGGACAGTAGCATGCCCGACAGATGCCAACCGTGCCGTCCTTCACAATCAAAGAGATTAACACCCATATTCTAAGACGTTCCTCCAAAACTTATTCGACTCATACTCGACTTAGAACGGCTTTGAAAACACCTTCAAAATTGTATTCTTAGTCGCAATTTCGAGTGAACTTTGAGGTTCCTCGACATTATGTCATAATTTGAATTATCTGCATCGCGCAAATAACCCCGCGATAAATAATTGTAAGGATTATCGTAAGCATATTCGATAAAGTCTTCAAAATTCATTTTTATCACATACGAACTTTGACACTTCCTTCATTAAGGTAGGTTCCGAGGTACCTTGACTTTGACAGATGATTTCTTACCTCGACTGAGGAAAAATCTCGAGTCGAGGACGTTTATGTCAACTTGATAGTGAATCGAGGTGGAGTCGAGTCGAGTAAGTTTTGGAGGAACGTCTTAGAATATAGGTGTAAATGTTGTGTTTGGTGTCAAGGCTCGTCCCCATCAACGATTCCAGGATTTTTGTTATACCCAAAAATAGTGCCTAAATTGTGACAAATGGTGACCAAAACGAAATAATTAGTGACTCAATAATTTTAGAGTTATGAGCAGCTTTTAGTGGGGACGCTAGCTTGACGTCAAGCCAGCGTCCCCACCGCGTAACTCAGAAACTACGACAGTCTTGACAAAGAACTTGAGCTCAAAAAATAGTGACTAAATAGTGACCTCGATATACAAAATCTCAGAAATAGTGATCTTATAGGTTTAGAGTTATTTCAATGTTTTGGTGGAACATTTTGACAGCCAGCGTCCCCACTTAAATAATCATAAAAAGCTGTTAGAAAGCAGATGTAATTCTATAAAAATACTACGTCAATAAATAATGCCTAAAAATAGTGACTCCACTGATATAAAAATAATACGTAAATAGGGAGTGAAAGTTTAACAAAAAACTATAGTAAAGTACTATGTACAATAGTGATTCTGTACAGTCACGGACAGTTCAATTCCCGTGATCTTTAAGTTTGCAAACCGCTAACAGAGATGGCGTTGTATCATCTCATATTGATTATTGTTAAACGAATTAACGAATCGATGATGAAGATGATGATTATGATTTTAAAGTGCTTTTTAGTTTCAACAGGCAATTTTTTAAATAGTGAATGTAACATTTGATAATTTACTTGGATACGACTTGACATGAATATAAGGTTCAGCTGTACAATATGACCAGCGGGTCATATTGTACAGACTCTACTCAGCGGAGTAGTCTTAATATAAGGTTCAGCTGTACAATATGACCAGCGGGTCATATTGTACAGACTCTACTCAGCGGAGTAGTCTTAATATAAGGTTCAGCTGTACAATATGACCAGCGGGTCATATTGTACAGACTCTACTCAGCGGAGTAGTCTTAATATAAGGTTCAGCTGTACAATATGACCAGCGGGTCATATTGTATTAGGTTGAAACACTAGAGCCATGAGGTCCGAGTGCCCACTTAGTTTTTCGCGACATCGCCAAGCGGTTGGTCGACTCTTCTCGTGACCATAAGGCTGGCCTATATTTTGGCCAAATAATCAGCATTGCCAAACAACGTGGCAATGCTGCCAGCCTTTTGGGCACTTTTCCTGTTGACAGCGATGCGGACGAATTTTTTGATGCCCTTTGATTGTTTTACTTTATATTTGTACTAAAGTAGTTAAGATTTATATTGTATAGGTATATTAGGATAATTCTGTAAATAGATGTGTAAACCTCATATAAGGCGGGTCATATTGTACAGACTGTACTCAGCGGAGTAGTCTTATTGTTTTTTGTACATGTTGTACTCCTCAAAATACAAGCTCCTGCAAAATGTCAACGTTCGGAAAATTTTATTTGTGTGAAACCTAAACCTGATTTTATTTCTGCTATGGTAAAAGAAACCAAGGAAATCATCCCCTTCAAACCTAAACCAGCCAAGTCGTAGTGCTCCAATTCTGCTGTTGTTGCTGCTTCTGTTGCGGGATCTAATTAAATTAACCTTAGAAAAAAACCTATGTCGCAAAAGCGCCCGTCCTTAACAAAAATATATTATCGCTGTATCTTTTTATGCTAGGTAGGTCCAACTTCGACAAAGAGGTCGCCCGAAGTATCCAACTCGGATGGGCAGCGTTTATTTATTTATTTATTTTATTGGTTCACCAACAATTGTTCACACTGGTTTTATACAAAAGACATCATGCAATAAATTACTTTACATTAGTGCAACAATCACTTATAGGTAAACACTACATGCTTATGAAAGTTGTACAACACAAAGAGAATAAAAAAAAAACAAAGAATATAATTATTAAATTGAACTAACCCAGCTATATTAAAATCAAGACTTACTAAAAGGCTTACAACAAAATATTATACGTATTTATTCTAATACTGCATGTACCATGTACACATTTCTTTCCACGCGAGTCAATGAAAGGCCATTAATGGAGATTTTCATGGAAATAAGCATTCAGTTTGCCCAAACTGTCAAAGTGCAAATCGATTTCATGGCTACAGCCATTAATGACCTTGCAGAACCTCGCAAATGGGGAATTTGCACCTAGGACCGTTCTTCTCTGTGGAGGGCAGAGAAGTGTTATTTGACTGCGAGGAATTCTTGAAGGGGCACGGAAACCAAAAAGGTGCAATATTTGAGGACAGTCGACCTTATGGGCCATAACTTTGTACACGAACATTGCATCACTAATGCGTCTAAGATTGTCAAGCGAAACCATTCCAAAGTGTTTCAGTCGGTTACTATACGAACGCACCTTTTTGGAAATTCCGTTAGAAAAAGCCAGGTGCCAAAGAAAACGCTTCTGTACGCGTTCAATACGCAGCGAGTGAGCAGAATAGTGTGGCCGCCAGATAACGCTACAATATTCCAAGATGCTTCGGACCAAACTGTTGTAAAGCATCATTTTAGTCTTACAACTTCTAAACTGTTTAGTGTTTCTCATCACAAAACCCAACATTCTAGAGGACCTTTTTATCGTGCTATCTATATGGGGGATAAAGGTTAACTTCCGATCGAATACTACACCAAGGTCCTTTATTGTGTCCAGCTCCGCAACCTTTGCTTCACTGATGTAATAATCGTGCTCTATAAGATAATGTTTTCGCGTGAATTTTATATGATAGCATTTGTCAGGGTTAAGTTGCATCTGGTTAGTTTGACACCACTTTACAAGTCTGTCTAGATCACTTTGTAAGTCAGAAACATCATCTTTTCATCATCTTCATCAGCGTTCGGGAAATTTAGGTTAGGTTAGGTTTTTTTTTTTTTTTTTTCTTATACCTCCAACGTTATCGGAGCCTGTATTTGCTAGTTTCACTTTCATACCAGTTCTCGCAATTATTCCTCTCGCACTTTCATTCTTCATACTGTATCTTCTATCATTCATCATCAATTGTTCTTTTTTAGGGTAGGACGCCCTTCTACTTTCTACTACTATCTGTCTCGGTTCTTTCTTTATTTCTTTATTTGAGGGAAAAGAAGGTGACACCATTTTCTTTAATCATTTTCATTTACATACATATTTCTTATTCTAACTTATATTACATTTACTTCTATATTCATGACAGTTTTTGGTTTTCTTAATGGCTATACAATTTTTCTCTTATATTAGTTTACATACTAGTTCTTACATCTATTCATATTATTTTAACAAATTATTTATCTATAACTATAATATTTTTCTTTGATTACTGTTCTATTACATTTTCGTATTCCTGTTAGGTACCAATGTTTATCATTAATATTTACAAATATTATGTAAACATCTTTTGCTCATGCTCTTACACTTTTATTTCTTTCAATTACCTTTTTGCAAATTTTTACACAGTACTCAAAGAAGTACTCTCTATTTTTACTAGAGACTATATCCCCCACATTTTCGCCATCTAGTTTGATGCTCAGGATTTGTTCGGCATCAAACCTATCCCTGTCAAAAACAGGGCAGGCAAACAGCACGTGTGGCACTGTTTCATCAATCGTCGGATCGCAGATGCACGATGGGCTCTCTTTGCACCTGAAGCGATTCAGGTACTCCGAGAACCCACCGTGCCCCGTCATGATCTGCGTTAGTACGCTGTTTATCTTACACTTCCTAATAATTCTGTATGCCGCCACTGCATCCGGGAAAAACAGTTTTGTGACTGACGCTGTTTCGCCAGTTCTGTAACGTCGGTTCCACTCGTCAAGCGATGATGTGCGAATGCATCGCTTGACGTGCGAAACCGGGCACAGGTCGTAGTCGGGTTTCCGTTTGGACTTTTCAGCTGCCTCCTTGGCCAAAGCGTCGGCCCTCTCGTTGCCTTCCATCCCCGCGTGAGCTTTAATCCAATAGAATGAGACTGCTTTGTTTTGGATTGTCAGCGAGCTTAGATTGTTTCTTACTTCTACTGCTAGTGGGTGGAGACAGTTGTGGTTTTTGATGGTTTGGAGGGCCGCCATTGAGTCACTGAAAACTCCAAAGGTTCGCGCCTTGTGCTTTACGATCTCCCGGGTTGCAGAGCAAATCGCCAGGAGCTCAGCCTGGTACACGGTTGCATATTTTGGGAGAGCAAGCTTGCGGGCTTTGATCTCGGCGTCTCCGCTCCATATGGAGAGTGCCGCTCCAACTTTGCCCCCAATTTTGCTTCCGTCCGTGAAAATGCGAATTTCGATGCCATCTTGAGCATCTAATTGTTCTTGGCTAGCCAGGCATGAGAAGTCCAGGTCGATTCGCTGCGCAGGGTGAGGGGCTTCTACCGCTGGGAGAACCTGTTCAATCTGTCCACTGCACAGTGATGGCTGAGGTACCCCCCTTCTGGCCTCGTATAGTGTGGCCGCCTCCCGTACTCGGAGATCTAGGGGGAGTATTCCAGCCAGCACCAGTGCCGAGTTCAGGGAGACTGTTCTGTAGGCCTTGCATATTTTTTGTGCCACTCCGCGCTGCACAACTCCTAATTGTTTTATTGTGCCCAGCTTTTGCGCAGCTGGTGCCCATACGCTGGCGGCATACAGAATAACCGGTTCGACAGTTGCCACATATATAATTCTTACGACCCCCGGGTGAAGGCCCCAGGTCGTTTTTGCTGCCCTATTCAGTTGTTTATAAATGCTGATTGCCTTCCTGCATACATTTGAGACGTGAGCGTTAAATGTGAGTTTCTCGTCGATGGTAACGCCTAGTATTTTTATTTCCTTGGACATGGCAATGTCGATCCCGCCCATGCTCAGACGTGGGGTATCATATTTTAGTTTTCGCGTTATGACCATCGCATAAGTCTTCTGTGGAGCGAACTTGAGCTTATTCTTAATACCCCACGTCCGAACATGTTCGAGAGCGGCATTGGCACGCCCTTGGACTTCTTGTGCTGTTTCGCCGTCAAAAACCAGAACCACGTCATCCGCAAAGGCCTGACTGTAATCGCCTCTAGCTTCCAGACCCTTAAGGAGCGGGTCCAGGAGCAGATTCCATAAGATAGGGCCCCCGATCGAGCCTTGGACACAACCTTTGTCGGTACTTTTTTGGAATTCTTCCCCGGCATACCTTACCCTGACCCTTCTGTCTTTGAGGTAGCTGTCCATGACCCTCCTCAAGTTGGCTGGGCATCTTTCCTCAGCCAGTCGGACTCTTATTGCAGGCCACCATGCGCTGTCGAAGGCTCCCTCTATGTCTAGGGATACCAGTGTTACGATTTTCTTTTCTTCTAGCTTGTTGCGGATGTGCTGCATCAAGGTATAGAGGGAGTCTTCGGTGCTTCTCTGTGGCATGAATCCGTACTGGCGAGTACTCATCCTCGGTATTAAGTGGAACTTGAGGCGGGCCACCAGCATCTTCTCAAAGATTTTGCCCAGTATTGACAAAAGGCCTATAGGTCAGTACGCCTTGGGGGTTGTGTATTCTCCTTTCCCCGGCTTTCTCAGCACGATAACAATTGCTTCCTTCCAGATAACGGGGAAGATGTGGAGCGTCAGGCATTTATTTAAGAGGCACAGGAAGGCTTCCGGGTTGCTCCCGACTGCGTGGCGACATATGTCGGCGGTGAAGCCATCCGGGCCCGGGGCCTTCTTAGGGTTAAAGGAGAGGCACGCGGTTTCCAGTTCTGCCATAATGAACGGTGGGTCGCAAGGACCATCTTGCTCTCCAGCGTTCACCTTGTCGGCTTCCCTTCTGACGAGTTGGTGGTGGGTATTGTCACTTTCTGTGATGTCCTCTGGATAAAACGTTTCCGCTAGTAGTTTTACAGAGCCTTTTGCGTCCAATACCTCTCCGTCCTTTTCCAGCGGCTGATCTTCTTCTCTGCGCGCTGTCCTTCCAATAACCCGGTAGATCCCCTCCCAGACACCCTCCCTGTCCTGTTTGCCACAGAACTCCTTCCAACTGTCCACTTGTGCTTTCGCCGCCTCCGACTCATACTCAACTTTCTGTTTCAGATACTCTTCGACGACCTTCGACCTTCGGGCTGGAGCAGCGTTCCTGATCCTTCGCTTTTTGGTAGCAACGCTCTTCTTCATCGTGGCAAGTTTCTCGGACCACCACGGCAATGTGAGTACCTCTTTATTCTTTTTCATCGGAAATAGCGACTTGCATGTTTCTTTTGTGACTTCTGCGAAGTCATTTATAGCTCTCTCTACTTGTTCTGCAGAGGTAATTTTTGCTATTTCCGATGTGGTTATTTTATTTTCTAGCATTAATTGATTTTGTTTCTCACGAAACAGTGACCAATTTGCCTTCTTTGTATTAAAGAGTCTTGTTGTTCTCTCTATTCTGATTCCTTTTGAGCGTTGTAGTCGAATGTTGAAAACTATGCCGTTGTGGTCCGAGCTTGTCAGACCTTCATCGATCTTCCAGTTGTCTACCAAGTCTAGCAGGTCAGTCGAGCAGGCTGTTAAGTCGACATAGCTGCTGTATCGTTTGCCTCCTCTGATGGTGTCGAAGGTCGGAATTTCTCCTCTGTTGAGTATGTTCAGGCTCAGCTCTTCAAGGGCTCCAAACATTTCGTCCCCTCTGTGGTCGACCATTGGGCTCCCCCACCACGTGCTTTTAGCGTTGGCATCACCTCCAATCAGCCATTTTTTGGGAGCTATTTCCTCCTCTATCTTACGCAGGTGCTCCAGGTACGGTTCAATGGGTGTGTCGGGCTCAAAGTAAAAAGAGACAAGCGTAATTTCCCAGGCGCCAGTTTGGATTTCCACCACACAGATGTTGTTTGTGGGGAGTTTCGGGTACTGCTTGACGTTTATGTCCTTGTTTAGTACGGCTATTGCTGCCTTTACAGTCCCATCTCCTATACTGGTGCACTGGAAGATACGTACGCCCCTGTGACTCCTCATTACTTTTGTCCCACCCACGTACGGTTCCTGGAGCAGCGCTACGGAGGCTCCGCGCTTTTCCGCTTCGATGAGTATCTCGTTGGTTGCGAGCCTCTTCCTTTGGAGGTTCGCTTGTAGTACTCCGTAGGGGATTTGGTCGCCTGGGCTGCCCTTAGCAATAGGCTACGGTTGATCGGGCCAGCTCATCCCATTTTCGGCGAGTCGGGCATTCGGTGCTAAACGCATTGTGTTCCGCGTGGTTTAACTTTGCCCCTATGCAATTTCGGCACTTTGGTGGCACGTCTGCAAGCCAGTCGGCGCACTCTGTCCTCATATGTGGACCGCCACAGTGGCTACATAAGTCCGCCGGCTCCTTGCAGAAGCGCTTTCCATGGCCGTACCCCAGGCATCGTGTGCACTGTACCAGCGGAGTTTGGTCTTCAACCCTGATGCGCTGGAGGTCGATGTGCACACTACCGATCCCGATCAGCCGCCCCCAGATGGTGGGGGAGACACTCACTACGATATGTCCTGTGTGGGGATTTCTGGCTCTTCTCCTATATTTAATTTCGATCCTGTCTTCCCCCTCGTCGAGGCTGTGAAAAATGCCCCGGTTCTGGTTCCTCAGGGCTTTGATGACGTCGTCATCAGTATGTACGGTGAGGACACTCCTGAGGATCAGCATCGGGTCCCTATTCTTCACATCCTCGACGGTGAGGCCAATTCCCTCTTTTTCAAGTCTTGTTTTAATTTTGTCTCTTTCTTCCTTTGTTCCGAATCCCATTATGACCTTTCTGTCCTTCGCTTTTCTTACCTTCTCGACTTTAATCCAACCTTCTTTTGCATCGACCGCTTCTCTTACTCTATTCAGGACCTCTTCACCTGACTCTGACTCGTTGTTGGATGTGACCACGACTGAGTGAAGCGTACTTCTTCTTGATTGTGGCTTTCCGCTCTGGTTCGCGGTCACACTCGCGTATGTCTTTAAGGTGATTTGGTCTAGGGTTTCCTTCTGCTTCTCTATTGACTCTTTTAATTCCTCCATTCTCTTGTTATTTTCTTTTAGCAACTTTGAATGTTCTTCGATTTGCGTCGCTAATTTATTATGGTCAGAGTTAATCGAGAAAGTAACGTCAGTGGCGGCGGCTTCATGCCCTGTCTTTTCCTTGGTCCCTCCCAGGACTTTTTGTTTCGCCTCTTTTTCAGCTTCCTTTACAAGCTGGAACAGCCTATCCAGCGCTTCGACGATGGCATTCTTAATTTCCGTTTTTGTATTTCGTGAGCTGCTG
Source organism: Amphipyra berbera (assembly GCA_910594945.2). Classification (NCBI taxonomy): domain Eukaryota; kingdom Metazoa; phylum Arthropoda; class Insecta; order Lepidoptera; family Noctuidae; genus Amphipyra; species Amphipyra berbera. The sequence continues at coordinate 17,228,523 of OU343142.1, forward strand.
AGGTGCAGTTTTGCTTTGTTTAAGCAGGCCCTAGCTTCAGTTGACCGGTCCGCGTAGGGCTGCTTTGGCGAAGTGTGGGCCTCTCCAAATTTTATGCGCATCGGAAGGGGTTTGTTTTCTGTCGGCTGAACTGGTTTATGCGTGTCTTTGGCAGGGCCAGCCTGCGTCGTCCTTGCTGTTGCGGGAGGAGTGGTGGTCTCTGCGTTAACCTCTCTTGCAGCCTCCCACTCTCCTATGTTTCGTCTCTCGTTAGAGGCTGATGTTCTGGTGTTGGGTGGTGATTTTTCACCGTCCATCTTTTTTAAGGGGGTCCTAAGTCCGAACATATTAGAGGTACGCGTCTTTGTGTATAATAAAATAAGGTAAAATAAGGTAAAATAGAAGGAAATAAAAGTGTAAATGCAAAGATTGTATAAATCTTTTTAAAGTCAATAAAACTTTATGTGTGTTGCTCTATGTAGAGTAAACTTTGTCAGACCTGTAAAGGGAGTCAATCGGATGTATATAAATTAAAAGCTTCCTTTCGGGAGCAATTTTTGTCGATTGTAGAACAGATCTCCTTCCAGGCTCTACGTAGAGACACTTGGATAGGTTCAGTTGATAGCTCTCCTCGAGCCCTTTCTAGTTAGGTTAGGTTAGGTTAGGTTAGGTTAGGTTAGGTTCCCCCCCGCCAAGGACTCGGCGGGAGCCGAGATGCTGGAGGGTCTCGACAGGGATCCGTACGGGAGGCCATACAAGGCGGCGCGGAACAAGCTGCGCCCCCATGGTCCCCCGCTGACGGAAACCCTCGAGCCGGCACTGCTGGATGGGGTGGTCCGGTCCCTGTTCCCGCGCAGGACCGACTTCTCCCCACCAGCAATGGATCCCCCGCAGAGTGCGGCGGCCTTACCGGAGGAAGAGGTCCCCCCGGTGACTGCGGAGGAGTTCCACGCGGGAGTCGTAGGCCTCCGCGCCAAAAAGACGGCCCCTGGACCGAACGGCGTCCCGGCACGGGTGGTGGCCATAGCTGCCACTCAAATGGAGGACAGGTTTCGGGACCTTTTCAGCGCGTGCTTGACGGCTGGAAGGTTCCCGAAACTTTGGAAGGAGGGGCGGCTGTGCCTCCTCCGTAAAGAGGGGCGCCCGGTCGATTCCCCCTCGGCATACCGGCCCATCGTACTTCTCGATGAGGTCGGTAAAATGTTCGAGGGGATCATCGCCCGCCGGCTCAACAGCCATCTGCGGAGGGAGGGGCCGGACCTGTCGGACGCCCAGTTCGGTTTCCGTCGGGGCCGGTCCACCATCGACGCCCTGGCCGTATTGAAGGGCCAGGTGAAGGAGGCGGTGGAGGTGGGGGACGGAGTGTTGGCGGTGTCATTCGACATAGCCAACGCCTTCAACTCCGTCCCCCACTCGACTATATTGGAGGCACTCCGGTATCACGGAGTGCCCCAGTACCTGAGGGGCCTCCTGGCCGACTACTTGGAGGACCGCGAGGTCCTCCTTGTAGACAAAACGGCCAGGTTGAGGCGATACGGCGCGGAGTCCGGTGTTCCACAGGGGTCGGTTCTGGGGCCCACCCTGTGGAACATCGGGTTCGATTGGCTTCTGCGGGGGGCCCTCCTCCCGGGCACGAGTGTCATCTGCTACGCGGACGACACTCTTCTCACTGCCCGGGGGAAGAACTTTGGGGAGGCGGCCTGTCTGGCATCGGCTGGCGGGTCCTTGGTGGCGGGGAGGATCCGCCGCCTGGGGTTGAGGGTGGCGCTGAACAAGACCGAGGCCGTATTCTTCCGCGGGCCTCGGCAGCGCTGCCCACCTGACGCCCACATAGCCGTGGAGGGCGTCAGAGTGGAAATCCGGCCCCAGATGAAGTATCTGGGCCTGGTGCTGGACAGCGGGTGGCGCTTCGGCCCGCACTTCAGCGGGCTGTCGACGCGCCTGCTGAGGGCCGCTGACGCCCTCTCGTGGCTCCTCCCCAACCTGGGAGGTCCCAGCGCACGATGCCGGCGTCTGTATGCCGGCATCCTGCGGAGCATGGCCCTCTACGGGGCCCCCATCTGGGCGGACTCCCTTCGCAGGAGGGAGAATGCCACCGCTCTCCGCAGGCCGCAAAGGGCCATTGCACAGCGGGTGGCGAGGGCATACCGCTCGGTGGGCTTTTCGGCGGCGTGCGCTCTGGCCGGCACCCCCCCTTGGGAGCTCGAGGCGTGGGTGCTCGCCAGAGTGTACGAGTGGACGGCGCGTCGGAAAGCGCTAGGAGAGCGCCCCGTCGCTCAAGAGCGGGAGGCCGTACGGCGGGAGGCGAGGGACGCCATCGTCATCCATTGGACGGACGACCTCGCCACCGCCACCTTTGGCCGTCGGACGCTGGACGCGCTCGGTCCAGTTCTGCGAGACTGGCTCGAGCGGCCACACGGTTTCCTCTCTTTCCGTCTGGTCCAGGTGCTGTCAGGGCATGGCTGCTTTGGCTCGCACCTGCACAGGATCGGGAGGGAGGAAGCCCCAGCGTGCCACGACTGCGGCGCGGCGGAGGACACGGCGCAGCACACCCTGGAGGTGTGCCCGGCTTGGTCTGAGCCGCGCCGCAGTCTGATTGCGGAGATCGGCCAGGACCTCTCGCTTCCCGGCGTGGTTCGTTCCATGCTGGGGAGCGAGGAGGCTTGGGCCGCGGTCGCCTCCTTCTGCGAGGACGTCATTTCGCAGAAGGAGGCGGCGGAGCGCGCGCGTGAGGACGACCCTCTCGCTGCGCCGCTCCGCAGGCGAAGAAGAGGTCGGAGAAGACGCCATCTTCTCCCTCCTCTTGGTGGTGTTGGGCGGGCGACAGGCGCGGGGGTGCCTCCGCCCGCATTGCACTCCACACCACCTCCGCCGGACATTCCCAACCCTCCCCCCCTGGGGAGGACTTGAGGGGCCTGCCGCGAAGGCGGGCGATCGTCGGAGGGGACTGGATGTAAAGGCTACGCCGGTTTCCCAGTCCCTCTCCAGTCAGACGATGCGGGAATGCCGCTGGGTTATTTTAGTGGGTATACCGGGCTTGCCCGGGGAGTCCCACATAACCCCCCATTCCCCCAAATGGGCGGGTATGCGTAATAGCATTTTTTCCCAGCGCAAACAAAAAAAAAAAAAAAAAAAAAAAAAAAGGTTAGGTTCCCCCCCGGTCGCAGGTGAAGGTGCTGAAGCCGAGGCCACTGAGGTGCTTCCGTTGTCGTGTCGACGGACACGTCGTTGTGCGGTGCACCTCGGGGGCCTGCTACGGTGAAGGCTGTTACGCCTGTGGCCAGCCCGGACACAAGGCCGGCTCATGTAAGGCCACGCCGCACTGTCTTGTGTGTGCGGCGGCGGGCAAGCCGGCGGAGCACCGGGTGGGCAGCGGAGCCTGCGCCGGCCCAGCAAAGGCAAAGAAAAAGAGGACCCGAGGAGGAGGAGGCCGTGGCAAGAAAGCCGCGGCTGCAGCAGCTACTTCGCAGCCGGTTCAACAACCGGCTGCTAAACAGGCACTGCAAGGAGGGGAGAGGGCGGATATGGACTGTCATTAATGGCTCCATACATCCGCCTCCTCCAAGCAAACATCAACCATTGCGCCAGAGCTCAGGACCTTCTGCTCCAGAGCATGGCGCAATGGATGATCAACGTGGCGGTGGTCGCCGAGCCGTACTTCGTTCCACCCCGGGATGACTGGGTTGGTGACATGGACGGCTTGGTGGCCCTGATAGTGTCACAGGCCGCCACTGGCTCTCCGTCCATCGACAATATCACTCGTGGACGGGGATTCGTGGCGGCCCTGCTGGAGGACCTCCTTGCAGTGGGTGTGTATTTCTCCCCCAATAAATCGCTCGCCGACTTTGAGGACTTTTTGGGGGAGTTGGGCGTCGTCGTCGGCCGCGGCCATCCTCACCCCGTGCTCGTTGCTGGGGATTTCAACGCCAAGTCTACGGCTTGGGGTTCCCCGGCCACGGATGCGCGGGGTGAGGTGCTGGAGGAGTGGGCCCTGGGATTGGGCCTACAGATCCTCAACCGCGGTTCCGTGGACACGTGCGTGCGACAGCGGGGTGGTTCGATCGTGGACATTTCGTTCGCTAGCCCCGCGCTTGCGCGCCGTGTCCAGGGCTGGCGCGTCATGGAGGGGGTGGAGACGCTGTCGGATCACAGGTACATCCGTTTCGGCGTCGCCGCCCAGACCTCTGACGCCTCGGCCCGTACGGTCCCGGGTGGGATCGGTCCGCGTTGGGCGTTAAAACGGCTGGACAAGGAAGCACTCCTGGAGGCCTCCATCGTGCAGGCCTGGGTGCCCGCACCGGACAGGCCTGTCGATATTGACGTGGAGGCGGAGTGGCTCCGGGAGGCCATGTCGCACATTTGCGACGTGGCAATGCCCCGGGTCCAGGCCGTACCTGCTAAGCGCCAGGTGTACTGGTGGTCGCAGGACATTGCGCTCTTGCGCCGCGCGTGCGTTGAGGTGCGACGCCAGTACGCCAGGCTACGCAGGAGGCGCCGCCGCGCTCCTGATGCGGCGGCTGCGGAGGCGGAACTGTACGAGGGGTACAGGGAGGCGAAGACCGCCCTCCAGAGGGCTATCTCGGAGGCCAAAAGTGCGGCCTACGAGACGCTGCTCGAGACTCTGGACCGTGACCCGTGGGGGCGCCCATACCTTATGGTACGGGGCAAATTACGCCCGTGGGCCCCCCCACTGACCCAGAGTCTTCGACCGCAGCTTCTGGAGGGAGTGGTGAGCGCTCTGTTCCCTTCCAGGGTGGAGCATACACCACCGCCCATGGTTCCGCCTCGATTGGCGCCTGATGCGGACGAACGCGACGACGACGACGTACCTGAGGTGACCCGGCTAGAGCTGAGAGCGGCGGTGCGGAGGCTTCAAGCCAAAAACACCGCTCCGGGCCCAGACGGCATACCTGGCCGTGTATGGGTCCTAGCTCTCAGGGCTCTCGGGCCTCGACTGAGAGGGCTCTTTAGCGCATGCTGCGAGCGGGGCCAGTTTCCTCTCCGGTGGAAAACCGGGAAGCTGGTCCTGATCAGGAAGGAGGGGCGCCCCGCAGACTCACCGTCTGCGTACCGCCCCATCGTGTTGCTGGACGAGGTGGGCAAGCTCTTCGAGAGAGTCATTGCAGACCGCCTCGTCACGCACATGACTGGGGTGGGGCCGGACTTGGCGGAAAACCAGTTCGGTTTCCGCCGCGGGCGCTCCACAGTGGACGCGATCATGCGCGTAAGGGCCCAAGCGGAGGAAGCAGTCGCCCAGGGTGAGGTCGTCTTGGCGGTGTCTCTCGACATCGCCAACGCCTTTAACACCTTGCCCTGGAGTAGCATTAGGGCGGCACTCGAATACCATCGGGTGCCGACCTACCTCCGCCGCATTGTCGGGGCCTATTTGGCAGAGAGAGCCGTAGTCTACCCGGGTCGGGAAGGATGGGGTCGGCGAGAGATGTCGTGCGGTGTCCCACAGGGTTCGGTCCTAGGACCGCTCCTGTGGAACATCGGTTACGACTGGGTGCTGCGCGGTGCGTTCCTCTCCGGTGTCGGCGTGACCTGCTACGCCGACGACACGCTGGTCACAGCGCGGGGAGGGACGCACCGGCAGGCGGCCATTTTGGCCACAGCTGGGGTTGCGCAAGTCGTCGATAGGATCCGACGATTGGGTCTCGAGGTGGCCCTGCGGAAGTCCGAGGCCCTGTGTTTCCACGGGCCCCGGAAGGGACCACCCTCGGGATCCCACATTGTCGTGGGAGGCGTCCGCATTGGTGTCGAGTCGACGATGAAGTACCTGGGACTCGTCCTCGACAGCCGATGGGACTTTGGGCCGCATTTTCGGCAGTTGACCCCCAAACTAATGGGAGCAGCGGCTGCGCTTTCGCGGCTGCTGCCCAATTTGGGGGGGCCCAATGCCTCCTGCCGGAGACTCTACTCGGGGATCGTACGATCCATGGCCCTCTACGGGTCGCCGATTTGGGCGGACACCCTGACGGCCCGCAGCGTCGCTATCCTGCGGAGACCGCAGCGGGCGATGGCCGTCAGGGTGATAAGGGGGTATCGTACGATCTCCTTCGAGGCGGCGAGTCTTTTGGCCGGATCCGTGCCCTGGGATCTGGAGGCGAGAGCCCTCGCGCTGAGATATCGTCAGCGCGAGGAGGCGCCTGAGCGGAGCGAGCTCCGCCAGATCCTGGTGGCCGAGTGGAGGGAGCGACTTGCGCAACCCAGCGCGGGGCACGCCGCGATAGCGGCGGTAAGACCCGTGATGGAGGAGTGGCTGGAGAGGCGTCACGGCGCCCTCAGCTTCCGGCTGACGCAGGTACTCTCGGGACACGGCTGTTTCGGGAAGTACCTGTGTCGTATAGGCCGGGAGCAGACGCCCGGTTGTCACCACTGCGACTGCCCCGAGGACACGGCGCTGCACACTTTGCAGGCGTGTCCAGCATGGGGGTCGCAGCGCCGCGAGCTAGTCGCGGCGATCGGCGGTGACCTCTCGCTTCCGGCCGTGGTTCTGTCCATGGTCGGGAGCGAGACTGCGTGGGAAGCCATCGCCTCCTTTTGCGAGGGGGTGATGGCGACCAAGGAGGTAGCGGAGAGGGAGAGGGAGGCCGCTTCTTCTCTCCCTTCTCGCGCTAGACGCACCGGGCGCCGGAGGGCGCGTGACGATCTCCGGCCACCCTAGTGAGTGGCCTGCGGGCGGCGGGTTGGGGAACCCGTCGCCCGACCAGTAACGGGCCCAGGGAGGATGGCGCGTCTTGTCCTGCGCGCGCCTCTCGGACGGATGTGGGGCAGGGGAGCAACTGCCCCACCACAGGAGGGGTCCACCAGAAGAAGCTGGTGGACCGAGACCTGTCGGGGTCGCGGTGCATGCAACAGCGAATCCCGTGACCCTGGCCTTAGGTCAGAAGGAGGGACACCGTGGGGTTTTAGCCAGTAAGAGTCTGGCACACCCCCCCGTCTTCCCCAGACGGGGCATAGTCCATGAGGATTTCCCCACGTGAGAAAAAAAAAAAAAAAAAAAAAAAAAAAAGGTTCCCCCCCGGTGGGTTCCCGCATTGTCGTTGCGGGGGGGCTTAGTAGCCGTGGCTTGGAGCCCCACGGTGAAGCGAAGAGGAACCCGAGGAGGGGCTGCTCGTCGGGGCTTGGGCCTGGAAGCCCTCGACGTAGCGGCCAAGTAGGTTGCGGTGTCGCCTGAGCGACATCGCAACTGAGGAGGGCCGCGATGTCTTATGGGAGGCATTGCGGCTGAAGGGTGAAGGCCGCGGCGGGAGAGGAGTGCCGGTATTACGGTGCGCCGTTCTCCCTACCTTCCGCGGCCTGACGGGGCCGCCACCGTCAGATGGCGGACGCGGTGGGGCCGCAGGGGGAGAGGAGTGTCGGTGTTTAGTTGGCCGCTCTCCCTATCCTCTGCGGCCGAAAAGTGGTAGGCGGCGGGGCCACTAACCTGACCCGTCGCAGGGGGACCAGGGGTGCCCAGACACGGGGTAGTCTGGCGCCCATGTACTTGTTTGGTCCCCGGGGTGGTCACGGCGTACCATGTGTTCTGGTGCGCCGGTGATGTGGGGTGCCCCCCGCGCCTCTCAGGAGGTCGTGGGGTGGGGCCCTACAGTGGAGAGGTCCACCAGCAATTGGTGGACCAAGACCTGCCGGGGTTGCGGTGCATGCAATAGCGAATCCCGCGACCCCGGCCTTGGGTCAGAAGGAGGGACACCGTGGTGGTTTTAGCCGGTAAGAGTCCGGCACACCCCCCCGTCTTACCCAGACGGGGGATAGTCCATGAGGATTTCCCCACGATAAAAAAAAAAAAAAAAAAAAAAGGTTAGGTTAGGTTAGGTTAGGGGGACCCCCCACAGTGCTTACGTCCTCGTCGTGTCCCCTGGAAACGACCCAGTCCTGACCACCGTAACGGAGTGGCAGGCTGGGCTCGGCTAAAGTGCACTGTGAATCGTAGCGACATTCTTGCCTTGCGTGTTACGAACTTGTTCGGAGGCCATGCCTAATCCACCGCGGGACGCCCTCGGGCGTTACCAAAAAGGCCCTTCTCAGGGCCAACCAAAAGGCCCTTCTCAGGGCCAACCAAAAGGCCCTTCTCAGGGCCAACCAAAAGGCCCTTCTCAGGGCCAACCAAAAGGCCCTTTTCAGGGCCAACCTGACGCCGAAGCGTCTGAAGTTAGCCGCGCGCCGTCTGCTGCGAGCTACTTCGGTGGGATTGAGCTGACGTCGGAGGACTCTGGCGATGAGTCCGTCAGCTCAATCGTGTCTGACGCGGGTACGTCGCGCAAGCGCGCGTACAGAAAGGAGGGGTCCGAGGGTTCCTCGGCGTCGGGGTCGGCGAAACGTAGGGCCAAGAAGCCTGCGATGGCCGCGGACTCCCACGTCGTGGGCCTTGCGGACGCACAACGCCAGTTGGACCTGGCTCGGCGGGAGCAAGTCCAACAGGAGCTGGAGGAGCGGGTCGCCGCTAAGGAGCAGCGGGCGCGTACTGCCCGGGCCAAGTCCGGGTACGGCGCGTCCCGCGTGCTGTACGCCGACCACTCCTTTGCCGAACTGACACGGATGGCGGAAGAGGACGAGCAGGAGATAGCGGAGGTCGCCTGCAAGTCCTCGAACCTCAAGGGCACCTTCCAGAAGGCCCTCAAATGCCGCGCCGCGAGCATGCGCGGCATCGTCGAGGAGCTCGTTCAAAGGAAGGCGACCGACGAGACGCGGCAACTGCAGGCGAGGGTCGATCGCCTGCAGTTGGAGGTCAGCCAGCTTCACCAGAAGCTGGCCGACGCCACCGCCCGGCCGAACCAGGCCGCACCGCCGCCTGTGGTGGAGGCCCCCTCCTCCAACCTAGAGGATACCATCCGAAAGGTTATAATGGAGGAGCGGGCATTCACCAGAGCCTGTATCGCAGGCATTGAGGACCGGCTCTTGCCGGAGAAGCGCCTCCGACCGCCACTTGCGGCGGATGGGCGGCGAGAGCCGAGGCCATCCTCGCAAGGGGAGGACACCCTTCTTTCTGCCGCCGCGCCTTCCAGCCAGTCGCAGACGGCTGAAAAGGGAGAGGGGAAGGGGAAGGGGAAGGGAAAGGGCAAAAAGGCGGCGACGGCCGCCTCCGCCGCCCCCGCCGCCCCCGCCACCGCCTCCCCCACCGCCGCGACCCTTCCCCCTTCCGCCACTCCATCCAGCCAGGAGGGTTGGACCGAGGTGGTCAGGAAGGGGAAGGGAAAGGGCAAAAAAGCGGCGCCGGCCGCCCCTGCCGCCCCCGCCGCTGCGACTCCCAGTCAGCCGCAGACTGGCAGAGGCAAGAGGAAGGGGAAAAGGAGAGGGGGAAAAAGGGGCAAACTCGTCCCCCCAAAGACTGCAGCCGTCGTGGTGACGCTCACCGCAGAGGCCGCGGAGCGGGGCGAGACGTACGCGTCCATATTGGTGCGGGCGCGTGCCAATGCTGATCCCACCCAACTGGGGATCAGCGGGGTCTCCTGCCGGCGGACCCAAACCGGGGCTCGAATCTTCGAGTTCCCGGGGGCGGAGGGCAACACCAGCGCTGACCTCTTCGCAGCCAAGCTGCAGGAGGCCATAGCGGACTCGGCGAAGGTGGCCCGTCCGGTGAAGACGGCGGCCTTAGAGGTGACCGACCTCGATGATTCGGTCACCAAAGAGGAGGTGGTGGCGGCGGTCGCGGCGATTGGGGGCTGCAGCGTCGCAGCGGTGCAAGGCAGGGACATCAGACCCGGTCGCGGCGGCATGGGCACCATTCGGCTCGAGTGCCCGGTCGCCGCTGCCAAGGCCGTCCTCGGAAGGGGACGGTTGTGCGTGGGGTTCAGCTCGGGTGCAGTCCGGGCACTTGCAGACCAACCACTGCGGTGCTTCAGGTGCTTCGGCATCGGACACACCCGGGCCCTCTGTCCGTCCACGATCGACAGGTCGGACAGCTGCTACCGCTGCGGCAAGGACGGGCACAAAGCCGCCTCCTGCACGGTCGGTACGCCGCACTGTGCAGCGTGTGCTGCCAGTGGCCGCCCGGCGGGCCATATGATGAAGGGGAGGACGTGTAATCCTCCCCTCAAGAAGGGCAAAGGGCAGGCGCCGATCAGGCCTGCTCTTAGCGCCGTCGTTCCCGTGGCGGGAACCTCGGTGGCTGCGGAGGAGGGGGGTGCGATGTCCGACTGATGGATAGGGTCATCGAACATCGCATTCTCCAGGCGAACATCAACCACTGCCGGGCAGCCCAGGACCTGCTGATGCAGACCATGGCTGAGTGGTTGGTGGACTTGGCGGTGGTCGCCGAGCCCTACTCGGTCCCTGGCAATTGGCTGGGCGACCGGGACGGCCTGGTGGCAATGGTGTCGCGGTCTTCCACGGACTCCCCTCCCCTCTCGCTCTTAGAGAGGGGTCCGGGATACGTGGCCGCCGCGTGGGGGAGTGTGGCCCTAGTTGGGGTCTATTTCTCCCCAAACCGCCCTCTCTCAGACTTTGAGGACTTCCTGGAGGTCCTCACTGCAGTCGTGGGGAGGGCGGCGCCGCGCCAGGTCGTCGTGTTAGGCGACCTAAACGCCAAGTCAGCGGCCTGGGGCAACCCGGCTGCCTCTTGCGACGTCCGGGGGCGCGCCGTCGAGTTTTGGGCGACGTCGTGCGGTGTGTCCCTCCTCAACAGGGGTGCGGTCCACACGTGTGTGCGGCAACGGGGAGGGTCGGTGGTTGACGTCTCGTTCGCCACCCCCGTACTAGCCGCACGCATCGTGAACTGGCGGGTGGAGATGGTGGAAACCTTGTCGGACCACCGATATGTGCGGTTCGACATCTCCACCGAGAGTCCCCGGGGGGGGGTGGCCCGCTCTGATGGGTCTCCCTTCCCCCGGTGGGCTCTCACTCGCCTGGACCGGGAGGCAGCCAGGGAGGCGGCCTTCCTCCAGGACTGGCTGTCGCCCCCTGTTGGGGCCCTGGACGTCGACGCCGCAGCGGTCATGCTCGGGGGATCCCTGACCGAGGTGTGCAACTCCAGCATGCCTCGCTCTCGCCGTCCGCCTCCCCGTCGCGCCGTCTATTGGTGGACGGAGGAACTGGCGGGGCTCCGTGCCGCCTGTGTGGCGGCCAGAAGGGCCTACACGCGGAGCCGTCGGCGTCGGCGCGGCGCCCGTAGTCAGACAGACGAGGACCGCCTCTACGCCTCGTACAGAGAGGCGATAGCGGCCCTCAAGTCGGCTATGTGCGCCGCCAAGGACTCGGCGGGAGCCGAGATGCTGGAGGATCTCGACAGGGATCCGTACGGGAGGCCGTACAAGGCGGCGCGGAACAAGCTGCGCCCCCATGGTCCCCCGCTGACGGAAACCCTCGAGCCGGCACTGCTGGATGGGGTGGTCCGGTCCCTGTTCCCGCGCAGGACCGACTTCGCCCCACCAGCAATGGATCCCCCGCAGAGTGCGGCGGCCTTACCGGAGGAAGAGGTCCCCCCGGTGACTGCGGAGGAGCTCCACGCGGGAGTCGTTGGCCTCCGCGCCAAAAAGACGGCCCCTGGACCGAACGGCGTCCCGGCACGGGTGGTGGCCATAGCTGCCACTCAAATGGAGGACAGGTTTCGGGACCTTTTCAGCGCGTGCTTGACGGCTGGAAGGTTCCCGAAACTTTGGAAGGAGGGGCGGCTGTGCCTCCTCCGTAAAGAGGGGCGCCCGGTCGATTCCCCCTCGGCATACCGGCCCATCGTACTTCTCGATGAGGTCGGTAAAATGTTCGAGGGGATCATCGCCCGCCGGCTCAACAGCCATCTGCGGAGGGAGGGGCCGGACCTGTCGGACGCCCAGTTCGGTTTCCGTCGGGGCCGGTCCACCATCGACGCCCTGGCCGTACTGAAGGCCCAGGTGAAGGAGGCGGTGGAGGTGGGGGACGGAGTGTTGGCGGTGTCATTCGACATAGCCAACGCCTTCAACTCCGTCCCCCACTCGACTATACTGGAGGCACTCCGGTATCACCGAGTGCCCCAGTACTTGAGGGGCCTCCTGGCCGACTACTTGGAGGACCGCGAGGTCCTCCTTGTAGACAAAACGGCCAGGTTGAGGCGATACGGCGCGGAGTCCGGTGTTCCACAGGGGTCGGTTCTGGGGCCCACCCTGTGGAACATCGGGTTCGATTGGCTCCTGCGGGGGGCCCTCCTCCCGGGCACGAGTGTCATCTGCTACGCGGACGACACTCTTCTCACTGCCCGGGGGAAGAACTTTGGGGAGGCGGCCTGTCTGGCATCGGCTGGCGGGTCCTTGGTGGCAGGGAGGATCCGCCGCCTGGGGTTGAGGGTGGCGCTGAACAAGACCGAGGCCGTATTCTTCCGCGGGCCTCGGCAGCGCTGCCCACCTGACGCCCACATAGTCGTGGAGGGCGTCAGAGTGGAAATCCGGCCCCAGATGAAGTATCTGGGCCTGGTGCTGGACAGCGGGTGGCGCTTCGGCCCGCACTTCAGCGGGCTGTCGACGCGCCTGCTGAGGGCCGCTGACGCCCTCTCGTGGCTCCTCCCCAACCTGGGAGGTCCCAGCGCACGATGCCGGCGTCTGTATGCCGGCATCCTGCGGAGCATGGCCCTCTACGGGGCCCCCATCTGGGCGGACTCCCTTCGCAGGAGGGAGAATGCCACCGCTCTCCGCAGGCCGCAAAGGGCCATTGCACAGCGGGTGGCGAGGGCATACCGCTCGGTGGGCTTTTCGGCGGCGTGCGCTCTGGCCGGCACCCCCCCTTGGGAGCTCGAGGCGTGGGTGCTCGCCAGAGTGTACGAGTGGACGGCGCGTCGGAAGGCGCTGGGGGAGCGCCCCGTCGCTCAAGAGCGGGAGGCCGTACGGCGGGAGGCGAGGGACGCCATCGTCGTCCACTGGACGGACGACCTCGCCACCGCCACCTTTGGCCGTCGGACGCTGGACGCGCTCGGTCCAGTTCTGCGAGACTGGCTCGAGCGGCCACACGGTTTCCTCTCTTTCCGTCTGGTCCAGGTGCTGTCAGGGCATGGCTGCTTTGGCTCGCACCTGCACAGGATCGGGAGGGAGGAAGCCCCAGCGTGCCACGACTGCGGCGCGGCGGAGGACACGGCGCAGCACACCCTGGAGGTGTGCCCGGCTTGGTCTGAGCCGCGCCGCAGCCTGATTGCGGAGATCGGCCAGGACCTCTCGCTTCCCGGCGTGGTTCGTTCCATGCTGGGGAGCGAGGAGGCTTGGGCCGCGGTCGCCTCCTTCTGCGAGGACGTCATTTCGCAGAAGGAGGCGGCGGAGCGCGCGCGTGAGGACGACCCTCTCGCTGCGCCGCTCCGCAGGCGAAGAAGAGGTCGGAGAAGACGCCATCTTCTCCCTCCTCTTGGTGGTGTTGGGCGGGCGACAGGCGCGGGGGTGCCTCCGCCCGCATTGCACTCCACACCACATCCGCCGGACATTCCCAACCCTCCCCCCCTGGGGAGGACTTGAGGGGCCTGCCGCGAAGGCGGGCGATCGTCGGAGGGGACTGGATGTAAAGGCTACGCCGGTTTCCCAGTCCCCTCCAGTCAGACGATGCGGGAATGCCGCTGGGTTATTTTAGTGGGTATACCGGGCTTGCCCGGGGAGTCCCACATAACCCCCCATTCCCCCAAATGGGCGGGTATGCGTAATAGCATTTTTTCCCAGCGCAAACAAAAAAAAAAAAAAAAAAAAAAAAAAAAAAAAAAAAAAAAAAAAAAAAAAAAAAAAGGTTAGGTTAGGTTAGGTTAGGTTTGTCGTGGGAGGCGTCCGCATCGGTGTCGAGTCGACGATGAAGTACCTGGGACTCGTCCTCGACAGCCGATGGGACTTTGGGCCGCATTTTCGGCAGTTGACCCCCAAACTAATGGGAGCAGCGGCTGCGCTTTCGCGGCTGCTGCCCAATTTGGGGGGGCCCAATGCCTCCTGCCGGAGACTCTACTCGGGGATCGTACGATCCATGGCCCTCTACGGGTCGCCGATTTGGGCGGACACCCTGACGGCCCGCAACGTCGCTATCCTGCGGAGACCGCAGCGGGCGATGGCCGTCAGGGTGATAAGGGGGTATCGTACGATCTCCTTCGAGGCGGCGAGTCTTTTGGCCGGATCCGTGCCCTGGGATCTGGAGGCGAGAGCCCTCGCGCTGAGATATCGTCAGCGCGAGGAGGCGCCTGAGCGGAGCGAGCTCCGCCAGATCCTGGTGGCCGAGTGGAGGGAGCGACTTGCGCAACCCAGCGCGGGGCACGCCGCGATAGCGGCGGTAAGACCCGTGATGGAGGAGTGGCTGGAGAGGCGTCACGGCGCCCTCAGCTTCCGGCTGACGCAGGTACTCTCGGGACACGGCTGTTTCGGGAAGTACCTGTGTCGTATAGGCCGGGAGCAGACGCCCGGTTGTCACCACTGCGACTGCCCCGAGGACACGGCGCTGCACACTTTGCAGGCGTGTCCAGCATGGGGGTCGCAGCGCCGCGAGCTAGTCGCGGCGATCGGCGGTGACCTCTCGCTTCCGGCCGTGGTTCTGTCCATGGTCGGGAGCGAGACTGCGTGGGAAGCCATCGCCTCCTTTTGCGAAGGGGTGATGGCGACCAAGGAGGTAGCGGAGAGGGAGAGGGAGGCCGCTTCTTCTCTCCCTTCTCGCGCTAGACGCACCGGGCGCCGGAGGGCGCGTGACGATCTCCGGCCACCCTAGTGAGTGGCCTGCGGGCGGCGGGTTGGGGAACCCGTCGCCCGACCAGTAACGGGCCCAGGGAGGATGGCGCGTCTTGTCCTGCGCGCGCCTCTCGGACGGATGTGGGGCAGGGGAGCAACTGCCCCACCACAGGAGGGGTCCACCAGAGGAAGCTGGTGGACCGAGACCTGTCGGGGTCGCGGTGCATGCAACAGCGAATCCCGTGACCCCGACCTTAGGTCAGAAGGAGGGACACCGTGGGGTTTTAGCCAGTAAGAGTCTGGCACACCCCCCCGTCTTCCCCAGACGGGGGATAGTCCATGAGGATTTCCCCACGTGAGAAAAAAAAAAAAAAAAAAAAAAAAAAAAAAAAAAAAAAAAAAAAAAAAAAAAAAAAAAAAAAAAAAAAAGGTTAGGTTAGGTTAGGTTAGGTTAGGTTAGGTTTCACGGTTTCCTCTCTTTCCGTCTGGTCCAGGTGCTGTCAGGGCATGGCTGCTTTGGCTCGCACCTGCACAGGATCGGGAGGGAGGAAGCCCCAGCGTGCCACGACTGCGGCGCGGCGGAGGACACGGCGCAGCACACCCTCGAGGTGTGCCCGGCTTGGTCTGAGCCGCGCCGCAGTCTGATTGCGGAGATCGGCCAGGACCTCTCGCTTCCCGGCGTAGTTCGTTCCATGCTGGGGAGCGAGGAGGCTTGGGCCGCGGTCGCCTCCTTTTGCGAGGACGTCATTTTGCAAAAGGAGGCGGCGGAGCGCGCGCGTGAGGACGACCCTCTCGCTGCGCCGCTCCGCAGGCGAAGAAGAGGACGGAGAAGACGCAATCTTCTCCCTCCTCTTGGTGGTGTTGGGCGGGCGACAGGCGCGGGGGTGCCTCCGCCCGCATTGCACTCCACACCACCTCCGCCGGACATTCCCAACCCTCCCCCCCTGGGGAGGACTTGAGGGGCCTGCCGCGAAGGCGGGCGATCGTCGGAGGGGACTGGATGTAAAGGCTACGCCGGTTTCCCAGTCCCCTCCAGTCAGACGATGCGGGAATGCCGCTGGGTTATTTTAGTGGGTATACCGGGCTTGCCCGGGGAGTCCCACATAACCCCCCATTCCCCCAAATGGGCGGGTATGCGTAATAGCATTTTTTCCCAGCGCAAACAAAAAAAAAAAAAAAAAAAAAAAAAAAAAAAAAAAAAAAAAAAAAAAAAAAAGGTTAGGTTAGGTTAGGTTCTCCTGCGGGGGGCCCTCCTCCCGGGCACGAGTGTCATCTGCTACGCGGACGACACTCTTCTCACTGCCCGGGGGAAGAACTTTGGGGAGGCGGCCTGTCTGGCATCGGCTGGCGGGTCCTTGGTGGCGGGGAGGATCCGCCGCCTGGGGTTGAGGGTGGCGCTGAACAAGACCGAGGCCGTATTCTTCCGCGGGCCTCGGCAGCGCTGCCCACCTGACGCCCACATAGTCGTGGAGGGCGTCAGAGTGGAAATCCGGCCCCAGATGAAGTATCTGGGCCTGGTGCTGGACAGCGGGTGGCGCTTCGGCCCGCACTTCAGCGGGCTGTCGACGCGCCTGCTGAGGGCCGCTGACGCCCTCTCGTGGCTCCTCCCCAACCTGGGAGGTCCCAGCGCACGATGCCGGCGTCTGTATGCCGGCATCCTGCGGAGCATGGCCCTCTACGGGGCCCCCATCTGGGCGGACTCCCTTCGCAGGAGGGAGAATGCCACCGCTCTCCGCAGGCCGCAAAGGGCCATTGCACAGCGGGTGGCGAGGGCATACCGCTCGGTGGGCTTTTCGGCGGCGTGCGCTCTGGCCGGCACCCCCCCTTGGGAGCTCGAGGCGTGGGTGCTCGCCAGAGTGTACGAGTGGACGGCGCGTCGGAAAGCGCTGGGAGAGCGCCCCGTCGCTCAAGAGCGGGAGGCCGTACGGCGGGAGGCGAGGGACGCCATCGTCGTCCACTGGACGGACGACCTCGCCACCGCCACCTTTGGCCGTCGGACGCTGGACGCGCTCGGTCCAGTTCTGCGAGACTGGCTCGAGCGGCCACACGGTTTCCTCTCTTTCCGTCTGGTCCAGGTGCTGTCAGGGCATGGCTGCTTTGGCTCGCACCTGCACAGGATCGGGAGGGAGGAAGCCCCAGCGTGCCACGACTGCGGCGCGGCGGAGGACACGGCGCAGCACACCCTGGAGGTGTGCCCGGCTTGGTCTGAGCCGCGCCGCAGTCTGATTGCGGAGATCGGCCAGGACCTCTCGCTTCCCGGCGTGGTTCGTTCCATGCTGGGGAGCGAGGAGGCTTGGGCCGCGGTCGCCTCCTTCTGCGAGGACGTCATTTCGCAGAAGGAGGCGGCGGAGCGCGCGCGTGAGGACGACCCTCTCGCTGCGCCGCTCCGCAGGCGAAGAAGAGGTCGGAGAAGACGCCATCTTCTCCCTCCTCTTGGTGGTGTTGGGCGGGCGACAGGCGCGGGGGTGCCTCCGCCCGCATTGCACTCCACACCACCTCCGCCGGACATTCCCAACCCTCCCCCCCTGGGGAGGACTTGAGGGGCCTGCCGCGAAGGCGGGCGATCGTCGGAGGGGACTGGATGTAAAGGCTACGCCGGTTTCCCAGTCCCCTCCAGTCAGACGATGCGGGAATGCCGCTGGGTTATTTTAGTGGGTATACCGGGCTTGCCCGGGGAGTCCCACATAACCCCCCATTCCCCCAAATGGGCGGGTATGCGTAATAGCATTTTTTCCCAGCGCAAACAAAAAAAAAAAAAAAAAAAAAAAAAAGGTTAGGTTAGGTTAGGTTGGGGTGCGCGGTCAGATACCTCCACGTGTGCCTGGTGGCTACTGGTCCCTCCGGATACGTTCGAGGGGAAGAGTAGCTGTTGGGCCGGTGCACCCTGGGTACGGGCAATAATATCTCTTAGGAGATAGTATTATAGGAGATATTATTGCCTGTAGCAAAACTCTGACCAAGGGGGGGGTGGCCAGGTTGGCCAGGGGGGTGCTCTTCGCCGTCCCTCTGAGTTAGCAGAGGGACGGGTCGAACGAGCCTTTCAGGGGCGACGGGTTTGTCAGTTGGCAATAGTTGGCTGGCAGACACGGTGTGACTCAGCACCACCGTTCGCCCCGACCCGTAATCCTCAGTTAGAGGACCGGGGGTCTTGGCTTAGCCGCCCGGATCACGAGCGAAATCTCTATAAACTTCTCACGGAATCCCAAGCTGCTACGCACGGCGAAGGGATGAATGGCTGACCGTGTAACGTTCTTCGGAACATCAGTCTCGAGTGCGGAACCACCCGTCAGGATACCGGCCGACCTCCTGACGTATGTAGGCTTATCCGGGTACAGGGGGCACTGCCCGGATGGACGTTTTATTTCCCCCATACTCGTGGGAACTTGTATGGATTTAAAATTACAAAACAAAACTGACGATAAGGTGGGTGCGGGGTCGGATAGCGACACCGCATCGAGGACGACGAGGGCGTCCGCTCGTAAAGAGCGCGACGCGGAGACTAAGGAGGTGGAAGCGGTGTCGGACTCTGACACCGCTTCCAGCATGATCACGGTGGACGCGGAGTTTGCGGAGAGTGAATTCTTCCGCCGCAAGCGGTCGCGTCCGGAGAGTCATTCGGGTTCGGACTCGAACCCGAGTGATGAGGAGCCCCTCTCGTTGCTGTCTGCAAAGGCGGCTAGCAAGAGGGGCAGAGGTAGGCCTTCGTCCACAGGCCAATACGTTGGCTTGGCGAAGGCCAAGAAGGAGTTGGCGGCCGCGCAGCAGGCCGAAAAATTAATGGAGGAGGAGCGGCGGATTGTCGAGCTGACCCAGAAGGTGTCCACCGGAAGGGTTACTCGGCTGTCGAATTCCTCCTCCTCTATAGGCGAGAGGGACGCGGAGGACATGTCCGCAACGGAGCTGCACACCAAGCTCCAGGACGCCGTGGCGACCATTAAAACGGTCGCCGGGGTGTCCAAGGGCCTTAAAGGCACTTGCCAGAGGGCCCTCAAGGAGGCTGTGGCGTCTATAGTGGAAGCCGCAGAGGTATTAATGACGCGCACAGCTTCGGAGGAGGTAGCCAGGTTGCGGGCAGAAAACGCCCGCCTTGCGGCCCAGCTCGCTGAGCTCCGGAAGGAGCACGATGAGTTTCGGGCCGACCTGGCAAAGGACCGCCAAGAGCGCATGCGTGCGGAGGCGGGCCTTACCGTGCGGTCAGTCGCCGGTGAGGAGTCGGAGGTGGTTCGCTTCTTCCGGACGGAGATGGCGAGCTTTAACGCTCGATTCTCCGTCCTGGAGAGCAAGATCCTGCGGCCACCTCTGGCTGGAGACCGAAAGAGAGTTGAGCAAGTCCCGGCGAGTTATGCGGCTAAAGTCGCAACGCCGCGTCCGCCGGTGCAGCCTAGCCAGATGGCCTCCCCGGCCTCAGCTGCGTCGACCTCTGCGGCCCCGGCCTCGGCTGTTTCGGCCCCGGGAGGAAAAAAGCCTCAACGAGGCAATAAGAAGAAGGATAAGGGGGCGTCGCGGGCTGCCGCGCAGTTAGCAACTGCCCCTGCAGCTTCCGCCCCTGCGGTTTCCGCCCTTGCGGCTTCCGCCCCTGCCGGTGCCCAGCGACAACCCTCACCCACACCGGGTGAGTGGCAGGTCGCGGGTGCCAAAAAGAAGAAAAGGAAGGCCAGGAAGTCTGCAAAGAAAAGGGCGGAGAAGGCGAAAAAGGCGGCCAAGCAGCAGGCGGCGAGGCTTCGTGCCCCTCATTCCGCGGCTGTAGTGATTACGCTACAGCCCGGAGCGGAGGAGAAGGGCAAGACATACGCTGGTGTCTTGGCGGAGGCCAAGTCGAAGATCGACCTGGGGGAGCTCGGCATCGAGGGTGTCCGTTGCAAGTCAACGGCAACGGGTGCCCGCATGCTGGAGCTCCCGGGTGCCTCCAGCGGTGAAAAGGCGGACGCCCTCGCTGAAAAGTTGAGGGCGACGTTCCCCGCCGAGGAAGTAAAGATCTCCAGGCCCGTCAAGTGCGCAGACTTGCGAATCACGGGCCTGGACGATTCTGTTACCGCTGGGGAGGTCGTGGCTGCCATCGCCAAGACCACAGGCTGCCCCTCGAACCAGGTGAGGCCCGGGGCGATTACACCGGGTTTCACTGGTTTGGGGACCATCGTGGTGGCCTGTCCTGTTGAGGCAGCACAGAAGCTGGCCGGAGGCCAAAGGCTGCTTGTGGGGTGGGTGTCGGCGCAGGTGAAGGTGCTGAAGCCGAGGCCACTGAGGTGCTTCCGTTGTCGTGTCGACGGACACGTCGTTGTGCGGTGCACCTCGGGGGCCTGCTACGGTGAAGGCTGTTACGCCTGTGGCCAACCCGGACACAAGGCCGGCTCATGTAAGGCCACGCCGCACTGTCTTGTGTGTGCGGCGGCGGGCAAGCCGGCGGAGCACCGGGTGGGCGGCGGAGCCTGCGCCGGCCCAGCAAAGACAAAGAAAAAGAGGACCCGAGGAGGAGGAGGCCGTGGCAAGAAAGCCGCGGCCGCAGCAGCTACTTCGCAGCCGGTTCAACAACCGGCTGCTAAACAGGCACTGCAAGGAGGGGAGAGGGCGGATATGGACTGTCATTAATGGCTCCATACATCCGCCTCCTCCAAGCAAACATCAACCATTGCGCCAGAGCTCAGGACCTTCTGCTCCAGAGCATGGCGCAATGGATGATCAACGTGGCGGTGGTCGCCGAGCCGTACTTCGTTCCACCCCGGGACGACTGGGTTGGTGACATGGACGGCTTGGTGGCCCTGATAGTGTCACAGGCCGCCACTGGCTCTCCGTCCATCGACAATATCACTCGTGGACGGGGATTCGTGGCGGCCCTGCTGGAGGACCTCCTTGCAGTGGGTGTGTATTTCTCCCCCAATAAATCGCTCGCCGACTTTGAGGACTTTTTGGGGGAGTTGGGCGTCGTCGTCGGCCGCGGCCATCCTCACCCCGTGCTCGTTGCTGGGGATTTCAACGCCAAGTCTACGGCTTGGGGTTCCCCGGCCACGGATGCGCGGGGTGAGGTGCTGGAGGAGTGGGCCCTGGGATTGGGCCTACAGATCCTCAACCGCGGTTCCGTGGACACGTGCGTGCGACAGCGGGGTGGTTCGATCGTGGACATTTCGTTCGCTAGCCCCGCGCTTGCGCGCCGTGTCCAGGGCTGGCGCGTCATGGAGGGGGTGGAGACGCTGTCGGATCACAGGTACATCCGTTTCGGCGTCGCCGCCCAGACCTCTGACGCCTCGGCCCGTACGGTCCCGGGTGGGATCGGTCCGCGTTGGGCGCTAAAACGGCTGGACAAGGAAGCACTCCTGGAGGCCTCCATCGTGCAGGCCTGGGTGCCCGCACCGGACAGGCCTGTCGATATTGACGTGGAGGCGGAGTGGCTCCGGGAGGCCATGTCGCACATTTGCGACGTGGCAATGCCCCGGGTCCAGGCCGTACCTGCTAAGCGCCAGGTGTACTGGTGGTCGCAGGACATTGCGCTCTTGCGCCGCGCGTGCGTTGAGGTGCGACGCCAGTACGCCAGGCTACGCAGGAGGCGCCGCCGCGCTCCTGATGCGGCGGCTGCGGAGGCGGAACTGTACGAGGGGTACAGGGAGGCGAAGACCGCCCTCCAGAGGGCTATCTCGGAGGCCAAAAGTGCGGCCTACGAGACGCTGCTCGAGACTCTGGACCGTGACCCGTGGGGGCGCCCATACCTTATGGTACGGGGCAAATTACGCCCGTGGGCCCCCCCACTGACCCAGAGTCTTCGACCGCAGCTTCTGGAGGGAGTGGTGAGCGCTCTGTTCCCTTCCAGGGCGGAGCATACACCACCGCCCATGGTTCCGCCTCGATTGGCGCCTGATGCGGACGAACGCGACGACGACGACGTACCTGAGGTGACCCGGCTAGAGCTGAGAGCGGCGGTGCGGAGGCTTCAAGCCAAAAACACCGCTCCGGGCCCAGACGGCATACCTGGCCGTGTATGGGTCCTAGCTCTCAGGGCTCTCGGGCCTCGACTGAGAGGGCTCTTTAGCGCATGCTGCGAGCGGGGCCAGTTTCCTCTCCGGTGGAAAACCGGGAAGCTGGTCCTGATCAGGAAGGAGGGGCGCCCCGCAGACTCACCGTCTGCGTACCGCCCCATCGTGTTGCTGGACGAGGTGGGCAAGCTCTTCGAGAGAGTCATTGCAGACCGCCTCGTCACGCACATGACTGGGGTGGGGCCGGACTTGGCGGAAAACCAGTTCGGTTTCCGCCGCGGGCGCTCCACAGTGGACGCGATCATGCGCGTAAGGGCCCAAGCGGAGGAAGCAGTCGCCCAGGGTGAGGTCGTCTTGGCGGTGTCTCTCGACATCGCCAACGCCTTTAACACCTTGCCCTGGAGTTGCATTAGGGCGGCACTCGAATACCATCGGGTGCCGACCTACCTCCGCCGCATTGTCGGGGCCTATTTGGCAGAGAGAGCCGTAGTCTACCCGGGTCGGGAAGGATGGGGTCGGCGAGAGATGTCGTGCGGTGTCCCACAGGGTTCGGTCCTAGGACCGCTCCTGTGGAACATCGGTTACGACTGGGTGCTGCGCGGTGCGTTCCTCTCCGGTGTCGGCGTGACCTGCTACGCCGACGACACGCTGGTCACAGCGCGGGGAGGGACACACCGGCAGGCGGCCATTTTGGCCACAGCTGGGGTTGCGCAAGTCGTCGATAGGATCCGACGATTGGGTCTCGAGGTGGCCCTGCGGAAGTCCGAGGCCCTGTGTTTCCACGGGCCCCGGAAGGGACCACCCTCGGGATCCCACATTGTCGTGGGAGGCGTCCGCATCGGTGTCGAGTCGACGATGAAGTACCTGGGACTCGTCCTCGACAGCCGATGGGACTTTGGGCCGCATTTTCGGCAGTTGACCCCCAAACTTATGGGAGCAGCGGCTGCGCTTTCGCGGCTGCTGCCCAATTTGGGGGGGCCCAATGCCTCCTGCCGGAGACTCTACTCGGGGATCGTACGATCCATGGCCCTCTACGGGTCGCCGATTTGGGCGGACACCCTGACGGCCCGCAACGTCGCTATCCTGCGGAGACCGCAGCGGGCGATGGCCGTCAGGGTGATAAGGGGGTATCGTACGATCTCCTTCGAGGCGGCGAGTCTTTTGGCCGGATCCGTGCCCTGGGATCTGGAGGCGAGAGCCCTCGCGCTGAGATATCGTCAGCGCGAGGAGGCGCCTGAGCGGAGCGAGCTCCGCCAGATCCTGGTGGCCGAGTGGAGGGAGCGACTTGCGCAACCCAGCGCGGGGCACGCCGCGATAGCGGCGGTAAGACCCGTGATGGAGGAGTGGCTGGAGAGGCGTCACGGCGCCCTCAGCTTCCGGCTGACGCAGGTACTCTCGGGACACGGCTGTTTCGGGAAGTACCTGTGTCGTATAGGCCGGGAGCAGACGCCCGGTTGTCACCACTGCGACTGCCCCGAGGACACGGCGCTGCACACTTTGCAGGCGTGTCCAGCATGGGGGTCGCAGCGCCGCGAGCTAGTCGCGGCGATCGGCGGTGACCTCTCGCTTCCGGCCGTGGTTCTGTCCATGGTCGGGAGCGAGACTGCGTGGGAAGCCATCGCCTCCTTTTGCGAAGGGGTGATGGCGACCAAGGAGGTAGCGGAGAGGGAGAGGGAGGCCGCTTCTTCTCTCCCTTCTCGCGCTAGACGCACCGGGCGCCGGAGGGCGCGTGACGATCTCCGGCCACCCTAGTGAGTGGCCTGCGGGCGGCGGGTTGGGGAACCCGTCGCCCGACCAGTAACGGGCCCAGGGAGGATGGCGCGTCTTGTCCTGCGCGCGCCTCTCGGACGGATGTGGGGCAGGGGAGCAACTGCCCCACCACAGGAGGGGTCCACCAGAAGAAGCTGGTGGACCGAGACCTGTCGGGGTCGCGGTGCATGCAACAGCGAATCCCGTGACCCCGGCCTTAGGTCAGAAGGAGGGACACCGTGGGGTTTTAGCCAGTAAGAGTCTGGCACACCCCCCCGTCTTCCCCAGACGGGGGATAGTCCATGAGGATTTCCCCACGTGAGAAAAAAAAAAAAAAAAAAAAAAAAAAAAAAAAAAGGTTAGGTTAGGTTTCGTAGGCCTCCGCGCCAAAAAGACGGCCCCTGGACCGAACGGCGTCCCGGCACGGGTGGTGGCCATAGCTGCCACTCAAATGGAGGACAGGTTTCGGGACCTTTTCAGCGCGTGCTTGACGGCTGGAAGGTTCCCGAAACTTTGGAAGGAGGGGCGGCTGTGCCTCCTCCGTAAAGAGGGGCGCCCGGTCGATTCCCCCTCGGCATACCGGCCCATCGTACTTCTCGATGAGGTCGGTAAAATGTTCGAGGGGATCATCGCCCGCCGGCTCAACAGCCATCTGCGGAGGGAGGGGCCGGACCTGTCGGACGCCCAGTTCGGTTTCCGTCGGGGCCGGTCCACCATCGACGCCCTGGCCGTACTGAAGGCCCAGGTGAAGGAGGCGGTGGAGGTGGGGGACGGAGTGTTGGCGGTGTCATTCGACATAGCCAACGCCTTCAACTCCGTCCCCCACTCGACTATACTGGAGGCACTCCGGTATCACGGAGTGCCCCAGTACTTGAGGGGCCTCCTGGCCAACTACTTGGAGGACCGTGAGGTCCTCCTTGTAGACAAAACGGCCAGGTTGAGGCGATACGGCGCGGAGTCCGGTGTTCCGCAGGGGTCGGTTCTGGGGCCCACCCTGTGGAACATCGGGTTCGATTGGCTCCTGCGGGGGGCGCTCCTCCCGGGCACGAGTGTCATCTGCTACGCGGACGACACTCTTCTCACTGCCCGGGGGAAGAACTTTGGGGAGGCGGCCTGTCTGGCATCGGCTGGCGGGTCCTTGGTGGCGGGGAGGATCCGCCGCCTGGGGTTGAGGGTGGCGCTGAACAAGACCGAGGCCGTATTCTTCCGCGGGCCTCGGCAGCGCTGCCCACCTGACGCCCACATAGTCGTGGAGGGCGTCAGAGTGGAAATCCGGCCCCAGATGAAGTATCTGGGCCTGGTGCTGGACAGCGGGTGGCGCTTCGGCCCGCACTTCAGCGGGCTGTCGACGCGCCTGCTGAGGGCCGCTGACGCCCTCTCGTGGCTCCTCCCCAACCTGGGAGGTCCCAGCGCACGATGCCGGCGTCTGTATGCCGGCATCCTGCGGAGCATGGCCCTCTACGGGGCCCCCATCTGGGCGGACTCCCTTCACAGGAGGGAGAATGCCACCGCTCTCCGCAGGCCGCAAAGGGCCATTGCACAGCGGGTGGCGAGGGCATACCGCTCGGTGGGCTTTTCGGCGGCGTGCGCTCTGGCCGGCACCCCCCCTTGGGAGCTCGAGGCGTGGGTGCTCGCCAGAGTGTACGAGTGGACGGCGCGTCGGAAAGCGCTGGGAGAGCGCCCCGTCGCTCAAGAGCGGGAGGCCGTACGGCGGGAGGCGAGGGACGCCATCGTCGTCCACTGGACGGACGACCTCGCCACCGCCACCTTTGGCCGTCGGACGCTGGACGCGCTCGGTCCAGTTCTGCGAGACTGGCTCGAGCGGCCACACGGTTTCCTCTCTTTCCGTCTGGTCCAGGTGCTGTCAGGGCATGGCTGCTTTGGCTCGCACCTGCACAGGATCGGGAGGGAGGAAGCCCCAGCGTGCCACGACTGCGGCGCGGCGGAGGACACGGCGCAGCACACCCTGGAGGTGTGCCCGGCTTGGTCTGAGCCGCGCCGCAGTCTGATTGCGGAGATCGGCCAGGACCTCTCGCTTCCCGGCGTGGTTCGTTCCATGCTGGGGAGCGAGGAGGCTTGGGCTGCGGTCGCCTCCTTCTGCGAGGACGTCATTTCGCAGAAGGAGGCGGCGGAGCGCGCGCGTGAGGATGACCCTCTCGCTGCGCCGCTCCGCAGGCGAAGAAGAGGTCGGAGAAGACGCCATCTTCTCCCTCCTCTTGGTGGTGTTGGGCGGGCGACAGGCGCGGGGGTGCCTCCGCCCGCATTGCACTCCACACCACCTCCGCCGGACATTCCCAACCCTCCCCCCCTGGGGAGGACTTGAGGGGCCTGCCGCGAAGGCGGGCGATCGTCGGAGGGGACTGGATGTAAAGGCTACGCCGGTTTCCCAGTCCCCCTCCAGTCAGACGATGCGGGAATGCCGCTGGGTTATTTTAGTGGGTATACCGGGCTTGCCCGGGGAGTCCCACATAACCCCCCATTCCCCCAAATGGGCGGGTATGCGTAATAGCATTTTTTCCCAGCGCAAACAAAAAAAAAAAAAAAAAAAAAAAAAAAAAAAAAGGTTAGTTTAGGTTAGGTTTTTTTTTTTTTTTTTTTTTTTTTTTTTTTTTTTTTTTTTTTTTTTTTTTTTTCCTACTTCTACCTCCAACGTGATCGGAGTCTATTTCTGTCTACTATACGTTCATACCAGTTCTCGCTTATATACCTCTCGTACTTTCATTCCTCATACTGTATCTTTCTTTCATCCATCTTCATTTGCAACTTCTCTGGGTGGGATTCCCAGCTATCAACTGCTTACTGTCTATTCTTAGTAGATTTTCTTTATTTGTGATCAGGTGTTTTACAAAACCAGGGTGGGGGATTCTTTATTGGTAATTTTTACATTTATACCTACTTATCTTTACTTACTACTTACTATTATTTACATACATTAATACTTATTTCTATTACATATTTCTACTACATGTTGATCTTAACTGTCTATTCTTATTTCTATTACATATTTCTTATGACTACTTTACATTCATTTTTAATAACAATTTGTTTTGCGGGCAGATTTGATATATTTTTGTCTATTTTGTTATCGCTTACACATATGTATTTTACAATCTAATTTTCTAATGCTTACCGTTAATATTGTGCATAATATTACTTAAACATTATTTGCTTGTGCAGTTTTGTTTCTTTTTATAACCCTTTCGCATATTTTTACGCAATATTCTATTAAATACTCTCTATTTTTCCCCGCTATAATTTGGCATATATTTTCAGCGTCGAGTTTGGCGTCAAGTATATGCTCGGCCTCAAGTCTTTCTCTGTCAAAGACGGGACATTTGAACAATATATGTGGCACCGTTTCATCCATTTCAGGGTCGCAAATGCACGATGGGCTCTCCTTACACTTGAAACGGTTCAAGTATGCTGAGAACCCACCGTGCCCCGTCATGATTTGTGTGATAACGTTTCCAATTTTTATCTTCCTGATTATCCTGTAAGCAGCCACCGCGTCCGGGAAAAACAGTTTGGTCACTGAAGCAGTTTCTCCGGAGCTGTATCTACGATTCCACTCGTCAAGCGTTGCCGTACGAATGCATCGCTTGACGTGCGAAACCGGGCACAAGTCATAATCGGGCTTTCGTTTGGAACCTTCAGCGGCTGCCTTGGCCAATTCGTCGGCCCTCTCGTTTCCCTCCAAACCCGCGTGTGCTTTGATCCAAAACAAGGTGATGGCCTTGTTTTGGATAGTCATAGATCTAATGTTGGCCCTGGCCTCCACCGCTAGTGGGTGGTGCCGGTCGTGATTTTGGATGGTTTGGAGGGCTGCCATGGAGTCGCTGAAGACTCCAAACGATTGCGAGCTGTTTTTCAAGATTTCCCTGGTTGCGACGCATATTGCCAGAAGCTCGGCCTGGTAAACGGTGGAGTAGTGTGGGAGAGCAAGCTTGAGAGTCTTAGTTTCGGCGTCACCGCTCCATATGGAGAGTGCCGCTCCAACCTTGCCTCCAATCTTGCTCCCGTCCGTGAAGATACGAACTTCAAGTTCGTTCTGGGCATCAAGTTGCTCTTGGTTCACCAGGCTAACAAGCTCCAGCTCAGCGCGCTCCGCGGGGTGTGGGGCTTCCATTGCCGGGGCGGCCTGCTCGACACTCCTGTCGGCAAGTGCTGGCTGGGGTACCCCCCTCCTTGCCTCGTATAAAGATGCTGCCTCGCGGACGCGGAGGTCGAGAGGTAGTATTCCAGCCAGCACCAGCGCAGAGTTCAAGGAGACCGTCCGGTAAGCCTTGCACAGCTTCTGTGCTATGCCGCGCTGTACTGCTCCCAACTGCTTCATGACGCCTAGCTTTGTGACGGCCGGGGCCCACACGCTGGCCGCGTACAGGATTATTGGTTCCACGGTAGCCACATATATTATTCTTATGACTTCAGGATGAAGTCCCCAGCTGGTCTTTGCTGCCCTGGTTAGTTGCTTGTGGATCCCTACTGCCTTTCTGCAAACGTTTGCGACGTGTGTGTTAAACGTCAGCTTTTCGTCGATGGTGACGCCTAGGATTTTGATCTCTTTGGACATGGCAATGTCGATCCCGCCCATGTTCAGGCGTGGGGTGTCGTATTTTAGTTTGCGAGTGATAACCATTGCATTGGTTTTATGCGGTGCAAATTTGAGTTTGTTTTGTACACCCCACGCCCTAACATGTTCGAGAGCAGCATTGGCACGTCCCTGGATCTCCTGCGATGCGTCCCCGTCGAAGATCAGCACGACGTCGTCGGCAAAAGCCTGGCAGTAGTCCCCTCTAGCTTCCAGGCTCTTCAAAAGCGGATCCAGCAAAAGGTTCCAGAGTATTGGTCCCCCTATGGAACCCTGGACACAACCCTTGCTTGTGGCCTTGCCGAACTCCTCATCCGCGTACCTGACCCTGACCCTTCTATCGTCGAGATAGCTGTCGATGACCCTCCTCAGGCCGATTGGACACTTTTCCTCAGCCAGACGGACTCTTATGGCTGGCCACCAGGCGCTGTCGAAGGCCCCCTCTATGTCCAAAGATACCATGACTACTATTTTCTTCAGCTCCAACTGGTTGCGTATGTGCTGCATTAGTACATAGAGGGAGTCCTCTGTACTCCTTTGGGGCATAAATCCGTACTGACGAGTACTCATCCTTGGGATCAAATGGAACTTGAGGCGGGCCACCAACATCTTCTCGTATATTTTGCCTAGTATTGGTAGAAGGCCGATTGGTCTGTACGCTTTGGGGATGCTGTAGTCGTCCCTTCCGGGTTTTTTCAATACGATCACAATCGCCTCTTTCCAGACGTCAGGGAAGTGGTGGCATCTCAGGCAGCCGTTTAAGAGAGCAAGGGCAACCTCAGGGGCACCCTCGATAGCTCGGCAGCAAATGTCGGCGGTGAAACCGTCCGCTCCTGGAGCTTTCTTGGCGTTGAACGATTTGCACGACGCCATCAGTTCAACCATTGTGAATGGTGGATCGCGCGGGTCACCATGCCTTCCAGCATTCACAATGTCGGCTTTTTCTCTGATTAGGCGGTGGTCTGTGCTGTCACTGTCTTTACGATCTTCTGGGTAGAATGTGTTCGCCAGGAGTTCGACTGAACCCTTCGTGTCCAGCACCTTCCCATCCTTCACTAGCGGTTGGTCCTCTCCCCTTCCCTTAGTCCTTCCTATCACCCGGTAGATTCCTTCCCAAACCCCCTCTTTATCCTGTTTAGCGCAGAAGTTCTTCCAACTCTCGATCATGTCTTTGGCTGCTTCTGTTTCATACTCAACTTTCTGTTTCAGGTATTCTTCAACGACCATTGATCTTCGGACCGGTGCAGCACATCTAATTCTGCGTTTCCTGGTAGCGACTTCCTTCTTCATCCTCTCGAGTTTCTCGGACCACCACGGGAAGGTGAGTACTTCCTTACTCTTCCTCATAGGCATTGATGAGGTGCATGCGTCTCTTATTGCTGAAGTGTATTTATTTATAATGGTGTTAAATTGATCGGCTGTGCTTAATTTTTCTATTTCTATTTTGTTTATTTTGTTTACTTGCAATAATTGGCTGAGTTTCTCACGAAACTCAGACCAATTTGCTTTTTTTGTGTTAAAAATTCTAGTAGTCCTATTGATTTTTATGCCTTTTGACCTTTTTAATTTGACGTTGAATACGATGCCGTTGTGATCCGAGCTCGTGAGGCCCTCGTCTACCTTCCAGTCGTCTACCAGGTCCAGAATATCCGTCGAGCATGCCGTGATGTCAACGTGGCTGCAGTAGCGTATACCTCCTCTGATCGTGTCAAAGGTCGGAATTTCCCCTCTGTTGAGTATGTTAAGACTCAGCTCGTCGAGGACTCCAGACACTTCTTCGCCCCTGCGGTCGATGGACAAGCTTCCCCACCAGGTGCTTTTTGCGTTTGCATCTCCTCCAACAATCCACATTCTGGATCCTACCTCTTCCTCAATGTGTTTAAGATGTTCTAGGTAAGGTCCTATTGGTTGGTCCGGCTCAAAGTAGAAGGAAACCAGTGTGATACTCCAGGCACTGGTCCGGATCCCCACCACGGTGATATTGTTTGTGGTGAGTTTCGGGTACTGTATGACTTTAAGGTCCTGATCGAAGACCGCTATTGCGGCCTTAACAGTCCCACTTCCTGTGTCAGTGCTCTGGAATATCCGCACGCCCCTGTGGTTTCTGATGACTCCAGCTCCTCCCACATATGGTTCCTGGAGGAGAGCAACGGCGACTCCGCGCTTTACAGCTTCCAATAGGAGCTCTTCTGTTGCCAGTTTTTTCCGCTGGAGGTTGGCTTGTACTATTCTGTAGGGGTTTGGGTTGGCTTGGGTGCCCTTAGCAGTAAGCGACTGTTGATCTGGCCACGTCATCCCATTTCCTGCGTACCGGGCAATCGTGGCTAAACGCATTATGTTGCGTGTCGTGCTCTATTTTTGCCCTCGTGCAATTACGACAAGCGGGTGGTGCTCCTGAGAGCCAGTCCGGGCACTCTGACCGCATATGGGGCCCGCCGCAGTGGCTGCATAGGTCCGCAGGCTCTTTGCAGAACCGCTTACCATGCCCGAAGCCTAGGCAGCGGGTGCACTGGACCAGCGGGGACTGGTCCTCGACCCTTATGCGCTGGAGATCAACATGCACGGTCCCGATTTCTATTGCCCGGCGCCAAATGGTAGGCGAGACGCTGATGATGACGTGGCCTATGGTTAGGTTAGGTTAGGTTAGGTTAGGTTAGGTTAGGTTGGGGGCTCCTCAACAGGGGGGCGGTCCACACGTGTGTGCGGCAACGGGGAGGGTCGGTGGTTGACGTGTCGTTCGCCACCCCCGTACTAGCCGCACGCATCGTGAACTGGCGGGTGGAGATGGTGGAAACCTTGTCGGACCACCGATATGTGCGGTTCGACATCTCCACCGAGAGTCCCCGGAGGGGAATGGCCCGCTCTGATGGGTCTCCCTTCCCCCGGTGGGCTCTCACTCGCCTGGACCGGGAGGCAGCCAGGGAGGCGGCCTTCCTCCAGGACTGGCTGTCGCCCCCTGTTGGGGCCCTGGATGTCAACGCCGCAGCGGTCATGCTCGGGGGATCCCTGACCGAGGTGTGCAACTCCAGCATGCCTCGCTCTCGCCGTCCGCCTCCCCGTCGCGCCGTCTATTGGTGGACGGAGGAACTGGCGGGGCTCCGTGCCGCCTGTGTGGCGGCCAGAAGGGCCTACACGCGGAGCCGTCGGCGTCGGCGCGGCGCCCGTAGTCAGACAGACGAGGACCGCCTCTACGCCTCGTACAGAGAGGCGATAGCGGCCCTCAAGTCGGCTATGTGCGCCGCCAAGGACGCGGCGGGAGCTGAGATGCTGGAGGGTCTCGACAGGGATCCGTACGGGAGGCCATACAAGGCGGCGCGGAACAAGCTGCGCCCCCATGGTCCCCCGCTGACGGAAACCCTCGAGCCGGCACTGCTGGATGGGGTGGTCCGGTCCCTGTTCCCGCGCAGGACCGACTTCTCCCCACCAGCAATGGATCCCCCGCAGAGTGCGGCGGCCTTACCGGAGGAAGAGGTCCCCCCGGTGACTGCGGAGGAGTTCCACGCGGGAGTGGTAGGCCTCCGCGCCAAAAAGACGGCCCCTGGACCGAACGGCGTCCCGGCACGAGTGGTGGCCATAGCTGCCACTCAAATGGAGGACAGGTTTCGGGATCTTTTCAGCGCGTGCTTGACGGCTGGAAGGTTCCCGAAACTTTGGAAGGAGGGGCGGCTGTGCCTCCTCCGTAAAGAGGGGCGCCCGGTCGATTCCCCCTCGGCATACCGGCCCATCGTACTTCTCGATGAGGTCGGTAAAATGTTCGAGGGGATCATCGCCCGCCGGCTCAACAGCCATCTGCGGAGGGAGGGGCCGGACCTGTCGGACGCCCAGTTCGGTTTCCGTCGGGGCCGGTCCACCATCGACGCCCTGGCCGTATTGAAGGCCCAGGTGAAGGAGGCGGTGGAGGTGGGGGACGGAGTGTTGGCGGTGTCATTCGACATAGCCAACGCCTTCAACTCCGTCCCCCACTCGACTATATTGGAGGCACTCCGGTATCACGGAGTGCCCCAGTACCTGAGGGGCCTCCTGGCCGACTACTTGGAGGACCGCGAGGTCCTCCTTGTGGACAAAACGGCCAGGTTGAGGCGATACGGCGCGGAGTCCGGTGTTCCACAGGGGTCGGTTCTGGGGCCCACCCTGTGGAACATCGGGTTCGATTGGCTTCTGCGGGGGGCCCTCCTCCCGGGCACGAGTGTCATCTGCTACGCGGACGACACTCTTCTCACTGCCCGGGGGAAGAACTTTGGGGAGGCGGCCTGTCTGGCATCGGCTGGCGGGTCCTTGGTGGCGGGGAGGATCCGCCGCCTGGGGTTGAGGGTGGCGCTGAACAAGACCGAGGCCGTATTCTTCCGCGGGCCTCGGCAGCGCTGCCCACCTGACGCCCACATAGTCGTGGAGGGCGTCAGAGTGGAAATCCGGCCCCAGATGAAGTATCTGGGCCTGGTGCTGGACAGCGGGTGGCGCTTCGGCCCGCACTTCAGCGGGCTGTCGACGCGCCTGCTGAGGGCCGCTGACGCCCTCTCGTGGCTCCTCCCCAACCTGGGAGGTCCCAGCGCACGATGCCGGCGTCTGTATGCCGGCATCCTGCGGAGCATGGCCCTCTACGGGGCCCCCATCTGGGCGGACTCCCTTCGCAGGAGGGAGAATGCCACCGCTCTCCGCCGGCCGCAAAGGGCCATTGCACAGCGGGTGGCGAGGGCATACCGCTCGGTGGGCTTTTCGGCGGCGTGCGCTCTGGCCGGCACCCCCCCTTGGGAGCTCGAGGCGTGGGTGCTCGCCAGAGTGTACGAGTGGACGGCGCGTCGGAAAGCGCTGGGAGAGCGCCCCGTCGCTCAAGAGCGGGAGGCCGTACGGCGGGAGGCGAGGGACGCCATCATCGTCCACTGGACGGATGACCTCGCCACCGCCACCTTTGGCCGTCGGACGCTGGACGCGCTCGGTCCAGTTCTGCGAGACTGGCTCGAGCGGCCACACGGTTTCCTCTCTTTCCGTCTGGTCCAGGTGCTGTCAGGGCATGGCTGCTTTGGCTCGCACCTGCACAGGATCGGGAGGGAGGAAGCCCCAGCGTGCCACGACTGCGGCGCGGCGGAGGACACGGCGCAGCACACCCTGGAGGTGTGCCCGGCATGGTCTGAGCCGCGCCGCAGCCTGATTGCGGAGATCGGCCAGGACCTCTCGCTTCCCGGCGTGGTTCGTTCCATGCTGGGGAGCGAGGAGGCTTGGGCCGCGGTCGCCTCCTTCTGCGAGGACGTCATTTCGCAGAAGGAGGCGGCGGAGCGCGCGCGTGAGGACGACCCTCTCGCTGCTCCGCTCCGCAGGCGAAGAAGAGGTCGGAGAAGACGCCATCTTCTCCCTCCTCTTGGTGGTGTTGGGCGGGCGACAGGCGCGGGGGTGCCTCCGCCCGCATTGCACTCCACACCACCTCCGCCGGACATTCCCAACCCTCCCCCCCTGGGGAGGACTTGAGGGGCCTGCCGCGAAGGCGGGCGATCGTCGGAGGGGACTGGAT
Source organism: Amphipyra berbera (assembly GCA_910594945.2). Taxonomy (NCBI): domain Eukaryota; kingdom Metazoa; phylum Arthropoda; class Insecta; order Lepidoptera; family Noctuidae; genus Amphipyra; species Amphipyra berbera. Next base: position 17,261,889 of record OU343142.1, read on the forward strand.
GTAAAGGCTACGCCGGTTTCCCAGTCCCCTCCAGTCAGACGATGCGGGAATACCGCTGGGTTATTTTAGTGGGTATACCGGGCTTGCCCGGGGAGTCCCACATAACCCCCCATTCCCCCAAATGGGCGGGTATGCGTAACAGCATTTTTTCCCAGCGCAAACAAAAAAAAAAAAAAAAAAAAAAAAAAAAAAAAAAAAAGGTTAGGTTGGGGGACCCCCCACAGTGCTTACGTCCTCGTCGTGTCCCCTGGAAACGACCCAGTCCTGACCACCGTAACGGAGTGGCAGGCTGGGCTCGGCTAAAGTGCACTGTGCATCGTAGCAACTCACCAACTCGTCTTGCGTGCTGCGAATCTGCTGGAGGCTATGCCTAAACCACCGCGGGACGCCCACGGGCGTTACCAAAAAGGCCCTTCTCAGGGCCAACCAAAAGGCCCTTCTCAGGGCCAACCAAAAGGCCCTTCTCAGGGCCAACCAAAAGGCCCTTTTCAGGGCCAACCTGACGCCGAAGCGTCTGAAGTTAGCCGCGCGCCGTCTGCTGCAAGCTACTTCGGTGGGATTGAGCTGACGTCGGAGGACTCTGGCGATGAGTCCGTCAGCTCAATCGTGTCTGACGCGGGTACGTCGCGCAAGCGCGCGTACAGAAAGGAGGGGTCCGAGGGTTCCTCGGCGTCGGGGTCGGCGAAACGTAGGGCCAAGAAGCCTGCGATGGCCGCGGACTCCCACGTCGTGGGCCTTGCGGACGCACAACGCCAGTTGGATCTGGCTCGGCGGGAGCAAGTCCAACAGGAGCTGGAGGAGCGGGTCGCCGCTAAGGAGCAGCGGGCGCGTACTGCCCGGGCCAAGTCCGGGTACGGCGCGTCCCGCGTGCTGTACGCCGACCACTCCTTTGCCGAACTGGCACGGATGGCGGAAGAGGACGAGCAGGAGATAGCGGAGGTCGCCTGCAAGTCCTCGAACCTCAAGGGCACCTTCCAGAAGGCCCTCAAATGCCGCGCCGCGAGCATGCGCGGCATCGTCGAGGAGCTCGTTCAAAGGAAGGCGACCGACGAGACGCGGCAACTGCAGGCGAGGGTCGATCGCCTGCAGTTGGAGGTCAGCCAGCTTCACCAGAAGCTGGCCGACGCCACCGCCCGGCCGAACCAGGCCGCACCGCCGCCTGTGGTGGAGGCCCCCTCCTCCAACCTAGAGGATACCATCCGAAAGGTTATAATGGAGGAGCGGGCATTCACCAGAGCCTGTATCGCAGGCATTGAGGACCGGCTCTTGCCGGAGAAGCGCCTCCGACCGCCACTTGCGGCGGATGGGCGGCGAGAGCCGAGGCCATCCTCGCAAGGGGAGGACACCCTTCTTTCTGCCGCCGCGCCTTCCAGCCAGTCGCAGACGGCTGAAAAGGGAGAGGGAAAGGGGAAGGGGAAGGGAAAGGGCAAAAAGGCGGCGACGGCCGCCTCCGCCGCCCCCGCCACCGCCACCCCCGCCGCCGCGACCCTTCCCCCTTCCGCCACTCCATCCAGCCAGGAGGGTTGGACCGAGGTGGTCAGGAAGGGGAAGGGAAAGGGCCAAAAAGCGGCGCCGGCCGCCCCTGCCGCCCCCGCCGCTGCGACTCCCAGTCAGCCGCAGACTGGCAGAGGCAAGAGGAAGGGGAAAAGGAGAGGGGGAAAAAGGGGCAAACTCGTCCCCCCAAAGACTGCAGCCGTCGTGGTGACGCTCACCGCAGAGGCCGCGGAGCGGGGCGAGACGTACGCGTCCATATTGGTGCGGGCGCGTGCCAACGCTGATCCCACCCAACTGGGGATCAGCGGGGTCTCCTGCCGGCGGACCCAAACCGGGGCTCGAATCTTCGAGTTCCCGGGGGCGGAGGGCAACACCAGCGCTGACCTCTTCGCAGCCAAGCTGCAGGAGGCCATAGCGGACTCGGCGAAGGTGGCCCGCCCGGTGAAGACGGCGGCCTTAGAGGTGACCGACCTCGACGATTCGGTCACCAAAGAGGAGGTGGTGGCGGCGGTCGCGGCGATTGGGGGCTGCAGCGTCGCAGCGGTGCAAGGCCGGGACATCAGACCCGGCCGCGGCGGCATGGGCACCATTCGGCTCGAGTGCCCGGTCGCCGCTGCCAAGGCCGTCCTCGGAAGGGGACGGCTGTGCGTCGGTTTCAGCTCGGGTGCAGTCCGAGCACTTGCGGACCAACCAATGCGGTGCTTCCGGTGCTTCGGCATCGGACACACCCGGGCCCTCTGTCCGTCCACGGTCGACAGGTCGGACTGTTGCTACCGCTGCGGCAAGGACGGGCACAAAGCCGCCTCCTGCACGGTCGCTAAGCCGCACTGTGCAGCGTGTGCCGCCAGTGGCCGCCCGGCGGGCCATATGATGAAGGGGAGGACGTGTAATCCTCCCCTTAAGAAGGGCAAAGGGCAGGCGCCGATCAGGCCTGCTCTTAGCGCCGTCGTTCCCGTGGCGGGAACCTCGGTGGCTGCGGAGGAGGGGGGTGCGATGTCCGACTGATGGATAGGGTCATCGAACATCGCATTCTCCAGGCGAACATCAACCACTGCCGGGCAGCCCAGGACCTGCTGATGCAGACCATGGCTGAGTGGTTGGTGGACTTGGCGGTGGTCGCCGAGCCCTACTCGGTCCCTGGCAATTGGCTGGGCGACCGGGACGGCCTGGTGGCAATGGTGTCGCGGTCTTCCACGGACTCCCCTCCCCTCTCGCTCTTAGAGAGGGGTCCGGGATACGTGGCCGCCGCGTGGGGGAGTGTGGCCCTAGTTGGGGTCTATTTCTCCCCAAACCGCCCTCTCTCAGACTTTGAGGACTTCCTGGAGGTCCTCACTGCAGTCGTGGGGAGGGCGGCGCCGCGCCAGGTCGTCGTGTTAGGCGACCTAAACGCCAAGTCGGCGGCCTGGGGCAACCCGGCTGCCTCTTGCGACGTCCGGGGGCGCGCCGTCGAGTTTTGGGCGACGTCGTGCGGTGTGTCCCTCCTCAACAGGGGTGCGGTCCACACGTGTGTGCGGCAACGGGGAGGGTCGGTGGTTGACGTCTCGTTCGCCACCCCCGTACTAGCCGCACGCATCGTGAACTGGCGGGTGGAGATGGTGGAAACCTTGTCGGACCACCGATATGTGCGGTTCGACATCTCCACCGAGAGTCCCCGGGGGGGGGTGGCCCGCTCTGATGGGTCTCCCTTCCCCCGGTGGGCTCTCACTCGCCTGGACCGGGAGGCAGCCAGGGAGGCGGCCTTCCTCCAGGACTGGCTGTCGCCCCCTGTTGGGGCCCTGGACGTCGACGCCGCAGCGGTCATGCTCGGGGGATCCCTGACCGAGGTGTGCAACTCCAGCATGCCTCGCTCTCGCCGTCCGCCTCCCCGTCGCGCCGTCTATTGGTGGACGGAGGAACTGGCGGGGCTCCGTGCCGCCTGTGTGGCGGCCAGAAGGGCCTACACGCGGAGCCGTCGGCGTCGGCGCGGCGCCCGTAGTCAGACAGACGAGGACCGCCTCTACGCCTCGTACAGAGAGGCGATAGCGGCCCTCAAGTCGGCTATGTGCGCCGCCAAGGACTCGGCGGGAGCCGAGATGCTGGAGGGTCTCGACAGGGATCCGTACGGGAGGCCGTACAAGGCGGCGCGGAACAAGCTGCGCCCCCATGGTCCCCCGCTGACGGAAACCCTCGAGCCGGCACTGCTGGATGGGGTGGTCCGGTCCCTGTTCCCGCGCAGGACCGACTTCGCCCCACCAGCAATGGATCCCCCGCAGAGTGCGGCGGCCTTACCGGAGGAAGAGGTCCCCCCGGTGACTGCGGAGGAGCTCCACGCGGGAGTCGTTGGCCTCCGCGCCAAAAAGACGGCCCCTGGACCGAACGGCGTCCCGGCACGGGTGGTGGCCATAGCTGCCACTCAAATGGAGGACAGGTTTCGGGACCTTTTCAGCGCGTGCTTGACGGCTGGAAGGTTCCCGAAACTTTGGAAGGAGGGGCGGCTGTGCCTCCTCCGTAAAGAGGGGCGCCCGGTCGATTCCCCCTCGGCATACCGGCCCATCGTACTTCTCGATGAGGTCGGTAAAATGTTCGAGGGGATCATCGCCCGCCGGCTCAACAGCCATCTGCGGAGGGAGGGGCCGGACCTGTCGGACGCCCAGTTCGGTTTCCGTCGGGGCCGGTCCACCATCGACGCCCTGGCCGTACTGAAGGCCCAGGTGAAGGAGGCGGTGGAGGTGGGGGACGGAGTGTTGGCGGTGTCATTCGACATAGCCAACGCCTTCAACTCCGTCCCCCACTCGACTATACTGGAGGCACTCCGGTATCACCGAGTGCCCCAGTACTTGAGGGGCCTCCTGGCCGACTACTTGGAGGACCGCGAGGTCCTCCTTGTGGACAAAACGGCCAGGTTGAGGCGATACGGCGCGGAGTCCGGTGTTCCACAGGGGTCGGTTCTGGGGCCCACCCTGTGGAACATCGGGTTCGATTGGCTCCTGCGGGGGGCCCTCCTCCCGGGCACGAGTGTCATCTGCTACGCGGACGACACTCTTCTCACTGCCCGGGGGAAGAACTTTGGGGAGGCGGCCTGTCTGGCATCGGCTGGCGGGTCCTTGGTGGCGGGGAGGATCCGCCGCCTGGGGTTGAGGGTGGCGCTGAACAAGACCGAGGCCGTATTCTTCCGCGGGCCTCGGCAGCGCTGCCCACCTGACGCCCACATAGTCGTGGAGGGCGTCAGAGTGGAAATCCGGCCCCAGATGAAGTATCTGGGCCTGGTGCTGGACAGCGGGTGGCGCTTCGGCCCGCACTTCAGCGGGCTGTCGACGCGCCTGCTGAGGGCCGCTGACGCCCTCTCGTGGCTCCTCCCCAACCTGGGAGGTCCCAGCGCACGATGCCGGCGTCTGTATGCCGGCATCCTGCGGAGCATGGCCCTCTACGGGGCCCCCATCTGGGCGGACTCCCTTCGCAGGAGGGAGAATGCCACCGCTCTCCGCAGGCCGCAAAGGGCCATTGCACAGCGGGTGGCGAGGGCATACCGCTCAGTGGGCTTTTCGGCGGCGTGCGCTCTGGCCGGCACCCCCCCCTTGGGAGCTCGAGGCGTGGGTGCTCGCCAGAGTGTACGAGTGGACGGCGCGTCGGAAAGCGCTGGGAGAGCGCCCCGTCGCTCAAGAGCGGGAGGCCGTACGGCGGGAGGCGAGGGATGCCATCGTCATCCATTGGACGGACGACCTCGCCACCGCCACCTTTGGCCGTCGGACGCTGGACGCGCTCGGTCCAGTTCTGCGAGACTGGCTCGAGCGGCCACACGGTTTCCTCTCTTTCCGTCTGGTCCAGGTGCTGTCAGGGCATGGCTGCTTTGGCTCGCACCTGCACAGGATCGGGAGGGAGGAAGCCCCAGCGTGCCACGACTGCGGCGCGGCGGAGGACACGGCGCAGCACACCCTGGAGGTGTGCCCGGCATGGTCTGAGCCGCGCCGCAGCCTGATTGCGGAGATCGGCCAGGACCTCTCGCTTCCCGGCGTGGTTCGTTCCATGCTGGGGAGCGAGGAGGCTTGGGCCGCGGTCGCCTCCTTCTGCGAGGACGTCATTTCGCAGAAGGAGGCGGCGGAGCGCGCGCGTGAGGACGACCCTCTCGCTGCGCCGCTCCGCAGGCGAAGAAGAGGTCGGAGAAGACGCCATCTTCTCCCTCCTCTTGGTGGTGTTGGGCGGGCGACAGGAGCGGGGGTGCCTCCGCCCGCATTGCACTCCACACCACCTCCGCCGGACATTCCCAACCCTCCCCCCCTGGGGAGGACTTGAGGGGCCTGCCGCGAAGGCGGGCGATCGTCGGAGGGGACTGGATGTAAAGGCTACGCCGGTTTCCCAGTCCCCTCCAGTCAGACGATGCGGGAATGCCGCTGGGTTATTTTAGTGGGTATACCGGGCTTGCCCGGGGAGTCCCACATAACCCCCCATTCCCCCAAATGGGCGGGTATGCGTAATAGCATTTTTTCCCAGCGCAAACAAAAAAAAAAAAAAAAAAAAAAAAAAAAAAGGTTAGGTTAGGTTAGGTTCCTGGGGTTGAGGGTGGCGCTGAACAAGACCGAGGCCGTATTCTTCCGCGGGCCTCGGCAGCGCTGCCCACCTGACGCCCACATAGTCGTGGAGGGCGTCAGAGTGGAAATCCGGCCCCAGATGAAGTATCTGGGCCTGGTGCTGGACAGCGGGTGGCGCTTCGGCCCGCACTTCAGCGGGCTGTCGACGCGCCTGCTGAGGGCCGCTGACGCCCTCTCGTGGCTCCTCCCCAACCTGGGAGGTCCCAGCGCACGATGCCGGCGTCTGTATGCCGGCATCCTGCGGAGCATGGCCCTCTACGGGGCCCCCATCTGGGCGGACTCCCTTCGCAGGAGGGAGAATGCCACCGCTCTCCGCAGGCCGCAAAGGGCCATCGCACAGCGGGTGGCGAGGGCATACCGCTCGGTGGGCTTTTCGGCGGCGTGCGCTCTGGCCGGCACCCCCCCTTGGGAGCTCGAGGCGTGGGTGCTCGCCAGAGTGTACGAGTGGACGGCGCGTCGGAAAGCGCTGGGAGAGCGCCCCGTCGCTCAAGAGCGGGAGGCCGTACGGCGGGAGGCGAGGGACGCCATCGTCGTCCACTGGACGGACGACCTCGCCACCGCCACCTTTGGCCGTCGGACGCTGGACGCGCTCGGTCCAGTTCTGCGAGACTGGCTCGAGCGGCCACACGGTTTCCTCTCTTTCCGTCTGGTCCAGGTGCTGTCAGGGCATGGCTGCTTTGGCTCGCACCTGCACAGGATCGGGAGGGAGGAAGCCCCAGCGTGCCACGACTGCGGCGCGGCGGAGGACACGGCGCAGCACACCCTGGAGGTGTGCCCGGCTTGGTCTGAGCCGCGCCGCAGTCTGATTGCGGAGATCGGCCAGGACCTCTCGCTTCCCGGCGTGGTTCGTTCCATGCTGGGGAGCGAGGAGGCTTGGGCCGCGGTCGCCTCCTTCTGCGAGGACGTCATTTCGCAAAAGGAGGCGGCGGAGCGCGCGCGTGAGGACGACCCTCTCGCTGCGCCACTCCGCAGGCGAAGAAGAGGTCGGAGAAGACGCCATCTTCTCCCTCCTCTTGGTGGTGTTGGGCGGGCGACAGGCGCGGGGGTGCCTCCGCCCGCATTGCACTCCACACCACCTCCGCCGGACATTCCCAACCCTCCCCCCCTGGGGAGGACTTGAGGGGCCTGCCGCGAAGGCGGGCGATCGTCGGAGGGGACTGGATGTAAAGGCTACGCCGGTTTCCCAGTCCCCTCCAGTCAGACGATGCGGGAATGCCGCTGGGTTATTTTAGTGGGTATACCGGGCTTGCCCGGGGAGTCCCACATAACCCCCCATTCCCCCAAATGGGCGGGTATGCGTAATAGCATTTTTCCCAGCGCAAACAAAAAAAAAAAAAAAAAAAAAAAAAAAGGTTAGGTTAGGTTAGGTTAGGTTAGGTTAGGTTAGGTTAGGTTAGGTTAGGTTGGGGTGCGCGGTCAGATACCTCCACGTGTGCCTGGTGGCTACTGGTCCCTCCGGATACGTTCGAGGGGAAGAGTAGCTGTTGGGCCGGTGCACCCTGGGTACGGGCAATAATATCTCTTAGGAGATAGTATTATAGGAGATATTATTGCCTGTAGCAAAACTCTGACCAAGGGGGGGGTGGCCAGGTTGGCCAGGGGGTTGCTCTTCCCCGTCCCTCTGAGTTAGCAGAGGGACGAGTGGAACGAGCCTTTCAGGGGCGACGGGTTTGTCAGCTGGCAATAGTTGGCTGGCAGACACGGTGTGACTCAGCACCACCGTTCGCCCCGACCCGTAATCCTCAGTTAGAGGACCGGGGGTCTTGGCTTAGCCGCCCGGATCACGAGCGAAATCTCTATAACCACTCAACCGCCACCGGGTACTACAGTACCCAAAGTCAAAAAGCAGTAAACCGCCATGGGTACTACAGTACCCAAAACGAAACAGTTTAAAAAATCCTTATAAAATCGACTACCGTGTTTTGTATACGAAAAAACCTTTAGTAGAGTCGTTCTCCATGAAATTATACAACGAAATAATCACACTTGTCAGCACTACTTCAAACAAAAAGTCAAACAAAAAAATTGTCAAACTTTGTAAACATCTGTTATCGCTCAAGTGGGTGCGGCGCGGCGGGGCGCCGGCGGGTGGTCGTAAATATGTCATAGCTAATCTGACATCATTGTTTATTTTTAACACTATTATACATACAAAGGATCGTAAAGAATAGTGCTACAATATTTTATTACACGTAGGTAGTTTTAGAATCTCAAGTTGCAATATTTCGCTTTTGTAAATGTTATTGTTCGCGATGAGAACAATGGCTGCCGGTTGATAAGGTAAACACAAAGAAATGTGTTTATTTTGACCAAAAATGTGTGAAAACGGAAAAATAGTTCATTATTAGTAAAATACAGGTAGTAGTAATTAAATAAATACAGGTAGTTTCGTAAAGATTCTATCTTGACTCGATATACATAGTATATACAGTATACGGGCGCGCGAGGCCGCGTCAAAACCAGCAAGGAGTTTCTAACTTCTTATAAGATTTTCTTCTTATTGGAATAAAATAAGTTTATACATTCTGGTATTGTTAGAAAGGAAATATAATCTAGTTTATTTTAATATTGTTAAAATGGATATAAAGTTAAGAGTTATCCATCAAAAATTTCCAATTTTCAAATTTTTCCAATTTTCCATCACTGTTTTTCAAGTTAATCTTTTTTTTTTGAGTTTCAAATTATAATTATATCTCTTGGTTTATAGATAAGTATGTTCCTTAATTATTCAGCTTTATATCTGTATTTTTTATTTTGATATAGCACTTGTAGTTTGCGTACGTCAGGTGTTTTTATCGCTAAGGTCAGAAGGGGTCAAATTACATAAACAAGACCGCGCGGTCCGTGGCGGTTGGCTGAAATTCGGCGGCGGGGGCCGGGCGGTTGAGTGGATAAACTTCTCACGGAATCCCAAGCTGCTACGCACGGCGAAGGGATGAATGGCTGACCGTGTAACGTTCTTCGGAACATCAGTCTCGAGTGCGGAACCACCCGTCAGGATACCGGCCGACCTCCTGACGTATGTAGGCTTATCCGGGTACAGGGGGCACTGCCCGGATGGACGTTTTATTTCCCCCATACTCGTGGGAACTGCATGGATTTATTAAATTACACAAAACAAAAAACTGACGATAAGGTGGGTGCGGGGTCGGATAGCGACACCGCATCGAGGACGACGAGGGCGTCCGCTCGTAAAGAGCGCGACGCGGAGACTAAGGAGGTGGAAGCGGTGTCGGACTCTGACACCGCTTCCAGCATGATCACGGTGGACGTGGAGTTTGCGGAGAGTGAATTTTTCCGCCGCAAACGGTCTCGTCCGGAGAGTCATTCGGGTTCGGACTCGAACCCGAGTGATGAGGAGCCCCTCTCGTTGCTGTCTGCAAAGGCGGCTAGCAAGAGGGGCAGAGGTAGGCCTTCGTCCACAGGCCAATACGTTGGCTTGGCGAAGGCCAAGAAGGAGTTGGCGGCCGCGCAGCAGGCCGAAAAATTAATGGAGGAGGAGCGGCGGATTGTCGAGCTGACCCAGAAGGTGTCCACCGGAAGGGTTACTCGGCTGTCCAATTCCTCCTCCTCTATAGGCGAGAGGGACGCGGAGGACATGTCCGCAGCGGAGCTGCACAATAAGCTCCAGGACGCCGTGGCGACCATTAAAACGGTCGCCGGGGTGTCCAAGGGCCTTAAGGGTACTTGCCAGAAGGCCCTCAAGGAGGCTGTGGCGTCTATAGTGGAAGCCGCAGAGGTCTTAATGACGCGCACAGCTTCGGAGGAGGTAGCCAGGTTGCGGGCAGAGAACGCCCGCCTCGCGGCCCAGCTCGCCGAGCTCCGGAAGGAGCACGATGAGTTTCGGGCCGACCTGGCAAAGGACCGCCAAGAGCGCATGCGTGCGGAGGCGGGCCTTACCGTGCGGTCAGTCGCCGGTGAGGAATCGGAGGTGGTTCGCTTCTTCCGGACGGAGATGGCGAGCTTTAACGCTCGGTTCTCCGTCCTGGAGAGCAAAATTTTGCGGCCACCTCTGGCTGCGGACAGTAAGAGGGTGGAGCAGGGACCGGCGAGTTATGCGGCTAAAGTCGCAACGCCGCGTCCGTCGGCGCAGCCTAGTCAGATGGCCTCCCCGGCCTCAGCTGCGTCGACCTCTGCGGCCTCGGCCTCGGTTGCTTCAGCCTCGGGGAAGAAGCCTCAACGGGGTAAAAAGGGGAAGAGTAAGGGGGCGTCGGGGGCTGCCACGCAGGTTGCATCTGCCCCTGCTGCTGTCGCCCCGGCTGCTTCCATCCCTGCTGCTTCCGCCTCTGATGGTGCCCAGCGGCAACCCTCATCCAGACCGGGTGAGTGGGAAGTCGCGGGTGCCAAGAGGAAGAAGAAGAAGGCCAAGAGATCCGCCAAGAAAAAGGCGGATAAGGCGAAAAAGGCGGCCAAGCAGCAGGCGGCGAGGCTACGTGCCCCTCATTCCGCGGCTGTAGTTATCACGCTGCAGCCCGGAGCGGAGGAGAGGGGCATGACGTATGCTGGGGTCTTGGCGGAGGCCAAGTCCAAGATCGACCTGGGGGAGCTCGGCATCGAGGGTGTCCGTTGCAAGTCAACGGCAACGGGTGCCCGCTTGCTGGAGCTTCCGGGTGCCTCCAGTGGTGGAAAGGCGGACGCCCTCGCTGAAAAGTTGAGGGCGACGTTCCCCGCCGAACAAGTTAAGATCTCCAGGCCCGTCAAGTGCGCAGACTTGCGCATCACGGGCCTGGATGATTCTGTCACCACTGGGGAGGTCGTGGCGGCCATCGCCAAGATCACAGGCTGCCCCTCGAACCAGGTGAGGCCTGGTGCGATCACCCCAGGCTTCACCGGTTTGGGGACCGTCGTGGTGGCCTGCCCCGTTGAGGCGGCCCAAAAGTTGAGTGGAGGCCAACGGCTCCTTGTTGGGTGGGTGTCGGCGCAGGTGCAGCTGCTAAAGCCGAGACCACTGAGGTGCTTCCGATGTCGTGTCGACGGACACGTCGTTGTGCGGTGCACCTCAGAGGCTTGCTACGGCGACGGCTGTTACGCCTGCGGCCAGCCCGGACACAAGGCCGGCTCGTGCAAGGCCACGCCGCACTGTCTCGTGTGTGCGGCGGCGGGCAAGCCGGCGGAGCACCGGGTGGGCGGCGGAGCCTGCGCCGGCCCAGCAAAGGCAAAGAAAAAGAGGACCCGAGGAGGAGGAGGCCGTGGCAAGAAAGCCGCGGCCGCAGCAGCTACTTCGCAGCCGGTTCAACAACCGGCTGCTAAACAGGCACTGCAAGGAGGGGAGAGGGCGGATATGGACTGTCATTAATGGCTCCATACATCCGCCTCCTCCAAGCAAACATCAACCATTGCGCCAGAGCTCAGGACCTTCTGCTCCAGAGCATGGCGCAATGGATGATCAACGTGGCGGTGGTCGCCGAGCCGTACTTCGTTCCACCCCGGGATGACTGGGTTGGTGACATGGACGGCTTGGTGGCCCTGATAGTGTCACAGGCCGCCACTGGCTCTCCGTCCATCGACAATATCACTCGTGGACGGGGATTCGTGGCGGCCCTGCTGGAGGACCTCCTTGCAGTGGGTGTGTATTTCTCCCCCAATAAATCGCTCGCCGACTTTGAGGACTTTTTGGGGGAGTTGGGCGTCGTCGTCGGCCGCGGCCATCCTCACCCCGTGCTCGTTGCTGGGGATTTCAACGCCAAGTCTACGGCTTGGGGGTCCCCGGCCACGGATGCGCGGGGTGAGGTGCTGGAGGAGTGGGCCCTGGGATTGGGCCTACAGATCCTCAACCGCGGTTCCGTGGACACGTGCGTGCGACAGCGGGGTGGTTCGATCGTGGACATTTCGTTCGCTAGCCCCGCGCTTGCGCGCCGTGTCCAGGGCTGGCGCGTCATGGAGGGGGTGGAGACGCTGTCGGATCACAGGTACATCCGTTTCGGCGTCGCCGCCCAGACCTCTGACGCCTCGGCCCGTACGGTCCCGGGTGGGATCGGTCCGCGTTGGGCGCTAAAACGGCTGGACAAGGAAGCACTCCTGGAGGCCTCCATCGTGCAGGCCTGGGTGCCCGCACCGGACAGGCCTGTCGATATTGACGTGGAGGCGGAGTGGCTCCGGGAGGCCATGTCGCACATTTGCGACGTGGCAATGCCCCGGGTCCAGGCCGTACCTGCTAAGCGCCAGGTGTACTGGTGGTCGCAGGACATTGCGCTCTTGCGCCGCGCGTGCGTTGAGGTGCGACGCCAGTACGCCAGGCTACGCAGGAGGCGCCGCCGCGCTCCTGATGCGGCGGCTGCGGAGGCGGAACTGTACGAGGGGTACAGGGAGGCGAAGACCGCCCTCCAGAGGGCTATCTCGGAGGCCAAAAGTGCGGCCTACGAGACGCTGCTCGAGACTCTGGACCGTGACCCGTGGGGGCGCCCATACCTTATGGTACGGGGCAAATTACGCCCGTGGGCCCCCCCACTGACCCAGAGTCTTCGACCGCAGCTTCTGGAGGGAGTGGTGAGCGCTCTGTTCCCTTCCAGGGCGGAGCATACACCACCGCCCATGGTTCCGCCTCGATTGGCGCCTGATGCGGACGAACGCGACGACGACGACGTACCTGAGGTGACCCGGCTAGAGCTGAGAGCGGCGGTGCGGAGGCTTCAAGCCAAAAACACCGCTCCGGGCCCAGACGGCATACCTGGCCGTGTATGGGTCCTAGCTCTCAGGGCTCTCGGGCCTCGACTGAGAGGGCTCTTTAGCGCATGCTGCGAGCGGGGCCAGTTTCCTCTCCGGTGGAAAACCGGGAAGCTGGTCCTGCTCAGGAAGGAGGGGCGCCCCGCAGACTCACCGTCTGCGTACCGCCCCATCGTGTTGCTGGACGAGGTGGGCAAGCTCTTCGAGAGAGTCATTGCAGACCGCCTCGTCACGCACATGACTGGGGTGGGGCCGGACTTGGCGGAAAACCAGTTCGGTTTCCGCCGCGGGCGCTCCACAGTGGACGCGATCATGCGCGTAAGGGCCCAAGCGGAGGAAGCAGTCGCCCAGGGTGAGGTCGTCTTGGCGGTGTCTCTCGACATCGCCAACGCCTTTAACACCTTGCCCTGGAGTTGCATTAGGGCGGCACTCGAATACCATCGGGTGCCGACCTACCTCCGCCGCATTGTCGGGGCCTATTTGGCAGAGAGAGCCGTAATCTACCCGGGTCGGGAAGGATGGGGTCGGCGAGAGATGTCGTGCGGTGTCCCACAGGGTTCGGTCCTAGGGCCGCTCCTGTGGAACATCGGTTACGACTGGGTGCTGCGCGGTGCGTTCCTCTCCGGTGTCGGCGTGACCTGCTACGCCGACGACACGCTGGTCACAGCGCGGGGAGGGACACACCGGCAGGCGGCCATTTTGGCCACAGCTGGGGTTGCGCAAGTCGTCGATAGGATCCGACGATTGGGTCTCGAGGTGGCCCTGCGGAAGTCCGAGGCCCTGTGTTTCCACGGGCCCCGGAAGGGACCACCCTCGGGATCCCACATTGTCGTGGGAGGCGTCCGCATCGGTGTCGAGTCGACGATGAAGTACCTGGGACTCGTCCTCGACAGCCGATGGGACTTTGGGCCGCATTTTCGGCAGTTGACCCCCAAACTAATGGGAGCAGCGGCTGCGCTTTCGCGGCTGCTGCCCAATTTGGGGGGGCCCAATGCCTCCTGCCGGAGACTCTACTCGGGGATCGTACGATCCATGGCCCTCTACGGGTCGCCGATTTGGGCGGACACCCTGACGGCCCGCAACGTCGCTATCCTGCGGAGACCGCAGCGGGCGATGGCCGTCAGGGTGATAAGGGGGTATCGTACGATCTCCTTCGAGGCGGCGAGTCTTTTGGCCGGATCCGTGCCCTGGGATCTGGAGGCGAGAGCCCTCGCGCTGAGATATCGTCAGCGCGAGGAGGCGCCTGAGCGGAGCGAGCTCCGCCAGATCCTGGTGGCCGAGTGGAGGGAGCGACTTGCGCAACCCAGCGCGGGGCACGCCGCGATAGCGGCGGTAAGACCCGTAATGGAGGAGTGGCTGGAGAGGCGTCACGGCGCCCTCAGCTTCCGGCTGACGCAGGTACTCTCGGGACACGGCTGTTTCGGGAAGTACCTGTGTCGTATAGGCCGGGAGCAGACGCCCGGTTGTCACCACTGCGACTGCCCCGAGGACACGGCGCTGCACACTTTGCAGGCGTGTCCAGCATGGGGGTCGCAGCGCCGCGAGCTAGTCGCGGCGATCGGCGGTGACCTCTCGCTTCCGGCCGTGGTTCTGTCCATGGTCGGGAGCGAGACTGCGTGGGAAGCCATCGCCTCCTTTTGCGAGGGGGTGATGGCGACCAAGGAGGTAGCGGAGAGGGAGAGGGAGGCCGCTTCTTCTCTCCCTTCTCGCGCTAGACGCACCGGGCGCCGGAGGGCGCGTGACGATCTCCGGCCACCATATTGAGTGGCCTGCGGGCGGCGGGTTGGGGAACCCGTCGCCCGACCAGTAACGGGCCCAGGGAGGATGGCGCGTCTTGTCCTGCGCGCGCCTCTCGGACGGATGTGGGGCAGGGGAGCAACTGCCCCACCACAGGAGGGGTCCACCAGCCGGTGGACCGAGACCTGTCGGGGTCGCGGTGCATGCAACAGCGAATCCCGTGACCCCGGCCTTAGGTCAGAAGGAGGGACACCGTGGGGTTTTAGCCAGTAAGAGTCTGGCACACCCCCCCGTCTTCCCCAGACGGGGGATAGTCCATGAGGATTTCCCCACGTGAGAAAAAAAAAAAAAAAAAAAAAAAAAAAGGTTAGGTTAGGTTAGGTTGCGAAACGTAGGGCCAAGAAGCCTGCGATGGCCGCGGACTCCCACGTCGTGGGCCTTGCGGATGCACAACGCCAGTTGGACCTGGCTCGGCGGGAGCAAGTCCAACAGGAGCTGGAGGAGCGGGTCGCCGCCAAGGAGCAGCGGGCGCGTACCGCCCGGGCCAAGTCCGGGTACGGCGCGTCCCGCGTGCTGTACGCCGACCACTCCTTGGTCGAACTGGCGCGGATGGCGGAAGAGGACGAGCAGGAGATAGCGGAGGTCGCCTGCAAGTCCTCGAATCTGAAGGGAACCTTCCAGAAGGCCCTCAAATGCCGCGCCGCGAGCATGCGCGGCATCGTCGAGGAGCTCGTTCAGAGGAAGGCGACCGACGAGACGCGGCAACTGCAGGCGAGGGTCGATCGCCTGCAGTTGGAGGTCAGCCAGCTTCACCAGAAGCTGGCCGACGCCACCGCCCGGCCGAACCAGGCCGCACCGCCGCCTGTGGTGGAGGCCCCCTCCTCCAACCTAGAGGATACCATCCGAAAGGTTATAATGGAGGAACGGGCCTTCACCAGAGCCTGCATCGCAGGCATTGAGGACCGGCTCTTGCCGGAGAAGCGCCTCCGACCGCCACTTGCGGCGGATGGGCGGCGAGAGCCGGGGCCATCCTCGCAAGGGGGGGACACCCTTCCTCCGGCCGCCGAGCCTTCCAGCTCGTCGCAGACGGCTGGAAAGGGAGAGGGGAAGGGGAAGGGGAAGGGAAAGGGCAAAAAGGCGGCGACGGCCGCCTCCGCCGCCCCCGCCGCCCCCGCCACCGCCTCCCCCACCGCCGCGACCCTTCCCCCTTCCGCCACTCCATCCAGCCAGGAGGGTTGGACCGAGGTGGTCAGGAAGGGGAAGGGAAAGGGCAAAAAAGCGGCGCCGGCCGCCCCTGCCGCCTCCGCCGCTGCGACTCCCAGTCAGCCGCAGACTGGCAGAGGCAAGAGGAAGGGGAAAAGGAGAGGGGGAAAAAGGGGCAAACTCGTCCCCCCAAAGACTGCAGCCGTCGTGGTGACGCTCACCGCAGAGGCCGCGGAGCGGGGCGAGACGTACGCGTCCATATTGGTGCGGGCGCGTGCCAATGCTGATCCCACCCAACTGGGGATCAGCGGGGTCTCCTGCCGGCGGACCCAAACCGGGGCTCGAATCTTCGAGTTCCCGGGGGCGGAGGGCAACACCAGCGCTGACCTCTTCGCAGCCAAGCTGCAGGAGGCCATAGCGGACTCGGCGAAGGTGGCCCGTCCGGTGAAGACGGCGGCCTTAGAGGTGACCGACCTCGATGATTCGGTCACCAAAGAGGAGGTGGTGGCGGCGGTCGCGGCGATTGGGGGCTGCAGCGTCGCAGCGGTGCAAGGCCGGGACATCAGACCCGGTCGCGGCGGCATGGGCACCATTCGGCTCGAGTGCCCGGTCGCCGCTGCCAAGGCCGTCCTCGGAAGGGGACGGTTGTGCGTGGGGTTCAGCTCGGGTGCAGTCCGGGCACTTGCAGACCAACCACTGCGGTGCTTCAGGTGCTTCGGCATCGGACACACCCGGGCCCTCTGTCCGTCCACGATCGACAGGTCGGACAGCTGCTACCGCTGCGGCAAGGACGGGCACAAAGCCGCCTCCTGCACGGTCGGTACGCCGCACTGTGCAGCGTGTGCTGCCAGTGGCCGCCCGGCGGGCCATATGATGAAGGGGAGGACGTGTAATCCTCCCCTCAAGAAGGGCAAAGGGCAGGCGCCGATCAGGCCTGCTCTTAGCGCCGTCGTTCCCGTGGCGGGAACCTCGGTGGCTGCGGAGGAGGGGGGTGCGATGTCCGACTGATGGATAGGGTCATCGAACATCGCATTCTCCAGGCGAACATCAACCACTGCCGGGCAGCCCAGGACCTGCTGATGCAGACCATGGCTGAGTGGTTGGTGGACTTGGCGGTGGTCGCCGAGCCCTACTCGGTCCCTGGCAATTGGCTGGGCGACCGGGACGGCCTGGTGGCAATGGTGTCGCGGTCTTCCACGGACTCCCCTCCCCTCTCGCTCTTAGAGAGGGGTCCGGGATACGTGGCCGCCGCGTGGGGGAGTGTGGCCCTAGTTGGGGTCTATTTCTCCCCAAACCGCCCTCTCTCAGACTTTGAGGACTTCCTGGAGGTCCTCACTGCAGTCGTGGGGAGGGCGGCGCCGCGCCAGGTCGTCGTGTTAGGCGACCTAAACGCCAAGTCGGCGGCCTGGGGCAACCCGGCTGCCTCTTGCGACGTCCGGGGGCGCGCCGTCGAGTTTTGGGCGACGTCGTGCGGTGTGTCCCTCCTCAACAGGGGGGCGGTCCACACGTGTGTGCGGCAACGGGGAGGGTCGGTGGTTGACGTGTCGTTCGCCACCCCCGTACTAGCCGCACGCATCGTGAACTGGCGGGTGGAGATGGTGGAAACCTTGTCGGACCACCGATATGTGCGGTTCGACATCTCCACCGAGAGTCCCCGGGGGGGGGTGGCCCGCTCTGATGGGTCTCCCTTCCCCCGGTGGGCTCTCACTCGCCTGGACCGGGAGGCAGCCAGGGAGGCGGCCTTCCTCCAGGACTGGCTGTCGCCCCCTGTTGGGGCCCTGGACGTCGACGCCGCAGCGGTCATGCTCGGGGGATCCCTGACCGAGGTGTGCAACTCCAGCATGCCTCGCTCTCGCCGTCCGCCTCCCCGTCGCGCCGTCTATTGGTGGACGGAGGAACTGGCGGGGCTCCGTGCCGCCTGTGTGGCGGCCAGAAGGGCCTACACGCGGAGCCGTCGGCGTCGGCGCGGCGCCCGTAGTCAGACAGACGAGGACCGCCTCTACGCCTCGTACAGAGAGGCGATAGCGGCCCTCAAGTCGGCTATGTGCGCCGCCAAGGACTCGGCGGGAGCCGAGATGCTGGAGGGTCTCGACAGGGATCCGTACGGGAGGCCATACAAGGCGGCGCGGAACAAGCTGCGCCCCCATGGTCCCCCGCTGACGGAAACCCTCGAGCCGGCACTGCTGGATGGGGTGGTCCGGTCCCTGTTCCCGCGCAGGACCGACTTCGCCCCACCAGCAATGGATCCCCCGCAGAGTGCGGCGGCCTTACCGGAGGAAGAGGTCCCCCCGGTGACTGCGGAGGAGCTCCACGCGGGAGTCGTTGGCCTCCGCGCCAAAAAGACGGCCCCTGGACCGAACGGCGTCCCGGCACGGGTGGTGGCCATAGCTGCCACTCAAATGGAGGACAGGTTTCGGGACCTTTTCAGCGCGTGCTTGACGGCTGGAAGGTTCCCGAAACTTTGGAAGGAGGGGCGGCTGTGCCTCCTCCGTAAAGAGGGGCGCCCGGTCGATTCCCCCTCGGCATACCGGCCCATCGTACTTCTCGATGAGGTCGGTAAAATGTTCGAGGGGATCATCGCCCGCCGGCTCAACAGCCATCTGCGGAGGGAGGGGCCGGACCTGTCGGACGCCCAGTTCGGTTTCCGTCGGGGCCGGTCCACCATCGACGCCCTGGCCGTACTGAAGGCCCAGGTGAAGAAGGCGGTGGAGGCGGGGGACGGAGTGTTGGCGGTGTCATTCGACATAGCCAACGCCTTCAACTCCGTCCCCCACTCGACTATACTGGAGGCACTCCGGTATCACCGAGTGCCCCAGTACTTGAGGGGCCTCCTGGCCGACTACTTGGAGGACCGCGAGGTCCTCCTTGTAGACAAAACGGCCAGGTTGAGGCGATACGGCGCGGAGTCCGGTGTTCCACAGGGGTCGGTGCTGGGGCCCACCCTGTGGAACATCGGGTTCGATTGGCTCCTGCGGGGGGCCCTCCTCCCGGGCACGAGTGTCATCTGCTACGCGGACGACACTCTTCTCACTGCCCGGGGGAAGAACTTTGGGGAGGCGGCCTGTCTGGCATCGGCTGGCGGGTCCTTGGTGGCGGGGAGGATCCGCCGCCTGGGGTTGAGGGTGGCGCTGAACAAGACCGAGGCCGTATTCTTCCGCGGGCCTCGGCAGCGCTGCCCACCTGACGCCCACATAGCCGTGGAGGGCGTCAGAGTGGAAATCCGGCCCCAGATGAAGTATCTGGGCCTGGTGCTGGACAGCGGGTGGCGCTTCGGCCCGCACTTCAGCGGGCTGTCGACGCGCCTGCTGAGGGCCGCTGACGCCCTCTCGTGGCTCCTCCCCAACCTGGGAGGTCCCAGCGCACGATGCCGGCGTCTGTATGCCGGCATCCTGCGGAGCATGGCCCTCTACGGGGCCCCCATCTGGGCGGACTCCCTTCGCAGGAGGGAGAATGCCACCGCTCTCCGCAGGCCGCAAAGGGCCATTGCACAGCGGGTGGCGAGGGCATACCGCTCAGTGGGCTTTTCGGCGGCGTGCGCTCTGGCCGGCACCCCCCCTTGGGAGCTCGAGGCGTGGGTGCTCGCCAGAGTGTACGAGTGGACGGCGCGTCGGAAAGCGCTGGGAGAGCGCCCCGTCGCTCAAGAGCGGGAGGCCGTACGGCGGGAGGCGAGGGACGCCATCGTCGTCCACTGGACGGACGACCTCGCCACCGCCACCTTTGGCCGTCGGACGCTGGACGCGCTCGGTCCAGTTCTGCGAGACTGGCTCGAGCGGCCACACGGTTTCCTCTCTTTCCGTCTGGTCCAGGTGCTGTCAGGGCATGGCTGCTTTGGCTCGCACCTGCACAGGATCGGGAGGGAGGAAGCCCCAGCGTGCCACGACTGCGGCGCGGCGGAGGACACGGCGCAGCACACCCTGGAGGTGTGCCCGACATGGTCTGAGCCGCGCCGCAGCCTGATTGCGGAGATCGGCCAGGACCTCTCGCTTCCCGGCGTGGTTCGTTCCATGCTGGGGAGCGAGGAGGCTTGGGCCGCGGTCGCCTCCTTCTGCGAGGACGTCATTTCGCAGAAGGAGGCGGCGGAGCGCGCGCGTGAGGACGACCCTCTCGCTGCGCCGCTCCGCAGGCGAAGAAGAGGTCGGAGAAGACGCCATGTTCTCCCTCCTCTTGGTGGTGTTGGGCGGGCGACAGGCGCGGGGGTGCCTCCGCCCGCATTGCACTCCACACCACCTCCGCCGGACATTCCCAACCCTCCCCCCCTGGGGAGGACTTGAGGGGCCTGCCGCGAAGGCGGGCGATCGTCGGAGGGGACTGGATGTAAAGGCTACGCCGGTTTCCCAGTCCCTCTCCAGTCAGACGATGCGGGAATGCCGCTGGGTTATTTTAGTGGGTATACCGGGCTTGCCCGGGGAGTCCCACATAACCCCCCCATTCCCCCAAATGGGCGGGTATGCGTAATAGCATTTTTTCCCAGCGCAAACAAAAAAAAAAAAAAAAAAAAAAAAAGGTTAGGTTAGGTTAGGTTAGGTTAGGTTAGGTTAGGTTAGGTTAGGTTAGGTTAGGTTAGGTTAGGTTAGGTTAGGTTAGGTTAGGTTAGGTTAGGTTAGGTTAGGTTAGGTTAGGTTAGGTTAGGTTAGGTTAGGTTAGGTTAGGTTAGGTTAGGTTAGGTTAGGTTAGGTTAGGTTAGGTTAGGTTAGGTTAGGTTAGGTTAGGTTAGGTTAGGTTAGGTTAGGTTAGGTTAGGTTAGGTTAGGTTAGGTTAGGTTAGGTTAGGTTAGGTTAGGTTAGGTTAGGTTAGGTTAGGTTCGGCCGCGGCGGCATGGGCACCATTCGGCTCGAGTGCCCGGTCGCCGCTGCCAAGGCCGTCCTCGGAAGGGGACGGCTGTGCGTCGGTTTCAGCTCGGGTGCAGTCCGAGCACTTGCGGACCAACCAATGCGGTGCTTCCGGTGCTTCGGCATCGGACACACCCGGGCCCTCTGTCCGTCCACGGTCGACAGGTCGGACTGTTGCTACCGCTGCGGCAAGGACGGGCACAAAGCCGCCTCCTGCACGGTCGCTAAGCCGCACTGTGCAGCGTGTGCCGCCAGTGGCCGCCCGGCGGGCCATATGATGAAGGGGAGGACGTGTAATCCTCCCCTTAAGAAGGGCAAAGGGCAGGCGCCGATCAGGCCTGCTCTTAGCGCCGTCGTTCCCGTGGCGGGAACCTCGGTGGCTGCGGAGGAGGTGGGTGCGATGTCCGACTGATGGATAGGGTCATCGAACATCGCATTCTCCAGGCGAACATCAACCACTGCCGGGCAGCCCAGGACCTGCTGATGCAGACCATGGCTGAGTGGTTGGTGGACTTGGCGGTGGTCGCCGAGCCCTACTCGGTCCCTGGCAATTGGCTGGGCGACCGGGACGGCCTGGTGGCAATGGTGTCGCGGTCTTCCACGGACTCCCCTCCCCTCTCGCTCTTAGAGAGGGGTCCGGGATACGTGGCCGCCGCGTGGGGGAGTGTGGCCCTAGTTGGGGTCTATTTCTCCCCAAACCGCCCTCTCTCAGACTTTGAGGACTTCCTGGAGGTCCTCACTGCAGTCGTGGGGAGGGCGGCGCCGCGCCAGGTCGTCGTGTTAGGCGACCTAAACGCCAAGTCGGCGGCCTGGGGCAACCCGGCTGCCTCTTGCGACGTCCGGGGGCGCGCCGTCGAGTTTTGGGCGACGTCGTGCGGTGTGTCCCTCCTCAACAGGGGGGCGGTCCACACGTGTGTGCGGCAACGGGGAGGGTCGGTGGTTGACGTGTCGTTCGCCACCCCCGTACTAGCCGCACGCATCGCGAACTGGCGGGTGGAGATGGTGGAAACCTTGTCGGACCACCGATATGTGCGGTTCGACATCTCCACCGAGAGTCCCCGGGGGGGGATGGCCCGCTCTGATGGGTCTCCCTTCCCCCGGTGGGCTCTCACTCGCCTGGACCGGGAGGCAGCCAGGGAGGCGGCCTTCCTCCAGGACTGGCTGTCGCCCCCTGTTGGGGCCCTGGACGTCGACGCCGCAGCGGTCATGCTCGGGGGATCCCTGACCGAGGTGTGCAACTCCAGCATGCCTCGCTCTCGCCGTCCGCCTCCCCGTCGCGCCGTCTATTGGTGGACGGAGGAACTGGCGGGGCTCCGTGCCGTCTGTGTGGCGGCCAGAAGGGCCTACACGCGGAGCCGTCGGCGTCGGCGCGGCGCCCGTAGTCAGACAGACGAGGACCGCCTCTACGCCTCGTACAGAGAGGCGATAGCGGCCCTCAAGTCGGCTATGTGCGCCGCCAAGGACTCGGCGGGAGCCGAGATGCTGGAGGGTCTCGACAGGGATCCGTACGGGAGGCCATACAAGGCGGCGCGGAACAAGCTGCGCCCCCATGGTCCCCCGCTGACGGAAACCCTCGAGCCGGCACTGCTGGATGGGGTGGTCCGGTCCCTGTTCCCGCGCAGGACCGACTTCTCCCCACCAGCAATGGATCCCCCGCAGAGTGCGGCGGCCTCACCGCAGGAAGAGGTCCCCCCGGTGACTGCGGAGGAGTTCCACGCGGGAGTCGTAGGCCTCCGCGCCAAAAAGACGGCCCCTGGACCGAACGGCGTCCCGGCACGGGTGGTGGCCATAGCTGCCACTCAAATGGAGGACAGGTTTCGGGACCTTTTCAGCGCGTGCTTGACGGCTGGAAGGTTCCCGAAACTTTGGAAGGAGGGGCGGCTGTGCCTCCTCCGTAAAGAGGGGCGCCCGGTCGATTCCCCCTCGGCATACCGGCCCATCGTACTTCTCGATGAGGTCGGTAAAATGTTCGAGGGGATCATCGCCCGCCGGCTCAACAGCCATCTGCGGAGGGAGGGGCCGGACCTGTCGGACGCCCAGTTCGGTTTCCGTCGGGGCCGGTCCACCATCGACGCCCTGGCCGTACTGAAGGCCCAGGTGAAGGAGGCGGTGGAGGTGGGGGACGGAGTGTTGGCGGTGTCATTCGACATAGCCAACGCCTTCAACTCCGTCCCCCACTCGACTATACTGGAGGCACTCCGGTATCACAGAGTGCCCCAGTACTTGAGGGGCCTCCTGGCCAACTACTTGGAGGACCGTGAGGTCCTCCTTGTAGACAAAACGGCCAGGTTGAGGCGATACGGCGCGGAGTCCGGTGTTCCGCAGGGGTCGGTTCTGGGGCCCACCCTGTGGAACATCGGGTTCGATTGGCTCCTGCGGGGGGCGCTCCTCCCGGGCACGAGTGTCATCTGCTACGCGGACGACACTCTTCTCACTGCCCGGGGGAAGAACTTTGGGGAGGCGGCCTGTCTGGCATCGGCTGGCGGGTCCTTGGTGGCGGGGAGGATCCGCCGCCTGGGGTTGAGGGTGGCGCTGAACAAGACCGAGGCCGTATTCTTCCGCGGGCCTCGGCAGCGCTGCCCACCTGACGCCCACATAGCCGTGGAGGGCGTCAGAGTGGAAATCCGGCCCCAGATGAAGTATCTGGGCCTGGTGCTGGACAGCGGGTGGCGCTTCGGCCCGCACTTCAGCGGGCTGTCGACGCGCCTGCTGAGGGCCGCTGACGCCCTCTCGTGGCTCCTCCCCAACCTGGGAGGTCCCAGCGCACGATGCCGGCGTCTGTATGCCGGCATCCTGCGGAGCATGGCCCTCTACGGGGCCCCCATCTGGGCGGACTCCCTTCGCAGGAGGGAGAATGCCACCGCTCTCCGCAGGCCGCAAAGGGCCATTGCACAGCGGGTGGCGAGGGCATACCGCTCAGTGGGCTTTTCGGCGGCGTGCGCTCTGGCCGGCACCCCCCCTTGGGAGCTCGAGGCGTGGGTGCTCGCCAGAGTGTACGAGTGGACGGCGCGTCGGAAGGCGCTGGGGGAGCGCCCCGTCGCTCAAGAGCGGGAGGCCGTACGGCGGGAGGCGAGGGACGCCATCGTCGTCCACTGGACGGACGACCTCGCCACCGCCACCTTTGGCCGTCGGACGCTGGACGCGCTCGGTCCAGTTCTGCGAGACTGGCTCGAGCGGCCACACGGTTTCCTCTCTTTCCGTCTGGTCCAGGTGCTGTCAGGGCATGGCTGCTTTGGCTCGCACCTGCACAGGATCGGGAGGGAGGAAGCCCCAGCGTGCCACGACTGCGGCGCGGCGGAGGACACGGCGCAGCACACCCTGGAGGTGTGCCCGGCTTGGTCTGAGCCGCGCCGCAGCCTGATTGCGGAGATCGGCCAGGACCTCTCGCTTCCCGGCGTGGTTCGTTCCATGCTGGGGAGCGATGAGGCTTGGGCCGCGGTCGCCTCCTTCTGCGAGGACGTCATTTCGCAGAAGGAGGCGGCGGAGCGCGCGCGTGAGGACGACCCTCTCGCTGCGCCGCTCCGCAGGCGAAGAAGAGGTCGGAGAAGACGCCATCTTCTCCCTCCTCTTGGTGGTGTTGGGCGGGCGACAGGCGCGGGGGTGCCTCCGCCCGCATTGCACTCCACACCACCTCCGCCGGACATTCCCAACCCTCCCCCCCTGGGGAGGACTTGAGGGGCCTGCCGCGAAGGCGGGCGATCGTCGGAGGGGACTGGATGTAAAGGCTACGCCGGTTTCCCAGTCCCTCTCCAGTCAGACGATGCGGGAATGCCGCTGGGTTATTTTAGTGGGTATACCGGGCTTGCCCGGGGAGTCCCA